>CP139758.1:21710000-23008000 GCA_034370585.1 Fragaria x ananassa | reverse complement strand
TTCGTATATACATGTGTCTGTTTTGTTTTCCCCTTCATTTTCTGGTTGTGTGAGATTTGTTGGAGTAAAAATAATGAGATTTGTTGCTCGAAGAATTCCAAGCTGATCCACATTAATGTTGGCATGCTCTCATATGTGTAAAACTACTGTACCAAGAAAGTTTGAAAAGCATTGGACATTGATCAGGCTACCAGATTCAGTTTTTAATGCTGTTATTTGGTTAGATTGCTGGAATTTGGTGTAGTGTATGTAGATTTATATCGAGCAAGTGTGAGTTTAACAACTAATTAATTATGCAATGTTACGCTGTTGATCGTGTGTAGCTTTTGAGCTGTCCTGGGTTTAGAGCTTGCTTCCCATAACAAAGTATACAAATATACAATAAATCTGAAAGTAAGGTCTTTTGGCACATAAACAACATATATTTCATAACAACCGAGTGATTTGATTAAAACAAAAAAATACAAATCCAACAAAAATTAAATACAACACCAATAATACTGGATGTGATAAAACTTCTATTTCTTACAAAACCAACTAATCAAGGGATAAAGAACCCTTCACAACCAAAACAACAACAGGGACGACCAAGAGCATAGCGACAAAGATAGCTATTACAACGAAAAAGCAGGGACGACTAAGAGCATAGCAACCAAGATAGCTATAACAACGAATAAGCATCGATACACATACAGAGCGCTGAAAACGTGTACAAATGGGGCTACCAGAAAGTGATGTGTGCTGTAAAACCAGTCAACCCAAGCAGTGAGGTAATCCTGCCACATTCGAAACATGGCAGGGCTAGCTAAGGAAACAGTCGTCACTGTCACAGCATAAGCGATGACAAGGCAGACAGTCTTTCGAATGATACTGGGGCTGATAGAAAGCGACGGCGGCCGCAGCGGCGGGGGTGGTGAAGGAGACGAGGGAGAAGCAGCAGTGGTGGTGATGATATTGCTGATAAGGGCGATGGGGAGAGGGAGGGAGAAAGTAATACTCTTCTGCCTTCTTGGATCCTGATGTTATACAGAAAATAAATTTCAGTACCTGGGAAACGTATTTTCTTAATAACAGATCATAAGAAGGAACATTGGACTCTCAATAACAGTGTCGCCACTAGCAAGAATTAACCATTTTAATCAAGTCTATATCAGTTTATGATTTGATCAGTTTCTCTAACTATGGATAAGCAAGCCATGAAGCAGAGTAGTAAACCATAACAACTACAAATTGACAGAATAACATGCTCTTACCTCAAAAAAGGATCTGAACACATTTGATACAACCAGACTTCTATAAATTATAACAGTTATCCATTTCAGAAAACGAAGTCATCCCATGTCCATCTACATACAGTAGGGTAAGCCCTCAAAGTACAAACCTAGACTTTGCCCTTGTGCTATTATGAAAATATATAATGTTGTTCTCAATACAATGTGTTAGTTTCAGCTTTATCACACTACTAATCCCTTGGTCTTTTGTTATTTTTCTGAAGGTAGTCAAGTGCCTAGATAAAGAAGTTGATCAGCATTTCAGAGATGTATTTGTCAGCTATAATCGGAAACTAACATCGGTGATGCGGTTAGCTAAGCTATACAAACCGTATTTTCTATTCAAGAGAATGTGCGTACTTTCGACTAATTAGTTAGATGATTGAAACTAAATTACTGGTGTTATCACAGTACAACATGAATTTGTTTTAGGTCTAATGTTCAATTCTTTTCTTTTTGATATTGTGTAGATTTGATAAGACGAATTCAGAGAAGTTGAGAAGGATGGCAAGTGAGAAATACACAGATGCTGGAAGCTTCAATTTCGATCCAAGATGCATTAGCTGGGAAGACTATTTTTTGCGTGCTCACATTCCTGGCCTCTGGAAACATGTCATGACTAAGCAGAGCCACAGCCATCTTCGAGTCTTGATACTTAATTTTCTCTCAAATATAGCCCGGTTTGAGGCTTACTGCATAATTTTCCTTGAGATAAAATACATACATTATTGTAATATTGTAATAAGGTCTGAAAACTGAAGATATCAGTAATGCCAAGTGGTTGATGGATGATATATTTATATGTTATACGAGTTGGTAATAGGTATTGAAATGATACGGGATATTGATATTAAAAAAAACAAAATATCCATTACGTAGCCAATGAATCTTCTAAGTCCAATCTTTCTCTCTTTTCTCCATGAAGGCCAGTCCATAAAACCAAGTGAGATTCACTTTCCCCAAATAAAATAATGGAGCCAAAATTCTGACTCCAACCAAAAAGATAAAAGGATTGGCCAATAAAATTTGACAGAACTTCAAAATATTCCAAAGTGTTCCAGTTTCCTGGGTTCATTTAGAGAAAGCATCAGAAATTTCCCTGAGCTGAAACTAAAATCCCAACCATAAAGCACCAGTTGATGCAATCTGGGCTTTCAGCCCCCAATTCAACATAAAACAGGAAAGTTTCCATGCGATCTTTTTACCACTACACAAGCGTGTTTGACTTATTGTAGAAATGGACCTCGGTAATTGCATTGCTTACAAAAGCCAGCTATGTTTAAGAACGTCGCTCACTCTTGTCTTCCCACCATTCCAGGAACTTAGTTTGTGCAGCCAAGGTGTCGAACCTGTACAATTGAAGTGAGTGGCTTGCAGTTTCCTGTCCAAACGTCCAACCAAAGACACCTCCAGCTAAAAAAGCCAATCCAGCACCTGTCATATACAACAAAATAAGCTTCAGAAACATGAAATTCATTCAGACCAAAAAAAAAAACATGAAATTCATTCCCATGCTCAGAACAACCAAATATACCATCCAAAAGGGCCCATCTCCAATTGTTATGCTCATGATAAAAACATTGAAAATTACGAGTTAAGGTCCATACAGATGGCACATACATCTGTGAGCTATACATCAATCATCTACACACTTTAGAAGAGGTTGATATTTACCGAGAAATGTAACTTTAAATCTTCAAAATCTCTGGTAATCTATAGTATATGAAACAAACTTGAAATGCAATGTCTTAAATCTTAAAAGCTCTAGGCACATACAACCTTCCAATCAATGTAAAGCATCGAATATTGCACCACGAGACAGATGAGTATTCAGATGAAGCAAACTATCACAACTTACCGTTGATCCAACCCTACCAAAACATGAACACTCGACTATTAATTTGGCTTTCAACTATTAAAGCAACAGACCTCCCTTACTAATAATTACCTGGAAACGCATCCAGACCATGTATATGACTATCATAAAGAAAGGAAACAGTAAAAATTTGTGTGTGCTACAAGTAGATCCAAGTTTCACAGATATTGCAAAAATATTGCAGGCAAAAAAGAAGACGGAAGAAACATCAACATTGCAGGCACAGTAGGAATCTGTGAAATATAAAGACACTCAATTGGTGGCCAGCTCAATCAGTGAAAGTATCACAGTAATCATTTCAAATCCACGTGAAGCTAGAAACAAGTAAACAGACACATCCCTACTTCATACTTTTTTACACATACTTGTTCAAACACAAGAAATTAAAAAACAATGAAAAGAAGAGGAAGTAGATTACCATGCAAACTCCTTGAATATTTCCATGCAAATCCAGCAGTTGATACAGCTCCAATAACACTTCCTGAAGCAGCATATTTTGCTGCTTCCCTAGCAGTCTTCAGCTGAAAAAAAACAAAGGTAGATTGAACGTCAACACCTGCTCGACTTGTGGACTCAAAATTTGGCTTACAGGAATATACTAACAAGATGGCTTGAAATATAAATGATCCAATACCCTCAGAAAGAAGAGAAAACGAAACTTTATTATCTAGAAACAAGACATACATAGGAGACCATCCTCTCCTATAAAATTAAACAGCACCTACAGACGCAGAGCTCAATATTGAAATCAAGAACAACATATCACAGGGTACCCAGATGAAAGAAAATAAGATCAAGAACAAAGAACCAAAACAAGCAAACATTATGAATAAGCAGATCCACAAAGCTCCAAAAACGGACAAAAAAGACAAAAGAAACCCAAAAATGCTTGTAATCCTAAATCTACACATAAGAGTAACAGACTAACAGCAAAGCTAAGGAAATAAATGACTAGAAGCAGGAAAAAAAAATTACAGCGGGGCCATGAACTGGATCAGTAGCTATGAATGCTTCAACATCAGCGTCAGACCAAGAAGGAAGAGGCTTATCACGATTGATGAACTTGGAATAGTGGCCGAGGAAGGACAACCTCTCGCCGCAGAACTCCTTGAACCCCATTCTGTTTACAGATTACCTGTGGCACGACAGAATCTGATTAAATCTCAAAGAAAGAAACCACCTAGTTATGGGGAATCTAGTCCAAACTCTAACCTTAATCTATACAAAGATTATACTCCCAAAAAAAAATCGAAAAATAAAGTATAGAGATGCTATGCAATACAACATTTAAAAATCAAAATAAACTCTTTAGCCACTGAATCATGATTCTGGATAAGCTAATCCAATCAATCAAGGATACTGAGAATAAGATGATTCAACATCAACTGATTCCTGATTTTGTATTCGACCCAGTAACCCAGTTCAATGAAGTAGACATTATACAATGAAATGAACTTGATTAACAAAAAAACTAAAAATAAAGATTGATAGAAAAAGAAGAACAAAGCATTCATCAACGCAGGCCAAGCAATACAAGAAACAAATGAGAATAAGTTTCTACGAATTCGATCCCAAAATTGAATCAGGAACTCTTTAACCCTAGAATTTGTATCGAATTGAAGAATGATCCAGATAGATGCTTACAGTGTGCTGGAATAGAAGAGCGCAGGATGGAAGACGGAGAAGGTGATGCTGCTAGTCCAAATAGGTTTGCTAAAAGCAACGACGTCGTTTTGTGGAAAAAAAAGAAAGAAAAAAAAAGAGAAGAAGCTGGTTATTCACTCATTCGTAAAACCCAAATACTGGTTTTAACCGAAAACCCAAAAGCAAACCGGTCCGTATGTTTTTTTACCGTCATGTTTACCTAGTCAGTGATGATTAAAAAATTTATCATCAGTCACCATTAAATTTAAAAGAAAATGACATCTCACTATCTCAAATAGTAACAAAACACAAATAACCACCATTCAAAAGATTTAAACAAAAAAAGATATAAGTGCAGACTCATAATAGATAACACTAACAATATTTAAGTGAAAATACCTAAACACCGTTGTTTTTGAAATATCTACCAAACTGAGTTAATAGCAAAAAATTGAGCCCTTAAAGTCGTAAAAACTCATATTTACAAGGGCATTGTTATTAACATACCTTTTTTTTTATTATTAACACACTCATTTTTTCTATTAACACACTCCTTATATGGTGAGAACCAATCATCAATCAAATTCAAGTGATAAGTTTGTAAATAAAATAAAAATATGTGGATAGGAAAATAGATGAGGTGTGTTAATAACACTCATATAGGGTATTGCTATTAACACACCCCTTATATGGTGAGAAACAATAATCAATCAAATTCAAGTGACGTTTGCAAATAAAAAAAAGTATAAGTTAAGAAAATAGATGAGGTGTGTTAATAACAATATCTTTGTTTACAACTTTAAAGACTCAGCTACAACTTTAAAGATTAATATTATTATTTTAAGAACCAAATTTAACAATTTTAAGACCAAATTAATGCATGACACAATAACACATCATAGCGTTTCTCAGAAAAACTTGAGTCTTTAGGTTTTGATTCCTATACTCATCGCCAAACTCAAACCCATTCCAATTAGTTGATGCGACATTCACTCAGAAACGGTTTTGAAAGAGTGTTTTTACTTTCTAGTTAGCTCCGTTAGCTTCCAAGTGCGCCAAAAACTTTGCTCAGTTTTCCTCCACGTGTCCCTTGTTGTGACTTGTGACCAGACTCTGCTTCAAAGCAAAACTCTGTCAAATTCTTCTTTCTTCTCCACAAAACCAACCATATATTGGGAATCAGAGTCAATATCACTCTGATTCTTACTTGGAGAAGATGAACATGAAAATGGGTCTTCTCAACACAGCAGTCTGTGTTGTTTTGGTTGTTGTTAGTCAGCTGGTTGCGGTGAGTCTAGGTGATTATATAAGCAGAGTCTCGGAGGCTTACTTATCAGCACTAGGAGACCCAGGCATGAAGAACCCGAATCTTAGAGTTGCATTGGAAGCTTGGAACTTCTGCAATGAAGTTGGAGTTGAAGCACCCAACATGGGCAGCCCCAGGCTGGCCGATTGTGCTGACCTCTCTTGCCCACCAATCACTGGTATGCTCAAATGCTCAATCCAAAACCCACATGAGTTTTTAGCAATAGTGAATGTATTTTATGCTTGGCTTTGGCTTTCCAGTTTCCTTAATGAGTCTTATCATAGCCCCAATTTCAAGAAAACTCTTGAGGGTTTTTTGGTGTTCGAAAATAGGAATACTAGATGTACATTTTGTAGCACATTTATAATGACTGCTGAATTATGAAAGAATATGTGGGAAGTATATACTAAATGTGTTTGTGAGTGTGCTAGTAGATTTCTGGGATTAGGAATCATATTTGATGCTTATTGAGATGTGATTCCTCAGGTTCTTAGTTTTGTTCGTTTCTTTTTCGTAGTTGCATTGTATGTATGCTTGTCATTTGTGTTTGGATAATAGTCACTTGCTGCAATTTTGACCATGATAAACAATGTGTTTCCTGACTTCCTTAAGGTCACTTTTAGAGTGACTCAAGTTCATGTTTCCTTACTTGCTGATCTCTTTGGTTTTGTCTGTTTCAATTATCAGATACTATTGGTCGCACTCCTCTAGGATTTAAGAGTGATTGTGTGATTCGTCATAGAGTAAATGAATCAGACAACAACTTAAGGGCTGGTGATAAGTTTCCTGTTAGCAATTTTACGTCATATTCAAACCCCGACTTGTATGCAACAGAAAAGGAGCTGTATCTTGCCTCTCTATGTGAGGTCAATGATTATTCATCAGATCCGTGGCAGTTTTGGATGATCATGCTTAAGAATGGGAATTTTGACAAGAACACTACTCTTTGTCCTGAAAATGGCAAGCAGGTAAGTAGAATTGTAACGGATAGGAATTTTCTATGTTTTGGTAGAGGTTGTATGAATCAGCCACTTGTTTACCATAACTACTCGAGATTAGTATCTTATGGGGACCAAAATTTGTCCTTAACTGGAGGATTTTATGGAAGTTATGATCTTGATGCCGACTTGGGAAAAGGTATAGGGAACAACTCCTACTTTTCAGTCTCATGGCAGAAAAACTTGAGCACCGGAAGTTGGATTTTCTCGCACATATTGACAACATCTGCCAAGTATCCTTGGCTAATGTTGTACCTACGTTCAGATGCAACAAAAGGACCTAATGGTGGTTATCACTATGATGGCCGTGGCATCATGAGACAGGTTGGTTCCTCAGTTTTTTTGTTTTATTTTATTTTATTTTATTTTTCTCATGCAAGCACTACAATTTGTCATTGCAAATCATTCCAAGCAACCACTTCTGGACATTAGAATAACTTTAGTTGAACGCTAAAAGTATAATATATGGTGTAGCATAGACCTATGCATTTCTGACTAGTGAAAATGGCCATTGCTATAATTAGACGTTTATAGGAAGATGTAGGAGCAGTTTATACATTATAGATATTTCGTATGTAAATTTAAATGTTGCCTATTTGTTGACATCAGTTCTATGTGAACTTTTCTTATTCTTCACTTGATTCCTTATGGATAATGTCTTGATACTTGAAGTCAAACCTCACTATCTCAGGAATAATATCGTATTTGTTTGTTTTAGTTGCCAGTCTCCCCAGACTTTAAAGTAAGACTGAGACTTGATGTTAAGCAAGGGGGAGGTTCAAACAGCCAATTTTATCTCCTTGATATAGGAAGCTGTTGGAAGAACAATGGAAAACCATGCGATGGTGATGTATTGACAGATGTTACTAGATACAGTGAAATGATAATAAACCCAGCAACTACAAACTGGTGCCGTCCAGATAACCTTGTCTCCTGCCCACCTTACCATGTTACTCAAACTGGTAATAGGATATATAGAAATGAAACATCTAGGTTTCCATATGCTGCTTATCATCTCTACTGTGCTCCTGGTAATGCAAAATACTTGGAGAAACCATTTGACATATGTGACCCATATAGCAACCCACAAGCACAAGAATTGGTGCAAATTCTTCCCCACCCTGAATGGTCTGTACATGGCTATCCTGAAAGAAAGGAGATGGATGGACTGGAGATCCCAGGACATGGGAGCTTGATGTTGGTGCACTCTCTAGCCGGTTGTATTTCTACCAGGTATTGATTTTGTAAACTTTCTTCAACTTTAAGGACTTGATTTATCGCCCTATGTAACCAGGAAAGATGCCATTTGAAAGATATGTTCTCCTAGTAAGTGCAGTAACTATTTTACATAGTCATTTCTCTGTCATCTCACAAGTGCTCTTGAAATCATTGTGCAGGACCCAGGAACAGAACCAGCAAAGCGAGTATGGTCTTCGCTTAATGTCGGTACAGAAATATATGTCAGTCGCCCAGGCGAGACCGTGGAATGGACTGTAAGTGAATTTGATGTCGTAGTTCCTGAAGGTGTTAGAGATACTGGCACTATGCCTTACTGAATCTCCCCATTAAACATGAGTATTCAGTAGATAATCATGTACATACATCTCTATATACTTTGTACATAACTACATTATAAAACATATGAAACATCCATGCTGTGATCAAATTTGCATGAGTCAAAGAAAGTTAAAAATGGATGACCAATATCTCATCTTAAGAGTGGTAATACTAACTAACCGTATGTCACCAATCTATTTCAAAGGATTATCATTACTTCGGATTTTTGGAACGTGCAATTGCTTCACAATCTTGTAAGATATTGGGAGAAATTAATACTATAACATCTGACAAAGCCCCGTCGAAAAGTTTGGAACTCGATTTACAATACATGAAATTTTCATACGAACCGGCCGTTGGCTGCAGCAAACAAAGATTATTTGGGTTAGATCCAGTGTAATGCAGTCAATTTAGCATAGTAAACAATGGGCATGAAGATAAAATGATACGGAAAACTTTTAAATTGGATACTAATCTCTGGGTCAAGATACTTCAAATTAAGTACATGGTTTCCATCTTCGGCTATAGAATTTTGGCACCTCATCAATTCTATATATTGATAACCATACGCTTTCATCACTAACTCTATATATTGATAACCATACGCTTTCATCACTAATCGGAATTCAAACACAACAAAACAAGCAACCATGACATCCAGAATACATGTCCTCCCCATAAAGAGTTGATAATGTAAACCATCAATTGTATACCCTATATCACCAATCTATTTCAAAAGGGTTATATCATTTACCTATATAGCAAAGTAGATGCAACCGGTACTGTTCATAAGCCCCCCATGAATTGACCAAATCGTCCTGATTTTGTTTTTAATCACGAATTTGTTATCATGCTTGCAGAAATAATGATTCTGTCCTTATTTACGTCATAATTATAGTCATGTCATCACCCTCTGAATCACATTTTTACCCCTCGCTTTCTTGTTTATTTACGCTACTGTCATCTGGTAATTACCATTTTGTCCTCAGTTTTTTGGTAATTTACAAACTGCCACACACACACACTCTCTATCTCGTAGCGGAGCGCGGGTAAGCTACCTATTTGTTTTGTAATGTCCAATTGCTCAACAATATTGTAACATCAAACTAAGATATTGAGATAAACTAATACTATAGAATAGAGATTGGATCTATCTACCCGAATGAAAATAATCTAATCCACTTAAAGTACGGGTTTTGAACAAGAAATAGAATAGAGATTGGAACATCTGATAAATCCCTGTTAGCAAAAGATTTGGAATTTGGTTCTTGTCTTGTTGGAAAGTAAATCTTCTGTATTTGGAAATCTTCTGTATTTGGAATGTTGATTCTGTTTGTATACATGCCTTTTATGTTCCTGACTTGTAGCTAGTTTTAGCTTGATTGTAGGAGAGGAAACTGATCCTTGATTGATGTAATAGTTAGCCTTATGTACATGTATATATAGCATGTAATCTCTTCGTGAAATATAAGACTATCAATATATTCAGATCTCTTTGTCTTCAGTTTCTTCATCTTGTTTCCAGCTTTTCTTCTTCAGTTTCTTCATCTTGTTTCCAGCTTTTCTTGGTATCAGAGCAGGACTAGATCCTGACTCTATAGCCACTGCATATTATCTCTCGTGCAACAAATTTTCTGCACATCTCGTTGTACTCTATATCTCGTACAACAATTCTCTCTTGTCTTCATGGCAAATCAAAATATCAAATCATTTCTCAGGGATCATCCTAATCATCCGGCATTGGTGATAGTGTTCAATCAAAGTAATCAGTCAGATCAACCCATTCGGCAAAGCAGTTCCTCCGTTTTGACTATTCCTCTCTCCAAGCAACAACTTCAACATGTTTTGGCTATTTTGAACCACAAAGGATCTAATGATACACAAGTCAATGCTGCCGTAACCACGCCAAGTTTCTCTAAGATCACTTCCCGCCGTTGGATCATCGATAGCGGCGCAACGGACCACATCTCTTCGTCTGAAAGTTCATTGTTACATAGTGATAAAAATTGCCCATTGCCTCCCGTGTTGTTACCTAGTGGAGAAAAAGCTAATATTGTTGCTAAGGGTTCCTTACCTCTAAATTCTGTGTACTATTTGCATGATGTGTTGTGCGTTCCTACATTCAAAGTTGATCTAATGTCTGTGAGTCGATTAACGAAAAGCATGAATTGCTCAGTGACTTTTTTTCCTTATTGGTGTATTTTGCAGGATCTGGCTACAAAGAGAGTGATTGGTTTGGGTAAGAAGCGTGACGGACTGTATTATTTAACGGCGTTAGCGACGGAGAAAACAAAAACCTATCCTCATCCATCATCTGACCACCAACCAGTCTGTAACCTCACCATCTCTCCTACTGATCTATGGCATAGCCGGCTAGGTCACGTTTCCCATCCTCCTTTGAATTTCATTGCTAAGAACTTCTTAAATATTTCAGTTCAGCCTATTGATACTTGTCCTATTTGTCCTTTGGCTAAGCAGCATCGCTTGCCTTTTGGTTCTAGTTCCATCTCAACTGAAAAACCGTTTGATTTAATTCATTGTGATATCTGGGGCCGCTATAAACATCCTTCTCTTTCTGGTGCGCATTACTTTCTCACCATTGTTGATGATTACACTCGCTTCACATGGGTTTTTCTGATGAGACACAAGGATGAAGCACAACCAATTTTAAAGAGATTTTTTAGCCATGTTTTCACTCAATTTTCCGCTCGTATTAAAAATTTTCGTAGTGATAATGGTGGGGAATTTCTTTCACTCCGTTCCTTCTTCAATGACAATGGTGTTATTTTTCAACATTCTTGTGTTTACACGCCTCAACAAAATGGGGTTGTGGAACGTAAACACCGCCATATTTTACAAGTAGCCCGAGCCTTGAAGTTTCAAGCTCAGCTTCCTACCCAATTTTGGGGGGATTGTGTTCTTCATGCGGTTCACATCATCAATCGATTACCTACCCCTGTTCTTTCCTTCAAAACTCCATTTGAACGTTTATATTTGAAACCTCCTCCTTATCATCATCTTCGTGTGTTCGGCTGTTTAGCTTATGCCACTAATGTTCATCCTTCACACAAGTTTGACCATCGAGCTATGGCTTGCATCTTCATAGGGTACCCGGTTGGTCAAAAAGCTTACAAATTGTTTGATTTGTCAACCAAAAAAGTCTTCACTTGTAGAGATGTACGTTTTCACGAAAATATACTGCCATATGCTAAGCCCACCTTGTTAGTCCCACCGGCGGCCCAATCCAATGGTCCACTTTTCTCTAATCTCAGCCCAACACCACATATTGACCATGTTTTTTATCATGACTCTATCTCTTCCTCACTTCAGCAAACGCCGAACACAATCACATCTCCTTCATCTCCTCGTCACAACACAGCCGCGTCCTCTCCTTCCGAATCCGATCTGCCACCTTCCAGTTCTCCTCCTCCGCCGGCGTCAGCGCCTCCATCTTCCCCTCTCCAGGGTGTTCCCACATCTCCAACTCCACAAATCGGCCTTGACCCTCAATCAGATTTCAACCCGACTCCAGCCTTCGCCTCTCCCTCTCCGGCCTCTCCGGCACCGGAAACTCCGTCCGACCCGCTCAACCAAAACAATCCATCTCCTCCTTCACCCGAACCAACCCTCTTCTCTCCTAACCTGCCAGCACCATCCCTTGAACCCCTCCGTCGCTCTAGCCGTGTCATCGCTCCACCGGTGAAATTTCGTGATTATGTTTGCTCTAATGTCACACATGTTTCCCCAGATCAATCATCTACTTTGTTTTCAGGTCCGAAGAAAGGCACCCGCTACCCACTGGCGAATTTTGTCTCTTATCATCGATACAAGCCAGAGCATCGGTCTTTCATTGCTAATGTCAGTGCTGTTACAGAACCACAGTCCTATGCCGAAGCCGCCGCTCATCCAGAATGGCGAGCGGCAATGCAATCTGAACTGGAAGCTCTCAATGATAATGGTACATGGACCCTTACCTCCCTTCCTGTCGGCAAGAAACCGATTGGCTGTCGTTGGGTATATAAGATCAAGCACAAGTCCGATGGCTCTATTGACAGGTACAAAGCACGGTTAGTGGCCAAGGGATTCACGCAATTGGAGGGTGTCGATTATCAGGACACTTTTTCCCCTACAGCTAAGATCACTTCGGTACGGTGCTTACTGGCATTAGCTGCTGCTCGGGGCTGGTCTCTCCATCAGTTAGACGTCAACAACGCCTTTCTTCATGGCAATCTTGACGAAGAAATTTATATGTCTCCGCCGCCAGGGCTTCGGAGACAGGGGGAGGAGCATTTAGTTTGTCGGCTACATAAGTCCTTGTATGGCTTGAAGCAGGCATCACGGCAATGGTTTGCCAAATTCTCTAATGTTATCCAAGCCGCCGGTTTTGTGCAGTCTCGAGCTGATTATTCTCTCTTCACCAAGAAACAAGGCAAGTCCTTTACTGCCCTCCTGATTTATGTTGATGATATTTTAATTACGGGGAATGATCCCATCAGTATTGCTGCAATTAAGAAGTTTTTGCATAGCAGTTTTCGTCTTAAAGACCTTGGTGAATTGAAATATTTTCTAGGAATTGAGATTTCTTCTTCTAGAAATGGGATTTTTATGTGTCAGCGCAAATATGCATTAGAGATTATAAAAGATGCGGGGCTATTAGGCGCAACCCCGGTTGATACTCCAATGGAAAGAAGTTTAAAATTGTCAGAGAAGAGTGATTTACTCAGAGATCCAAGCCGCTATAGAAGATTAGTCGGCCGTTTAATATACCTTACTGTTTCAAGGCCAGATATTACCTATGCCGTCCATGTTTTGAGTAGATTCATGCACCAACCTCGAAAGAGTCATATGGAGGCAGCTCTTCGAGTTATTCGATATTTGAAAGGTGCACCTGGCCAAGGCTTATTTTTCTCTTCCACGAGTGATTTAAAATTACGAGCCTATTGTGATTCGGATTGGGGAGGTTGCCCACTCACTAGAAGGTCTACTACTGGTTATTGTGTCTTCCTTGGACCCTCATTGATATCCTGGAAATCAAAACGGCAGAAAACAGTGTCCTTGTCCTCAGCTGAAGCTGAATATCGCGCAATGACCGGAGCTTGTTGTGAGTTAACATGGCTTCGGTATTTATTGAGGGACTTAGGACTTATTCATCACGAACCTGCCTCATTGAGCTGTGACAATAAGGCTGCTTTGCATATAGCAGCCAATCCAGTTTTTCATGAGCGAACACGACATATTGAGATGGATTGCCATTATATTAGGGACAAAATTCAAGATGGTTCTGTAGTTGCAAAGTATGTCAGCTCTACACATCAATTGGCCGATGTTTTGACTAAACCTTTGGGGAAAGAAACTTTTGTTCCTATGGTCCGCAAGTTGGGAGTGCAAGATATTCACTCTCCAACTTGAGGGGGAGTGTTGGAAAGTAAATCTTCTGTATTTGGAAATCTTCTGTATTTGGAATGTTGATTCTGTTTGTATACATGCCTTTTATGTTCCTGACTTGTAGCTAGTTTTAGCTTGATTGTAGGAGAGGAAACTGATCCTTGATTGATGTAATAGTTAGCCTTATGTACATGTATATATAGCATGTAATCTCTTCGTGAAATATAAGACTATCAATATATTCAGATCTCTTTGTCTTCAGTTTCTTCATCTTGTTTCCAGCTTTTCTTCTTCAGTTTCTTCATCTTGTTTCCAGCTTTTCATGTCTGAATGGATTCTACTTTCTAGGGTTGGGCATTTAGTATCGGAATCCCGATCCTGTACCGAAAGTTAGCGGGACGGGACGGGACATGATAGAGTTTTAAAAATGGATATACAGTACCGTCTCGTCCCGTCCCGTTATTGAATATTAAAACGGGACAAGATGAGATTGGGACTATCCTGAAAAATTACATCCCGTCCCGTGATATTAAATTATCTAATTTTGTTTATGTTGTATTAGATCATATACGTCCATTTCATAAGTTGTATCAGATCATATACGTCCATTTTTTAGGTTGTATGAAATCAATGACACATCTCAGATGATTTCTCAAGGACACTTCCATTTCATGCATTCCCTATTTAGCCTCACCCTCAAAAGGACACTTACAACATTTCTCTTCTATCTACAATAAAACCTCTATAAATAAATAATGTTAGGAACATGAAAAATTATACTTTAGAGAAGTTATTATATTATCGATAAATGAATAATATTCATTTATCGATAATTTATTACTTTATATAGGGTTTTGTTGTTAAGAGTTTCTTTAATTTTTCATAATACAAAGAAAATTAAAGGACTTTATATAGATATTTTGGGAAATAACTAAATTGAGGAATTAAAATTGTTAAGAGTTTTCTTAATTTGTATTATTATGAACATTAATTATTTTTTCTTCTTTTATTTATTTTATTAATTTTTAATATTGTTGGATGATTTTCTTTTTTGGCTATTATGTCTGGACAACTAGATCCTGTCCCGATCCGGCCCGACACCAATAAGGACGGGACGGGACTAGATCAATTCTTAAAAACGACATTCACGTACCGTCCTGTTCCGTTCTTTTATTTTCGAGACGGGACGAGATTCACCAAATCCCGTCTCATCCCATCTCATGCCCAACCCTACTACTTACAATACATATACATGAAGTTTACATCAAGCATAGAAATTTTGACAAATTACGGAATTAGAGTTGCAAAAAGTAAATCTTTATATTGACAAGAGCAACGAGGAAAATGACATTAAAATGTTTATGTAACATTTGACAAAGATGTAAAAATATGTATGACACTACAAGCTGTTTTTAATGTTTCTATATTTGATGATCCCACTATAAATAAGTGTGAACCAAACGCGGTTTTCACTAATAATTTGATACTTAACATAATCACAAATCACTGAAATCAGTGATACATTTTAGTATAAAGTTCAACTCGGGCTGGCATATTGTACAAAGGAGACCGACTATCACTAAAACTTTTCTTCACTTTTTTGCTCTCCAAGTCTTCACATTATGCATAGTTGCATACCACCCCGCAAAAGTAATTACAAGTATACATTGGAGCAGATTATACTCAAACAAGTCTGTTGAAGCCTCCAAATGCTGCTGTGCTGCCAAATTAAGCAGTGTTCTCAAGAAATGGATAATCAATGTAACCAACAACTGGATCAGATGTATAGAAGGTACTTCTGTCATACTTGTTTAGAGGAGCATTAAGCTCAAATCTCTTTGGCAAATCTGGATTTGACAAGAACCAACGGCCGTAAGCAATAAGATCTGCACGACCCTCAGCCACTGCATTGTTCCCATCTTCCCTGTCAAAACCACCAGCAGCAATGAAGGTACCACTAAAAGCTTCTCTCATTGGAAAAAGACTACAAGCAGTTTCACTTTTTTCTCCAGGTTCCTTCATTCTTGGTTCAATCACGTGACAGTACAGAATACCGTATCTGTTTAAGGATTGAACCATGTAAAGGCCTAATGCTTCAGGGTTTGAATCCCCTGATTCCATATAGTCAGCAAATGGAGATAATCTTATTCCAACTTTATCTGCTCCTATTTCGTTAACAACAGCGTCAATGATTTCCAAAGCAAATCGGCAGCGATTCTCTAGAGATCCACCATATTGGTCTGTTCGATCATTCACTTGGTCTTTCAGAAACTGATCAATAAGGTAACCATTAGCTCCATGAATTTCAACCCCATCAAAGCCTATATATCAGACAAAGTACAAATGATATTAGCAAAAGTCAGATCCCTTCTATAGCCAAAAGGCAAAACTTGTCTGGTAAAACTAATTCTGCTATGCTGTATCATGAGTCTTTGAGACGATATCTTTTCTGTAATCCCTGCTCTTAAGAGGGTCACTTTGGACACCAATGAGTGATTTAGACAACTAAAATCAAATCTTGCAATTTGGAAGATATAAATCATCCTTTTATTACATAAGTCATGACTCAATTTTTATTTATTTATATTTTTTTTTCCATTTTCAGCTGCCAAAATTACTAAATATCATTCTTACAAGGATGGTGAAGAATAACCCTGTATTTTTCTCATGGAGTCTAATTCAGTTCATGCCATTATGTGTTTATGTAATTACACCTCAGAATACGTATGAACTAGTCTTTTTTTTTTTTTTGTGAGAAGACATATGAATTAGTCTGCATATATATATATATATATATATATTTTAGTAATTCAGTTTATTCCTTTGTACTATGTTTGATAAGGTAATTACAGACTTACATTATATTTTGCTTGAGCTCAAAATCAATATTGCTAGTTTTATTTTATAATCAAGTTGAAAGAAAATTACCAGCTTCAATTGCATTCCTTGCAGCAAGTCTAAAGTCATTGACAATATGTGGGATTTCATCCGTCCTTAATCGCCTTGGAGGTGTGTATTCAGCGACATGAACACCATTAGATAGTACTTGAGGGGTTAGTGGCTTGTCAGTGCAAGAGATTGGAGCTTGTCCATTTGGTTGCAAAACTGAAAGCAGAACAGATTATGAGAATCACAATCTGAACACAGAAGGCTTTGTTTGGGCATGATCAAATGATCAATAGCCACGATAGCACAAGAATCATTAATATTGATAATGAGGATGACAAACGGTGCTATTACTTTGCATCAAGCTTGCTAACATATGCATGGATCTCTGGATACAATCAACCATATCCATTCCATGTTTCATATTCTACAGTTTGGTATCAGCAATCAAGCATATCATGGTTCTGTTTATCACTACCAACCTGGAATCTTGTCAAGTCATAAAAACATGTATGGCAGATTGAGCAACAACATCAACAGTCAAATCGACCAATTTTTTATATCAAACTAGTTTCATCAACCAAAATGCTATTCATGATAATATAGAGAACTTAAAGCTTCAGTGCTCTATTTCATGTTCACAATTTTTTGTGATAAAACTATGAGAGTGATTTTATAAATGTCTATGTGAAGTACGCACCACTGTTTGAAACTCTTCCTGCATGCCATATCTGACAGAAGAATACACCACCTTTAGCATGAACTGCATTGACAATGGGTTTCCATGCTTCCACTTGTTCCTTTGTCCATATGCCAGGCATATCCGGGTACCTTTGCATATGAAAAACAGTAAACACTCGAGTGATGTTATCATTTGATATGAGATCATCAACAAAACCAGAAAGCCGCTCTAACTTAATTTACCCTTGAGCTGTGTCAGAAACTCCAGTGGCTTCAGCTATTAAAAGGCCCCCATTGCTTGTTCGCTGAGCGTAATGTAAGATGGCATGTGGTTGAGGAAGATTGTTGTATGATCTGTGTCTAGTCAACGTTAAATGGTTGAAGTCTATATAAAGGAGTTCACATATTTAACGATTGAACACTTTCTCAACCAAAGAGTGACTACTCCGGCACAACAAAAGTGGTTGCTTAAGTTGCGTGGTTATGATTATTCCATTAAATATAAGAAAGGGAAAAACAATGCTACTCCGGATGCTTTATCCAGATCGGTAGCTCTTCAAGCCATCACAGGCACCTCCAGCCTAATTTCAGAGTTTCTGAAAGAAATACAACAAGTTTGTCTCAATGATCCTAAGTTGGTAGAGCTAATCCAACAACTGCAGGCTAACCCCACTAGCCGCAAACACTTTTCCATGTCTAATGGCCAGCTTATGTACAAAGGGAAAGTGTTTGTTCCTAGTGTTGACAACTGGAGGCAACAGATTATGCAAGAGTTCCATTGTGGGCTCATAGGAGGCCATGCTGGTTGTTCACACACCTACAATAGGGTCTGCAAGAATTTTGCATGGTCAGGGTTACAAAAAGATGTGAAAGAGTTTGTAGCAAACTACACTATTTGTCAGTAAAACCATTATGAGACCCTTAAACCACCAGGCCTTCAGCAGCCAATTGCCATCCCAACAAGAGCATGGAGCACTATCACCATGGATTTCATTGAGGGGCTTCCAAAATCTCAAGGTAAAACTGTCATTTGGGTTGTCATTGATAAGTTTACCAAGGTAGCTCATTTTATTCCACTCTCTCACCTATATACTGCTGCCTCCCTTGCAAGTGTGTTTGTCACTGAGATTTTTAGATTACATGGTATGCCTGAGGTTATTATCTCGGATAGGGATCCTATATTCATGAGTCTATTTTGGGAGGAGTTCTTCAAACTGCAGGGCACCATTCTTAGCAAATCCACTGCATATCACTCCCAAACGGATGGACAAACAGAAAACCTCAACCGCACTCTTGAGCAATACCTTCATTGTGTCACTGGTAACAAACCAAGTGAGTGGGTGCAAGCACTTCCCTGGGCTGAGTGGTGGTACAACTCAGCATATCACTCAGCATTGAAGATGACTCCCTTCGAGGCCCTCTTTAGATATCCATCACCTCCCATCAGGCCATACATACCTGGTTCCACCTTAGTAGCTGATGTTGACTCTCAATTAAGGAGTAGAGATGAGTTGTTGGCATTGATTAAGAGAAACTTACTACAAGCTCAGGCTCGGATGAAAATGCAGCATGATAGACATCACTCTGAAAGAACTTTCCAAAGTTGGAGATTGGGTCTACCTAAAGCTTCAACCCTATAGGCAAAACTTAGTGAGCAACTCAGCATTTCACAAATTGTCTCCCAAGTTTTATGGGCCGTGTCAAGTTGTTGAACGAATTGGGGAGGTGGCCTGTCACGTTACATCCCGAATCTTAATTTTTACCTTAATTACTAGCATGGAGGTAATAAGAGTTTTTACCGTGTTCGTCACTAAGTGTTTAATTTAATTAGTCCCCAGAGGGGGTTGAGGGACTAATATTTTTTGAAGGAATTATACGAAGCAGAAAAATATGACGACGGTAAAATGGTAAATTTTAGCTAGTAAAAAGTAATTTTTTTAGGTATTATTTTGGGGTGTTAATTTTTGGAATGGGTTTATTATGGAGTTGTGGACCGGGCTTGGTCATAGCCCGTTTTCTGTTTTTTTTCTTTCTCTCTCTTCCTCCTGGTTTCTCCCCCGAGCCCAGTTTTCTGCCGAGATTTCCCGGCCGCCGTTCCCCGCCGTCCGGCCGCCCCAGCCCGCCGCACCGGTCCCAAACGGTCGGTCTCCGACCCAGCAACAATCCTAGACCGGTGGCAGCCTCCCTAGCGCCGCCGTGAGAGAGAAAAGCTCGCCGGAAGGTCCGACTGCCGAAAGCCATTTTTCGTTGGAACTCCTTCCTCAGGCCGCCATAGCCGGCGAGCCTTGGCTCAAAAGGAAGTCCTCCTCCAGTGCTTCAATCCCTCCAAAGGGCTTGCTTCGTCTCAAGCTAGGTAAGGAGAAATCGGTAATGGAAATTCTAGGGCTTTATTGTGTTTTTGCGTTCGATTGATGTGCTTAGGCTTAGAATTGGAGTTTGTGGTAGTTAGGAATGTTGTAGAGGAGGTTGAGAGGAAGATGCTGTCAAATTTTGGTGATCATCGGAGGTCGCCGGAGTTGGTCGCCGGCCGCCGCTGGCGAGAAAATGTTTTTGGTGGAGAAAAATATGAAGAGTTTAATGGAATAAGTTTTAGAATTTTTGGAGGAGTTTTGGATAGGTTTGAGATTTGTTGAAGTTTGGTATTTTTGACGGATTATTAATTTATAATCCGGCCATTGGATTTTTTTGGTGGAAGGTGGTTTTGAGGAAGTTGGTATTTTTATGGAGATTTGTGGTTGGCAGTGAAGTTAAGATTTAGGACGATAGGCATGGTTGAGCGCTAGAAGCTCATAGTTAATTATGCTTATTTTATTTAAGTGTCGGTGTTTTATTTTAAGGAATTATTTATGTTTGGAACAGGACGCGAGGAGGCTCGAGCAGAGAAGACCCCCGACCGACGTCAGGCTTAGGCCTAAGTTGTGAGTGGACCTTTGATTTAAATAATGTGTTTGAATTGTTTTATTGTTGAGTAATTTCCTTGGTTGGATTTTTTATCCGGAAATTAAGAATTTCGGAGTTTATACTCATTTATTGACGTTTTCGAGAATAGTATGTATGAGAGAGAATGCTAGCCTATACGTGGCAGCCCCCGTTCTAAGGACGAATGCCAGGATGAGGTGACGTGAGCGTTAGACGCGAGCGTAGTAGCCTTGTACGATTTTATACTTTTTGAGATTATTCTATGTTTTTGCATTCATTCATAGAAATCGTACAAGGAGTAAGAACATATTTATATCCACTCGGTCATTACCCCCATTCTGAGGAAAAATGTCAGTATGGGGCGACGTGAGCGTTAGACGCAATCGTATTAGTTTGGTATGACTATCTATTTTAAAGCTTATTCATAGATAGCATACATGGAGTAGACGAGTGGTTAATACATACTGATATATATTTATAATTTGAGCCTGAGATGCTGTTTTTGTTAATGATTTGGAGACTAGCCAGAACTAGTCGTTTGCATTGTTAAATTTCTTGGGGAAATTATTGTTGTTGAGCTTATTTTGTCCACTCACTCTGACGTCATGAAATATTTTCCCCTGGGTTTTTTCTTCGTTTTTAAATGCCCAGTCTACAGAGTTCGGGTGGGGTCTAGAAGGAGGCGACGAGGCATAGTCACTCATTTCTCCACTATTGTTCACCAGTAGGTCATCTGTTTAACCCACTAGGATTTCTAGTAGCTTCCGCTGTATTTCTTGTAGTAGCTCTGAATACTTTCGGAAAAATATCTGTGTATTATTTTATTTGATTATTTGGATTAAGTTGAAGAATTTATATTATTGGTTAAAAGTGTTCTTTAATTTTTCTGGGTTAGGGTTGTCCATTTTCAAGGGAGGTTTGCCGAGTCCTTCGGTAAGTTTTCCTTGGAGGTGGTCTCCGCGGGACAGGTCCTGACATGGCCTATAAGTTGCAGCTGCCATGGCCTATAAGTTGCAGCTGCCATCATCAACACGGATACACAATGTCTTTCATGTGTCACTCCTTAAGAAGAAAATTGGGGATGCTGCCACAGCAGAAGCTGAGTTACCCAACATCAATGATACTTCCACTCTCAAGTGGGCTCCTAAAAAGGTGTTGTAGACTCGAATAGTGAAAAGGAGGGGGGCAGCTGCAACTCAGTGGCTGGTGCATTGGATGGGAACAACTCCGGAAGAAGCCACATGGGAGATGGCGGATGAAATCAAGCAACGCTACCCAGAGTTTCAGTTTTAATCTTACAGACTTGAGGACAAGTTCTTTTTGACAGCGGAATGGAATGATATGAATCAGACCCAACCTTCTCATATTGGGCTTAAGTTATTGCTCTCTTGGGTTGAGCTGTGTTCTCATTAATTATTGTTGCAGTTTCATTAATTATGTTTTAGGGGTTTCCTTTAAAACCGATGGATGTTGACCGTTGCAATCTTATCGGCAAGTTGTATGGTTTATATGGTTGTTCTAGGATTTGTAGCCATCAATTATCAATCAACTTCCTTTATATCCTTTTAGTGTTAGCCTTGCTCTTCCCTTCTTCTCCGATCCCATTGATAGGTCACTCCTATCAGATTTTTTTAACGCAATTTAGTTAGTCCCGCGTCTTTGAATTTTAGTCAGTTGGTGGGGTTTTTCTTTCCACTACGTTGTCTTACTGATAGAGAGGGACTGATGAAAATTGATTTTGGGTTTGTCATAGGCAACAGGAACGAAGGGGATTTTGCAGGTTACCAGCTTAAGAAGCTCGACGGTTCTACATCGATGAAGATGAGAGGTTCATTATTCGTTTCCAGGTTTCAATTTTTGGCTTTGATGTGGATGCATGTTAAACACTAATAAGATTGAATTGAATTGAACTGATACATGATTCGCAGATTTGGGTTTGACTTTCCTGCTCAGTTTATATCTTCTATTCAGTCATTGGACAACTAATCCACCGTCAGTCTCTTTCTTCACCTCTGTCATTGGGGAATTTTGTTTTTCTGTGCTTAGTTTTGTTAATGTTTTTGTCTGGTGGTTGTTAGAGCTCCGGGACCAACCTGAGTGGTTGTCATGAAATTGTGACACATATGAGGATTCTGCAAATTTGACTCATGCACAGCAGTATATGGACTACCAACTGCTAAGGCCTATAGGTATGTTCAGTTTGGAAAAAGAAATCTTTTTATGTTCTGTTGATCAGTTCTGATATGACTATTCATTGCTAAATGGTCAGATTGGTTATAGACATCCTTAGGTAAACCAAGGAGTTTCTGTCAAGTGGAAACAATTTCCAGAAGAAGTGTGGTACAATTTACAGCTGAACTGTGAATTGTGTTTGGGTGTATAGTTTTGATTTTGTCATCCGTGTGAAGTTTTCTGTTAGAGTGACCTGGTCATTATTTTTTTCAGAAAGTTATGTGCATCTAGAATCTAAACTGGGCTTACAAAACTACAAAGAGTAATCTATGAAAAATGCAGGAAAATATAGCAAATAAATTTAGCATAATAAGAAAAAAAAAAGTTTGTTTATATCAGGATTTTGGATGGTGCATGGTCAGGGGAGAAAAAAGAGTAGTTGATACAGACTTTGTTATTTTCTGATAGTTTATTAGGATACAAATTGAGTTAGACGAATGGTAGAAACAAATATTGTTCTATTTTCCTGAAGTTAGTTGAAGAAAATTGGAATGAAAGAAGCGGGTGCTGATTGAGGGTGATAACTATTTCAGACTACAAGAAGTTGTGTTCTCATCACTGGGGAGAGTCGGGTGTATACTAATGGACTTGAAGGCGTACTTTTAAGAGCAGAAAGATAGTAAGTTATGATGGAAGTGGTAAAAAGATCAAGAAAGTACAAATTTGAACCTTTTTGGCTCTGTGTCTAATTCCCTAATTTTGGTTTTGATGGTCGCAGTGATAAGAGTGGGATTCATGTCATGAACTGTAGATATGTTCATTTTAACATGGATAACTCATACTAGTTGCATTTCAAGAGGTGAATTTGTGATATAGAGAACATACTGTGACTTCCGAAATTGAAAGGTGTTATGTACCTTCTGGAATTATACTATATACCATGAACTTATGTGAAAGCAATGTCTTCCCTGGCTTTTATAAGCATGATCGATCACTCTTAATAGATATCTAGCAGCTATGAAATTAATCTATCTTGGTATATATACTCTGATCTGCATGCATGCATATGTTGGATTGTATGACAATTCGATATTTCAGGCTTTAATCATGTTATGTTGGTCAGATGAAAGATTTTCCAGAAATGAAGATGTTTGATCATTTGATAATACAATAACTTTTTCCTAAGTTAAGTCGCAGTTGAAGTGGAAGTGAAACAGGTGGAACACTAATGATGTACAAATCCTATTCGCAGCAATCATTGCCTCACTTTTGTTTTCCCATGTAATATAATGAATGGATTTGCACATATTATCTTTCATATCTTTCATTTTCATATATGTTTGAGATGTGATTACGAGTTCTAGTTTAGAGTAAAATAAATACATTATTGCATCTTTCTACAGCACCAATATTCTGAAAATTTATAATAAGATTTACACCATAAGGGATGATTTTTTTTTTTAGACCAATGACAGCTATAAAGTACAAATAACATCTTTTGTAGATAAACAAGTAATCACATAAAAAACAACAATAAGCACATGACAAAGACATTAACAAATACGAAAATTCGGGAGACTAAGTGCATCTTGCAGGCAAAGATCAACGAGGATCATTCCACTATGACATGTCAGTCAATGACAATCCAATATTAGCAAGCACATCCGCCACTTGATTACCTTCTCTGAATATATGAGAAGACCGAAAATGTATATGTGATATATGGTGCAAGCAATTACTCTAGGTCACCCGTAACCGCTAAGGAACAAGATGAGGATCCCGAAGATAATGAAGGACAAGAGTCGAGTCCACCTCAAGCCATATATGTTTCTATTCTCTAACCCAAGCTAACTCAATAGCTTGGATTACTGTCATGACCTCAGCCTCAACTGAGCTAGGAATATTAAGATTAGATGCAAAAGCACCAAGAAAAGAATCACGGAAGTCACGAAAAATACCACCATATCCGGCTCGTCCTGAAGCATGCTGCCACGCACCATCAATATTAATTTTCACCCACCCAAGGATTGGAGGATGCCAATTAACCTCAATAATACGAGGAGCTCTACGTGGACGACATGAAATATTATAACTTTTCAAGACTCGTAACTCCTCCAAAAAGTTGAACATACAATCTGTAGCTAATCTACTAGCAGCTTGTATGTGCCCCAAAATAAGTCTACGTAAAGCATCCATACCAATGGAACACAAGGGATGATATGACATCTCTTTCACTTTCTTTGTTTAGATTACCCTGAAATAGACTGAGCAGAATCACAGTGATTGCCAAAAATTTCGCTGCAGGTGATTGACTAGTAGACTACTATAGAGCAAATATCTTCCTTGAATTAGCGACTTCAAAAATCCAATCAAAACTGTACTGATCAATCATGAAATTAAAGACTTACTTTATGGCCCTCTGGACAAAATGAGAGATGATCAGTATGTTACAAAATTAATAATATTGAAGAAAAAAGCTTACAACAAACATCTGACTATCAGTATAGGTACCATGCCGTTGCTAAACATCCAGTTTCTTACTTGCATCATGCTGGAGGAGGAATCAGAGTCCAACCAGGACAGAAACCAATTTCTGGACTTCAAGTTTGAGGAATTGACAAGTGACAGATGATGGAAATGCTAGTACTACAAATACCACTTGAGAATTCACACAAAGAAATCCAACTTTCCTAGATCGGATATTATAGAAATTACTCAGCAGTATATGATTCAGCCAGCTCAATACCACCAAAGGCACTATACTTGAAATTGTCAGCATAGGGGGTTATGCTCCTCTGAAATTCCCTCTTTTGATTCCGTTCAGGGAATCTAACGAGTCCCATTATTCTAATATTTGCCCTTCCTCTATGTCATCATCTGATAATAAGAAATCCCTGATACCTGAAAGATTTCTATCTATCCCTTCACCATCCAAGTCAAGAAAATCATCAGGATTAATTTCAGCAATAAGATCTGAATAAGAGTCTATTAAGCCTTGATCAAAATCAAACTCCATGTCTTCAAAAAGTCCTTTTTCCTTATCCTTGGAGCTGGAACGTGAACCAATTTCTGCTGCTATTGTTGCAGGCAAAGTTCTATCTGATTGATTAATTATTTCTTTGTCACACCTGCTGTTGTTGGGATGAGGCAGCAAAACTGAAGTCTCATGTCCCATTAGATCTAACACCTTAGGGCAGCTGTTGTCCTCTTCTATTTCCTCCTCCTTAAAAGGCACACCTCCTGCACTTGGGTCATTGCTTCCATAATTCTGAATCTCTTGTTTGTGAACATTACGAGTGACATCTTTAACTACTTCAAAATCAATACTGTGTGAAGGAAGAAAAACATATATGACAGGGTATTCCAGAATATCCAGGTTGGCGAATTGCTGCCTGATTGGAATTCTCAAATCTAACTTACGGTAAGGTGACCTGGTACCCTGTAATCACAGGCAAAGACAAAAATTAAAACAACTGTTTAGTAGGTGACATTCTAATCAAAACAGGTATCTAGGCTTAACACACAGCTCCAGTGTGACTCAATGAACACAGATTTTCACCATATCCGAACCTTAATATCTCTATATACCTTCACCCAAAACCTACCCATCTATGGCATACAGTTAGTATTATAAATGTCTACCCATATGTTTCCTGCAAGGGAAAGTGGTATCCAGGAAAACCCAGAACATTGCGAGTCCAGCAACAAGCAGTTGAGCAAAGCTTATGTAACACTAAAAGATCCAGAATTCATAGAGATTAAGCACCAAAAGCAAAAGCAGACATACACATATCAGTAATGAGCAAGGCCTTGTACAAGAATGTTGTATAACCAAACCCAAATTGTAATTGCGCTAGCACTGCTGACATTAAAGCACAGTCTTGGCTAAAATAACATTGTCTGATTATCCTTAACCTGCCCGAGAGTCCAGCAGGAACTATTTTCAGGTTTCTACCTTATGTTCTAAATGCTCACATCAAATTATTAAACATCAACCAGAGACAAAAGGACAAACCTTTGGGCGTGTACGGATGAAAAGTTTGAGACAATCCAGCTGCTCTGTACAGAATGGCCTCAGCTGATGATTCCATGGCCCAGGCTGTAAATGGTCTTCAAGAACAGAAGAGAGGTTCATGTTTTCATTTACTCTGCAACAACGTGAACATATTCATCAGTTGTCAAAATATATCACCGAAACCTACACTACCAAATCAAATCATCAGGAGACTCACCCATGGTCAATTAGAACAACGTCAGTCTGAAACTGCCACTCAATTGTCCAAGTGATGCATTTTTTCCTGCAGCAGCAAACAACATACATCGATCACATTGCAATTACTCAAATTCAAATGCACTACTAACAAAGAAACCGTGAACATGAACCCGAAACAAACCTCGTATCGTATCGGGTCTGATTAGTGTCCCTTTTAGACATCCCAGGAGGAAGAAACAAGAGCTTTGTTCTGCGGCTGTAAGCAGCATTGCGGAGGCACTTAAGAAAAAAGGGCAGCCTGAAGTGATTATATTTGCACAGTTTGTTTCTCAACCTCTGAGCAGAATCAGCAACCCTCTTCACTTCCTCAAGCATATTGTAGTCTACAACATAGAGTTCGGAGCTTTCTTCTAACAAAATGTAAACATAAAAAGATTAATATTTGATATAGAGATTGAGATAGAGATGGGTACCGGAGAGGAGGAGATTATCGTCCATCTGGGAGATGGGGACGAAGTGGGTTTGGCTCCTCTTGCCGGAACAAGAGGTGCGAGACTTGTGAGCTTTCACGCAGGGGAGGCTGCAGGAGCGGATGGAGCAACCGGGGCATTTGTACTTGGAGGGTTTGGCTTTGCACTCTTCGCAAAACACTTCCTTCGCCTTTGCCTTTGGTTCTTCGCCACCCTCCGCCATTCTGATCAGGCAAAGAGAGCAGCTGCCGCACCGCGAAGGCAGACTAGAGGTTTTATCAGAAATCAGGGTTTTGGGTTTTCAGCGGGCCAGGAATGCTATATATGGGCTTGGCTTTGTTTTTCTTTTCTTTTTGTTTCTTTTACAGAGTAAAAGTCACATGCGGGGATGGTTGATGTTGCTGAACAACTGCTAATCTCTCTCTGCTACAAAATTCAGTGACCTCTGATAAGATGATACTAAACTCTATAGAAGATCAGTTACCGGCTATCACCTAGACAGTACAAAAGCACAACGTTACCGGATTCAAGAATACATTGAAACTATTGATAATTTGATATACAATGAACTTATTATCACAGTGATATCGGTACATATGTAAATAGCATCAATAACTCTCAAATGACCAATCCAAATGGCACAAATGACATACTTATATTGAAAACAAAATCAACTGAATTGTGCATATTGCATACTTGTATCAAAAACAGAATCCCTCAAAATCAGAAAAATAATGCAAATTAGATTCCTAATCAGATAAATCAGGAAATGCATGTTTAAAATAAAAAAAGGTAAAATATTGTATAGTCCTTGTAGTTTGAAATCAACATATGTTTAGTCCTTATTGTTTTATTTTAATATGAATAGTCCTTAAAGTCACGAATTTTCATCTAAATAGTTTTTATGGCCTTTAACTGAGAAAATTGTCGGAAATACTATTTGGATGAAAAAATCATGACTTTAAGGACTATTTAGATTAAAATAAAATCATAAGGAATATTTGAATGAAAAATCGTGACTTTAAAGACTATTCAGATTAAAATAAAACCACAAGAACTAAACAAATGTCGACTTCAAACTATAAGGACTAAACAAATTTCAATTCTAAAATGAACTTATTATCACATCACAGGGATATCAATACATATGTAAATAGCATCAATAACTCTCAAAATGACCAATCCAAATGGCACAAATGACATACTTATATTGAAAACAAAATCAACTGAATTGTACATATTGCATACTTGTATCAAAAACAGAATCCCTCAAAATAAAAAAAAATAATGCAAATTAGATTCCTAATCACAACAATCAGGAAATGCATGTTAAAAAAAAAAAGAGTAAAAAACCAATCAGTTATGGATGAGAAGCTCAATCATCCAAATGCTTCATCTCTGACTTGTTCGCACATGTCGAAGAGTTCCCATGGCTTTGGAGATTTAGAACATACTGTCTTCACTCTCCAAATCTAGTTGTTCTAAGTTACTCGGCAGGGTTTTTGCAGCAACTACCTCTTGAGAGGGAATCGACATCTCCAACGTTTCTTTTAGAGCGGCCTCTATGGAAAAACTTGAAGGAGATGATCCAGCAAGCGAGTCTCGAATGGTGGACGGTACAATATCTGTAACTTCAGGATTCGACGGGGTTTCCATCTCTTCATCAACAGCAGGGGCTGCTGTTGGAGTGTCCGCCGCGCCTCTGACATTTAGTTGAACACCAGAAGACACTTCCTTGAGCTTCAACGTCAGATTCCTCCAAATCAATTTCCTGTGAAGGGAAACAGTTAGTGTTCAATTTAAAACATGAAAATCAGTTTAGTGGTTTTTAGACATCTGTTACCTCAGTGGCTTGGGAGGCAAAGGTCTCCTTCACATTGGTCTCCTCTGCAGTAATTGGGGATCTCGAAGCATGTACTTCAGCCTGAACAGTTTCAGCATTTCCACGGGTAGAGTATGGATGTAACATCTCTGCTGGAGGGATCTCTATTTCATTGTTCCCAGGAGAGGATGCATTCGGGAGCAGTATTAGTGACCTTTTTTCTTCAACAACAATTGCACTTTGTTGTTGAAAGACCTCTTCTTCCTCATGCACGGCAGGAATCTTAGGTCCTTCAGTTCCCAGATTTCCTTCAAAGCTTTCATCAGGGATAAGAGGGATTCGCTTTCCCGAGTTGTCCACAGTGGCTATAAGAGCAGCAGTGCAGACATGCAGGAGAGTGTAAAGGAGTTCGTTCAGAGTCATATTATCCTATTCCTCGGGGTCATGATCCAAAATGGTGACACCATCATTAGGAGGAACTGCACACCACCTTCACCTGCGAACCTGCAGAAGTAGGAGTTTTAGTTAATAACAGTGTTTGAATACAATACAACTACATGGAGTTGTAATGGTCAGGGAACTTATACAAGAGGTACTTCTTCATCTTCTGAACTTTAGATGATAGCTGGCCTTCCCCTCTTCTTAGGAGCTTGTGAGGACGAAGGTTGATCAAGGTTTGGAACATCTTCCTCACTCTAGACAATGGAGCATAGAACTAGTTAGTGGTTTTATTGGATATTAAATAAGTTGTAAATCAAGAGCAGATCATCTTTACCTCATCAGAATACTAGACTGATTCCTTGTTAGCTGCCGACTTTGGCGTTGGGGTAGCATTCACAGCATCAACCATACCAAATAGAGTTTGATCTTGTTGACGCAACATAGTCTGACCTTTGGTAAAGATGGTATTGAAAAGGTCAAGTGGGTCTGCATCCCAGAAACTTCCATAGACTGCAGACCACCATGCTTCATATGTTTGGCTAGTCTCTTTGTTGATGAATAAAAGGCTGATGCTTTTAATCTTGACCTTGAGAATGGTTAGCTTGGTTTGGAACCGAGGATCATCAAGTTGTTTCTTTCCATTCCTTTTCAGAGGCCAAGAAGTATACAGGTTCAGGCTTTCAAATAGGGGAAAAGGCAACTTCTCCTATAAACCAAGCTGCCTAGCAAAGTGGTTTGGAGCATACAACTCAACACCAATATCATCTGGAAGTCTCAGATCAGCGATAGATATGGCTTGCTCAAACAGTCGAATAACATCAGGGGAGTGGATGGAAGACCACATAAAGCCATTCGTCAATGCCTCCTGATACGTTCGGCTGAGAATCAAATCACTGTCATCTAGAATAGAAGTGTCCAGTGTGTACAAGTGCTGGAAGCAATCGGAGTAATCAAGAGGGTCATGGGCCTTAATACCAGCTAACGCCATTCCCACTTGGTTGTTTGGGAAATCTATGATTTGGGGATGTCTGAATTGGACAAAGTAAATTTGCAGCCGGAGGTCCAATATCCAGAAAGGCCTCGATATGGAGCCATAGTTGAATGGATGGAGGGATAGATCATAAAGAGCACAGTATAGCAGGGCTAGTCATTTGGGCTAATCTTAATCTATGACCATTGAATAAAAGTGTAGCCACTCGAGTTCAGGCATCAGTTATCTTCTGGGTGTGTGTGCAGACTACAAACTTCGTAAGCCACAGTTCTAAGAATGCATTCCCGCTATATTCGCTACTCTGAGTAACATAATGATCAGTCTAAGATTCATAGGACTTACTGAAATTTTGGGGATCGGGATCAGCTTCAAAGGCTACTACTTCTTCTTGGTAATCGCTCTCTTGATAAGGCTTGTCAGAGATTGGAAAACCTGCAATTACATACAGATCCAGCAGCGTAATCCCCATCTGTTCGCTCATGTGCTATGAAGTTGAAAGCTTAAATCGATCGCATCCGCCATACCAGCTGGTTTCCATCTTTCTAAATCCAAGGCTCTGCGATTCTGGTACCAAAGGAGCATGCGCGTGGATGGGTGTGGCCAAGCTCCTATCCTCACAGCTTGATGACTTATCTGCCATTTCTTAAAGTTCGCAGCAGAATCCCTAAAGGCCAGAGTTGGAACTCGAGTTGCATGGTGGTAACCTTCACAGTGGTATCGGGTCTATCCATGGTTCTAAGCCTGCTGTAGCATATGTGTAGAGTTTAAGGTTGGATATGGTTGCAGAATCATGGGGTTGAAGGCCAAACATCTTGACCCTGAATTCTTGAGCATTTTCTACAGTCAGATTTTGTGTAGCCATGCCATTTCTAGGTTTTGATGTCTGAACTGTGAAGTGTTCGAGGTTTATAAAAGAATTGAAAGGGTTCTGTGAAACGTTGCGTTTTGACTTGGAAAGAGACTAATCACGCTTCTTCGTGAAGTCGGTTCTTGGTTATTTACAATTAGACCCTTTGGGGGTTAAAAGATATCTTTAGGGTTAGCCCTCTTTAATCACGTTGGCAAACCAGGACCAGATTTCGAGGCCTGGGTGACACTGTTGGAGCCCAATTTTACTTATTGGTTATCTTGTAATAAGTTAGCCCATGGACTGATAATTGAGGCCCAAAGGTTTGTACATTCTTTATTTTTTCTATTGAGTAATTATTGGCGGAAGATTGTAATCTCATAGATATTATTTCATGGCTCGATTAGGAAAATATTTTTCCTGATTTGATTAGAGATTTAATTGCTTCGGAGACAAGTCATCTGTAAACTAGAAGTCTATCCATGAGGTTCAAGGCGAATGAAAAAAGGACGCATCTTCAACAAACCCTAGCACACCTGTAAACTAGAAGCCTCTCCATGAGCACCAGCAAGCCCGCCAGGAGGCAAAATCCTGCCTCACTCACCAAAAGCCCACCAGTCGGCAAAGACCGCCCTCAGTTCATAAAGCCTCATCACGAGCACAAGTCTGCCCCCATTGTTAGAGATCACATCTCTAACAAATATCTTTTTATTTTGTTACTGAGTAAATCTTAAGGATCCGTCCTACGTCGTGTAAAAAAAAACCAACGGCAAGATTGACCGTTCCTGCTCACAATCATTTGAAGAGAAGTCAAAAGAACACGCGAACGTTCAAAGATCAGGACAGTCACACCGCCTCAAGGTGCTGGCACGTTCGCACCAGACGGTTGTTCGAAAGACTAGAAAATCCACCCTGAACACCTTGAACGAGATCCTTTTACAACATAAGAAAACTTGATATTGAGATGGAAGAGACTGAGGAACATGCTACTATAAAGCAAATCTGTTCGAAGGAGCATTGCTTCAAATATCCAATCAAATAATTTAGTCATCAATCATGAAATTAAAGAATTACTTTAGGTCATCTGAAAAGTAATCACACTGCTTGATGAATGTCTGCAATCTGGATGTTGAGATATCTTCATGTTTCCTCACTATTACCTAACTAGACCTGCCCAAATTCACAATGACTGAGCTTAAATTAAAAGAATTAACACAATGACGAATACACCCTATCTAGTCATATCAATCTTGATAATTAAGCAACCCATACCCCTAAGAAACAAACCAAAAATGGACGTACTAGCTAGCCAAATTAAACCAATCAATCTGTCGCCCAATACATTAAACGCAACAAAATGTTAGCGTCACCGACAATACCTTCGTCTTTCTACCGCAACCCTTCCACCTAAACCCAGCACTGTCAGTCATCCTCTGCACTAGAGCAGAAGTACCAAACCACACTAGGGAGAGACAAACTGATGAAACAATCATAAAGGTACATGACATTAAAATCATGACACATTTTTAGTACATGACGTCAGTAACACCGTTAACTTTATGTAATTTATTAATTTTCAAATAGTGATTTCGGATTTTCTCCATTCTCCCTTTTCTTTATATTTGTTTTACTCTTTTTCTATTTATAAACTTTTTGTTTGAATTTGTTAACTCATACCATAATCTTAATGACTTTGTTGTCTATAAGTAGATCACTCTATTCCATTTTTTGCTTTAATTTTGGTCTTCCAGAAGTTGCTATTTTGTTACTAGTTCAACAATGAGAATTAGATCTTCTGTGCTCAAAAATGACTTTGTTGCTTCTCAAAAAATTTATTACTAGTTTAGCAATGAGAATTAGATCTTTTTGATTTCTCTCTCCTTAGTAATTATTAATTTTAATAATTTACTACGGCTAAATTAGAGAGTGATGCATGTATCTCTTAAATTTTAATGGAAAACATAACAGCATGTACATATTTTTGGTTGAGATTAGAAGTTCATGTACCTTTATGATTATTTTAAAACTTGAAACACCAAAATTAAGAGTAGACCATTTGTCATGTACTGTTCTTAAAATTATATAACTTGTTTTGAGATTTCTTTAAAATTTCTTTCTATTGATAAACATATTTTCTACCTAGTTCATCGATCTCTAGCCCTCTAGCTAGCTAGTTAGTTTCAATGACGTCAATTGATTCATTAAGTGTTTCTTCAGCTTCGGACTATTGATTTTGAAAGATAGTATATATACCAAGGATATCAGGATATATTGCGGAGCAGCTGAGGATTAGTGTCTTAACCTTGCTATCTAAGATATATAGCAAGAAAGTAAAAGCGAAGATGACCTAGTTGACAGATCGTTTAGGGATGGAAACTCCACTAAACTAAGGAATGTAAATATACTTCAATTGATATTTGTGAAGTGAGAGGTACTAATTCATGCATGAAGTAGTGTATAGTATATTCCTCATGCATCTGCTTGATATGGCATTAAAGAACAAATCGTGCTGACTGAAAGTAAAGAAGAAAATCAAGAGAATGAAGAATAAATATCATTTAATATAATTGATCCTTGTGTTTACAGCAGAAACCATGGCGGAAAGAATTGAGAATCTAATTTACAATAGTTCGATCTTCACGTTCGATCTTGAATACAGATAATGAAAGACTGAAGAAAACGTAAACTTCTAACTAACAGTGTACTCCTTATCGTTTCTTGACGATAGAACGGAGAAAGTACTGTTCAAAGGTCTCCGTAGAACATTCAAGCACGATCGGATCACTAGATCTTGGATCCAACACGAATTCTCGGTACTTCTGGATGAGTTCTTGCAGCTTTGGGTGTAGAAGGTACTCGTGGGGAACTGGGTATTTCTTGCTCTCTTTGCCCACAAATACATCGAACGTCGATGAAACTTTGGGAGATGAACCATGTTTCTTCTTGGACGTCCTCTGGGTCTGGTCATGATCTTCATGAACCAACTGTTCGTACGCCTTCTTGGAGTGGCTTCTTCCCAGCTTATTGATAAGACTTGCAGGATTCATGAACTTCATGGTGGTTGTTGGTAGTCGCAGGCTTGGAAAGGTTAGCTAGAGATGGAATCTTGTGAGAGAAACGATGGAGATCGAGTGATGAAGTGAGTGAGCTTCTTGGTTTCCCTTTCTCACTTATTTATAGGAAAATGAGGTTGTGGATTGATTTCCTTTTCCTTCAGGTATTGGGATTTAGTAAAGAGTAGAGATTAGGATTAACCATCCTTTTCCTTATAGGAATGGGATTCTTGTATTTACATCCAAATTAATATTTACTGGACAAGTAAATGTCTATATGAATATTAATTAAATTCATAGTCCACGTCACACCGGCGAGCCCGAGTAATATTAGGTTTAGAGGTGCGCGTGTTACCTCGCCTACGATATCATGTGAGCTGGACGAAGTTCACATGTAATAAGACTTCGCATGAGTTGTTGGCGGACTAGTCCCTGGATGCAGTGGGTCATTCAATTGAGTGATGACCCGCGAATTACAAAGTCTAAAACTTGCATGCGGAGAGGAGGACTTCGCCTAGGTTGCCATGCGAACTAGAAGTTGGCCCGCCAGCGAGATCACGCGAGCTGGATAGCAGAGTTCGCATGTGAAAAAGACTTCGCATGGTGTCAAGAAATGAACTTCGCTTAGATAGCGTTGCGTGGAAGTGGAGTCCTAAAACATGAAGGCGAGACGAGATGGCTTCGCGTAGGAGACTTTGCGAAGAAGCAAGAAGAGGAGTTCGCATGCACGTGGAGGTGTTCGTGTTGGTTAAGAACTCTATTCCTTAATTGGATTTGCATGAATCACCTACGCGCGCCACATTTAACGTTAAAGACTTCTACAAGTCTTTGACATGCTTTGGGCCATGCCAATACCTGTGGACCTAAATAACCCTATATAAAGGAGTTCAAGGAGATACAAAAACACTCAACTACTCAACAAAAGTACAAAAATACAATCGATCTAGTCGAACTTAGTGCTAAAGCATCTCGTCTTAGCCTTTTCTTTACAAGCTCTCCGGAGCTCTACCCTTGTTCATTTCCTTTCCAATTGAAGCTCTGCTCGATCTCACGTCGAGTATCGATATTGTGACGCTTAGGCGGACTACTGTAAGTCCTCGCCCAGTACGCGAGGCGAATCTGAAGAACCATGCGGTGGAGTTGGTGCTCTCTCCATCCTCAGTCGCTTGATTAGAAGCAGAAGGCTAAGCGCACCCCGCTACTACAACCACTACATTCCGCGTCTGCGCGGTGGCACACCCGCAACAACTAAAAGAGACTTTGCATACCCAGAATTACAAGTGTGGCCAAAATATTGGCACGCCCAGTGGGACTAGGGTAGTCTTTGACGTCACCTTCATTGGGATCGATGCGATAATGGATTGGCAAGAAAAATTAGCGGCCAGCAATGAAAGATTAGATGTCATCCATAGAAAACATCTCGAACGAAGAGCTGTCGTCCAAAGAAAATGTGCCGAGCAAATGGCTACCCTCCTCGAGCAATTCGTTGAGGAAAGGGCTGCTAGAGAGGCTGCTAAAGAAAAGGAAAAGCCGAAAGGAAGGCCTTTCTAGAAGAGTCTCGCCAGCGGTGGGATACCTTGGAAAATGCTTTACAATGCCTAAATGTAAGGCCTACAATTGACAAACACGTCCTTGCCAAAAAGATTGAACTGCCTAGTAGCCAATCTACTGGCAAAGATTTTCTTTTGGACAAACCTACGTCCAAAGAAGAAACTATTTTTTCAATCAATGATGAAGAACCTGAGGTCGAGGCCGGCGAGATTATGGATAATAATCTTCTCTCGAAATTTGACGGTATTCCTCAGGAAAAAGAACTTGAAGATAGGACAGAATAGTCCATCTTAGGAGAAGAAAGTGGTTCGAACACTGATAATGGCGAACCACAATTTTACATGAAAGGTGACTAAGGAGCCAGCTTTCCTATGCGAGATGTATATGTGGACACGGGTCAGGCGCATGGAGGGCAAGGTGTAGCTCGCCATATTCTTTAATTAACCTAGAGAAGCAAGTACATGAAGCTGCTGGGCGTCTTAGTGAAGGAATAGGTGAAAGCCTACTTTGTCAGTTAGCTTCTGGATGTTTCCTCAAGTATGGCCAAAACAATGGCCAACTTCATTATCAACCAACATGTGTTCTTGCAAAGCCATTACGTGGCTTCATTATCCAATATCGTTGGAGTTTTTATATGCAAGTTCATAAGCCGGGATGTGAGTTTGGTTTATGTGCGAAATACGTGCATATCCCATGCATGCCTATGGAAGGTCGAGCTACCGACCTTTGATAATTTTGCATGTGATTTTGACACAGAGTCAATTTATGATGAATATGATGAAGATTATATGTTGGTGTGTGTAGTCGGTAGTCAGTAAATTACCCTCCCCGCCCATAGACCAGTCATAAAACTTGTAGACCGACATTCGGGCTACCTCGCCATGGTGAAAGATGGTCGGTACCACATCGGGAAGGTGCTCCTCCAAGCTCCACAAGACGGTATCATGATAAGAAAATGTATAGTTAGTCCCACATCGGTAATGTGTAATAAAAGGAAACCTTCCTTATCTATAAAAGGAAGGCTCCCCTTGTGTAGAAAGGACTCTTGACTCACATATGGATGGATAGATGATGCTCCCTCTTCCTCCCCTACTCCTCCCGGGCGGGATGGATGCTCTTGTAACACCAAAGGCCTATTGACCATGATAGTTGATTCATAAGTGGACGTAGCCATGTCCTCCAAGGCATAGTGAACCACTATATGCCCTTGTGTTGTCTACTGTTCATATTCCACTATGATTCCGCATAGCTTATGGGATTATGTAGAAACATTTGGCACCGTCTGTGGGAATCATTACTAAAAGTCATATTGCTCTACCACCTGGAAGCGAGGCCAGTTAGCTCGCGTGGAAGCGAGGAGAGATAGGTCGCGTGGAAGCGAGGCGAGATAGCTCGCATGGAAGCTAGGCAAGATAGCTTGCGAGATAGCTTGCGTGGAAGCGAGGCGAGATAGCTCGCATGGAAGCGAAGCGAGATAGCTCGTATGGAAGCGAAGCGAGATGACTTCGCAGGGGAGCGAAGCCAGATGACTTCGCATAAGTGCGAGCGAGATGACCCGCCCGGGTTCTTTTTGTCATCGGGATTTTACTAAGAGCAGAGCCACAACGGCTCATGTCTGATGCCTCAAGCCATCACCCGAAGATGATTCACCCAGACCCAGAGCTCATTCTTGTCGAACGGGAGCTTCGCCGGTGATGACCCACTCCTCCCGCTGCCCAACCATCTTAAGGGATCTGCCTAGCATACTCGGGGCCCCGTTGACAGATTGCCGTCAGTCCCTTTGCCTCCGAGATGGCGGAATCGGAGTTCAAGTTAAGTTCATGATCTCGGTTGGCCGAATTCATCAAGAGAGAGGGTTCATGCGGAAGTCGGGATCAATGGTCATTGGATCAGGGATACGCTTCCCGGCGGCTACTTGAGAGAGGCATTTCACCGTTGATTTGTCTGGTGAACAACTGAAAAATTGCTATGGACATCCGGTATGAGAGGTCTGGGGTGAAGAAGAAAGAAACAGGAGAGAGGCATTCCACCGAGAGGCATAAATCATTAAAAATCTCGAGTAAGACCAAGCAAGATAGACATTCCACCCAAGAGATAGGCATTCGACCGAGAGATTGACAGGGGTAGCTTCGCTTAGGAGATAAAGGCCTAGTATGGAAGCGAAGCGAGACGACTTCGCCAAGAAACAATAAGAGGACTTCGCATGCAAAAGGGGGACAAGATGAGGCGAGCCCCGCATGGTTGGTTGACCGGATAAGAAAGAAATTATCTTTAATCGCATAGAAGGCTATATGTGTGGTTCGTCAGTGGGAGAGTTGGCATGTGTTAAGGGGTGGACCTCGCTTAAGTTATCATGCGAGCCGGATGTGGACCTCGCCTAAGTTATCACGCAAACCGGATGTGGACCTCGCCTAAGTTATCACGCGAACCGGATGTTGACCTCGCCTAAGTTATCACGCGAACCGGATGTTGACCTTGCCTAAGTTATCACGCGAACTGGATGTAGAACCTGATTGCACAAAGACCTTCACATATAAGGCGGACTGAAATTATCAGGCGAGGGGGGAGTTTGCACGTATCAAAATAGTGACATGAGTTTCATGCGAGAAGATGTGCTACGCGAAGTGTTGACTTCGCACAAGGTACCTCGCATGAGAGAAGGACCTTGTGAAGCGTTGACAACTCCATTGCATTCCGCGTCCGCACGGTGGCAAGCCCTGCATCCCTAGAAGCAGGATCCCGGTCGTCCAGTTCGGTTATCACTTCCCTCTGGCAACGCCTACTCTATGAGGTACCAGTGGAACCAGTAGGTATTCCACCCGAGAGACATCATGCCCTAGAGGGACACCCGGAGATATTTACCTGGAAAAAGTCAAAAAAAGAGAGAAAAAAAAGGCTATGGCAACCCGACTGTACTAGCAACAAGGATTCATCGTCCGGGAGTAGTACGGGCATGAATCTGCGCCTCCTGTGTGCACCCATTCGGCAACTATTTTAACAGATAAGTCTCGTCTAGATTATAATTGTTATAATCTCATTGGTTTGCGAAAATTCATAATATTCTACTTGCAAGTCAACCTGCATGTTTTGGCATTCCACCGAGAGATAGACATTCGACCAAGTTTGGTATTCAACCGAGAGAGTATTACACAATTGCATGAACCATTTTGCTTTTCGATAATTATTATGCCATATTCATACTTGGTTAGCCCCATAATTGTGTTGATCATTTGTTCATTGTGAGGGTACAAAAATCCTCACCCCGCCGAGTCAGTTTTAAGGCCGGGGTTAGGAGGGGCATTTTTTTATCTCATAGGCGGACACCACATCTTGCCCGGTAATGTGGTTCTGTGCAAAGCGAACTCCTACAAAGCTCGCACGCGAACCCAGCTCACTCGAAGTCCTTGTGCACGGAGCGAGATCCACAGCCCACGTCGAGCGTGTCTTTGCACGCGGAGCGAACTCCACATCTCGCGTGTAAGTATCGTAAGCGGAGCGGACTCCACAGCTCCCACGAAGTCCTTGTGCGCGGAGTGAAATCCACAGCGGGATGGGTAATCCACCGAGAGGTATGTCATTGAAATCCCTAGTAAGACCAGGCGGGATGGGTACTCCACCAAGAGGCATAAGTTTTTGAAATCCCAGTAAGACCAGGCGGGATGGGTAATCCACCAAGAGACATAAGTTATTGAAATCCCCAGTAAGACCAGGCGGGATGGGTACTCCACCAAGAGGCACATGTCATTGAAATCCCCAGTAAGACCAGGCGGGATGGGTAATCCACCGAGAGGCATGTCATTGAAATCCGCAGTAAGACCACGCGGGATAGGCATAAAATTATCTTCCTTTTAAAAACGGAGCAAGTGGCTTGATAAACCACGGACGGCGTTAACACCCCGTCACTCGAGTAGTAACATCGGATATGGAAATGGCTCGTTACCCTTGTCCATGAAAGTATAACACCCGAGTGTCAGCCCTTGTGCGCGGAGCGAACTCAGCTCGTGTGACAATTTCAGTCATTATGGCGTGAGGCAGACTCCTCAGCTCACCCGAGTGTCAGCCCTTCTAGGGTTGACACACGTCTTGAGTACAGACTTGGGGGGACTGGGACCGGGTCCGTGTTGGGGACATATGACTTGTCTATGGGCATTTTATATATTAAGTCCCCACTCAAGATGTGTCTTGAACGGGAACTTGGGGGGACTTGTAGTCGGTAGTCAGTAAACTACCTTCCCTACCCATAGACCAGTCATGAAACTTGTAGACCGACATCCGGGAGACCTCGCCATGGTGAAAGATCATCGGTACCACATCGGGAATGTACTCCTCCAAGCTCCACAAGAAGGCACAATGATAAGATAAATGTATAGTTAGTCCCACATCGGTAATGTGTAATAAGAGGAAACCTTCCTTATCTATAAAAGGAAGGCTCCCCCTGTGTAGAAAGGACTCTTAACTCACATATGGATGGATAGATGATGTTCCCTCTCCCTCCCCTACTCCTCCCGGGCGGGATGGATGGATGCTCTTGTAACACCAAAGGCCTATTGGCCATGATAGTTGATTCGTAAGTGGACGTAGCCATGTCCTCCGAGGCATGGTGAACCACTATATGTCCTTGTGTTGTCTACTGTTCATGTTCCACTGTGATTCCACATAGCTCAAATTTTCAAGTTGTTGATGTGAAGCAGCCCTGCTCAACATTTGGAGATTCTCAACGACAAGAGTCTCATGCCAGAAACATAACAACGTCGAGACTTGGAGTGAAGCATAGTTGGCCTCCCCCGTGGCCTTACGAAGGGTAACTAACCATGCTATACTATCATTTCCTTTACTCTTAGCTTTACTTCAGTTTTTACTTCTGTTTGCTTTCATTTTTCTTTCTTTCTCGCATTGAAAAAAGAAAATACAATCAAATAGCAGAAAATACAAAAAGAGATCCTTAGTTTTGCTAAAATGCAAGACAACGTTCTTGCCTATATAAGGTTTGAACTTTACTTGGAGGCCTATCCCTAAGGCTTTGAGACAATACAACAAGCATTCCTTATGCCTTGGAGTTATTGCCAACGAAGTCGATATCAGAGGAGGATTGAAGAAATATTTGCAATACTGAAAGTTGCAGTAGTCACTACCGAACAGTCAGCTTCGCCGATTAAACTAGAATGATCCAGGAATAAACAGCAGGCGAGCCCTACATCAACGGAAATCTCTGGATGTCTATTTTCTAGAGGATTTTACATTTTATCATTTCGACATTCTTAGAGAGAGTTATGACAGTTTGAATGCAGACAGTTCAAGATACGCGCGAATTTGCAATGTGTTTTTTCAATGTGTTTTCATGACCTTGCAACATGTTTTTCAAAGCTGGGGGGCATACTAAAGTTTTGATGTCCTTCATTTCTTCTCACGGCGAACAAACATCAAAACTGAGAGGCACATATGGGGTAGATATGTGTTCTAGATATTTCAGACTTTAGACCCTTCTTGAGGTGTCTTAGTCATTATTTAGGCCAATCCATGTGGCCTCTAAAAAAAAAATTCAAGATAATGCTGCCGTTCGCCGACACAGTCCTTTTGTTTGACACTCATTGGCTCGCACTAGGGGGCAACGACGTCACTCCATGATTTGAATGTCAAGCAGATGGTTCGCCATCTCCAAGAGCTCACGCGAAGGGCCATTTTTGGAATCTAGTCAAAGCAAACGTCTACTCGAGGTACATGCCTTCGAGCTACACCTATTCAACGTATCTTGTGCAATGTACCATGTCTTCTGAGTAGAGCAGGCAAAGTGTAAGCGGAGTGCGCATTAAGTTCAAGTCCAAGGTGCCTAGCTATGTTAAGTTCATAATCATCAGTTTACTATGGTACTAGGCGAATCGTACATCAGTTCGCCACAATGCTTTGCTGGTTACTTGGGTTTCAAGGCCTATTTACAGGCTTGTTTACTCACACTCATTTTGATGTATGACCCGAGCCAATACCAGTGGCTTTAGAGCAACATAAACCTCTTCAGTCATTTTTGACATACATGACTTCGAGGCTGGGGGCAATGTTTACACCCAAATTAATATTTTACTAGACAAGTAAATGTCTATGTGAATATTAATTAAATTTATAGTCCACGTCACACCGACGAGCCCGACTAATATTGGGTTTAGAGGAGCGCAGGTTACCTCGCCTACGATATCATGTGAGCTGGACAAATTTCACATGTTATTAGACTTCGCATGGGAGGAAGATAAGACTTCACATGAGACTTCGCGTGAGTTGTTGGCGGACTGGTCCCTAGATGCAGTTGGTCATTCAATTGAGTGACGACCCGCGAATTATAAAGTCTAAAACTTGCATGCGGAGAGGAGGACTTCGCCTAGGTTGCCATGCGAACTAGAAGTTGGCCCGCCAGTAAGATCAGGCGAGCTGGATAGCAGAGTTCGCATGTGAAAAGGATTTTGCATGGTGTCAAGAAATGGACTTCGCGTAGATGGTGTCGTGTGGAAGTGGAGTCCTAAATCATGAAGGCGAGGAGAGATGGCTTCGCGTAGGAGACTTCGCGAAGAAGCAAGAAGAGGAGTCCGCATGCACGTGGAGGTGTTCGTGTTGGTTAAGAACTCTATTCCTTAATTGGATTTGCATGAATCACCTACGTCACATTTAACGTTGAAGACTTCTACAAGTCTTTGACATGAATTGAGCCAATACATGTGGCCTAAATAACTCTATATAAAGGAGTTCGAGGAGATATAAAAACACTCAACTACTCAACAAAAGTACAAAAATACAATCGACCTAGTCGAATTCAGTGCTAAAGCATCTCGTCTTAGCCCTTTCTTTACAAGCTCCCCGGAGCTTTGCCCTTGTTCCTTTCCTTTCCAATTGAAGCTCTGCTCGATCTCACGTCGAGTATTGATATTGTGATGCTCATGCGGACTACTGTAAGTCCTTTCCCAATACGCGAGGCGAATCTAAAGAACCCTGCAGTGGAGTTAGTGCTCTCTCCATCCTCAGTCACTTGATTAGAAGCAGAAGGCTAAGCGCACCCCACTACTACAATCACTACATTCCGCGTCTGCGCGGTGGCACGCTCGTAACAACTAAAAGAGACTTTGCAAACCTAGAATTACAGGTGTGGCTAAAACATCTTGATCCATTTCCTTATACGAGAGGACATCTATGCCAGTTGATAAAATATTAAAGGTAGTGAAGCTTTATGTGTTAGTCAAAGAAAAGTAATACCAATTATGTAACCAAAAAATAATAATACCAATTATTGCCCTAAAAAGAACAAGTAAATGAGTAGAGAGTATCAACATCCACATAAACATCAGCTGCCAAGACAAGAGTACAAACTAACTTAGACGCTGCTAAAGGCAACAATGACACATACACTGTCAGGACCTACCCCGGATTTCCCCTCGAAATACGGGATAAACCCTGCGGGACTCATCTCAAGGAAAATTCTACCAAAATTCTTGGTAGAACCTCCCTTGAAAATGGGTAACCCTACCTGAAATAAAAATCACCAAACCCAACTCACAATAATTCTCAAGACAACATCCATAAATATAATCTCTCAAACAAACACAAACAAATGAATCTTTTTCATCAGCTCTTAACATACTTAAACCATTCCATAATTATCAGAACATCTACTAGGAAAATAAGATAAACAACACAATAAGTTAAACTGGTAACTTATATGGGAAAACTGGATGAGGTGGGGATCTATAACATGCTTCCAATCCTCGTCGAACCAAACTCTGCAGACTGGGCATTTAAAAACGAAAGGCCCAAGGGAGAAGCATTTAAAACGTTAGAGTGAGTGGACAAAAATAAATAACAAAACAATATGGAGCAATGAAATCAAATCTATGCTCTCCCGGCCATAATTTCCATTAGAAAAAAATATTTATGCATGCCACTCTTAGAACTCTTCCTGAAAATAATTATAAACCAAAACAATGAACCAATCTCATTGGTTCTCAATAAAACAAAACAAATAGGGAAAAATATTTCACCATAACGATGAGCCTCCTAGGCTATAATAGCGTCCCACGCTAAGCAATTTACTCACATATGATGAGGACCGCTAAATATATTATAATAGCGTCTCACGCTAAGCGCTCAACTCTCATATGATGAAGACCGCTAAATAATGGCTAGCTAACAATAATATATATTTATATATACCGATCGGTTGCCTCCCAGGCTATAGTAGCGTTCCACGCTAAGTGCTCAACTCTCATATGATAAAGACCGCCGGTAGGACTATAATAACATCTCACACTAAGCGCTCTACTCACATATGATGAGGACTGCTAAATAATGTTAGCTAGCGATAAATAATATTTGTCAACTCTTTTAGGGTGTAATAGATTACCAAATACAAAAGATCAATTGACATGTTCCACATGTCAAATGAAATGAGCAAGAGAGTTCTCAAATAACAGATGGAACTCATTAATCCTAAGAAAATACTAAATTTCAAATATAACTTAGAAATTAAATAATACTTTAGTGCATGCATGACATTTATATCAAAGGTCCACTCATAGTGCTCGGCTATACATGCCGACGACCCGAGGCTTCCTCCAAATGATCATCCTCACGGCCTGAACCATAATTAATATTAATTCTCATATGACATTAAAACTTCAGTAAGTAGTTCCATAAAATTAAGGGTCTAAAATCAATTTCTTCCTTGCCCATTTTCTCCATCTTTAATCCATCATAACTTAAAATTCACCACCATCATAAATAACCAAAAATCAACCTTATACGAAATTTAAAACCGGCTAACCAATCTACCGATAATCCATTCTAATCATCGCAAAAATCCTTAACCATGGAAAAATCCCCAACATTAACAAAACTCCTACAAAATTTTTAAAATATACTTCATTAAACTCCTCTCCTTAATACCATCTTAAAAAAACATGAAAAACAGCCCCTGAGGGGCGGCGCCCCCGCCTGATCCGCCGACAGAGGCGGTCAGCAGCCGTTTTCCGGCGACTTCCTATGGCCACCAAATTTAAACAGCATAATCCTCTCATCATCCACAACAACTTCCATAACTAGCACTTAGTCCAATTCTAAGGCTATCTAGGGTAATCGAACCGAAACATCCATAAAATCCCTAGAACTTCAATTATACATTTCACCCTAACTAGATCGAATTAGACCGATTCCTTTTGAGGGATTACTCACCTTGATGAGGGCTACAAGTTGAGCCAAAAATCTCGGCCTATGGTGGCCGGAGGACGGAGCTCCGGCAAAGAGACAATCGGCGTTCCGGCGACTTTTTCTCCTCTCTGGTGGCACTACCGGCTCGGACACTAGGCCGGGGAGAGAGATGAGGTGGCGGGGGTCCGAACTGGGCTAGAGCGGCGGTCGGTTGCTGGCTGGACGGCGGCAGTTGGCAGCAAAGTTTTTCGACGGGAGGAGAGCTCGGGGAGGAATTTCGGGAGAAGAAGAGAAAAGAAAGAGGAAAAACTTGGGCTGCCACCCTCGGCCCAACACTCAAACCTAACTAAATAAACCCACTTCAAATTTTACCCATTTTTACCAACTAAAAAACTTTACCATTTAATTGATAATTTTACCATGGTAACTCTGATTTTAAGACATAGCATGTCTACGAACTCGTAATCATGTCACCTACAACTTTCATGAAGAAAGTTTTCCCAAATTCTAAACGGAAGAAAAAATCAACTTTAAAGTCTTTAACAGTAAACGGTTACTTAATACGGTAACAGACTAAAATAATACCAAAATAGGTTATCGTAAAAATGACTTAAGAACTGGGGTGTGACATACACACACATCCGCATTATATGTTTATAAAAACATACCTTGATCATCTTTTGGTGTGTAAACTCGATCAAATTTGAAGGAGTTTTTTGTGGAGGCACCTGTTAGGAAGCCAAGACATTGTTTTCTTGATCAAACTCGATCAAACTTGATCATCTTTTGTTTTCTTGAATATCAAGCCAAAACAACTTGGAGAAGTTTGTTTTGAATCATTGAAGGGGTAGTAAATGACTTGAATCAAATATATCCTGTCGAATAATACTCATCAAACTTGAAATCAAATAAAATTTCAGTTACGTTTAGAATAAATGTGTAGTGATTAGTGAATGACAGATACATTTGACAAACAAAACAAAATATACAAGGCAGTAAACTAAAACTTACATACAGAACACAAGCAGTAATGTCACATTTGGGAAATTCTATAGTACCTACTCGTATGTGATACATACATTTATAAATGTGATAACATATTTGTAGTCAAAGTGGTAATGCTGAGTCGTATTGTTTGCAATTTTGTTCTAATAATTGTAATTACAAAATGTATAACCATTTTACAACTTTTTGAACAAATTGTTCTCATAGTTGTAATTTTATTTAACTTCATGTAAATAGTGTAAATAAATTTGATAAATTTGTTCTCAATGTTGTAATTTGATTCATAACATTGTAATTTTTGTTCAAATATATGTAAAATAAAAATAAGATATACATTCCAGTACTATAGTTTATCTCATGTCATTTGCTCTTATTAGCCAAGTAGTTCGACGAATGAGTAAAAAGTGAAGAGGCACATTCTATCAGCGAAGTAATAATCACACTGCTTCATGTGTATCTGGAATCTGGGCGATGAGATGTCTGCAAGCTTCCTTCACTATACTTCACTAGACGTGCCAAATTCCCTACTCATAATTCTTTAAAAGGTGAACTTTGAAAGACTTGACCACCAAGCTCACCAATCACCTGCTGGAACATATATCTTCATCTTCATACTGGGATTTGAACCAATATGATGATGAAGAATCATGCTCATGCAAGAGTAGAAGTTACAGGAATGGCATGGATTCTTAACGTTTAGTTTTCGCGCCCTCGTAATGTATTATCAATTACATTACTATAATACACAAAGAACAGGGGATCCAGTAGTTAGTACAAGTGAAGGGACAGGCCATTTTTATTGAATTCGGCTACACATGCAAGGCCACAAGCTAAGCTACAATAAGACACTCGACAGGGCACTTGTATGTTACTACAACTTACAATCTACACAGCCTAGCTACACTATATCAATTGGGATCGATGAACGACGGTCCACCGCCTATCTTTCTCAAATCCGGGGCAACCCGCAACCCGCCGTCATGATCAGCCAAAGCCAAGGCGGCTGCAAAACTAGCAGAGTAACCGCATTGATGGAAGCCATGACAATGAATGTAGCGTATATGACGTAAACTGGATGTGGGAAAGTGGAGTGAAGGTGTTGACGTCAAAAGTTCGCCATAGGTATTTCTAGAGTTTTCCTAGATAGGGTTCGCTAGATGAGAAAAAGTTTCTCTCTCCTAAGTTTCCTAGGATATACTACCACACGTACTATTGGTCAGAAGTTAACCGGTTCGTGTAAGAATGTATATATGTAAAAGGGTAGGCCGAGCCGGATTATATTAATTGACACATATTTGACAATGATGGGAAGAACTGACACTATCAGCAAATTAAGATCGATAACATAGTTATACATTGACCCTTTAAGCAAGGCCGGAGACAAGACCTTCGTCTTTCCACCACAACGATTCCAGCCTTCCACTTAGACCTCACACTATCATCCCCTCCAAAGTGCAAACCATACAAGGGATGGACGAAACAATTAGCCAGCCACCCAGCTCTGCCGCAACCCACAGAATACACTACATATAGGGTTATAGGCTGTGCAGAGACCTACTTCGGTAATACAGTGTTAAACTTTGATATTGTGAAGTGAGAGGTACTAATACATGCATGAAGTGTACACTATTCCTCGATCATCTGCTTGATATGTAGAACAAAGTACAGCTACTGTGTTCATTGAACCTTAAATGTTACAAAAGTAATACCAGAACGGCAGAACTTAACCTTAATCAATCATACAAACACAGTTGTGTTCATAATGATCATCAATCCGATTTGTACAAAAGTAAGACTGAAAGTGAAATTTATATATGTTAGCGAAATGAAAGAGACCATGCTGACTGAAAGTAAAGAAGAAAATCAAGAGAATGAAGAATAAATATCATTTAATATATATAATTGATCCTTGTGTTTACAGCAGAACCATGGCGGAAATTAAGAATTGGGAATCTAATTTACAATAGTTCGATCTTGAATACAGATCATATGAAAGACTGAAGAAAACATTAACCTCTAACAAGCAGAAATCCTTATCGATTCTTGACGACATAACGGAGAAAGTACTGTTCAAAGGTCTCCGTAGAACATTCAAGCACGATCGGATCACTAGATCTTGGATCCAACACGAATTCTCGGTACTTCTGGATAAGTTCTTGCAGCTTTGGGTGTAGACGGTACTCGTGGGGAACTGGGTATTTCTTGCTCTCTTTGCCCACATATACATCGAACGTCGACGAAACTTTGGGAGATGAACCATGCTTCTTCTTGGACGTCCTCTGGGTCTGGTTATGATCTTCATGAACCAACTGTTCGTACGACTTCTTGGAGTGGCTTCTTCCCAGCTTATTGATAAGACTTGCAAGATTCATGAACTTCATGGTGGTTGTTGGTAGTCGCAGGCTTGGAAAGGTTAGCTAGAGATGGAATCTTGTGAGAGAAACGATGGAGATCGAGTGATGAAGTGAGTGAGCTTCTTGCTTTCCGTTTCTCACTTATTTATAGGAAAATGAGGTTGTGGACTGATTTCCTTTTCCTTCAGGGATTAGGATTTAGTAAAGAGTAGAGATTAGGATTAACCATCCTTTTCCTTATAGGAATGGGATTCTTGATCCATTTCCTTATACGAGAGGGCATCTATGCCAGCTGCCCAGCTGATAAGATCATAAAATGAAGGTTTATGTGTTAGTCAAAGAAAGGTAATACCAATTGTGCCCTAAAAAGAACAAGTAAATGAGCAGAAAAGTAATACCATCAGCTGCATGCCAGGACAAAATTAAGTACGCAACTTAGATGCTGTTAAAGCAGTAATAGCAGAAAATTTAACTATATACAATTTTCCGTTAGGGTCGGTTCTTGTTCACGTGTACAGTGTTGGGCCTCGGTGTTGGACCTGCACTGCCCCTGCTACTGTTGATCTGTTGATTTCTAATTGTGCCCTGCTTGAGGATACTAGAAGGTTCAAGGATTCCAGAAATTTCGACATCTTCTGAGAGCACCGACATATTTAGAGAGCATCGACATCTTTCATAGACCAGAAATTTTGAGAACTACTGATTATTATTGGGAGAGAGCAGCGACATCTTTCAGAGACCATTTCGACAAGAGCACCGACCTTTCGTTCAGCGAGAAATTCCAGAAATTCCACAACGATCGAGGAGAGAGAGAGAGAGAGAGAGAGAGAGAGAGAGAGAGAGAGAGAGAGAGAGAAGGACGAGGGATTGTCTGGGTTTGTATCTATAAAGGGTGAGTAACCAAATCCAACAAGACATGGATTTGTGTAGTTGGGTTTATGGGTTATTTTGGGATTATGCATATTACTATCCTTCTTTTTCTTACTCCCTTAATTTCATTCTTCTTCTGCATATGTTTCTGGGTTTGTCATCAGATTGAGAGAGGAAAAGAATGACATGGAGAAATAACTGGATTCTAGAAATCAATTTCTTTTCTTTTGTGATCAATTCCTTTTGATTTCTTCAGATTCTGTGACTGATTGGTGTTCTTAGAAAGGATAGTACTATCAAGGCCAATAAAGGTATTGTTTTTCTTGGGTGAAAGTGAGCATTTTTATTGTAGTAAGGTTGTTGGGTTTGAAGCCATTTGCAGCATGAAAGTGTTACTTTTTAGTTCATGGGGTTTATGAGGTTGTGATTGTTGATTTCAAGTTCTGTTTTGTGATTGCTGTATGCATTGGTTTTGTAGTGTTGGTTAATTTGGTGTCTGTCAGGGTGTTTGGTTTGGATGAAGTGGGTAAAAGCAACACCATATTAGGGCAATGATTGCTTTTGATTATGCAAAAGGAGTAAGCTAGCTGTTCTCTAACATGCTTATGTGATTGTCTTTGTTGCAGATGCGTATCTATTTGAGCCTCCCAAAATGCAGTTCACAGCCAAAGTTTGGTAGGTTGAACTTATAGTGATGTTTGTTCCGCTTATTTGTTTTGTGATTATGTTTTAAGGACCACACACTATGGGATATTTATGAGATGTTCGTAGACATAATTTTTTAGCATATTGTCATATAAATGAAATGCACGTTCTGATTGGAATTAGTATTCTATCTCCAAAATTGTATGTAGTCCACAAACATTGAAGTCAAGTAACCACCTATTACATATACCATGGATTGTTGGGAGTTCTTTGATCAATGTGAACTACGAGTTGGTAACTTTGGTACTCCAGGTTTAGGATTTCAGGGGATTTAGCTTGAGGTTCAATATTGAGTCTACATTGATCGTAATTTTCTAAGAAATAGTAAACCATTTTTGAAAGAAAGTTTTAAGAGAATACTCATTAACTATAGGATATATAAAGGAGTAAATACTTGTGACACCCTGTAGTTTACACCTAAAATCAGTTTTGTCCCTCACTTTTTTTTTAAACTGGTATACCCCTATACTTTGAATTCTCGACTGATTTGCCCTTTTCCCAGCTGGTTATGACTGTGACATGCTCATTAACAGTCTAAATAACCTTTCACTCTTATCTCTTCTAGCATAGTAATAGGGGGCTTAGACCTTGCTCTTAAAACCCAACTATTGAAGCTCTCACAAGCATTGTTAATGAGCATGTCACAGTCATAACCAGCTGGGAAAAGGGTAAATCAGTCGAGAATTCAAAGTACAGGGGTATACCAGTTTAAAAAAAAAAGTGAGGGACAAAACTGATTTTAGGTGTAAACTACAGGGTGTCACAAGCATTTACTCCATATATAAATCATTATTTATAAATGTTTTGATGAAGTGAAAGAGATCTGAGAATAGAGAATCGTGAAAGATGATGTGTAATATTCATTGATAGAAGTTCTTTATATAAAGAATTACACAATACCAATTAGGTAAGGAAAATAAATACATAGATCCAGTCAAACTATATATCCTATTGGCATAAGGCCAAGGCATACATAAAGAATATCTAGAAAGATACAGAATATCCTAGAACACTCCCCCTTGTGTCACACATTGATATACCGATGGTGCTGATCTGTTGCCTCGTCAAAAACCTTGTCAATCACAAAAACCCTGTGGGAGAAAAACTGAACCTTGACCGTAGGAGAAAAAGAGTACAATGCACCAATATACTTCATTGAGATGATGCTCCCTTTGATGTGAACATTATTCAGAGAGACTTGATAGCCGACGCATGCCTATATTTTCACGTTTCTCAAAACTAGATTTAGGTAAAGACTTAGTAAATAAGTCTGCTGCATTTCCTTTGAAACTAACTTGGTTCACTTGAATGGTAAGAAACACCTGTTGCTATTGGTTGTAAAAGAACTTAGGTGAAATGTGCTTTGTATTATCACCCTTGATGTAACCTAACTTCATTTGCTCAATACAAGCTGCATTGTCCTTATAAATGCATGTAGGTCTATCAGTTGTAGAGTTTAATCCACTAGTCCCTCTAATGTGTTTAATAATTGACCTTAACCAAACACATTCCCGAACAGCTTCATGCAAAGCTATAATTTGTGCATGATTTGAAAATTTCGTCACTAGAGTCTGCTTTGTAGACCTCCAAGATATCGCCGTATTTCCAATGCTGAACACATAACCAGTTTGAGAACGTTCTTTATGAGGATCAGATAAATATCTAGCGTCGGCGAAACCCACCAACGTATTGTTGGGTGTCTCGGCATAGGACAAGGCGGTGGTGGCGTGCTCGGCATTAGACCCGTGTCCAGCAGTCGTACCGGTGACGTCCATGGCGGTGATCCTAGTCCCTTGGTGGATTGGTGTCGTGTCTGCCATGAGCCATATGACCATCTTCTGTTCTTCTTGAATCAGTGTAGGGAAAGAACAGTCCCAAGTCAATGGTTCCCTTAAGATATCGAAAGATGTTCTTGACTCCAGTCCAATGACGTTGGGTTGGTGTTGAGCTAAATATAGCTAACAAGTTGACTGAGAATGCAATGTCTGGTCGAGCGCATTGAGCTAAGTACAATAATGCACCTATTGCACTAAGGTATGGAACCTCTGCGCCTAAGACTTCTTCGTCGTCCTCTTTCAGACGGAATGGATCTTTAGTTATATCTAGACTTCGACCAATCATGGGAGTGCTAACAGGGTGCAACTTGTCTATATTAAATCGCTTGAGTATCTTTTGGACATATGCAGACTGATGGATAAGAATTTCACAGACTTGGTGCTCTAGTTGAGGACCCAGGCAAAATCAAGTCTTCCTAAGATCTTTCATCTCAAACTCGGATTTTAGATAAGCCGCGGTCTCTTTGATTTCATCAAGAGTACCGATAATGTTCATGTCATCGACATAGACGGTCACTATTGTAAATTCGGAACTTGTCTTCTTTATAAACACGAACAGGCATAGTTCATTGTTCTTATATCCCTCCCTAATCAAGTAGTCACTTAGACGAGTATACCACATTCGTCCGGATTGCTTTAATCCGTAAAGTGAGCGTTGCAACCTTATAGCATACGCACTCTATGGTTTAGAGTCACTTGATTTAGGTTACGTAATGCCATCAGGCACTTTCATATATATCTCTGAATCTAGATCCCCATAGAGATATGTTGTAACCGCATACATGAGCTGCATGTCAAGTTTTTCGGACACTACCAAATTGACTAAGTAGCGGAAAGTTATAACGTCCATGACCGGAGAGTAAGTCTCTTCGTAATCAATCCCGGGCGTTGTGAGAAACCTTGCGTCACAAGACGGGCCTTATACCGAAGTACCTCATTCCTCTAATTATGCTTTCTAACAGAGACTCATTTATGTCCAATAGGCTTTACACTCGGCGGAGTTAGCAAAACTGGGCCGAAGACCTGTCTCTATGTTAGAGTCTAATTCTGCCCGGATTGCATCTTTCCATTTAGGCCAATTTGCTCTGTTTTGACATTCTGCAACAGGGCGTGGTTCGATGTCATCGTGCTCAATGATTTCATGAGCCACGGAATAAGCAAATATATCATCGACATGGGTTGATGACCGGTTCATCAATTCATAAGTGTTATCATAACACATGGAGATCTCTATGTTCTCTGATGTTGACATTGACCCTGAGGCGCCCCCTATGGATTATAACATCAATACATGGACATAACTGTAATCAGAGATGATTTTGTAAGAATGATTCTCAACATCGATGATCAAAGGATTGACTCGTGCCTTGTCAGTCTGTTTCTTTCTCGGACGTGTGTCAACCGAATCAAATGGCCTCCCCCTTTTCCTTTGGGGAGCCACGACCTCCATCCCCCCACTGTGGGCGGCAATCCCATGCCCGGGGATGACCATGCTCTTTTTAGGGACTTCGAGCTTAGCAAGAACATTTGCAGCTGGTATATCTGATTTTGTCACTTTCGCAATCTTGGAGAAAGAGTCAGGCATCGTATCTGCTACTTTCTGAAGTTCAAGAATACATTTAACTTCACTTTCAGTCTGTGAGGTGCGGGGATCATAATGAGATAGAGTGGTGAAAAACCATGACAATTCTTATGGTTCCACATGAACACATTTGTTCGTATCTCCCCCTAACGACGGGAATAATGTCTCATCAAAGTGACAATTCGCAAACCTTGCGGTAAAGAGATCACCTATTAATGGCTCGAGGTATCTGATAATCGTTGGAAATTCATAACCAACGTAGATACCTAATCGTCTCTGAGGATCCATCGTAAAACGCAGTGGAGGTGTAATTGGCACATAAACCGAACAACTGAAAATGCGTAGATGCGAAATGTCAGGCTCATATCTAGTAACCAACTGGTACGCACTAAATGGTTGTTTGGTAGTGGGTCGGAAATGAATAAGTAAGGCTGCATGCAATATTGCATAGCCCTATGACGCAATTGGAAAAGTTGGTGTGCATTACCAACGCTCGAGCAATAAGCTGAAGTCGCTTAATCATAGCTTCAGCGAGACCGTTTTGCGAGTGAACATGAGGTACGAGACGCTCAACTTCAATCCCGATAGACATGCAATAGTCATCAAAAGTCTTTGATGTAAATTCTCCAGCGTTATCCAATCAAATTGACTTAATTGGATAATCTAGGTGGTGCGCCCGAAGTTTAATAATTTGTGCTAGGAGTTTTGGAAATGTAGCATTACGTGTGGACAAGAGCGCAACATGAGTCCAACGTTTTGAAGCATCCACCAGGACCATAAAGTATCAAAATTGTCCACATTCAGGATGGATGGGTCCACAAATATCACCTTGGATAAAATGTAGAAATGGAATGTTCTCGGTGTTATCTTTAGCGTAAGACGGTCTCGATATTACTTTCGCTAAAGAGCAAGCTTTGCAAAATGAATGATGAGCATTTGAAAGAGTCAACGACACATCAAGGAAAGGATGGCGCGCCTCAATTGCTTGAGGGTCGGCCAAGCGGCAGCCAGGAAGTTGGTGCCGAGCCCGGGAGACGTCAAAGTCCCCTTTGGGCTGTGATGACCTATTGTGGTGTCACCACCATGATTAAAAGTGAAATCAGTTCCCAAATATTTTTGTTTTGATCTGAAGAAGGAATGTCCATGAGAATTACGTAGAATTCGGATCATCATGTCACTTCCGGGATGACCAAGTCAATCATGCCAAAGCTTGTACGAGTCAGAGTCCGAAAGATCCTGTTTGGCTCATGATCCGAATCGTAGTAAGGTAAAGACCATTAGATTGACTCATGAGTTTCTCCAATATACGTTCACGTCCGTAATTATGAGAAGTGATACACAAGAACTCAGTTCCATCTTTACAATGAGTTTCCAAGTGAAAGCCATTAGCGCGAATGTTCTTAAAGCTCAACAATGTTCGGTGCCCTTTTGGGGCATAAAGAGCATCCGTGACATGGATCACAATGCCATGAGGCAGAAAGAAGCGAGCAGTTTCACACCCAAGGATCACAGGAGAAGATCCAATCATTGTCGTCATAAATGATTTACATGGCACTAACTCAAGGAATAGTTGCCGGTTCCTTAGAATGGTGTGGGTTGATCCACTATCCGCGAAGCACTCAATCTCTCCAAGAGACATACCTACAAAAGAGAGTAGATATATGAGTAAATAGGTCGATATCGAGCCATTTAGAAGGATTGAAAGAGCTAAAAGTAGCAACAATCCCGAGAGTACTGAAAAATTCTCGCGCAGAATGACCTTTGCACAGCAAAACAGTCATAACTCCTTCGTTAAAATAGGTATGGATGAACCGTAAAATGTTCTGAAAACTAGACTCATAGAGCTTTCCAATGATATAAAGTTTACTGTTTGGTTCGTCCGGATCTGTTCACAAATCTTAAACGAAGTCGAATGTCTAGGGAGGACAGATTACTGTTTTTCACAGATTTGGCATTAGCGAAGCTTTTGAAGCTTGCTTGTAATACCCTAGATTTTTATTTTACTTTCCTTGTATTATTCTCATATTTAATGAAGGATTATTTATGAAAATTCTCTGGTTTGTGCGAAGTTGAAGTTTCAGAAGTATTTTTAAGGTACTTTGACTTTTAAGAGGCTCAAAATTTGACTTTATTTTCCGTAAGTTATCTTCGAAAACTTCATTCATGAAAGTTAATAAGAGTTCGTAGACATGTGGCACGCCTGAAACAGAGATAGTGTGAGAAATTAATGATCAGGGGAAGTTAGTTTCCGGGTTTGGAAACTGTATAAGTAGAAAAATATGGGGGAGTTATTTTTGGAAACCTAGAATTGCATAAATCACTTTCTCTCTCCTCTCTCCCGACCTCCTCCCGCACTCTGGTTTTCTCGAATTGATTTCTCCCTCCTTCGGTCACCAAACCGGTCGCCACCGGTCCCGTTCGGTCCGCACGGACGTTCTCTCCATTTCTAGAGCAATCCCGCCCGCCGTCGCGCCCCCTGGAAGCCGTCACGGGGCGGCGGAGCTGCTGCGGTATCGTCAAAAAACCGGCGATTTCGGCGTCGTTTCGGGCGAGAGTTAGGTGAGTCTTGCTCTCCTTCTTCCTCTAGTGATGTTTATACGTGTTTGGTGACCTGAAAACCAAGTTTTGGTACCGGTTTTGCAGCTTTTGTTTTTGATTTCGTTTTGAAGTTTCGGGGCATTTTCCGGCCGATCCCGGCCAAACCAGTCAAAACCCCAAGTATTAAAGTTGTTCACCATACTTCAATCTACAAGTTTCATGTTGTGAGTTTCTCCTAATTCGGAAGTTTTGGGGTGGCGTGTGGGGCTCACTTGCCACCGCTTGTGGCGGCGTGTCCGGTCGAGTTGTGGCCTTAGTTTTCTGTGGTTAGCTGGTCCTTACTACTGTGATCATGTTGGGTGATAGTTTGGCTAAGTTTTGAGCAAGGTTTGCATGTTAGGACTCAGGTTTATTTGTTTTGGCTTGGTTGAGTTTGAGTTTAGGTTTTGAAAATTTAAGGCAGCTCAATTGTGTTGTTGAGTTCAATGACACTTAAAACCACTATCTCCTTAATTTTGGACAATTCTAAGACATCATACTAACTTGGGTGAGCCTAGTTGAACAATTGATGAATGAAAATCCGCTATAGGGTAAAAGACTTGAACTGGAAGACACGTTGGTAACCCTCCTTGAGAGTCATGGTGCCGTTCGTCATCTCCTCTAAGGGAGAGACTAAAGACGGCGTTGATGCCATGTTTTCTAAGGGAGATGTAAATCAATTCGAACCATGTAGAGACAAGAGGAACCAAAAAGAACTTTTATTAATGCGCTGAAAAGAGTACATAAAGGTCTCAAAAAAAATGAGAAGAAAACTAAGCATGGCATTCTAATGATGCCTTATTACATCATGACTTGTAAAAAGGGAAAACAATCTAGCCGGTGACGTCAAAGTTAGGAGCATCTAAGTCAGAACATTCTCCATTGGGGTCTGCGACCTTGAAGGTAGCATTATGTTCAACTCCATTGTTTTCAGTGGAATTGACTTCCATCAATTCCTTGTATGTAGCAACAACGTACATTTGCAGAAGCATGACAGCTTTTGAACCAGTGGTACTTAGACCCACATCTGTTGCATTGTCCATCAAAGACAAAAGAAGAGTGAACATGTTGCTTCCAAGGAGGAGCCCCGCCGCCCTTAGGGCCGGTGGCACCGGTGTCTCGACGCCATGTGTTGGTATAGCCACTAAAGCCACTACCTTGTCCTCGAGAACTAGAGGCACGATGATGCTGATTCCCACATGCATAAGGTTCATTCCGATGGTGATCCTTGCGTTTCAGAGCTTTCTTACTCTGTTTGCTGTTGTAATTAGATTCCGGAATTTTCCGGGTGCCTACATGATGCAAATTATGCTGATCATTGATCATGTTGTTCTTTTCTTCCATAAGGAGTTGCGTCATTAAGCCGCAAATTTTGTAATCCTCTTATTTTGGAACTCAAGTCGATATTGGTTCATTAGGATCTTAGCAGCAGAAGGGAAGGTCGAGAAAGTTTTTTCAATCATGACTGCATCACTTTTCTCGACTCTACATGAGCTGAGTTGAGCTTGTAGGCAAAGCATATCCCTGTTGAAGTCATCAACCTTTTTGTAATCCAAAAGTCAGATTTCATCCCAGCGAGCAATTAATTCTAGGAGCAAAGTTGAATGAATAATGCCGAAATGTTCGGCAAGTGCATCCCATATATCTTTTAGATCATGCTTCGATTGATACTACCTGCGCAGTGTGGGATCGATATGCATACGAAGGAACATGAGCGCTTGAGATTTTGTTCTCTTGTGAGGCGGTTCCTGAGTTGGATCGGGGAATATGGTCTCTGTCAAATCCTTAGCAATGAAGGTCTGCTCTATATTCGAGACCCAGCGATGGTACTCAGTACCATGGGTGTCGAGGACGTCGAATTCAATGCCTCTGTCCATCTGCATACAAGAGAGAACAAATCATACTAGTTTTCTGTTAGAGACCCAAATGATACTCAAATACGATGCTTTTATTTTTGGTTTTTCTCTCTAGGGGTGATCATACACGACCCTAAGTGTCCGAAGTCGATCAAACACGACCCGGAAAACTTGTGTGAAGATGATCAAACACACCTTTAAAAAGAAATAACCAAAGTTGATTAAACACAACTTTGGACCCAGGGAGGAAAACCAAGATTTTAAACCTGCAAATACACCGACCTAAGCATAGAATGGAGTAGAAGAAAGGGAGAACGCACTTTATCTCCCCCGAGGTTATTGAACTTGGAAGAGTTTTAGGGTTGTAAAGTAAACATATCGTAAAAATTTGGATGCTTGATCGGATGAAAAGAAAACAGCGAAGCGGACAGCCGGGAAGCGGCAGTCGGGGAGCGACGGCGGCGGTGGCTGCGGTGGCCGAGGCAGGGTCAAGAACCTTCGGTTTTAGTTTTTAGGGTTTGGGAAAACTATTAGCTTAAGGGTTGAGTCAAGAGCTGATAACGTGATGAAGTGAAAGAGATCTGAGAATAGAGAATCGTGAAAGATGATGTGTATTATTCATTGATTGGAGCCTTTTATATAGGAATTACACAATACCAATTAGGTAAGGAAAATGAATACATAGATCTAGTCAAACTACATATCCTATTGGCATAAGGCCAAGACACACATAAAGAATATATAGAAATATATAGAATATCATAGAACATGTTTTTATATTTCTGTGTCTTTTCATGTTGAAGGCACCCTAATATCAGCAGTCAAAGTGGAGCAATTTGTCTAGATATCTTGAAGGACCAATGGAGCTCAGCTCTCACATTGAAAACAACACTTCTTTCTGTACAAGCGGTACTTTCTACTCCTCAACCCGATGATCCTCAAGATGATGTGGTGGAACAACAAATATATTCTGCTTCTATCATAATTTATCATAAATTGAGTCCTTCGATTGATTCTGTGAAGTTTCTCCTTAGAATTTCAGACTAATCCACAAATTGCTTCTAATCTTGCCTAAAGCCTCTAGATTATTCATTCATTTTAAAAATTACACAAAAGATTCTCATTTTAATATTGCCTCCATACTAATAATGTAGTATCTGAGAGACTATTAGACCTTTGTTGAGAGACTATCAAACCTTTGTTGGCACAGCTCAATACTGGACATAATCCTTTGCTAAGTCATCATCTCTTGGTATTGATGAAAATGTCAGTCTTACATTCCTTTTGATATGCTTTATTTTAATGTCCTGAGTAAAAACATGTATATTTTGCAACTTAATTCACTATAAAAAAAAACTGAATATTATTCATTCCAAATCTAATGGAATAGTTTGTGGAAAATTTGTTTGAAAAGTATTTTAGTAACAACTCATGACAAATAAATTATCCTTACATTCTTTCAAATTCTTTAAAGTTATTCATTTGTAATAAATAATGACACTTCCAGAATTTCTGGAGACATTGAGAGACCTTATCCCAAACAGTATCTCTCTAAATTGACATAGAGACTAATCCTTTTTTAAAACAGTATCTCTCCAAATTGTTGTTACATTAAATACTGGTAAGTTTGCACATTATGCAGTATCTCGCAAACTGCACGATACCTGAAATATTTTCGTTTCATCTTTTTTCTTCTCTTCTCTCTCAGATCAATGATCCCAAGCTTGACTTCTCTACTTCCTTTCGATCTTTAGTTTATTATTGTCATTCTAATAAGATAAAAATAATTTTGGTTAGTTGAATTTGAGTTCAATCTTATGAGTTTTTCTTTAATTTGTAGGTTTCAGTTGAGGCTGCTGAAAGTTGATTTCTTTGTATATGCTCTTTGAAGTTGTTAATCAGGTTATGTTTCTATGCTCTCCAATTTGGCTTCCCTCTGCTTTCAACCCCAGTCCATCTCTTTCTTCTTTCTTTTTATTCAAGGTTGCTTCTTGAGTTTCATTATGAAGATGGAAGCTGATATAATATTTTCATAATGCATAAACTATCGGTGTTGGAAAAGGAAGAAGAAAGAAAACTGTTTAAACTTTCTAGGGTACTAAGGAAGGAGAAAGAACCACGTATTGTATATTTTTATTATTATTTTTTTATTTTTCCTAACTTTGTCACCCCCACCCTACAAACGTCATAAAGGTAATTGAATTTTCTTGCCCTAACTTTCTTTTTTCATTAGTTTGTTTAAGTTTCCTTTACAATTACGTTTTTTTCTCATCTTCATTCTAGGTAATTGATGATGCACTGGCTTTAAGTCATTTCTGCATTTACTTTATGTTTATAATGGTGGCTATGATGCATAGCAAAATGCTGAAAAATATGATACAAACTCTTCTTGCATATTTTTTTTTCTCTGTCTTATGCAGTCCACAATAATTTTTTCTTTTTAGGTTGCAATATAATATGAGCTGAAGCAAGCAAATTTCTCTGCAACAAGTATGGTGATCTATCTATCTTTTGCGACCTGTTCCATCAGCTTAGCTATTTCTTTGTTCCTTTCCCAAACTCTAAGTACCTAATACCCATGTCTTAGAACAATTCTAAAGTCTGTTTAATACACCATGTACAGTAATATTTTGTTGTGAATTGCATTATGTATATAAACTGTATTCAAACACCCGCAGCATAGCGCGGACCTAATTTCTAGTTATGGATACCATGAGCCGAGCCAGCAGTAGCTTGGACTGCTATATGGGATTTACACGATTTGTACTCATCTGTATTGACTTGCATCAAAATTATGGTTTTTTCATTGCAATCAAAAACTAGAGTAAATCATTCATAGGAAAACTCAATTCCAGCAAGATACAAAGAAAACAAAAATACAAAAATGGTAAACAAACACAATTACTTAGCACAAAGAGTCAACTATGGGTTTCAGATTTCCAATGCTTCAACTGGCTCCTTGTTCATAACGGTGTACATTCACACATACAAAATGAATATCAGAAATGTTCTGCGATAACTTCTGTGGTGTCTGTTGTTCTTGTATCATGTTGAACAGTTCTTCTCCAATGCAGCACTTTGACATAAACTCTTCTTCATGAAACTATAAAATGCTGTTTGCAAATGATCGAGGTATATATCTATATACATAGAAAGAGTAGAAATTAATAAAATTTTATCAAATATATACTGTCAATAATACAAGACACTTAAAATTAATCAAATACATTTTCAGTTAAGTTTAAAAAATATACAAGGCAGTGATTAGTGAATGGTAGACACTTCTGACAAACAAAACAAAATATACAAGGCAGTAAACTAAAACTTACAGAACACAAGTAGTAATGTCATTTGTTCTTGTTAGCCAAGCAGTTCGCCGAATGAGTAAATTAAAAAGTGAAGAGGTACAACTATATCTTTGAAGTAATCACACTGCTTCACGTGTGTCTGGAATCTGGACGATGAGATATTTGCATGCTTCCTTCACTATCACCTCAGTAGACCTGCCCAAATTCACACAAACTTTAAAAGACTTGGTCACCAAGTTCACCAATCACCAAGAACATAAATATTCTTCGTCTTCATACTGGGATTTGAACCAATATGATGATGAAGGATCATGCTCAAGCAAGAGTAGAAGTTATAGGGCTGGCATGTATTCTGTAATGTATTCTAGTATTCTCAATTACAAACCCCCGACAATAAAATCCATTTGACCACAGTCGACGGCAAAGTTCAGTAGTTATAGTTTTCTAAGGACTCTCTCATTATTAAGATACACGAAAAACAGGAGATCAAGTAGTTGGTACAAGTGAAAAGACATGCCATTCTTATTGAAATCAGTCATCAGTCAGTACAAGGCTACAATCAGTCTGTATTTTCACGTAGCCATACGCTACAATAAGACACTTGGAAGGGCACTTGCAGGATACCACAACTTAAAAAATCAAACAGCTATACCAATTGGGAACTCTACATTCTGGTTAACCATGCCAGCCTATACAACTTGGTACTTACCGATCTTATTTTTAAGTGTAGATACGAAGAAAGAACAGTAACATGAAAACTTTAAAGCAGACCAATACAAGAATAAAATAAAAGAGAGTTCAAGCTTCCATACTCAGCTGGAAACTCAAGCAGCTGTCAAGAAATGGATAATCAGTGTAACCAAGAACCGGATCAGATATTTAGAATGTATCTCTGATGTATTTATTTAGAAGAGCACTAAGCTCAAATCTCGTTGGCAAATCAGGATTAGCTAAGAACAACCGACCAAAAAGAATAAGATCTGTACGGCCCTCAACCACAGCATTGTTCCCATCTTCCCTGTCAAAACCACCAGAGGCAATGAAGGAACCATTAAAATCCTTCCTCATGGGTACAAGACTGTGAAGAGATCCAAAGAGTAAAATGCAACAGCAGATAGCGACTTAAGTTTCCTTCAGTACTCTCACGCACATCACTAAACTTCAAAGATAAACAATCACCGGTAAAGATAAAACTTCCTGTTCATACAAGGCTTTGAACCAATATGATGATGAAGAATCAGGAATTCAGGATCATGCACGCATAGAAGCTATAGGAATAGCATGGATTCTTAATGTTCAGTTCTCCCCTGAAATGAAATTTCATTACAAGTAGTTGAGTAAATGTGAACAATAAAATCCAGTTGCCATAGTTAACAAGTTCAAAAGTTATAGCATCCTAAGGTATCTTTGATTATTAAGATACACAAAAACAGAAGAACAAGTAGTTGGCACAAGTCAAAAGACAGGACTTTTTTATTGATTTCATCTTGTACAATCAGTTTGCATCTTCACGTAGCTACAAGCTACCATAAGACACTTGACAGGGCACTTGCAGGGTACAACAACTTACAATATGAAACACAGTCTGCTTAACCAGCCTCTGCAACTTGGTATTTACTATTTTTATGTTTATTTTTAAGTGTAGATACCCGGAAAGGAAAGTAACAAGAAGACTCTGAAGCAGACCAATTCAGGAATAAAATATAAGAGTTCAAGCTTACATACTCGGTTGGATACTCAAGCACTGCTGTCAAGAAATGGATAATCAGTGTAGCCAAGAACCGGATCAGATATGTAGAATGTCTCTCTGATGTACTTGTTTAAAGCAGAATTAAGCTCAAACCTCTTGGGCAAATCAGGATTAGCTAAGAACAACCGACCAAAAACAATAAGATCTGCATGACCCTCAACCACAGCATTGTTTCCATCTTCCCTGTCAAAACCACCAGCAGCAATGAAGGTACCATTAAAAGCCTTTCTCATGGGTACAAGACTGTGGGGACATTCACTTTTTTCACCAAGAGTCTTCATTCTTGGCTCAACCATGTGGCAGTACAGGATTCCATATTTGTTCAAGGAATTGACTAGATAAAGGCCCAAATCCATTGGATTAGAATCTCCGGATTCCATATAGTTGGCAAATGGAGATAATCTGATTCCAACTCTATCTGCTCCTATCTCATTTACAACAGCTTCAACAATTTCTAGTGCAAATCGGCAACGATTTTCTAGAGATCCACCATATTGGTCTGTTCGATCATTTACTTCATCTTTTAAAAACTGATCGATAAGGTAGCCATGGGCGCCATGAATTTCAACCCCATCAAAGCCTATGAAATTGAAAATCAAAAATATTAGTGTAATGAAAATTTCTGAAACTTGTCCAGCACCCAAAATCAAAATGAAGAGACCATGAAAACGTATTGATCATAAAACATAGTGAAAGTAAGAAACTGATACGCCAAGAAGACTTGTTTTTTCCACTACAAGATATTGTTGGTACCCCACTTTGATATAAAATGTTTCTGTAAAAGGGGACATGTAAATTTATTTCATATTGAACTTGAAAAAATTACCAGCTTCCATCGCATTCCTTGCAGCAAGTCTAAAATCATTGATGATTTGAGGAATTTCATCTGTCCTTAATCGTCTTGGAGGTGTGAATTCCTCAACGTCAATTCCATTAGATCCTATTTGTGGTTTTAGGGCCTTGTCAGTAGAAGAGATTGGGGCTTGTCCATCTGGCTGAAAGCCTATCAACAAAGAGGGATAGTATTACCATGAGACATAGTAGATTATAGAAGGAATAGCAAATTCATTGATCCACAACAACCCCATAGCAGAACCAACGCTGATACATAATAACATTGGTTAAAGAAGTTTATAACAGGATAGCTAGGTTTAGATCATTCAGAAAAATTCAGTTACTAACATTAGTGAAAGTAGTTTATAGCAGGAAGTTTAGATCGTTCAGAAAAATACAGTTACTAGCAATGCAGGTTCTCTGGAGCCAATCAAACATACCAATCTTTCAGGTTATTCACCAGGTGAACTTGGCATCAAATGGTTCCATAGAAACCAATGTGAGATCTTAAGAAACCATTATATATTGCCAACAAAGAAACAAGATGTCATCAGCGACAGTCATTCACTTGTTATGAGGCATAACAGCTTCACCAGTTCTCAATTCTCAGTTATTTTAATTGATCAAACTTCTTCCACATCAAAACTTTATGTTTTCCTAATAATAAACTTAGGAAGAACAATTTGCTCTCAAATCCTTCATTATACTAGTATAATAAGTCACTTATACTCGAACGGTTTCTATGATATAGTTAAGTAAAAAAGGTACAAATCAGGAACGCACCACTATTTGAAACCCTCCCCACATGCCAAATCTGACAGAAGAAGACACCTCCTTTAGCATGTACCGCACTGACAATGGGTTTCCATGCTTCAACTTGCTCCCTTGTCCATATACCAGGAGTATCAAGATACCTTCATACAAAAGAAACAAAAATCATCAAATATTGGAATGAGGAAGCAGCAAACTCTACTGTATTTTGTGATTTAAAATTTTACAGTACAAAATTTGATAGCTAATCCATAAAGTTACCCTTGTGCTGTCTTAGAAATACCAGTGGCTTCAGTTATGAGAAGACCCCCTTTGGATGTTCTCTGAGAGTAATACAGGATGGCATGTGGCTGGGGAACATTTCCATATGATCTCTGTCTAGTCAAGGGCGCTAAAACAACTCTGGGATGGATCAACAAATTAAGCACTTATTAATACAAGCAGCAATACTTTCAACATTGAAGCTTATTGATACTAATTTCTGTCTTTTGCCCGCTTATGACACATGCTATTCGCAATATCCTAGCTACAAAAATATAACAATGAAATGGCTTTCTGAGTTTCTGAACTCTTCAAAGTTTGAAAGTATCGCCTCCATTGTTCATTCAAACTGAAAGCTTGAAGAAATGCATGGTAGAAGATAATAGACTACCAGTGAAAAGTTCCATTTAGAAAATACAATATGCAGCAAACTTCTCTGTTTCCTAATTCTATGAATTAGGACTTTGCTCTGCCAGGTTTACAGATCCAACCAATGATCATATTTCGGCTAATCATGACCCGACACACAAATTCTTCCAAACCCAACATTCTTGGGTCTTAGGAACATCATCATTCTATAATGTAGAGTATGATTAAGCAAGTTCAATCAACCACAACATGACTTCTTTTCATTTTTTCATACTAAAGCAGTAAACTTTATCATTCCTTGTGCAATTGAGAATTGCCAGAAACACATCTTCTGAGTTGCAAACCAAACCCAGATCATATATGGCCAATTCATGAACAAACAAATGGACCCAATTCAAATTTTAGAAGATGAGAAAACCAGAACCTGTCTTGTTTTTATAGCAATATCAACAACCAATGTAACCATGCAGAGAGAGAAAGATTAAAACAAGTTTACCTATGAGAAAGATCAAACTTTCCCAACTTGTAAGGAGTAAGAAGAGGTAGTGTGGAAGCTTGTTCACCCATCTATCTTACTTCAACTTCTTGGAGTTATAGTTGTTCTGGTCTGGACATAAATGGAAGACACAACTGGGTCTTTATACATTTGAGAGTGAGCTACAAGACAACGTCGGTTGCTACGAAAACAATATTGTTGTAAATGGGGTAACCGCTCTGAAGCAATTGTGGAGGCGATGGCTAATGCGTATTTTTTTTATAGAGAAATTGTTATATGATAATAATTGAGATGCTCAGTGACGTTTGTGATTACGTTTGTTCTGGTTTTGGGGGCTAATCTACTAAGTGGGAAGTTATGTTAGTTTTGGCTGCTCCCTCCCTGAAGTTATGGACTAATCTTCAGGTCCATAGACAACACCCTGAAGATTGGGTATTTATTTTTGGGTTTTCTCAAACAAATTACCCAAACCATTTTTATGTCTCTTGCTAGCTGTCTCAATTGTCTCTGGTCCAATTTGTTTGTGCTGCTACACTTTTTCAACAAGTTTGTAACTGTCATGTAATGCAATTTTGACGATATATGTGGTAAAAGGAGACCAGAAGCTTTACGGCAGTTCTGCTCATTTCTTAACCAATGGTTTCCTTATTGATGCCTCACTGCATATGCTGCTTTGTGGTTGTACTTTTCTCTTTTATAAGGTGCATTAACTCCAAATTTGCAACTGCGGTCGCCGGTCGGTACATTAACTGCTTTTTTTTTCCAAAAAATAAAAACAAACGGACAAAAAAAATGGCTTCACATCACAAATACTATGTCAATAATGGCTGCTCAAGTGACGCTTATTGCTTATTTGATGTACGTTTTTTATGTTCGTGAATGTGCAATGAGGCAAGATGCGAGTACCCTTTTTTCTTTCGTCTCAACAGTTATGTACATATTACCGGTTAGGAAATGTATTCACATAGCGCATATTTAGTTAGAACGCATTTTTATTGCTTGCTATTCAATTTTGGGTAGAGGATCCACCACAATGGTGAATCTCATGTACTTACATCTGCTTGTAACTATCTCAGTTGCTTGTATGCAATTAATTCATTATAAAAAAATAAAACCAAGAAAAGAATTAAAAAAACAGAGACAAATGACCTAGCTCGAGAACATAAAAAACGTACATCAAATAAGCAATAAGCGTCACTTGAGCAGCCATTATTGACATAGTATTTGTGATGTGAAGCCATTTTTTTTTCCGTTTGTTTTTATTTTTTGGAAAAACAAAACAGTTAATGCACCGACCGGCGACCGCAGTTGCAAATTTGGAGTTAATGCACCTTATAAAAGAGAAAAGTAAGAGATCGGATTTTCCCACAAAATGCATGTCTGTGGAAGCAACATCTTCCCTAATGTAAAGCGTCATTTGTCTTCCTTCATTGAAAACAAATGGATTTTAATTCAAAAATATCTTTCAATAATATAGAAGGACAGTGTACTACTTATCCAATACAATCCCCTCTTAAAAGTGCCTTATTAATTGCCTAAACCAATCCAAGAATTGCCAACCAGCAGACCAGATGACAGTTCCTCATAAAATTAAATGTCCCACTTCTTACAGTTTCAGGTGAAACTAGCCACAGTTCAACCAATGAGTAGAGAGTGAAGAGGAACATATACCTGTGATCCTGTGTGTCTGGAATCTGGAAGAGATATTTGAATGCTTCCTTCACTGTTTTGGCCATGATCCTCAACAAGGGCAGAGAGGTAACTTAGCGATGCCAAAAGTAAACGAGGGTTGCGGGCGTGTCACCGCGCGGACGCGGAATGTGAATTGCGCATATGCTTGGCTTCTAATCAAACGAAAGGGCTCCGGTGTCACCTCGCGGATAAAGGATTACGAGTAGCTCACCTATTCGCTTGCAATCAATACTCACTGTAGGAAGCGAGCAAAGCAACTTAATTGGAAAAGTAACTGAGGGCGAGTCTGAACGGTCTCTGAAGACTAAGGCGAAATGCGCTTAGAGTTAAGGTTTCGAGAGGCTCGAAGAGTTCTGTTGTAGTTTGTAAGATTTGATTATGTGTGTTGAATGATCCTCGAGTTCTCCTTATATAGCGACTCGCAACTTGCTAGTAGAGATGCAACCATAATCCAATTCGGACTCAGCAATTAGAATACCACAAGGACACGTCTCGCTCGTGAACTAAACATCCAGATAACACGTGTCCAGTCACACAGCCAGACTCCGCCTAGACAATAAGCACTGCCTTCGAGTTATCCAGCTGTAGTCTCCTATGCAAACTCAAACAATGAGCATCCTTATCTTGCGGGGTGCTATAATCTTTGTGGAAACTTATCTCACGCGCATCCGAAGTTTGTGGTTCTTAACAGACTTTATTTAAAAAGGGCCACAAGTATTGGCCTAAATGCTATCCAAAACCTACCACGTGATCTTGAACTAAAATATCAACTGGGCTCAAACATTACCGGCCCAAATTCACAATCCATAATTAATCTAAAGTTAAGCTTCAAAAACACTCGGCTACAAAACTCACCAATCATCAAGAAATATCAATCTTCATCTTCATACAGGGCTTTGAACTAATATAAAGATGAAGATTCATGATCATGCAAGAGTGGAAGTTCTAAGATTGGCATGGATTCTTAACGTTTAGTTTTTTCTTATAATTTATTCTAAATTACAAGGCAATGTGAACAATGAAATCCAGTTTGACCACAGTAAATAGCGAAGTTCAGAACTCATAAGCCAGACCATTTTTATTGAATCAATCGTGTACAAGGCTCCATTCAGTTTGCATCATCCCGTAGCCACAAGCTACAATAAGAGAATTGACACCGCACTTGAAGATTACCACAACTTACAATATATATTTTTCTTTTTTTTGGAATAAACCACAACTTACAATATTAAATGGCTACAGCCAAACTGTACCAATATAGAGAACTCTACAGTCTGGTTAACCTGGCTCTGCAACTTGGTATTTACTATTATCATTTTCAAGTGTAGATGCTGGGAAAGAAAAGTAACAAGAAAACTTTAAAGCAGTCCAATGCAGGAATAAAGTATAAGGGTTCAAGCTTCCATACTTAGCTGGATACTCAAGCACTGCTGTCGAGAAATGGATAATCAGTGTAACCAAGAACCGGATCAGATGTGTAGAAAGTATCCCTGTTGTACTTGTTTAAAGGAGCATTAAGCTCAAATCTCTTTGGCAAATCTGGATTAGCTAAGAACCAACGACCAAAAGCTATAAGATCTGCACGGCCTTCAGCCACAGCTTTGTTCCCTTCTTCCCTGTCAAAACCACCAGTATCAATGAAGGTACCATTAAAAGCCTTTCTCATGGGTACAAGACTGTGGGGACATTCAATTTTCTCTCTTGGCTCAAACATGTGGCAGTACAGGATCTCATAATTGTTTAAGGCATTGGCTAGATAAAGTCCCAACTCCTTTGGATTAGAATCTCCGGATTCCATATAGTCGGAAAATGGAGAGAATCTAATTCCAACTTTATCTGCTCCTATCTCGTTAACAACAGCTTCAACAATGTCTAGTGCAAATCGGCAACGGTTTTCTAGAGACCCACCATATTGGTCTGTTCGATCATTTACTTGATCTTTTAAAAATTGTTCGATTAGGTAGCCATGGGCGCCATGAATTTCAACTCCATCAAAGCCTATAAAATCAACAAACAACAACATTGGTGTTACTGAATATTTTTGAAACATTTCATCACCCAATAACTGAATTGAAACAAAGAGACCATGATATTTTATTGATCATATAACATAGTAAAAGTAAGAAATTGATATTTTCCACAACATTTTTTTTCATCCTCAAACAAGATATTATTGGCACCCCACTGGCGCACTTTGATATAATACGTTTCTGTAAAAGGACATGTAAATTTATTTCATATTTAACTTAAACAAATATTACCAGCTTCCATCATGCGTTCCTTGCAGCAAGTCTAAAATCATTGACAATTTGAGGAATTTCATCTATCCTTAATCGTCTTGGAGGTGTGAATTCCTCAACGTCAATGCCATTTCCTCGTACCTGGGGGGTTAGGGGCTTGTCAGTAGAAGAAACTGGAGCTTGCCCATTTGGCTGAAAGCCTATAAGCAAAGAGGGAAAGAATCACTTTGAGAACACAACAGATTATATTGAAGAAATATTAAATTCATTGATATACAACAACCCCATAGCAGAAGCTAGCAAGGTTGATAGATACTAATATTGGTGAAAAAGAAGTTTATAAAAGGATAGGTATTTGATCGTTCGGTATAATACAGATACCATGCATGCAGGTTATTCTCTGGACCCAATCAAACATAATGGTGTATCACTAGCCTAACAAGTCACTTCACACAAGGGTTTCCATGATATATAAAGTCAGGTCATAAATGTATAAGTTCAGACGCACCACTATTTGAAACCCTCCCGACATGCCAAATCTGACAGATGAAGATACCCCCTTTAGCATGTACAGCATTGACAATGGGTTTCCATGCTTCAACTTGCTCCTTGGTCCATATACCAGGAGTATCTGGATACCTTAATATACAAAAGAAACAACAAGTGTCAAGTTTTGAAATGGGGAAGTTGCAAATTCTACTGCATCTTGTGATTTAGAATTTTACAGAAAGAAAGAAACATGATAGCTATTCTTTAAGATTAAGTTACCCTTGTGCTGTGTCTGAAACTCCAGTGGCTTCACTTATGAGAAGACCCCCTTTGGATGTTCTCTGAGAGTAATATAAGATGGCATGTGGCTGGGGAACATTTCCGTATGATCTCGATCTAGTCAGTGGTGCTAAAACAACTCTGGAATGGATAAACAAAGTAAACACTTATCAATACAACCCTCAATGCTTTCTTCAAGACATAGACAGTATCTATGGGATTACATCTACATGACTGGTGACAAGTTTGAAAGAGGTAGCATAACTAGCTAAGCCGAACAAAATATGAAACATTACCAAACATAAAACAGATAATGAAATGCTCAAGAAGGACACATATTTATCAATTGCAATTAAAAAAGAAATTCAACAATGAATTCAAAGCGGCATAGTAAAAATGCTGAGAGACAAAAGATTTAAGCAAAGCCTACCTGTGAGAAAGATCAAACTTTCCCAACTTGTAGGGAGAAAGGAGAGGAAGTGTGGGAGCTTGGTGTTTTGGCCACACCAGTATGTCTGGGCGTGCAAAGTCTCTTTTAGTTGTTGCGGGCGTGCCACCGCGCGGACGCGGAATGTAGTGGTTGTAGTAGCGGGGTGCGCTTAGCCTTTTGCTTCTAATCAAGCGACTGAGGATGGAGAGAGCACCAACTCCACCGCAGGGTTCTTCAGATTCGCCTTGCGTACTGGGCAAGGACTTACAGTAGTCCGCCTGAGCGTCACAATATCGATACTCGACGTAGGATCGAGCAGAGCTTCAATTGGGAAGGAGAGGAAAAAAGAAAGAGAAAGCTCCGGAGAGCGTACGGGGAAACGAAAGGAAAGCTTCGGGGAGCGTCTGAGGTTCGACTAGGTCGAGAATTGTATTGTATTTTGTAATTGTTGAGTTGTTGTAGAGTTGTTGTGTAATTGTGTGTGTTAAACCAGATCCTCGAACTTTCTTATATAGAGCTATTTAGGGCCACAGGTATTGGCTCAAAGCATGTCAAAGACTTGTAGGAGTCCTCAACGATAAACGTGGCGTAGGCGATGTAAATCACTTCGTGGAGACCTAAAGGCCTTCTAGGCTTATCCTGTTAGATGTGCATACGTATCATGTATACATGATTAAGGAATATAGAACCAACCCCTTCCCATGCAAGCAACACATGCACGTGTTGTCCTCCAAGCCAAGCATGGATAATTGTCTCCTTCTTCAATTGAAATACTATAACTCTGGACGTGTATGCAAAGCAGATATGCACAGCTTGCATGTATATCTCATTAATCAACTAGAATTAGGAGTAATCATATGCTTCACGTCTATACCAACTTTAATGCACCACTCCCTTCCAAACTCATATCCCATGCAAACTTTGACTCGCACGCCCATAATCCATCTCGCATGCAACCTTTGACTTTGCAACCCACTTCGCGAGGTAGCGATTCTATCGCATGCAACCTCTTCGCATGCATCTCGCCTCCACTATAGCTGCAAGCATTTTCCTTCGCCACGCATAGAGAGTACATACACTTGCATACATGTGATTAAAGAATAGAAACCTTCTCCTGGCGAAGTCTTCCAGCGTGAAGGCATCTCGCCTCACTCAATCTTCTACGCGAAGCCAATACACTTCATGTGAAATCTGCTACCCAGCTCGCCTGACTTCGCTGGCGGGCCATAAACTCAATATTTTAGGCTCGCCGATATGACGTGGACCATGAATTTAATTAATATTTACCTAAACAATTACCGTCCAGTAAAATATTAATTTGGGTGTACACATTGCCCCCCAGCCTCGAAGTCATGAATGTTAAAAATGACTGAAGAGGTTTATGTTTCATGCTGCCCCAAAGCCACTAGTATTGGCTCATCAAATGACTGTGAGTAAACAAGCCTGTGAATAGGCTCTAAAACTCAAGTACTCAACAACAAAGCATTGCAGCGAAACCACTGTACTATTCAGCTAGTACCATATTAAACTGATGATTATGAACTTAACATAGTTAGGTACCCTGAACTTGAACTTAGAGAACATAATGCCGTGGGCTTTGCCTGCTCCACTTAGAGAACATAGTACCATGCATGCACCTCGACTAGATTATATCTTCGAAGAGATGTAGCTCGAATGGATATACCTCGTGGCCAAAACTTGTTGACTCGCCATGGATGTACCTCGAAGGGATGTACCTCGAGTAAACGTCCACTTTGACTGGATTCAAAAAATGACCTCCGCTTGAGCTCTTGGCGATGGCGAACTAACTTTTTGATATTCAGATCATGGAGTGACTTCGCTGCCCCCCAGTGCGAACCAATGAGAGTCAAACAAAAGGACCATGTCGGCGAACGATCGTATAGCCTTGAATTTTTTTTTAGAGGCCACAGGTGTTGGCTTAAATAATGACCAAGACGCCTCAAGAAGGGTCTAAAGTCTGAAATATTTGGAACACATCTCTATCCCATATGTGCCCCCCCTGTTTGATGTTTGTTCGACGAATAAAAGACATCAAAACTTTAGTAGGCCCTGTTTGAGCCCAGTAGGCATTTTCGGTCCAAGACTCGAGAAAGGCTTTGGATATCATTTGGGCCAATACCTGTGGCCTTTTTTAGCCCACGAAGGGTGGCGAGGTCTGGCGGCACGTGACGAAGACTTTGTCCAGAAGATTCTGATACCTCGCGAGATTCGGTGTCCTCGCGGGATCCTTATCTCTAATTCGCATGGGACTCTACAGTTCCTGGTGAGGGTGAGTTGGAAATGGACAATAACGCCCTCAGGATAAGGTCGCTTAGTGTTTGAATTCGCGTACGACACGACAAATGAAATGCAGCGAGGCGGCGAACGAGACCTAAGCGAGATAGGTTTGACACGTGTTGCATGGAGCGCACGGCTGGCGAGTTGATTGTATCCTTGTGGGATTCTGATTGTTGAGTCCGCATTGAATTGTGATTAAGTCTCCGCGGGTTGCTTACGGATGATTATATAAAGAAGCTTTACAGCTTACAGAAAGAAAACAATCAATCAATCAACGACTCTCTCAAACAGACGAACACAGTCGAAACCTTCGAGCTTCCTCGAAAACCCTTACGTTCTAAGAACACCCTGCCTTAGATCTCAGAGCCCGTCAGGACTCGTCTCCGATTTCCCTATTGTTGCTCTGCTCGCTCTTACAGTGAGTATCGATCGACAGGTGATTGAGAAAAGTAAGCTCGTAAATATTTCCTCGTCCGCAAGGTGACGCCGGAGCTCTCTTTCGCTTGGTTAGAAGTCAGAACGCGCATCGTTCTCTTTCCTCGTCCGCGAGGTAGCACGCCCGCACGCAACCCTTTTTACTTTTGTTCCCTCATCACCCCCTGCTGAGGACGTGGGCCAAAACATTGGCACGCCCAGTGGGACCGGGAGTTTACTTTTCCAGCAATCATTGGGAAGTCCAACGACTCCCCATACCGGAGACCTTCGATTTCTTGTTTGAAACATAAGGCTCCGCAATACAAGCCCCATAACAGCGCGGCTTGCAGATCTCTCACTAAAGAAGAGATTCTCACTCGGTTCGGCAACCCCGACCATACTAAGTCCATAATGGCAAACTCACAACCAATCCCAAAAGCAGGACCTACTCTGTCCACAGAGGAAGTCCGCAAAATGTTTGAAGAACTGAAGAGCGAACTCAAGAATGAGATCGGCGCGCTCAGGAGTGAGGAGTTCAACTGTCCAGGACCTCTCTGCGCAGGTCGCTAAGGACAAGGAGGTCTGGCTCGCAAACTAGGAGAACCACGCTAGGCTCAGCGAGGAGTTCAACTACGTGGTTGGCACGATCAGGGAAGACAAGGACATAATGACCGGCTCTCTGCAAAGGATCCAGACAGAACTGGATCAGAGCAAGGTGGCCTTTACAAAGGCTTTGGAGGTCCAAACCCGTCGCCTGAACGACCATGACACCAAGCTGCAGCAACAGCAGGACGCTTCCTTCTTCGGGAGCAAGAACAGCATGGAAAAGCTCGAAGACTACAAAGAGCGCCATGATACCCTGAATACAAGGGTCCTGCAGATGGAAGACTGGATTCGGGCCCAGGCCCCAAAGAATCACGCTATGAACTGTATCAGTTCAAGCGCAGCGGAGGGCTCAAGGTACATCCCGCCTAATGAGCGCCCTAGAGCAAATCCGAGGGTCGGGGCCCAGAAGGCTCCCCAATTCACACTGGGGGCCAGTTCATCAAAGACGCCACCCCGTCTACCCTCGCCATGCAGCCCTGGAGTCACACTCAGGGGCGCTGGTGCTCTTCCGCCGTAAGGAATGGGGACACCAGATGACCCGATCGTGGCTTATTCCAGTTCGACCCCTAAGAAAGTCGGGCAGGCCCCTAGCCTCTCTGCATGGCATGGCCACGACCAGGGGGCAGATTCTGCACCAGTAACGGCGGCCGACTGGCGCCAACTCATCTCAAGCATTGTCAAGGAGCACACCGGAAAGGGTGATGCTAGCTTGCACTATCGTGACCCCTATCCAGCCGATAGACCGTTCCCCATCAAAGGTTCCCAGCCTACGAGCCCTAGAACTCGCGAAGAGCTGGAGAAAAGGATAGCGCGTCTCGAGACGTACGTTGCCGCGCATTGGGCAGCAGCGATACCCCCATCCCCTGCCGCAAGCGAGATAGACATGTCAGACTCCAGCAGCGAGAGTCGCAGCAGCGACGCCCCAAGCCCTCGTGACGGCGTTTTAACCAACCCCTACATTCCCCCGACGTCCAAATCGGCGATCAAGGAAGGGGTCTGGTACACGCAGAAAGGGGGCAAGGCAGTGACCATCAGCAGATCCAAGAAGCGCAAGCTCCAGAAGCGATACGGCAGCATTCTATGCGCCTTACGGGCTGTCGACGAGGGTGCTGTACGCCCCTCATAGCTCACACAGACGCCTGAGCGGATGTGGCGAGAAGCAGAAGGTCTGCGCGCAGTCCTTCAAATGCCACCAGTCACACCTCCACGGATCTGTGAGCAGTTCAGTGACGAGCCTGCACCCAAGGCAAACGTCCTCTGCCGACTCACGGTTCCACCCAAGCCGGATTCGCAGCCTCTCAGGCGCAGGCAATCACCACCACTTGAACAAAGAAGGGATCCGCAGCCTCCTAGGCGCAGGCCATCCCCAATACCTGAAAGGAGAAGGGACCCGCAACCTTCCAGGCGCAGGCCGTCACCCGTACCTGACAGGAGGAGGGATCCACAACCTGCTAGGCCCAATCCGTCACCAGAAACTGACAAGAGGAGGGATCAGCGATTTTCCCGGCATAGGTCGTCACCGGTGCCCGAACAACGCAAAGCTCCGCCTACCGGCCCTAGGCGTAAATTGTTCATGACTCCGGACTCAGAGTCTAAACACGAGCCGTCTCAGCCCTCACGACGACAAGAAAGTCGAAATCCAGAGGCTGATGCCAGAAAGGAGCCGCCATCGCCACAACAGCCTCGGCCACGGCGCACCCCGGAACTCGAGACTAGGATGGTTCCCCGAGTATCTGCCCTGCAGCGATTGGCGAAGGAGGACAACGATAAGGCTCTTGCGGCCGTAGACAAACAACCAGCCAAGGACCAACCGCCTCCAACCAAGGCAGTATGGCGCCCGCGGCAACCTGAGGCTTCAGAGCCACCAGCAGAGACACCGGCATCCTCCAGTCCTAATCTCGCCGAACAAATGGCCCAACGTTTCCGCGAGAATGAGGAAGCCGACGAAGCACACTCAGAACCTCGACTCAACCTAGAGGAAGACCAGGACGAAGAGCAGGAAGAGTCATTCACCTGCAATATGCTAGAGGTCTCCGGATGGGATGCTGTTCAAGGGTTTAGTCGCGAAGCAGATGCCTTTGCAGTGCTCGAAGGGGAACACGGGATCATTGACACACCTTTGGTCTCAGTCTCCAAACAATTCTCTTTTCAGGTCGGGATGGTGTTCTTCATTTCGGAACGATACGCCCTTCCACCAAACACAACCTGCAGCGCGGCGGACATCACCATCAGCAGCGAGATTGACAGCATACCTCCGCCATGCAGCAGCGAAATGGGCCCCGTACTGTCCCCAGCCGACGACGCTCCACAAGCGGAAAGTTCGAGCAGCTTCACACAAAGGTCAACTATGACCTTTTCTACGCCAACTCTGGACATGGCCACCCACATGCGGCCACTGTATATCACGGCAGAGGTCCAAGGGAAACTGATCAACAAGGTCATGATCGACACCGGTGCCGCGGTTAATGTCGTCACAACCTGCACCATGGGACTCCTCGACATCCCGCGCTCGATGATCCAGACCACGTCCTTAACGGTGAAGAACTTTACAAGACAGGTGTCCAGAACCCTAGGCTTGCTGTTCCTACGGGTCAAAGTCGGACCGGCATCGAGGGTTTACACCTTTTTTGTCACCGAGTGCGTTTCCTCTTATAGCATGATCCTCGGCCGAGACTGGATCCACAGAAGTTTTTGCGTGCTTTCCTCAATGCACCAAGAACTCATGATCTGGGATACCGAGAAACATGAGGCAGTCATTGTCAAGGCCGACCCGCGACCTTTCTCTATTTTCGCCAACCTCAACGATGCCCGGTACTATAATACCGACTTGGGCCCGTTGGATGTTCAAGGCGTCGATCACAAGGGCCGCCCATACGGAGTAACGGCCTCCAATCTAACGCGATGGAGACTTACCCTGGCGAAGAACGATTTGCAACGTCCTCACACCATCGCGACTCTCACACCCCATTTCGATGGATAGTGCCTTTTCCGAGGAGGCACGCGAGGCTGGCGAGTCCTTGTGCGAAAGACTCCTTTCGTACTGGGCAGAACGCGAAGCCTACGACAAGGTCGCGACTATGGAATATGTCGATGAAGTGGTGGATTATTCCGATACCAAGGAGGAAGTTATTCAGTTAGCTCCTGCTGCTTTGGACGACACTCCACCTCAAGTCTGCGACCCTACTTTATAAGTTGACGTAGGGACTGCAGAAAAGCCCTTACTCATTTCCATCAGCGCAAAGTTGGCGGAGGACGAAAAGGAAGCCCTTCTTGCCCTACTACGCGAGTACAGGGATTGCTTCGCCGACAAATACGAAGATATGCCCGGCTTGTCCCCGGACTTGGTCTGCCACCGGTTACCAACCTATCCGGACCGGCGTCCAGTCCGGCAGGACGGCCGCTTCATGCGAACTGAGACTCAGATCGTAGTTAAGGAAGAAATCGAAAGCATGCACCGATCGGGTATCATTCGCGTGGCAAAATACAACGAGTGGTTGTCCAACGTCGTCCCCGTCCGCAAGAAAAATGTCTGTGTTGATTACCGAGATCTAAACAACGCAACACCGAAGGACATCTACCCCATGCCTGTGGCTAACCTACTTATTGACGCCGTCGCGGGGCACGAGGTGTTATCCTTTATGGACGGCACGGCCGGGTACCATCAGATTCCCGTCGCCGAGGAGGATCGACACAAGACCGCTTTCCGCTGCCCTGGTTTTGCTGGCGCGTTCGAATACGTTGTCATGTCCTTCGGCCTTAAAAACGCGGGGGCAACGTACCAGCGCGCCATGAACCTCATCTTCCACGACATCTTGGGCAAGTTGATCGAAGTATACATCGACGATGTGGTTGTCAAAACCAAATCGCGAGCAACCCACGTGGAAGACTTGCGGCAGGTGTTCACACGAATGCGCAGGCATAACCTAAAGATGAACCCCGCCAAGTGTGTTTTCTTCGCGGAGGCCGGTGACTTCCTTGGTTTCCTAGTGCATCAAAGAGGCATCGAGATCCCAAAGGACAAAGCACAAGCGGTAATCACCGCTTCGCCCCCCACTACCAAGAAGGAGCTACAACAGCTATTAGGGCGAATCAACTTTCTCCGCCGCTTCATATCAAACGCGGCAGGGAAGGTCCAACCTTTTTCACCTCTACTTAAGCTCCAGGGGGCAACCGAGTTCGTATGGGAACCGCAACATCAACAGGCCTTTGTTCGAATCAAGGACTACCTTACGAACCCACCTGTCCTGATCCCGCCTCGCGACGGCGCCCCGCTTAAACTATATATCGCCGCCGCCGATCTGTCCATCGGCGGACTCCTGGCCCAGGACGACGAAAACGGCGTAGAACACGCCATCTATTACCTCAGCAAAGTTTTAACGGACTGTGAGACACGCTACTCGCCCATGGAAAAGTTATGTCTCGCCCTATACTTTGCAGGATGCAAGCTGCGCCATTACATGCTTGCCTTTACCACGGTCGTCATCGCTCAATCCGACCTGGTCAAATACATGCTTTCTCGCCCTATCTTGCGGGGACGCATCGGTAAGTGGATCCTCGCCATGTCCGAATTCTCGTTGCAATATGTTCCGCAAAAAGCAGTAAAAGGAGAGGCAATAGCAGATTTTCTTGCCCATCACCCACCATCAGAGCTCACAGCGTTCCGCGAGTTGGACTTCGCCATAGTGACACTCGCTCCCTGGACCTTGTACTTTGATGGTTCACGGACTGATACCGCAGCCGGAGCCGGGATAGCCATAGCCAATCCCGCTGGAGATCGCTTCTCCTACTCGTTCCAGCTCGATTTCAAATGCACCAACAACCAGGCCGAATACGAGGCGTTGATCATCGGCCTAGAGATCTTGTTGGACTTAGGAGTCCGCGAGGTCCAGATCTTTGGTGATTCTTTGTTGGTCGTTAACCAGCTGGTGGAAAAGTTCAAATGTCTAAGCTTGTCAATTGAGCCATACCTGCGCAAAGCATTTGAGGTGTTGGATTGATTTGACGACGTTTACATCGAGCACATACCACGGGAATTTAACTTCGCCGCCAACGAGCTCGCCCAGATAGCGTCTGGCCTCAGCCTGAGAGACGGAGTGCGCGAACGCCTGCTCAAGGTCGAACGCCGTACTCTTCCCTCTTTCATCGCCAGGGGGCAATTTCGGGACACCATCCCAGAAGTTGCAGCCTTGGACCCCATCGACGAGGATTGGCGGCTACCATTTATCGCCTACCTCCAGAACCCCAACGACGTTGCTCATTCCAGGCAACTCCGTTTCCTCGCCTTAAACTTTGTTCTACGCAATGGGGAACTCCGGCGGCGTGGGGAAGAAGGCAACGACTTCCGCTGCGTATACGGGAACGAAGCTAAACGTCTCATGCGCGAAGTCCATTGCGGGGTTTGCGGTTCGCATCAGGCTGGGCCCAAAATGCGATGGCTGATCCACCGCCATGGATACTATTGGCCAACCATTCTGAAAGACTGTATTGCCTTCGCCAGGGGTTGCCAAGATTGCCAGGCTCACGGACCAGTGCAACATATCCCTAACATCCCGCTGCAGCCCATCATCAAACCTTGGCCGTGTCGCGGATGGGCTATGGATTTCGTAGGCATCATTCATCCCCATTCCTCTGAGCAGCATAAGTTCATTATCGTTGCCACCGATTTCTTTACCAAATAGGTCGAGGCCGAACCACTCAAAGTCGCCTCCGCCAACTCAGTGCGCAACTTTATTTTCCGCAATATCATCTCCCGCTTTGGTATCCCGGAGTGCATCGTTACGGACAGGGGGGCAACTTTCATGGCCAATTCAGTTGTTACGTACTTAAACGATTACGGCATCAAGCTTCTCCACTCTACGCCATATTATGCACAGTCCAACGGCTAAGCGGAGGCTAGCAATAAGGTCATCCTTGGCATCCTCCGCAAGATGTTGGAGTTGAACCCACGCGTCTGGCACGAAGAGCTCTACCACACATTGTGGGCCTACCGCACCTCCAAGCGCGGCCCGACGGATACCACACCGTACGCTCTCATGTACGGTCATGATGCCGTCCTGCCCCTTGAAATCAATATCGCTTCGCTCCGCGTTCAGGAACAGCATCAATTACTTGGCGAGGATTACGTCCAAGCCATGTGGCAGGAGCTTGAAGATCTGAACGAGCATCGCGTCGCCGCTTTCAACAATCTCGTCCTCGAAAAACAACGCATCGCCCGCTCTTATGATAAGATTACGCGCGGCAAGAGCTATGCTGAGGGCCAGAAGATTTGGCGTGCGGTACTCCCGCTTGGAAATAAAACAGATGGACGGGGCAAGTGGTCCGCTTGCTGGGATGGACCCTTTATTATTCACCGAATACTTCCCAAGGAGGCATATCACTTACGCGACTTGGACGGTACTATTCATCGCAACCCTATTAATGGCCGCTTCCTCAAGCGCCACATCGCAGGGGTCTGGGAGCGCGAGGATCCTACACCTCCACCAGATCCCGCCATCACAGTCAATAGTGCTACGCGCCATCGCGTTCTCGCTCCGCCGCCTAACACTAGGGGGCAACTCGGGACAGAAGACTAATAGAATACATTGTAACGTACCAGCCTAAAAAGGCCTGTATTAGATTGGGGCCTATTCCAGAGGCCCTAAAAAGTTCTATTGTTTTCTTCATTCTCTGTAAACGTGCAAAGTCTAAACACAAAGACTAGTACAAGATTCGGGCCTATTCCAGAGGCCCTAAAAAATAAAATTCATTTATTCTTGCCTTTTTGATTTGGTTCAATACATATTTCGAATTATGGCTTTGCGGCCAAAGCAATTACATTGATCAGAAAAGGTAAAATTAGACTATGTTTACATTCAAAAAAGCATAGATCTACAGATACTGGAAGCCTCGTCCCGCATATCTCGCCAGGCTAAGGAAAAGTCTGCCGCGGCGTCCTTCGCTCAGAGTTGACAAACGCCTCGCGTCTTTAGAGAAGTTGACAAACGCTCAAAGTTGACGCCGGCTTGGACCTAAGAGAAAGTGTTGAGGAGCTAGAAGTCCTGTGGGCCAAGATCCCTCATGCTACCACCGGTCTTCAATTTGAAGGGCTGGCAGAGCCTCACGCGCTGATAGAACAGCAAGCGCAAGGCAGAGGGTACCCAACCTTTGGTCAGGCTGAACAAAGGCTTGACCTGAGAGTAGATTTTCAGAATCACTCTCGGCCTGAGAGTAGATTTTCAGAATCAGCAAAGAATGGGAATGTATGGTTGGGGGCTTTGCTCTAAGCAGGGACAAAAGGATGAACAGAAGAGAATAAGAAATCATGGTGAGAGGGCAAAGACTTCACTAATACTTCACCCCGACCAAGCGTTTCTTTTTATAGGCGGAGGGGGCGATTTGTGCGTTCGACAGTTGTCTCCCATGCAATATTTGCTCCGAGATACGGGCTTTGGAGATAAGGTCAGACGTGTTTTTCAATAATGATTACCCGCGTTCCGAGCGAGTAGTTACATTGGAAACCGTCACTAAATCTCGGAAAAAGATTTGTTTCCTGACAGTTATTACATAACAGTTGGCAAAGAGCGGGAAAATTCAACTTTAACATTATCACAAAGTTAATACACAAGGGGGCAACTACGGGTCAAACCTAAGCACGCCTACAAACCCTATACAAATCTAAGAGCATGCCTTCTAAGGCTAGTTATTCATTATAGGCCTGGGCTTGAACTCCTTCGGCAGCAGCGATGGCCGAGTCCAAAGCTTCCTGGGCCTCCTCTGCGGCTTGCAATCGGTTTTCCACTTCCACAGCGCGGGCCAAGTCTTGGCGAGCCTGAGCAAGTTGAGTCTGCAGCTCTGCTATCTGAGCCTCCAGGGCCTCCACTCACCGAGCATGGCCAGCACTTGGATTCTCTGAAGACGCTCCCAGATTGCCAACGTCACCAAGCTCGGCCAAGAGGTTTGCCATCTGGTTGTCTAAGTTTTGGCGAGCTTGCTCATGGGAAGCTGATTGAGCACCGATATCCAGGACTCGACGAGCCTGCGACTCGACAGCGTCGGCCAACTCCAGCGCTTGGTCCAGAACAGGATTGCCGCCAGTGAGATGTCGATCCAGAGCTTCATGAGCCTCGCGAATACGTCCTACCAAGTCAAACACGTTCGAGCGAGAGCCGTGGTGCAGCAACCCATGAAGGAAAGAACGAGCTAGGCAGATGGGCTCCGGATCAGCAGGCGGAGTAGTTCGAGCCCAAAGACGAGCGGCCCGGGTGCCGAAGGAAGAAGACTCCTCGCCAGGTGTTCTCGTTGGAGCCGGAGTGGTTGGTTCAACCTCGGCAGCCGCCTCAATCTCTGAAGAAGGTGGCGGAGTGCCACGAGCTGTTTCTGTCTCCACCTCTTTGGCCTGAGCCGTCGGGTCCGGTTGCAGTGGAGAAAGCTCAAGCAGCGGCTGGGGATCCTCTGTTGGAACCACCGGAGGCACTTCGTTGGTACGACCCGCTCAGCCCAATCGCAGAGGAGGGACCCAAAGTATCAATTGAAGGCCTTCGGGCGGAGACGCCAAGGGGGCAGTAGGATCGGAGAGTCGGACGGACTGGTCAAGAACTTCATCATCAGCAATTTTCTCAATGACCGTTCCCTCGCTGGCTTCAACAGTTTCTTTGAAGATCATCTCCTCGCTGGATTCAGCAGATTCTTCGACGACCGTCTCCGCGCCTGCCACAGCGACTTCCTCGATGACCATCTCTTCGCCGGCTTCAGCAATTTCCTCGATGACCATCTCTGCGCTTGCCTCAGCGACCCTTTGGAGGGCCAAGTTCATGTCTCCAACGAATGGTTCCGGAGACGGGACTTCCGTTATCACTGGCGCCTCTTCAACAACAGCGAGGCGAGGTCGGGTGCGGCGAACCTGTTAAAGGCAAAGTTAGCGAGTTGTTGACTGGCTTAGGAAAATTTAATCCGAAGTGGTCCGCTTACCGGGTTGCTTACCAAGCCATACTCTCGCTGGTACCGCACATCCTCGAGCAAGTCCTCTTCGTCCTCGATAGGACGCTTCCGCGAGCTTTCGCCGCTCGTTGGCCGAGGAACGACAGGAGCAGTCTCACTGTCGTGGCCCGCCACAGTTTCCCTCCGGACAGGTGCTTTTCCTCTGGCAACTTCAGACCTGTCGATTGTTCTCCGGCGGGGGGCAGACTGAAAAGGTAAATAAGAGGGTTAGGAAGAAACACTTTGTCAATATGGCAAAGGAGGTTCGAAATTACACGCTTAGTGACATACCTCGGGTGCGGGATCGCGTTCTCGAATGACGATCCCCGTCGGGCGGCGAGCAGCAGGAACTGGCGGAAGCGCAAGTCTAGTTCCCGTCGCAGCCCCTGAACCCCTCTCCGCACGATCGTGCTGGCCATCGAGGATGACACGGTCTGACTCGCCCAAAGTGTCGTATAAAGGGCGGAAGATGGCAGCAAAGACAGCATCGTCTGGGAACCCCCAATGGTTGTCGGACAATGACCGCCACCAAGCAAGGTAGGCGGGGTCGACACCCTGCGAAGGCTCGATCTCCAGCAAGTTGGGAGAAAGAGGGTAGATATTTTGCAGCGGGGTGACCCGGTCGGACTCGCCAACTTTCCTCCACGAGGTGTACTTGTTGACCGAATGGAGAAGCGGATAAGGAATCCTTTGATGAAAGCCAAGTTGCCTCGCGAAGTGATTGGGGGCATACAGCTCGAAGCCTTGTTCATCCTCGGCGAGCTGAAGGTCGCAGCACGAAGTCGCTCTCACGAAGGCAGTTCTGGCATCGTTGTCCGAGCCATGGCGGGGGAAGAAGCCCGTCGATAGGACTTCGGGATGGCGCCGGCGGACCATCATATCCATGGTAGGAGGCGGCTCAATGTGGTTGTAGAGGATGGAAAGGCTGGCGAAGAAGGACAGAGGAGTCCGATTTGCGGCGTTCCTGCACACCACAAAGCCAAGCAGCTGGTCCTCGGGCAGGAATTCCACCGGGGCTCGCCGGAAGAGCAGAAAGTATAGCTGTGTCCACAGGTCCAGGATCCACAGAGGGCCGCCAGAAAGATGGAAAGGCCTCAGGGACAGCAGGTGTAGGGTCCGGTAGAGTGCGCCTAATACAGGTTGCCCTAGCCCGACTTCAACCCCATTGTACAGTGCTTCGGCCAGCTTGGTCCATTTCCCGGTTGGTTTGTGAGCACTACCGCAGAAGACAAATTTGTCGAGCCAATACTCTAGGAAAGCGATGCCTCCTTCATGCGGCTCCGCGTGGCCTATGTAAAATTTCCTCCACACCCCATATGAACTTCTCAGGGCGCGGCGAGCCCCCAAGTTGCAGGCATATGTGAACTCCATCGACGCAAAGTCGCTTGGCGCATACGGCTTTGCGTGAATCGGCAGCCCGGTGATGGCGAGGATGTCCAGCAGAGTAATGCCCATCTGCCCGAAGGGGAAGTCGAAGGTGTTAGTGGCACTGTTCCACAAACAGGCCACGGCAGCGATAGGCGCTCGGTCGGTGTGAGGGGGCAGCGAGAAACTCAGGGCAATGGCTTCATGAATACCGGTCGCTTCCCAGATCGTTTGGTCGGTCCGGAGGCGCTCCGCGTACCACGCTCGATCCTCTGCAGTGGCGCTGGGCCACTCCCCGACCCGGACGTTTATATGGGAACGGGCTTGCCAGGTAGAGAAGTTCCCCGGTTCACGCCGTTGGGCCAAGATTGGTCGACGCACGGAGGCGTTGTAATGGTTGAGATCGGCGTCGGACATAGGCTTTGAAGGAGTCGGGCCGAGCAGGGCCGCCCCTGTGTCGAGGAAATAGATAGGTGTCCCTTGAGGCGGGTTGGTGGCGAAACGACGAGCAAGGCTGGTCGACCAGGAGGTCGCCGCCGTAAGGCTGAGGTTCGGGTCATTGGCAAAAGGTTTGGGAGCCATTGTTTCCGGTCGAAATAAGGTCGGTGCTGAAGTTTGTTTGGTTGCAGAAGGCAGAGGCTGATTTGAAAGTGATGGTAAGATGTGGGGACCCGCATCGAGGTTTATAAAGGAGACGAACCGTAACGTCCCTTTCAGTCAGTGGCCGCAACGAAAAGACGCAATGATGACCGAAACGTCAGCGCGTTTCAAAATTCAAAAAGCCATAATGATGAAGGGAAGCGATGGTGCCGAAGCGTCAGCACCTTTTGAAATACGAGTTCCCGTAAAAAAGCTTAATTAGGCCTTTTCGCTTATCCGTTGCGAAACGGATTAAGCTCAAGGCCTAGGGGGCAATGTTTGAGCCCAGTAGGCATTTTCGGTCCAAGACTCGAGAAAGGCTTTGGATATCATTTGGGCCAATACCTGTGGCCTTTTTTAGCCCACGAAGGGTGGCGAGGTCTGGCGGCACGTGACGAAGACTTTGTCCAGAAGATTCTGATACCTCGCGAGATTCGGTGTCCTCGCGGGATCCTTATCTCTAATTCGCATGGGACTCTACAGTTCCTGGCGAGGGTGAGTTGGAAATGGACAATAACGCCCTCAGGATAAGGTCGCTTAGTGTTTGAATTCGCGTACGATACGACAAATGAAATGCAGCGAGGCGGTGAACGAGACCTAAGCGAGATAGGTTTGACACGTGTTGCATGGAGCGCACGGCTGGCGAGTTGATTGTATCCTTGTGGGATTCTGATTGTTGAGTCCGCATTGAATTGTGATTAAGTCTCCGCGGGTTGCTTACAGATGATTATATAAAGAAGCTTTACAGCTTACAGAAAGAAAACAATCAATCAATCAACGACTCTCTCAAACAGACGAACACAGTCGAAACCTTCGAGCTTCCTCGAAAACCCTTATGTTCTAAGCGCACCCTGCCTTAGATCTCAGAGCCCGTCAGGACTCGTCTCCGATTTCCCTATTGTTGCTCTGCTCGCTCTTACAGTGAGTATCGATCGACAGGTGATTGAGAAAAGTAAGCTCGTAAATATTTCCTCGTCCGCGAGGTGACGCCGGAGCTCTCTTTCGCTTGGTTAGAAGTTAGAACGCGCATCGTTCTCTTTCCTCGTCCGCAAGGTGGCACGCCCGCACGCAACCCTTTTTACTTTTGTTCCCTCATCACCCCCTGCTGAGGACGTGGGCCAAAACAGGCCCCCCTATGAAGGAGTTGTAGTACCTTGAGTAGATCCCGGTGTATGAATAAAGGTACACAAAACTTGTATGGATGCCCCCCAGTAAAAGAAAGCATGCTGCAAGGTCATGAAAACACATTGAAAAAACATATTGCAAATTCGCGCGTATCCTGACATGTCTGCATTCAAACTGCCATAACTCTCTCCAGGAATGTCGGAATGACGAACCGTAAAATCCTCTGGAAAATAGACATCCAGAGCTTTTTATTGATATAAGGCTCGCCTGCTAGTTCTTCTTAGATCATTCCAGCTGAATCAGCGAATTTCTTCCTAGATCATTCCAGCTTGATCGGCGAGGTGGACTGTCCGGTATCCTGACCCGCCTGCATTCAATCTGCCATAACACTCTCCAGGAATGGCGAAATGACGAACCGTAAAATCCTCTGGAAAGTAGACATCCAGAGCTTTCTGTTGATATATGGCTCGCCTGCTGGGTTGTCCTGGATCATTCCAGGTTGATCGGCGAAGTTGACTGTAAGTAGTGGATGTTGCAACTTTCAGCAACTATTGGAATTTCTTCTCTGACTTGACTTCGCTGGCAGCAATTCAAGGCATATGGAATGCCTGCGGTATTGTTTCCAGGCTTCAGGGATAGGCCTCAAATAAAGTTCAAGCCTTTTGGAGGCAAAAACGTTGTCTTGCATTTCAGCAAAACCAAGGATCTCTTTTTGGTGTTTTCTGCTATTTGATTTTTTTGTATTTTCTTTTTTCAATGCGAGAAAGAAAGAAAAAATGAAAGAAAACAGAAGTAAAAACTGAGGTAAAGCTAAGAGTAAAGGAAAGAAGAGAGTATATCATGGCTAGTTACCCTTCGTAAGGCCACGGGGGAGGCCACCAATGCTTCACTCCAAGCCTCGACGCCGTTATGTTTCCGGCATGAGAACCTCGCTGTTGAAAATTTCCAAGTGTTGAGCAGAGATGTTGTGCGTCAACCACCTGAAAATTTAAAGAAAGTAGCTCGTAGGGATTGTCTTGTTGCCCCCCAAGCATCTTTGTCATTTGGCAAAGCATGATCTTCAATTGCATTCTTGCGGACAAAATGGTGTAAAGATCTGCCTTGTCACTGACTATCATGTTAGAATGCATGGTCTTATCAGGTATAGCCACGCATTTCTCATGGAAGAGAACCATATCAAGAGCTTCACTGGGATTGAACTCTTGTGGAATATGATTATGAGACAGACGCACCAACATATAGTCTTCATCATATTCATCATAAATTGGCTCCGTGTCAAAATCAAATTTAGAGTCACCATAGTCCAGCGAATCCACCTCTGCCTCTAATGCAAATATATGAAATCCATGAGCATCATGTTTAGATGCCACCAAGTCCCTGCTACAGACTAGAGTGAGATGACCCTGAGAATATTCGACTTTACACCCATGTATAATAAACTTGTAATTCTGGGTGTAAAAACGTTTTCCACATACAATACTAAAGCCATAGTTTGGCCTTTGAACTTGCATGCATAGACTCCAATTGTATTGGAGTGTGAAACCACGGATTGGCCTAGGTATACCACCACACCATGTATAATTAAGTTTGTCATGACTTGGGGCAGCTTCTTGATAATGTCCAGTAATAGGACAAAACTTGAGTTGATCATGCCCTTGATCATGGTGGTGGATTAAAGAAAGAAGGTGAGTTACGCCGTGCCCCCCATGCATCTGACCTGTGTCCACATATATGTCTCGCATAGGGATGCTGGCTTCTTGGAGACCTTTCATATGAATTTGTGGTTCACCATCATCAATGTTCGAACCAATTTCATCTTCTAAGGTGGACTGTTCTGTCCTATCTCCAAGCTCTTTTTCTTGACGAACACCATCAGTCTGTGAGATAGGATTATTATCCAAAATCTCGCCGGTCTCAACCTCAGGTTCTTCATCATTGATTGACAAAGGAATTTCTTCTTTGGACGTGGTGACATCAGTCTGTGACATCAGTCTGCGTCGCTGAAACTCTTCCTCATAGGCCTTCGCTTTAGCCTTCATGCGTTCTTCCATGGCCTTCCATTTTGCCATGAGCGCGGTCTCCAGCATGGCCATCGCTTTAGCCTCCTCTTTTTTCCTGGCAGCTTCTCGCTCGGCATGTTGTTTACGGAGGGCAGCGCTTCGTTCCGCAATCCATTCTCTCTGATCGGCAGTTAAATTTTCTTGCCAATCCATTATCGTATCTTCGTTTCCGATCGTCGATCCCAATGAAGATGACGTCAGAGACTACCCTGGTCCCACTGGGCGTGCCAATGTTTTGGCCTCACCAGTATGTCTGGGCGTGCAAAGTCTCTTTTAGTTGTTGCGGGCGTGCTACCGCGCGGACGCGGAATGTAGTGGTTGTAGTAGCGGGGTGCGCTTAGCCTTTTGCTTCTAATCAAGCGACTGAGGATGGAGAGAGCACCAACTCCACCGCAGGGTTCTTCAGATTCGCCTTGCGTACTGGGCAAGGACTTACAGTAGTCCGCCTGAGCGTCACAATATCGATACTCGACGTAGGATCGAGCAGAGCTTCAATTGGGAAGGAGAGGAAAAAAGAAAGAGAAAGCTCCGGAGAGCGTACGGGGAAACGAAAGGAAAGCTCTGGGGAGCGTCTGAGGTTCGACTAGGTCGAGAATTGTATTGTATTTTGTAATTGTTGAGTTGTTGTAGAGTTGTTGTGTAATTGTGAGTGTTAAACCAGATCCTTGAACTCTCTTATATAGAGCTATTTAGTGCCACAGGTATTGGCCCAAAGCATGTCAAAGACTTGTAGGAGTCCTCAACGATAAACGTGGCGTAGGCGATGTAAATCACTTCGTGGAGACCTAAAGGCCTTCTAGGCTTATCCTGTTAGATGTGCATACGTATCATGTATACATGATTAAGGAATAGAACCAACCCCTTCCCATGCAAGCAACACATGCACGTGTTGTCCTCCAAGCCAAGCATGGATAATTATCTCCTTCTTCAATTGAAATACTATAACTCTGGACGTGTATGCAAAGCAGATATGCACAGCTTGCATGTATATCTCTCCTTAATCAACTAGAATTAGGAGTAATCATATGCTTCACGTCTATACCAACTTTAATGCACCACTCCCTTCCAAACTCATATCCCATGCAAACTTTGACTCGCACGCCCATAATCCATCTCGCATGCAACCTTTGACTTTGCAACCCACTTCGCGAGGTAGCGATTCTATCGCATGCAACCTCTTCGCATGCATCTCGCCTCCACTGTAGCTGTAAGCATTTTCCTTCGCCACACATAGAGAGTACATACACTTGCATACATGTGATTAAAGAATATAAACCTTCTCCTGGCGAAGTCTTCCAGCGCGAAGGCATCTCGCCTCGCTCAATCTTCTACGCGAAGCCAATACACTTCATGTGAGCTCTGCTACCCAGCTCGCCTGACTTCGCTGGCGGGCCATAAACTCAATATTTTAGGCTCGCCGGTATGACGTGGACCATGAATTTAATTAATATTTACCTAAACAATTACCGTCCAGTAAAATATTAATTTGGGTATAAACACTTGGTTAGCCATCTATCTAATATTCAATCAAGTTGTTCAAGTTTCTGTAGTTCTGTTACGGAATGGAAGAAACAATCGGGTCTTTATACGTTTGAGAGTGAACTAGAAGACAAAGTCGGCTACTTGGACACAAAGTTATGTTCTCTTTCTTTGAAAATTGAAAATGCATAAGCAGAGAGTGACGTCATTTACCGAAGACTATTCTATGCACGACTAGGCATCCTGACCGTTCATTTCAACAAGTGGATCAGCTTGCAGGACCCAAGCCACCGACGCAATCGGTTGTGGCTGTTATAATTCCCTTCGTCCTCCGGGGATGTTAGTCTTTAATTATGTGGTGGTGGTGTTGGCTGTACAAGTTCGAGGAAGGAGAAGAAGAGATAGAGATTGGTGGGGGTTAAGTTTCTGTAACTGTTAGTAGGCCAGTGAGGGTGAGAAAGGGTCTGCATGATTTCTGGGTTTCTCCCAACACCATTGACATGGGTTTTGCCTTTTGATATCTGGGTTTCCTCCTCCGCATTGAGTAGACCGAAACATCGCCGGAAAACACAGAAGACCGCTGAGTCTCCTCGTCTTCGATCTCTCTCCAAGTTTCATGCATGTGCGATTTGTTACGTCTCTTAAATATATCTCGTTTTTAACACGAAACGCGGTTAACAGGCATAGTGCGAGACATTTTTTTTGTTTATGAAAGAAAAGCCCGTATATATGAGATTCATGATCCGCATGAATTTTTTTTTGTTGAATTGTCCCTCCGGTGGTTAGGCTCCTCTTAGGAGTGCCTAAACATAATTAGGGCTGATCGATTTTATTAGAGCCTAAACCTTACTGGAAACTTTTGATTTTTCAACCCTAATAGTTTAGAAAATTTTGCTTTCTCTAAATAGTTGGTTCACAATTATGTACATTTGCATATAACATACTAAACAAATTATACCATTTTAGTAGACACGTGACAATCTGAGGTAATAAATATATGAAAATAAAAATTTTAACGTTCGATGTAAGCATTGTAATTAAATAAGTCTACTGAAAAGAATCCATGTAAAAATTTGAAGTATATTTACAATTTCAAAGTATTTTTCAAAACCCAGAGTTGTTGATTAAAATTTGTAAGTTTCAAATCACAAGAATTACTGAGTGAAAAAGAATTTTGTAATAGAGCGATCTTAGCCATTTATGTACACACCGCTTTATATTTATTTCTTTTATTATTGTTATGCTTTCTTTCTTTTGATAAATAAAGTCCATTGAATTAAAAAATTTCAATCCATCGGAAAGATAAAATTTCGTTCATTCTCTAAAAAACTGAAAACGAATTTTGTAATAGAGTTTCTTGCTTCTTTAAATGGTCGTAGCCTCCTAGTGACAAGATGAAACTCAGTGTCACTGATAATATTTTCCAGTGGCAACATAGTAGGAAAGCTGATAGACATAGCAACTTATGGCTCCGCATGAGCATTTTCTTTTCGAGATGTCGCCAAAACTGTAAAGCAAATAGAGTAGTCAATGATGTATTCATTGCTAAATAATGCTTGCAATTGTTAGAATGCATAGGATTGAAAACTCCTATTATTATTTCGGGGTGTTTAGATAATTTGGGGTTTAGACTTTATGTCCTCCTTGTATTCAGTGGTTTCATTAATGGTTAAGGCATGAAGACGGCCGTTTAGTCCCTATTTAAAAAAATATCTTCTATAAAAAATGATCTAGTATATAGAAATTTCATTTTCGTTTTCATTTCTAACCGTAAACTTCAAACCCCAAACTCTAAACCTCAAATCGATCTCAAACCTCAAACACAAAACCAACCCAAAATCCAAACCCGGCCCAACTCCGATCCAAACCCGGTCTCTTCTCTTTCCCTTTCTCCAACCCAAACTCGGCCGCCCCTCCACCATTACGACCACCTTCATCTCCTTACCCACCTCCCCTAAATCCAATGGCAACACCCATTACGGCCTCTTCCTCCTCCGCTTCTCCGCTATCCTTGCCGGGATCCTCGGCCTCTCATAATCATATCACCAAATTATCAATTAATCAACAAAACACTCTGATCCCATGACAACAACAAGATCAGTAAGAACAATCTCACAGTTTGATATGCACTCTTCTTCAAGCAACTATAAAATGTTTTTTGCAAATGAGGTATCTATATACATAGAGGGGTAGAAGTGAAGTTGCATCATATATATCCTGTTGAATAATACTCAATGAATTTTCAGTTGCCTTTAGAATAAATGTGTAGTGAATGATAGACTACATTTGACAAACACAACAAAATAAACAAGCCGGTAAACTAAAACTTACAAAACACTAATCTCATTTGTGCTTTTTAGCCAAGTGGGACTTTCCGGAAATTCTTGCTTCTAAATAGAGAAACCTCATTTGCAGCATGACAAGGCCATTAGTCGTATGAGTGATTCCTGCACGTACCAACAGAATGACCCAATACAATGTGAAACGCACAGAACACTAACTGCCTATGAAAAAGACTGAACTTTCCCAATTTGTATGGAATAAAAAGAGGAGTAGTGGGAGCTTGAGAGCAGACATGTAACAGTTCACTGATTTATTTGGTTGGTTTATTTTTTCGTTTTGTCTAAGAAAATATGAATAAAATACCCAGGTCTGTCTTTATACCTTCAGTAGGCACCAGTAACCAAAAATTTCCTACTTATCCAGTATAAATGTATAATCCCCACCTAACGTTCCTAATTGCCTAAAACAATCCAGGACTTGCCAACAAGCAGAGAAGATGGCAGCTCCTCAGAAAATGAAATGTCCCAAGCTCTTAGAGTTTCAGGGGAAACTACAGTTCAACCAATGAGTAGACATTGAAGAGGAAAATCTACCTGTGAAATAATTAGAACTTGTTCATGTGTGTCTGGAATCTGGAAGAGATAATTCCATGCCTTCTTCACCATCTACACACTCTAGACCTGTCATGTCACATCCCAACTCTTAATTTTTACCCTATTTACTAACTTGGTATTAATAAGAATGTTACCGTCTTCGTAAATGAGTTTATAGTTTCAAATGTCCCTAGATGGGCGTTGAGGGACGATTATTTCGGAGAAATTCTTCATAGGAGAAATATTTGAAGACGGTAAAAATGGTAAATTTTAGCTAGTAAAAATGTAAGTTTTATTATGGTATTATTTTTAGAGTGTTAATTTTTGGAGTTGGGTTTTTATTTGGGGGTGTTGAACCGGTTTGGAATAGAGGCCCAAAACATTTCTCTCTCTCTTCTCTCTCCTCCCTCCCGACGCTCTCTCTCTCTCTCTCAGCCAGATCTTACCCGCGCCCGTCCGGCCACCACAGACCGCCGCACCGGTCCCAAACGGTCGGCCATCACCTCCTCTTCATTCTTGGACAGGTGGCAGCCTCCCTAGCGCCGCCATGAGAGAGAAACAACGCCCGAAATGTCCGACTGCCCGTAGCTCTCCGTCACCGGAACTCCATCCTCCAGCCTTTATAGCCAGAGCCCGTGCAGGAATTCCTCCAAAGGATTCACTCCCTCTTGAGATAGGTAAGGAGAATTGGTGGGTTGCAATTTTAGGGCTCTATTTTATGTTTTTGTTCGATTGACCTAGTTAAGGCTGAAATTGGGTTTGGTGCTAGTTAAGAAAGTTATAGGAAGGATTGAGAGGAAGATGCTATTAAATTTTGGTAGGCATTGGAGGTCACCGGAGTCAGCCGCTGCTGTTAGGGTGGTTTTCATGGTTTTAGATGTGTAATATTAAAGAGAGTTTAATGGTATGGAGTTTAGAATTTTTCAAGGAGATTTGAATAGGTTTTGGATTTTTTGAAAGATTGGTGAAGGCTGTTAATTTGTTAGAAATTCGGATGTTAGATTAATGTTGTTTAGGCCGTAGAAGATTGGTTTAAGGCTGCCGGTATTTGTGGTGAAGTTTGGACCGTATCAATTTAAGAATGGCGAAGTTGGGCAAGGATGAGCGTGGATAAGGCTTACATTTAATTTTGCCTATTTTTTTATATAAGTGTTGGTATATAGTTGGGGATTAATTTATGTTTTTGAAACAAGACGTGAGGAGGCTCGAGCAAAAGAGGCCTCGGACCGACATCAGGCTTAGGCCTAATTCGTGAGTGGACTTTTGTTTTAAAAATTATGCATGCATTGATTTACTGTTGAGCAAGTTCTTTTGTTGAAGCTTTTGACGATTTTATTTATTTTGAAGAGTTACCGAAAATGAGGTTTTTCGGTAAATTATAAATATATTTATGAGGAGAGTATATATGTATATAAATACTAGCTAGACATATGTGTCTGTCCACCTTAATGGTGTAGTATATAACTACATTATGGTGTGATGTGAACGTTAGACACAAGCATAGTAGCTCTATATGATTGTTTAATTCATATAAAGGGTATGGGCTGTCACGCCCCGACTCTTAAATTTTGCCTTATTTACTAGCATGATGTTAATAAGAGTTTTACCGTCTTTGTCATTAAGTTTATAATTTAATTGGTCCCCAGAGAGGTTGTGGGGGACGATTAATGCGAAGAACTTATTTCGTAGGAGAAAAATGTGACGACGGTAAAAATGGTGAATTTTGCTAGTGAAAGGTAATTTTCATTGGGGTATTATTTTTGGGGTGTTAAATTTTAGAGTGGGTTTTTAATGGGGTGTTGGACCAGTTTGGGCCAAGCCCACTTTTTCCTCCCACTTCTCTCTCTTCCTCCCGACTCTCTCTCTCTCTTCCCGAGCTTCTCCTTGCCAGATTTCCGGCCTATCAAATTGTTGTAGGCAAAGGAGGTCATCAGAGTCGGCCGCCGGCGCCGCCACTGTTTTGGTGTTTTTTATGGTTTTAGATGTGGAATATTAAGGGGAGGTTAGTGAGATGAATTTTGGAATTTTTGGAGAAGTTTTGGATAGGTTTGGAAATTGTTAAAGTTTGATAATTTTGGCGGATTAATAGTGTAGAATCCGGCCATTAGTTTAATGTTGTTTAGACTGTGGAAGGTTGCGTTAAGGCTGCCGTTATTTTTCCGGTAAAGTTTGGATAATATTGAGTTAAGAATGGCGAAGTTAGGCAAGGATGAGCGTAGTCAAGGCTCACAGTTAGGTTTGCCTATTTTGGAATAAATATTGGATTTTTAAGTTGGGAAATTAATTATATATTTAGAACAGGACGTGAGGAGGCTCGAGCAGAAGAGGCATCGGTCCAACAACAGGCTTAGGCCTAATTTGTGAGTGGATCTTTGTTTTAAATAATATGCATGCCTTATTTTGTTGATCAGTTTATTTCTTCTATTGGAATATATTACCTTTCTGATAATTGGTAATTTTAATTATTTTGGTGAGTTACTGAAAAGAAGATTTTCGGTGGATATATATATATATATATACGAATGTTTATGAGAATAGTCTGTATATAAATAAATGCTAGCTAGCTATACGTGCTTTTCCGTCATAATGAGGTAAAATATCATTATGGTGTGACGTGAGCGTTAGACGCAATTGTAGTAGGCCTATATGAATATAATAATGATTCATATAGGGAGTATGCACGTATATAAATACACCCGTCTTTTCTGCGTAATGAGGTAAAATCTCATTATGCCGTGACGTGAGCATTAGACGCAAGCGTAGTAGCCTTGTATGAATTTCTATTTTTCTTATATTTCTTCATAAGAAATCATACAAGGAGTATGACGAGTGTAAATACACACACACACACACACACACATATATATATATATATATATATATATTAGCCTGAGAGGCTGTATTTTATTAAATTTTGGAGATTAGCCGGAGCTAGTCATGTATTTGCCAGTCTTGAGCTGTCGCATGCAGCATAATTTCTGTGGAAATTAAATTGGGGAAGCATAAATATTTCTTTTAAATTTATTTTTGTCCACTCACTATAACGTTTTCAAATGTTTTTCCCTGGGCTCTTCGTTTGTAAAATGCCCAGTCTGTAGAGTGCGGGTCAAATACTAGTAGGAGGAGACGAGGCATAGTCACCCATCTATCAGCCACCTTTCACCAGTAGGTTACCTGTTTAACCTACTAGGGTAGTTTCCTGCTTCCAGTGGTCTAGTAGCTCTGAATACTTTTGAGATTGTTGTAAATATTTTCGGTGGTGTGCTAAGACCGGTATATTCTTCATTTGGATAATTATGGTTGAATGGGAGAATGGTTTAATTGTTTATAGAGCAGTTCGATCTTTTTTGGGTTAGGGTTGTCCATCTTTAAGGGAGGTTTGCTGAGTTCTTTGGTAAATTTTCCTTAGAGGTGGTCCCCGCAAGACTTACTTCGGATTTCAGGGTGAAATTCGGGGTGAGTCTTGACATGGGCACATATTTATACACCCGTTTGTTCACCTTAATGGCGTAGTGGATCACCACATTAAGGCATAACGTGAGCGTTAGATGCGAGCGTAGTAGCCCTATATAAATTATTTTAAATCTATAAAATAATTATATAGGGAGTATGGACGTGTGTAAATACATACATATATTGGTATATATTTTTGTGCTGAAGAGGCTCGATATTTATGAGATAAAAGATTTATCACTTGGGGCATGCATTCGATTTCTTTTTAAATTAAATTGGGAAAGCATAAATATTGTTAATTATTTTCTTTATTTTTTATTTTTATTTTTGTCCACTCACTCTAACGTTTGCGAATATTTTCCCCTGGATCCTTCGTTTTAAAAATGTACAATCTGCAGAGCTCGGGTTGGCACTAGTAAGAGGCGAGGCATAGTTACACACTTCTCCACCACTTTTCTCTAGTAGGTTACCTGTTTAACCTACCAGTGTATTTTCTTGCTTCCTCTAGTTTTTAGTAGCTATGATTGCCCTTAGGGTTAGCGTATACTTTTTCGGTGGTGTGTTAAGACTTCTGTTATATTTTTTCGAATTCTCGAAGGTTGAAGTTTGTTATATTATTTGGATATTTATGGGATGAATTGGAGGTTGGTTGTTTCGTTATAGGAGGGTACTTCTTGAATTTTTAGAGTTAGGGTTGTCCATTTTCGAGGGAGGTTCACAGAGTTTTTTAATAAATTTTCCTTGGAGGTGGACCCCACAAGACTTCGGGTTTCAGGATGAAATTCGGGGTGGGTCTTGACAGTTGGTATCAGTGCTTTCGTTTTCATTTCCTGCCTCCTTATTACTATCATATTTGCCTAAGTAGCACGTAGTGCCTATAAAGTGGTGATCCGACCGCGGCGGATTCATTAGCAGTTTATGCTTTGGATGCTATGTGTTATTGGGTATGTGTGATTGTTCTGTTAGTCTTGTATACAGACTACTAAATATCTCCTTCCTTAGGTACTATGCCTTCTAGACGCCGAACCTGTGAGGCTAACTCGACCAACGCAAATGAGGGTGATGAAGTTAGAGGATTACTTGATTCCATAGGGAACATGCTAAGAGGTGTTTTAGATAGGGTTCAACACCCTCGGTTTATGAAGAAGAAGGATGTTTTCGATGCTGGGGAAATTGAGTTCAAGAGTGCCAAGGGACCCCTTGATGCATACACTTAGGTAGATAAGATGGAAAAGGCTTTTGAGAGCACTGAATTGCCGGAAGAAAAGAAAGTGAAGATGGCAGTGACTTTTCTGGATGATTCAGCTCATCATTGGTGGACTCTCGCTAGCAGAAATAATGGTGGTGCTCAAAATATGACTTAGGAGCAGTTTAAGACGCTCTTCTTAGGTCAGTATTTCAATCACGCTCATCATAGAAGGATTCAGACGAATTTTTTGAACATGAAGAAGAGGGATGATGTGGGTGTCATAGAGTTTGAGCAGAGGTTCACTACCTTGAGCTATCTTCTACCATATCTGGTTCCTGGTGAGAGGACCAGGATTGATATGTCAGACAGCGACAAGCGTGGCTCGTGGATCATCCTTGTACCTATATTGTCCCAACTTAACCACTTTTAAGGTGTTGGGTTTTAATCACAAAAGGCCTCGGTACAATTAGGAATGATCCACCCACTTATAAGTTATATTTTATTTGTCACTTTTCCAATATGGGATCTCTCCTCTCCAGCACTCCCCCTCACGTGCAACCTAACTTTTTAGGTCTGCACGTGAAATTGATTAACAAACTAAACCCGGGCCCCATGATAACCGAAAGAACCCCAAACTCCCAGACTTCCAGTGACAACTGAAAGAACCAAACCAGGCTGAATTAACTCCAAACTCGAAAGAACCAAACCAGGGCCATGACCCCTGAAAGAACCAACCTGGGCTTATGGAGACGTAACTAGAGAGGGACCCGCTCTGATACCATGTCAAAAAGCAACAAGCGTGGCTCGTGGATCATCCTTGTACCGATATGGTCCCAACTTAACCACCTTTAAGGTGTTGGGTTTTAATCACAAAAGGCCTCGGTACAATTAGGAATGATCCACCCACTTATAAGTTATATTTTATTTGTCACTTTTCCAATGTGGGATCTCTCCTCTCCAACATGATATGTTCATTAGGGCACTTGGTGGAGTGTATGCAGATAGGATGACAGGTGTAATCTACCCGACCTTTCTTGATGCGGTTAGTGCAGCCATGACCATTGAGACCAGGGGGACATATAGTGCTCGGCCCCGAGATTTTAGTTGCCCTAATCAGGGTCCATCCAAGAAGGCTATTTCATCATCCGCTTCTGGATCTTCAGCGGGTAGTGGTAGTAGTAGGGGATCGAGTTCTAGTTCTCGGTTCAGAGCTAGGGGCATCACAAGAGACCTTTGCGGAGCCAGTTGAGTAGACAGCAGACTGGTCAGTTTGGTGCTGGTGCCAGTTTCTAGGGTGGGACATCTGGTGGTCAGACATTTTCTTTTGGTCAGCAGTAGTCTTCTCGGTGCTATGACTATGGTGGTCAGGATCATTTCAGGAGAGATTGTCCCCTATTGGCTCAGAGGACCACCCCTACTCCTACTCAGCTAGTCGGTTAGTCTTCAGCTAGAGGCTCCAGTAGTGGTACTCATAGTAGTTCAGCAGCCAGAGGTGGATCTCAGCAAAGTAGTGGTCAGCGTGGACGTCCCATGACTCGCGCTAGACTTCATGCTATGACCCAACAGGAGGGTCGTACTTCTCCATATGTCATCATTGGTACGTTATTAATTTTTGGTCAGCCTGCTTTTACCTTAATTGATCTCGGAGCCACGCATTCATTTATGTCTAGTAGATTTGCCCTCCACGCCAATGTGCTATCATCGTCTCTCCCAAGTGAGTGGCACGTGTCTCTACCCTCTGGTGTTTTACATCCCGGTTATTAAATTAAATTACGGTCATTTACTTTTGGTATTACTTTGATTTTTCCCGTTTTGAGTAACCGTTTACAGTTAAGGACCCTAGAGTTGACTTTTTGTGAGAAAGTTATTTTGGAACAAAATCTTTAAGGAAGTTGTAGAGGACGTTAATACGAGTTCATAGACATGCTATACGTTAAAATCAGAGTTAGCGTGAAAAAGTTATCAAATAAAAGGGTAAATTTTGAGTTGGTAAAAATGGGGTATAATTTAGTGGGTTTTATTTTTTTGGTGGGTGTTTAAGTTGGACCGGGTAGGTGTGGAGAAGCCCAACACCCACCCACACACACACACTCTCTCTCTCTCCCTCTTTCTTCTCTCTCTCTCTCCCGTGAGCTCCTCCCGACCCATCGGAGACCCAGCCATTGTCTGTCGTCGTCCGGCTGCCATAGACCGCCGTACCGGTCTCAAACTGTCGGCTGTCCACCCAGCTCCCTCCTTGGACCCGTGAGTGCCGCCATAACGACGACGTTCAAGAGGAATTCTGCAGGAGATGCCGGCTGTCTTCTTGTCTCAGTTCCCTCCTCCAGCCACCATTGTCAAGACCCATCCCGAATTTCACCCTGAAACCCGAGGTAAGTCCTGCGGGGACCACCTCCAAGGAAAACTTACCGAAGAACTCAGTAAACCTCCCTTGAAAATGGACAACCCTAACCAGGAATAATTTAAAGAACACTCTCTTAAACAATGATATAAATCTTCAACTTAATCCAAATAACCGAATAAAATAATAAACAGTTATTTTTCCGAAAGTATTCAGAGCTACTACAAGAAAGACATCGGAAGCTGCTAAGAATCTTAGTGGGATAAACAGATAACTTACTGGCGAACAGTAGTGAAAAAATGAGTGACTATGCCTCATCGCCTCCTTCTAGACCCCACCCGAACTCTGCAGACTAGGCATTTAAAAACGAAGGAAAAGCCCAAGGAAAAATATTTAATTACGTCAGAGTGAGTGGACAAAATAATCTTGACAAACAAATATTTCCCCAAGAAAATATAAAGGAAAACGCTATACAAGCGACAGCTTAAAAACTTAATTCAACAACTCTATACTAGTGTCTAGCCTGGCTAGACTCCCAAACTTCAGAAGAAGGCCTCTCAGGTTAAAATTATAAATATATCAGTATGTATTTACACTCGTCTACTCTATGTATGCTATCTATGAATAAGCTTTAAAGTAGATAGTCATACCAGGCTACTACGCTCGCGTCTAACGCTCATGTCACCCCATAATGACATTTTTCCTCAGTATGGGGGAAACGACTGAGTGGATATATATATACGTGCTTACTCCTTGTACGAATTCTATGAATGAATGCGAAAACATATAAAAAGTTCGATAAGTAGAAAGTCGTACAAGGCTACGACTCTTGCGTCTAACGCTCACGTCACCCCACAATGGCATTTTACCTCATTATGGGGGGAAATCATGTATAGCTAGCTAGCGTTCACTCATATACATATTATCCTCAAAAACGTCAATAAATGAGTATAAACACCAAAATTTTCAATTCCGGTTAAAATCTAACAAAGGAAATTACTCAACAATAAAACAATTCAAACACATTATTTAAATCAAAGGTCCACTCACAACTTAGGCCTAAGCCTGATGTCGGTCGGAGGTCTCCTCTGCTCGAGCCACCTCGCGTCATGTTCCAAAACATAAATAATTCCTTAAATAAAATCCCGACGTTTAAAGAAAATAGGCATAATTAAATATGAGCTTCACGCGCTCAACCATGCCTATCGCCCTAAATCTTAACTTCACTGCCAACCACAATTCTCCATAAATACCGACATCCTCAAAAATCACCTATCACCGTCCTAATCACAAAATAATCAAATGGCCGGATTTTAACTTATTAATCCGCCAAAAATACCAAACTTTAACAATTCCAAAACCTATCCAAAACTCCTCCAAAAATTCTAAAACTCATTCCAATAAACTCCTCATAATATTCTCTACCAAAAACATTTTGTCGGCAGCGGCGGCCGGCGACCAACTCCGACGACCTCCGATGCTCACCAAAATTTGGCAGCATCTTCCTCTCAACCTCCTCTACAACATTCCTAACTATCACAAACTCCAATTCTAAGCCTAACCATGTCAATCGAACAAAAATACACAATAAAGCCCTAGAATTTTCATTACCGATTTCTCCTTACCTAGCTTGAGATGGAGAGAGCCCTTTGGAGGGATTGAAGCACCGAATGAGGGCTTCTTTTTGAGCCAAGGCTCGCCGGCTATGGTGGCCGGAGGAGGGAGTTCCGGCGAAAAATAACTTCCGGCAGTCGGACCTTCCGGCGGGCTTTTCTCTCGATCGGCGGCGTTCTGCGTGCGGGCACCGGCCCAAGAAGAGAGAGGAAGAGGCGAGGGTCCGAACGGGACCAGTCCGGCGGTCCCTGGGCGGCCGGACGGCGACGGGAAGTCCGCCAGCGGGAGAGGAATCGAGGAGAGAGAAAAACGGAAGGGAGGAGAGAGGGAAACAAAAATGGGCTTTGACCAAAAAAACAAGGCTCGGTCCAACTAAATAAACATAACCCAACTCTAAAATTTAACACCGCAAAAATAATACCCTAATAAAAATTACCTTTTACTAGTCAAAATTTACCATTTTTATCGTCGTCATATTTTTCTCCTACGAATAATTCTTTCAAAATATTAGTCCCTCAACACACCTCTAGGGACCTTAGAACTAAAACTCAATGACGAAGACGGTAAAAACTCTTATTACCACCATGCTAGTAATTAAGGTAAAAATTAAGGGTCAGGGCGTGACAACCAAAGCTCGGGATTTTTGGTTCATCTTGTAGCCCTCATCAAGGTGAGTAATCCCTCAAAAGGAATTGGTCTAATTCGATCTTGTTAATGAGAAATGTATAATTGAAGTTCTAGGGCTCAATTTAAGGTTTTGGTTCGATTATCCTAGTTAGGCTTGAAAATGGTTTTTGTGCTAGTTAAGGAAGTTGTTGTGCAGGTTGAGAAGAGTGTTGTGCTAAAATTTTAGAAGCATTAGAGGTTGCCGGAGTACGGCTGTCGGCCGCTGCCCCTTAGGGGCAGTTTTTCATGTTTCTGGGTTTGTTTTTTTTTTTTTTGAAAACGAGAGCTAAAACGGCAGCCCTCACGCCATAACCATTAATGAAACCTCAGAATACAAGGGGGGGGACATCGTGCCTAAACCCCATAATGTAAGAACACCCAAAGTATTAGGCATGTCTACAAATACTATGCATTCTAGCAAGTACCATCTAGCAAAGAGTGCATCATTGGCTACTCTATTTGCTTCATAATTTTGGCAACATGCCAGGAAAATACCGCTCAAACAGAGCCATAAATTACTATGTCTATCAGCTTTCCAGCTATGACGCCACTGGAAATTACCAGTGCCCCTAAGTTTCATCTTGCCACTAGGAGGCTGCGACCATTTGACAACGCAAGGAACTCGCCGCCTCATTAGGGCAAACATGGCACGCTGCGTGCACTTACCAGAACAAAGCCCACTGGTATTCAAAACCACTAAAAAACTGTAAAACCAAAAACAAAAAGAGCAGGTACTAAAACAGATACTAGAGCATAGCTCTTTGTCAGCCATTAGAAAATGGTGACTTATTCCAACAAAAACCACACGTAAAACTATGAAAGTAACAAACTGAACCGAAACAACATTAAGTACCCAGATTGAGCTTGCAAGCCATTCCCAAGAAACACCAAGCCCAAAGCTGGCCCATGCTCGGATGGAGGCCTGACAAGTCCAGGCCCTGAACCAAGCCCACCATGACTCAAGCCCAAGCACCTAGGCAGAATCCTCCAAGGGGGGAAGATGAAGATGTACAGGGTGATTGGACTAATGCCATGGAGCAGTTCTTTCAGCATTTTAGCACTAGCATAGTCCCTGAAATAAATTATGATAAAGCTTACAAGAATGGAGCTAGAGTGTTTAGCCATGCTGTTGAGCCATTGGATGCTCAGAATTAGGTAGAGACCATTGATAAAATGTTTATTCAGGTGAGATGCCCAGAGGATAAGAAAGTTGGCTTGGCTACCCAGTTTTTGGAGAATGAAGCATGGCATTGGTGGCTTGATGTGAGTAGAGGTATGGGTGATGCTGCAAATCATATGTCCTGGGATCAGTTTACAGCACTTTTTAGAGAGCGCTATATTAGTCATGCTCATGTCAACCGAATGAGGGAGGAGTTCTTGAATCTGTAGAAGGGTGATGACATGACAGTGATGGGTTTTGAGCAGTGATTCCAGGAGTTGTCCTATTATGTGCCGGATTTGGTGAAGACAGAGCAAGAGAAGATTTATCAGTTCACCAAAGGCCTTGGTGGTATTTATGCAAACAGGATGATAGCGGTGCCATATCAGTCATTGCACCAGGCCGTGACTTTTGCTTTGGATATTGAGACACAAGAGTTGGCAGCTGGCCGTCTTCGTGATTCTGGTGGTCATAGCCAGGGTTCATCAAAGAAATCGGCAAATGATGTTGCAATAAGAGAGTTAATCAAGTGGGTAGATGTTTGGAAACTACCTTAATATGATTTTGAAGAAGGGGAAAAATATGCATATGCGGTATGTTACATATATGGTTTTCTTATCTAATTTTTTGTTCATATAGAAATTTTGGAGATTCCATCATTGTCACATGTGCAAAGTGTTAAGAGTGGTATGCTGCCTCCTAAAATGAAGCAAACATTTTTTTGAGCATGAGATGATGTTGCAAGAAGGATTTGATCTACTTTCCTCCAAAATATTCCGGGTTCTTGTTTTGTGATGTATAAACTTTTAACATTGTACTCTATTTGTATTTTGTAATTTATGGACTTTTGAGTTTTACCGCATGGAAGTATGGACTATGGAGTATGAAATATGAAGTATGAACTTTATAATTTATGTTTAAGATTTATGGACTTTAACTATGGACATTCAAACTATTTTTAGTGTTTTAAACTTTTCATTGCTTTAGTATACATTTAGTATTTTAGTTAGTGGTTATATTGATACATAGTTTTGAAGTGCTAAAAGCAAGAAAGGTGGAGGTGCTGTTAATTTTTTTATTACAGCTAAATCATGGTCAGAAAATTTTACAGTCTATACAAAGTTTTGTAAAAAAAAAAATCGAAAATAACCGAAACCAAACCGGACCGTCGGTTTGGTTCGGTTTTCGGTTTGACATTTCTAAAAATGGAAAACCGGATCGAACCGGGCCGAACTTTATTTTCGGTTTGGTTTTTCGGTTTAGGCTAAAAACTGAATCGAATCAAACCGAACCCACCCTTAGCTGCCGCTGTTAGGGGGATTTTCATGGTTTTAGATGTGTAATATTAATGGAAGTTTAATGGTATAAAGTTTAGAATTTTTCAAGGAGTTTTGAATAGGTTTTGGATTTTTTGGAAAGATTGGTGAAGGCGGTTAATTTGTTAGAAATTCGGCCGTTAGATTAATGTTGTTTAGGCTGTAGAAGGTTGGTTTAAGGCTGCCGGTATTTGTGGTGAAGTTTTGACCGTATCGATTTAAGAATGGCGAAGTTGGGTAAGGATGAGCGTGGATAAGGCTCACATTTAATTTTGCCTATTTTTTTATATAAGCGTTGGTATATAGTTGGGGATTAATTTATGTTTTTAAAACAAGACGTGAGGAGGCTCGAGCAGAAAAGGCCTTGGACTGACATCCGGCTTAGGCCTAATTAGTGAGTGGACTTTTGTTTTAAATAATATGCATGCATTGGTTTACTGTTGAGCAAGTTCTTTTGTTGATGCTTTTGACGATTTTATTTATTTTGAAGAGTTACCGAAAAGGAGATTTTTAGGTAAATTATAAATATATTTATGAGGAGAGTATGTATATAAATGCTAGCTAGCCATATGTGTCTGTCCACCTTAATGGTGTAGTATCTAACTGCATTATGGTGTGACGTGAACGTTAGACGCAAGCGTAGTAGCCCTATATGAGTATTTAATTCATATAGGGGGTATGTTCATATATTTATACACCCGTATGTCCATCTTAATGGCGTAGTGGATCACCGCATTAAGGCATGACTTGAGCGTTAGACGCAAGCGTAGTAGCCCTATATAAATTATTTTAAATCTATAAAATAATTATATAGGGAGTATGGACGTGTGTAAATACATACATATATTGGTATATATTTTTGTGCTGAAGAGACTCGATATTTATGAGATAAAAGATTCATCGCTTGAGCATGCATTCGATTTCTTTTGAAATTATATTGGGAAAGCATAAATATCGATTTCAAAAGCTAATTTCTTTTGAAATTAGCTAGCCATATCTGTTTGTCCACCTTAATGGTGTAGTATATAACCTCATTATGGTGTGATGTGAATGTTAGACGCAAGCGTAGTAGCCCTATATGAGTGTTTAATTCATATAGGGGATATGAGCACATATTTATACACCCGTTTGTCCACTTTAATGGCGTAGTGAATCACCGTATTAAGGCCTAACGTGAGCGTACACAATAGCCCTATATAAATTATTTTAAATCTATAAAATAATTATATAGGGAGTATGGACGTGTGTAAATACATACATATATTGGTATATATTTTTGTGCTGAAGAGACTCGATATTTATGAGATAAAATATTCATTTCTTGGGGCATGCATTCGATTTCTTTTGAAATTAAATTGAGAAAACATAAATATTGTTAAATATTTTCTTTATTTATTCTTTTAATTTTTGTCCACTTACTCTAACGTTTGCGAATGTTTTTCCCTGGACCCTTCGTTTTAAAAATACACAGTCTGCAGAGCTCGGGTTGGCACTAGTAGGAGGCGAGGCATAGTTAACCACTTCTCCACCACTTTTCTCTAGTAGGTTACCTGTTTAACCTACCAGTGTATTTTCTTGCTTCCTCTAGTTTTTAGTAGCTTTGATTACCCTTGGGGTTAGCGTATACTTTTTCAGTGGTGTGCTAGGATTTATGTTTTATTTTTTTCGAATTCTCGAAGGTTGAAGTTTGTTATATTATTTGGATATTTATGAGATGAATTGGAGGTTGGTTGTTTCATTATAGGAGGGTAATTCTTGAATTTTTCGGGTTAAGGTTGTCCATTTTCGAGGGAGGTTTGCCGAGTTTTTCAATAAATTTTCCTTAGAGGTGGACCCCGTAAGACTTACTTCGGGTTTCAGGGTGAAATTCGGGGTGGGTCTTGACATGCCCAAATTCACAATCCATAATTCTATTAAAAAAAAAAAAAGAACTTGGCTACAAGCTCACCAATCACGAGGAGAGATAAAACTTCATCTTCATAAGATGATGATGAATCGTGCTCATGCAACTTATAATGTATTTTCACTTGCAAGGCAATGTCACAGTCAACAGCCAAGTTCATAAGTCATTGTTTCCTCAGGCTAGTCAGGTATCTCTCAATGATTCTCATCATTAAGATACACAAAAACAGGTATTAAACGAAAATCTGCATTCATGTTGCTGATATGCATTTATCTGTAGTTGGCATACAAATATGTGATAGGATTGATTTGTGGATCTAAACACAATTAGCATTAAGGCTACCGAGATTTTTTTTTAAAATTGGAATAACTCCATTAGGCTTAAAGCCAATAACGACCGCGAAGCGATCAATGCATGAATAATCTGAGAACCACTCACACACAAAGTTAAGAACTTACTACAAACTACAAATTGAAAACCAAAACTCCAAGAAAAACTAATGTCCAAAACAAGCGGACCTTGCAAACTAGAAAGGAAAATAAAGCGATGTAACCTTCCTCATCCCACCCATGGTCCCTCTCTAAGCGAATGGCCGGAGGCCTAAGACCCATCAGTGTATCTTTCTTCGTGAGATTGAGAGAGAGTCCATGTTAGGATTTGGAGAGGGGTCTTTCCTAAATACCAAGACCTACTCCTCCACAGCCTCGGACTCAAGTCATGTTTCTGCATTGGCTCCTTCCGAACTAGGAGCCATAGAATCCGACAGCTCCGGATTTCCATTCACTATCCTCTTCTTGTTACGACTGCCACGCGGACGACCTCTCTTCTTGGGAGACTTTTTTTGAGAAATACTTCCAAACCGCACTGGAATCTCTACGAGCTCGTCAGAATTGGCTTCTTCAGCACCAAATCAGTCCCAGCTGGCCCATCTCCAGAAAACCCAAACCCATTAGCTTCAGTCCCAAACCCAAACTTCCTTTTCAGCCTAGTCACCCGGCCCAACCTTCAGAGACCTAGAACCCGGCCCAACATCCTCAGTCAACCCCATCGACTCAGTCAACCCTAGTTTGAAACTAGGATTTCCCTCCGAGAAATTTGGGGAAGAGACAACCAGCGTAGCCGCCTCCTCACTGCCCCTCAGTCCATCCTCCAACCCCGTCGGCGTAGCCTCCTCCACCTGCAGAGTCGGCTCCTTCACCAAACCACCAACTTCCGTCGACCGGCGTTAACTGCCTCAACCACTGGTAATCCACAGAGCAAGCCCTTGTCACAGATGCCTCCTCCATGCCCAAAGAATCAACCATCCTTGCAAATCCCATGCACTCTTTCAACCTTGAACTCCAGCTTGATAGCTAACTCCAGCGAGTAGTCAAAAATGTGTTAGGCCGGAATCCAGTTTTGAACGTCCAACACAACCCTAACTCGCTGAATCTTGTCCTTCCTCTGAATCAAACCCAGATCTGCTCTCACAAAAACACCCAAACCATTCACAACACGGCTAAGAACCATGTTGTTCCTCATAACAAAACGGAGTCCGGCAATCAAGATCCACACCTCCAAGTGATTCAAAGAAACATCCTCCACCGAGCTAAGCCCGTTGTACTCCGCCAGGATTAGCATACCACCGTTGAAAGACCACGGCCCTCCACCAGCAATCCAGTCTCTCTCTACCTTCGACTTGAATTGAAAGACAAAGCGTGATTCCTCTTCACGAACCAATAGCTTCCCCTTCAGATTCCATGCCCCGAAGAGAACCGAGGAAAGGATGGGAGTCACCACCGGCTTGTTCATTCGATCAGTCATTTGCACAGGTAGATATGGGGATCGGCATCCCCTGTCGAGATCCTAGTCTCTATCTCGGTCATTTGGCCGTCGTCAGGGAAACCCTAGCAGAGCCAAAGCCGCTGTACTGATCTTGTATATATTAGTTAGCCTTGTACTGTTGATATACTATTGCAATATACATAAATTCATCTTCACCATCTCATTTTGTTTATGGTATCAGAGCACCGATCCTGGTGTCTCTAGTTCAACACCTTCCGCCACAACAAAATCAAAAACATCATCACACCAACCAATATGGTTTACACAGTTGAAAATCCAGAGTAATCAAAACAGAAACACAACACCATGGGCAACACAACTCTTACAATGGAGGAGTACAGCCAATTCAAGGCCTTGCTGAAAATTCAGAATGGTAATAACAAACTACTTGCAAATGCAACAGGTATATTTACACCCACTTGTGATATCACATGCCGCGATCCAGATTCAAAATTGTATTGGATTGTGGATAGTGGAGCCACCGATCATGTGTCTCATCTACCTCCGACCTACAATAAACTTGAAAGGGTCGCATAGGTCCGTTGGTCTACCTAATGGAGGAAATGCCTATATTGACAGTATTGGAACTTTCAAGTTTTCACAAGATCTATCTTTCAAGTTGTCATAAGATCTATCTTTGGTGTTTAACATGTGCCTAATTTTCAAGTCAACTTGATATCTGTGAGAAAATTGACTCGAGTTTTGCAGTGTATAGTGATATTTTACCCGAATTTTTATGTTGTGGAAGACATGGATACCGGGAGAACGATTGGCCTGGGTAAGCATTATAATAATCTCTATTATCTCACAGCAGCCCAAAATCCTCGCCTTGCCAACCATATCAACCGCACCTCTGAACTCTGGCATCAACGCCTTGGACATCCTTCTGATGCACCTCTTCATGCTTTATCCCTATCTTTTCCAGAAATTGTTTCCAACCCCAATCATTTCTGTGAGGTGTGTCCCTTGGCAAAACAAACTCGTCTATCTTTTCCTTCCAGTTCGATAAAAACAACTGCACCATTTGATTTAATCCATTGTGATATTTGGGGCTCGATATTTCCTAACTATTGTCGATGATTTGACTCGTTATACTTGGGTGCATCTCATGTGTTTTAAATCCAACACTCAAACTTTATTAAAATCTTTCTTTCTTGGGTTAAAACACAATTCCATCGAGGCATTAAAATTTTACGTGCGGACAATGGGGGAGAATTCATATCAATGCGTTTTTTTCTTGACGAACGTGGCACTATTTTTCAACACACATACTCCTCAACAAAATGGGGTAGTAGAGCGTAAACATCGTCATCTTTTAAATGTTACCCGTGTGTTGCATTTTCAAGCAAATTTATCATTAAAATTTTGGGGTGAAAGTGTCCAAACCGCTTGCTACCTTATCAATCGCCTGCCCACACCACTCCTCTCCCACAAATCTCTATATGAACTCTTACACAACAAATCACCGAATTACTCACATCTTAAAGTTTTTAGTTGTTTATGTTATGCCACAAATCTCACACCCACAAACAAATTTGATGTTGGTGCACATCGATGCTGTTGTAACGAATGTAAGAAAGAACACAGATTTACGTGGGCTGGTACCTACCAATACAGCAAGATCCCCGAATAGCTGGTACCCCCGGATGGCTGGTTCAAGGCATATATTAACAAATACCTTGTTATGCGGAAGCGGCCAACGGGCCCCGAAAGTCCCACACACATAGATCCAGAAATGTGGATACTCTCCCCACTTTAGCCACCCGGATGCGAAACGGGTATGTCGTTTTACACAAAAGTCCTCAACATTAGTGTGTGTGGTACCATTCCTTATAACCCAATGATAACTCTTCACGTTTCTGATGTGGGATTCCAAATGGCTCTAATCTAAACCACACTTCCAACGGATGCATTTTCATGGGTTATCCTCTTGGACAAAAGAGTTACCGTGTTTATGATCTTGAAAATCGAAAATTTTTCTCTTCCCGGGATGTAACATTCCATGAAACCATATTTCCTCTCGTTAAACTCCCAAAAGAAGATCAACAACATTACTCCATACTTCCTATCAACATTGAGCCCATCTCCTCTACACCAGTAACCCAACCTAATTCTCTACCTCATCACAACAGAGTGTCATAGTCCCCTTACCATCGCGTCTCACCTCCAATGACGCTGAACTCCCACCACCAGTGACCTCCAGTCCTTCGCCAGCGACCCTTCAACCACCGCCGGCGAACCTTCAAACTCCAATTCCTTCTTCCAATATACCCACAGATCACACCTTATCTCAACCATCGACACGACATTGAAGGTCTATTCCCGTCGAAACCTCGACGCCACACCTTCGTCGCCGGCGACAATACCTAATCCTCTGCCGGCAAACCTTCAATCTCCGCCGTTGACCCTTGGACATCCGCCGGCGACGACAACACTCAGTCCTCAGCCGGCGAACCTACAACCTCCGTCGCCGAACCTTCAACCTCGGCCAACAACAACACCCAGTCCTTCTCCTTCTCCACCAACCAATCCCTTTCCACCAGAACCAGCCGATTCTTCAAACTCAACCGATTCATTCCACCAAGACCCAATACCCAATGAAGTCCCCGGTCTCCGCCGCTCATCTCCTCCCCACCGGCCTCCATCGCATCTCTGAGATTTGAAAACGTACCATGCTGCTCTCCTGGGCCCTGACGCCTCCTCTTACTCCATGTCCAGCACTCACTATCCATTGCAACGGTATGTCTCTTACTCAGGGTTTTCAGATAATTACCGTTCTTTTGTAAATAACATACACTACCAGAAAATGGGTCTTGGGCGACGAAACAAAAAAAACCGGGCGATGATTTTTTTTTTCGTCGCCTAAGAGGGAACTTAGGCGACGATTTTTTTTTTCGTCGCCTAAGTAAAAAAAATCGTCGCCTAAGTTTCATCTTAGGCAACGAAAAAAAAAATCGTCGCCTAAAAATAAATTTCGTCGGCCAAGATAGAAACTAGGGCGACGAAACAATATGTCGTCGCCTAAGATATTTATTTCGTCGCCTAAGTTTTTTATCCTTAGGCGACGAAACTGAAATATTTCGTCGCCCAAGATTTTTAATTCTTAGGCGACGAAACTCAAATATTTCGTCGCCCAAGATTCTTCTATATATTAAGAGGCCGGGATAGAAGAATGAGAACTTTGAAAATTTGAAACATAAATTTCTCTAGTTCTTCAAATCGTTCGGTGTTGTGGAAATCTGTCCATACATAGTTTGTGGAGCTACTCCCAGGTACGTACATATGCATATATATGCACATATATATATGCATATATATATATATATTGATTTTCAGTTTTATTTGAGTTGAATTAATGATATATATATATATGCATAGAGTTTGTTCCAAGCTGAGTAAGGGGCCGTTCTGTCATAGATATGGTTCACAGGTTTGTTTAACTGGATCTCAAGATCACAAACTGACCACTCTTCTCGGTGAAGGGGTCGATAGGGGTTCGCCTCCGTGATCACAAACGAGTCCTGCCTGGTTCCTGTAGGGGATTCGCCCTCCGTGACATTGACACTTGCCTTCTGAAACCACGGAATCCGCTCGAACTAGATATATATAATTAATAATTAGTATGTTGTATTACATTAATATATATATATATAAAAGATATGTTCATTAAATATTGATATATATATGTGTTATTTTCAGGATATGGATAAGAGTTGGATTTCTCTTCCAAGATATCACAGAAAATATGCTGAAGGAGTTTGGGATTTTATGCAATATGCGCAGGCCAATGCTGACGGGAGTGGCATGTTCTATTGCCCGTGCAAGATGTGTAAGTGTCGCAGTGATATGCATCGATTTCCGTTGGGGACAGTATGGGACCACCTGAAGAGTAACGGATTCTGGGAACGTTACATATGTTGGATATATCACGGTGAAACCTCATCACGCCAGCATGATCATGGACAGTTTTATAAGACGGGCAGTACATCCAACGATCCCACAACGGCCTTCATCAACGACATGTTTCCTCATGACAGCGGTGTATGCCCTGAACGACAGCACATTCCGCAGGCGCCGATGCAGGCCGTCCCTAGAGGTGTCAACACTGCCGGTATAGCCAAGTACAACAGACTTATTGCTTTCCAACAGACCCCTCTGTGCCCAGGTCATGAGAAGACCGTTCTTCAGTGTGTGATGGAGGTGATGCATATCAAGGTTGACACAAAATCGACCGTGACGGCTGTTGATAGGTATCTACAGTACGCTGCTTCGCTCCTGCCCGACGGTCATCGTCATCCCACCACGCATCATAAGGTCTGTCGTATCTTGAGAGATCTCGGGCTTTCCTACATCAAGATCCATGCATGCAGATATGACTGCGTTCTATTCTGGGGTAAAGATGCAGACGGTAATGACCTTGAAGGCCTTCATCGTTGTCCGGTATGTGGGACCGACAGGTATAAGCGGACTCCCGCAGGCAACAGGAAACTTGTTAAGGTACTTCGCTATTTCCCGTTGAGGGATAGGCTGGAGCGGTTGTACATGTCTTCAAAGACGGCCGAAGCTATGAGATGGCACGCTGTGAGGGAGGTGCATGACGAAGACCTCATGGTACACCCTGCTGACGGGGAGGCGTGGAAGCATATAGACAGGGAGTTTCCTCATTTTGCTTCAGAGGTGAGGAATGTGAGGCTCGGGCTCTCATCCGACGGGTTCAACCCTTTTGGGACCATGAGTCTTTCATACAGTATATGGCCGGTCATTTTGGTGTCTTACAACCTTCCTCCATGGATGTGCATGAAGAAGGAATACAACATGTTGACCTTGTTGATTCCGGGGCCCGGTTATCCAGGTATCTACTTTCCCTTCATATTGTATATATTGCTGTTGGTTCAATTTTTTCTCCATTTATTGTTTTTGTTCTATATTGTTGGTCATATATAGTCGTTATCTGAATTTGTTGTGGTTGTTGTTGTTGTTGTTGTTGTTATCCAGGGAAGTGTCTCGATGTGTATATGAGACCGCTGATTGAAGAGTGTAAATTGCTTTGGGAGGTTGGTCATCCCACTTATGACTCCCACAAAAAGGAGATGTTCCAGATGCATGCCATGATTGTTGGTACCATCAGTGATTTTCCTGCACGTGGGATGTTGTCCGGCAACGTTGTTAGGGGATACAAGGCTTGTCCTGAGTGCCTTAGCTCCCAGGGGTGCAGCAATCATTGCAACAAGATAGTCCGGATGGGTCACCGTGCTTACCTACCACATGATCACCCCTGGCGGATAGATACCGGGGCATTTGATGGGACCGAAGAGAGAGGTGGGGAGCCGCATAGATGGTCGGGGGAAGAGATTTTAGCAGTGCTGGATGAGTATGATTTTGGGCAGCTCAGCAATCATCCCGATATTGTGGCCAGAATACCTGAAAGACCAGACAGGTACAAATTCTGGACACATAAGAGCATATTTTGGGAACTTCCGTACTGGAGTACGCTGTTGATCAGGCACTACCTAGATGTGATGCACATAGAGAAGAATGTCTGCGACAGTGTGGTAGGTACAGTGCTCAACTTGGAGGGGAAGACGAAAGACGGTCCTAAGGCACGCGTTGATCTTAAGAAAATGGGAATCAGAAAACATCTTTGGCTGAAAGAGGGGAAGAAAAAGATGCCTTGGGCTCCTTACACCGTGAAGCCTGATCAGAAGACCCAGATCTTCAAGTGGATGAGTTGTGTGACGTATCCCTCAGGCGTTGCAGGAAATATAGCCCGGTGTGTGAACTTGCGGGAGAATAAGCTATACGGCTTGAAGAGTCATGACTGTCATATTCTGCTACAACGTCTCTTCCCTATTTTCATTCGACCGTTCCTTCACCGTCAGGTAAATTTGTGGTTAAAATTACGGTTAACCTGTCGTTGTTGGATTTTATATTAAATTTGTGATGTGTGGTTGGCCAGGTTGTGGAGCCGTTAGTAGCGCTGTCAAGATTCTTCATGAAGTTATGCACAAGGGAAGTGAGAAAATCCGATCTCCGGGAAATGCAGGCAGACATCATATACATCATGTGTAAATTCGAGAGGATCTTTCCGCCAAATTTTTTCGATATCATGCCTCACCTGATGATCCATCTTCCCCAGCAATTGTTGCTTACCGGTCCAGTACACTTCACTTGGATGTATCCCATGGAAAGGTATGTTTTATTCACTTACATCTCCAGAATACATATATGTACGTACATGTTCAATAACCATAACGTATAGTTTGCAATCTTATATTTACAGGCAACTTGGTGAGTACAAAGATTATGTCACTAATAAATCCGCGCCTGAAGGATGTATAGCTGAAGCATATATTGTGCATGAATGCGTCATCTACATGAAGTTGTATTTAGGAGCGTCGTTAGGAGCTCCGCAAGCCATGGAGGAACATGCGCCGCGGTTCAATCTCTCTATAGTTTCCAGTGATGTCGAAGTTGGTGGAGCACGACTATCCGTCGAGTATGCATTGTCGGATGAAGAGATAGCCATAGCGCACTGGTGGTTACTAATCAATTGTGAAGAAGTTAAATATTGGAAAGAGTTGCACCTAAATTTTTCGGAAGTTGATGGTGATCTCGAGTACCACAACATGACGTTCGCAAATTATTTTCGCACCTGGGTACGTAATTTAATCTTCCCTGTTATATATATATATATATATATATATATATATATATCTAATTATTTTCTATTGCATATATTTTCGAATATTTACAGTTCAATATCAGTTACAGATGGACATGATTAAATCTGATGATAATCCAAACTGGTCGCACGAACTATTACTTCTTGCGATGCAACCGCAACGGGCTAGAGTTTATCCCACTTGCACAGTGAATGGCGTCAAATTTGTATCTGAAGAGAGAGACAGCAGACGAAGAACACAGAATTCTGGGGTGATGGCGAAAGGTCATGGCCTTGACTATTACGGTGTTCTCCATTCAGTGGTCGAACTGGTTTATGCGGAAGGCATGAAAGTGCATCTGTTCAAGTGTAGATGGTTTGATACAGGCGCACAGAGCATGAAGATGGATCAGTACGGCAATTTATCGGTCAACACTGCTACAAGCGCCTACGAAGATGACCCGTTTGTTTTTGCGACATCGGTAAAACAAGTGTTTTATCTTGATGACCTTGCCAGGGGTGACGCGTGGAAAATAGCGAACATTGTGCATCCTCGAAACATTTACCGGGCGGCTACACTTGGAGTGACCATTCCAGGGCCAGAGGCTGATGCGTATCAGGAGCCGAACGCAGTAGGTATTTTTACTCTTGGGCGACGATTTTAACAAATATCGTCGCCCAAGTAGTATCTTGGCCGACGAATTAGCCTAAAATCGTCGGCCAAGAGTAATCCGAATAATTAAAATAAAATAAAACACATTTAAATTTCATTTGAATAATTAAAATAAATATCCCGGGTATTTATTTTTTACCAAATTTTTATAGCCCCGTAAGAGTCTCGTCGATTGGAAACTATTCTCAGTTGAAGGTCCGGCCAGATTACGTGATTTGGAGGGTCGAATAGCCGTTTCCGTCCGTTTAGGGGTTTGACCGCGCCGATTGACCGGACGGATCGAGCCCTTATCTTTGTCAGATGGAGCTGAATTTTTTTCCACCTACGTAATTCGTTATGCTGGTCATATCTGACGGTCGGTTTTCAGTTCCTCTTCTCCGATCACCAAACTCACGTTATATGTACTAATGTTGTATAACTTTTTTATATAAGTGTTGAGTTTAAGTTTCGTTTTGAAGACAACGTATACGTAGAGGCCTCAAACGCAAAAAAGTCGTGACATAAGATATGACCGGAACGGTGAAATACGTCAACCCGTGAAAAATGAAGATATTCCGGTAAAATTTCGGTGCCGGTTGTTCCGGTCAACGAAATTCTCTTATTTCTACCTAGTGGTAGCCCTATCCCGGGTATTTATTTTTTACCAAATTTTTATAGCCCCGTAAGAGTCTCGTCGATTGGAAACTATTCTCAGTTGAAGGTCCGGCCAGATTACGTGATTTGGAGGGTCGAATAGCCGTTTCCGTCCGTTTAGGGGTTTGACCGCGCCGATTGACCGGACGGATCGAGCCCTTATCTTTGTCAGATGGAGCTGAATTTTTTTCCACCTACGTAATTCGTTATGCTGGTCATATCTGACGGTCGGTTTTCAGTTCCTCTTCTCCGATCACCAAACTCACGTTATATGTACTAATGTTGTATAACTTTTTTATATAAGTGTTGAGTTTAAGTTTCGTTTTGAAGACAACGTATACGTAGAGGCCTCAAACGCAAAAAAGTCGTGACATAAGATATGACCGGAACGGTGAAATACGTCAACCCGTGAAAAATGAAGATATTCCGGTAAAATTTCGGTGCCGGTTGTTCCGGTCAACGAAATTCTCTTATTTCTACCTAGTGGTAGCCCTATCCCGGGTATTTATTTTTTACCAAATTTTTATAGCCCCGTAAGAGTCTCGTCGATTGGAAACTATTCTCAGTTGAAGGTCCGGCCAGATTACGTGATTTGGAGGGTCGAATAGCCGTTTCCGTCCGTTTAGGGGTTTGACCGCGCCGATTGACCGGACGGATCGAGCCCTTATCTTTGTCAGATGGAGCTGAATTTTTTTCCACCTACGTAATTCGTTATGCTGGTCATATCTAACGGTCGGTTTTCAGTTCCTCTTCTCCGATCACCAAACTTACGTTATATGTACTAATGTTGTATAACTTTTTTCTATAAGTGTTGAGTTTAAGTTTCGTTTTGAAGACAACGTATACGTAGAGGCCTCAAAAGCAAAAAAGTCATGAAATAAGATATGACCGGAACGGTGAAATACGTCAACCCGTGAAAAATGAAGATATTCCGGTAAAATTTCTGTGCCGGTTGTTCCGGTCAACGAAATTCTCTTATTTCTACCTAGTGGTAGCCCTATCCCGGTTATTTATTTTTTACCAAATTTTTATAGCCCCGTAAGAGTCTCGTCGATTGGAAACTATTCTCAGTTGAAGGTCCGGCCAGATTACGTGATTTGGATGGTCGAATAGTCTGAATTTTATGATAGAACTCTTGGTCGACGATTTTCTTCATCTTGGGCGACGAGATTTATAGTGAAGAATCTCGTCGCCCAAGTAGACTATCTTGGCCGACGATTTTAAAAAAACAGGGCGACGACTTAAAAAATCGTCGGCCAAGATGCTCTTGGCCGACGATTTTTAAAAAACAGGCCGACGATTTTTACAGAATCGTCGCCCAAGAACGCCAGTATAAAAGGCAAAAATTCGGAACCCTAACCATTTCTTCAGCCGCCAAGCCCTCTCTTTCTCTCTCTCCGAAAATCCTCTCTCTGCCCTCTCTCTCTCCCTCTCTCCGACCCCGACCCCGACCCCAATTCGGAACCCCGACCCCGACCCACAATTTAAGGTATAACCCTAAAATCCTAAATTGGTTTTAATTGTTGTTGTTGTTGTGATAATTATAAATTGTTGTTGTTGTTGTTGTTGTTGTGATAATTGTAAATTGTAAATTGTTGTTGTTGTGATAATTGTAAATGGTTGTTGTTGTGATAATTGTAAATTGTGATGTAAATTATGGTAAATTGTGATGTAAATGATAATTGTAAAATATTGGGGTTTACGGTTTAGGGTTTAGGGTTTAGGATTGTAAATGATTAAATAATTTGTAAATATATTGTAAATGATTAAATTATTTTTGATTAAATAATTAAATAATATAAATTATAATTGTAAATATATTGTGGAAATTTTGTAAAAAATAATGGATTATTTTTGAGTAAGGATGTAAATATTCGTAAATTAATTTTTGTGATGTAATAATTGCGAATTAATGTAAATAATTTGTTATGTGAATAAAAAAAATAATAAATCCTATAATAATTATTAAATTTTATTTGTGCTATTATTGTTGATAAATTTTTCGAAGTTTATGGTTATTTTTTGTGAACTTAATTATAAGACGGTAAAATATTTTTAATAAATTTATGGTTATTTTAAACAGGATGGCCATGAGGAGAACTTCTGGACAACGTTCGGGTGTGAGGAGCCAAGACGGCTCGGACGGTACCTCAAACAACCCGTCGGAATCACCGTCGATCGGGTTTCCGTGGCAGTTGACGGCCCGACGTGAGGCGCTTAAGGGTGACGCGAGCGGCTCGGGTTCTGCTGGGCAGTCGGGTCCCGCAGCGACGGCTCCTCGTCATCCACCCATACTTCGCCGGTCGCGATCCCGCAGCGACGCCCCCACACAGTCGTCCCCGACCGACGGTGATGGCGGGTCATCCGGGGTCCCTATGGTGCCGTCCGGCCTCTTCCTTCCTCCGACGATACCGGCGATACCTTGCGTCAATGAGGAGGGTCGACCGATTCGGGAGCAGCTCCCGCATGTGGCACCGCACGAGACCTATATCTACCGGGAGTTTCCCACGCCTCTTCATCCCGTGAGGGTCTCCGAGCAGGCGGACGGAGACGAATCCGTCGGCTCAGCCTCATCCTCAGGTAATTTATTATTACTTTTTTGTCGATTTAAAATTTTTTTTTTGTAAAAATGTATTATTAATATTAAATTTGATTCACAATGTCACAGCCGCCGGAACGAGAAGGCGGAACAGGAGAGGCACCGTCAGCAACAAGGGACTCGATAGAGCGGTCGAGTCCGCTGGACGGATCGCCATCCCGTTTTCCAACGGGAAACCGGTGGACGCCGCGTTGGGAAACCGGTACACGCGCACCGCGGGAGGCACCATCCGCTCCAGACTCCCTATGTTGTGGGGAGTCTGGAGCCAGGTTCCTGATGGAGTGAAGGAGATGCTCCATCAGTCGATGTCGGTGAGTTTACTCGATCAATTACTATTTTTTTAACTAATAAATTATTTAATTATCGAAAAAAATACTAACAAGTGGTAATGCAGCAATGGTTTGTGGTTCCCGAGGAGGGACGTGACTGGGCGGACAAGGCCCATAGGGAGAGGTACCTCTATTTAATAATTTATTAAATTTTATTTTTTTAATAATATATTTAATATTTTTTTTGTATATGTAGGTTCAAGGAGTGGAAGCACGACCTCCCGGAACATTGGAAGAAGTACGGGAGCGACCGTTCGGGTACCCCGAAGGAGTTCGAGTATCGGGAGTACGAGTGGCGGTGGCTTCTTATCACGCAGTTCAACGACCCTCACAAACAGGTAATTCGTAAACAAATTTGAATATTTAATTAGTGAATTAATTATAATTGTATGTTTTTAAATATTTACTAACGATAATTTTTTTTTGAAGCACCTCGCCCGGGTGAACGCTGAGAACCGGCAACAGAACACAACCAACCGTCGTGCCGGTTCGAGGCCGTTTTCGGCCATCATGGACGACGTGCGGCGAGAGCGGCCAGAGGAGAACCCCTATGTGGGGACCTTTCAGAGGGCATATCCTCATTCTGAGGAGGATCTTGTAAGTTCCTTATATTTACTAATTTTTAATTTTAATTACATTTTATTAAATGTATATTAATATATTTTTATAATATATCCATTTAGGCGAGGGTGAGGGAGGCGGAGCAAGAGGTCATCAGAGGCATGGTGAACGACACATGGCCGGGCACGGCAGAGGATGACATGTCAGAGGCCATGTCCAGGATCGACACTTCAGATCCTACCGTTGGGGCGCGGATTATGGCCACTGCCTTCGCGCAGCGTTCCAACACCTACTACTGCCGGGGTATGGGAGACGCTGGAAAGGGGATCCTGAAGACGACGCCAGGATTTCAGCGCAAGGGAGCCGCCGGAGCCTCAAGCAGCAACAGCCAGACCACTCGGCTACAGGATCAGTTCGCAAGTCTACAGTCTGAGCTGGAAGCCCAAAGAGCGAGGGAGTCTGAGCTGGAAGCCCAAAGAGTGAGGGAGATGGCGGCGATGGCGGAATCATATGCGGCTTCCACGGCTGCGCATATGGAGCGGGTGAATGAAGTCACCAATGCCAACCAGGCGGCTATGGGACAGTGGATGACTGCCTGCATGGCTGCACTTGCGGCCGGACAGCCGTTTCAGCCCATGCCTACGCCTATACCATTACCTCAGTGGCCCCACCCTCAGTGGCCCCAGCCTCAGCAGCAGCCTCCTCAGCCTGACCAGCCGCCGCCTCAGGACCCTCCGAACGGGAATGATGAGTTAGATTTCGGGTTTCTCGATCCATAGGCAGAATTTTTGTAATAAATTATTTATAAATTTATAAATTTGTGTTATTTTTAATTAAATTTTAGTATTAGAAAAATTTAAAGAAATGTCGAAAAAAAAATTCCAGCAAAAATTAAAAAAACATTATTTATATATTTAAAAAAATTATTTAATTATTTTTAAAAAAAATTTAAATATATCTTAGGCGACGAAATTTCTAAATCGTCGCCCAAGATTTAACACCTTGGCCGACGAAAAAAAAATATCGTCGTCTAAGATGTAGTGATCTTAGGCGACAAAATATTTATTTTCGTCGCCCAAGGTTATAAGATCTTAAGCGACGAAAAAAATTTTCGTCGGCCAAGGTGTTAAATCTTGGGCGACGAATATTTTTGGGCGACGAGAAGTATATTTTAGGCGACGAAATTCGTTTCGTCGCCTAAGAATTACTCTTAGGCGACGACGGAATGAATTTTCGTCGCCCAAGTTCTTGACCGACGCAGTTCTGGCGACGACTTCTTGGCCGACGACATGTCGTCGCCTAAGTACTTAGGCGACGAAATTTTTTAACAGAGCGACGATTTTTTTTCGTCGCCCAAGACCTATTTTCTGGTAGTGATATCTGGACTGGTTGAGCCAGCAACTTATGAATAGGCCAGAGATGACCCTCAATGGGTTGCAGCTATGAACTCTGAAATCCAGGCCCTCAAGGATAATCACACATGGTCCATGGTTACACTTCCTGAATGGGTGTTCAAGATCAAGTATAATGCAGACGGATCCATCGAGCGATACAAAGCTCGACTTGTTGCCAAAGGGTTCACTCAACGCGAAGGCATCGATTACAAAGACACCTTCGCTCCTGTTGCAAAATTAATTACAATTCGTTGCTTACTGGCAGTTGCTGCTGTCCCAAATTGGCCATTACATGCCTTTCTTCATGGGAACTTACAGAAGAAGTGTACATGTTTCCACCGCCTGGTTTTAGTCGATAGGGGGAGAACGTGGTTTGTCGACTTCACAAGTCACCTTATGGCCTCAAGCAAGCATCTCGCAGTAGGTTCCGACGATTCTCTTGTGTAATTCAAGAAGTTGGCTTTCGTCAATCCCATGCTGACTACTCATTATTTACACAGGTCCGTGGGAATTCAATTACTATTGTGCTACTTTATGTGGATGATATGGTCATAAGAGGAAATGATGAGAGAGCCATTGATGATCTCAAGAAGTTCCTTAACAGTTGTTTCAAGATTAAGGATCTAGGGCCACTCAAATACTTTCTTGGGATCGAGGTTGCTTGTTCCAAAGCCGGAATTACAAATATGTGATAGGATTGATTTGTGGATCTAAACACAATTAGCATCAAGGCTAGAGAGATTCTAGCTCTACTGATCTTGTATATATTAGTTAGCCTTGTACTGTTGATATGCTATTGCAATATACAGAAATTCATCTTCACCATCTCATTGTTCAACAGGAGATCCAGCAGTTGGCACATGTCAAACGACAGCCCATTTTTATTGAATTCATCTTGTACAAGGGGCTACATTCAGTTTTATTGAATTCATCTTGTACAAGGGGCTACATTCAGTTTGCATCTTCACGTAGCAACAATCTACAATAAGACACTTGACCCCGCACTTGCAGAGTACAACAATTTGCAATATCAACCAGCCACACTACACGAATTGAGGACTCTACAGTCTGGTTAACCAGCCTCGGCAACTTTGTATTTGCTACTTATATTTTTTTAGGTGTAGATGCTGGGAAAGAAAAGTAACACAATAACTTTAAAGCAGACCAATGAAGGAATAAAGTATAAGGGTTCAAGCTTCCATACTCAGCTGGATACTCAAGCATTGCTGTCGAGAAATGGATAATCAGTGTAACCAAGAACCGGATCAGATATGTAGAAAGTATCTCTGTTGTACTTGTTTAAAGGAGCATTGAGCTCAAATCTCTTTGGCAAGTCCGGGTTAGCTAAGAACCAACGACCAAAAGCTATAAGATCTGCACGGCCTTCAGCAACAGTATTGTTCCCATCTTCCCTGTCAAAACCACCAGCAGCAATGAAGGTACCATTAAAAGCCTTTCTCATGGGTACAAGACTGTGGGGACATTCAAACTTTTCTCCAACTGTCTTCATTCTTGGCTCAACCATGTGGCAGTACAGGATTTCATATTTGTTCAAGGCATTGGCTAGATAGAGTCCCAATTCCTTTGGATTAGAGTCTCCGGATTCCATATAGTTGGCAAATGGAGATAATCTAATTCCAACTTTATCTGCTCCTATCTCGTTGACAATAGCTTCAACAATGTCCAGTGCAAATCGGCAACGGTTTTCTAGAGACCCACCATATTGGTCTGTTCGATCATTTACTTCATCTTTTAAAAATTGATCGATTAGGTAGCCATGGGCGCCATGGATTTCAACCCCATCAAAGCCTGAAAATCATAAAAAAATAACATTAGTGTATTGAAAACTTGTGAAACTTGTCATCACCAAAAATATATACAAAGAGACCATGATAATTTATTTATCATATAACATAGTAAAAGTAAGAAATTGATATTTTCCACTACATTTTTTTCATCCTCAAACAAGATATTATTGGCACCCCACTTTGATATAATACGTTTCTGTAAATGGACCATGTAAATTTATTTCATATTTAACTTAAACAAATATTACCAGCTTCCATTGCATTCCTTGCAGCAAGTCTAAAATCATTGACAATTTGAGGAATTTCATCTGTCCTTAATCGTCTTGGAGGTGTGAATTGCGCAACATCAATGCCATTAGATCGTATCTGGGGGGTTAGGGGCTTGTCAGTAGAAGAGACTGGAGCTTGCCCATTCGGCTGATAGCCTATAAGCAAAGAGGGAAAGAATCACTATGAGAACACAACAGATTATATTGAAGAAATATTAAATTCATTGATATACAACAACCCCATGGCAGAAGCTAGCAAGGTTGATAGATACTAATATTGGTGAAAAAGAAGTTTATAAAAGGATAGGTTTTAGATCGTTCGGTATAATACAGATACTATGCATGCAGGTTATTCTCTGGACCCAATCAAACATAATCGTGTTTCACTAGCCTAACAAGTCACTTCACACAAGGGTTTCCATGATATATAAAGTCAGGTCATAAATGTATAAGTTCAGACGCACCACTATTTGAAACCCTCCCGACATGCCAAATCTGACAGATGAAGATACCCCCTTTAGCATGTACAGCATTGACAATGGGTTTCCATGCTTCAACTTGCTCCTTGGTCCATATACCAGGAGTATCTGGATACCTTAATATACAAAAGAAACAACAAGTGTCAAGTTTTGAAATGGGGAAATTGCAAATTCTACTGCATCTTCGACCAAAAAAAAAATTTCTACTGCATCTTGTGATTTAGAATTTTACAGAAAGAAACATGATAGCTATTCTTTATGATTAAGTTACCCTTGTGCTGTGTCTGAAACTCCAGTGGCTTCACTTATGAGAAGACCCCCTTTGGATGTTCTCTGAGAGTAATATAAGATGGCATGTGGCTGGGGAACATTTCTGTATGATCTCTGTCTAGTCAATGGTGCTAAAACAACTCTGGAATGGATAAACAAAGTAAACACTTATCAATAACCATCAATAGTTTCTTCAAGACATAGGCGGTTTCTATGGAATTACATCTACATGACCAGTGATAAGTTTAAAAGACCTAACATAACTAGCGACAGAAAATTATCAAATTATCTTAGCCGAACAAAATATGAAACATTACCAAACATAAAACATATAATGAAATGCTCAAGAAGGACACATATTTATCAATTGCAATTAAAAAAGAAATTCACCGATGAATTCAAAGCGGCATAGGTCAGTTGTAATAAACCCTTCCCCGCTTCACACCTTGCACATGTACTATCCCCGTCTGATGTGTCGTCTTACTAATCAGATATGCAGACAATTTGTTTCAAGATGTGAAGCTTATTGATTCTAATTTCTGTCCTTTTACCGTTGACCACATATACTATGAGCAGTGTTCCAATTACACATATAACACTGACTTTAGATTTTTGATATGTCCAAAGTTTGAAAGTATGGCCTCCATTGTTCACACAAACTTAAAGATCGAACAAATGCATGGTGACAGAAGATGCTAAACTACTACTAAAATATTACCTCTGATGTAATGTAAGCTAAGCTAAGCCACAACCAAAGACCATAGGTAAACTAATTTGAGAAATCACAAAAGCAGTCAACTTTTTCAGTCCTTGTTCCCGAATTGGGACATTCCCCAAACTATTGGCCATCTAAGTTTAGAAGTGATGAGAATATGCTAATGCTAGAAACAATAGTGTACAGACCCAGCGAATCAAGGTTCAAGATTATCATCTCCATTGTTCGCTCACACTAAAAGAACAAACAACCCATGATTAAAAAGATGCTAGACTACCAGTGAAGAATTTCATTTACAATACACAAAAAGCAGTGCACATTTCCAATTTCCTCATTCTCTCATTTGGAACTTCCCTCAAACACCTGGTCTTCTAAGTTTACAGAACCAAACCCAGACAAAATCATGTAAATCATAACCCCAACACACAAATTCATCCAAACCCAACATTTTTTTGGGTCTTAGCAATGCAAAGTAAGATTGAGCAAGTATCTCAAAGCAATCACAACGCAAGGCTTATTTATACTAAAGCAGTCAACTTTCTTATTGTTGTTCAATTTGGACTTTTGACACACAATGGTCTCAATTTATAAACTAAAACCCAGATCATATTATGACCCAAATGAAATTTGGAAGATGAAAAAGCAAAACATGTTCTTGGGCACTGCAATAATCAACCAATGTAAAAATGCAAAGAGACAAAGATTTAGGCAAAGTTTACCTGTGAGAAAGATCAAACTTTCCCAACTTGTAAGGAGTAAGGAGAGGAAGTGTGGGAGCTTGGTTAGCCATCTATCTGATCTTGCAATCTGGGTACTTCAAGTTGTTGGAGTTCTAGTTGTTTTGATTTGGAAATGAATGGAAGACACAATTGGGCTATATACGTTTGAGAGTGAACTAGAAGACAAAGTCGGCTACTTGGAAACGATTGGGTCCATTGTCACTGTCCTGCTTTAGCTTTTCCGAAGCTTGTGGGCTTGTATAATGATGATTAGATGCTCAGTGACGTGTGGAGTTACGTGGTTTACGGTTCACTGAGCTGCCAGTGCTGACTTGTAGCCATAATATGTTGTCTTTCTTTGAAAATTGAAAATGCAGAAGCAGAGTGACGTCGTGCACCTGTTGGCACAATTTCCTCCCAGCTTTCTATCAGATCTCGTATTTGATGTGTTGCATCAGTGAAAGTTACTTAATCTGAGTTGATTTCAGAATGTGAACCCCTCAGCCAATAGCACACTACCGGGTGTCCCACTTTAGGTAAGGGAAACAAAAAGCAATCAGATGAAAAATGAGTAATTATTTTGTTATAATTAATATTTTATTATGGTGAATTGGGTTCCACAAACAGTTGGTGTCTCCCGATAATAAAATGATTGGTTAATAATGGTAAATGTGTTGGGAATAATTTCAATTTTATTAATGTAAAAAACTTTTTAACTTGCATCAATTTTACATCAATTTTGCGCATCTCCTTCTCTTATCTCTATCTAGCATGGACTGAAATGGTGCGAAACTAAATAATCATTCACAATATCTTTCATGTTGATAGGTATAAATACAGTGGCGAAGGGAGAAACAAAACTGTATTGGGGTAAAATTTATCTTAACTCACTCGCTGTGTTGGAGTTTCAGGAAAAGAAATGCAGCAAAAGGACTTTGTTTTGACATTAACGCAGCAAACGATTTGATTTTCATATTTTAGGCTTTTCAATTATATATTCAAGAGTGCATAGCTTCCTTTTTCTCTTGTCTTGTGGGAATTGTGGGGCTTTATGAAATTTTTATATATTAAACCAATACAATTGTAAGATTTCTAGCGAGGAAATGGGGGCACATCAGATCAAAACATAGATTTCTACAAGATTTTCAGGTTTAAACGTTCAAATTATTGCCATCAACGCTTTTTACTTAATTTTTTTTATATGAGTGACGTGTTATTGTCTTTATTGAAACTAAATAAAAAATTTTAAGTTTTTTTGATGACAGATGATGTATAAATACTACTACATGTAGCATATAGTTAACGAAAATAATTTAAAATTATATTTAAATAAAATGATTAAATCCATATCGAGTCGTCTATCGTCAAACTTGAACCCCTCTAAATGTAAATCCTGGCTCCGTCACTGCTTGAAGGGTACTTGTAGAGACCACAACTTACACCACGTACCAATTGTTAACGAGCCTCTCTAACTTGGTATTTACTATTTTTATTTTAGTGCAACAAGCCCTGAAAGAAAGCAACAACAAAGCTTCAATGCAGACCAATGCATGAGAAAATAAGAGAGTTCAAGCTTTCATTGTCAGCTAGAAACTCGTGCAATGCTGTCAAGAAATGGATAATCAGTGTAACCAAGAACCAGATCAGATATGTAGAACGTATCTCTGATGTACTTATTTAGAGGAGCATTAAGCTCAAATCTCTTTGGCAAATCTGGATTAGCCAAGAACCAAAGACCAAAATGTGACGACTTAGATTTTTTTGAAAATAATATTAATATCTAAAATAGCATATATATATACATATATATTTTCTTTTAAACGGTTGGTATTTAGTGTTTTGTGTGTGAATATATATACATATAGTTTAATATATATGCTGAAATTGTTTTAATTGTTTTTAGACTTGACTTTATTTTCGTTTTTAGTAGGAGATTTCTTAGCCCATAAATCAAATCAAAACCTTGACCCAATACCCAGAAACCCAAACCTGAGCCCAAACTTAATAACCTTTGGAAGAACAAAAACACGCGACATGAACTCGAACTTTTGTTTTTCCTGTTCATCGTCGTCCTCTCAACCCAGAACATTCTTGATTTGAATTCTTGATCAAACTCATCAGAAACCTTGCTAAGCCACCCTCAAACTCAGAAAATATCCTAGGAAAATCTTAAATATTAGCAGCCGACCTTACCAAGTAGGAGGTGTCAAATTCTCGGAGCTCGATCGATGACTCCTTCAAGCTATTTTGGAGGAGCTGGAACCCTAGGAGCCTAGAGGTGGCGAGTCTAGGAGCTAAACGGGTAAGTACTCAGTTGAACAAATCGATTTTTGCTTCATGTGTTCATATCTTAGAGATTAAGTTCCTAGACTCTATAAATAGCTGTGTTCAGTATTTTGGGGATAGGTCTTCTAGAAATCCCCATACTTAGAGTGAGGGAGAGATACCTTGGTGTAGGAACTCAGGTGTGATTCTATTTTGGTTTGTTTGTGAAATTAGATTGATATCACTTTGAAACTTGTGTATAATTGTTTCTTCGATTTGAAAAGTTGTAATTGAGCATTAGTTCTGATTTTGTTGTTGTGAAAAGCTGTGTGTGGTAAGCATGACCATTGAATTTTTGGTTAGCCAAATCAGTTCTCTATTATAGAAAATCAAGTGATACAGTGGTTGTTGTTGTTAGGATCCCAGGCCTTGGAAACTTACCTTTGAATTTGAGATAGACTTATGTCAGCAAATTAAAAAAAAAAAAAAAACTGGAACTGTATCTGAAATTCGAAATTCCATAAGTAATTGTAGAAAAATCTTTTTTATGTGATTCTAGTTCCAGATTGTTTTTTGGGATGTCTATTTCAAATGTTGTTAAGACACCATCTTTAAATTCCCAGCCAAAATGTGTCGTTTTTAGCCTGAAAGTTTACTGGACAGAAAGTCAAGAAGTTATTTTGTGATATCAGAATTTTGTTGTTTTCAGTTGCACTTTTTGTTTCTTCGTAATCTTTGTTGTTATGCAATCATAGATGTATTGAATTTAGAATATCATGTTTGTGATTTGTTTATGAAATCAAAGGTAAAAACTAAAGGTTAAGGATGCTTAAAACTAGCTATAAGATTTAGAACTACTTGTATTGCTTCTTTGCGTAGTAGTCTGTGTGATGCTTAAGTAGGTTCCTTTACACTAAAAGTCTATGATTTCTGTTTGTTTAACACCAAAATGTCTATAATATGTATCTAGAAGTATAGTTCTGCGTATAGTCCATGGTTTTACTTTTAGATACTTTAAATAGACTTCTAGCAGGAATTTTCCAGAAAAACTCAAAACTGAAGCTGAACTTTGGAAATTCATAACTAATTCTAGAAAAATCGTTTTAAGGTTATTCCAACTCTCAATGTTTTTTTACTGTGTCTACTATGAATCTTTAGAAGAACATGAAGTCCAATTCTAAACATTTTTGTACAGTTTTTGAAGTTAAGGTGACTGGTTCAGAAAGCTAAATTGTGTTGTTGTGTTTTTGTGTGAAACTGTTTTGGTTTGCTATTGTATCTTCTGTTTAGCATCCTAGCTGAGTCTTAATTTGAGTTCTATGTACTTGATTGCTTAAACTAATGATTTTATCTTTTTATTAGGAACTTGCTGTGAGTATCAATAAAGGTAGGGGAAAATATGGGAGCCTCTATGATTGCTTATTATGTTGTTTCATTGGTTACATGCTTGTGTGAAATGCTTGTTTTCTTACTGCCATTAATATATGTAGGATTGTTTTGATATACATGTTATTATATAAGGAAATGATGGTGCTATGTATAAAGCACTTTGGGGTAAAGAAGCTAGGATTGAAACTTTTGTGTAGTTGAGTCCTTGTCCTCAGAGGTACCATATCCCACGATGCCCGTGTGAATGGGTAAGAATGACGCAATTAGTATAGGTGAAAAAGGCGAGATTGGCGAAAGAGGAATGGACAAGATGACTGGAAAAAAGGGAATGTGAGATTTGAGTGGGAGGTAGTTCATATATTTGAGTAGCCTAAGTCACCCTTGTGGTAAAATACATGGTATGAGACATGCATGTAGACCTAGTCTATTCGACTATATAAACTATATGGAGTTGATAATAGATGTATTCATCTATTTTATTAAAGTTGTTCATGTTCTCTTGTTTGAAGAGGTTTTTGCCTCCTACTGAGCTGTTTGTGTTCACCCCTTTAAATATTTTGCAGTTGATGAATAAGTAGTTTGAAGTTAGTTTCTTGCAAGGATCTTTTATTTACATGTAAAATATGTGTGGTGTTGTTTTCCTTAGTATAAGACTTAGACTTTAGTCTATTTTTTTAATGTTACTTTTTGGAGTACCTTGTAATAAAGAATAAATTTCAGTTTATTGTTGAGTTGTTCTTTTTTAATTTCTTTCATATTCTAATTATGAAAAATCTATTTCGTAGTTGGAATATGAGTTACACCTCAAAAAAAAATTTCCGAAAATTGAGGTGTGACACAAAAGCAATAAGATTTGCACTACAACATTATTCCCATCATCCATGTCAAAACTAGGGCTAACATTGGTATGTATACAAACTTTATTTACCAATTCCATTTACCAACCAACTTATGATTGGTAGGCACTAGGCAAAATCCTCTACCAAAACAAACCACCGAAGTTGGTATACCGACATAGTTGGTATGGTTGGTACTCGGTTGGTACGCTTGGTAATAGGTCTCTACCATGTTTAGATTGTGGCCCAAAAAATGAAGTGATAAATATTTTTTTTTCACAAATATAATGCAATGATAGCATTGGTATGACGGTATGTGATCATATTTTCCATCAGAGCAGTCATGGTTTCGAAACATACCTCTTGTTAAAATTTAAACATTTTATATTTTAATTGTATTTATATCTATAGTATGTTATAAATATAAAACAATACATATATTATATATTATACATATATATATATATTAATTGTCTTTACATATATTATACATTTTATAGGTTGTTTGTAAAAGGTTAGAGGTTTAATTAATTCTTGTTTCCTATATAGATATGATTGTATTTTTGCATAATTACACATACATGGTTTGTACGGTATACCAATGGTATGAAAATCACAATACCAAATACCAACCATGTTACCAAGACTGGTACGGTATACCGTACCAAGTAAGTCGGTTACCAAGTCTTTAGTATACCAACTAAGTTGGTACGGTTGGTACTCGATTGGTTGGTTTCGACATGACCCAAATTGCCGACCCTAGTCAAAACCACCACCAGTAATGAAGGTACCATTGAAAGCCTTTCTCATGGGTACAAGACTATGGATGGGGACATTCAATTTTCTCTCTTGGCTCAAACATGTGGCAGTACAGGATCCCATACTTGTTTAAGGCATATATAGACTTTTCTATGTAGTAGTAAAAGAAATGTCACACTCCATATAGTTAGATTTTGAAAAATTTGGATAGGATGCGAGGAATACCAGGCCAAGGCTTGAACTCTGGTAAGGCGCAGCTAATCTCCTTTGTTACAACATCCTTGCCATTTTGACAGTAATATGTGATTAGTCTGTGGAAATATATAGTTTGACCTGACGCTGCAACAAAATTACTCAAATTAATATAAGCAAATCACATATACATCCTCCAAAAGGATTTGAAACACAAATAAATCCACTTATGTTGTTGTTAAACAAATAAGGAAAATTTTTAACAAAGAATGATGAATTCTTTTCTGTTTGTCATGTGTCATAGTTTAATTTACTAAACTGACCTTATACAAAAGAAATCAAATTAAATCAGACCCCACCATGTATTGTTTTAGTTGCTACTGCATTTGCTGGAATGTTGCTGCTACTACACTTCTAATAAATGCAGTAGCAGATTTGTAGTGGTTCAGCTAGTGTAGTAGCAGCTTCAGTAACTATAGTAGCAAGTTTTCAATAACTCAACTAATGTAGTAGCATGCTAAACTAGAGAGTTAGCTGCTACTACACTTCTAACAAATGTGGTAGTATGATTTTAATGGTACAACTAGTGTAGTAGCAGCTTCAGTAAATGCAATAGCATATTTTTAGTGGGTCAACAAATGTAGTAGCCGCTATTTTATGTTTTATGCAACTGTTTAGGGTTGTGGGATGTCATTTTCTAAAATTTGGGAGAGAGAATGAAGTTGCTACTATACTGATCCAATCTGCTGCCACTGCACTGATCGTCCAATCTTGCTGCCACTGCCTGGTCATCAAAGAATTTTGCTACTACTGCCTGGTCGTCAAAGAATTTTGCTGTTACTGTCTGGTTGTCCAATCTTGTTGCTACTGCCTGGTTATCCAATTTTAATGCTAATGGGCGTCCAATTTTGCTCAATCTCCACCGATTTCACCACCAGTTCTCTGTGAATTTCATTCTTTTCACCTTAAATTTAGCTTCATAACCTATCAAATCCCTAACCCCCAATTGACCCGCTTGTTCTTCCAAATCCCTAACCCTGAGCCTCTCCCCACAATAAAAAACAAATTAGCTAGAATCAATAAGAGATAGAAAATTGAAGACCTTCCCTGTAAAAAGCACCACAATTCCATAAATGCAAAACATCTTCAGATCAGTTGTAGAGAATGGAGGAGCTGGTCTGAGTGGTCGTCGTCGAGCGTCAGGTGTCCGTCATCGTCAAGCGTTCTACGTCTGTCGTCGTCGATCAGCATAGTCATCGTCCATCGTCAGAAGTCGTTGTCATTGACCTTCAGAAATCGTCGTCGATGGTCAGGCGATGGTGCCTTTAACAAGCGTCGTAATCGAGGTGCTGGTCGTCGAGCGTTGAGGTGACGGCACCGGTGCTGGTCATCAAAAGGGCTGATTCAGAGAGAGAAGAAAAAGAGAGAGCGTTAGAACTAGAGAGGAGAGAGACTGTGGCAGTTTTCGTAATTAAATTGCAAAATAGGTTACTTCTGTCATTTCCTAGTGAATATTTGAAGGCAGTAGAAGGATGATGGTTTTGGGCCTTGACTTCTGTCCTTATTTGTTTAAATCTTTTCAATTGTGGGTTTTCTGTTTTATGCAACTGTTTAGGGTAGTGAGAAGTTATTTTCTCAATTAATATTCATGTTAAGAATCCTAGCTAATTGAGAAGTAGCCTCAGTTAAAGAATCATATCATCAGTTGTAACCAGGTCAGAGCTACCTGGACCAGCTTGAGACACTTCAATTGGTTTCTCAACCTGCTCTCTACTTCCACAGTAATTAAATGGCAAATCTCTTTGCCATTCTTGATGGGTGATTTTGGACACATAATGCATAACAAGATTGATATATGGTTTGACACAGCTGGATGGGTTAATTTATCATTTAAATATCTCACTAAATATTAAATAGATTTCCTGGTCAGTAATCCCTTCAGGTTTTGGTTCTTGGTCTGGTGCAATTTTATGGCCGCAAAGGCACAAACCCTCATTTTGTATTGTCAGCCATTTGTTTTCCTGATTGTTACCATAAAAGTTTGGGTTTAAACTTGTCTTTCTAGCCTTTTATTATCACTCAAACAGCACAGCGTACTATATTAGAGCACGTAGAATTTGTTATTGTGCTTTCTTCTCATGGCAAAACTCTGGCTTCAAATGATTTGCAGGATACACTTCTGTTCTTTAGAAAGTTTAATGATTCTGTTGGCAAAGACCTTCAGTTCGTTATTGACGATTTATCCACCAAGGATTCTACAGCAGTTGGGGCGATCGACATGGCATTAGGCATGTGGATGGAAATTATATTACTTTTTCACATCTAAGATCTGTTCCTATCTGAAATAATAAATATTGTCAGAATGGAACGGGAAGCCTTTCCCCTTTAGCAAGGGATGTAGCTTTTATCGGTTGAAGGTTCATAAATGGCAAGAGACAGATTATGTAAGGATTTTATAACTTAGCGTGTGTGTGTATATATATATATATATATATATTTATCAAAAGGTGAAATTCATTCTATTATAGAGAACTTACATCAACGAGTATATAGTGACCTCATTAAACCCAAAAAATTATTGGGAAGAACCACACTCCATAACAAAAAACTCTTACAATCTTGACTCATCAACTATTATAGAACTTAGCCACTCCGGTACCATTTGCCACCAATACGTGGGGAAAGGGCAAGATATGGCTTGTCTAGCTACTGCATGAGCAGCCATATTGCCCTTTCTAAGTACAAAACTCCAGGTACAGGACTGAAAACAACTAATATAAAACTTCGCTTCCTCAATAAGAGCTCCCTCAGCACTATAGTCATCAAGGGTAGAGTCCAACGCCGCATCCCCTTAAATATGCAACCTTGTGAAGCCAGCCTGCAAGCAGAAATGTAACCCATTCACCAATGCTACAGTTTCGCAAGCTTGAGGACTAATGTACCCCAAACCTGGTACTGCCAGCACGCCTAAGCAAGTTCCATACTCATCTCTGCATACTGCTCCTGTTCTCAACAGTCCATGAGTAACATCCAGAGCTCCATCTATGTTTAGTTTAACCATCCCCGAGCTTGGTTTCTGCCATTTAACAACTTCTCCTCTTCCACCTACCTCACTCCTTCTAACTAATCCCCGACCCTCCTCAAATCGTCAATGATTTTAGATTTGCTGCAAGGACCGCATTGGAACTGCTACATTTTTTTTTCAAGTTAAATATGAAATAAATTTACATGTCCTTTTACAGAAACGTTTTATATCAAAGTGATGGTCTCTTTGTTTCAGTCATTGGGTGATGAAAAGTTTCAAAAATATTCAGTAACACCAATGTTATTGTTTCTTGATTTTATAAAAGTGTATTACCACTCTGAGACTCTTTCTTCTTTCTTTGGACTCTTCTTGCATGCCAAATCTGATAGAAGAAGACAGCACCCTTAGCACAAACAGCATCAACTACAGGTATCAAACCTGTGCTTCAGCTCGCTCCTTTGTTCATCAACCAGGCATACCTGAGTACCTTCACACATTTAAATTAGTATCAGAATTGCTTAACTTTAGGGTTGTTTTTGTTCTTGTTCAGAATTCTAAGTGCAACACAGCACTTTGATTTGCACTCTTCATAAAACTATAAAATGCTTTTTTGCAAATGAGGTATCTATATAGTATATACATAAAAGGGGTAGAAGTGAAGCTGCATCAAATACATCTGTTATATAATAATCAAAAAAATTTCAGTTGCCTTTAGAATAAATTTGTAGTGAATGATGGACTACATTTTACAAACACAACTAAATAAACAAACCAGTGAACTAAAACTTACAGAACACTAATCTTATTTGTGCTTTTAGCCAAGTGGGACGGGAAAGTCTTGCTTCTAGAGAAACCTCATTTCCAGCATAACAAGGCCATTGGTCGTATGGGTGATCTATACCAACAGAATGACCCAATACATTGTGATTTGTGAAACGTGCTGCTTATGAAAAAGAGTGAACTTTCTCAATTTGTAAGGAGTAAGAAGAGGAGTTGTGGGGAGCTTGAAAGCAGACATGGAACAGTTCACATATCTATTTGGTTGTTTTTTTTTTTTTTGGGCCCTTTGTCTATGAAAAGATGAATAAAAGACCCAGGTGTGTCTTCATACCTTCAGTTGGCACCAGAAACCAAAAATTACCAACTGGCCCAATATAATCCCCTGGTAACGTACATAATTGCGTAAAACGATCCACAAATTGCCAACAAGAAGAGCAGATGGCAGTTACTCAGAAAAATGAAACGCGTTTGTGTGATGATACCCGTGGATACCCTACCCGCTGAGGATTATTGCCATCCTTAAGGATGAGAGAGTTTTTCAAAGGAAACACGTTTGTTTGATGAAGAACAGAATAACAAGTCGAAATGCTAGCCTGTAAATTAAAATCCTCTTTCGAAAAAAAAAACAATTTGTAATAAAGACCGAGTTACTTAGTGAACCGACACAATTTGTACACAGACCATTTGTACATTCTAGCCGTCTCCGGAAGAAAATGCAGAAGCAGAGAGTGACGTTGTGCACCTGTTCTGTAAAATTTAATGAGCATCCAAGATCATTTCACAAGCATATAAACACAACACAATGATCAATACATTACTGAAACATGAAACAAGAGCTCACCATCTTTATCGGTTTTAGAAATGTACTCACCATTCTGATCCATCCTAGCCATAGCGCTTAGAGCAGCAAAACACAGCAACAAGATTGAGTTGCCTCTGCAATCCCACACAGCAACAAGATTGAGTAGCCTCTGCAATCCCAACGTCGTAGCACCTTACTGCAACACACCTTAAGTCTTCTATTCGACTCAGACTTCAACTTCTTTTTATGGGGCAGAACCAAATGTTTCTTACTGAGTGAATAGGGACTCTAAAGCACCTGTATATAAAGTTAGAAAACCTCTTCCCATAAGCGAGTGATTCTAGCTGAATACTCCATCAAAGGAGTTTTGGTGTTATCATATCACAATCAACATAATGGATTTCTAATCAGATGAGTGATATACTCTCATCTAATAACAAGAAATATTCTCCTAATAAATTTCCTATTAAACAGAAATGTATCTTTCAATTGTTTCTTAATATAGATTATATTAGGTCCAAACATATTTTACAATCTCCCACTTGGACCAATATTGTCTATATAACAATTGTATGAAAACATATATCTGAAAATAGCTGAAGTGTGCACTGAAATTTATAAGAGCTTAAGATCCATTCAGTTCTGTCAAAACTATAGCAGGTAATAGTGAACTTGTAAATAAACATGCCTATGTAAACATACCTGTTCCAGATTACACATATTAACTTCTAAATTTCACATGAACCATAACACATATATGATGAAGATCAAGTATCAATGTATATCACAATGTAATAGTTACTTGACCACAGTCCAACTGAAAACTTTGAACATCAAAGTCATAACGCAAACATTATTTACTTAACACCAGTGGATAATATGTTTGCTACTTAACTGAATATATGCATATAACCATCCACCTGACAATCAACAAATTCACAGCAATAAAATTTGAAAATATGCTGCAAAATAACACAATATGTCTGAAATACCTCAGCTTTATTCATGAATCAAAACAAGGAATACATATTGTTGTTGAATTTGAACTACTTATCCAAATAAAAATTAAAACCAGAAACCAAAACACATTTATTAAACTTTTGCTCCCACTAGATTCAAAAATTAAAATTTGATAGAACTCCCGTGCCTTCAGTGTGTTTCTTGAAAACTAATACTGACAGTGCCTTGGTAAATGGATCAGCAAGTTATTCTTCTGTTTTAATAACAACTATGTCAACCTCACCATTCTTCACTCTCTTTCTCACACTGTAGTACTTCAAGTCTATATGTTTGGAGTTATTAGACCTCTTGCTATTCTTACTAAAGAAGACAGCAGCTTCATTGTCACAATGAACCATCAACTTTCCACTCACAATGTTACTCAGCACTTTGGTTTCCAAGAAGAAATTTCTGATCCACAGACCCTCACATACACCCTCATATAAAGCTATTAGTTCTGCTTGCATGGTGGACGTGGCTATCAAATATTGTTTCATTGTTTTCCAAGCCACAACACCACCTGCCAACATGTATACGTAACCACAAGTAGACTTCATTGATGCAGGGTAGTTGCCTGCAAAATCTGAATTTGTATACAAGTTCAAGTTTTTTAACACGCTTATACACAAGCATATGACTCTTAGTTCTCTGTAGGTATCTCAATACCTTTTTACCAGCTACCCAATGCTTATGTCCAGGGTCAAATTGAAACCTGGTTAACATTCCCACAGCAAAAGATAAATCTGGCCTAGTACACACTTGTGCATACATAAGGCTGCCTACCAAGCTAGCATATGGTATAGATTCCATTTTCCTTTTCTCAACGCTAGTTTTAGGACACTGATCTTTGTTAAGTTTATCTCCTTTAGATATTGGAACCTCCCCATGACCACACTTAGACATTTCAAACCTCTGAAGAATCTTTGAAATGTAAGCTTGCTAAGATAATCCCAACATGCCTTGTGATCTATTTCTCTTAATCTCAATTCCCAATACATAAGAAGCTTCTCCCATATCTTTCATATCAAAATTTTATGATAGAAAACTTTTGGTGTCTTTCAGCAATTTAATATTGCTGCTAGCTAGGAGAATGTCATCTACATATATAGGATAAGAAAAATAAATTGGTTTCCATCAACTTTAAGATAAACACATTCATCAACTAAATTTTCAGTAAAACCAAAAGATGAAATTACAGAATTAAATTTTCTATACCACTGCTTAAATGCTTGTTTGAGTCCATATATAGATTTCTTAAGTTTACAGACTAAATTTTCTTTTCCAGGTTCAATGTAGCCTTCTGGTTGTGACATGTATATCACTTCCTCCAGATCTCCATTTAAGAAGGCTGTTTTAACATCCATTTGATGTAACTCCATATCATAATGAGCCACAAGAGCCATTATGATTCTGAATGAGTCTTTAGCTGAAATTGGTGCAAAAGTTTATGTATAATCTATACCTTCTTTTTGTGTAAAACCTTTGGCTACAAGTTTAGCTTTATGTCTTTCAATGTTTCCCTTGGCATCTCTTTTAGTTTTGAACACCCACTTACTACCTATAGCCTTTTGATTTAGATCTGGCTTCACAAGATCCCACACTTTATTTTTATACATGGATTCAAGCTCTGCATCCATAGCTTCTTTCCATTTTTCATGCTCTCCACTTTCTACAGCTTGTTTAAAAGATTTGGGATCATTATCATCTGCAAGGGTAGTTTCAGCCTCATGCAGGTAAACCTCATATATGTCATCTTCTCCCCCAAAAGTAGGTTTTCTGACTCTCTGTGATCTTCTGGGTTGAACAACAATTTGTGGTGCTTGAGGTTCAAGTTGTGGGATGTTTTGAGTTGGTTCTTGTACTGGTTCTGGTGTAGGTTCAGCCATTTCTACATTTTCATTTTCAAGTTCTAAGTCACCACCTATTGCATCATTCATGTCTGCATCATTAACTACTGCATGATGAGCATCAAAATGAGTTTCATCTTCTGTAAGGTCAGAAACTAGTGTGTTAGTTCTAAGGTTTGGCGTGTGAATTCTTAAATCCTCATTTTCTGCAATTTCCTCAAAATCATCAGTTAAATCTTCAAACCTTGTATTGCAAATATTCTCCCCCAGAAATTTAACCTGATGAGTTTCAAATATTCTAGGTGAATGATGAGGAGCATAGAGTTTGTAACCCTTAGATTTTTCACAATAACCTATAAAATGACAAGATACAGACCTAGATTCAAGCTTTCCTAAGTTTGGATTATAAAGCCTTGCCTCAGCTTTACAGCCCCATACATGGCAATGATGTAAACTAGGTTGCCTACCACACCATGATTCAAAAGGTGTTTTCTGTACTGCTTTACTTGGGGACCTATTGCAAAGATAATTTGCAGTCTTTAAGGCTTCTCCCCAAAGCATTTAGGCAAACCAGAAGTACACATCATACTTCTCACCATATTCAATAGAGTCCTATTTTTCCTTTCTGCAACACCATTCTGTTGAGGATTATATGGTGTGGAATACTGAGCCGTTATACCTACATCTTGTAGATATAATGCAAATGGACCTTTATGTTGTCCTTTCTCAGTGTACCTACCATAGAATTCACCCCCCCCTATCAGACTTCACAGTCTTTATTTTCATGTCAAGCTGGTGCTCAACTTCTGTTTTGAAAATTTTGAATGCCTCAAGAGATTGTGATTTTGCTGCTAATAGGTAAATGTAACAGTATCTGAAAAAATCGTCTATGAAAGTAATGAAATAAACATTTCCACATATTGTTTTATGCTTGAATGGACCACATACATCTGTGTGAATTAATTCTAGCAGTTTCTCACTTCTGCCAGCCTTTTTATTTCTTGATTTTGTCATTTTACCCTTAAAACATTCAATACAATCTTGTAGATCAGAAAAATCTAGTTCTGGAAGTGTTTTATTCTTTACTAAAGTTTGCAGTCTTTCTCTTGAAATGTGGCCTAGTCTCCTATGCCACAAGTAAGCTGATTTTTCATTGAATAAGGTTCTTTTAACTCCTGTAATACTTGATGTGCTATTAATGTTTTCAACAAGTGAAATAACTCGTTGAGGCAGTGAACAATTTAAACGCATATAATCGTTCTCAATAACACCAGAACCATACGTTAAGGAACCTTTAGAAATTTTTATTCCATCTGAATCAATGTAAAAACAACAACCAGTCTTAACCAAACGAGAAACAGAAAGCAAATTCCTCTTAATAGAGGGAATATAGTAAACATTATCCAAAATAAGAAAATTTGCAGAACCTAAATCTAGTTTCAAGGTTCCAATAGCCTTCACTGCAACTCTCATGCCATTTCCCACACAGACATTTGTTTCCTCATTTCTTGGTGCCCTCCTTTCTGTGAATCCCTGTAGAGAATTCGTAATATGTAAGGGTGAACCAGAATATAAATAATAACTATGGGGTTCAATTGACAAAATTTACTTCTAAAGAAAAAGTTTCTGAAGTACTTAACAAAATCATACCCTTTTTCTCTAGCCAAGCTTTGAATCCTGAGCAGTCCTTCTTAATGTGTCCTACCTTTTTACAAAAGTAGCACTCGACCTTAAAAGCATGGGTTTCTTTAGGAGCTGCAGTGTTACTAGATGACTTAGCAATAGTTTTGGTGGCTTTAAGCTTGTTTGTCTTCTTCTTTGACTTTCATACCAGGTTCACAGTAGGTGTGTATCCTCCCTCCTTCATAAATTTCTCTTCTTCCCCCACACAGATAGATATCATCTCATCCACAGTCCAGTCACCTCTCTGAGCAGTGTAACTGGTCTTAAGTGCACTAAAGTTGTTTGGCAGGGAATGCAGTGCAGTGTGTACCACTTGAGCATCATTCACACCCATCCACATTTCTCTGAGCCGAGCATTAATGTTGATCAGCTTCAACAGATGCTCCCTAACTCCCCCAGACCCATTATACTTCAGGTCATAGAAGCTCCTAGTCAGCCTAGAAGCCTCTGCCTTCTCATTCTCCTTGAACTTCTTCTCAATGGCTTCCATATACTCAGTGGCTAACTCAGGTTCCTTTATGCTACCCCTAACAGTATCAGACATAGAGTTTCTTATGGAATTCTTGGCCATCCTATTTGACCTCCACCAGGCCTTAGAAGCCTTGATCTGCTCAGGGGAACTATTTTCAGCTACAGGCTCAGGTTGGTCCTCAGTGAAAACTAGGTCTATATGTGGCTGCATAAGCATATAGCGCTCCACAGAGTCTTTCCAAGCTCTAAAGTTTGTTCCAGTGAGCACGAGAACATCATTGAGGTTCATGTACATGTTACCTAATGAGCAAAAGAAAATAAAAGTCTATAAGTTTAAGTTTCAAAATTTTAATTCAACCAAGATGTTTCATAGTTCTGTGTATATATATTTCTATAGCAATTCATCACACACAAAACATTTGAAAACAAAACATCATATATGCAGCAATACATAAACATAATCATATTGGTGAACACCCCAAAACTGAATTCAATATATATATCAACACTTTTATAGCACTAGACAATATATTCTTAAGTTTTCTGAATTTTTACCTCATATTTAGCTAATTCAATTTATCCAAAAAGACACTCAACATATTTATGACAGTAGAAGAGTCTTTAAGTATCCGAATATGAATTTACCAACTATGTGTAAAATTGTTTAGTTACTAAATCATGCCATTTTACACTCCTTTAGGAGACATTATAAAACAAGGTTTAACAACAAAACACAAAATTACAGGCCTTCTTCAACTTAATGTTTTATGCAAATAACTATAGAGAATTGCTTTGTGCAACATGTCCATCTTTATTTACAATTTACCTGTGATCTAAGCAAAGTTTTACCTAAAACTCAATTCAAGTTTACATCTGAAAAGAGGCTTTGCCTAATCTGCAATTTTTTTTGAATGAAAACACGATTGATATGCATAATATATCATGAACATTAACTCAAGTATTCATTTCAATCAACATATCATCATAATCATCATACAACAACAAATATGAGATAGCAGAACGCAAATTATCAAGCATAACCATCCAAAAACAATCACAAAAATCTCAATTCAATCTAGAACACAACCAATTGAAATTTAAATTTCATCCGGTTCGATTTGTATACGGTAATCTTATGCGCACACCGGGAGTGCTCTAGGGTTCTTGCTTTAATCTAAATTCTGAAAATTAAAGCTTGAATTGAAAAGTATGATTATTGAAAATCCTAACCTTTGCATCTGCAATCCTTGTATCAATTTAGCGGAAGCAATTTTGAAAACCCAAAACTTGTATGCCCCAAAGATCTTCTGAATCCGAGTTGCATGATGTGGTTTTTGAATCCACTTTGAGTCGTTGAGACCCAGCGTGTTCATCATACCAGAACCCAAAATTTTTTTTTCGTCATGGAATAACGATCTAAAATCCTTCTTAAACGAAGGTGTTTTCTGAATTGGGTATGGGCCATTTGGGCCGCGCGTCACACAAAACGGGCTTTAAGGGTTTTTTTTATTTGTTATCATTATTAAGCAAAAACCTGATATCCCAAAACGTTTTGCAAAATAAGAACTAAACATAGAACTGAAGAACATCTTATTTCAAAATTTTATGAATCGATCTTCCAAATGGTTTATAATTTTTTGAAAAGTGCTCTGATACCAATTGTAAAATTTAATGAGCATCCAAGATCATTTCACAAGCATATAAACACAACACAATGATCAATACATTACTGAAACATGAAACAAGAGCTCACCATCTTTATCAGTTTTAGAAATTTACTCACCATTATGATCCATCCTAGCCATAGCGCTTAGAGCAGCAAAACACAGCAACAAGATTGAGTCTCTGCAATCCCACACAGCAACAAGATTGAGTAGCCTCTGCAATCCCAACGTCGTAGCACCTTACTGAAACACACCTTAAGTCTTCTATTCGACTCAGACTTCAACGTCTTTCTATGGGGCAGAACCAAATGTTTCTTACTGAGTGAATAGGGACTCTAAAGCACCTGTATATAAAGTTAGAAAACCTCTTCCCATAAGCGAGTGATTCTAGCTGAATACTCCATCAAAGGAGTTTTGGTGTTATCATATCACAATCAACATAATGGATTTCTAATCAGATGAGTGATATACTCTCATCTAATAACAAGAAATATTCTCCTAATAAATTTCCTATTAAACAGAAATGTATCTTTCAATTGTTTCTTAATATAGATTATATTAGGTCCAAACATATTTTACATGTTGGCACAGACGTAAATTTTCTTCCGTTTTTTCCCCCTTCTTTTTTCTAATTAAGAGAAGAAAAAAATTGTCTCAAATTTTTCAGTTCAAGCCGGAATGATCGTTACATAGCCAAAAGAAAGGTCATCTTTATTGAATTCATCTCGTACAAAACTACAATCAGTTGCATTTTCGCATAGCCACAAGCTACAATGAAACACTTGACAGGGTACTTGCAGAGACCACAACTTACAATATCAAACAGCTACACTACACCAATTGAGAACTATTTTTATTTGATTACAACATTGCGGTGAAAGAAAAGCAACAGCTAGCAAAGTTTCAGTGCAGACCAATGCAGGAGTAAAATAAGAGAGTTCAAGATTCCCTTGTCAGCTCGAAACGTGAGTGGTGCAATCAAGAAATGGATAATCAGTGTAACCAAGAACCGGATCAGATATGTAGAACGTATCTCTGATGTACTTATTTAGAGGAGCATTGAGCTCAAATCTCTTTGGCAAATCCGGATTAGCCAAGAACCAACGGCCGTAAGCAATAAGATCTGCACGGTCCTCAGCCACTGCGTTGTTCCCATCTTCCATGTCAAAACCACCAGCAGCAATGAAGGTACCATTAAAAGCCTTTCTCATGGGTACGAGACTGTCGGGACATTCACATTTTTCTTCAACTGTCTTCATTCTTGGCTCAATCATGTGGCAGTACAGGATCCCATACTTGTTTAAGGCATAGGCTAGATAGAGTCCCAACTCCTTTGGATTAGAATCTCCGGATTCCATATAGTCGGCAAATGGAGATAATCTAATTCCAACTTTATCTGCTCCTATCTCGTTGACAACAGCTTCAACAATGTCGAGTGCAAATCGGCAACGGTTTTCTAGAGACCCACCATATTGGTCTGTTCGATCATTTACTTGATCTTTTAAAAATTGATCGATTAGGTAGCCATGGGCGCCATGAATTTCAACTCCATCAAAGCCTGTAAAATCAAGAAACAATAACATTGGTGTTACTGAATATTTTTGAAACTTTTCATCACCCAATAACTGAAACAAAGAGATCACCACTTTGATGTAATACGTTTCTGTAAAAGGACATGTAAATTTATTTCATATTTAACTTGAAAAAATTACCAGCTTCCATCGCATTCCTTGCACCAAGTCTAAAATCATTGACGATTTGAGGAATTTCATCTGCCCTTAATCGTCTTGGAGGTGTGGATTCCTCAACGTCAGTTCCATTATATCCTATTTTTGGTTGTACGGGCTTGTCAGTAGAAGAGATTGGAGCTTGCCCATTTGGCTGAAAGCCTATAAGCAAAAGAGGGAGAGAATCACTATGAGAACACAACAGATTATATTGAAGAAATATCAAATTCATTGATCTACAACAACCCCATAGCAGAAGCAAGGTTGATAGATCCTAATATTGGTGAAAAAGAAGTTTATAATAGGACTATGCATGCAGATACTATGCACTAGTTATGAATTCTGAGTTATTTAAATTCATCAAACTTGTTCCACGTCAAAACGTTATGTTTTCCTAATAAATTAAGGAAGAGCATCTAGTTTTCACATGTATCACTAGTCTTATAAGTCAGTTATGCTCACAAGGGTTTCTATGATAAAGTCATGAGTCAGGGACGAACCACTATTTGAAACCCTCCCGACGTGCAAAATTTGACAGATGAAGATACCCCCTTTGGCATGTACAGCATTGACAATGGGTTTCCATGCTTCAACTTGCTCCTTGGTCCATATACCAGGAGTATCTGTATACCTTAACGTACCAAAGAAACAAAAAGATTCAAATTTTGGAATGGGAAAGTTGCAAATCTATTGCATCTTGTGATTTACAAGTTTACAGAAAGAAACTTGAAAGCTATTCATTAAGTTACCCTTGTGCTGTGTCTGAAACTCCAGTGGCTTCACTTATGAGAAGACCCCCTTTGGATGTTCTCTGAGAGTAATATAAGATGGCATGTGGCTGGGGAACATTTCCGTATGATCTCATTCTACCCAATGGTGCTAAAACAACTCTGGAATGGATAAACAAAGTAAACACTTGTCAATACAACCATCAATACTTTCTTCTAGACACAAGGCCTAAACCTCGAGACATAGGCCTATATCAATATTGTTATTATTAAGATAGTATTGATATCAATATTGTTATTATTGATAGGACATAGGGCCTAAACCTCGTGTGTTCTCGACTTATAAACCAAAACCCAGATCATATTATGACCAATTCTTGCACAAACAAAATGGACAATTGAATTTGGAAGATGAAAAAACCAAAACATGTTCTTGGCAATAATCAACCAATGTAAAACAGGAGAGAGACAAAGATTTAAGCATAATTTACCTGTGAGAAAGATCAAACTTTCCCGACTTGTAAGGGGTAAGAAGAGGAAATGTGGGAGCTTGGTTAGCCATATATATTATCTTGCAATCTGGGTGCTTCAAGTTGTTGGAGTTTTAGTAGTTCTGGTCTTTTTTTTTGAGAAGCAGTAGTTCTGGTCTGGAAATGAATGGAAGAAACAATTGGGTCTTTATACGTTTGAGAGAACAAGACAAAGTCGGCTACTTGGAACCGCTGGCTGCTTTACCATTACGAAGCTTTGTGAGCTGGTGACGTGTGGAGTTACGTGGGCTGTGGTTTTGGAAGAAACTGGGAAAGTTACTGAGCTGCCAGTTTTGACTTGTGGTTTTGGGAGAAACTATGGAAGTTACTGAGTTGATAATTACTGAACTTGTGGTGGATCATAAGTTCATAACCATAAAAGAGCTTCGAATGGTGACATACCAACAGCTAAATGATGAGCAGTATTATACCAATGCTCACCCATGGAAGAGCTTCAACCCATGAATGAGTTTTTTTCCTCAAATACTGCTCCAATGTCTTATTGAGGTTTTCACTCTGTCCATCAGATTGTGGATGGTAGGCTGAACTTTTATGAAGACCAGTGCCTTGAATCTTAAAGAAAGCTTCCTAGAAATGGTTCAAGAAAAAGGGGTCTCTATCAGTTATGATGGATTGCCATGCATGCATGCAGCTTGCAGATATGATGAATGAATTGTTGAGCAATGACAGCAGCAGTGTATGGATGTGCTAATGGAACAAATTGAGCATATTTTGTGAAACTATATATCAATGACTCATTTACCAGCTGATGTAGGCAAGCCCTCCACAAAGTCCGTGGAAATTGTTCCGGACTTATTGGATAATGTGTGATCAAACCTAGTAGAAGTCCCTTTTCATCACCAGTACGTGTTAGTGAAAAAAAAGAAGGATGATACCTGGAGGATGTGCATTTATGAATGCAGTCACAGTTAAAATAAATCATATTCCTGTGGTTGATGAACAATGAAATCCAATCGACAGCAAAGTTCAGAAGTTATAGTATATCCTCAGGTATCTCTCATTATTAAGATACACAAAACAGAAGATCCAGTAGTTGGTGCAAGTCAAAAGACACACCATTTTTATTCAAATCATCTCATACAAGGTACAATCAGTTGCATCTTCGCATAGCCACAAACTACAATAAAACACTTGACAGGGCACTTTCAGAGACCAGATAATACAATCTACACTATACCAATTGAGAACTCCATAGTCTAGGTTAACCAGCCTATCCAACTTGGTATTGACTATTTTTTTTTTTAAATAAAAACTTTTTATTAATAATTCACACCCCCTACATATGTCAGTGAGGTTTGAACTCATGACCTCAAAGTTGTCAGTTAAACATCTTAACCAACCAAGCCACAACTCACCGACTATTTATTCTAGTGTAACATAATGCGAAAGAAAAGCAACAACAATACTTTGAAGCACACCAATGCAGAAGTAAAATAAGAAAGTTCAAACTTTCATTGTCAGCTGGAAACTCGTGCTGACAAGACTCACCCCGAATTTCACCTTGAAATTATCCGGTCTACCTCCAAGGAAAATTTACCGAAAATTGGCATAATCTACCTTGAAAATAGGCAACCCTTACCTGAAAAATTTCAGATAAACACTTCTATTATAAATATTCATCATTCCTCAACTCCTATAGCCTTCATGCTCCCCAAGTTCATCACATCTCCTAAAATACATCGAGCCTTAATCAACTAATAACTATCTCAAATGGTTATCAGAGCATATTTATAATGAAAGAAAAACAAAGAATAAAGAATAACTGGAAGCAACCTCTGACTATGCCTCGACTCTATGTATGCTCGACCTCAATTAAATTTAGCCTGCAAACTGGACATTTGAAACCAAAGGGTCCAGGGAAAAGTAATTTAAAAAAAAACATTAGCATGAGTGGGCGAAAAATAAATAGGTAAACGTACGCAAATTATGAAATCAAAACTTAAGTACTTTCCCAATTTTTCGATAAGCAATAAATCTGTTGCATGCAAGTGCTGATAACGCCTTCAAAAGAAAATCCCAAGAATATGAGCTAGTCAAAATGTCAACAAAGATAATTAATAACATTCATAGAAGAATGTACCAAAATAATGACTAGCCTTGCTAGTCAAAACAACAAGAAGGATTCATAAAGACTTACGTAAAAAGGAATATCAGAAGGATGGACTAACCCCGCTAGTCAAGACAACAACAATAAATCAAAAACATATATAGCCATACAAGTGAGCCTCCTATGCTCGGGTGCCTCCTAGGCAAAAGTACTCACATACTCCCTACACCTTCACGTTATGATAACAAAGAGGGTGCAGGGCTTGCGTAATGTCGTCGACTACATCACATCACTCGAAGGCAGAAATGGCTTGAGTAACCCCACTTAAAACGTGGAAGCCACATCGCCTCGAAAGGCGGAACTACATGCTAGCATGAATAATAACGATCCAACAAGTATGACATAATTAAAGAAACATAAATCCATGTGAGTTTCCCCAAAACTCAAAACGAAAGCATATGTATGATTCCCAACCATACTCAAAGAATTCAAAGAGCAAAGAAATTAATTAAATTCAACAACGTGTCCCACATGTTAAAATACTCAATGAAATAAATAACTCAAATAATTATCATCTTTCGAAAACCCGACAATATGCAAATCTGAAAGTAATCTCAAATCCATAAGTTCATTATCGAAAACATAACTAATCGGTCAATCTCAAATAAATTCCATAACCAATTCAAAAACCAATTCAAAAGCTAAAATTATAATTTAAACTCGGAAAATATAATTGACAACTTATAAAATCATGCATGCTTATTAATTTAAAACCAAAATGTCCACTCACAGATTTAGGCCTAAGCTTGACGAAATCAGAATCGTCACTCAAGCGAGATCTCTTTATATCTTGGCACAATATTCATGCTTAGGATCAACTTCAATTCCGGAAAATAAAATACTTAAATATAAACACAAATCTCTTCCGCTTAACCCGCTACTCTTACTAGGGTTAAGTTTACCGGATTCACACCAAACTCCACCACAACCTTAATTCATCCATTCCAACATTCTAGAATAGATACAAAGGTAATCCAACGGTTCGATCTTTTTAAATTACATACTGGCAAAACCCAACTTGAAAATTCCCATACTTCAACCAACTTCGACCCAAATTCATAAACTTAACATCAATGGACTCCTCTCATCATACTCTACCTAATCAGCTTGAAAAACCACCCAAAAGTGGCGGCACCGCCGTTTGGTCCACCTGCAGCGGCGGCGGCCGGCCACCCCTTAATTGCGACCACCTCTAATCGCTACCAAAATTTTTAAAAAAAATACTCTTCTACACATATCCAACAACTTTCTCAACTATCATCAAGTCCAAATATGAACAGAGAAGCCATAGTTTACCTCGAATGGTCGGAAATACCAAACCGGCTTCCCAAGCCAGATTCTCCCTCCTTGCTGTGAACTGGCCTGAGACCCATTGAGGGTTTTCTATACGGGGTCTAAGCTCCATGATGCGAGTGGTGGCGCTTTCTAGGTTGCCTGGATGAGAGAGTTCTGGTCGGGTCACCGAAACAGTATCCAATGGATTGTTCTTGTATTGCTGGGCTGTGAACGCTTTGAATCGATCCTCAAAGCTCCTATGGATCAATAGACGAGGAAGAGAGGAAGAGAATGGGACCGGTGGCGAGCAATTTCGTTGCCGGACGGCAGAGAACTCGCCAGAAAATAGTCCAGTCTCGGGTCGGGTTCGCGGGTCGAGCGGAGAGAGTGAAGATTCCAAAAAATGAAGCTTCCCAAACTGAAAACCTACACTTTCTATTTATAGTACGTAGTTTCCATGAATAATAACTTTTGTTTTTATATCATAACTTTTTTATACGAACTCCGTTTAATGTCCTCAACGACTTTCATGAAGAAAGTTTTCCCAAATTTTAGACGAATGAAAAATTTAACTTTTAGAGTCTTAAATAGTTCGAAAACAGTAAAAGGTCAAAGTAACACAAACGTAAATACCCGTAAATTAACTTAAAAACCGGGATATGACACGTGCAGTGCTGTCAAGAAATGGATAATCAGTGTAACCTAGAGCAGGATCAGATATGTAGAACGTATCTCTGATGTACTTATTTAGAGGAGCATTAAGCTCAAATCTCTTTGGCAAATCCGGATTAGCCAAGAACCAATGACCATGAGTAATAAGATCTGCACGGTCCTCAGCTACAGCATTATTCCCATCTTCCATGTCAAAACCACCACCAGCAATGAAGGTACCATTGAAAGCTTTTCTCATCGGTACAAGACTAGGGACATTCACATTTTCCTCCAACTGTCTACATTCTTGGCTCAATCATGTGGCAGTACAAGATCGGCAACGGTTTTCCAGAGATCAACCATATTGATCTGTTCGATCATTTACTTGATCTTTAAAAAACTGATCAATAAGGTAGCCATTGGCGCGAATTTCAACCTCATCAAAGCCTATGACATTGACAAAAAAAATAATATTAGTGTACCGGAGGCTTTTAAACCTCGGCATTCCCCAAAACCAAAAAGAAGAGAATATGATAACGTATCGATCATATAACGTAGTGAAAGTAAGAAATTGACATTTCATGAAGACTCGTACATTTATTTGTCCACTACAACTTTTTTATCCTCACATAAGATAATTTTGGCGCCCTACTTTGATAAAATATGTTTCTGTGAAAGGACATATAAATTTATTTCATATTTAACTCAAAAAAATAAATTACCAGCTTCCATCGCATTCCTTGCAGCAAGTCTAAAATCATTGACAGTATGAGGAATTTCATCATTCCTTAATCGTCTAGGAGGTGTGAATTGCGCAACATCAATGCCATTAGATCGTATTTAGGGGCTTGTCGGTACAAGAAATTGGAGCCTGCCCATTTGGCTGAAAGCCTATAAGAAAAGAGGGATAGAATCACCATGAGAACACAACAGATTATATTGAAGGAGTCAAACATTATAGGTCAACGAAACACCATAGCAGAAGCAATATTCGTAATTAATAACATTAGGGAAATAGATGATTATAATATGATTGGATAGGTTTAGATCCTTCAGTAAAATATAGATACTATAAATGCAGGTTCTCTGGACCCAATCAAACATATCCATCTTTCATCTTATTTTCCGGGTTGACATGGCATAATATGGCCCCAAAGATATCAATCTGAGATCTTAAGAGGTCATAAAATATTTCCATCAAAAAACCTAGATATCATCAGCCACAGTAATTCACTTGTTATGAGAAATAGGAGATGCTACACTAGTTTGAACTTCTTCCATGTTGAAATTTTATGTTTTCCTAATAATTCCTAATAAACTCAGGAAGAACAATTAGTTTTCAAATGCTTGACTAGTCTAATTAGTTGCTTATGGAGTCTCTATGATAAAGTTAAGTAATAAGGGTATATACAAGTCTCCTGATCATCTTCATTGCTTTCCAGGAGCTCTCTCATCTTGAGAGTTAGGTGCTAATGCCGCCACCAAAGCTTGCAGCTTCTTCAGTTCTTCATTGAGTTTTTCATTCTTCACCCTTGTTTCATTGTTAATTATCCTCTCAACCATCAAATCTTGTACTGCATTTTCCAACTTCTCCCATTAGTTCTGTCTGCCTTGATTCATACTCCTCTTCCATCTTTCGCATTTCCTCTTTCACGCATTCAGTTTGACAGTGCAGTCTTTCGTGCTCCTCTCTTAGCTGTCTCATTTCAACCTCCTTTGCTTTTTCGTTTTCTTCTTGGCTTTGATCGGATATTAGAGAGGAGGATGCACTACCAGAAAACGGTTCTTGGGCGACGAAAAAAAGACGTCACCCTGTTAAAAAATTTTGTCGCCTAAGTACTTAGGCGACGACATGTCGTCGCCCAAGAAGTCGTCGCCAGAAGTGCGTCGGTCAAGAACTTGGCCGACGAAAACTCTGTACATCGTCGCCTAAGAGTATATATTAGGCGACGACACGAATATCGTCGCCTGACAACTTTCTCGTCGCCCAAAAATATTTGTCGCCTAAGATTTAACACCTTGGCCGACGAAAAATTATTTCGTCGCTTAAGATGTTATAACCTGGGGCGACGAAACTAAATATTTCGTCGCCTAAGATCACTACATCTTAGGCGACGATAATTTTTTTTCATCGTCTTATATGATAAGTCCTTGACCGACGATTTAGAAATTTCGTCGCCTAAGATATATTTAAATTTTTTTAAAAAAATATTTAAATAATTTTTTTAAATATACAAATAATGTTTTTTTAATTTTTGCTGGAATTTTTTTTTTTCGACATTTCTTTAAATTTTTGTAATACTAAAATTTAATTAAAAATAACACAAATTTATAAATTGATAAATAATTTATTACATAACTTCAGGATGTAATAAATTACAAAAATTCAAGTTTAACGGTATCGTCGGAGGAAGGAAGAGGTCGGACGGCACCGTAGGGACCCCGGATGACCCGCCATCACCGTCGGCGGGGACGACTTTGTGGGGGCGGTGAAAGATCGCGACCGTGGAAGTATCTGGATGACGAGGGGCCGTCGCTGCGGGACCCGGCTGCCCAGCAGAACGCGAGCCGCTCGCGCCACCCCTAAGCGCCGCATGTCGGGCCGTCATCTGCCACGAAAACCCGACCGACGGTGATTACGGGGGGTTGTTTGAGGTACCATCCGAGTAATATTCGCTCCTCGCACCTGGACGTTGTCCAGAAGTTCTCCTCATGACCATCCTGTTTAAAATAACCATATATTTATTAAAAATATTTTACCGTCTTACAATTAATTTAACAAAAAATAACCATAAATTTCGAAAAATTTATCAACAATAATAGCACAAATAAAAAGTAATAATTATTATAGGATTTATAATTTTTTTAATTCACATAACAAATTATTTACATTAATTCAGAATTATTACATCACAAAAATTAATTTACGAATATTTACATCCTTACTCAAAAATAATCCATTATTTTTTACAAAATTTCCACAATATATTTACAATTATAATTTATATTATTTAATTATTTAATCATTTACAATATATTTACAAATTATTTCCACAAATCCTAAACCCTAAACCCTAAACCCTAAACCGTAAACCCTAATATTTTACAATTGTCATTTACATCACAATTTACCATAATTTACCCTAAAATCCTACCATAATTTACACAAATTTACCCTAATTTACCATTAATTTCATAAATTACAACAACAACAACAATAATTTCACCAACAATTTCACAACACAACAATAATTTTGCACTTCTCCCAAATTTCAAACAATTTCACAATTTCAAATAATTTCAAACAATTTCACAATTTCAAACAATTTCAAACAATAATTTCAAACAATTTCACAATTTCAAACAATTTCAACAATTTCAAACAATTTCAACAATTTCAAACAACAACAATTAAAATTTTCATGAACATAACCAATTTAGGGTTTTAGGGTTATACCTTAAATTGTGGGTCGGGGTCGGGGTCGGGGTCAGGGTCGGGGTCGGGGTCGGGGTCGAGGTCGGCGTCGGGGACGGCGTCGGGTTACGGGGTCGGGGTCGGAGAGAGGGAGAGAGAGAGGGCTTCGGTGGATTTTCGGAGAGAGAGAGAGGGCTTGGATTTGTGAGCGGCTGCGCGAATGGTTAGGGTTCCGAATTTTTGCCTTTTATATTAGAGTTCTTGGGCGACGATTCTTGAAAAATCGTCGCCCTGTTTTTTGAAAATCGTCGCCTAAGATAATCTTGGGCGACGATTTTTTGAAGTCGTCGCCTAAGAGACCCTACTTGGGCGACGATGTTCTTCACTATAAATCTCGTCGCCCAAGATGAATAAAATCGTCGGCCAAGCGTTCTATCATAAAATTCAAAATATCGTGATTTTAGTGATCGGAGAAGAGGAACTGAAAACCGACCGTCAGATATGACCAGCATAACGAATTACGTGGGTGGGAAAAAATTCATCTCCATCGGACAACGATAAGGGCTCGATCCGTCCGGTCAATCGGCGCGGTCAAACCACTAAACGGACGGAAACGGCTATTCGACCCTCCAAATCAAGTAATCTGGCCGGACCTTCAACTGAGAATAGTTTCCAATCGACGAGACGCTTATGAGGCTATAAAAATTTGGTAAAAAATAAATACCCGGGACAGGGCTACCACTAGGTAGAAATAAGAGAACAATTCGTTGCCCGGAACAACCGGCACCAAAATTTTACCAGAATATCTTTATTTTTCACGGGTTGACGTATTTCACCGTTCCGGTCATATCTTATTTCACGACTTTTTTGCGTTTGAGGCCTCTACGTATACGTTGTCTTCAAAACGAAACTTAAACTTAACACTTGTATAAAAAAGTTATACAACATTAGTACATATATCGTGAGTTTGGTGATCGGAGAAGAGGAACTAAAAACCGACCGTCAGATATGACCAGCATAACTAATTACGTGGGTGGGCAAAAATTCAGCTCCATCGGACAACGATAAGGGCTCGATCCGTCCGGTCAATCGGCGCGGTCAAACCCCTAAATGGACGGAAATGGCTATTCGACCCTCCAAATCACGTAATCTGGCCGGACCTTCAACTGATAATAGTTTCCAATTGACGAGACGCTTACGGGGCTATAAAAATTTGGTAAGAAATAAATACCCGGGATAGGGCTACCACTAGGTAGAAATAAGAGAAAAATTCGTTGACCGGAACAACCGGCACCAAAATTTTACCGGAATATCTTCATTTTTCACGGGTTGACGTATTTCACCGTTCCGGTCATATCTTATTTCATGACTTTTTTGCGTTTGAGGCTTCTACGTATACGTTGTCTTCAAAACGACACTTAAACTCAACACTTGCATAAAAAAGTTATACAACATTAGTACATATATCGTGAGTTTGGTGATCGGAGAAGAGGAACTGAAAACCGACCGTCAGATATGACCAGCATAACAAATTACGTGGGTGGGAAAAAATTTAGCTCCATCGGACAACGATAAGGGCTCGATCCGTCCGGTCAATCGGCGCGGTCAAACACCTAAACGGACGGAAACGGCTATTCGACCCTCCAAATCACGTAATCTGGCCGGACCTTCAACTGAGAATAGTTTCCAATCGATGAGACGCTTACGGGGCTATAAAAATAAAAAACATTTCCTTAAAATTTAAATGTGTTTTATTTATTTTAATTATTCGTATTATCTTGGCCGACGAATTACCCTAATTTCGTCAGCCATTATGATACTTGGGCGACGATATTTGTTAAATTAGTCACCCAAGGGTAAAAATAAAAAATAATGTACAATGAAATTTAAATGTGCTTTATTTATTTTAATTATTCGGATTATCTTGACCGACGAAATTAGGGTAATTCGTCGGCCAAGATAATACTTGGGCGACGAAATTAGGGTAATTCGTCGGCCAAGATAATACTTGGGCGACGATATATGTTAAATTCGTCGCCCAAAGGTAAAAATAAAAAATCCTGTACAATGAAATTTAAATGTGCTTTATTTATTTTAATTATTCGGATTATCTTGGCCGACGAAATTAGGGTAATTCGTCGGCCAAGATAATACTTGGGCGACGATATTTGTTAAATTCGTCGCCCAAGGGTAAAAATAAAAAATCCTGTACAATGAAATTTAAATGTGCTTTATTTATTTTAATTATTCGGATTCTCTTGGCCGACGAATTACCCTAATTTCGTCGGACAATATTATACTTGGGCGACGATATTTGTTAAATTCGTCGCCCAAGGGTAAAAATAAAAAATGCAACGAAATTTAAATGTGTTTTATTTTAATTATTCGGATTACCCTTGGCCGACGAAAGTAGTGTAATTCGTCGGTCGAGATGTTATTAGGCCGACGAAATGCTTGTATTTCGTCGGCCAAGAAAAAATAAAAAAATAAAATACTTAGGCGACGATATATATGAGTTTCGTCGCCTAAGGATTAAAAACAATTAGGCGACGACAAAATATAGTTGTCGCCGAAGAATAAAAACTTAGGCGACGATATAAATATCTTAGGCGACGAAATATTGTTTCATTGCACTAGTTTCTATATTAAGCGACGAAATTTATCCTTAGGCGACGATTTTTAATTTCGTCGCTTAAAGTTGAACTTTAGGCGACGATTTTTTTTCCTTGGGCGACGATTTTTTTTTCGTCGCCGAAGTTCCCTCTTAGACGACGAAAAAAAAAATCGTCGCCCGGTTTTTTCAATTTCGTCGCCTAAAGCCTTATTTTTGGTAGTGATGGTGGCCTTTCTCTTTTCTCTGCTGCCTTACATGTTTCTTCTTTTTCCCCCAGTTTCGTCTGTACTGTTTCTTCCTCAGATTGTTCTTCTTCTTCTTCTTCAGATTCACAATTTTTTTTTCTTGGATCAGACTTGATTCCAGCAAACAGTTGTTGTAATAAAAAGAAAAAAAATTGTTAGTTATATAGTTACAAAACACACAGCAGATATATAGATAGTCACAATGACAGTTACATATTTCTAAGACACTTGAAAAACTGAAGGAAGTCAAACATATGAGGTGCATTGTTTTTAAAACTATCACAATTCTCCATGTAACTATGTATGTAACTGTCATGTAACTATCAATGTAACTATCCGTGTAACTATCAATTTTTCATGTAACTATGCATGTAACTATCCATGTAACTATCAATTTTTCATGTAACTATGCATGTAACTATCCATGTAACTATCAATTTCTCATGTAACTATACATGTAACTATCAATTTCTCATGTAACTATTCAGGTAACTATCCATGTAACTATCAATTTTCCATGTAACTATGCATGTAACTATCCATGTAACTATCAATTTTTCATGTAACTATCCATGTAACTATCAATTTCCCATTTTTCATGTAACTATCCATGTAACTATTAATTTTCCATGTAACTATCCATGTAACTATCAATTTTCCATGTAACTATGCATGTAACTATCAATTTCCCATGTAACTATGCAAGTAACTATCCATGTAACTATCAATGTAACTATCAATTTTTCATGTAACTATCCATGTAACTATGCATGTAACTATCAAATGTAACTATCAATGTAAAATGTCCATATATTGATTAAGTTGTATAAGAACTCGTACCGTCAATTGAACTTTCTTTGTTAGCTTTGTGAGGTCCCATTTCCTCATCTTATGTTCCTCATCCTCTGTGCCTTCAATTGACTTTATGACGTTTGTCTTCTCACAGAGCCAATACTAACATACATAAAAAAACAAAAAAAAAAGCAGTTAGTTACCAAATTATTTTCTTACCAAAAAAAAGCAGTTAGTTTTCATGTTGATCTGAACTGATTTGATTTCTTCTTCTGTGTCTCATCTTCTTCTTCCTCCTCCATTTCAGATGTCTTTTTCTTCTTTGCCTTCTCTTGTTTTCTCCTTCTTTTTTCCTATCCCATAAATAGTTTGGACAACAGTACACCATCATCCTCTTCATCCACTGTCCTCTTTCTCTTCTTTCCATCTTCATTAACTGCGTTCATTTTTCACCTATCCATTTCCCTTCATCAAATAAACAACATATAAACATTAAGAAATACTAACTACCAATAAACAGAATATCAGTAAACCCTACATCTTCAAAACTACATGGGCAGAAACAACTAATACAACTCAAATCCCTGCATCACATATGCATACATATGAACTGTAGAATCCAAACTAATAGCTATCTTCATAATCCCAAACTGAATAGAATAAAAGCAATGAATAAAAACAGTAATCAAACGAAAAATTGAATGTCTCAGTAGTATTGGATAGTTACTTGATACTTACATGTAACTATGCATGTAACTATCCATGTATGTAACTATCTATGTAACTATCTATGTAACTATGCATGTAACTATCCATGTAACTACAAATTGCTAGTTACCTAGGTAGTTACAATGCTAGTTACATGGATGTAACTATCCATGTCCCTGCATCACAGATGCATACCTATGAACTGTAGAATCCGAACAAAAAATACACACCAAAAGCAACATCATAATCCAAAACTAAACAGGACAAAGTCTCAGTAGTATTGAATTGTTATTTGAAACAGAATATCATTGAACCCGAGATCTTCAAAACCACACCGATATCAAAGTTTGAACTCCCAAACCCCTAAATCATAAATCCCTAATCCTATTCCTGAACACTAGATCTTCAAAACCTTCAAATTCTGTTAATAGGATTTACTGAACCAAAATGCAAAATTGTAGAGCCTAAAATACTGTGTAATCAGAATGACTATGAAATCAGAAGGAATCGAAAGCAAGAGGCAGAGATTAAGGACTGCGAAGATGTTACCTGAGGTTTTTGGAATTCTGGTATTGTGGAGGAATTGTTCTCGATGTCGCCGTCGAGCCGAAGATGAGCCTTGTGTTGACAGTTACTGGGGAGGACGACAGATTCACCTGAGATAGATGGATGATGGATTCACTGGAGACACAGAGAATCAGGGTTTTCAGCGAGAGTGAGAGTGAGAGAGAGATGAGAAATTGAGAATCGATGAGGTAACGGCGTGGATGAGGTAACGTCGTTAGTGGCACAATTCGTAATTATTTTCAGTTTTAGGGGCAACGCTTTAAAAGATTTTAGTGGTATAGATCGTAATTTTTTTATTTTATTGGGCAACGGTTTAAAACTTTTAAATATGTGTACTATTTTATCATCAAGGAACATTTATTAACAATTTTATCATTTATTACTTGTAAATGTACTATTTTATCATTGACCCTTTTATATATATGCTGAAATTGTTTTAATTGTTTTTAGACTTGTCTTTATTTTCGTTTTAGTAGGAGAGTTCTTAGCCCATAAATCAAAATCTTGACCCAATACCCAGAAACCCAAACCCGAGCCCAAACTTAATAACCTTTGGAAGAACAAGAATACGCGACATGAACTCAAACCTTTGTTTTTCCTGTTCATCATCGTCATCTCAACCCAAAGCATTCTTGATTCGAATTCTTGATCAAACTCATCAGAAACCTTGCTAAGCCTTACTCAAACCCAGAAAATTTCCTAGGAAAATCTTAAATATTAGCAGCCGACCTTGCCAAGCAGGAGGTGTCAAATTCTCGGAGCTCGATCGATGACTCCTTCAAGCTATTTTGCAGGAGCTGGAACCCTAGGAGCCTAGAGGTGGCGAGTCTAGGAACTAAACGGGTAAGTACTCAGTTGAACAAATCGATTTTTGCTTCATGCATGTGTTCATATCTTAGAGATTAAGTTCCTAGACTCTATAAATAGCTGTGTTCAGTATTTTAGAGATAGGTTTTCTAGCAATCCCCATACTTAGAGTGAGGGAGGGATACCTTGGTGTAGGAACTCAGGTGTGATTCTATTTTGGTTTGTTTGTGAAATTAGATTGATATCACTTTGAGACTTGTGTATAATTGTTTCTTCGATTTGAAAAGTTGTAATTGAGCATTGGTTCTAATTTTGTTGTTGTGAAAAGCTGTGTGTGGTAAGCATGATCATTGAATTATTTGGTTAGCCAAACCAGTTCTCTATTGTAGAAAATCAAGTTATGCAGTGGTTGTTGTTGTTGTTAGGATCACAGGCCTTGGAAACTTGCCTTTAAATTTGAGATAGACTTATGTCAGCAAATTTTTTTTATACAAAAAAAAAAACTGGAACTGTATCTGAAATTCAAAATTCCATAAGTAATTGTAGAAAAATCCGTTTTGTGTGATTCCAGTTCCAGATTGTTTTTTGGGATGTCTATTTCAAATGTTGTGAAGACACCATCTTTAAACTCCCAGCTAAAATGTGTCGTTTTTAGCCTGAAAGTTTACTGGACAGAAAGTCAAGAAGTTATTTTGTGATATCAGAATCTTGTTGTTTTCAGTTGCACTTTGTGTTTCTTTGTAATCTTTGTTGTTATGCAATCATAGATGTATTGAATATAGAATATCATTTTTGTGATTTTTTTTTTATGAAATCAATGGTAAAAACTAAAGGTTAAGGATGCTTAAAACTAGCTATAAGATTTAGAACTACTTGTATTGCTTCTTTGCGTAGTAGTCGGTGTGATGCTTGAGTAGGTTCCTTTACACTAAAAGTCTGTGATTTCTTCTTGTTTAATACCAAAATGTCTATAATATGTATCTAGAAGTATAGTTCTGCTTATAGTCCATGGTTTTACTTTCAGATACTTTAAATAGACTTCTAGCAGAAATTTTCCAGAAAAACTCAAAACTGAAGCTGAACTTTGGAAATTCATAACTAATTCTAAAAAAATCGTTTTAAGGTGATTCCAACTCTTGGTGTTTCTTTACTGTGTCTACTATAAATATTTGGAAGAACATGAAGTCCAATTCTAAACATTTTTGTACAGTTTTTGAAGTTAAGGTGACTGGTTCAGAAAGCTAAATTGTGTTTTTGTGTTTTTGTGTGAAACTGTTTTGGTTTGCTATTGTATCTTCTGTTTAGCATCCTAGCTGAGTCTTAATTTGAGTTCTATGTACTTGATTGCTTAAACTAATGATTGTATCTTTTTATTAGGAACTTGTTGTGAGTATCGATAAAGGTAGAGGGGAAATTGGGGAGCCTCTATGATTGCTTATTATGTTGTTTCATTGGTTACATGCTTGTGTGAAATCCTTGTTTCCTTGCTACCATTAATATATTTTGATATACATGTTATCATATAAGGAAATGATGGTGCTATGTATAAAGTACTTTGGAATAAAGAAGCTAGGATTGAAACTTTTGTGTAGTTGAGTCCTTGTCCTCGGAGGTACCATATCCCACGATGCCCGTGTGAATGCGTAAGAATGGCGCAATTAGTATAGGTGAAAAAAGCAGGATTGCCGAAATAGGAATGGACAAGATGACTAGCAAAAAGGGAATGTGAGATTTGAGTGGGAGGTAGTTCATATATTTGAGTAGCCTAAGTCACCCTTGTGGTAAAATACATGGTATATGACATATAAACTTAGTCTATTTGGCTATATGAACTATATGAAGTTGATAATAGATGTATTCATCCATTTTATTAAAGTTGTTCATTTTCTCTTGTTTGAAGAGGTTTTTGCCTCCTGCGGAGCTGTTTGTGCTCACCCCTTAAAATATTTTGCAGTTGAGAAATAAGTAGTTTGAAGTTGGTTTCTTGCAATGATCTTTTATCTACATGTAAAATATGTGTGGTGTTGTTTTCTTTAGAATAAGACTCAGACTTTAGTCTATTTTTGTAATGTTATTTTTAAAAGTACCTTGTAATGAATAATAAATTTCAGTTTATTGTTGAGTTATTCTTTTCAATTTCTTTTATATGCTAATTATGAAAAATCTATTTCGTAGTTAGAATATGAGTTACACCTCAAAAAAAAATCCAAAAATTGAGGTGTGACACAAAGCAATAAGATCTGCACAGTCCTCAGCTACAACATTATTCCCATCTTCCATGTCAAAACTAGGGCTGACATTGGTAGGTATATCGACTTTATTTACCAATACCATCTACCAACCAACTTATGATTGGTAAGCAAAATCCTCTACCAAAACCAACCACCGAAGTTGGTATACCGACATAGTTGGTATGGTTGGTACGGTTGGTAATAGGTCTCTACCATGTTTAGATTGTGGCCCAAAAAATGAAGTGATAAATATAATTTTTCACAAATATAATGCAATGATAGCATTGGTCTGATGGTATGTGGTCATATTTTCGATCAGAGCAGTCATGGTTTCGAAACATACCTCTTGTTAAAATTTAAACATTTTATATTTTAATTGTATTTATATCTATAGTATGTTATAAATATAAAACAATACATATATTATATATTATACATATATTTTAATTGTCTTTACATATATTATACATTTTATAGGTTGTTTGTAAAAAGGTTAGAGGTTCAATTAATTCTCGTTTCCTACATAGATATGAGTGTATTTTTGCATAATTACACGTACTTGGTTGGTACGGTATACCGATGGTATAAAAATCTCAATACCAAATACCAATCATGTTATCAAGACTGATACGGTATACCGTACCAAGTAAGTCGGTTACCAAGTCTTTAGTATACCAACTAGGTTGGTACGGTTGTTACTCGATTTGTTGGTTTCGACATGACCCAAATTGCCGACCCTAGTCAAAACCACCACCAGCAATGAAGGTACCATTGAAAGCCTTTCTCATGGGTACAAGACTGTGGGGACATTCAGTTTTCTCTCTTGGCTCAAACATGTGGCAGTACATGATCCCATACTTGTTTAAGGCATATATAGAGGGATCTTACTTTTCTATGAAGTAGTAAAAGAAATGTCACACTCAATATAGTTAGATTTTGAAAAATTATGACTGGATGCGAGGAATACAAGGCCAAGGCTTGAACTCCGGTAAGGTGCAGCTAATCTCCTTTGTTACAACATCCTTGCCATTTTGACAGTAATATGTGATTAGTCTGTGGAAATATATAGTTTGACCTGACGCTGCAACAAATTACTCAAATTAATACATTCTCTAAATGGATTGCAATAAATCTACTTGTGTTGTTGTTAAACAAATAAAGACAGTTTTTAATAAAGAATAACAAATTCTTTTCTGCTTGTCATGTGTCATGGTTTAATTTACTAAACTGACCTTATACAAAATAAATCAAATTAAATCAGACCTCACCATGTATTGTTTTAGCTGCTACTGCATTTGCTGGAATGTTGCTGCTACTACACTTCTAATAAATGCAGTAGCAGATTTTTAGTGGTTCAGCTAGTGTAGTAGCAGCTTCAGTAATTATAGTAGCAGGTTATCAATGGCTCAGCTAATGTAGTAACATGTTCAACTGGAGAGTTAGCTGCTACTACACTTGTAACAAATGTAGTAACAGAGTTTTAATCGTACAACTAGTGCAGTAGCAGTTTCAGTAAGTGCAGTACCATATTTTTAGTGGGTCAGCAAATGTAGTAACCACTATTTTACGTTTTATGCAACTGTTTAGAGTAGTGGGATGTCATTTTCTAAAATTAGAATTTGGGAGAGAGAATGAAGCTGCTACTACACTGATCCAATCTGCTGCCACTGCACTGATCGTCTAATCTTGCTGCCAATGCTTGGTCATCGAAGAATTTTGCTACTACTGCCTTGTCGTCAAAGAATTTTGCTGCTACTGTCTGGTTGTCCAATCTTGCTGCTACTGCCTGGTTATCCAATTTTAATGCTACTGGTTCTCCAATCTTGCCCAATTTCCACCGATTTCACCTCCGGTTCTCTGTGAATTTCATTCTTCTCACCTTAAATTTAGCTTCATAACCTATCGAATCCCTAACCCCCAATTGACCCGCTTGTTCTTCCAAATCCCTAACCCTCTCCCGACAATAAAAAACAATTAGCTAGAATCAATAAGAGATAGAAAATTGAAGACCTTCCTTGTAAAAAGCACCACAATTCCATAAATGCAAAACATCTTCATATCTGTTGTAGAGAACGGAGGAGCTGGTCTAAGTGGTCGTCGTCGAGCGTCAGGCGTCCGTCATCGTCAAGCGTCCTGCGTCCGTCGTCGTCGTTGATCAGCATAGTCATCGTCCATCGTCATCGACCGTCAGAAATCGTCGTCACAGACCGTCAGAAGTCGTCGTCGATGGTCAGGCGATGGCGCCGTTGACAAGCGTCGTAATCGAGGTGCTGGTCGTTGAGCATTGAGGTGACGGCACCGGTGCTGGTAGTCAAAAAGGCTGATTCAGAGAGAGAAGAGAAAGAGAGAGCGTTAGAACCAGAGAGCGAGGAGAGAGACTGTGGCAGTTTTCGTAATTAAATTGCAAAATAGGTTACTTATGTCATTTCCTAGTGAATATTTGAAGGCAGTAGAAGGATGATGGTTTTGGGCCTTGACTTCTGTCCTTATTTGTTTAAATCTTTTCAATTGTGGGTTTTCTGTTTTATGCAACTGTTTAGGGTAGTGAGAAGTTATTTTCTCAATTAATATTCATGTTAAGAATCCTAGCTAATTGAGAAGTAGCCTCAGTTAAAGAATCATATCATCAGTTGTAACCAGGTCAGAGCTACCTGGACCAGCTTGAGACACTTCAATTGGTTTCTCAACCTGCTCTCTACTTCCACAGTAATTAAATGGCAAATCTCTTTGCCATTCTTGATGGGTGATTTTGGACACATAATGCATAACAAGATTGATATATGGTTTGACACAGCTGGATGGTTTAATTTATCATTTAAATATCTCACTAAATATTAAATAGATTTCCTGGTCAGTAATCCCTTCAGGTTTTGGTTCTTGGTCTGGTGCAATTTTATGGCCGCAAAGGCACAAACCCTCATTTTGTATTGTCAGCCATTTGTTTTCCTGATTGTTACCATAAAAGTTTGGGTTTAAACTTGTCTTTCTAGCCTTTTATTATCACTCAAACAGCACAGCGTACTATATTAGAGCACGTAGAATTTGTTATTGTGCTTTCTTCTCATGGCAAAACTCTGGCTTCAATTGATTTGCAGGATACACTTATGTTCTTTAGAAAGTTTAATGATTTTGTTGGCAAAGACCTTCAGTTCGTTATTGACGATTTATCCACTAAGGATTCTACAGCAGTTGGGGCGATCGACATGGCATTAGGCATGTGGATGGAAATTATATTACTTTTTCACATCTAAGATCTGTTCCCATCTGAAATAATAAGTATTGTCAGAATGGAACGGGAAGCCTTTCCCCTTTAGCAAGGGATGTAGCTTTTATCGGTTGGAGGTTCATAAATGGCAAGAGACAGATTATGTAAGGATTTTATAACTTAGCGTGTGTGTGTATATATATATATATATATATATATATTTATCAAAAGGTGAAATTCATTCTATATTATAGAGAACTTACATCAACGAGTATATAGTGACCTCATTAAACCCAAAAAATTATTGGGAAGAACCACACTCCATAACAAAAAACTCTTACAATCTTGACTCATCAACTATTATAGAACTTAGCGACTCCGGTACCATTTGCCACCAATACGTGGGGAAAGGGCAAGATATGGCTTGTCTAGCTACTGCATGAGCAGCTATATTGCCCTTTCTAAGTACAAAACTCCAGGTACAGGACTGAAAACAACTAATATAAAACTTCGCTTCCTCAATAAGAGCTCCCTCAGCACTATAGTCATCAAGGGTAGAGTCCAACGCCGCATCCCCTTAAATATGCAACCTTGTGAAGCCAGCCTGCAAGCAGAAATGTAACCCATTCACCAATGCTACAGTTTCGCAAGCTTGAGGACTAATGTACCCCAAACCTGGTACTGCCAGCACGCCTAAGCAAGTTCCATACTCATCTCTGCATACTGCTCCTGTTCTCAACAGTCCATGAGTAACATCCAGAGCTCCATCTATGTTTAGTTTAACCATCCCCGAGCTTGGTTTCTGCCATTTAACAACTTCTCCTCTTCCACCTACCTCACTCCTTCTAACTAATCCCCGACCCTCCTCAAATCGTCAATGATTTTAGATTTGCTGCAAGGACCGCATTGGAACTGCTACATTTTTTTTCAAGTTAAATATGAAATAAATTTACATGTCCTTTTACAGAAACGTTTTATATCAAAGTGATGGTCTCTTTGTTTCAGTCATTGGGTGATGAAAAGTTTCAAAAATATTCAGTAACACCAATGTTATTGTTTCTTGATTTTATAAAAGTGTATTACCACTCTGAGACTCTTTCTTCTTTCTTTGGACTCTTCTTGCATGCCAAATCTGATAGAAGAAGACAGCACCCTTAGCACAAACAGCATCAACTACAGGTATCAAACCTGTGCTTCAGCTCGCTCCTTTGTTCATCAATCAGGCATACCTGAGTACCTTCACACATTTAAATTAGTATCAGAATTGCTTAACTTTAGGGTTGTTTTTGTTCTTGTTCAGAATTCTAAGTGCAACACAGCACTTTGATATGCACTCTTCATAAAACTATAAAATGCTTTTTTGCAAATGAGGTATCTATATAGTATATAAATAAAAGGGGTAGAAGCAATGTTTTAAAAAGCTAAGGCGTAGCCGAGGCTATGGAGCGAGAGCCTCACCAAGGCGTAAGCCTTTTGAAAAAAAAAATTTCCTGCTATATATAACATATTCTCAAATTCACAATGAACCACACATTATCACATAAACAAATTCACAAATTCACAATGAACTACACACCAAATGATTGATCACTCTATCACAAATTCAGAATGAACCACACACATAGCTCAAACATTCATCTTTCTCATTAAGAAAACACAATTGAATCGGAAATTCAGAATGATGTGCGTACCTCAAATCAATGATGAGTTAGTGACCGAGGGAGGTGGTGGTTTGAGGGTGCGGCCTCGGCTTGGAGGGTGAGGCGAGGTGGTGGTTTGAGGCGATTGCCAGGCCTCGGCTTGCAGAAGACAGCGAACTGATGGTGGTCAGGAGAGGGAGAGGGTGGTCGGGAAGTGGTGGTGGTCAGGAACGGGAGAGGGAGGTCGGGAATTGGTGGTGGTCGGGAACTGGTGGAGAAGGAGAGGGAGAGGGAGATCTGGAGAGGGAGAGGGAGGTCGGGAACTGGTGGTGGTCGCGAACTGGTGGAGAAGGAGAGGGAGAGGGAGATCGGGAGAGGGAAGGACTGAAGGAGGGACTGAGGGAGGCGCACGAAGATGTGTGCCTTATTATTTCAGTCAAACTAAAACGACCCCGTTTTTTTATCAAACTAGGCGCACGCCTTATGCGCCTTGGGGTGCGCTTTGTGCGCCTTTTGCGCCTTGCCTCGCGCCTTTTGCGCCTCTGCGCCTAACCAGCAAAACACAAGGAATTTTCCTTGCGCCTCGCGCTTTTTAAGCCTTAAGGCGCGCCTGAGGCGCGTTTTTTAAAACACTGGGTAGAAGTGAAGCTGCATCAAATACATCTGTTAAATAATAATCAAAAAAATTTCAGTTGCCTTTAGAATAAATTTGTAGTGAATGATGGACTACATTTGACAAACACAACTAAATAAACAAACCAGTGAACTAAAACTTACAGAACACTAATCTTATTTGTGCTTTTAGCCAAGTGGGACGGGAAAGTCTTGCTTCTAGAGAAACCTCATTTCCAGCATAACAAGGCCATTGGTCGTATGGGTGATCTATACCAACAGAATGACCCAATACATTGTGATTTGTGAAACGTGCTTCAAAAAGATTGAACTTTCTCAATTTGTAAGGAGTAAGAAGAGGAGTTGTGGGGAGCTTGAAAGCAGACATGGAACAGTTCACATATCAATTTGGTTGTTTTTTTTTTTTGGCCCTTTGTCTATGAAAAGATGATTAACAGACCCAGGTGTGTCTTTATACCATCAGTTGGCACCAGAAACCAAAAATTACCAACTGGCCCAATATAATCCCCTGGTAACGTACGTACCTAATTGTGTAAAACGATCCACAAATTGCCAACAAGAAGAGCAGATGGCAGTTACTCAGAAAAATGAAACGCGTTTGTGTGATGATACCCGTGGGTACCCTACCGGCTGAGAATCATTGAGGTTCATGTACATGTTACCTAATGATTAAAAGAAAATAAAAGTCTATATGTTTAAGTTTCAAAACTTTAATTCAACCAAGATGTTTCATAGTTTTGTGTATATATATTTCTATAGCAGTTCATCACACACAAAACATTTGAAAACAAAACATCATATATGCAGCAATACATAAACATAATCATATTGCTGAACACCCCAAAACTGAATTCAATATATATATCAACACTTTTATAGCACTAGACAATATATTCTTAAGTTTTCTGAATTTTTACCTCATATTTAGCTAATTCAATTTATCCAAAAAGACACTCAACATCTTTATGACAGTAGAAGAGTCTTTAAGTATCCGAATATGAATTTACCAACTATGTGTAAAACTGTTTAGTTACTAAATCATGCCATTTTACACTCCTTTAGGAGACATTATAAAACAAAGTTTAACAACAAAACACAAAATTACAGGCCTTCTTCAACTTAATGTTTTATGCAAATAACTATAGAGAATTGCTTTGTGCAACATGTCCATTTTTATTTACAATTTACCTGTGATCTAAGCAAAGTTTTACCTAAAACTCAATTCAAGTTTACATCTGAAAAGAGGCTTTGCCTAATCTGCAATTTTCTTTGAATGAAAACACGATTGATATGCATAATATATCATGAACATTAACTCAAGTATTCATTTCAATCAACATATCATCATAATCATCATACAACAACAAATATGAGATAGCAGAACGCAAATTATCAAGCATAACCATCCAAAAACAATCACAAAAATCTCAATTCATTCCAGAACACAACCAATTGAAATTTAAATTTCATCCGGTTCGATTCGTATACGCTAATCTTATGCGCACACCGGGAGTGCTCTAGCTAGGGTTCTTGCTTTAATCTAAATTCTGAAAATTAAAGCTTGAATTGAAAAGTATGATTATTGAAAAGTCTAACCTTTGCATCTGCAATCCTTGTATCAATTTAGCGGAAGCAATTTTGAAAACCCAAAACTTGTATGCCCCAAAGATCTTCTGAATCCGAGTTGCATGATGTGGTTTTTGAATCCACTTTGAGTCGTTGAGACCCAGCGCGTTCATCATACCAGAACTCAGAAAATTTTTTTCGTCATGGAATAACGATCTAAAATCCTTCTTAAACGAAGGTGTTTTCTGAATTGGGTATGGGCTATTTGGGCCGCGCGTCACACAAAACGGGCTTTAAGGGTTTTTTTTATTTGTTATCATTATTAAGCAAAAACCTGATATCCCAAAACGTTTTGCAAAATAAAAACTAAACATAGAACTGAAGAACATCTTATTTCAAAATTTTATGAATCGATCTTCTAAATGGTTTATAATTTTGTGAAAAGTGCTTTGATACCAATTGTAAAATTTAATGAGCATCCAAGATCATTTCACAAGCATATAAACACAACACAATGATCAATACATTACTGAAACATGAAACAAGAGCTCACAATCTTTATCAGTTTTAGAAATTTACTCACCATTCTGATCCATCCTAGCCATAGCGCTTAGAGCAGCAAAACACAGCAACAAGATTGAGTAGCCTCTACAATCCCACACAGCAACAAGATTGAGTAGCCTCTGCAATCCCAACGTCGTAGCACCTTACTGCAACACACCTTAAGTCTTCTATTCGACTCAGACTTCAACGTCTTTCTATGGAGCAGAACCAAATGTTTCTTACTGAGTGAATAGAGACTCTAAAGCACCTGTATATAAAGCTAGAAAACCTCTTCCCATAAGCGAGTGATTCTAGCTGAATACTCCATCAAAGGAGTTTTGGTGTTATCATATCACAATCAACATAATGGATTTCTAATCAGATGAGTGATATACTCTCATCTAATAACAAGAAATATTCTCCTAATAAATTTCCTATTAAACAGAAATGTATCTTTCAATTGTTTCTTAATATAGATTATATTAGGTCCAAACATATTTTACATGTTGGCACAGACGTAAATTTTCTTCCGTTTTTTCCCCCTTCTTTTTTCTAATTAAGAGAAGAAAAAAATTGTCTCAAATTTTTCAGTTCAAGCCGGAATGATCGTTACATAGCCAAAAGAAAGGTCATCTTTATTGAATTCATCTCGTACAAAACTACAATCAGTTGCATTTTCGCATAGCCACAAGCTACAATGAAACACTTGACAGGGTACTTGCAGAGACCACAACTTACAATATCAAACAGCTACACTACACCAATTGAGAACTATTTTTATTTGATTACAACATTGCGGTGAAAGAAAAGCAACAGCTAGCAAAGTTTCAGTGCAGACCAATGCAGGAGTAAAATAAGAGAGTTCAAGATTCCCTTGTCAGCTCGAAACGTGAGTGGTGCAATCAAGAAATGGATAATCAGTGTAACCAAGAACCGGATCAGATATGTAGAACGTATCTCTGATGTACTTATTTAGAGGAGCATTGAGCTCAAATCTCTTTGGCAAATCCGGATTAGCCAAGAACCAACGGCCGTAAGCAATAAGATCTGCACGGTCCTCAGCCACTGCGTTGTTCCCATCTTCCATGTCAAAACCACCAGCAGCAATGAAGGTACCATTAAAAGCCTTTCTCATGGGTACGAGACTGTCGGGACATTCACATTTTTCTTCAACTGTCTTCATTCTTGGCTCAATCATGTGGCAGTACAGGATCCCATACTTGTTTAAGGCATAGGCTAGATAGAGTCCCAACTCCTTTGGATTAGAATCTCCGGATTCCATATAGTCGGCAAATGGAGATAATCTAATTCCAACTTTATCTGCTCCTATCTCGTTGACAACAGCTTCAACAATGTCGAGTGCAAATCGGCAACGGTTTTCTAGAGACCCACCATATTGGTCTGTTCGATCATTTACTTGATCTTTTAAAAATTGATCGATTAGGTAGCCATGGGCGCCATGAATTTCAACTCCATCAAAGCCTGTAAAATCAAGAAACAATAACATTGGTGTTACGGAATATTTTTGAAACTTTTCATCACCCAATAACTGAAACAAAGAGATCACCACTTTGATGTAATACGTTTCTGTAAAAGGACATGTAAATTTATTTCATATTTAACTTGAAAAAATTACCAGCTTCCATCGCATTCCTTGCACCAAGTCTAAAATCATTGACGATTTGAGGAATTTCATCTGCCCTTAATCGTCTTGGAGGTGTGGATTCCTCAACGTCAGTTCCATTATATCCTATTTTTGGTTGTACGGGCTTGTCAGTAGAAGAGATTGGAGCTTGCCCATTTGGCTGAAAGCCTATAAGCAAAAGAGGGAGAGAATCACTATGAGAACACAACAGATTATATTGAAGAAATATCAAATTCATTGATCTACAACAACCCCATAGCAGAAGCAAGGTTGATAGATCCTAATATTGGTGAAAAAGAAGTTTATAATAGGACTATGCATGCAGATACTATGCACTAGTTATGAATTCTGAGTTATTTAAATTCATCAAACTTGTTCCACGTCAAAACGTTATGTTTTCCTAATAAATTAAGGAAGAGCATCTAGTTTTCACATGTATCACTAGTCTTATAAGTCAGTTATGCTCACAAGGGTTTCTATGATAAAGTCATGAGTCAGGGACGAACCACTATTTGAAACCCTCCCGACGTGCAAAATTTGACAGATGAAGATACCCCCTTTGGCATGTACAGCATTGACAATGGGTTTCCATGCTTCAACTTGCTCCTTGGTCCATATACCAGGAGTATCTGTATACCTTAACGTACCAAAGAAACAAAAAGATTCAAATTTTGGAATGGGAAAGTTGCAAATCTATTGCATCTTGTGATTTACAAGTTTACAGAAAGAAACTTGAAAGCTATTCATTAAGTTACCCTTGTGCTGTGTCTGAAACTCCAGTGGCTTCACTTATGAGAAGACCCCCTTTGGATGTTCTCTGAGAGTAATATAAGATGGCATGTGGCTGGGGAACATTTCCGTATGATCTCATTCTACCCAATGGTGCTAAAACAACTCTGGAATGGATAAACAAAGTAAACACTTGTCAATACAACCATCAATACTTTCTTCTAGACACAAGGCCTAAACCTCGAGACATAGGCCTATATCAATATTGTTATTATTAAGATAGTATTGATATCAATATTGTTATTATTGATAGGACATAGGGCCTAAACCTCGTGTGTTCTCGACTTATAAACCAAAACCCAGATCATATTATGACCAATTCTTGCACAAACAAAATGGACAATTGAATTTGGAAGATGAAAAAACCAAAACATGTTCTTGGCAATAATCAACCAATGTAAAACAGGAGAGAGACAAAGATTTAAGCATAATTTACCTGTGAGAAAGATCAAACTTTCCCGACTTGTAAGGGGTAAGAAGAGGAAATGTGGGAGCTTGGTTAGCCATATATATTATCTTGCAATCTGGGTGCTTCAAGTTGTTGGAGTTTTAGTAGTTCTGGTCTTTTTTTTTGAGAAGCAGTAGTTCTGGTCTGGAAATGAATGGAAGAAACAATTGGGTCTTTATACGTTTGAGAGAACAAGACAAAGTCGGCTACTTGGAACCGCTGGCTGCTTTACCATTACGAAGCTTTGTGAGCTGGTGACGTGTGGAGTTACGTGGGCTGTGGTTTTGGAAGAAACTGGGAAAGTTACTGAGCTGCCAGTTTTGACTTGTGGTTTTGGGAGAAACTATGGAAGTTACTGAGTTGATAATTACTGAACTTGTGGTGGATCATAAGTTCATAACCATAAAAGAGCTTCGAATGGTGACATACCAACAGCTAAATGATGAGCAGTATTATACCAATGCTCACCCATGGAAGAGCTTCAACCCATGAATGAGTTTTTTTCCTCAAATACTGCTCCAATGTCTTATTGAGGTTTTCACTCTGTCCATCAGATTGTGGATGGTAGGCTGAACTTTTATGAAGACCAGTGCCTTGAATCTTAAAGAAAGCTTCCTAGAAATGGTTCAAGAAAAAGGGGTCTCTATCAGTTATGATGGATTGCCATGCATGCATGCAGCTTGCAGATATGATGAATGAATTGTTGAGCAATGACAGCAGCAGTGTATGGATGTGCTAATGGAACAAATTGAGCATATTTTGTGAAACTATATATCAATGACTCATTTACCAGCTGATGTAGGCAAGCCCTCCACAAAGTCCGTGGAAATTGTTCCGGACTTATTGGATAATGTGTGATCAAACCTAGTAGAAGTCCCTTTTCATCACCAGTACGTGTTAGTGAAAAAAAAGAAGGATGATACCTGGAGGATGTGCATTTATGAATGCAGTCACAGTTAAAATAAATCATATTCCTGTGGTTGATGAACAATGAAATCCAATCGACAGCAAAGTTCAGAAGTTATAGTATATCCTCAGGTATCTCTCATTATTAAGATACACAAAACAGAAGATCCAGTAGTTGGTGCAAGTCAAAAGACACACCATTTTTATTCAAATCATCTCATACAAGGTACAATCAGTTGCATCTTCGCATAGCCACAAACTACAATAAAACACTTGACAGGGCACTTTCAGAGACCAGATAATACAATCTACACTATACCAATTGAGAACTCCATAGTCTAGGTTAACCAGCCTATCCAACTTGGTATTGACTATTTTTTTTTTAAATAAAAACTTTTTATTAATAATTCACACCCCCTACATATGTCAGTGAGGTTTGAACTCATGACCTCAAAGTTGTCAGTTAAACATCTTAACCAACCAAGCCACAACTCACCGACTATTTATTCTAGTGTAACATAATGCGAAAGAAAAGCAACAACAATACTTTGAAGCACACCAATGCAGAAGTAAAATAAGAAAGTTCAAACTTTCATTGTCAGCTGGAAACTCGTGCTGACAAGACTCACCCCGAATTTCACCTTGAAATTATCCGGTCTACCTCCAAGGAAAATTTACTGAAAATTGGCATAATCTACCTTGAAAATAGGCAACCCTTACCTGAAAAATTTCAGATAAACACTTCTATTATAAATATTCATCATTCCTCAACTCCTATAGCCTTCATGCTCCCCAAGTTCATCACATCTCCTAAAATACATCGAGCCTTAATCAACTAATAACTATCTCAAATGGTTATCAGAGCATATTTATAATGAAAGAAAAACAAAGAATAAAGAATAACTGGAAGCAACCTCTGACTATGCCTCGACTCTATGTATGCTCGACCTCAATTAAATTTAGCCTGCAAACTGGACATTTGAAACCAAAGGGTCCAGGGAAAAGTAATTTAAAAAAAAACATTAGCATGAGTGGGCGAAAAATAAATAGGTAAACGTACGCAAATTATGAAATCAAAACTTAAGTACTTTCCCAATTTTTCGATAAGCAATAAATCTGTTGCATGCAAGTGCTGATAACGCCTTCAAAAGAAAATCCCAAGAATATGAGCTAGTCAAAATGTCAACAAAGATAATTAATAACATTCATAGAAGAATGTACCAAAATAATGACTAGCCTTGCTAGTCAAAACAACAAGAAGGATTCATAAAGACTTACGTAAAAAGGAATATCAGAAGGATGGACTAACCCCGCTAGTCAAGACAACAACAATAAATCAAAAACATATATAGCCATACAAGTGAGCCTCCTATGCTCGGGTGCCTCCTAGGCAAAAGTACTCACATACTCCCTACACCTTCACGTTATGATAACAAAGAGGGTGCAGGGCTTGCGTAATGTCGTCGACTACATCACATCACTCGAAGGCAGAAATGGCTTGAGTAACCCCACTTAAAACGTGGAAGCCACATCGCCTCGAAAGGCGGAACTACATGCTAGCATGAATAATAACGATCCAACAAGTATGACATAATTAAAGAAACATAAATCCATGTGAGTTTCCCCAAAACTCAAAACGAAAGCATATGTATGATTCCCAACCATACTCAAAGAATTCAAAGAGCAAAGAAATTAATTAAATTCAACAACGTGTCCCACATGTTAAAATACTCAATGAAATAAATAACTCAAATAATTATCATCTTTCGAAAACCCGACAATATGCAAATCTGAAAGTAATCTCAAATCCATAAGTTCATTATCGAAAACATAACTAATCGGTCAATCTCAAATAAATTCCATAACCAATTCAAAAACCAATTCAAAAGCTAAAATTATAATTTAAACTCGGAAAATATAATTGACAACTTATAAAATCATGCATGCTTATTAATTTAAAACCAAAATGTCCACTCACAGATTTAGGCCTAAGCTTGACGAAATCAGAATCGTCACTCAAGCGAGATCTCTTTATATCTTGGCACAATATTCATGCTTAGGATCAACTTCAATTCCGGAAAATAAAATACTTAAATATAAACACAAATCTCTTCCGCTTAACCCGCTACTCTTACTAGGGTTAAGTTTACCGGATTCACACCAAACTCCACCACAACCTTAATTCATCCATTCCAACATTCTAGAATAGATACAAAGGTAATCCAACGGTTCGATCTTTTTAAATTACATACTGGCAAAACCCAACTTGAAAATTCCCATACTTCAACCAACTTCGACCCAAATTCATAAACTTAACATCAATGGACTCCTCTCATCATACTCTACCTAATCAGCTTGAAAAACCACCCAAAAGTGGCGGCACCGCCGTTTGGTCCACCTGCAGCGGCGGCGGCCGGCCACCCCTTAATTGCGACCACCTCTAATCGCTACTTGTGGTGGATCATAAGTTCATAACCATAAAAGAGCTTCGAATGGTGACATACCAACAGCTAAATGATGAGCAGTATTATACCAATGCTCACCCATGGAAGAGCTTCAACCCATGAATGAGTTTTTTTCCTCAAATACTGCTCCAATGTCTTATTGAGGTTTTCACTCTGTCCATCAGATTGTGGATGGTAGGCTGAACTTTTATGAAGACCAGTGCCTTGAATTTTAAAGAAAGCTTCCTAGAAATGGTTCAAGAAAAAGGGGTCTCTATCAGTTATGATGGATTGCCATGCATGCATGCAGCTTGCAGATATGATGAATGAATTGTTGAGCAATGACAGCAGCAGTGTATGGATGTGCTAATGGAACAAATTGAGCATATTTTGTGAAACTATATATCAATGACTCATTTACCAGCTGATGTAGGCAAGCCCTCCACAAAGTCCGTGGAAATTGTTCCGGACTTATTGGATAATGTGTGATCAAACCTAGTAGAAGTCCCTTTTCATCACCAGTACGTGTTAGTGAAAAAGAAGGATGATACCTGGAGGATGTGCATTTATGAATGCAGTCACAGTTAAAATAAATCATATTCCTGTGGTTGATGAACAATGAAATCCAATCGACAGCAAAGTTCAGAAGTTATAGTATATCCTCAGGTATCTCTCATTATTAAGATACACAAAACAGAAGATCCAGTAGTTGGTGCAAGTCAAAAGACACACCATTTTTATTCAAATCATCTCATACAAGGTACAATCAGTTGCATCTTCGCATAGCCACAAACTACAATAAAACACTTGACAGGGCACTTTCAGAGACCAGATAATACAATCTACACTATACCAATTGAGAACTCCATAGTCTAGGTTAACCAGCCTATCCAACTTGGTATTGACTATTTTTTTTTTAAATAAAAACTTTTTATTAATAATTCACACCCCCTACATATGTCAGTGAGGTTTGAACCCATGACCTCAAAGTTGTCAGTTAAATATCTTAACCAATCAAGCCACAGCTCGTTGAATTATTTATTCTAGTGTAACATAATGCGAAAGGAAAGCAACAACAATACTTTGAAGCACACCAATGCAGAAGTAAAATAAGAAAGTTCAAACTTTCATTGTCAGCTGGAAGTTAAATTACCAAAATTTAACAAAATACTCTTCTACACATATCCAACAACTTTCTCAACTATCACTAAGTCCAAATCTGAACAGAGAAGCCATAATTTACCTCGAATGGTCGGAAATACCAAACCGGCCGATTTTCTTCCCAAGCTTGATTCTCCCTCCTTGCTGTGAACTGGCCTGAGACCCATTGAGGGTTTTCTATGCGGGGTCTAAGCTCCATGATGCGAGTGGTGGCTCTTTCTAGGTTGCCCGGATGAGAGAGTTCTGGTCGGGTCACCGAAACAGTCTCCAATGGACTGTTCTTGTATTGCTGGGCTGTGAACGCTTTGAATCGATCCTCAAAGCTCCTATGGATCGATAGACGAGGAAGAGAGGAAGAGAATGGGACCGGTGGCGAGCAATTTCGTTGCCGGACGGCAGAGAACTCGCCAGAAAGCAGTCCGGTCTCGGGTCGGGTTCAAGGGTCGAGCGGAGAGAGTGAAGATTCCAGAAAATGAAGCTTCCCAAACTGAAAACGTACTTCCTATTTATAGTAGTTTCCATCAATGTTTTAAAAGGCTAAGGCGTATGCGAGGCTTTGTCGGGAGAGCCTTGAGCCTTGAGGCGTTAAGGCGCATAAGGCGTAAGCCTTACGATACAATTATATTTATATAATAAATACATGCAGAATCTCATGTCTGCAACAATCATTATTGCATCACCTCTCATTTATTCCTCTAAATGTTAATACGCAGAATTGCATGAAATGTCATTTTCTTTTGTTTCAGTTAAGATGCAGACACACAGAAAAACAGACGCATAATGACATACCTGGCATTCTTTAACATATACTTCCGAGGTTTCTGTTTTTTGGCAGAATCACCAGTGCACTCCTTGGCAATGTGATTGTGCACCACATTTGACACTGCCTTTGCCTACAATAGCAAAGAATCAGAGTGGTATATTTTACAACCTATGATATCTTTCACATCTCAGAAGTTCATTTCATCTGACACTGACACACCATTTACAGCACCATTTATAGGCAGCTTCCTGTAAATGCTGCTTGCAACACACCATTGACAAAAACAATAATCTATACTTAGACAAAGTCATAAAACCAACATAGAGTGGTGAGCATTTACAAGAAGCTTGCTCCAATGAGTCCAATCTATACTTAGATAATCAGAGCACAATGTTGCATCATATACTAAGAAAACACAATTCACAACAGTTCAATTGAATCAGAAATTTGGAGGAAGAGGTGCGTACTGCATACCTCAAATCAGAGGTGAGTTGGTGACTGCAATGGAGGCTTAGGAGGAAGAGGTTTGAGGCGATTGAGTTGCAGAAGACAGCGACGAGGCGGTGGTCAACTGGTCTCGGATGATCGGAATTCTGGTGGTGGTCAGATGGTCGGATGGTCTGTGGTGGACTGGTGGTCGCGAACTCGCGATTCACGAACTGGTGGATTAATCTTGGTGGTGGTCGATTGCGTCTCTGTGTTTGAGAGGGAGAGGGAGAGGGAGAGGGAGGAGGGAGATCGAGAGAGGGAGCATGGAAGGAGGGCGGGCGAAAAGACAGAGGGAGGCGCACGACCCCCAGCCTTATGCGGAACACTTACCCAAAACGACCCCGTTTTCTGTTGCTTCAACTAGGCGCACGCCTTATGCGCCTTAGGGTGCGTTTTTTTCGCCTTATGCGCCTTGGGTTGCGTTTTTTGCGCCTAACCAGCAAAACACAATGAAATTTTCCTGCGCCTCGCGCCTTTTAAGCCTCAAGGCGCGCCCGAGGTGCGTTTTTTAAAACACTGGTTTCCATGAATAATAACTTTTGTTTTTATATCATAACTTTTTTATACGAACTCCGTTTAATGTCCTCGACAACTTTCATGAAGAAAGTTTTCCCAAATTTTAGATGAATGAAAAATTTAACTTTTGGAGTCTTAAATAGTTCGAAAACAGTAAAAGGTCAAAGTAACACAAACGTAAATACCCGTAAATTAACTTAAAAACCGGGATATGACACGTGCAGTGCTGTCAAAAAATGGATAATCAGTGTAACCTAGAGCAGGATCACATATGTAGAACGTATCTCTGATGTACTTATTTAGAGGAGCCTTAAGCTCAAATCTCTTTGGCAAATCCGGATTAGCCAAGAACCATTGACCATAAGTAATAAGATCTGCACGGTCCTCAGCTACAACATTATTCCAATCTTCCATGTCAAAACCACCACCAGCAATGAAGGCACCATTGAAAGCTTTTCTCATCGGTACAAGACTGGGGACATTCACATTTTCCTCCAACTGTCTTCATTCTTGGCTCAATCATGTGGTAGTACAAGATCGGCAACGGTTTTCTAGAGATCCACCATATTGATCTGTTCGATCATTTACTTGATCTTTTAAAAACTGATCAATAAGGTAGCCATTGGCGCGAATTTCAACCTCATCAAAGCCTATGACATTGACAAAAAAAATAATATTAGTGTACCGAAGACTTTTAAACCTCGGCATTCCCCAAAACCAAAAAGAAGAGAATATGATAACGTATCGATCATATAACGTAGTGAAAGTAAGAAATTGACATTTCATGAAGACTCGTACATTTATTTGTCCACTACAAATTTTTTATCCTCACATAAGATATTTTGGCGCCCTACTTTGATAAAATATGTTTCTGTGAAAGGACATATAAATTTATTTCATATTTAACTCAAAAAAATAAATTACCAGCTTCCATCGCATTCCTTGCAGCAAGTCTAAAATCATTGACAGAATGAGGAATTTCATCATTCCTTAATCGTCTAGGAGGTGTGAATTGCGCAACATCAATATTAGATCGTATTTAGGGGCTTGTCGGTACAAGAAATTGGAGCCTGCCCATTTGGCTGAAAGCTTATAAGAAAAGAGGGATAGAATCACCATGAGAACACAACAGATTATATTGAAGGAGTCAACATTATAGGTCAACGAAACACCATAGCAGAAGCAATATTCGTAATTAATAACATTAGGGAAATAGAAGATTATAATATGATTGGATAGGTTTAGATCCTTCAGTAAAATATAGATACTATAAATGCAGGTTCTCTGGAACCAATCAAACATATCCATCTTTCATCTTATTTTTCGGGTTGACATGGCATAATATGGCCCCAAAGATATCAATCTGAGATCTTAAGAGGCCATAAAATATTTCCATCAAAAAAACTAGATATCATCAGCCACAGTAATTCACTTGTTAGAAATAGGAGATGCTACACTAGTTTGAACTTCTTCCATGTTGAAATTTTATGTTTTCCTAATAATTCCTAATAAACTCAGGAAGAACAATTAGTTTTCAAACGCTTGACTAGTCTAATTAGTTGCTTATGGAGTCTCTATGATAAAGTTAAGTCATAAGGGTATATACAAGTCTCCTGATCATCTTTATTGCTTTCCAGGAGCTCTCTCATCTTGAGAGTTAGGTGCTAATGCCGCCACCAAAGCTTGCAGCTTCTTCAGTTCTTCATTGAGTTTTTCATTCTTCACCCTTGTTTCATTGTTAATTATCCTCTCAACCATCAAATCTTGTACTGCATTTTTCAACTTCTCCCATTAGTTCTGTCTGCCTTGATTCATACTCCTCTTCCATCTTTCGCATTTCCTCTTTCACGCATTCAGTTTGACAGTGCAGTCTTTCGTTTTCCTCTCTTAGCTGTCTCATTTCAACCTCCTTTGCTTTTTCGTTTTCTTCTTGGCTTTGATCGGATATTAGAGAGGAGGATGGTGGCCTTTCTCCTTTCTCTGCTGCCTTACATGTTTCTTCTTTTTCCCCCAGTTTCGTCTGTACTGTTTCTTCCTCAGATTGTTCTTCTTCTTCTTCTTCAGATTCACAATTTTTTTTTCTTGGATCAGACTTGATTCCAAAAAACAGTTGTTGTAATAAAAAGAAAAAAATTGTTAGTTATATAGTTACAAAACACACAGCAGATACATAGATAGTCACAATGACAGTTACATATTTCTAAAACACTTGAAAAACTGAAGGAAGTCAAACATATGAGGTGCATTGTTTTTAAAACTATCACAATTCTCCATGTAACTATGTATGTAACTGTCATGTAACTATCAATGTAACTATCAATTTTTCATGTAACTATCAATTTCCCATGTAACTATGCATGTAACTATCCATGTAACTATCAATTTTTCATGTAACTATGCATGTAACTATCCATGTAACTATCAATTTCTCATGTAACTATGCATGTAATTATCAATTTCTCATGTAACTATTCAGATAACTATCCATGTAACTATCAATTTTCCATGTAACTATGCATGTAACTATCCATGTAACTACCAATTTCCCATTTTTCATGTAACTATCAATTTTTCATGTAACTATGCATGTAACTATCCAAGTAACTATCAATTTTCCATGTAACTATGCATGTAACTATCAATTTCCCATGTAACTATGCAAGTAACTATCCATGTAACTATCAATTTTCCATGTAAATATGCATGTAACTATCAATTTTTCATGTAACTATCCATGTAATTATGCATGTAACAATCAATGTAAAATGTCCATATATTGATTAAGTTGTATAAGAACTCATACCGTCAATTGAACTTTCTTTGTTAGCTTTGTGAGGTCCCATTTCCTCATCTTATGTTCCTCATCCTCTGTGCCTTCAATTGGCTTTATGACGTTTGTCATCTCACAGAGCCAATGCTAACACACATAAAAAAACAAAAAAAAAAGCAGTTAGTTTCCAAATTATTTTCTTACTAAAAAAAATACATACCAGAATTAAGTGCGCACAGCCTCTTGTGTTTAACTCGCGACTCGACCCTTTACCCTTTGATTTTAGTCGTTGTCTTAAACAACCTGACAAAAATCTTCCAACCTCTTTAGCCCATCCAAAGCTCTCTATATTGCTCCATATTGCATTTATCAGCTCGTTTGATACATTTTCTCCCCCATTTGCAAATAGAAACTTTATGCAAATTTCTAAAATCACCAGCCTAACCAAATTTTTTCTCTTCTTTCTTTTTCTTCTTCACTTTTTGGATGCTGGTCTTCAGCTTTCTTAAAGCGTCCATCACACACTTTTTTGTCACTCTTTTGTTTGTCCTAAACAATGTCTCTGCGGCATTCTCTTCCACTTGCATTGTGTCAAAGCAGCCACCTTTTCTAGGAAGTCCTAGAATCTCAGATACATCTTTGCTTGTGATTTTGTATCTTCCTTCCCCAATTACAAACACATCAAGCTTTTCATTGTAAGTGTCGGTAATTATTTCAATGAGCTTGTTCGACTTCCCAAAATGTTTTTTGTTGACATGCTCATAAAATCCTTCAAAAATTAAACCAAGCGGGCCATTTCTCAGCTCATTCAGTGCTTCTTCATCTAACACATCTCTAAAACTATCCATTTCAGGCCATGTTGATCTGAACTGATTTGATTTCTTCTTCTGTGTCTCATCTTCTTCTTCCTCCTCCATTTCAGATTTCTTTTTCTTCTTTGGCTTCTCTTGTTTTCTCCTTCTTTTTTCTTATCCCATAAATAGTTTGGACAACAGTACACCATCATCCTCTTCATCCACTGTCCTCTTTATCTTCTTTCCTTCTTCATTAATTGCGTTCATTTTTCACCTATCCATTTCCCTTCATCAAATAAACAGCAAATAAACATTAAGAAATACTAACAACCAATAAACAGAATATCAGTAAACCCTACGTCTTCAAAACTACATGGGCAGAAACAACTAATACAACTTAAATCCCTGCATCACAGATGCATACATATGAACTGTAGAATCCAAACTAATAGCTATCTTCATAATCCCAAACTGTACAGAATAAAAGCAATGAATAAAAACAGTAATCAAACGAAAAAATGATTGTCTCAATAGTATTGGATAGTTACTTGATACTTACATGTAACTATCCATATAACTATGCATATCCATGTAACTATCCATGTAACTATGCATGTAACTATCCATGTATGTAACTATCTTTGTAACTATCTATGTAACTATGCATGTAACTATCCATGTAACTACAAATTGCTAGTTACCTAGGTAGTTACAATGCTAGTTACATGGATGTAACTATCCATGTCCCTGCATCACAGATGCATACCTATGAACTGTAGAATCCGAACAAAAAATACACACCAAAAGCAACATCATAATCCAAAACTAAACAGGACAAAGTCTCACTACTAGAAAAAAGCTCTAAGGTAACGAAAAAATTTCGTCACCTAAGAGCTTCTGTCGTCATGTAAACACTCAAATGACGAAAATTTCGTCACCTAAGGTTCGTCACCTAAGGGCGGTGGTCAGAGAACTCAGATGACGAAAATATTATTTTCGTCATCTCAGTAACCACTTAGATGACGAAATAATTTTCGTCGCCACATAACTTAGATGACGAAATATGTTCCGTCGCCCAAGCACTGAGATGACGAAATAATTTTCGTCGCCAAGTTCCTTAGCTGAATAGTTACTTGAAACAGAATATCATTGAACCCGAGATCTTCAAAACCACACCGATATCAAAGTTCGAACTCCCAAACCCCTAAATCATAAATCCCTAATCCTATTCCTGAACACTAGATCTTCAAAACCTTCAAATTCTGTTAATAGGATTTACTGAACCAAAATGCAAAATTGTAGAGCCTAAAATACTGTGTAATAAGAATGACTATGAATTCAGAAGGAATCGAATGCAGGAGGAAGAGATTAAGGATTGCGAAGATGTTACCTGAGGTTTTTGGAATTCTGGTATTGTGAAGGAATTGTTCTTGATGTCGCCGTCGAGCCGAAGATGAGCCTTGTGTCGACAGTTACTGGGGAGGACGATAGATTCACCTGAGATAGATGGATGATGGATTCACCGGAGACACATAGAATTAGGGTTTTCAGCGAGAGTGAGAGAGAGAGAGAGAGAGAGAGAGAGATGAGAAATTGAGAATCGATAAGGTAACGGCGTGGATGAGGTAACGTCGTTAGTGTCACAATTCGTAATTATTTTTAGTTTTAGGGGCAACGCTTTAAAAGATTTTAGTGGTATAGATCGTATTTTCATGGGCAACGGTTTAAAACTTTTAAATAGGTGTACTATTTTATCATTAAGGAACATTTATTAACATTTTTATCATTTATTACTTGTAAATATACTATTTTATCATTGGCCCTTTTATATATATGCTGAAATTGTTTTAATTGTTTTTAGACTTGTCTTTATTTTCGTTTTAGTAGGAGAGTTCTTAGCCCATAAATCAAAATCTTGACCCAATACCCAGAAACCCAAACCTGAGCCCAAACTTAATAACCTTTGGAAGAACAAGAACACGCGACATGAACTCAAACCTTTGTTTTTCCTGTTTATCATCGTCCTCTCAACCCAAAACATTCTTGATTCGAATTCTTGATCAAACTCATCAGAAACCTTGCTAAGCCGCCCTCAAACCCAGAAAATATCCTCGGAAAATCTTAAATATTAGCAGCAGACCTTGCCAAGCAGGAGGTGTCAAATTCTCGGAGCTCGATCGATGACTCCTTCAAGCTATTTTGCAGGAGCTGGAACCCTAGGAGCCTAGAGGTGGCGAGTCTAGGAACTAAACGGGTAAGTACTCAGTTGAACAAATCGATTTTTGCTTCATGCATGTGTTCATATCTTAGAGATTAAGTTCCTAGACTCTATAAATAGCTGTGTTCAGTATTTTAGAGATAGGTTTTCTAGCAATCCCCATACTTAGAGTGAGGGAGGGATACCTTGGTGTAGGAACTCAGGTGTGATTCTATTTTGGTTTGTTTGTGAAATTAGATTGATATCACTTTGAGACTTGTGTATAATTGTTTCTTCGATTTGAAAAGTTGTAATTGAGCATTGGTTCTAATTTTGTTGTTGTGAAAAGCTGTGTGTGGTAAGCATGATCATTGAATTCTTTGGTTAGCCAAACCAGTTCTCTATTGTAGAAAATCAAGTTATGCAGTGGTTGTTGTTGTTGTTAGGATCACAGGCCTTGGAAACTTGCCTTTAAATTTGAGATAGACTTATGTCAGCAAATTTTTTTATACAAAAAAAAAAAAACTGGAACTGTATCTGAAATTCAAAATTCCATAAGTAATTGTAGAAAAATCTGTTTTGTGTGATTCCAGTTCCAGATTGTTTTTTTGGATGTCTATTTCAAATGTTGTGAAGACACCATCTTTAAACTCCCAGCTAAACTGTGTCGTTTTTAGCCTGAAAGTTTACTGGACAGAAAGTCAAGAAGTTATTTTGTGATATCAGAATTTTGTTGTTTTCAGTTGCACTTTGTGTTTCTTCGTAATCTTTGTTGTTATGCAATCATAGATGTATTGAATTTAGAATATCATGTTTGTGATTTTTTTTATGAAATCAAAGGTAAAAACTAAAGGTTAAGGATGCTTAAAACTAGCTATAAGATTTAGAACTACTTGTATTGCTTCTTTGTGTAGTAGTCGGTGTGATGCTTGAGTAGGTTCCTTTACACTAAAAATCTGTGATTTCTGTTTGTTTAATACCAAAATGTCTATAATATGTATATAGAAGTATAGTTCTGCATATAGTCCATGGTTTTACTTTCAGATACTTTAAATAGACTTCTAACAGAAATTTTCCAGAAAAACTCAAAACTGAAGCTGAACTTTGGAAATTCATAACTAATTCTAGAAAAAAAATTTTAAGGTGATTCCAACTCTCAGTGTTTCTTTACTGTGTCTACTATAAATCTTTAGAAGAACATGAAGTCCAATTCTAAACATTTTTGTACAGTTTTTGAAGTTAAGGTGACTGGTTCAGAAAGCTAAATTGTGTTTTTGTGTGAAACTGTTTTGGTTTGCTATTGTATCTTCTGTGTAGCATCCTAGCTGAGTCTTAATTTGAGTTCTATGTACTTGATTGCTTAAACTAATGATTGTATCTTTTTGTTAGGAACTTGCTGTGAGTATCGATAAAGGTAGGGGGGAAATTAGGGAGCCTCTATGATTGCTTATTATGTTGTTTCATTGGTTACATGCTTGTGTGAAATGCTTGTTTCCTTACTGCCATTAATATATGTAGGATTGTTTCCTTATATACATGTTATCATATAAGGAAATGATGGTGCTATGTATAAAGCACTTTGGGGTAAAGAAGCTAGGATTGAAACTTTTGTGTAGTTGAGTCCTTGTCCTCGGAGGTACCATATCCCACGATGTCCGTGTGAATGCGTAAGAATGACGCAGTTAGTGTAGGTGAAAAAGGCGGGATTGGCGAAAGAGGAATGGACAAGATGACTAGCAAAAAGGGAATGAGAGATTTGAGTGGGAGGTAGTTCATATATTTGAGTAGCCTAAGTTACCCTTGTGGTAAAATACATGATATGGGACATATAGACTTAGTCTATTTGGCTATATGAACTATATGGAGTCGATAATAGATGTATTCATCCATTTTATTAAAGTTGTTCATGTTCTCTTGTTTGAAGAGGTTTTTGCCTCCTACTGAGCTGTTTGTGCTTACCTCTTTAAATATTTTGCAGTTGAGGAATAAGTAGTTTGAAGTTGGTTTCTTGCAATGATCTTTTATCTACACGTAAAATATGTGTGTTGTTGTTTTCCTTAGAATAAGACTCAGACTTTAGTCTATTTTTGTAATGTTACTTTTAAAAGTACCTTGTAATAAAGAATAAATTTCAGTTTATTGTTGAGTTGTTCTTTTCAATTTCTTTCATATGTTAATTATGAAAAATATATTGCGTAGTTGGAATATGAGTTACACATCAAAAAAAAATCCAAAAATTGAGGTGTGACACAAAGTAATAAGATCTGCACAGTCCTCAGCTACAACATTATTCCCATCTTCCATGTCAAAACTAGGGCTGACATTGGTATGTATATCGACTTTATTTACCAATACCATTTACCAACCAACTTATGATTGGTAAGCAAAATCCTTTACCAAAACCAACCACCGAAGTTGGTATACCGACATAGTTGGTATGGTTGGTATGGTTGGTAATAGGTCTCTACCATGTTTAGATTGTGGCCCAAAAAATAAAGTGATAAATATAATTTTTTCACAAATATAATGTAATGATAACATTGGTCTGATGGTATGTGGTCATATTTTCGATCAGAGCAGTCATGGTTTCGAAACATATCTCTTGTTAAAATTAAACATTTTATATTTTAATTGTATTTATATCTATAGTATGTTATAAATATAAAACAATACATATATTATATATTATACATATATTTTAATTGTCTTTACATATATTATACATTTTATAGGTTGTTTGTAAAAAGGTTGGAGGTTCAATTAATTCTCGTTTCCTACATAGATATGAGTGTATTTTTGCATAATTACACATACATGGTTGGTACGGTATACCGATGGTATGAAAATCTCAATACCAAATACCAACCATGTTATCAAGACTGATACGGTATACCGTACCAAGTAAGTCGGTTACCAAGTCTTTAGTATACCAACTAGGTTGGTACGGTTGTTACTCGATTTGTTGGTTTCGACATGACCCAAATTGCCGACCCTAGTCAAAACCACCACCAGCAATGAAGGTACCATTGAAAGCCTTTCTCATGGGTACAAGACTGTGGGGACATTCAATTTTCTCTCTTGGCTCAAACATGTGGCAGTACAGGATCACATACTTGTTTAAGGCATATATAGAGGGATCTTACTTTTCTATGAAGTAGTAAAAGAAATGTCACACTCCATATAGTTAGATTTTGAAAAATTTGGATTGGATGCGAGGAATACAAGGCCAAGGCTTGAACTCCGGTAAGGTGCAGCTAATCTCCTTTGTTACAACATCCTTGCCATTTTGACAGTAATATGTGATTAGTTTGTGGAAATATATAGTTTGACATGACGCTGCAATAAATTACTCAAATTAATATAAGCAAATCACATATACATTCTCTAAATGGATTTGAAACACAAATAAATTCACTTGTGTTGTTGTTAAACAAATAAGGACAGTTTTTAATAAAGAAGGACAAATTCTTTTCTGTTTGTCATGTGTCATGGTTTAATTTACTAAACTGACCTTATACAAAATAAATCAAATTAAATCAGACCCCACCATGTATTGTTTTAGCTGCTACTGCATTTGCTGGAATGTTGTTGCTACTACACTTCTAATAAATGCAGTAGCAGATTTTTAGTGGTTCAGCTAGTGTAGTAGCACCTTCAGAAACTACAGTAGCAGGTTTTCAATGGCTCAACTAGTGTAGTAGCATGTTAAACTGGAGAGTTAGCTGCTGCTACACTTCTAACAAATGTAGTAGCAGGGTTTTAATGGTACAACTTGTGTAGTAGCAGCTTCAGTAAGTGCAGTAGCATATTTTTAGTGGGTCAGCAAATGTAGTAGCCGCTATTTTATGTTTTATGCAACTGTTTAAGGTTGTGGGATGTCATTTTCTAAAACTAAAATTTGGGAGAGAATGAAGCTGCTACTACACTGATCCAATCTGCTGCCACTGCACTGATCGTCCAATCTTGCTACAACTGCCTGGTCATCGAAGAATTTTGCTACTACTGCCTGGTCGTTAAAGAATTTTGCTACTACTGTCTGGTTGTCCAATCTTGCTGCTGGTTATCCAATTTTAATGCTACTGGTCGTCCAATCTTGCTCAATCTCCACCGATTTCACCTTCGGTTCTCTGTGAATTTCATTCTTCTCACCTTAAATTTAGCTTCATAACCTATCGAATCCCTAACCCCTAATTGACCCGCTTGTTCTTCCAAATCCCTAACCCTGAGCCTCTCCCCACAAAAAAAAAAAACAAATTAGCTAGAATCAATAAGAGATAGAAAATTGAAGACCTTCCCTGTAAAAAGCACCACAATTCCATAAATGCAAAACATCTTCAGATCCGTTGTAGAGAACGGAGGAGCTGGTCTGAGTGTCAGGTGTCCGTCATCGTCAAGCGTCCTGCGTCCTGCGTCCATCGTCGTCGATCAGCATAGTCATCGTCCATCGTCAGAAGTCGTTGTCATCGACCGTCAGAAGTCGTCGTAGATTGTCAGGCGATGGCGCCGTTGACAAGCGTCGTAATCGAGGTGCTGGTCGTCAAGCGTTAAGGTGACGACACCGGTGCTGGTAGTCAAAAGGGCTGATTCAGAGAGAGAAGAGAAAGAGAAAGCGTTAGAACTAGAGAGGAGAGAGACTGTGGTAGTTTTCGTAATTAAATTGCAAAATAGGTTATTTCTGTAATTTCCCAGTGAATATTTGAAGGCAGTAGAAGGATGTTGGTTTTGGGCCTTGACTTCTGTCCTTATTTGTTCAAATCTTTTCAATTGTGGGTTTTCTGTTTTATGCAACTGTTTGGGGTTGTGGGAAGTTATTTTCTCAATTAATATTTATGTTAAGAATCATAGCTAATTGAGAAGTAGCCTCAGAAAAAGAATCATATCATAAGTTGTAAACAGGTCAGAGCTACCTGGACCAGCTTGAGACACTTCAATTGGTTTCTCAACCTGCTCTCTACTTCCACAGTAATTGAATGGCAAATCTCTTTGCCATTCTTGATGGGTGATTTTGGACACATAATGCATAACAAGATTGATATATGGTTTGACACAGCTGGATGGGTTAATTTATCATTTAAATATCTCACTAAATATTAAATAGATTTCCTGGTCACTAATCCCTTCAGGTTTTGGTTCTTGGTCTGGTGAAATTTTATGGCCGCAAAGGCACAAACCCTCATTTTGTATTGTCAACCATTTGTTTTCCTGATTGTTACCATAAAAGTTTGGGTTTAAACTTGTCTTTCTAGCCTTTTATCATCACTCAAACAGCACAGCGTACTATATTAGAGCACGTAGAATTTGTTATTGTGCTTTCTTCTCATGGCAAAACTCTGGCTTCAAATGATTTGCAGGATACACTTCTGTTCTTTAGAAAGTTTAATTATTCTGTTGGCAAAGACCTTCAGTTCGTTATTGACGATTTATCCACCAAGGATTCTACAACAGTTGGGGCGATCGACATGGCATTAGGCACGTGGATGGAAATTATATTACTTTTTCACATCTAAGATCTGTTCCTATTTGAAATAATAAATATTGTCAGAATGGAACGGGAAGCCTTTCCCCTTTAGCAAGGGATGTAGCTTTTATCGGTTGGAGGTCATAAATGGCAAGAGACAGATTATGTAAGGATTTTATAACTTAGCGTGTGTGTATATATATATATATATATTTATCAAAAGGTGAAATTCATTCTATTATAGAGAACTTATATCAACGAGTATATAGTGACCTCATTAAACCCAAAAAATTATTGGGAAGAACCACACTCCATAACAAAAAATCTTGACTCATCAACTATTATAGAACTTAGCCACTCCGGTACCATTTGCCACCAATACGTGGGGAAAGGGCAAGATATGGCTTGTCTAGCTACTGCATGAGCAGCTATATTGCCCTTTCTAAGTACAAAACTCCAGGTACAGGGCTGGAAACAACTGATATAAAACTTCGCTTCCTCAATAAGAGCTCCCTCAGCACTATAGTCATCAAGGGTAGAGTCCAACGCCGCATCCCCTTAAATATGCAACCTTGTGAAGCCAGCCTGCAAGCAGAAATGTAACCCCATTCACCAATGCTACAGTTTCGCAAGCTTGAGGACTAATGTACCCCAAACCTGGTACTGCCAGCACGCCTAAGCAAGTTCCATACTCCTCTCTACATACTGCTCCTGTTCTCAACAGTCCATGAGTAACATCCAGAGCTCCATCTATGTTTAGTTTAACCACCCCTGAGCTTGGTTTCTGCCATTTAACAACTTCTCCTCTTCCACCTACCTCACTCCATCTAATTAATCCCCGACCCTCCTCAAATCGTCAATGATTTTAGATTTTTTGCAAGGACGGCATTGGAACTGCTACATTTTTTTTTCAAGTTAAATATGAAATAAATTTGAGAAAATTAAACAAAAACCCAAAAAATCAAACCCTTTTTAAAATAAACTCATGCTCATATTCCATTTTAATTTACACCCAACCCTATTATTGAACATGCCTTATATGTTTTATTTTTATTTTTAGAATTTGTATCCCTCTTTTCCTTGACTCTTTTGCCCTTCCGTTTTTTTTTGTTTTTTGAGAAGATTTTTCCCTTCTGATTGAATGAAAAGACATTCCCTAAATGTGGCTCTTGACTTTCTTTTATTTTAAATAGGGTTAGGGTTTAGACTAGGGTTTAGGGTTTAGGGTTTAGACTAGGGTTTAGGGTTTGTGGAACTGGGTTTAGGGTTTAGGGATTAGGGTTTAGACTAGGGTTTAGGGTTTGTGGAACCGGGTTTAGGGTTTAGGGTTTAGGGTTTAGACTAGGGTTTAGGGTTTGTGGAACTGGGTTTAGGGTTTAGGGTTTAGGGTTTAGACTAGGGTTTAGGGTTTAGGGATTAGGGTTTAGACTAGGGTTTAGGGTTTAGGGTTTGTGGAACCGGGTTTAGGGTTTAGGGTTTAGACTAAGGTTTAGGGTTTAGGGTTTGTGGAACCGGGTTTAGGGTTTAGACTAAGGTTTAGGGTTTAGGGTTTGGGCGTAATCCGTGGAACCGGGTTTTCAGTTGCCGGGTAATTATGTTTAATGAGTTGACCAAACAGCTTGTTAATTGTAATAGTTCAGTTGGTGGCATTTCAGCAATTTCTTTTAACAACAAGTTCTATTGTTTAGATAAACAATATTAATATTTTTACTAAATCAACATAATTAATAAGTTGGGTGTATTTCAAAAGAGTATAACAAGTGAGTGTAATTTAAAAGGGCTCTATAAATTTGGGTGTAACATCAAATTCCCCGTTTAACTTCTGCGATCGAAGGGAGGGTTTTGGTAGCAAAGGAATTTGCAGGCAGCTATTGCTGGCCATTGTTATGATAATATTCTTGGGTGAAAACTAATACTATGAGATGGTGTGGTTTGTTAGGGTTTAGGGTTTGAGCGTAATCTGTGGAACCGGGTTTTCAGTTGCCGGGTAATTATGTATAATGAGTTGGCTAAACAGCTTGTTAATTGCAATGGTTCAGTTGGTTGGCATTTCAGCAATTTCCTTCAACAACAAGTTCTATTGTTTAGATAAATAATATATATTAATATTTTTACTAAATCAACATAATTAATAAGTTGAGTGTATTTCAAAAGAGTATAACATGTGGGTGTAATTTAAAATGGGTCTATGAATTTGGGTGTAACATCAAATTCCCCAATAAATTTACATGTCCTTTTACAGAAACGTTTTATATCAAAGTGATGGTCTCTTTGATTGTTTCAGTCATTGGGTGATGAAAAGTTTCAAAAATATTCAGTAACACCAATGTTATTGTTTCTTGATTTTATAAAAGTGTATTACCACTCTGAGACTCTTTCTTCTTTCTTTGGACTCTTCTTGCATGCCAAATCTGATAGAAGAAGACAGCACCCTTAGCACAAACAGCATCAACTACAGGTATCAAACCTGTGCTTCAGCTCGCTCCTTTGTTCATAAATCAGGCATACCTGAGTACCTTCACACATTTAAATTAGTATCAGAATTGCTTAACTTTAGGGTGGTTTTTGTTCTTGTTCAGAATTCTAAGTGCAACACAGCACGTTGATATGCACTCTTCATAAAACTATAAAATGTTTTTTTGCAAATGAGGTATCTATATAGTATATACATAGAAGGGGTAGAAGTGAAGCTGCATCAATATATCTTTTAAATAATAATCACAAAAATTTCAGTTTCCTTTAGAATAAATTTGTAGGGAATGATGGACTACATTTGACAAACACAACTAAATAAACAAACCAGTGAACTAAAATTTACAGAACACTAATCTTATTTGTGCTTTTAGCCAAGTGGGACGGGAAAGTCTTGCTTCTAGAGAAACCTCATTTCCAGCATAACAAGGCCATTGGTCGTATGGGTGATCTATACCAACAGAATGACCCAATACATTGTGATTTGTGAAACTTGCTGCTTATGAAAAAGAATGAACTTTCTCAATTTGTAAGGAGTAAGAAGAGGAGTTGTGGGGAGCTTGAAAGCAGACATGGAACAGTTCACATATCTCTTTGGTTTTTTTTTTGGCCCTTTGTCTATGAAAATATGAATAAAAGACCCAGGTGAATCTTTATACCTTCAGTTGGCACCAGTAACAAAAAATTACCAACTGGCCCAATATAATCCCCTGGTAACGTACCTAATTGCGTAAAACGATCCACAAATTGCCAACAAGAAGAGCAGATGGCAGTTCCTCAGAAAAATGAAACACGTTTGTGTGATGATACCCGTGTGTATCCTACCCGCTGAGGATTATTGCCATCCCTAAAGATGAGAGAGTTTTTCAAAGGAAACACGTTTGTTTGATGAAGAACATAATAACAAGTCGAGATGCTAGCCTGTAAATTAAAATCCACTTTCGAAAAAAAAATAACAATTTGTAATAAAGACCGGGTTACTTAGTCAACCGACACAATTTGTACACAGACCATTTGTACATTCCAGCCGTCTCCGGAAGAAAATGCAGAAGCAGAGAGTGACGTTGTGCACCTGTTGGCACAGACGTAAATTTTCTTCCGTTTTTTCCCCCCTTCTTTTTTCTAATTAAGAGAAGAAAAAAATTGTCTCAAATTTTTCAGTTCAAGCTGGAATGATCGTTACATAGCCAAAAGAAAGGTCATCTTTATTGAATTCATCTCGTACAAAACTACAATCAGTTGCATTTTCGCATAGCCACAAGATACAATGAAACACTTGACAGGGTACTTGCAGAGACCACAACTTACAATATCAAACAGCTACACTACACCAATTGAGAACTATTTTTATTTGATTACAACATTGCGGTGAAAGAAAAGCAACAGCTAGCAAAGCTTCAAGGCAGACCAATAAAATAATAGAGTTCAAGATTCCCTTGTCAGCTCGAAACGTAAGTGGTGCAATCAAGAAATGGATATGTTTGCGCCTAAATTAACATTTTTTCTGGACAATAACTGTCTACGTAAATGTTAATTACATTCTTGGACTATGTCAGTTGGCGAGCCCAAGTTTCTTTGAAGCTTACAAATAGCGGCCCGCCAGCAAGACCACGCGAGGCGAAATGTAAGGTCCGCGCGCGGAATGACTCCGCGCGGACTGAGGGATCTCGCGCGTATCAAGACAAAGGTACAGCTCGCGCGGATTAAGGATCTCGCGCGCTACAAGACAAAAGACGAGCTCGCGTGCAAAATGACTGCGCGCGGAGTGAGGAGCCATCTCGCGTGCATTGCGCGGAATACAGTCCGCGTGGAATGACTTTGGCGAGGCGGAGAGTATCTTGGCGAACTGACTTGTTGGTTCGTAAGCTCGCGAGGTAGACATAAACGAAGTTCGCGCGACTGCCTTTAATCGTTTTGGACTTTTTACAGTCTTTGACATGCTTTGGGCCAATCCCTGTGGCCCTTATTAATTAAGAAGTCTTCTTTTGGCCCGCGAGCAGCGAAAGTCCGCGAGGTGAAATTGAGCTTCAGGAGTCCGCGGTTTGCGCGAGTCAGTCTTCTACTTGGATTGTATTACATCGCGGGATAACTGTTCCTAAAGTCTAGTCCGCATAGGACTCTACAGTTGATGGCGCCGGAAACATTTTATCCTTATCTTACGCGAACTATGCGAACTAAATACGTGTCACGCAAAGATTGGTCTGCATGGGATGAATAGTATCCTTGTGCTTCACGCTGCAGAGTCCAACACGTCTCTCCTATCTCTTTCGCGGCGGACTCTCTTTCTCCCACTATATAAAGAAGCTCCACGGCTTACAGAAGGGGAACACACACAACACAAATACAACACAATTACTCAACTCAATTCTCGACCCAGTCGAATCACCTACGCTCCCAGGAGCTTCATTGCCGCTTCCCTGCTAAAGCAACGACAACTCTCTACACAAAGACACACACAATCAATCGAATACAACTGCACAACAACTTTCAATCAGCTTGAAAACCCTCTCGACCTCGTCGAAACCGTCAGCGCTCCCCGGAGCCGATCTCCCTTCGAAGCCTCTTCGAAGACCCGTTTCTAAGCGCCTCGCCGCCTAGAACCCTCCAGAGTTCTCCGGAACTCGCCCTTGATTTCCCTATTGTTGCTCTGCTCACTCGGCTACGTGAGTATCGATCGACAGGTGACCGAGAAGACTAAGCTCGTAAATATTTCCTCGCCCGCGAGGTGACACCGGAGCTCTCTTTCGCCTGTTTAGAGGTCAGAACGCGCACCGTTCTCTTTCCTCATCCGTGAGGTGGCACGCCCCGCACACATCGTTTTACTTTTGTTCCCTCTCTACCCCTGCTGAGAACGTGGGCCAAAACATTGGCACGCCCAGTGGGACCAGGGTAGTCTCTGACGTCACCTTCATCGGGATCGACGAACAAAGATGCAATTTGATTTCCAAGATTTCCAAGAAAAATCAAGAGCCATCGAGAGAAAATATGCTGAACTAAGAGCTGCTAGCCACAAAAAACATGCCGAACGAATGGCTGCCATCCTCAAGCAGCACGCAGAGCAAACGGCTGCTAGAGAGGCTGCTAAAGAAAAAGAAACAGCTGCTAGAATGGCTGCTGAAGAAAAGGCAAAAGCTGATTGGGTTGCCTTTACAGAGAAATGGGATGCCATCCTCAAGCGACATTGTGAGCCTGAGGCTGCTGAAAAAAATGAAAAAGCTTTACAATGCCTAAATGTGAAGCTTACAGTTGACGAGCATGTCCCTGCCAAAAAGATTGAACTGCCTAGCAGCCAATCTAATGGTGAAGATTTTCCTTTGGACGAGCCCACGTTCAAAGAAGAAATTCCTTTGTCAATCAATGACAAAGAACCTGAGGTTGAGGCCGCAAAGATTTTGGATAATAATCATGTCCCGAAGACTGACTGTGTTCCTCAGGAAACAGAGCTTGAAGATAGGACAGAACAGTCCATCTTAGAAGATGAAATTAGTTCGAACATCGATGATGGCGAACCACAAATTCATATGAAAGGTGTCCAAGAAGCCAGCTTCCCTATGCAAGACATATATGTGGACACAAGTCAGATGCATGGGGGGCACGGCGTAACTCGTCTTCTTTCTTTAATCCACCACCATGATCAAGGGCATGATCAACTCAAGTTTTGTCCTATTACTGGACATTATCAAGAAGCTGCCCCAGGTCATGACAAACTTAATTATACATGGTGTGGTGGTATACCTAGGCCAATTCGTGGCCTCACATTCCAATATAATTGGAGTCTCTGCATGCAAGTTCAAAGGCCAAATGATGGCTTTAGTATTGTATGTGGGAGACATTTTTACACCCAGAATTGCAAGTTTATTATACATGGGTGTAAAGTCGAGTATTCTCAATGCCATCTCACTATAGTCTGCAGCAAGAACTTGGCAGCATCTAAACATGATGCTCATGGATTTCATATATCTGCATCAGAGGCAGAGGTGGATTCGCTGGGTTGTGGTGACTCCAAAATTGATTTTGACACAGCGCCAATTTATGATGAGTATGATGAAGACTATATGTTGGTGCGTCTGTCTCATAATCATATTCCACAAGAGTTCAATCCCAGTGAAGCTCTTGATATGGTCCTCTTCCATAAGCAATGTGTGGCTATACCTGATAAGACCATGCATTCTGACGTGATAGTCAGTGACAAGGCAGATCTTTACACCATTTTGTCCGCAAGAATGCAATTGAAGATCATGCTTTGCCAAATAACCACTACTAGAAAAAGGTTCTAAGGTGACGAAATATTTTTAATTCGTCACCTAAGAGAACACTTTAGTGACGAAACCCGTTTCGTCACCTCAGTGACAATTTTCGTCATCTAAGTAAGGTAAGGTGACGAAATATTATTTCGTCACTATTTTCGTCACCTTAGAGCAACCTTAGGTGACGAAAATACATTTCGTCATGTAAGTGATATGTTGGGTGACGAAATATATTTTCGTCACCTAAGTTTTGAGCACTTAGGTGACGAAAATAAATTTCGTCATGTAAGTGATAGGTTGGGTGACGAAAAATATTTTCGTCACCTAAGTTTTGAGCACTTAGGTGACGAAAATATATTTCGTCATTTAAGTGATAGGTGGGGTGACGAAAATATATTTTCGTCACCTAAGTTTTGAGCACTTAGGTGACGAAAATATATTTCGTCATGTAAGTGATAGGTGGGGTGACGAAAATATATTTTCGTCACCTAAGTGATAGGTGGGGTGACGAAATATATTTTCGTCACCTAAGTTTTGATCACTGAGGTGACGAAAATACATTTCGTCATGTAAGTTATAGGTTAGGTGACAAAATATTTTTTCGTCACTAAAGTGTCTCTCTAAGGTGACGAAATAATTTTTCGTCATGTAACAGGTTACTATGGTTTATTTCGTCACCTTACTGAACTTGCTTTTTAAACGCCGATTGACCGGACGGATCGAGCCCTTATCGTTGTCCGATTTACCAAATTTTTATAGTCCCGTAAGCGTCTCGTCGATTGGAAACTATTCTCAGTTGAAGGTCCGGCCAGATTACGTGATTTGGAGGGTTGAATAGCCGTTTCCGTCCGTTTAGGGGTTTGACCGCGCCGATTGACCGGACGGATCGAGCCCTTATCGTTGTCCGATGGAGCTGAATTTTTTTCCACCCACGTAATACGTTATGCTGGTCATATCTGACGGTCGGTTTTCAGTTCCTCTTCTCCGATCACCAAACTCACGATATATGTACTAATGTTGTATAACTTTTTTATACTAGTGTTGAGTTTAAGTTTCGTTTTGAAGACAACGTATACGTAGAGGCCTCAAACGCAAAAAAGTCGTGAAATAAGATATGACCGGAATGGTGAAATAAGTTAACCCGTGAAAAATGAAGATATTCCGGTAAAATTTCGGTGCCGGTTGTTCCGGTCAACGAATTTTTCTCTTATTTCTACCTAGTGCTAGCCCTATCCCGGGTATTTATTTTTTACCAAATTTTTATAGCCCCGTAAGCGTCTCGTCGATTGGAAACTATTCTCAGTTGAAGGTCCGGCCAGATTACGTGATTTGGAGGGTCGAATAGCCGTTTCTGTCCGTTTAGGGGTTTGACCGCGCCGATTGACCGGACGGATCGAGCCCTTATCGTTGTCCGATGGAGCTGAATTTTTTCCCACCCACGTAATTCGTTATGCTGGTCACATCTGACGGTCGGTTTTCAGTTCCTCTTCTCCGATCACCAAACTCACGATATATGTACTAATGTTGTATAACTTTTTTATACTAGTGTTGAGTTTAAGTTTCGTTTTGAAGACAACGTATACGTAGAGGCCTCAAACGCAAAAAAGTCGTGAAATAAGATATGACCAGAACGGTGAAATAAGTCAACCCGTGAAAAATGAAGATATTCCGGTAAAATTTCGGTGCCGGTTGTTCCGGTCAACGAATTTTTCTCTTATTTCTACCTAGTGCTAGCCCTATCCCGGGTATTTTTTTTTACCAAATTTTTATAGCGCCGTAAGCGTCTCGTCGATTGGAAACTATTCTCAGTTGAAGGTCTGGCCAGATTACGTGATTTGGAGGGTCGAATAGCCGTTTCTGTCCGTTTAGGGGTTTGACCGCGCCGATTGACCGGACGGATCGAGCCCTTATCGTTGTCCGATGGAGCTGAATTTTTTCCCACCCACGTAATTCGTTATATACAACATATCTGACGGTCGGTTTTCAGTTCCTAAATCCTAAAATTTGAAAATGGTAGAAAGAAATTTGGTTCACTTAGATGACGAAAATTCATGGTTTCGTCACCTAACTTCTTAATATTTGGAGGGTCAAACTTCCGCCAATTTGTTGGGCCAAACTTTGTATTTCACTTAAGTGACGAGTTTGGCTGTTTTCGTGGGCTTAACCTCTTGTAATAAACCCAAATCCCGGTTATACTCGTTTAATCCGAATGCTTGCTCTGAAATCCCTAGTTCGATTCTGTCGCCTCTCCTCCTCCACATCGCCGTCGCCTCTGCTCCTCTGCGCCGTCTCCTCCCATATCGACATCGATTCCAATCGGCCTCTCCTGCGCCCACATCGACATCGCCTCCACATCGCTGTCTCCTCCCTTGCTCCACATCCACTATGCCGCCGACTAGTGGGAAGAGGAAGAGACAGGCGGAACAGTCTCAGCGACTGATGCAGGAGGTAGCCCAGCAATATCGACCCCCCACAGAAGTCCCCTCGCGGCCTATGGCGCCTCCGTCAAGTTCGGCACCTCCTCTCCCTCCACCACTGCCCGTCGTCGACGAACCTTCCCCAGATGATCATCGGACTGGCCAGTTGTCTGCTAAGATCAGCATTCGGCGCAAACCGCGGCCTGAAGGAGGTAATGATCGAGTTTTTGTTTTTGTTCTCTAATGTTGAAGTTGGAAGCATTTGTTCTCTAATACAAGTGAGTTCATACTCCATTGATTTGTATAACTCAGGGGGGTGTTCCAATAGTAGCAGAATATATAACTTTCTGATTGTGTTCTTTAGTGCTCTTTATACATGTTTATAGGTTTTGAACTCTTGATTATGATTTATGTGAGAGTGACTGATATCATCATTTTACTTCCAACTTAGTGATTGATCATTGTTTGGTTAAATGAATTTTACGTATTCTATATATTGCTGATGGTGTTATATGAATGAAGTACATGGCTATCTACCAATGATAGAACCCCTTTCATAAATGGCAAACAATAAGCTACTTTTGTTCCATTGATGTGATGAAGATTGTTAGAGCGAGTGTTTTAGTAAATTCATGTTCGGGATGTTGCAGCTTATTATTGGGATTGAACTGGTTTCTCACATTATTGCTTTTGTTTTTAGCTTGTTAGTGGTTTTCTCTGCATTATTATTGCTTTTTTATTTTTTGGACAATGCTAAAGCAACAAATCTGTGGTCATTTTATCTATCAAAAGTATATGTGGTTCTTTTATATTGGGTTGGTGCTTGCAGCTAGTTTCTTTCTTTTCTCCAAATCTGCTGTTTTTGGTGGTGTTACTACTGTCGACATTCTAGGTGCTTTCTGCTGTGTTGGAGTGATATTTAATATGATATTAGTCTTGCTGCACTGGTTCTTGTAAGTTCTTCAATAATCTTGCTTTTACTGCTTCATATAAATATTACCCTTAGCTATGCAATTATGTAGACCAGTGCCTTGCCTTCTGATTATACTGCACCCTTGTTCGGAAACAAAGAGTCAAAAAGACCTGTTTTTGCGACTGGGATTTTCTTTTGTTTTGCTGATCCAAGATGACACGGAGTTGTTGCTCATCACATCCTTGGTGATACCGATTTTGTTGCAAACATAGTTAACCACCTGTCCACCACCAGTCATTTTAAGGCCGTTTTTGAGAGCGCTCTCTTCTCCTTTCTGCTTCAGCTGTTCTTCATTCTGATGACTTGGGAGTGGATTGCGAGAGTGAGTACTATTTGTAGTCTAGGTCTTTATTTTGTACATGTTCAGAAACAAGAAAATTATCCCAAACAATGATCAATCACTATATATGTTGCATACATCCTGTTACTAAAATTCATTTAACCAAACAATGATCAATCACTATATATGTTGCATACATCCTGTTACTTCCAACTTATATGCAGAGGTAGTCCGATCCGGCGCTGCTTATCTTTGAATTGACCGGCCCCTGAGCATCATTGACCGGCCCCAAATATTTCATTTGTTTCACTTAACCAATTCCTAAACTTAGTTGATTTGCTTTTGACTTGTTCAAGTGTTTGGCCATCCTTTTTATTTGGTTATTTTGGCATGTGGTAATAGGCTTATTTATTTTAACTCTGTGTGTTGCTGCTACTGACCCTCCTATTGCCCTAATATGAATAATTATGTGTTGCTAGTATGGTATGTCTCATCCAGGTTGATTAATTTTGTATTTTTTTGTTTTTTTGCAGTTTCTCTTCGCCAAATTCGGCGTATGCCAGCCAGCAGTCCCACCCCAGGAGCAGCCCAATGATGATGATCATGATGATGGAGGCATTGATTCAATAGACATTACTCCATAGTCACTACTTGAGTTTCTAGTATATATTTTGTATGAACAAGCTAGCTGCTAGTCTCTATATTGATCAAGTACAGTTGATGAGTTTGTATATGAACTAGATGATTATATATATAGATATATTTTTGCTACTGGCCAGGTGCTTTGAAATCTTGAGTTTTTTTTTTTTTTTTTTTTTTTATGTTAATATTAAATGTGATATTAATAATTTTTAATGATTAAATTTAATAAAAATAAATAGCACTAAGGTGACGAAAGTTTAACTTTCGTGGCCTTAGACGGATGAAAGAATTATCAGCAAACTGACCGTTTTCGTAGTGTTAGTATTTTGGTAACGATAGTTGTCGTCAGCTAAGTAACTTGGCGACCAACCAATTTTCGTCAGCTAACTAACTTGGCGACGAAATAATTCTCGTCAGCTAAGGAACTTGGCGACGAAAAATATTTCGTCATCTCAGTGCTTGGGCGACGGAAAATATTTCGTCATCTAAGTTCTTTGGCGACGAGAATTATTTCGTCATCTGAGTTCTGTGGCGACGAAATTTATTTCGTCATCTAAGTTCTGGGGCGACGAAATTTATTTCGTCATCTAAGTCCTGTGGCGACGAAAATTATTTCGTCATGTAAGTAGTTACTGAGATGACGAAAATTATATTTTCGTCACCTGAGAGCTCTGACCACCGGCCTTAGGTGATGAACCTAAGGTGACGAAATTTTCGTCGTTTGAGTGTTTAGATGACGACAGAAGCTCTTAGGTGACGAAATTTTTTCGTTACCTTAGAGCTTTTTTCTAGTAGTGAACAAAGATGCTTGGGGGGCAACAAGGCAGTCCCTACGAGCTACTTTCTTCAAATTTTCAGGTGGTTGACGCACAACATCTCTGCTCAACACTTGGAAATTTTCAACGACGAGGTTCTCATGCCAGAAACATAACGGCGTCGAGGCTTGGAGTGAAGCATTGGTGGCCTCCCCCGTGGCCTTACGAAGGGTAACTAGCCATGCTATACTCTCTTCTTTCCTTTACTCTTAGTTTTACCTCATTTTTTACTTTTGGTTGCTTTCATTTTTCTTTCTTTCTTGCATTGAAAAAGAAAATACAAAAAAAAAATCAAATAGCAGAAAACACCAAAAAGAGATTCTTGGTTTTGCTAAAATGCAAGACAACTTGCCTCCAAAAGGCTTGAACTTTATTTGAGGCCTATCCCTGAGGCCTGGAAACAATACCGCAGGCATTCCATATGCCTTGAATTGCTGCCAGCGAAGTCAAGCCAGAGAAGAAATTCCAATAGTTGCTAAAAGTTGCAACATCCATTACCAAACAGTCAACTTCGCCGATAAAATGGAATGCTCCAGGAATAAATAGCAGGCGAGCCATATATCAATAGAAAGCTCTGGATGTCTACTTTCCAGAGGATTTTACGGTTTGTCATTTCGCCATTCCTGGAGAGAGTTATGGCAGATTGAATGCAGGAGGGTCAGGATACCGGACAGTCCACCTCGCCGATCAACCTGGAATGATCTAGGAAGAACCGGCAGGCAAGCCCTATATCAATGGAAATCTCTGGATGTCTACTTTCCAGAGGATTTTACGGTTCATCATTTCGCCATTCCTGGAGAGAGTTATGGTAGATTGAATGCAGGTGGGTCAGGATACCAGACAGTCCACCTCACCGATTCAGGTGGAATGATCCAGGAAGAACTTCGCCGGTTAAGCTGGAATGATCCAAAACGACCTAGCAGGCGAGCCATATATTAATGGAAAGCTCTGGATGTCTACTTTCCAGAGGATTTTACGGTTTGTCATTTCGCCATTCCTGGAGAGAGTTATGGCAGATTGAATGCAGGCGGGTCAGGATACCAGACAGTCCACCTCGCCGATTCAGCTGGAATGATCCAGGAATAACTTCGCCGTTTTAGCTGGAATGATCCAGAACGACCTAGCAGGCGAGCCATATATCAACAGAAATCCCTGGATGTCTACTTTCCAGAGGATTTTACGATTCATCATTTCGCCATTCCTGGAGAAAGTTATGGCAGTTTGAATGCAGACATGTCAGGATATGAAAGTTTTGATGTATGGTACTACAACTCATTCACTGGGGGGCATACTAAAGTTTTGATGTCCTTTATTCGTCGAACAGACATCAAAACTGGGGGGCACATTAGGGTAGATATGTGTTCTAGATATTTCAGACTTTAGACCCTTCTTGAGGTGTCTTGGTCATTATTTAGGCCAATCCCTGTGGCCTATTTTTCGAAAATTCACATTTGATCCATACTGGGGGGCAACGAAGTCACTCCATGATTTGGTTCGCCAGTGCCAAGAGCTCAAGTGAAGGGCAATTTTTCAAATATATCCACTCAAGTTACATTCACTCGAGGTGTATCCACTCGAGCTCGAGGTACATCTGTGCGAGGTACATTCCTTCAAGGACATTATCTAGTCGAGGTGCATGCATGGTACTATGTTCTCTGAGTGGAGCAGGCGAAGCGCACGGCATCATTCGTAGTCATTCAAGTCCAAGTACCTATGTTAAGTTTATGGTCGTCAATTGATTAATATGGTACTGGGCGAATCATACAGCAACTTCGCTACAATGCTTTGTTACCGGGTGCTTGAGTTTTGGAGCTTATTCACAGGCTTGTTTACTCCAAGTCATTTAATATATGAACCAAGCCAATACCAGTGGCTTTGGGGCAGCATGAGCATAAACCTCTTCAGTCATTCTTGACATTCATGACTTCGAGGCTGGGGGGCAATGTTTACACCCAAATTAATATTTTACTGGACAGTAATTGTCTATGTGAATATTAATTAAATTTATGGTCCACGTCATACCGGCGAGCCCGAAATAATGGGTTTACAAGTGATGGCCAGCCAGAAAGTCATGCGAGCTGGACAGTCCGCGTACGAATGGACTCCGCGTAACAGACTTTGCGTACAAGAGGAGTTTAATTGTTGGGGGAACACCTCGCCCCGACTTAGCATCGTACCCCAACTTGTATATACAAGAGCACGTGCATGGCTTGTGGTCCTTTAATTACATAAGCATCTCGACGGCATCTTGATGGAATCTCGCTACGACTTGGAAGCATCTCGCCAGCATCCCGCCGCTCCCTTAAATAAAGAATGGAGCAGTGTTTAATTGCATTCTCGAGCCAGTACGTGAACATGCATGCTAGAGAGTATGTGGTCAGTAAGGTTCTTTGTCCTTGTCAAGTTATCATATATGGTTGCATGGGCATACGTCCACGTCCAGAGAGTCGTGTTAGAAGGCAATCATTATGCCTGCATGACATTCACGTTCAAGGGTTAGCATTCTAAGGCAATTTTGATGTCTTTGGGATAATAACAATACAGTGATATCTATCCCTACAATACCTCTATTGGATAAGAAGCAATATATATCCTTAGTTAAGCATGATTGCATGGGGAGGGGTTCATTAAGGATCCTTATCTTGATTCAAGCATGTTTGCATGGGGAGCTTACGTCTACATCTTCTTGATTTTGGTTGTATTGGTGGTTAAGGATTCTACTCCTTAATTAGATTTGCATGCATCGCCTACATCCATATCTTCATGAGATTGGTTCTACTCCTTTACATAGTAGGCAGTTAGTTACTTCGCCAAGGCTTAATCACGTCCAGCAAGTGATTTACATCGCCTACGCCACATTTATCGTTGAAGACTCCTACAAGTCTTTGACATGATTTGGGCCAATACCTGTGGCCCTAAGTAATTCTATATAAAGAAGCTCCACGGCTTACAGAAGGACGACACAATCAATCAATCAATCAAACACAAAAACAACCTTCAACCTTGTTGAAACCCTCGACCTAGTCGAACCTCAGACGCTCCCCGGAGCTTTCCTTTCGTTTCCCCGTACGCTCTCCGGAGCTTTCTCTTTTTTCCTCTCCTTCCCAATTGAAGCTCTGCTCGATCCTACGTCGAGTATCGATATTGTGACGCTCAGGCGGACTACTGTAAGTCCTTGCCCAGTACGCAAGGCGAATCTGAAGAACCCTGCGGTGGAGTTAGTGCTCTCTCCATCCTCAGTCGCTTGATTAGAAGCAAAAAGGATACGTGGGGGGCAGTGATAAACTCAAGGCAATGGCTTCGTGGATGCCGGTTGCTTCCCAGATCGTTTGGTCGGTCTGGAGGCGCTCCGCGTACCACGCTCGATCCTCTGCAGTGGCGTTGGGCCACTCCCCGACCCGGATATTTATATGAGAACAGGCTTGCCAGGTGGAGAAGTTCCCCGGTTCTCGCCGTTGGGCCAAGATTGGTCGACGCACGGAGGCGGTGTAATGGTTGAGATCGGCGGCAGACGGAGTCTGTGACGGAGTCGGACCAAGTAAGGCTGTCCCTGTTTCAAGGAAGTAGATAGGTGTTCCTTGAGGCGGGTTGGTGGCGAAACGGCGAGCAAGGTTGGTCAACCAGGAGGTCGCCGCCGTAAGGCTAAGGTTCGGGTCATTAGCAAAAGGTTTGGGAGCCATTGTTTCCGGTCAAAGTAAGGTCGGTGTGGGAGTTTGGCTAGTTGCAGAAGGCAAAGGTTGATTGGGAAAGGGACGGTGAGATGTGGGGACCCGTATCGAGGTTTATAAAGAAGACGAACCGTAACGTCCCTATCAATCAGTGGCCGCAGCGAAAGGACGCGATGAGGACCGAAACGTCAGCGTGTTTCAAATTTCAAATTCAGAAAGCCGTAATGATTTAAGAAGGTGATAGCGCCGAAACGTCAGTCCTTCTGAAATACGCATTCAGTTGAAGATCATGTTTGGTCAACCTACAAGGATACGTGGGGGGCAGCGAGACGTACCCTGCGGAATTCTTTACCCAACTTTTCAAGTGGTTGACGCGGGACAACTCTGCTCAACACTTGGAGATTTTCAACAGCAGCAGTCTCACATTGGAAACATGACAACGTCGAGACATGGAGTGAAGCATTGGTGGCCTCCCCCGTGGCCTAACAAGGGATCACTAATCAAGCTATGATCTCTTCATCACTCTTAGCTTTTCATTCAGTTTTTACTTCCATTTTACTTTCATGTTTCTTTCTTTTTCGCATTTGAAAAAAAAAATACAAAAAGAATCAAATAGCCAAAAACACAAAAAGAGATCCTTGGTCTTGCTGAAATGCAGGACAATGTTCTTGCCTATCTCAGGCTAGAACTTTACTTTGGAGCCTATCCCTGAGGCTCGACGTCAATAGGCATTCCATATGCCTTGAGTTGCTGCCAGCAAAGCCAAGACAGACTGCAATGCTGAAAGTTGCAACAACCACTACTGCACAGTCGACTTCGCCGATTAAACTGGACTGATACAGGAAGAACTAGTTGGCGCGCCTTACATCAACAGAAAGCCCTGGATGTCTACTTTCCAGAGGATTTTACGGTTCGTCATTCCGCCATTCCTGGAGAGAGTTATGGCAGTTTCAATGCAGACAGGTCAGGAGACGCGCGGATTCGCACATTGCCTTTTTCAAAGTGTTTTAAGAACCTCATCGCCCGCCTTCCTCACAGGGGGGCATACTAAAGTTTTGATGTCCTTCATTCTTTTCAAGCATCGGCGGACAGACATCAAAACTGGGGGGCACATTGGGACGAAAATATTTGTTCCAGTTAGTTCAGACCTAGACCTTCTTCGAGTGTCTTAGTCATTATGTAGGCCAATCCCTGTGGCCTCCAAGTTTTCAAAATGTCCGCTACCTTTATGCAGCCATTCGCCGATCTTTCTCTTCGGTTCGCGCAAGGGGGGCAGCGAAGTATATTGCCTTTAACATTTTCATCTGCCGCTCGCCAACTTCCATGGGTCCGCGCAAGGGGGGCAGCGAATTGTCATTCCATGACTATTAAAAAGCTGGCTCGCCATCGCCAAGATTCGCGAGGAGCCATTTTTAAAATCTGGTCAACGCAAAGGTCCACTCTAGTCAAGTTATATCCATGCGAGCTACATCCGCTCGCGGGATGTACAATGTACCATGTGTTCTGAGCAGACGAGCAGGCGAATGCATTTGAAGTCCAAGTTCAAGGGTACTAGGCGATCCATACAACAACTTCGCTACAATGCCTTGTGGGTGCTTGGGTTTCAGGGCCTATTCACAGGCTTGTTTACTCACACTCATTTGATGTATGGACCGGGCCAATACCAATGGCTTTGGGGGAGCATGAAACATAAACCTCTTCAGTCATTCTTGAGATTCATGACTTCGAGGCTGGGGGGCAATGTTTGCGCCTAAATTAACATTATTTCTGGACAATAACTGTCTACGTAAATGTTAATTACATTCTTGGACTATGTCAGTTGGCGAGCCCAAGTTTCTTTGAAGCTTACAAATAGCGGCCCGCCAGCAAGACCACGCGAGGCGAAATGCAAGGTCCGCGCGCGGAATGACTCCGCGCGGACTGAGGGATCTCGCGCGTATCAGGACAAAGCTACAGCTCGCGCGGATTCGTAAGCTCGCGAGGTAGACATACACGGAGTCCGCGCGACTGCCTTTAATCGTTTTGGACTTTTTACAATCTTTGACATGCTTTGGGCCAATCCCTGTGGCCCTTATTAATTAAGAAGTCTTCTTTTGGCCCGCGAGCAGCGAAAGTCCGCGAGGTGAAATTGAGCTTCAGGAGTCCGCGGTTTGCGCGAGTCAGTCTTCTACTTGGATTGTATTACATCGCGGGATAACTGTTCCTAAAGTCTAGTCCGCATAGGACTCTACAGTTGATGGCGCCGGAAACATTTTATCCTTATCTTACGCGAACTATGCGAACTAAATACGTGTCACGCAAAGATTGGTCTGCATGGGATGAATAGTATCCTTGTGCTTCACGCTGCAGAGTCCAACACGTCTCTCCTATCTCTTTCGCGGCGGACTCTCTTTCTCCCACTATATAAAGAAGCTCCACGGCTTACAGAAGGGGAACACACACAACACAAATACAACACAATTACTCAACTCAATTCTCGACCCAGTCGAATCACCTACGCTCCCAGGAGCTTCATTGCCGCTTCCCTGCTAAAGCAACGACAACTCTCTACACAAAGACACACACAATCAATCGAATACAACTGCACAACAACTTTCAATCAGCTTGAAAACCCTCTCGACCTCGTCGAAACCCTCAGCGCTCCCCGGAGCCGATCTCCCTTCGAAGCCTCTTCGAAGACCCGTTTCTAAGCGCCTCGCCGCCTAGAACCCTCCAGAGTTCTCCGGAACTCGCCCTTGATTTCCCTATTGTTGCTTTGCTCACTCGGCTACGTGAGTATCGATCGACAGGTGACCGAGAAGACTAAGCTCGTAAATATTTCCTCGCCCGCGTGGTGACAACGGAGCTCTCTTTCGCCTGTTTAGAGGTCAGAACGCGCACCGTTCTCTTTCCTCATCCGTGAGGTGGCACGCCCCGCACACATCGTTTTACTTTTGTTCCCTCTCTACCCCTGCTGAGAACGTGGGCCAAAACAGGATAATCAGTGTAACCAAGAACCGGATCAGATATGTAGAACGTATCTCTGATGTACTTATTTAGAGGAGCATTGAGCTCAAATCTCTTTGGCAAATCCGGATTAGCCAAGAACCAACGGCCGTAAGCAATAAGATCTGCACGGTCCTCAGCCACTGCGTTGTTCCCATCTTCCATGTCAAAACCACCAGCAGCAATGAAGGTACCATTAAAAGCCTTTCTCATGGGTACGAGACTGTCGGGACATTCACATTTTTCTTCAACTGTCTTCATTCTGGGCTCAATCATGTGGCAGTACAGGATCCCATACTTGTTTAAGGCATAGGCTAGATAGAGTCCCAACTCCTTTGGATTAGAATCTCCGGATTCCATATAGTCGGCAAATGGAGATAATCTAATTCCAACTTTATCTGCTCCTATCTCGTTGACAACAGCTTCAACAATGTCGAGTGCAAATCGGCAACGGTTTTCTAGAGACCCACCATATTGGTCTGTTCGATCATTTACTTCATCTTTTAAAAATTGATCGATTAGGTAGCCATGGGCGCCATGAATTTCAACTCCATCAAAGCCTATAAAATCAAGAAACAATAACATTGGTGTTACTGAATATTTTTGAAACTTTTCATCACCCAATAACTGAAACAAAGAGATCGCCACTTTGATGTAATACGTTTCTGTAAAAGGACATGTAAATTTATTTCATATTTAACTTGAAAAAATTACCAGCTTCCATCGCATTCCTTGCACCAAGTCTAAAATCATTGACGATTTGAGGAATTTCATCTGCCCTTAATCGTCTTGGAGGTGTGGATTCCTCAACGTCAGTTCCATTATATCCTATTTGTGGTTGTACGGGCTTGTCAGTAGAAGAGATTGGAGCTTGCCCATTTGGCTGAAAGCCTATAAGCAAAAGAGGGAGAGAATCACTATGAGAACACAACAGATTATATTGAAGAAATATCAAATTCATTGATCTACAACAACCCCATAGAAGAAGCAAGGTTGATAGATCCTAATATTGGTGAAAAAGAAGTTTATAATAGGACTATGCATGCAGATACTATGCACTAGTTATGAATTCTGAGTTATTTAAATTCATCAAACTTGTTCCACGTCAAAACGTTATGTTTTCCTAATAAATTAAGGAAGAGCATCTAGTTTTCACATGTATCACTAGTCTTATAAGTCAGTTATGCTCACAAGGGTTTCTATGATAAAGTCATGAGTCAGGGACGAACCACTATTTGAAACCCTCCCGACGTGCAAAATTTGACAGATGAAGATACCCCCTTTGGCATGTACAGCATTGACAATGGGTTTCCATGCTTCAACTTGCTCCTTGGTCCATATACCAGGAGTATCTGTATACCTTAACGTACCAAAGAAACAAAAAGATTCAAATTTTGGAATGGGAAAGTTGCAAATCTATTGCATCTTGTGATTTACAAGTTTACAGAAAGAAACTTGAAAGCTATTCATTAAGTTACCTTTGTGCTGTGTCTGAAACTCCAGTGGCTTCACTTATGAGAAGACCCCCTTTGGATGTTCTCTGAGAGTAATATAAGATGGCATGTGGCTGGGGAACATTTCCGTATGATCTCATTCTACCCAATGGTGCTAAAACAACTCTGGAAAGGATAAACAAAGTAAACACTTGTCAATACAACCATCAATACTTTCTTCTAGACACAAGGCCTAAACCTCGAGACATAGGCCTATATCAATATTGTTATTATTAAGATAGTATTAATATCAATATTGTTATTATTGATGGGACATAGGGCCTAAACCTCGTGTGTTCTCGACTTATAAACCAAAACCCAGATCATATTATGACCAATTCTTGCACAAACAAAATGGACAATTGAATTTGGAAGATGAAAAAACCAAAACATGTTCTTGGCAATAATCAACCAATGTAAAACTGGAGAGAGACAAAGATTTAAGCATAATTTACCTGTGAGAAAGATCAAACTTTCCCGACTTGTAAGGGGTAAGAAGAGGAAATGTGGGAGCTTGGTTAGCCATATATATTATCTTGCAATCTGGGTGCTTCAAGTTGTTGGAGTTTTAGTAGTTCTGGTCTTTTTTTTTTTTTGAGAAGCAGTAGTTCTGGTCTGGAAATGAATGGAAGAAACAATTGGGTCTTTATACGTTTGAGAGAACAAGACAAAGTCGGCTACTTGGAAACAATTGGGGTCCGCTGACTGCTTTACCATTACGAAGCTTTGTGAGCTGGTGACGTGTGGAGTTACGTGGGCTGTGGTTTTGGAAGAAACTGGGAAATTTACTGAGCTGCCAGTGTTGACTTGTGGTTTTGGGAGAAACTATGGAAGTTACTGAGTTGATAATTACTGAACTTGTGGTGGATCATAAGTTCATAACCATAAAAGAGCTTCAAATGGTGACATACCAACAGCAAAATGATGAGCAGTATTATACCAATGCTCACCCATGGAAGAGCTTCAACGCATGAATGAGTTTTTTTCCTCAAATACTGCTCCAATGTCTTATTGAGGTTTTCACTCTGTCCATCAGATTGTGGATGGTAGGCTGAACTTTTATGAAGACCAGTGCCTTGAATCTTAAAGAAAGCTTCCTAGAAATGGTTCAAAAAAAAGGGGTCTCTATCAGTTATGATGGATTACCATGCATGCATGCAGCTTGCAGATATGATGAATGAATTGTTGAGCAATGACAGCAGCAGTGTATGGATGTGCTAATGGAACAAATTGAGCATATTTTGTGAAACTATATATCAATGACTAATTTACCAGCTGATGTAGGCAAGCCCTCCACAATGTCCGTGGAAATTGTTCAGGACTTATTGGATAATGTGTGATCAAACCTAGTAGAAGTCCCTTTTCATCACCAGTACGTGTTGTTAGTGAAAAAGAAGGATGATACCGGGAGGATGTGCATTTATGAATGCAGTCACAGTTAAAATAAATCATATTCCTGTGGTTGATGAACAATGAAATCCAATCGACAGCAAAGTTCAGAAGTTATAGTATATCCTCAGGTATCTCTCATTATTAAGATACACAAAACAGAAGATCCAGTAGTTGGTGCCAGGGCCGGTCCAATGTTTTGAAGGACCCGGTGCGAGAAAAAAATTGGGGCCCTTTGTGTTGAGAAAAAAAAATTAAAAGAACACTGATTATATATATTAACGACGTAAAAAAAATAATCCACTAATAAAAGAAGAAACAACAGATACAATTAGCTATGAAAAATTGATCTTCTTGCACTCTTATCAGCAAATTCATCAATCAATTTTTCATAATCAAGTTTTTGTAGGAATTCACTCTTAATTGAAATCAAAGCTAATGCATTCAATCTTGTTTGAGTTATGGTTGATCTCAAACAAGATTTTAGCAACTTCAATTTAGAAAAACTTCTCTCTGCAAATGCCACGGTCATTGGAACAGTCAATAATATCTTGTATGCAATGAATGCATTGGAGAAACAATTCATTCTTTGTAAAAAGTTTAGTATTGCACCTGCTGTTTTTGTTTCTTTTGGTAGATGATGTTGTATGATCTTTAATTCTTGATATAGTTCATCTCCATCCAAATTTGAATCAGCTTGTCCCGAGCCCTATTTTCTTTGTAGCTTCCTTTCAAGATTCTTGCAACGAGCCTTCAAATCCTCATCAACCAATGAATTCAACTTATCAGATGTAAAAAGGAATCCAAAAAGATCTTCATATTCCTCATATTGCTCAAACCTTTTCTTCAATGATCCAATTGTTTGATCAACTATGTATAAAAAATAATGAATTCTAAAAGCTTCCTCAGCAGATTCTTAAGGTGTTTGAGAAGACTCGCCTGAAAGCTCATCAAATTTTCTCTTTCTATATATATGTCTCTTGTGAGTAAAAATAGGATCAATCTTCATTGATGAAGCAAGTTCTTTTGTAGTATTGATGGCTTGTCTGAATCCGGTTTCTCTGTACTCTTCAAATGAAGCAATAAGCCCCTTAATCTTGGTCATAGCAATGTCAATAAGCATGTTTTCAGATTGTAAGGATTTACTAACTATGTTGACCTTGCCCAAAATGTCATCCCAAATAACCATGCCCAATAAAAACTCAAATTTTCCAAGTTCAAATGTAGCCAAAGACTTAGCTTCACTTCTTATTTTGGAGTCGGTATCTCTTTCTTCTGCAAGTTCAAGTAAAGCGTCTCTGACTTGTGGAGCTTGAAGTACTATGGCTTTCACACTCTCAATACGACTTTCCCATCGAGTGGTGAACAATGATTTGAGAGTTAACCCTTTTACCGTTACATGGTCTACCAACATCTTCCACCTCTTTGTAGAATGAGCAAATATTGTATAAATCCGTTGTATTACTCCAAAAAAGTCTTTCGCTTTTCCACATGAGTTTGCAATGTCACAAAGAGTTAAATTCAAAGAATGACAGCCACATGGGGTGTATAATGCTCTAGGATTTATATCCAACAGTCTTCTTTGTACACCTTGGTGTTTCCCTCTCATATTTGCCCCATTATCATATCCATGCCCCTCACATCATCAATATCAAGACCAAAACTTTTCAACACATTCTGCAGCTCTTCAAACAAGCCTTGTCCTGTTGTATCATCCACTTTCAAAAATCCTAGAAAGTATTCTTCTACTTTTATCGGACCTGTAGACACATCAACACATCTTATAACCAAAGTCATCTGCTCTTGGTTGCTAATATCAGGAGTACAATCAAGTATCACAGAAAAGAACTTAGCTTCTTTAATTTTTTTAAGAATAGAACTCTTGATTTCATAAGCTAGCAAACATATCAACTCATTCTGAATTTTGTGGCTAAGATAATGATGATGTACCTTTTTCTCAATGTGCTCCTTCATCACCAAGTCCCACTCAGCAATCATTTCAACCGCAGCCATGAAATTCCCATTGCTATCCTCAAAAAGCTTCTCTTTACTACCACGAAATGCTAAGTTCTGTTTAGCCAAAAATTTCACAATAGAAACTAATCGACATAACACCATCCTCCAATGCACTTTTGACTTCTTGATTTGTTCTTGAATACCACGATCAATTGTTGTAACTTTCTCTAATCTGATACGCAACTCACACCAACTAGCATAGTAATTGACATGCTCAACACTTGTCTCATGTTCTTTAAGTCTGCCACTAACATGTCCCCAATCATAGTATCCCTCATTTGCTAGTTGACTTGGTTGAGGTCCCCTTTTAAACAATTTGCAACAAAAACAAAATGCTTTGTCAAGTGTTTTCGAATATACCAACCAATCTCTATGGTGCTTTTGACCGTTTGGTAAAATCCGAGTGTAGAAGTCTGAGGAGAAACACCGTTTTGATTTATTTTTGGGACCTTTCCCTGTAAGGACATCTCTTATAGGACCTTTTTCCACTAGCAGATCCTTCCATTTAAGATCTAAATCCTCCCAGTTTCTTGGATCAAATATGTCAACCGGAAGAGATGAACTTGGTTCTTCGTTCACTACACTAACCACATCATCATCAGTTTCAGAGGGACCAATGTCATTGGCATCACCACTTACATGATCAAAGTTTATCCCATCATCAACTTGATTGCCATCTTCCTTGTCATCAGCATTTTCAAAACCAAAGGCATTATCAATTTGATTGCCTCCAACCTCATTCTCATCTCCTTGGTCATCAACATTGTGAAAGTCTAAGCTACCATCAATTGGATTGCCTCCAACCTCATTCTCATCTTCCTAGTCATCAACATTTTCAGAGTGCAAGCCATCATCAATTTGATTGCCTCCATTCTCATTCTTATCTTCCTGCACATTATTTTCCAAGGCTAACCCATCATCTAATTCATCACCAACATTTTTTTCTTCATTAGCTAAATCTTTAAGTGACCGATTTCCCGGTATTATTTCAACAAATTGATCCATTGCCCCACTCTGAGACTCTACAAATTTTTCTATTTTGCTTCTTTTTTTACGCTTCTGGTGTCCAGAAGGATATCTTCTTGCTAAAGCAGGATGTTTCCTAGTACGAGACATTCCAAATTCTCTGTAGGAAACAAAGATAAACGTACAAACAAAGTTTAGAGATCATACCAAATGCTTGTTCTTGAATCTCACTTACACATAACATTCAATTAATCTTCAATCTTTAATCTGCTCTCTTACTAACACTGTAATACAAGTAAGAAAATCTGAACTTAAAATCCTAAATTCGATCATAATCAATTTGGCTTGAAACAAAACAATAACCAACTAACCTGCTTGAAAATTGGGACCTCTTGATGCCTTCCTGCCCTTCCATTTTGAAGCCCCAGCCTCAATTGCTTTCAAACCTCCAAGCTCCCTTCCTTTGCTTCTAAATTTACAAACCAATACAAAGAACAAGTTGTTAAATTTATTGTGTGGGAATAGAACAAGAGAGTTTGAGTGTATAAACAAAGCCAATTAAGAGAAAGGAGTTGGAAAATTTGAAGATGAAGATAGGAAGTATAATTGTATGAGTACCAGGAGGAAACAGAGCAGAGAGATGGAGAAACAGCAATCAAACCAAAAGGGAAAAAAATGAAACAGAGAGCAAAGAGACTGAGGAACAGCAATCAAACCAAAAGGGAAAAAAATAAAACAGAGACCAAAGAGACAGAAAATGAAACAGAGAGCAGTGAGACAGCAGCGATCAAACCAAAAGGGAAAAAAATAAAAAAAACAGCAGGGGGCCTCGCTCGAACTACTGACCGTCCCAGGGCCTGCTTTGGTTGGTGCAAGTCAAAAGACAGACCATTTTTATTCAATTCATCTCGTACAAGGTACAATCAGTTGCATCTTCGCATAGCCACAAACTAAAATAAAACACTTGACATGGCACTTTCAGAGACCAAATAATACAGCAATCTACACTATATATACCAATTGAGAACTCCATAGTCTGGTTAACCAGCCTATCCAACTTGGTATTGACTATTTTTTTTTAAATAAAAACTTTTTATTAATAACTCACACCCCCTACATATGTCAGTGAGGTTTGAACCCATGACCTCAAAGTAGTCAGTTAAACACCTTAACCAACCAAGCCACAGCTCACCGACTATTTATTCTAGTGTAACATAATGCGAAAGAAAAGCAACAACAATACTTTGAAGCACACCAATGCAGAAGTAAAATAAAAAAGTTCAAACTTTCACTAGCGGATTATAGATCTTAGCCGACGGAAAAATTAACTTCCGTCGGCTACGATTTTCATAGCCAACGAACCTAGTTTCGTAGGAAGGGTGAAAAGATCCGTCGGCTATGATTTTCTTATCCGACGGAAAAGTTTGGACGGGAATTTCCGTCGGTTAAGTGAATCTTAGTCGACGGAAAATTTTGGACGGGAATTTCCGTCGGTTAAGTAAATCTTAGTCGACGGATAACTCATGTCGGTAAGTATTCGTCGGTTAAGATGTTTTATGTCGACGGAAATTCTTCCGTCGACTAAGAAAAATAATCCGTCGACAAAGTAAGACTAAGTCGACGGAAAATTCCGTCGGTTAAGAAGATAAAGCTGAATTATTCTCTGGCAACGCGCAGAAGGAATCTTCCGCTCAATTTTCAACCCAGCTCGGCACAGAATGTATCATTCCTGCAAAAACCTCCTTCTCTATCACCAGCTCTAAATAAAACACCTCTCGCCATGAATTGAAGTTCAAGCAAAGCAACTAATCTAGCTAGCTAGCATTTTGATCATTGGTACATATTCTTCAACCTTTACATTTTCGACGGAATTCAGTTCACCGGTCATATTTTCCGGCGACTCTCCGGCTATATTCGTTTAATTTGTATTTTTATTGTGTGTTTGTGTGTGTGTGTATATATACATATATACGATTAATTATATATATATGGTTTGATTAATATATTCTATATATATTAATTGTGTGTGGATTATTGATTATATATATATGCATGTATACGTATATTTTGTATATATATATATATGGATGTATATATATGTGTGTGAATTTTTAATTTGTTGATTGTATATATTAATTTTGTTTATGCAAATCATATATGTATATATATAGATTATATTATATATGTTGTAGCAGAAAATGATGATGTTTATTAAATCAATGTATGTATATAGATATATATATATATATTATGTATGTGATCAACTTCTTTCGATCATTATCTTTTTTTATGTAAATCATGATGTGTATTAAATGATCGATATTTTGATGATGATATTTTCGTGGTGATATATTAAAACAATATTTATTTTCATTATAATATTTTCGTTTATGATCGATTATATTAAATTTGTGTTTGAGATCATATATATATTTCATTTTGTTTATGCTTACATTAAATTTTTTATTTTCAATTTGTGCTTAGATATATTTACTCATTTATTTTCGTGATGATATTGATATTTTCATGCATATATATATATATGGTCTTAAATCAAATATTTGATTTGATGATGTTTTTGTTTAAATCAGTTATTTTCGTCACATTATGTTTTTGTGGTGAATACGTACCGTTGTTTACGTGAGCGCGCAGTATTTTTATAGTTAGATTTTTCATTTCCCCTTTTATTACAGGTTACAACATGGCCGACAGGAGCTGGATGCAGTTACATAGAGGGCATCCGCGATACATGAGAGGAATTTTTGAATTTATCGAGTTTGTCCGTGGCAAGACTTCTCCTGGACAACTTTTCCACATTTGTCCATGCGGAAAATGTCGCAACAGATCTGCCAATTCTGTAACTTTTGAGGACATGTATGTTCACCTGTCACAATACGGTATTTGTCCCAGTTATACCACTTGGACATGGCACGGCGAAGCAAGTGAACATATGCCCACACTTGTAGATATTCAAGCACAACGTAACCAGGGCGAGTCTTCCTCTAGTGCCAATTTCGGGGACCCTGGTGTGATGAATTTCTTAAACGATGCATTTCCGTCTGCCTCAGCATACGATGGAAGTGTTCCACAGGACAACAACAATACAACCTTCCCTGATGTCTCCCAGGTCGGCAGTAGTGGCTATGATAGTTACAACAAGCTTATGCAGCAAGCACAGACACCACTGTACCCCGGAAGTGAGCATACTGTATTGGAAACTGTCATGAAGCAGATGAGTATCAAAAAGAAGAGGAACAAGACCGTTGCTTGTTTTAACGATGACATTGCACTTCTGAAGGAGTTGCTTCCTGCTGACAACAACTGTCCAGAAAATTATGACAAGGTCAAAAGCATCTTGAGTGAGTTCGGTCTTGAGTACATCAAGATAGATGCATGCGTCAATAACTGCATCCTATACTACAAAGGTTATAAGGACGCATTTGAGTGCCCACACTGCTATGAGCCGAGGTATGAACCACACGCTCGTTCTAGACAGACAAACCCCATTCCTAGGAAGGTTCTTCGCTATTTCCCATTGGGTCCTCGTCTACAACGTCTCTACATGTCTTCACATACGGCCAAGCATATGAGATGGCACCACGAAAGGCACCAGCAAGAGCCGGATAGGCCTAGAGTAGATCCGGATAATCTCACACACCCCGCAGACGGGGAGGCTTGGAATCACTGTGACCGTTCATTTCCTGATTTTGCCTCTGAATGTCGAAATGTCAGACTTGGACTAGCAACAGACGGATTCAATCCTACTGGAGACATGAATAACTCTTACAGTATATGGCCTGTGATAGCATTTCCGCTCAACTTGCCTCCAAACATGTGCATGAGGACGGAGTATAATTTTCTTACTATATTAGTTCCGGGCAAGTATTCTCCAGGAAAGTGCTTGGACGTGTACATGAGGCCATTAATCGACGAGCTCCTACAATTATATGAAAATCGAATCCATACTTTTGACAGGTATAGTCAGACTTACTTCTTCATGAGAGTAGCGGTTCTTTTTACCGTCAATGATTTTCCTGCTTACGGGATGATGTCTGGTCAAACTACCCATGGATACAAGGCGTGCCCTGTATGTATAGACGAGGTCAATTCCAGTCATCATGCCCACAGAATTGTTTACTTAGGATCCCGTAGATGGCTTCCACCGGATCACCCGTGGCGGTACGATGCACAAGCATTTGATGGGACTGTTGAGCATGGCCCGAAACCCGAAGGGAGGTCTGGTCAATGGATTCTGGATATGCTGAACCAGCACTGGTTTGGAATTTTGAGCAGCGCTAGGTATGTAAATGACCAGAATCCTCCCACCCCTGAAGAGTTTAAGTATTGGACGCACAGGAGTTCATTCTTTGAGTTGCCTTACTGGTCGACGTTGAAGATCAGACACAACTTAGACGTCATGCACATAGAGAAGAATGTTTGTGACAGCATCCTTGGAACAATTCTAGACATCAAAGACAAGACCAAAGACACCGCCAAAGCTCGTGCTGACCTTCAAAAGATGGGTATACGTCGAAAGCTATGGATAAAGCTAAACAAAAAGACCGGCAAACATGTAATGCCTCAAGCAGGCTACACGGTGGTTCCTAATAAGAGGTCGGAGATATTTAAGTGGCTTCGTGAGGTTAAGTATCCTAGTGGGTATGCCGGAAATATAGCTCGATGTATTAAGATGGGGGAAAATAAGATTATCGGGTTGAAGACCCATGACTGTCATGTTCTCCTGCAACGTCTTCTTCCTGTGGTCATTCGCCCGTATTTGCAGAGTGATGTGGTTGACACGTTGGTGGCTTTGTCCAACTTCTTTCAGAGGTTATGTGCTAAAGAGCTAAAAAAGTCAGAGGTCCGGTCCTTGCAAGACGATATTGCGTACATCATGTGCAAGCTGGAGAGGATCTTCCCCCCCCCCCACTTTCTTTAGCATCATGGTCCACCTCATGATCCACCTTCCTGAACAAGTGTTGCTTACAGGTCCGGTACAATATACCTGGTGTTATCCAAACGAGAGGTATGTATGCAGTCTATACTTTTGTCAATAAAGTCTCACATAACATGAATTTTTGCAATAACTTTTTATTTTGTAGGCAGCTTGGAGATTACAAGAAGACGAACAGGAACAAACGTTTCCCTGAAGGTTCGATCACGGCGGCTTACATTTCTAGTGAGTGTGTAACCTTCTACAACACATATCTTAATGATGAACACACGGGAGGGGAATCTTCAAGAGGTGGAAATCAATTCCATTTATCAGTTGTTTCCGACGAAGTACAACCGTATGGCAGGCTAGGTAGGGAATACAGATTGAGTCGCGAAGAATTGAAGGAGGCTCATTGGTGCGTCCTTCAACATTGCGATGAATTGGAGGATTATCTGGAGAAACATTTGAGCAGGCAAAATGGGAATGAAGCCATTCACAAGAGAGATTTTCCTGACTACTTCCCGATTTGGGTACGTTATTCTTAAGTTACTTATAAATTTAATGTATTTCTCATCATTTTGTTTGACTAAATTGCGTTATTTTGCAGATGATGCATATTCAACAGAACCAACGTGAATTTTACGACCCCGAGCTGCACTGTTTGGCTGGTGGACCGCTAAAGCACAGAGCACATGCGGGATGTTTTGTTAACGGGGTTAAGTTTGTGACATCAGAACGAGATGATGGTCGCATCACTCAAAACAATGGAGTTATGGTTGAGGGCAAGTCTCACAACTACTACGGGGTGCTTATCAGCGTTATCGAACTAATCTACGGGAACCGTATGCCGGTTGTGTTGTTTAAGTGCAAATGGTTCAATACTGACCCAAATGTTTGCAGGAGTACGGTTACAGACCATGGTTTGTTATCAGTGAACACAAACACTTCATGGTATGAGAATGAGCCGTTTGTTATTGCCGCCATGGCACAACAAGTCTTTTATCTTGATGATCCGACTATGGGTGAGGGTTGGAAAGTGGTGCAGGTAATGTCACATAGGAATATATGGAGTGCAGCTACATTGGGAGTGGATGAGGGTACGGAACCGAGCTCTGTACCGAAAGAACCATATCAAGAGGAAACTCCACCTGTAATTCCCAATGACGTGGACATTCGCGTCAACGACCAACACGTTCCGGCCATTACAGGTTACATTGAAGTTACTATGCCCGAACCCGAAGAAGATGACGAATACGAGGACGAAGAAGATGAGGATTCAGAGGAATTCGAGGAGGATGATGATCCCGAAGACCAAGATTATGAAGATGAGTATGATTAAATTAATTTGGGGATGTAACTTAACTTTCATTGGTTTATTATTATGAATTTGCATAACTTCGGAGATCGATGTATTAACAATTACATTTTCATATATATTGATCGGAACACACTTTGCGTCAAATGTTCACGGCCTTTATTTTTTTATTACTATTCTTGTTGCAGATTTTTATAGCCCCGTAAGAGTCTCGTCGATTGGAAACTATTCTCAGTTGAAGGTCTGGTCAGATTACGTGATTTGGAGGGTCGAATAGCCGTTTCCGTCCGTTTAGGGGTTTGACCGCGCCGATTGACCGGACGGATCGAGCCCTTATCTTTGTCAGATGGAGCTGAATTTTTTCCCACCTACGTAATTCGTTATGCTGGTCATATCTGACGGTAGGTTTTCAGTTCCTCTTCTCCGATCACCAAACTCACGTTATATGTACTAATGTTGTATAACTTTTTTATACAAGTGTTGAGTTTAAGTGTCGTTTTGAAGACAATGTATACGTAGAAGCCTCAAACGCAAAAAAGTCGTGAAATAAGATATGACCGGAACGGTGAAATACGTCAACCCGTGAAAAATGAAGATATTCCGGTAAAATTTCGGTGCCGGTTGTTCCGGTCAACGAAATTCTCTTATTTCTACCTAGTGGTAGCCCTATCCCGGGTATTTATTTTTTACCAAATTTTTATAGCCCCGTAAGAGTCACGTCGATTGGAAACTATTCTCAGTTGAAGGTCCGGCCAGATTACGTGATTTGGAGGGTCGAATAGCCGTTTCCGTCCGTTTAGGGGTTTGACCGCGCCGATTGACCGGACGGATCGAGCCCTTATCTTTGTCAGATGGAGCTGAATTTTTTCCCACCTACGTAATTCGTTATGCTGGTCATATCTGACGGTAGGTTTTCAGTTCCTCTTCTCTGATCACCAAACTCACGTTATATGTACTAATGTTGTATAACTTTTTTATACAAGTGTTGAGTTTAAGTGTCGTTTTGAAGACAACGTATACGTAGAAGCCTCAAACGCAAAAAAGTCGTGAAATAAGATATGACCGGAACGGTGAAATACGTTAACCCGTGAAAAATGAAGATATTCCGGTAAAATTTCGGTGCCGGTTGTTCCGGTCAACGAAATTCTCTTATTTCTACCTAGTGGTAGCCCTATCCCGGGTATTTATTTTTTACCAAATTTTTATAGCCCCGTAAGAGTCACGTCGATTGGAAACTATTCTCAGTTGAAGGTCCGGCCAGATTACGTGATTTGGAGGGTCGAATAGCCGTTTCCGTCCGTTTAGGGGTTTGACCGCGCCGATTGACCGGACGGATCGAGCCCTTATCTTTGTCAGATGGAGCTGAATTTTTTCCCACCTACGTAATTCGTTATGCTGGTCATATCTGACGGTAGTTTTTCAGTTCCTCTTCTCTGATCACCAAACTCACGTTATATGTACTAATGTTGTATAACTTTTTTATACAAGTGTTGAGTTTAAGTGTCGTTTTGAAGACAACGTATACGTAGAAGCCTCAAACGCAAAAAAGTCGTGAAATAAGATATGACCGGAACGGTGAAATACGTCAACCCGTGAAAAATGAAGATATTCCGGTAAAATTTCGGTGCCGGTTGTTCCGGTCAACGAAATTCTCTTATTTCTACCTAGTGGTAGCCCTATCCCGGGTATTTATTTTTTACCAAATTTTTATAGCCCCGTAAGAGTCACGTCGATTGGAAACTATTCTCAGTTGAAGGTCCGGCCAGATTACGTGATTTGGAGGGTCGAATAGCCGTTTCCGTCCGTTTAGGGGTTTGACCGCGCCGATTGACCGGACGGATCGAGCCCTTATCTTTGTCAGATGGAGCTGAATTTTTTCCCACCTACGTAATTCGTTATGCTGGTCATATCTGACGGTAGGTTTTCAGTTCCTCTTCTCCGATCACCAAACTCACGTTATATGTACTAATGTTGTATAACTTTTTTATACAAGTGTTGAGTTTAAGTGTCGTTTTGAAGACAACGTATACGTAGAGGCCTCAAACGCAAAAAAGTCGTGAAATAAGATATGACCGGAACGGTGAAATACGTCAACCCGTGAAAAATGAAGATATTCCGGTAAAATTTCGGTGCCGGTTGTTCCGGTCAACGAAATTCTCTTATTTCTACCTAGTGGTAGCCCTATCCCGGGTATTTATTTTTTACCAAATTTTTATAGCCCCGTAAGAGTCACGTCGATTGGAAACTATTCTCAGTTGAAGGTCTGGTCAGATTACGTGATTTGGAAGGTCGAATAAAAATTTCGGTCCGTTTAGCAAATAAGAAAGAATTTCTTTTTTTCCTAGCCGACGGAATATTATTTTTCCGTCGACTTGGACTTTCTTAACCGACGAATTATTTATTTTCCGTCGACTAAGATTACGAAAATTTTGGCGGTTTATCATTGCGCTTTTTTTTTTTCCGCGAAAATTGAAATTTTCTTAGCCGACGAATTTCTTATTCCGTCGCCTAAGTTACTATAAAACCTGGTCGACGTTTCTTCTCTCTGTTCTGTTCGATATTTCTCTCAAGTCTAAACCCGATCGCCTCCACTCCGCTGCCGACGAGCTCCGATCCTCCACCCGACCACCACCGTCAACGCCACCACGTCCGACCCCCCACCTCCACCCCAACCGACTAGGACACTCACCTCCTCCACCCAATCCGAGCCTCCTCCACTCCGCTGCCGACGAGCTCCGATCCTCCACCCGACCATCACCGTCAACGCCACCACGTCCGACCCCCCACCTCCACCCCAACCGACTAGGACACTCACCTCCTCCACCCAATCCGAGCCTCCTCCACCCAATCCGAACCTCCTCCACCCAATCCGAGCCTCCTCCACAGCCTCCTACACCCATCACCGCCTCCTAGACACCACCACCCCAGCCGACCTAAACCCTAAGGGAACCCGTCCGACCGCCTCTCTCTCTCTCTCTCTCTCTCTCTCTTTCTCGCCCTCACCCTCACCAGTTCCTCCACCTAAACCGAAACTCCACCTGTCGTCCTCCGTTGTGTTTGGCAGGTTAGTCTCTTAAACTCTCCGATTTTCTTATTCAATGTTGTGAATTGTTTAGAAAGTGTGCATGAAATTGATAAAGTTGGTTGCTGGTCATGAACACAGGTGTACTGTAGGTGAATTTTATTGATAATCAAACATTATTATGGTGTTGAATATAATTGTTAGGAGGCAAGTCAATGTCGTAATTCCAGCAAAGGATCATTTAGCTATTTGCAACATTACATTGGAGGCATTTCGCTATAGTTGTATTTGGAGGCAGATTACATATTTTGCATTTCACTTGCCGTATTTCTTCTTAAGCTGCTCATGTATACTGGGAATGTTTATGGTTTTCATCATTTAGCTGCTCATAAGCAGGCAGGGGCGGAGCCAGCCCAGTCTTGACTGGCTGGAGCCTAGAAAAAAAATACCACATCCCATGTGTAGCAACTGTGTGTTTAGTTCTTTGATTTAATTAAGGTTGATCTAGCTGTGTTTAGTACTTTGATTTTCTCATGGGCTACTGTGTGTTTGTGATTTGTGTTTAAATAGTACAAAATTGTGTTGGTGACCTTGTGATCAATGTGCATTTAGCTGGTTATGTTTGTGTCATTATGCTGCCGGTTGATTTTGTTTTGTTTAAAGATGCCGATCATTGGGAAGAGGAAGCAACGTTCGGAGAGGGCTCAACAGATGATGGAGGCCTTATGTAACCAGGCTACTGCCAGCCAGCCCACACCTTTGCCGCCTGGAAGAGTACCACCAGGGGCTCCTCCTTTGCTCATCAGGCCGCCCTTTATACCATCCGATACGACTTCCACTATTGGGGCGACGACCGGAACCACTGAAGCGTCGTCCACATCGGCTTCCGAAACCAGCAGGCCCATTCCTAGTGCCCGCTGTAAAGCAAAGGCCCCCACTACAGGTAATGATATTTTTTAAATAAAAAAAATTATATTTTTTAAATAAAATAATAAAAAAATCGTTTATTTTTTTAATTTTCTTGGCATGATTATCGGCTTAATTTTCTTGTAGTAATCCATATTTATTTAAAATAATAAATGTTTTAAAATAAAAAAATTATTATTCTTTTACTTATATTAACTTGAATCTTTTTTGCAAATGATACCTAATATTTTGTTTTATTTATTGTAGGTCCCCCACCGAAAAAGAAACGGGGTTTTGTGTGTGGAAAGGCGACGGAGGCGTTATGCAAGAAGCTAGGGGGGAAGATACCGATAGAGTATTGCCCTCGTATGAAAGGGCCTAAGGTTCAAGGGGTCAACAGTCTTTTGGTCAAGGACATTGGGTCGGCCATACGTAGCCTGGTTGGAACGAGGGCTAGGACGTTCCACGACCTTGAGCAATCGGAACAGTGGAAGGTGTGGAACGCATTGTCGGTAAGTACATAAAAATTAATTTACTTAGTTTGGTTTATTTGAATAGTTTTCAATTAATACTTTTGTTGATGTATTAATTTATTTTTATTTCTTAGCCATGGTACATGTGGGACAACAATGACATTGTGACGGTGCGGTGGATCATGGACACGGCACAGGCTAGGTACAAGGAGTGGAAGTGGCAGTGTCACAATGTCTACCAGGAGCATGGACCAAAAGGGATGCCGACGGAGTTCTATGGGAGGGAGGATGAGTGGGCCTTTCTTTGCACGCATTTTGAGAGCGACGCGTTCAAGGTATGTGTATATTGCTTTTTTTTTTGGGTGATAATGTTGACCACTATATTTTGGAGTAATATATTATTAATTTTGTTACAATAATATATTTTTTCAAGCATTTTTAGAATAATATATTATTAAATTTGTTCTTATTAAAAAAATTAAAATTGTAAAACTTAACATTGCCGACGATTATGCATGATGATTTTGTGGGTTCGGTTATGCTATTTATTGCCATGTTTTAGGTTTATAGAATAAAATATTATTATTTATTTTTTTAATAAATAAAAAAATATAATTACTGATATTTTATTTATATCGCGTATTAGAAACTCTCGAACGCGAACAAGAAGAACCGTGGTAAGAAGACGATGCACCACCATAGCGGTTCTTCTCCTATTGTCTACATCATGGAGGATCTAAGGAACAAAGGTGAGCCCTTGCCGATCATCAAGGGATTCGAGGCGAGTTATGTGAGACCCGGTGACGAAGTGGCCACCCAGAAATATGTAAGTGTATTTCCTTTAATTATTTAATTAATTATGTCTCTTTGATTTGGATACTTAGTATTAATTAAGAAATATGTTGGTGTTGGTGTTGGTGTAATTGTTGTTGAATTATGTGGTTGGTGTAATTGTTGTTGAATTATGTGGTTGGTGTATTCCTTGGTGTTTTGTTTATGCAGGAGAAGATGCTTGCGGAGGTCGAAAGCCGAAAGACAGACTTGAAGAAGATAAATCCGGAAGCTACAGAGGAGGAAATGATGGAGATCATTCAAACACAACAAATTGATGTGTTGGATGCTGTGTTGGACAAGCGCAAAGGGAAGGAGATACGAGGGATGGGACGAGCAGGTGAGCGAGACTTGAGCCAGTCCTCGTCCGGTTCGACCTTGCGGAGTCGTGCTCCTCCAAATCAAGACAGGGAAAGGATTGAACGCCTTGAACAAGAGGTCCGTGAGTATAAGGAGCGGACTGAGCGGGCTGAGGCCGAGTCTGTGTGGTACCGTAATCAGTACACTACTGTTAACTCACGGATGGACCAGATCTTCTCTCGCCTAGGTCTAGAACCTGAAGGTCCGGCTCCTCCTCCTCCGCCTTTTACGGCTCCTCCTCCTCCGCCTTTTACGGCTCCTCCTCATTCTTCTCCGGGTCCTCCTCCTCCTCCTCAGTCATCTTCGATTCCTCCTACTCAGTCGTCTCCACCTCCTCTTCCTACTCAGTCGTCTTCGGCATTTGTTGATGAAGATCAGTTTTTGAATTTTTATTAGTCAAATTTTAGTTTGTATGAACACAATTTTAATTATTAATGCATAATTTTTATATTATTAATGATTCGATCTATATATTTAGTTTTAATATAATTATTTCTAAAACAACCGAAACAAATATCTACTTTATCAGTAAAAAAATTAAAAACCAAAACAAATAATAAATTGTGAAAAAACAATTCTGAAAAAAAAAATTCTGACTCACCTTAGTCGACGGAAAATTGAAAACCCGTCGGTAAGGGTATAAACCTTACCGACGGAATATTTAATTTCCGTCGGCTAAGAATGAATAACGACCGACCGTTGACCTTCTTAGTCGACGACAAAGTATACTTTCCGTCGGTATTAGATAATCATTACCGACGTAAAAATTTATTTTCCGTCGGCTAAGAATAAACAGAAAGAGGACCGTATCGTCGGCTAGATCTTAACCGACGCTAATTTTCCGTCGTTTAAGAAACTGGAATCCTAGCCGACGGAATATTTCGTCTGGAAAGAAGGAAGAATTTTGTCGTTTAGGTAAATGTTAATCGACGGAAATATAGCCGACGGATTTTTTCCGTCGTTTAGGAAACAATAACTTAGTCGACGGAATAGTCGTCGACTAAGATCCGTCGATTAAGATATAACTTAGTCGACGGAAATATATGTTTCCGTCGGCTATTGTCTTAGCAGACGACGGTTAGCCGACGGATCTTAGTCGACGACTATTCCGTCGACTAAGTTCTTAGTAGACGGAATATATTTCTTAACCGACGGAAATATTCCGTAGGCTAAGAATCGTAATCCACTAGTGTTTCATTGTCAGCTGGAAACTCGTGCTGACAAGACTCACCCCGAATTTCACCTTGAAATTATCTGGTCTACCTCCAAGGAAAATTTACCAAAAATTCGGCATAATCTACCTTGAAAATGGGCAACCCTTACCTGAAAAATTTCAGATAAACACTTCTATTATAAATCATCCATCCTCAACTCCTATAGCCTTCATGCTCCCCAAGTTCATCACATCTCCTAAAATACATCAAGCCTTAATCAACTAATAACTATCTCAAATGGTTATCAGAGCATATTTATAATGAAAGAAAAACAAAGAATAAAGAATAACTGGAAGCAACCTCTGACTATGCCTCGACTCTATGTATGCTCGACCTCAATTAAATTTAGCCTGCAAACTGGACATTTGAAACCAAAGGGTCCAGGGAAAAGTAATTTAAAAAAAAAAAACATTAGCATGAGTGGGCGAAAAATAAATAGGTAAACGTACGCAAATTATGAAACCAAAACTTAAGTACTTTCCCAATTTTTCGATAAGCAATAAATCTGTTGCATGCAAATGTTGATAACGCCTTCAAAAGAAAATCCCAAGAATACGAGCTAGTCAAAATGTCAACAAAGATAATCAATAACATTCATAGAAGAATGTACCAAAATAATGACTAGCCTCGCTAGTCAAAACAACAAGAAGGATTCATAAAGACTTACGTAAAAAGGAATATCAGAAGGATGGACTAACCCCGCTAGTCAAGACAACAACAATAAATCAAAAGCATATATAGCCATACAAGTGAGCCTCCCATGCTCGGGTGCCTCCTAGGCAAAAATACTCACATACTCCCTACACCTTCAAGTTATGATAACAAAGAGGGTGCAGGGCTTGCCTAATGTCGTCGACTACATCACATCACTCGAAGGCAGAAATGGCTTGAGTAACCCCACTTAAAACGTGGAAGCCACATCGCCTCGAAAGGCGGAACTACATGCTAGCATGAATAATAACGATCCAACAAGTATGACATAATTAAAGAAACATAAATCCATGTGAGTTTCCCCAAAAATCAAAATGAAAGCATAAGTATGATTCCCAACCATACTCAAAGAATTCAAAGAGCAAAGAAATTAATTAAATTCAACAACGTGTCCACATGTTAAAATACTCAATGAAATAAATAACTCAAATAATTATCATCTTTCGAAAACCTGACAATATGCAAATATGAAAGTAATCTCAAATCCAGAATTCATAAAGAATAATATACTCAAATACCAAATCTCTTACCCAAGCTCAAATCCATAAGTTCATTATCGAAAACATAACCAATCGGTCAATCTCAAATAAATTTCATAACCAATTCAAAAGCTGAAATTATAATTTAAACTCGGAAAATATAATTGACAACTTATAAAATCATGCATGCTTATTAATTAAAAACCAAAATGTCCACTCACAGATTTAGGCCTAAGCTTGACGAAATCAGAATCGTCACTCAAGCGAGATCTCTTTGTATCTTGGCACAATATTCATGCTTAGGATCAACTTCAATTCCGAAAAATAAAATACTTAAATATAAACACACACTACTAGGACAAGCACTTTAGCCTGTCAGCTTAATTCGTCAGCTAAGATCTTAGCCGACGACCTTTCGTCGGCTAAGATTTCGTCGGGAAAAGCTCGTCTGTGGTGACTTTAGCCGATGACACACGTAGAAGTCGTCGGCTATAGTCCAGAGTTTAGCCGACGAAATAATGTCGTCTGCTATAGTACAGAGTTTAGCCGACGACATTATTTCGTCGGCTATAGTCCATACTTTAGTCGACAACATTTTTGTCGGCTATAGTCCATACTTTAGCCGACGACATTTTTTGTCGTCGGTTATCTTCCAAACTTTAGCCGGCGAATAATTGAAAATATTCGTCGGCTAAAGTTTGTAATAAAAAAACAAAAAATATCTATGGCCGACGAAATATAGTATATTTCATCGGCTTTATAGGGATTTAGCCGACGAATTAAAGCATATTTCGTCGGCTAAAACTTATTTTTTTTAAAAATAAAAAAATTTAGCCAACGAATTAAGACTTTTTTCGTCGGCTATAAATCCATTCCAGTAAAAAAAAACCCCGAAATTTCTGAATTACCATTCCAAGCAAGCTGCAAAATACACCAAAACAATTCCATATAACCAACAACAAGCACATAAAAGTATATAATTCATCAACTACAGAAAATCTAAATCGTCTAAATTAATATCCGCTTCTGGGGGCTGCTACGGAGGTTGTGGCAGCTGGGGTAGCGGCATGGGCGGAGGCATGGGCGGAGGCGGAAGTCCCTAAAGCTGGGCAACTGTAAAGTCCCGCATGTACTGGAACATCTGCTGCTGGGCCTGCTGGATGGTATGTATCTCGGCAACATAGGCTGCCTGCGCGGCATTATAGTTTGCCTGCGAGGCATTATAGGCAGCTTGCTGTTCTCGTAGTCTCTGAACTTCCGACTCTAGTTGAGTCGTCCTGGTGATCGTGGGCGTGGTCATGCTGCTGGTCGAGGCTGCCTTTCGTTGAAATCCTGGAGTGGTCTTCAGGACCCCCTCACCTTTCTTTCCTAGACCCCGATAGTAGAAGTTGTTTGCTCTCGGTGGGAAGGCTGTGCCTATGATCCTCGCCCCAATCGTCAGATCCGAAGTGTCGATCCGGGACATGGCTTCGGGCATCTCTTCCTCCTGCGTGTCCGACCATGTCTCCCTCACTATAGCACTCATCACCTCGTCACTAGCCTCCCTCACCTTCGCCTATATGGATAGGAAAAAAATTATTAATTAACATTTTGACATAAATTTAAAAATTTTAAAACGTAAGATGACTTACAATATCCTCCTGGGAGTCAAGATATGTCTTCTCGTACGTATAGACGTACCGGCTGACTTCTGGATGTTCCCTGGCTGCCTCGCCCATGAAGACAGCGAACAGTCTAGAACCGCCATGATGGTTCGTTGTGTTGCGTTGCCGGTTCTGAGAGTTTGCTCGGGAAACGGCCTTCAAAGAAAAAAATAAATTATTAGTAAAATATTTAAAAACAGATGTACTTAATGACAAATTAACTAATTAATTTTTGTAAATACCTGTTTACGAGGGTTGTTGAATTCTGATGTCAGAAGCAAACGCCACTCGTACTCCCTGTACTGGAACTCAGCAGGGGTACCAGAACATGCGTTCCCGTGCGTAGTCCAATGGGTCCACAACTCGTTCTTCCACTCCTTGTATACAACAAAAATATTAGAAATATTATTAATATCACATACAATATTGTTTTTCATTGACTTCCCAACGTACCTTCCCCCATGCACAACGTCGGCCCAGCTGTACTTCAGGTGCTCGGGAACCTCAAACCACACCTGCATTTAACCGTTTATTAGTTTAGTTTTTCGAGAAATCAACAATGTAATACATAATATTATTTTGTAAACTCACCGACATCGCGTTATGGACCATGTCCTTAACCTCTTGCAGGACCTCGCCCCAGTCTGACCACAACATAGGGACTCTATCCCTAAGGAGCGCTCCCATGCGGCCGGAATACGTCCTCGACTTCCCGTCCGATACTATGTTGCCATCCCCGTCAGTATTGATGACGATCCTCCCCACGGTACCCACGATCTTCTCGTGAGCCTTCCCTGTGACGGAGCCTCTCTTCTTCTTTGTCGGCTTCGCTCCGACGGTGCCTATCACATGATAAACCAAATTGATTATTAAAATCGGAGACCCTTTAAAAATAATCATGCATTACTGATTACCTGAAGCGCTCGCGGCGGACGCGACGGATTCCGTCTCTGTCGCCGATGATGATACCCTCGCAGAAATAAGAGGCATATCAAAAGGTACGAACCGGTACGCCGCTAATGGAGCCACTGGCGGGGGCAGTGGATAAATCGGCGTCCCTGAGCCATCGACTACAGGTAAGGCCGGTATCATCCGTGGAAGGAACAGATGAGGCGGCGGCATCTGTACCCCAGATGACCCACTATCCGAAGAAGTAGGACCCGGAGTGGGCGCCCAGTGTATCTCAGGCATACGGGGTGCAAACACCACCGTCTGGGTCTGAGGCCACAGCTGCCTCGAGTAACGAGGGACGGCCGCCTGCCTCGATGAAAGGGGCACCTCCGGCTGCCTCTGCGCCGTCTCTAGAAGGCTCGCACGTCTGGCTATCATCTGGCCCTGAAACGTCGTTTGAGGGTTGCTAGAGGTTCCCTCAGACGATTCAGACCTTTGGCCCTTCGAACTCTTCTTCGATCTAAAATAGCCGCTCATCCTATTTAAAATATTAATTTGAATCAAGGCTTAGGCAACATTGAAAAAGTAAAAATTCAAGCTTATCCTTTTCAAATCTAAGGCTTTAGATTATTTTGTCTTTATTGTATAAAACATATTTTTGAAACCATATTTTTTCATTATGTTCATGCTTAAATTTAAACAATTAATATAAAGTGAAATATATATATGTTTAAAATTATACTTATTCAAAAATATGAATTCAATAAAATATATATATATTCATCCGGATTTGATATAAGTTTTTGTATTTTGTATTTTGTATCTTATGTTTAAAAATTCGTCCCACGATAAAACCAGTCCCTAATCATGGAATGCAAGCATCAAGTTCATTATCAACAAACCATATGTTTAAAAAATAACGATAATTTATCTCCTAAACATAAATTAGGCAAATTAGACAGTACATAAAACATAAAACATAGTTTAAAAATAAATTCGAAATCAAAAGTAAAAAAGAAGAAAAATGCTAACCTTGGAGACCGGGAGAGCGAGGGAGGGGGAGGAGGTGGAGGTGGAGACCGAGAGAGGGAGGGAGGGAGGGAGGGAGGGAGGAGGGAGGAGGCGGAGACGGGAGAGGGAGGGAGGAGTGAGGAGACCGGCCGGGAGAGGGAGAGGGAGGAGGGAGGAGACAGGGACCGGGAGAAGGAGGGAGGAAACGGGAGGAGGCGGAGACGGGAGGAGGCGGAGACGGGAGGAGGCGGAGACAGGAGGAGGCGGAGACGGGAGAGGGAGGGAGAGGGAGGAGACCGGGAGAGGGAGGGAGGAGAGAGGAGACCGGGACCGGGAGAGGGATGGAGGGAGGAGGGAGGAGGCTAGGGTTTCGCAGTTAAACCCGAAAACTTTAGCCGACGAAATAATTATTTCGTCGGCTAAAGATACCAATTTTGTCGGCTATACACCAATTCGTCAGCTAAACTTTATAAATTCGTCGGCTAAACCTTTGAAATTCGTCGGCTAAACCTTTGAAATTCGTCGGCTAAAAGTATTTTTATACATTTGGCATGTTGTGATTGTGATGATCAAACTTGAGAAACAGAAATCCAACCGTCAGATCTGACCATCATGATAAAATACATGTATGGGAAAAAATTCAACTTGATCCGAAAAGAATAAGGGCTCGATCCGGACGGTCAATCTCGTAAGTCAAACTCCTAAACACACGAGAAAGGTCGTTCGACTGTCTAAATTACGTATTTTGGCCGGAGCTCCAACTGAAAATAGTTTTAAACCGATGACATGCAACAAGTCGTATAAAAATTTTACGCAAAATAACCACCGAATATAGGGCTATAGTAGGTAATAGAAAAATTTTAGGGTTTAGCCGACGAATACCCTAACGTATTCGTCGGCTATAGTATGTAATTAAAAAATTAAAAAATAACTATAGCCGACGAAATATTAGGTTATTCGTCGGCAAAAACCATCTTAGCCGACGAATTATAGTGTATTTCGTCAGCTAAAGGAAAAAAAATACATTAAAAAAAACATACGATATTAGTAAAACATTTTTTGTCGGCTGTAGTCCATACTTTAGCCGACGACATTTTTTGTCGTCGGTTATCTTCTAAACTTTAGCCGACGAATAATTTAAAATATTCGTCGGCTAAAGTTTGTAATAAAAAAAACATCTATGGCTGACGAAATATAGTATATTTCGTCGGCTTTATAGGGATTTAACCGACGAATTAAAGCATATTTCGTCGGCTAAAACTTATTTTTAAAAAAATAAAAAAATTTAACCGACGAATTAAGGCTTTTTTCGTCGGCTGTAGTATGTAATTAAAAAATTAAAAAATAACTATAGCCGACGAAATATTAGGTTATTCGTCGGCAAAAACCATCTTAGCCGACGAATTATAGTGTATTTCGTCGGCTAAAGGAAAAAAATACATTAAAAAAAACAGACGATATTAGTAAACCATACTAACTTCATGTTCATCATGTATCACCAAAATTCATATAAAATAACTGAAATATGAATTCAACATGTGTAAACTATAAAGGAAAAGGTCTTTAATTAGTTATACAAATTAATGGATTTCGTCCTCTAAATTAAAACTAAGGCTCGTAATCGGAATCATCCGATGAGTCTTATTCGGTGTCAGAATTAATTTCTGGTAATATATGTCTTTCCTCATCGCCAGAGTCTTCGTCTGTTTCTTGATTTAGATCAACATCAAAAAGTCTTGGCTCTTCATCACGAATTCGCACCGAACGACCCGCTTTAAAATTATTAAGGCGAACGGTACCGCAACATCCTCTTCCTCGTCTTAAGCCTCTCCAAGTGTAGCCGCCCGGTAAATGTTCGAGGGTGCACAAGGTTGACTACTTTCCACGCGTCACCCTTAGCAAGGTCATATATACACATGTACACAAATAAAATTCAAAATCAACATATATGCACATGTACGTACCTATATATAGCTCCACTTCTTAATTATGGACAGATTTCAACAACACCCAAACTGTTTATCTCGTTTTTTCTTCTCCCATTTTTTTTTTCTCAGATGAGCTGCTGTCCAAATCTGCGAATATAAAGAACTTTAGCCGAAGAAATTATATTTTCGCCGGCTATAGTCATCTTTAGCCGACGAAATTTTAATTTCGTCGGCTAAAGATGACTATAGCCGACGAAAATATAATTTTTTTTCGTCGGCTAAAGTCTTTCTTCTTGTAGTGACAAATCTCTTCCGCTTAATCCGCTACTCTTACTAGGGTTAAGCTTACCGGATTCACACCAAACTCCACCACAACCTTAATCCATCCATTCTAACATTATAGAATAGATACAAAGGTAATCCAACGGTTCGATCTTCTTAAATTACATACTGGCAAAAACCAACTTGAAAATTCCCAAACTTCAACCAACTTCTACCCAAATTCATAAACTTAACATCAATGGACTCCTCTCATCATCCTCTACCTAATCAGCTTGAAAAACCACCCAAAAGAGACGGCACCGCCGTTTGGTCCACCGGCAACGGCGGCCGGCCGACCACCCCCAAATTCCGACCACCTCTGATCGCTACCAAAATTTAACAAAATACTCTTCTACACATATCCAACAACTTTCTCAACTATCACTAAGTCCAAATCTGAACAGAGAAGCCATAATTTACCTCAAATGGTCGGAAATACCAAACCGGCCGATTTTCTTCCCAAGCTTGATTCTCCCTCCTTGCTGTGAACTGGCCTGAGACCCATTGAGGGTTTTCTATGCGGGGTCTAAGCTCCATGATGCGAGTGGTGGCGCCTTCTAGGTTGCCCGGATGAGTGAGTTCTGGTCGGGTCACCGAAACAGTCTCCAATGGACTGTTCTTGTATTGCTGGGCTGTGAACGCTTTGAATCGATCCTCAAAGCTCCTATGGATCGATATACGAGGAAGAGAGGAAGAGAATGGGACCGGTTGCGAGAAATTTCGTTGCCGGACGGCAGAGAACTAGCCAGAAAACAGTCCGGTCTCGGGTCGGGTTCGCGGGTCGAGCGGAGAGAGTGAATATTCCAGAAAATGAAGCTTCCCAAACTAAAAACCTACACTTCCTATTTACAGTAGTTTGCATGAATAATAACTTTGGTTTTTAGATCATAACTTTTTTATACTATCTCCGTTTAATGTCCTCTACGACTTTCGTGAAGAAAGTTTTCCCAAATTTTAGACGAAGGAAAAATTCAACTTTTGGAGTCTTAAATAGTTTGAAAACAGTAAAAGGTCAAAGTAACACAAAAGTAAATACCCGTAAATTAACTTAAAAACCGGGATATGACACGTGCAGTGCTGTCAAGAAATGGATAATCAGTGTAACCTAGAGTAGGATCAGATATGTAGAACGTATCTCTGATGTACTTATTTAGAGGAGCATTAAGCTCAAATCGCTTTGGCAAATCCGGATTAGCCAAGAACCAATGACCATAAGTAATAAGATTTGCACGGTCCTCAGCTACAGCATTATTCCCATCTTCCATGTCAAAACCACCACCAGCAATGAAGGTACCATTGAAAGCTTTTCTCATCGGTACAAGACTGCGGACATTCACATTTTCCTCCAACTATCTTCATTCTTGGCTCAATCATGTGGCAGTACAAGATTCCATATTTGTTCAAGGCATTGGCAAGATAAAGGCCCAATTCCTTTGGATTAGAATCTCCGGTTTCCATATAGTCGGCAAATGGAGATGATCTAATTCCAACTTTATCTGCTCCTATCTCGTTGACAACAGCTTCAACAATTTCTAGCGCAAATCGGCAATGGTTTTCCAGAGATCCACCATATTGATCTGTTCGATCATTTACTTGATCTTTTAAAAACTGATCAATAAGGTAGCCATTGGCGCGAATTTCAACCTCATCAAAGCCTATGACATTGACAAAAAAAATAATATTAGTGTATCGAAGACTTTTAAACCTCAGCATTCCCCAAAACCAAAAAGAAGAGAATATGATAACATATCGATCATATAACGTAGTGAAAGTAAGAAATTGACATTTCATGAAGACTCGTACATTTATTTGTCCACTACAACTTTTTTATCCTCACATAAGATAATTTTGGCGCCCTACTTTGATAAAATATGTTTCTGTGAAAGGACATATAAATTTATTTCATATTTAACTCAAAAAAATAAATTACCAGCTTCCATCGTATTCCTTGCAGCAAGTCTAAAATCATTGACAGTATGAGGAATTTCATCATTCCTTAATCGTCTAGGAGGTGTGAATTGTGCAACATCAATGCCATTACATCGTATTTGGGGGGGGTTAGGGGCTTGTCGGTACAAGAAATTGGAGCCTGCCCATTTGGCTGAAAGCCTATAAGAAATGAGGGATAGAATCACCATGAGAACACAACAGATTATATTGAAGGAGTCAAACATTATAGGTCAATGAAACACCATAGCAGAAGCAATATTCGTAATTAATAACATTAGGGAAATAGAAGATTATAATAGGATAGGATAGGTTTAGATCCTTCAGTAAAATATAGATACTATAAATGCAGGTTCTCTGGACCCAATCAAACATATCCATCTTTCATCTTATTTTCCGGGTTGACATGGCATAATATGGCTCCAAAGATATCAATCTGAGATCTTAAGAGGCCATAAAATATTTCCATCAAAAAAACTAGATATCATCAGCCACAGTAATTCACTTGTTATGAGAAATAGGAGATGCTACACTAGTTTGAACTTCTTCCATGTTGAAATTTTATGTTTTCCTAATAATTCCTAATAAACTCAGGAAGAACAATTAGTTTTCAAACGCTTGCTGACTAGTCTAATTAGTTTCTTATGGAGTCTCTATGATAAAGTTAACTCATAAGGGTATATACAAGTTTCCTGATCATCTTCATTGCTTTCCAGAGCTCTCTCAACTTGAGAGTTAGGTGCTAATGCCGCCACCAAAGCTTGCAGCTTCTTTAGTTCTTCATTGAGTTTTTCATTCTTCACCCTTGTTTCATTGTTAATTATCCTCTCAACCATCAAATCTTGTACTGCATTTCCCAACTTCTCCCATTAGTTCTGTCTGCCTTGATTCATACTCCTCTTCCATCTTTCTCATTTCCTCTTTCACGCATTCAGTTTGACAGTGCAGTCTTTCGTTCTCTTCTCTTAGTTGTCTCATTTCAACCTCCTTTGCTTTTTTTGTTTTCTTCTTGGCTTTGATCGGATATTAGAGAGGAGGATGGTGGCCTTTCTCCTTTCTCTGCTGCCTTACATGTTTCTTCTTTTTCCCCCAGTTTCGTCTGTACTGTTTCTTCCTCAGATTGTTCTTCTTCTTCTTCAGATTCACAATTTTTTTTTCTTGGATCAGACTTGATTCTAGCAAACAGTTGTTGTAATAAAAAGAAAAAAAAATTGTTAGTTATATAGTTACAAAACATACAGCAGATACATAGATAGTCACAATGACAGTTACATATTTCTAAGACACTTGAAAAAATGAAGTCAAATATATGAGGTGCATTGTTTTTAAAACTATCACAATTCTCCATGTAACTATGTATGTAACTGTCATGTAACTATCAATGTAACTATCCGTGTAACTATCAATTTCCATGTAACTATGCATGTAACTATCCATGTAACTATCAATTTTTCATGTAACTATCCATGTAAATATCAATTTCTCATGTAACTATGCATGTAACTATCAATTTCTCATGTAACTATTCAGGTAACTATCCATGTAACTATCAATTTTCCATGTAACTATGCATGTAACTATCCATGTAACTATCAATTTTTCATGTAACTATCCATGTAACTATCAATTTCCTATTTTTCATGTAACTATCAATTTTCCATGTAACAATGCATGTAACTATCCATGTAACTATCAATTTTCCATGTAACTATGCATGTAACTATCAATTTCTCATGTAACTATGCAAGTAACTATCTATGTAACTATCAATTTTCCATGTAACTATGCATGTAACTATCCATGTAACTATCAATTTTTCATGTAACTATCCATGTAACTATGTATGTAACTATCAATGTAACTATCAATGTAAAATGTTCATATATTGATTAAGTTGTATAAGAACTCATACCATCAATTGAACTTTCTTTGTTAGCTTTGTGATGTCCCATTTCCTCATCTTATGTTCCTCATCTTCTGTGCCTTCAATTGGCTTTATGACGTTTGTCTTCTCACAGAGCCAATACTAACACACATAAAAAAACAAAAACAAAAAGCAGTTAATTTCCAAATTATTTTCTTATCAAAAAAAAATACATACCAGAATTAAGTGCGCACAGCCTCCTGTGTTTAACTCGCGGCTCGACCCTTTACCCTTTGATTTTAGTCGTTGTCTTAAACAACCTGACAAAAATCTTCCAACCTCTTTAGCCCATCCAAAGCTCTCTATATTGCACCATATTGCATTTATCAGCTCGTTTGATACATTCCCTCCCCCATTTGCAAATAGAAACTTTATGCAAATTTCTAAAATCACCAGCCTAACCAAATTTTTTCTCTTCTGTCTTTTTTCTTCTTCATTTTTTGGCTGCTGGTCCTTCAGCTTTCTTAAAGCGTCCATCACACACTTTTTTGTCACTCTTTTGTTTGTCCTAAACAATGTCTCTGCGGCATTCTCTTCCACTTGCATTGTGTCAAAGTAGCCACCTTTTCTAGGAAGTCCTAGAATCTCAGATACATCTTTGCTTGTGATTCTGTATATTCCTTCCCCAATTACAAACACATCAAGCTTTTCATTGTAAGTGTCGGCAATTATTTCAATGAGCTTGTTCGACTTCCCAAAATGCTTTTTGTTGACATGCTCATAAAATCCTTCAAAAATTAAACCAAGCGGGCCATTTCTCAGCTCATTCAGTGCTTCTTCATCTAACACATCTCTAAAACTATCCATTTCAGGCCATATTGATCTGAACTGATTTGATTTCCTCTTCTGTGTCTCATCTTCTTCTTCCTCCTCCATTTCAGATGTCTTTTTCTTCTTTGGCTTCTCTTGTTTTCTCCTTCTTTTTTCCTATCCCATAAATAGTTTGGACAGCAGTACACCATCATCCTCTTCATCCACTGTCCTCTTTCTCTTCTTTCCTTCTTCATTAACTGCGTTCATTTTTCACCTATCCATTTCCTTTCATCAAATAAACAGCATATAAACATTAAGAAATACTAACAACCAATAAACAGAATATCAGTAAACCCTACATCTTCAAAACTACATGGGTAGAAACAACTAATACAACTCAAATCCCTGCATCACAAATGCATACATATGAACTGTAGAATTCAAACTAATAGCTATCTTCATAATCTCAAACTGAACAGAATAAAAGCAATGAATAAAAACAGTAATCAAACGAAAAAATGAATGTCTCAGTAGTATTGGATAGTTACTGGATACTTACATGTAACTATCCATGTAACTATGCATGTAACTATCCATGTAACTATGCATGTAACTATCCATGTATGTAACTATCTATGTAACTATCTTTGTAACTATACATGTAACTATCCATGTAACTACAAATTGCTAGTTACCTAGGTAGTTACAATGCTAGTTACATGGATGTAACTATCCATGTCCCTGCATCACAGATGCATACCTATGAACTGTAGAATCCGAACAAAAAATACACACCAAAAGCAACATCGTAATCCAAAACTAAACATGACAAAGTCTCAGTAGTATTGAAAAGTTACTTGAAACAGAATATCATTGAACTCGAGATCTTCAAAACCACACCGATATCAAAGTTCAAACTCCCAAACCCCTAAATCATAAATCCCTAATCCTATTCCTGAACACTAGATCTTCAAAACCTTCAAATTCTGTTAATAGGATTTACTGAACCAAAATGCAAAATTGTAGAGCCTAAAATACTGTGTAATCAGAATGACTATAAAATCAGAAGGAATCGAAAGCAGGAGGCAGAGATTAAGGACTGCGAAGATGTTACCTGAGGTTTTTGGAATTCTGGTATTGTGAAGGAATTGTTCTCGATGTCGCCGTCGAGCCGAAGATGAGCCTTGTGTCGACAGTTACTAGGGAGGACGACGGATTGGTCTGATGGTATGTGGTCATATTTTCGATCAGAGCAGTCATGGTTTCGAAACATACCTCTTGTTAAAATTTAAACATTTTATATTTTAATTGTATTTATATCTATAGTATGTTATAAATATAAAACAATACATATATTATATATTATACATATATTTTAATTGTCTTTACATATATTATACATTTTATAGGTTGTTTGTAAAAAGGTTAGAGGTTCAATTAATTCTCGTTTCCTACATAGATATGAGTGTATTTTTGCAGAATTACACATACATGGTTGGTACGGTATACCGATGGTATGAAAATCTCAATACCAAATACCAACCATGTTATCAAGACTGATACGGTATACCGTACCAAGTAAGTCGGTTACCAAGTCTTTAGTATACCAACTAGGTTGGTACGGTTATTACTCGATTTGTTGGTTTCGACATGACCCAAATTGCCGACCCTTGTCAAAACCACCACTAGCAATGAAGGTACCATTGAAAGCCTTTCTCATGGGTACAAGACTGTGGGGACATTCAATTTTCTCTCTTGACTCAAACATGTGGCAGTACAGGATCCCATACTTGTTTAAGGCATATATAGAGGGATCTTACTTTTCTATGAAGTAGTAAAAGAAATGTCACACTCCATATAGATAGATTTTGAAAAATTTTGATTGGATGCGAGGAATACAAGGCCAAGGCTTGAACTCCGGTATGGTGCAGCTAATCTCCTTTGTTACAACATCCTTGCCATTTTGACAGTAATATGTGATTAGTCTGTGGAAATATATAGTTTGACCTGACGCTGCAACAAATTACTCAAATTAATATAAGCAAATCACATATACATTCTCTAAATGGATTTAAAACACAAATAAATCCACTTGTGTTGTTGTTAAACAAATAAAGACAGTTTTTAATAAAGACGGACAAATTCTTTTCTGCTTGTCATGTGTCATGGTTTAATTTACTAAACTGACCTTATACAAAATAAATCAAATTAAATCAGACCCCACCATGTATTGTTTTAGCTGCTACTGCATTTGCTGGAATGTTGCTGCTACTACACTTCTAATAAATGCAGTAGCAGATTTTTAGTGATTCAGCTAGTGTAGTAGCAGCTTCAGTAACTATAGTAGCAGGTTTTCAATGACTCAACTAATGTAGTAACATGTTAAACTGGAGAGTTAGCTGCTACTACACTTATAACAAATGTAGTAGTAGAGTTTTAATGGTACAACTAGTGTAGTAGCAGTTTCAGTAAGTGCAGTAGCATATTTTTAGTGGGTCAGCAAATGTAGTAGCCGCTATTTTATGTTTTTTGCAACTGTTTAGAGTAGTGGGATGTCATTTTCTAAAACTAGAATTTGGGAGAGAGAATGAAGCTGCTACTACACTGATCCAATCTGCTGCCACTGCACTGATCGTCTAATCTTGCTGCCACTGCTTGGTCATCGAAGAATTTTGCTACTACTGCCTGGTCGTCAAAAAAATTTGCTGCTACTGTCTGGTTGTCCAATCTTGCTGAACTGCCTGGTTATCCAATTTTAATGCTACTGGTTGTCCAATCTTGCCCAATTTCCACCGATTTCACCTCCGGTTCTCTATGAATTTCATTCTTCTCACCTTAAATTTAGCTTCATAACCTATCGAATCCCTAACCCCCAATTGACCCGCTTGTTCTTCCAAATCCCTAACCCTCTCCCCACAATAAAAAAACATATTAGCTAGAATCAATAAGAGATAGAAAATTGAAGACCTTCCCTGTAAAAAGCACCACGATTCCATAAATACAAAACATCTTCAGATCTGTTGTAGAGAACGGAGGAGCTAGTCTAAGTGGTCTTCGTCGAGCGTCAGACGTCCGTCATCATCAAGTGTCCTGCGTCCTTCGTCGTCGTCGATCAGCATAGTCATCATCCATCGTCAGAAGTTGTCATTGACCGTCAGAAGTCGTCATCATCGACCGTCAGAAGTCGTCGTCCATGGTTAGGCGATGGCGCCGTTGACAAGTGTCGTAATCGAGGTGCTGGTCGTTGAGCGTTGAGGTGACGGCATTAGTGCTGGTAGTCAAAAGGGCTGATTCAGAGAGAGAAGAGAAAGAGAGAGCGTTAGAACCAGAGAGGAGAGAGACTGTGGCAGTTTTCGTAATTAAATTGCAAAATAGGTTACTTTTGTCATTTCCTAGTGAATATTTGAAGGCAGTAGAAGGATGATGGTTTTGGGCCTTGACTTCTATCCTTATTTGTTTAAATCTTTTCAATTGTGAGTTTTCTGTTTTATGCAACTGTTTAGGGTAGTTAGAAGTTATTTTCTCAATTAATATTCATGTTAAGAATCCTAATTGAGAAGTAGCCTCAGAAAAAGAATCATATCATAAGTTGTAAACAGGTCAGAGCTACCTGGACCAGCTTGAGACACTTCAATTGGTTTCTCAACCTGCTCTCTACTTCCACAGTAATTAAAAGGCAAATCTCTTTGCCATTCTTGATGGGTGATTTTGGACACATAATGCATAACAAGATTGATATATGGTTTGACACAGTTGGATGGGTTAATTTATCATTTAAATATCTCACTAAATATTAAACAGATTTCCTGGTCACTAATCCCTTCAGGTTTTGGTTCTTGGTCTGGTGAAATTTTATGGCCGCAAAGGCACAAACCCTCATTTTGTATTGTCAGCCATTTGTTTTCCTGATTGTTACCATAAAAGTTTGGGTTTAAACTTGTCTTTTTAGCCTTTTATTATCACTCAAACAGCACAGCGTACTATATTAGAGCACGTAGAATTTGTTATTGTGCTTTCTTCTCATGGCAAAACTCTGGCTTCAAATGATTTGCAGGATACACTTCTGTTCTTTAGAAATTTTAATGATTCTGTTGGCAAAGACCTTCAGTTCCTTATTGACGATTTATCCACCAAGGATTCTACAGCAGTTGGGGAGATCGACATGGCATTAGGCACGTGGATGGAAATTATATTACTTTTTCACATCTAAGATCTGTTTCTATCTGAAATAATAAATATTGTCAGAATGGAACGGGAAGCCTTTCCCCTTTAACAAGGGATGTAGCTTTTATCGGTTGGAGGTCATAAATGGCAAGAGACAGATTATGTAAGGATTTTATAACTTAGCGTGTTTTTGTGTGTGTGTATATATATATATATATATATATATATATATATATATATATATATATATTTTATCAAAAGGTGAAATTCATTCTATTATAGAGAACTTACATCAACGAGTATATAGTGACCTCATTAAACCCAAAAAATTATTGGGAAGAACCACACTCCATAACAAAACTCTTACAATCTTGACTCATCAACTATTATAGAACTTAGCCACTCCGGTACCATTTGCCACCAATACGTGGGGAAAGGGCAAGATATGGCTTGTCTAGCTACTGCATGAGCAGCTATACTGCCCTTTCTAAGTACAAAACTCCAGGTACAGGTCTGAAAACAACTAATATAAAACTTCGCTTCCTCAATAAGAGCTCCCTCAGCACTATAGTCATCAAGGGTAGAGTCCAACGCCGCATCCCCTTAAATATGCAACCTTGTGAAGCCAGCCTGCAAGCAGAAATGTAACCCATTCACCAATGCTACAGTTTCGCAACCTTGAGGACTAATGTACCCCAAACCTGGTACTGCCAGCACGCCTAAGCAAGTTCCATACTCATCTCTACATACTGCTCCTGTTCTCAACAGTCCATGAGTAACATCCAGAGCTCCATCTATGTTTAGTTTAACCACCCCTGAGCTTGGTTTCTGCCATTTAACAACTTCTCCTCTTCCACCTACCTCACTCCATCTAATTAATCCCCGACCCTCCTCAAATCGTCAATGATTTTGGATTTGCTGCAAGGACCGCATTGGAACTGCTACATTTTTTTTTTCAAGTTAAATATGAAATAAACTTACATGTCCTTTTACAGAAACGTTTTATATCAAAGTGTTGGTCTCTTTGTTTCAGTCATTGGGTGATGAAAAGTTTCAAAAATATTCAGTAACACCAATGTTATTGTTTCTTGATTTTATAAAAGTGTATTACCACTCTGAGATTCTTTCTTCTTTCTTTGGACTCTTCTTGCATGCCAAATCTGATAGAAGAAGACAGCACCCTTAGCACAAACAGCATCAACTACAGGTATCAAACCTGTGCTTCAGCTCGCTCCTTTGTTCATAAACCAGGCATACCTGAGTACCTTCAACCTTAGCATAACAGAATAACAAGTCGAGATGCTAGCCTGTAAATTAAAATCCTCTTTCGAAAAAAAAAAACAATTTGTAATAAAGACCGAGTTACTTAGTCAACCGACACAATTTGTACACAGACCATTTGTACATTCCAGCCGTCTCCGGAAGAAAATGCAGAAGCAGAGAGTGACGTTGTGCACCTGTTGGCACAGACGTAAATTTTCATCCGTTTTTTTTCCCCCTTCTTTTTTCTAATTAAGAGAAGAAAAAAATTGTCTCAAATTTTTCAGTTCAAGCCGGAATGATCGTTACATAGCCAAAAGAATGGTCATCTTTATTGAATTCATCTCGTACAAAACTACAATCAGTTGCATTTTTGCATAGCCACAAGCTACAATGAAACACTTGGTACTTGCAGAGACCACAACTTACAATATCAAACAGCTACACTACACCAATTGAGAACTATTTTTATTTGATTACAACATTGCGGTGAAAGAAAAGCAACAGCTAGCAAAGTTTCAGTGCAGACCAATGCAGGAGTAAAATAAGAGAGTTCAAGATTCCCTTGTCAGCTCGAAACGTGAGTGGTGCAATCAAGAAATGGATAATCAGTGTAACCAAGAACCGGATCAGATATGTAGAACGTATCTCTGATGTACTTATTTAGAGGAGCATTGAGCTCAAATCTCTTTGGCAAATCCGGATTAGCCAAGAACCAACGGCCGTAAGCAATAAGATCTGCACGGTCCTCAGCCACTGCGTTGTTCCCATCTTCCATGTCAAAACCACCAGCAGCAATGAAGGTACCATTAAAAGCCTTTCTCATGGGTACAAGACTGTGGGGACATTCACTTTTTTCTCCAAGAGTCTTCATTCTTGGCTCAATCATGTGGCAGTACAGGATCCCATACTTGTTTAAGGCATAGGCTAGATAGAGTCCCAACTCCTTTGGATTAGAATCTCCGGATTCCATATAGTCGGCAAATGGAGATAATCTAATTCCAACTTTATCTGCTCCTATCTCGTTGACAACAGCTTCAACAATGTCTAATGCAAATCGGCAACGGTTTTCTAGAGACCCACCATATTGGTCTGTTCGATCATTTACTTCATCTTTTAAAAATTGATCGATTAGGTAGCCATGGGCACCATGAATTTCAACTCCATCAAAGCCTATAAAATCAAGAAACAATAACAATGGTGTTACTGAATATTTTTGAAACTTTTCATCACCCAATAACTGAAACAAAGAGATCACCACTTTGATGTAATACGTTTCTGTAAAAGGACATGTAAATTTATTTCATATTTAACTTGAAAAAAATACCAGCTTCCATCGCATTCCTTGCAGCAAGTCTAAAATCATTGACGATTTGAGGAATTTCATCTGCCCTTAATCGTCTTGGAGGTGTAAATTCCTCAACGTCAGTTCCATTATATCCTATTTGTGTTTGTACGGGCTTGTCAGTAGAAGAGATTGGAGCTTGCCCATTTGGCTGAAAGCCTATAAGCAAAAGAGGGAGAGAATCACTATGAGAACACCACAGATTATATTGAAGAAATATCAAATTCATTGATCTACAACAACCCCATAGAAGAAGCAAGGTTGATAGATCCTAATATTGGTGAAAAAGAAGTTTATAATAGGACTATGCATGCAGATACTATGCACTAGTTATGAATTCTGAGTATTTAAATTCATCAAACTTGTTCCACGTCAAAACGTTATGTTTTCCTAATAAATTATGGAAGAGCATCTAGTTTTCACATGTATCACTAGTCTTATAAGTCACTTATGCTCACAAGGGTTTCTATGATAAAGTCATGAGTCAGGGACGAACCACTATTTGAAACCCTCCCGACGTGCAAAATTTGACAGATGAAGATACCCCCTTTGGCATGTACAGCATTGACAATGGGTTTCCATGCTTCAACTTGCTCCTTGGTCCATATACCAGGAGTATCTGTATACCTTAACGTACCAAAGAAACAAAAAGATTAAAATTTTGGAATGGGAAAGTTGCAAATCTACTGCATCTTGTGATTTACAAGTTTACAGAAAGAAACTTGAAAGCTATTCATTAAGTTACCCTTGTGCTGTGTCTGAAACTCCAGTGGCTTCACTTATGAGAAGACCCCCTTTGGATGTTCTCTGAGAGTAATATAAGATGGCATGTGGCTGGGGAACATTTCCGTATGATCTCAGTCTACCCAATGGTGCTAAAACAACTCTGGAAAGGATAAACAAAGTAAACACTTGTCAATACAACCATCAATACTTTCTTCTAGACACAAGGCCTAAACCTCGAGACATAGGCCTATATCAATATTGTTATTATTAAGATAGTATTAATATCAATATTGTTATTATTGATGGGACATAGGGCCTAAACCTCGTGTGTTCTCGACTTATAAACCAAAACCCAGATCATATTATGACCAATTCTTGCACAAACAAAATGGACCATTGAATTTGGAAGATGAAAAAACCAAAACATGTTCTTGGGCACTTAGCAATAATCAACCAATGTAAAACTGGAGAGAGACAAAGATTTAAGCATAATTTACCTGTGAGAAAGATCAAAGTTTCCCGACTTGTAAGGGGTAAGAAGAGGAGATGTGGGAGCTTGGTTAGCCATATATATAATCTTGCAATCTGGGTGCTTCAAGTTGTTGGAGTTTTAGTAGTTCTGGTCTTTTTTTTTTAGAAGCAGTAGTTCTGGTCTGGAAATGAATGGAAGAAACAATTGGGTCTTTATACGTTTGAGAGAACAAGACAAAGTCGGCTACTTGGAAACAATTGGGGTCCGCTGACTGCTTTATCATTACGAAGCTTTGTGAGCTGGTGATGTGTGGAGTTACGTGGGCTGTGGTTTTGGAAGAAACTGGGAAAGTTACTGAGCTGCCAGTGTTGACTTGTGGTTTTGGGAGAAACTATGGAAGTTACTGAGCTGCCAGTGTTGACTTGTGGTTTTGGGAGAAACTATGGAAGTTACTGAGTTGATAATTACTGAACTTGTGGTGGATCATAAGTTCATAACCATAAAAGAGCTTCAAATGGTGACATACCAACAGCTAAATGATGAGCAGTATTATACCAATGCTCACCCACGGAAGAGCTTCAACCCATGAATGAGTTTTTTTTCCTCAAATACTGCTCCAATGTCTTATTGAGGTTTTCACTCTGTCCATCAGATTGTGGATGGTAGGCTGAACTTTTATGAAGACCAGTGCCTTGAATCTTAAAGAAAGCTTCCTAGAAATGGTTCAACAAAAAGGGGTCTCTATCAGTTATGATGGATTGCCATGCATGCATGCAGCTTGCAGATATGATGAATGAATTGTTGAGCAATGACAGCAGCAGTGTATGGATGTGCTAATGGAACAAATTGAGCATATTTTGTGAAACTATATATCAATGACTCATTTACCAGCTGATGTAGGCAAGCCCTCCACAAAGTCCGTGGAAATTGTTCAGGACTTATTGGATAATGTGTGATCAAACCTAGTAGAAGTCCCTTTTCATCACCAAAGACTTTTAAACCTCGGCATTCACCAAAACCAAAAAGAAGAGAATATGATAACGTATCGATCATATAACGTAGTGAAAGTAAGAAATTGACATTTCATGAAGACTCGTACATTTATTTGTCCACTACAACTTTTTTATCGTCACATAAGATAATTTTGGCGCCCTACTTTGATAAAATATGTTTCTGTGAAAGGACATATAAATTTATTTCATATTTAACTCAAAAAAATAAATTACCAGCTTCCATCGCATTCCTTGCAGCAAGTCTAAAATCATTGACAGTATGAGGAATTTCATCATTCCTTAATCGTCTAGGAGGTGTGAATTGCGCAACATCAATGCCATTAGATCGTATTTGGGGGGGTTAGGGGCTTGTCGGTACAAGAAATTGGAGCCTGCCCATTTGGCTGAAAGCCTATAAGCAAAGAGGGATAGAATCACCATGAGAACACAACAGATTATATTGAAGGAGTCAAACATTATAGGTCAACGAAACACCATAGCAGAAGCAATATTCGTAATTAATAACATTAGGGAAATAGAAGATTATAATAGGATAGGATAGGTTTAGATCCTTCAGTAAAATATAGATACTATAAATGCAGGTTTTCTGGACCCAATCAAACATATCCATCTTTCATCTTATTTTCCGGGTTGACATGGCATAATATGGCTCCAAAGATATCAATCTGAGATCTTAAGAGGCCATAAAATATTTCCATCAAAGAAACTAGATATCATCAGCCACAGTAATTCACTTGTTATGAGAAATAGGAGATGCTACACTAGTTTGAACTTCTTCCATGTTGAAATTTTATGTTTTCCTAATAATTCCTAATAAACTCAGGAAGAACAATTAGTTTTCAAACGCTTGACTAGTCTAATTAGTTGCTTATGGAGTCTCTATGATAAAGTTAAGTCATAAGGGTATATACAAGTCAGGAACACACCACTATTTGAAACCCTCCCAACATGCCAAATCTGACAGAAGAAGATACCCCCTTTAGCATGTACAGCATTGACAATGGGTTTCCATGCTTCAACATGCTCCTTTGTCCATATACCAGGAGTATCTAGATACCTTCACATACAAAAGACACAAAAGGCGTCAAATTTTGGAATGTGGAAATCGCAAATTCTACTATATGTCTATATCTTTGATTTAAAATGTTACAGGAAGAAACTTGGCAGCTACTCTAAGAATTACCCTTGTGCTGTATCAGAAACTCCAGTGGCTTCAGTTATTAGAAGACCCCCTTTGGATGCTCTCTGCGAGTAATATAAGATGGCATGTGGCTGGGGAACATTTCCATACGATCTCTGTCTAGTCAATGGTGCTAAAACAACTCTGGAATGGATAAACAAAGTAAGCACATATTAATAATACAATCAATACTTTGTTACTAGACATAACTAGGCAGTACCTATGGAATTACATCTATATGACCAATAAAAAGCTTGAAAGAGATAACATAACTAGCTAGCTCTTGAAAATATTATCATATTATCTACACCGTACAAAACAGGAAACATTACCAAACATAAAACGGATTGGATTATGAAATGCTCAAGAAGAAAGACCGCTTACTTTTCCTAATCAATTGCAACTAAAATAGAAATTCAACAATGAATTCAAATGACATAGTTCACTTGTAACGATCCCTTCCAGCTTCACACCCCACACATGTATCATCACCGTCTGGCAGAAGCATTGATTGATTATTAGTGTGTCGGTCCTAGTTATTATCTTTGCGGATAATTTGTATTCAAGATGTGAAGGTCATCGATTCCAATTTCTGTCCTTTTACTGCTGACCGCATAGACTATATGCAATATTCTATATACTGAATTTGGCTTTTTGAACTATTGAGAGTTTAAGCATAGCCTCCATTGTTCATTCGAACTTAAAGATCGAACAACGCGTGGTGACAATAGAATGTGTTAGAAAAGATTAAGCTAAGCTACAAGCTACACCACGCATAAAAATTCCATTTACAGAACGCAAAAAGCAGTTAACTTTCTTCATCTTCCTAGTTCTCTCATTTGGGACTTCCTCAAACACATGGTCTTCTTAATTTACACAATTAAACCCAGATCATATCATGGAAAATCATAGCCCCAACACAGAAATTCATCCAAACCCAACATTGTTTGGGTATTGGCAACGACATCATTCTATAATGTAGAGCAAGAACATGCAAGTATCCAACTTGATTAATTAATCAAAACATGACTTTTTTCATACTATAGCAGTAGACTTTCACATCTTCATATCATATTATGGCCAATGCACAAACAAAATGACCCAATTTCAAATTTAGAAGATAAGAAAACCAAAATATGTTCTTGGGTTCTTATCAATATCAAGTTATCAATCAATATAACAATGCAGGGAGAAAGATAAAGTAACTTTACCTATGAGAAAGATCAAACTTTCCCAACTTGTAAGGAGTAAGAAGAGGAAGTGTGGAAGCTTGTTCTCCCATCTATCTGATTTTGCAATCTTATTAAGTTGTTGGAGTTTCAAGTCTTCTGCTCTGGAAATGAATGGAAGACACAACTGGGTCTTTATACGTTTGAGAGTGAGGTAGAAGACAACGTCGGCTACTTGGAAACAATAATGTAAACAGGGGTCCATTGTCACCGTCACCGCTAAACTTGTGGGGCTTGATCGAGATGTGTGGATGCCATGGCCACTGCGTATTTAATCGCCAATTGTTATATGGAATGAGCTGCCAGTGTTGACTGGAGACCTGATCCTCAAGATAGTGTCTTTCTTTTTCTTTTTTTGGAAAAGAGAGGATTATTATGCCTAATAATGGAGCTCTCCCTTTTACCCTGGAACTAGGGCTGGGCAAAAACCGAATATAACCGGGTTCAACCGAAAAAATCGTCCGAAAAAACGGTCCGGTTAGCCGAATTGAGAAAAACTGTTGGAAAAATGACTCAAACCGGCCCGAACCGGTTTAAATCGGTTTGGATCCGGTTCAGCCCCCTAAACCGCCCGATTAAACCGACCCGAATATTAATATTTAATTATTATTTTTTATATACGTGTCGCACCATTAATGGTGCATACAAATTTTTACCGTGTACCCTCCCACACTGAATCCTCCATATAAATACCTAAAAACCATAACCCTAAATCAGTCTGCCTCTCAAGTCTCAGTCTCTCTCATTTTCGATCTGCCTCTGAGCCTCTCAAGTCTCAGTCTCTCTCATTTCTCATTTTCTTTCAGGTGATGGATTCAGGTCCATCCAATCCATCGCAAAGCAACCATGGAACAACCCCTACATCAACTCCTGCATCAGGTTCCATGGTTCAGCACAGGCTGCACAGCTCTCAAGCTCCACCTGATGCTGCTGCTGCTGCGTCAGGGAATTCTTCCTCGGTTCAATCCAAGAGGAAGAATCACAGCATCGCCTGGGATCATTTTACCCTGATGAAGAATCCCGATGGCACACCTCTCGCCAAGCCGAGAGCGAAGTGCAATCACTGTCCGCAAACCTATGGATGTGATACGAGATCGAATGGGACCAGTAACATGAAGAATCACCTGCTGTTCACTTGCCCGAATTGTCCACTTAGGGTCCCCAAGAAACAGAAGCAGTTGGTAATTTCATTTCTCTCACTTTCTGCATTTTCAAATACAGTTTATATTGTCGATTAGTTGAGTTACCGATTTACGTTTTTTTTTTCGTTTCAAGGCACAAGAGTCTTTCGACAAGAAGGGTAACTTAGTTGCTTGGTCTTATGATCAGGATGTATGTAGGTTAGCTCTTGCTAGGATGGTAGTTAGGGATGAATTGCCATTTAGTTTTGTTGATGGGCCTGGGTTTAAATATTTTATAAGTCAAGTTCAGCCACAGTTTAAGATGTTTTCGCGTAGGACAGTTGCTAGAGATATTTGGGAGTTGTATGAGTCGGAGAGGATTACAATCAAAAATATTTTAGCCACTTATGGACAGAGAGTTTCACTGACCACTGATACTTGGACTTCGATCCAAAATATCAATTATATGGTGCTCACAGCCCACTTTATTGATGTTGATTGGGTTTCACACAAAAGAATCTGAAACTTTTGTGTGATACCAAACCATATGGGGAAGACAATAGGGCAGCTTGTCGAAACTTGTCTCATTGGGTGGGGAATAGAGAAAATTTTTTGCATTGTTGTTGATAATGCTTCTCCTAATCAAGTGTCTTTGGATTACATGAAAGAGAAGATAGGGAATTGGAATGAGCTAGTCCTAAAAGGGGAGTTTTTACATCTTAGGTGTTGCTGTCACATTCTTAACTTAGTGGTTAAGGATGGAATGGCAGAGCTGGACTCCTCGATTGAGTCCATTAGAAACTGTGTGAAGTACATTAGATAGAGTCCATCTAGGTTGGAGAAGTTTAGGAAATGTGCAACTCAAGAAAAAGTGGAGCACAAGGGTGGGATAGTGCCTTTAGATGTCTGTACTAGATGGAACTCAACATACTTAATGCTATACATAGCTATTAAGTACCAGAAGGCGTTTCAAAGGATGGAGGATAAGGATCCACAGTTTGCTGCATATTTTAGTGAGAAAGCTGGACCTCCAATTGCAGAGGATTGGAACCAGGCTGAGAGGCTTGTGAGGTTTTTGAAAATTTCCTATGAGGCAACCCTTGATTTCAGTGGGACACAAGTTGTGACTTCCAATCAGCCAATCCAATGGATGTGTACACTGGTTGGAGAGCTGAACAAGTGCATCGAGGGTAAATTACTCAACTTTATTTCAAATTTGCTTTACTGTCTTCATTTTATGTCTTTAACAATTTAACAATGTTAACTAAATGTCTCTGTTTTTTTTTTTATGCAAGGTAATGATAAACTGCTTTCCAAAATTGCCAAATCAATGAAGGAGAAATTCGACAAATATTGGGGGAGGGTTGAAAACATCAACAAAATTCTTCTCATTGCAATTGTTTTAGATCCAAGGTATTGTTCTAAGACTGTACTGTTTTGTTTTATAATACTGTGTTGCTTTGTTTTAACAGTTTTGTAATACTGTTTTGTCAAGTAGTGTAATACTTGTGTTTACTGACTTGTTTTCTTTTCAGGTACAAGTTTCTGTACTTGGATTTCTTTTTCCCCAAGTTGAAGATAGACAAGAAGTTGGTGGAGGTGTTGGTGATTAATGTGAAGAGCACATTGCAGGAGCTTTTCAATGAGTATGCTGCTAATGATCCTGATGCTGCCCTTGCTTCTTACAATTCAACTCAGCCCATGTCAGTCTCAAAAGGAGTTACAGAAGAGGAGGACAGCCATTATGCAACAGTGAATGAGTTTGTGAAGCTTCGGCGGGCTAAAGATGTGGTAGAGATAAAAACTGAGGTTGACAAGTATATGTTGGAGGCATCTGAGGACCCTAGGAACTCTAACTTTCAGCTGTTGGGTTGGTGGAAAGAGAATGCAGCTAGGTTCCCAATCCTGTCTCAAATTGCAAAGGATGTTTTTGCAGTGCCTGCCTCCACAGTAGCATCTGAAAGTGCTTTCAGCCTTGGATCAAGGATTCTAGATCCATTTCGTGCTAGTCTAACCCCTAAAATGGTTGAGGCTTTGGTATGTACTAGTGACTGGTTGAGAAACACTAGCAAGCCAATGTTCAGTGAGCCTGTCAAGACTGAAATAGAGCAGTATTGTGAGTTGGAAAAGCTCACAGCAGGTAACTATTTATTATTTTTGCTTTTGAACTTGTAAATTTGTAGTGTTTGCAAGTGTTTATTTGTATGGTCTTCAAAGTTTGATATGGTTCTCTTGTTTTTGCAGAATCTGGTGTCACAAATGCTGTAGCCTCATCACCTGAAGAGACCAAGTAAAATTAGGGATTTGCTACTGCATGTCTACCTTTTAATTTAAGTTATGAACTTATGAACTCTTGCTGCTCAGTCTGTTCTGCAGCCTCTGCTCTTTTATTTATTTCTGGACAAATTAATTTGCTTGGTTTGTAATGAGTTTATGACTGTGATAAGCTTGAACTTCTTGAAGTATGACTATGAGACTTAGTATTTCTCTATGAGTGTTTGAAACTGTTTTAGGTTGCAAGGTTTTTGTGAAATACAGAATGGCAGAATGTTACAGTAACCGATTGTTACTGTTTCCTGAATGGATCAAATTCGGCCCAAATCCGAAACCGATCCGGCCCGATCCGAATTTCGGTTGGGCCGAATTTTCGGATGGAGTGAAAAAAATCCGGATCCAGATGGAGATTTTAAGAATCCAAATAATTCGGATTGGATCCGGTTTGGGCCTTAAACCGGCCCGATCCGAATATGCCCAGCCCTACCTGGAACTATGCAGTTCAAATAAGGTCAGAAAATGCCAAAGCAGACAGTGACGTCGTGCACCCGTTAGCCTACTGTTGTTCCTCTCTTGCTTGGATTTACTTTCTGGGCTGCAATTTTGCCGATGCTTGTTAGTTTTACAAACAAAAAATTTCAATTTACTCTCAAATTTTGAGTATTAAAATCCGTTTAGTTCTGTAACTTATTTTTTAAATTAGTTCGTCTCTTCAACTTTTGTAAACACATCAGTTGGTTCAATTTTTGAATTCTCCTCAAAATGTGACATCACCGAAACCGTTGGAACTGAAAATGAGACTCATAATTCAGCTTCATCCCTTCATTTTCAATGAAATGTATGAAATTTTCTCATTGTTTTTTATTCATTTTGCCAAATAGATGCATTTTTTTATGTTTTTAATAATATTTTGTCAAATTGCTTATTTTACCCTTCTGAAGAGGGATAAAGCTTAATTATGGGTTCTTTTATCAGTTCCAACAGCTTTGGTGACGTCATATTTCGAGATGAATTCAAAAATTAGACCCTACTGATGTATTTAGAACATAGATAAGGTGCTTGGTGGGGTCGGAGAGGATGTCGTAGGCCTTAGGGCAACTCCAACAATGGTCTTGGATTTGGAGTCCTATATCCATTATAAGACCTCTTTATTGCACTATTCATTTAAGACTCATTTTCTTATCTCCAACAATGAGTCCTATATGAGGTCCTATATTTATTTTTATTGATTAAAATAAGTTATAGGTAGTATATTTATGAATATTATATTAAATAATATGTTAATAAGCTTATTAAGTTAATAAAAGTTCACAATTTTTATTTTTATCACAAAATTTTAAATTATTCTTATAATTAAATATAATTATTTTAATTAAAATAAATAAATACATACTAACTTTTTGTCGTTTTACGTCGGCATATATGACAAACAACCAAATTATTGACAGATATTATCTTGTGTTGTGTCGGTATATACGACAAACAACTGAGTTCGGATGTAATTATCGTCACCACATGTCAAACACTAATTGGTTATCTAGATTACGGGCTATATTTGTCTGACACGTGTCATTTCTTATCTGTTGATATCATCTCAAATTGTCCATAAATATGAGGTCATTGTCATCCTCATTCCTCACAAATTCACAACACTATTCTCATATCAAAATCTTCATATTGTTTCCTTTTGATTTTGTGAAATTGTTTTTCTACAATGAATCATTTGACAAAATGGTTTATGAAAGATCAAGAAGAGGCCGTTACAAGAAACCAACGAAGATCCATGATGATGTCTGCTGCTGCCTTGCAAATCCAAGATCTGGAAGATGAGGATTCACAATGGGGTGGTTCTTTGGAAGGTCGTTCGTATACTGCCAGAAACAGAGAGATCATGGATCAACGTCTGAAAGCTCTATATTTCACTGATCTATGCAGGTACGAACCAAATATATTTCGTAGGCGATACAGAATGCAACCTTGGGTCTTTGACAGGATGATGCGCGACATGGCCAACTACGATCCATATTTTGTTCAAAGAAGATATGCGACTGGGAGAGTCAGCCTATCTACTGAACAAAAGCTTACATGCGCCATGAGACAACTCGCATATGGGGTCACAGCCGACTTCTTTGATGATTACATGGATATTGCAAAATCCACTGCCATTGAGATTTTGGAACACTTCACCAGAGCAATATGGAATGTGTACCATGAGCATTACCTCCGCCGACCAACACCGGCAGATCTGCGACGGCTGCTCGACAAGGCAGCAGAAAGGGGATTTCCGGGAATGATCGGGAGCCTCGATTGTATGCACTGGCAGTGGAAAAATTGTCCTACTGGATGGGGAGGGCAGTATACTGGCTATAAGGGGAAACCAACAATCATCTTGGAGGCAGTGGCATCCTATGATACTTGGATTTGGCACGCCTTCTTCGGCCTTCCAGGTTCCCTAAATGATATTAATGTTCTTGGACAGTCACCTTTATTTAATGATGTGTCTCGTGGTGAAACTCCTCAGGTGAGCTATGAAGTACAAAATAGACATTATGGGCAATGTTATTACCTTGTTGATGGCATTTACCCGAAGTGGGCCGCATTTGTTCAAGCAATCAAAAACCCGAGGACATCGCAGACAAAACATTTCACAATGATGCAAGAAGCATACAGAAAAGATGTGGAGAGAGCTTTTGGTATTCTTCAAGCTCGTTGGGCAATCATAAGAGGGCCTGCTCGTGGATGGAGTAAAGAGAATCTTCAGTTCATCATGATGACGTGCATTATCTTGCATAATATGATTGTTGAAGATGAGCATGATGAAGATGCAGCTGAGCCATTTGATCTGAATGACATTCCTACCATACCAAAAAAGGCACATATATATGACAAAATCCCTGATCAAGACACCTCTGTTCATCGCAATCCGAATCGGCTAAATCAATTCATGAGTCGCTATAGGGAGGTAAGATGTCCAGTGATGAACAAAAATCTCCAAGATGATCTTGTTGATCACCTATGGAGCATGAAGCTGCAAGCTGATGAGAATAACCAGTGATGAGCTTTAAATTTATTGCTTTCAATAAGTTGCCGGTTTCTCATGGCCTTTAATGTGCGGTGTGCGATTGCTTTTATATTCTTGTGTTGTGTGGTGTGCATTTACTTTTTCTATTCAATAAAAGTTAAATGTTTTTATGTCGAGTGATTGCTTTTTATGAATGGTTATCATGTGGTATAATAAACGTTGATAACTTTTTATTCATAACTTAAAAAAACATTACAACTAGAAACAAATAACAACATTTATTTAGGTTGGATAGTTCCTAATTGATGATTCTAGTTGATCCAATGTGTTTCATGAACCGGAACATAATTGGCCAAGTTACGGTTGTCTCCTTCTGTTGATGCTTCATACTCGGTGGAGCCTTGATCTTGAGGGTTCACCGGAGTACTTGAGGTTGCTTCCTCCCTATCAATTATCTCTTGTTGTCTCCTTTCCCAATAACCCCTCTTTCTTGGAGTATCGAACGTTGATAGATCAACCATCATAATACGATCATCCGAAGCGCGTTGCTCAAGTTGTTTAACTTGCTCAAATTGTTGTTGCCTTTGTAGATATTCATGCTCACTTTGTTCTTGAGCCTTTTGCATTTGAATGCGTATTTGAATGCGTAAGCCATCCGCATCTTGTTGCTTGCTTTTTTTCTTTGCTAGCTTTTGAGCTTTTTGTCCTTGAGGTCGTGCTTGTCTTGTTGTAGTTGGCTCCGCTTCATTGGCTTGTGTCCCATCTTCTTCCAAGTTGATACGAGTAGGAATACGCGAGTTCATGGCTTCGGTGAAAGGCGTTTCCCCAAACTTGATAGTATTTTTCAAGTATCGCCAACAATTATCATAGACAAAATCCGTGCCAACTTTGTCGTAGAAAATTGACCTAGCTCTCATGAGCTAAACATAAAATGAAGTAATAATTATTAGTACTCATGAGCTACATAACAAATTAACTAATTTATATATTACATACACTATAATTTTCTATAAATTAAATAACAAAGAATAAATAAAACATTTTGTTAACTTATGAGTAATATACTTACATCGTCTTCCTTATTTTCGCCGCTTCGGTGGTCCACTTCGGCTTGGGTAAGAGATTCGCGCCACTTCATACATAGCGGACTAAATACCTTCCAACGAGCCTTGCAACTATCCGATGATCTCTCTACGCAAGTTGCCGGTTTTTGTGCATTGTACTCGACCGATATACGCTCCCACATTGTATCCGCCGATTGATTTGTTCCGGTGGCACCGTCGGTGGTGATGGTGATCCAAGCTTGGCAAAGAATAGCTTCTTCATTGTGTCTCCATGAATCCTTTCTTTTGCCCATTTTTTCTCTTGAAAAAAAAAATTGAAGAACAAGATGTAGTGAATAAATGAAGAGTTTGGAAGGAGAAAAGGATTTTGGTGTGAGGAATTTGTGAAGGAATGGGTTGGTATTTATAGAATTCTTCAAAAAAAAGTTGCCAACGGATCTATACATTTTTTTATGTTATTTCTGATTTTTTTTTCTGAGGTAAAAACGAGTTTTAGAGGTAAAAATCTGGTGTGAATTTTTTTTCTGACCGTTGGACCTCTGCTGGACTAACCGTCCATTTCAAATTATGCTATCAATCCTGGACGTCCATTTCATACCCGTTGAAGCGCTCAACGGTCGACTGGGAGACCGTCCCACGTGCATGGGGCCCAGCCTCTGCAGACAGCAGCGCGACTGGAGCTGGAGAGCGCGTTACGCGCGTCTTCGTTTCGTGCGAAAGCGGGAGAGCGCGTTTCCTTCCTTCCAGGTACGAGCGCGTCTCTTCTTCTTCTTCTCTGGCCCAGCCCAAACGCAAGTGGACCTGAGTCTTGGTCCTGGAATTGTCTCAGATTTGAGACTGAGAATAGGACCAGGTCCTATATTTCCAAAACCAAACCCCTGATTTTTGGCCCGTTGGAGATGAAATGTATGGATATAGGACTGAAACTAGATTTTAGAACCCCCGTTGAAGTTGCTCTTAGAGATTTGCTTGAACTTGAAAGCGGCCTTGGGTCGTATTCCGTTAAGGTTTTGATCAGGCTGCATGCCAAATCATGGCCAATCGCTTGTAGGCCTTCTTCAAGTCAGCTCCCTTTCCACATTTCTAGTACATTGTAGTAACCCCTCCTATGTCTCTTCTCTTTCATAGCGTTCTTGTAAACAGTTTTGTGGTTTTCTTTTTTTTATCTGTATAATAATACAATAAGTCAAATTCACCATCTTTTACTTATATAGACGCAGCTCAACGTTACTTTTTTGTCAAGAAAATAAATAAATAAATCTAATGTTTTTTTCTTTTTGTTTTGTTTGTTTTATTGTTTATATGTCATCCCCTTGTCTCTCAACTGGAAAATGAAACCTTCATCAAGGTCCCATATCACTGAGGTTCGCCTTCCGCCGTAGCAACCATCTTCATCTCTCCAGTGGTCACTGCAATACTCCCACCTAATCCCCAAACAGAGAGCTCCAAATCATTTCCGGGTCAATCCAAAATCACCTTATTTCAATTGAGACGATGGCAGCAATACTCAAACCCCTCTCATCACCATTCTCCAGGTACTTCCCTCAAACCCCACTTCTCTTCTCTCTCCCTCGACTCCTCTCTTCCCAATCCTCAACCCCCAATGACGTCGACACCGTCTACCGCATCGTCAGCAGCTCCGCCCACTCCAAAAACTTGAAGCAAAGCTTGAAATCCTGCGGTGTTTTCCTCACGAATGATCTGATAGATGAGGTTCTCAAACGGGCTCGGTTCAGCCACGGAAACCCATTACAGGCTCTCGAGTTTTTCAACTACACTGGGAACAGAAGAGGGTTCTATCACACCAGTTTCTCACTCGACACTATGCTTTACATGTTGGGAAGAAGTCGAATGTTTGAAAAAATGTGGGAGGTTTTGGTTGAGACCAAACATAAGGACAGGAGTGTGATAACTCCGCGAACCGTGATGGTTGTGTTAGCTAGGATTGCTAAGGTTTGTTCTGTTAGGGAGACAGTGGAGTGTTTCAAGAAGTTCAAGAAGCTTGTGCCGGCGTTCGATACGGTTTGTTTCAATTCGTTGTTGAGGACTCTTTGTCAGGAGAAGAGTATGACAGATGCTAGGAACGTGTATCATAAGCTGAAGTATAGTTTTGAGCCTAATTTGCAGACATTTAATATATTGTTGTCTGGTTGGAAATCCTCTGAGGAAGCCGAGGGGTTTTTCGAGGAGATGAGGGAGTTGGGTTTGAAGCCTGATGTTGTTTCGTATAATTGCTTGATTGATGTTTATAGTAAGAATAGAGAGATGGAGAAGGTGTTTAAGGTGATGGAGAAGATGCGGGATGAGGAGATATGGCCGGATAAGATTACATATACTTGTGTCATTGGGGGATTGGGGTTGGTTGGTCAGCCGGATAAAGCCAGAGATGTGTTGAAGGAAATGAAGGAGGTTGGGTGCTACCCGGATGTTGCAGCATATAATGCTGCTATTAGGAATTTTTGCATTGCAAAGAGGCTTGGTGATGCTAATGGGTTGATGGAGGAGATGATGAGTAATGGTTTGACTCCGAATGCAACTACTTACAATTTGTTCTTTCGGGTTTTCTTCTGGTCGAGTGACTTGCAGAACTCTTGGAGCTTGTATGGGAGAATGATGCATATGGGGTGTTTGCCAAATACACAGTCGTGCATGTTTTTGATCAGGTTGTTTAGGAAATTGGAAAAGGTGGATTTGGCATTGCAGCTGTGGAATGATATGATTGAGAGGGGTTTTGGATCTTATATATTGGTGTCTGATGTGCTGTTTGATTTGCTATGTGATATGGGTAAACTAACAGAAGCAGAAACGTGCTTCTTGCAGATGGTGGAGAAGGGGCATAAGCCAAGTAATGTTTCCTTTAGAAGGATCAAGGTGCTTATGGAACTGGCAAACAAGCATGAGGCCCTCAAGAACTTGACAGAGAAAATGGCACCTTTTGGCTCTTCAATCCATCTTCCTGAGAGTATGGATAGGTCAACAGAGGTACCGTGCTCAGAAGCACTTGCTTGAGAAAGTATGGTTGTGTCAAGTCATGAATTGGCAATGGTGCTAACTGCTAACTAATGCTGCAAAAGTTGCTGATTGATAGGTCAAGAGTGGTGCTTTACACAATTGGGTTATAGAGGCTTGCCATGTGATTTGTTGAGTGTTAACTCCATAGAATCTGGATTCGGCACTCAGATCTTTTTGTTGGTTCAGACCTTTTCCCGTCACATGGTTATATTGGCTGGCGAATTCAGTTGGTCTAGCTATTTTTCCCAGTGGGGTAGACCTTTGAACTAGGTTCTCAGTTGTTGATTTTTTCTGAGAAGGAGCAAGTTTTCAATTCATAATCTTGTTGGGAAAGTTACGAGCCTTTGTATCTGTCTGAAAAATGCTGATTTCACTATTCATTTGCCTTTAACATGGTGAAGTCGCTGGCGCACCAACTGAGACCGCTTGTTTCACAGAGTTACCAACTTGCCTCTAGTTCTGTTAGACAAGTATCCGGTTAGAGTCTGGTAATGAATTATTCAACTTTTTCATATGTGTTCGTTTGCTACTCCTGTTATTACCTAAATATAAGTAGTGTGGTCTATCCTGTTGCATATTATCAGGCTCCATTCAGGTGAAATTCATTTGTTTTGACTTTTGATGAAACCTTTACTGCTTAAAGGGTTTCTATCCAAATAGTTGCTCAGTAGCATGTTTCATGCAAAATATAACCTGTTCCTAAAGATTGCACACATACACGTTACATGCAGACATCTCTATATGAATGATCAATCCTCTTTTGAATTGTTCGTACTTCATATTTGTCTCTGCTCTAGGCCATGGTCTTCGTTTACTTGTATTTCTTCTTCTTTCTAATAAAATACTTTTCTATCTACAAAATTATGGGGTTTAATGTAAAACATGTTATTCTCGTTCCATATTCATGTTTGGCAATAAAGTAATAATCATTTGGTTAGAAAAAAAAACAGAGAGAAGAAGAAGAAGAAGATCAAGATATTCTGTTATTTCTGCTCCTGAACAGAAGAAATACTGAGTTGAACTCTGGTCATCTTCTTTCATGACTGTATATACTTACAACCCCCACAGCCCCACTACTACTGACTTGCGTCCTGGTCCTACACGTCCTTTTAAGTTTTGCCACTACGGCACCATCACTTGTGAACTTTGGTATTTTCCTAATGTGGCTTTTCTACCACCTGGTGAAGCCTAACCCTATATAGACACTGCCACATAACAGTTCTTTTTTCTTATCTTGATTCTTTTTTGTTAAATCTGTTTGAACATTTTGCCAGTGGTGTCATCAACATCAACTTCTTGTTCATGTTTATTTGTTTTAATGGCAATATCTTCACAATGATACTAGTGATCTCTATAATTGTGATTATATCAAATCAGACATCAGAATAATTTTGTTCAACAAAAAGAAAGAACCTCAGCATTGATTCTTGTGTTGCTATTGGCATAATTCGAAGTGTTATCTCAAATTTCAGTTTGTTTCTTCTTATCCTGCAAGTCAAACAGAGATATTATCATCATCTAATATTGAATGGAGATGAATATACTATTAGCCATTCTATATTCCCCAGGTCTTTCATGTTTTGTCTGAAGTATCTGGTACCTTTCCTGTGCTGAATTTCTGAATACTTGATTGTTTCATTTCCATTTAAAAGTTAAAACCATTTTTAATGCAAAGTTTCATTGTAATGTACGTGTTCTTCTCCAGAATTAGAGTAAAGAAATATTTATTTCTGATGGTTGATGTCATTTGGGGAAACTTGGTGGGCATGTTTATAGATGTCATATTGTGGCATGTGCTGAGGGAAAGCTTTGAAGCTGAATAATCTTGGGTCGGTGCTCTTATGTCTGATGGTTTTCTTATAGTCGATGCTATAACTAAACTTGTGTTTGGTGTTTCATGCGCTTTTTCAGCTTGTACTTATTTTTTCAATTTACAGAACAATTAACATTACTGGATAGTAAAAGTAACTCTGTCTTTAGACTTCATAGTTTAGAATGAAACATAAAATGATTGAATGGAGTTTCAGAACTTGTATATTTTATCGACAGGCTAGCATTAAAATCTCTCATTGGTTACTGACTCTCTCTTTTATCTAACTTTTTGCCATGTTGCATTTCACTCTCTTTTACTTTTATACAATTGTGACAGCATTTAAACTTGATGCCAGTATGATCTTTAAAATGTGCACATATTGTCAGATGCCAGTAAAGCTTTGCTTCTCGATAAGAATTTTCCTTGAACCAGCAATTTTATTTGCCTTTATACTTCCAACTCTTAGGTTTTCAGGATTTCTTATCTTGTTATGCATAGATTTTCATTTTTATGTTGACATCCACTTCTTGCAGATTCTGGGACATGGATGATCCAGATGGTTACTGTGGTTTTGCGAGTACAAGTACAATGATGAAAACATTGTTTCATTCATGACTTTGAACAAGGTGGGTGGTTTTCTGCAGTGGATGGATTTGACTCGTAAGTATGCATTTGGGAAGATGCTGGTTATAGGCTATAAGCCTCCTTTCAAGGTGAAGGGCTTGTGGCTGTTCCACAGGCAAAAAATTACCCAGGTTATTATGACATTATGACATGGAACTGTATGATTGGCGAAGGGTTGATATCACTGATGAGGATCAAAACGAGCGCGTGAATCAGATGAGAAGCCATGAGCTCTTTGAGGGAGAGCCATTGTTGGGTTTTTCCAAAGAGGTAGGTTGATGTAACATGTTAGGGGTTTCTTTAGAAGGTCTTGTCAAGGTGGTTGTGTTTCAAACACTTGGTTTTGCTATTCGATCTTCCTTTGTGTCATTGTAGAACCTTGTTCACCCGCAATCCCAGTTCAATTGAATTTTTCAGCAGAAACAAAAAAAACAGAGCTTATCAACAATAACCTCTTTAGAGAAGTAGTTGCAATATTTAATTTAATTTAATTTAACAATAATCAAATCCTAGTATTCAACAAAAACTCGACTTGGTTCAGCTAAGAGCATCTCTAGCAGCTTCCTTATTTTATTGGGTTTCTTAATTTTGGAGAATATTAGACTTTTTTTTTTACCCATTTTAGGGATGGAGGAGAGAGAAAGGGATTCATTCCCCATATTTGCAGCATTCGGCAAAAATTTGTCGAACGACTTTACATTAAATTGCACGCGCGCCAACGCACAAAACGACTCAAAACTAGCTCCCAAAACGATCAAAAATCCTTTCGTCTTCGACTCTCAACCCAGACAAGAAAATAGCGCGCGCAAGTCAGTACTCCTTCACCTTTGTTCCTTTCGATTCCTCCAATTCCTTGTTTTTATCTTTTACAACTACAGTTGTTTTGATTGATCACAAGCTTTTAGGTTTTTGGGTTTTTGATTATCTCTTTGCTCTTCGACTGAATCGGTTCCATGTTTTGATTTGGGCATTTTGGTTTGATATTGTATGTTTGGTTTGATATTGTGTGTTTGGTTTGGTTTACTCATCCATGATAATATATGCATCCATGTTTTAGAGTCCCCCACCGGTGTTTATCAAGTCCATTAATGCCAACGTTTCTCGTGATAATAAGAATTAAGAACTAAAAATTAAGACATACCATTGTATGAGTCACTACTCTGCTGCATTAACTTTTTCATCCTCATTGTCATGCACGACTTCATCCTCAAACTCAATTATACCAATCCTTATCAGTTACGGTTTAAACCTGCATCCACATTCACACATCATTAGTTCATTACACATAGTATAGAAAACAAAGCTTAGTTCAATTGCTGATTAAATATTGGTTACAAAGATAATAAAGAACATTATCCATTATGTTGATACGTCGGCCCTACCACTTTTATTTGACAACAAAGAGCAATTGTAATAATAAATACAACCAAAGCTAAGGAATTTATATAGATGAAGTAATTGTGGAAATCACTACTGAAAATTGTACCTTATCGCAGTTTTGAGTGTTTTAATGATAACTAAATTAGCTGAAATTTTGTAGAGATGATCTATACATTAATATCTAAAGACTAGATGGTGGAGATGTGAAAATTCGATTGAAAAGTGAGTCTAAAGTAGAAATCCACACCGTAAGAATAAATAAATACATCCTTATATATATATATATATATATATATATATACAGAGCTTCTCAGCTGTAGACGTCCGCATTTATTCTTACGGTGCGGATTTTCACTTTACACTCATTTTTCAATCGAATTTTCACATCTCCACCGTCTAGTATTTATATACTAATGTATAGATCATCTCTGCAAAATTTCAGCCAATTTGGTTTCCATTAAGACACTCAAAACTACGTTTTTCTATTATAAATATGAACGGTTCAAGTTCGACAGAATTATGTTCATCCATTGTTTTAATCGAGTTTGAGTGTCTTAATGATAACCAAATTGGTTGAAATTTTACAGAGATGATTTATACATTAGTATCTAAAGACTAGATGGTGGAGATGTGAAAATTCGATTGAAAAGTGAGTGTAAAATGTAAATCCGCACCGTAAGAATAAATACGGACGTCTACAGCTGAGAAACTCTCTATATATATATGTAAGGATGTATTTATTTATTCTTACTGTGCGGATTTCTACTTTAGACTCACTTTTCAATCGAATTTTCACATCTCCACCGTCTAGTATTTAGATACTAATGTATAAATCATCTCTGCAAAATTTCAGCTAATTTGGTTTACATTAAGGCACTCAAAACTGTGTTTTTCTATTATAAACATGAACGGTTCAAGTTCGACAGAATTATGTTTATCTATTGTTTTAATTGAGTTTGAGTGTCTTAATGATAACCAAATTGACTGAAATTTTATAAAGATGATCTATACATTAGTATCTAAAGACTAGACGGTGGAGATGTGAAAATTCGATTGAAAAGTGAGTGTAAAGTGGAAATCCGTACCGTAAGAATAAATGCGGACATCCATACCTGCACCTGAGAAAATCTATATATATATATATATATATATATATATTGAGAGATGTACATTACATTACATATAATGTGGTAGCTTGCTTGCTTGCTGCAGCATGTATATCAAACTGAATGGTCCATAATTATATGAACAAGAACAATAATGTAGCTTATGATTGAAAGATGAGAAAACCATAAATCTATAGAGACCACATGTTCCCAAAATCAAAGACGACAAAGGGAAACTCTATTTGAACTCCCATCAAGATTAGGAGTACCCACCACCAAAGTGGCTTTTATCCATCTTGCACGTGTGTGGCATTGAAGAGCAGGAGGGCTCCCCACACGAACGTATGGTATGGATGATATATCAATCTTAATCTGGGCTAGCCTGGTTTCGTTGGCTAGCTTAGCTTTCTATTCAAAGTTGAAATCCTCAGAAGTGTTTGTCCATGCATCTCGCTCTAACGTATGAATTATTGGTCCCTCCAATTCGACTCGGTTGGTCACGTACTGTGTTATATATTCGCTATCTAGCTTATTCTTCTATCAACATTTATGGTTCTGTGTAAGAGCTGAGAATAATTGCATGAGACAGAAATAAAATAGATCAATTGATCAGGGCAGCAGCTCGAATTTCTTCCTCGTTTACACAACTATAATGCATAAAGTCTCACTGTTGCATTTTTACGTTTGAGATCTATGAAGAACAGATCACAAGATAAAGCTGCATTACATATATATTATGTGATCGATACTAATAGAAGATATATATGTGACTGTAATCGACAAGCTGGCATCATTATTGGTGTTGTTATTTGTTAACAGAAGATATATAGAGGAACATCTGCACGGGGTTGAATCATTTTCTAACCTTAGTCGATGTCAAACACTCAAACCCGCCCCATGCAAATTACTTTGTCAAGATACACGGTCATATATCACCAAAATTGACCCTCAATCGATCATCTACCTATTATCGGTTAATCTCTCGGAAATTTAGTCTTAAACATACATTTGGTTACATGCTGTAGTAGACGATATGAAAACGCTGTACGTATTGATCGATCGATTGAGTGGCTGATCTGCTTGTAGGGTTACTGGCTTAATTAGGGTACAAAGTGAAAACGTTATAGAAAAATATAATATGGCGGAATAGTTTTCTTCTATTGCATAGAGGTATATATACATAGATCAGAGTTTACAGCCAAGTAATCTCCATTAAGTTAGGAGACCAAACAAGGAAAGGAATCCTATTCTAATTGATACATAATGAATACAATTGATACACAAAATATTCACAATAATCTTTCTGATCTAACCAAATATATTTTCTAACACTTCCCCTCAAGTTGGAGAATGAATGTCAATGACTCCCAACTTGCTTATAAGTTGCCTGAACTTTTCTTTCCCCAAAGCTTTAGTAAACACGTCCGCCAATTGCTGTGAAGAAATCACATGCCGAGTAACAACTTCACCTTGAACAATTTTATCCCGAATAAAGTGACAGTCCATTTCAATATGTCGTGTTCTCTCATGAAATACAGGATTAGCAGCAATATGCAAGGCTGCTTGATTATCACAATGCAAAATAGCAGGAACTGAAATATGCATATGCAAATCTGCCAATAAATAACGTAACCATGTAAGCTCGCAACATGTACCTGTCATTGCTCTATATTCAGCTTTCGCACTTGATAAATAAACGGTCTTTTGCCTTTTAGTTCTCCATGAAATTAAAGAACTTCCCAAGAATACACAATAACCAGTAGTAGAACGACGGGTGATAGGACAACCCGCCCAATCAGAATCACAAAAGCTCTCATTTTTAACGAACTATTGGAATGTAAAAGCAAACCTTGACCTGGAGCAGATTTCAAGTAACGTACCACCCTAAGAGCAGCTGCCATGTGTTGTTGACGTGGCTCATGCATAAATAGGCTAAGAATATGGACTGAGCATGTGATGTCAGGTCTAGTGATGGTCAAATAGATCAATCTACCAACTAGACGTCGATATGCAGCAGGGTCATTGAGCACTTCTCCCTTATTTGAAAGCTTGCATTCTTCCATAGGAAATTCAACCGGCTTAGCACCCAAATAACCAGTGTCTTTGATGATATCCAATGCATACTTACGTTGGGATATGTAAATCCCCTTCTTGGAACGAGCTATTTCAATGCCTAGGAAATACTTCAAATCACCGAGATCTCTGATACGAAAACGACTATGAAGAAACTGCTTCAAAGCATTAATGGACTCAATGTTGTTCCCAGTGATCAATATATCATCCACATAGATCAATAAGACAGTGATAGATGTACCATGTTTTCGAACAAATAAAGAATAATCAGCTTTGGATTGAGAGAAACCAGCAGCAAGGACAACCTCTGTGAACTTAGAAAACCACTGTCGAGAGGCTTGTTTAAGTCCATACAACGACTTATGAAGGCGACACACAAGGTTCTCCCCCTGTCGCCGAAGTCCAGGAGGAGGAGACATATATTTCTTCCAATAAATCACCATTTAAGAAAGCATTATTAACGTCTAATTGATGCAAAGACCAATTTTGACAAGCAACAATAGCAAGGAGGCAATGGACAGTTACCATTTTGGCAGTGGGAGAAAATGTGTCATGATAATCAATGCCGGCAGCCTGAGTAAAACCCCGAGCAACAAGGCGAGCTTTATAGCGCTCAACAGAACCGTCATCTTTGCGCTTAATCCGATAAACCCACTTACAACTGATCAGACGTTTTCCTGGAGGTAAAGGAACAAGACTCCATGTTCGGTTATCCATAAGAGCTTGAAGCTCAGAATCCATCGCTTCCTGCCATTTGGGATTAGCTGCAGCAACATCATAAGATGCCGGTTCCTCATCCCGACTTACAGTAGCAACATAAGTAAGATGTTGAGGTGAATATCGATGATAAGATACATAGTGACAAAGAGGGTATCGCGTACCTGGTGTGGGACTAGGCGAGGCAGATGAAAGCTGGTGTGGAGGCAGAATCACCTGCGAGCAAACGTAGTCCTTGAGACGGACGTTGGCTTCCCGAGTGCGTTGAGAACGATGAAGAGGCTGAACATGTGGCGTGGGAAGAGTATTGGAATCAGGGAGAGCGTTTTCAGATTGAATGTCGGACTGAATTTCGACTGGAATTGCAGGCGAACTCGGTGGACTCGACGGAGCAAATTGGGGAGAACCCGATTGATTTTCCGACGGACTAGGTGGAGAAGATCGGAGAAAATCTGGGTGATTAGTGGGAGAGAGAGGCGGAGCAGAGGGCTCGAAGGTGGTGGTGTCATTCAAGGCAGGCGGAGGTGGTGATGAAAAAGGTGGAGGCACGTTGGGTGAAGCGGAGATGATGTTTGGTGCGACTGAAGGAGGATGAGATGGTAAAGGAGAGGAATTGGGTAAGAGAGGAAGACGAATGGGCTGGGCCTGTAGAGTGGGCTCAACCGGTAAGATAGGAAGAGGGATGGGTTGGGTTTGTGGTGTGGGTTCAACAGGTTTGGCAGTAGGTGCTAAATGATGAAAAGTATCTTCAAGAAAAATCACATCCCAATTGGTAAAGATCTTTTTGGTCTCAATATTGTACAATTTGTAAGCCTTTTGACCCATAGGATAACCAACAAAGATGCATTTATGTGCACGAGGAGCAAATTTTGACGATGGATGGACTTTGCAAAGGCAACACAACCAAAAACACGCATACGAGAATAATCAGGAGGCTTGTTGTAAAGTATTTCGAATGGAGTTTTCTTGTTGAGTAACAAAGTGGGAAGACGGTTAATGGTGTAGACAGCAGTGAGAACACATTCACCCCAAAAAGAAATAGGTAGATGAGATTGAAAACGAAGAGCACGAGCTGTTTCAAGAATGTGTCTGTGTTTTCGTTCGACGACACCATTTTGTAGGGTTGTGTAGACACAAGAATGTTGGAAAATTACTCCTTGTTCGAGGAAAAAATTTTGTAAAGAAAGGAACTCAGCACCATTGTCAGAACGGAATTGTTGGATTTTAGTGTTAAATTGAGTAGCAACATAACTGAAAAATTGACGAAGTATTGTTTGTGTCTCACTTTTATGACGCATCAAAAAAACCCACGTAAAACGGGAAAAATCATCAACAATAGTTAAAAAATAATTAGCACCAGAATGAGAAGGTGTTTTATAACGACCCCAAATATCACAATAAATAAGGGAAAAACACTTGGAGGTTGAAATTGAACTAGGGAAAAAAGGTTGACGAGTTTGTTTCACCAATGGACAAACGTCACATTTATGACTAGAATCAAAAGAAAAATTTAGCTTACTGTTGGCTAAATATTGTAGACGAGCAGAAGAAGGGTGCCCCAAACGATGGTGCCAAAGATCAGAGGAAATCATGAGATTACAAGTGAAGTGGGAAGAAGGAGAAGTAGAAGCCAACGCCACAAGGTAATAGAGGTCACCACGTCGCTTACCCACACCAATCATCGTCCTCGTAGCCAAGTCCTGTAGAATACACCAAGACGGAAAAAAAGTCAATGAACAATGTAAGTCATCAATTGTCTTGCTAACAGACATAAGATCAACTTTATAGCTCGGCACACAAAGAACATTATTTAATTGGAATGAATCATTAAGCCGAATGGAACCGGTCATAGTAGTTCCGGCCGTGGCTCCACTGGGTAAAGAAACTGGTGCCAGAGAAGGGTTATGATCAATATTCATCAACAATTTTGAAGAAGAAGCAATGTGATGAGTTGCTCCGCTATCAATAATCCAACGATTAGGAGCGACCGGTAACAAATTTGATGAAGAATGCGGTAAACATGTACCGTTTGCTTGAGACAAAAAAAATACACTTGCTTTTTACCAATGCCATAATATGTAAGCATTGTTCAGCGGTAAGATGAGAAGCAATTGCTTGAAGTTTCTGAATGGTAAAATGAACTGAAGCCATGACAAACAAAAGAGAAATACCGACTGATCAGAAATATTATGATAATTTAGGTCCAAGAGCGTTACGCTCTGATACCATATAGAAAAATATAATATGGCGGAATAGTTTTCTTCTATTGCATAGAGGTATATATACAGAGATCAGAGTTTACAGCCAAGTAATCTCCATTAAGTTAGGAAACCAAACAAGGAAAGGAATCCTATTCTAATTGATACATAATGAATACAATCGATACACAAAATATTCACAATAATCTTTCTGATCTAACCAAATATATTTTCTAACAAACGTACGTTCTTATAAATATCCAAATAGATCTAACCTCTACCCTGCATCGACTGCGCAATAGTTAAATTAATTATAGCCTCAAATAATACTACGGCATTGATCAACACTTCGAAAGATAGACGATTGATGTGAGGTCCCTCATCTTTTTTTCTATTTAAACATCCACTACACTCCTTGATGAATGCATCTCTTATCTCTGATCCTTATCTCTGATCTCTCTCTCTCTCTCTCTCTCTCTCTCTCTGTGAAATACACGCAGTCGAAAATGAGAACAAAGAGTTCAGTTCCACGGAGAATTGGGTCGAAGAAGAGAAAGCTAAAGCTCTCTTTTGGTAGAAACTCAGAACTGGTTGCAAAATCGTCCATAGAAAGGAATCTGATGGCGGAGCTGGGGAGGATCATCCCCGGGTGCATTGTTGACAGGAATAATCCAGAAACCTTGTTCCAAGGAATTGCTAATTACATCTGCCTCCTGGAAACCAAAGTGAATGCTCTCAGAAACCTGTCCATTTCATATGGAGTCTAAGCAAGCAGAAACTATTAATTTGTACCGTTGTACGTACAACTCTCACTGTGCACTCAATAGCGCATAGGCCTAGATAGACTTCGTATATATGATGCAAAAATCTGTAGTTAATTTATATACGGTCCTTCTCTTGTTCCTGCGAAAAATTAAAAAAAATTAAAAATCAATAAAGCATTTGTAATCCGTAATGTTTATCATACCCTCTTCTAGGCCTTATCATGGGCCGGGTTATGGCCGGCCCTACCTTAAATTTTAAGGCCTAGGGTAGAGTCGGGTAGGGCTTTAACTTGGTTAACAAAATTTAGGACTGGGTAAAGTCAGGCCAGGGCTCAAATATGCAAGCCTTTACCTGCTTTTAAAGCTCATTTCGCTAGGGTTAATAGGGTCGGGTAGGGTCGGTCTTTTGAATAAGGCCAAATAGGGCCGAATAGGCTGAATGGGCCGAATATGATGTTATTTTGTTTGATGAAATAAATTCATAAGTTATATTTTTTTTTCTCAAATATTACCTCAGGGATATATGTGATACAAGACCCTATTTTTACTCATATTTAACATACATATACATTATATTTAAATTAAGACATCTAGAATTATTAATCTAAGTAGTTATATTCATATATTTCATTAACCATCTCTCTAAATCACCAAAAATCAATCATTATTTAACAAAGCAAAATACAAATTAAAGAAATAAAACTTACAAGATTAATTGTATTGTATAAAAAAATAATAAACATATTAAAAAAATAGAAAATAAGAAATTATTAGGCCCTAAAGGGCGAGATTTTATGGCCGGAATAGGGCCGAGCCGGGCTTGGCTCTAAAGGGCTCAATAGGGTAGGGCCGTAAGGTAGGGTCGGGTTTCATATGCTTGACCCTTACCCTACCCTAATTGAAAAGGGCTAGGGCCAGCCCGCCCTAGCGGAGGGCCGGGTAGCAGGGCGGGCTAGGGTTGAAAGGCCAAATGATGAGGCCTACCCTCTTCTTTGGACACCCCAGTATCACCTTTTTACTTTTTTAATTTAATATATAACAAGTTTTTAAATGAGAAAATTTTAAGAACAGTACACGAAGTATGAGTCACTCCTAAGTTTTATGAAACATCAAAATGAGACATGACTTTCAAATTTCGACTCAATACTCATACATGCTATTACATGTTCCGTTTGTTTGTCTATTTTCTGTCAAATACAAGGGAAATTCATCACTACAACAATTGAGAGCAGAAAATTCACTCTCCTCATCTGCTCTTTCTCTGTTCTCCCTCACTAACTCACTAGTCACTACTCTTTCTCTCTCACTCTGATAGAAAATCTTTTGTTTCAATCTCTCCACATGCAAACCAAACTCGTAATCAATTCTCCCAACTTGAAGAGAGATCCATGAATTGAAAGCTCAAATTGCAGCATGCAGCTTCAGCTTTTACAAATAATTAGAAGAACAATGGAAAGTTGTTGATACCCGAAAAATCATGCGCTTTGCTACGCAACAATTTATTATGCAATTCATGCAAATTCCTATAATCTTAGGATTTTAACACGCCAAGCTAATATGCCCATTGATGTGGACCCAAGCCACATCTACGCATCTTTGGGGCTTGCAGACGTGAGTGTGATGTGGAAGGTTACGGGAACGCATAATGTTCATCTGCCGATTTAATATCGTTGATGATATTGGTCTTAGGCCCGAAATCCAAGCTCAAAGATTTAAATCGGCAGTGAAATGGTGAACATGAGAATTGGGTCAGTTAGCCTTTCATTTGAAACCCAATATACATATAAGAAAGCCCAACTTCCCTTCTTTCTTCTTCTTCATTTCTAACATGTATTCTCTTCCCTGCAGCTACCAAATACCACATCTCTTCTTCCTATAGGCACATGAATACCCAGTCCAAAATAACTCTTATCCGAATCATAGCCTTGTTCTGTTAGAAGAAGTCACGAGACCAGAGAGAAGCTTCTTCCTTCCCCCCAAACAATGAGCTCACATTTTCCAATCTCTCTTGTCCACATCGCTCCTTGTTTTCTGTTGTCATGATCGTTGTCACTGCAGCAATTAGCAGTCATCACAAGTAAGCTTCTTTTTTCCTGCTTTTAAGGTAGAAATCATGTATCCATAAGACTACTTTGTTTTACCTAGATATTCATATGCTTTTGTTCATCAAAACCTTTTCATTGAGCCTATAAAAAGTGAGTCCCTGCAGTAGAAACAGGGGGAGGAGAATCCTGTAAAACCCAGAAAAAAACGCCTAGAAATAACTTTCATGCCCTCAAGCATTCAAGCCTTCAAGCCTCCAAGCACCAAATCCAATCCTTAATCACCATTCCAAATAGCCACCTTTGATCTCTACTTTTTCCAGAAATCCCTTACCCAGAAAACCCCCAAATTCTCTCACTGCAGTGCATTTCTAGCTCCCACACCATGTTTCACGCTGTCAAGCTCATTTTGATTTCTACTTGATCTGAATCACATACAAAGTCTTCCCATAATTGAATTATTGGATTGATTTTGGTCTAGTCGCATTTCATTTCAAAAAAGACCCTCACATTTTGACGACTCCACTAGGGACTAGGTTGTGGTTCAGATAGTTGGTTCATTCTATTATTCTTTACTTCAGGCATAATTGTTTCTTTTTTCACATCTATTGTTGAATGCAAGCAGTTGGGGGCTCCCCTGTTAACAAGTTGTTGCCTTCTGTGCTAATCTTTAATCTGCAGCACGCTTGACATAGCCAAATAAAACTAGATCATAAGATGTTGGTGATTTTTGTTTCATTGTCTCTTTTCTAAGTTTTAGGATTCCTTGCCAAAGCCCGAGCCTTCACATCAATAACTGAAATCTTATTAATTGACTATAATATGAGTTTACCTCTAATGTGTCATAGCCTTCAAAGTGTGTTCTTTGTTGTTGATTCCCAACTTTTATGTCTCCACCCTAAGTTCATCCTTTGTATCTCACTGGCTATAACATGCTTCATGCTAAAACCAAATATGTCTTGAATAAGATAGTTCTTGTTGTAAGGTCTTTGTTCCAAGTTATAGCCTTTCCTGCCATTCATGAATCTTCACTGCAGTTGCTAATATTTTTATAACAGTAGTCATACAAGAAATCTTTGTTTCAATCTTTTCTCAGATCTCAAATTCTCAAGGCCTAGTTGAAATTTTTTACCCTCTTAGCCAAATCCTCAATTGCAATGAAAGCTATTAGTTGAATATGGGTAAACTCTATGTTGTTATGGCATATACAGGTGGATCTTAATGACAATATTGTTGGTGTGATAGCATTGCACTGCAATAAATTTGTCTTTTAAAATGAAGAAGATGCTTATAACACTCAAGCAATGTGTATACAAGCATAAATTGTTTCCCTTGCATATATAAATGTTGGTGCTTGATGAATCTCAATAGAGAAAACATATGTATCAATGCAATCAAGCACCCTGCAACTATAACTTCTCATGCCATGCGAACAAGCATGATTAAATGTTACGAATCTTATGGTCTGCATCAAGAACGTTGTATAATATCGAAGTTTATTTAAGGATACCATTTTATCTAATAAACTTGGGGGCTGAAGAGTGAAAGTTAAAGCCAAGATATATTCATGCTCTACTGCATTCTGCAAATCCCAACATGAAGTATTCACATATATAGTCAAATATATCTTTCCCTGTACCAAAAGCAAGAGTAACAACTATTGCTATAGTTTGCAAAATTCTTGTTACAAGCCTACTCAAACCAAAACAGATTATCCGTAGCCAAAATCCTACTGCAGGGACCAACAAAATCTCTACACATACCTAAAATTAACCTGATCTCAAAGCCCCTGTTTTAAAGTCTTACAAAATCACAAGCAAGGTACAAAGCTAATGCAAGTTATCAAGGTTTGGTACGAAGTTCAGTACTTTCTTAAGTTGTTCAAAGCACGAAAGCTCACTCCTCGACTCAAGTACATATCTTTCTAGTTGATAAACTTCCCTACAGCAATCTTTAGAACAATTCAGCCTTATGCATAAAACACAAAATATTCCTAGCATCTTCCTTCAAATAATCCAACATGAAGCCAAGTCCCCAATGCATAATGTCTCGACATGCATCCCTACTTTCCAGAAAAATCTCTTCAATCTTGACTTCCTTAAGCTTCATGCTATGCTATGCAACATAAGACCAAGCACCTTAAAGAATTTTTGTCTCAAACACAAACTTTTCCCCTTTGAAAAAATGCTGCCCCATGCCACCATACTCATCAAAAAACTTTGTAGGAAGGATCTTAAACTTTGAAAGAACCTTCCCACCCTCGAAGGATGACTGACCACCACTCGCTCGACGGCTTTGCAACATTGTGAATAGTAACGCTCAAGCAATCTTTAGCATCAAAGCGAGTGACAAAATTCTCGAACCATGCCTCTAATTCAATTAGTAGATTTCTTCTCACCTTACCAGAATTAAGCGCAGGAGAATGAGTTGTAGTCAAGAAGGCGCCTCTCTCCTCACCAAAGTTGCAACGGCAAGGTCCTCATTTCCATGAGTTATCCTAGGGAGGTGGAACTCAAGTATTCCTTGGGTTCGTAGCAAGACCGACTCCAGCTGCAAAAAAGAGACTTTCATGAGACGTATACAACAGAATGCCAACGCAATATGCGAAAATCCAATATACAAGGATTGCAACACAAAAGGCTTGATTACGTGGATTATGTCTTATTTCTCCACACTCCACGTAATCATGGGGGCTAAACACACTACAGGCAACAACAAAAATAATGCAATATTCACTTGTAATATTGCACACCTACTCACTGCGGTTACCTTTGCAAAAACTAACGCCTACTACACAACTCCTTTGCTGAAGCATCCACACTAATACCTAAATTTAGAAACAGGGAGAGTGTCAAGGAATGCACAAAACAAAATGAAGACACGCAGCAAGCCAGAGGCACATACTCTACAACTATAATGTCATCATCCTACAAGCAAACAAATCAGTCTTTACATACAACAAGAGAAATATGCCACAAGCACATGCCAAAATCCTTGTATATATGCAAAAGGACCAAAAACCAAAACCAATTACATATCAAGCTTTCACTGCAGCTACCATCTCCCTGCGCAACTGCGGTTAAGTTACTCTGCAAAGTCATCATGCAAGCACACTCAGGAAGCACACTCAGGAAGCACACGCCAATGCTCAAGCAGCAATCAATCATGCCAAAACCATTACATTATGCAAACATTATACATTCAAGCAGCAAACAATACTCAAACAAGCCAATATCATTGCAAAATGTTTTCACCGCAGCTACCAATTACATATCAAACTTTTACTGCAGCTACCCTATCCCTGCGCAACTATGGTTAAGTTGCCCTGTAAAGTCATGATAGCAAACACGCACAAGCACATGTCAATAGCCATACAACAGTAAACAGTCAGGGCAAAACTATTACGGTATGCAAACAATACTCATTCAAGCAACAAGCAATACTTAAACAAGTAACAAGCTAAATCATTAGAGAAATCGATCTAAACTTAATTAAACAGCAAGCATACTCATTCAAGCCAAAATACTTAGACCAAGCAATCAATACTCAATCATTTAGATCAAGAAATCACTACTCTATCAAGTCAATTACAGGCAAAAGACAGTGTTTGCTATTGCTCCCAAAAGCAACTAGCATGTCAGATCATATTCTATATCACTTGGGGGCTGAGCGATGACAATCTTGTTCAAAGTCATTGTTAAAGTTGTAGTCTCCAACTCGTTTATGTGATCATCTTATTCTTATAGTTCAAGCATATACCTTTAAGACCAACACCCTAAAATCAGTACCACTCTTTAGTGTCATGCTTTCTACAAGCAAGTATCTTTTTAAGTTTATGTGCTAGTCAAAATCATTCACTTTTCAATCAATGTCCCCTACTATTTCCAAGTGGTTCTAATATCATTGTGACATTTTTGTCACAAATATTTCCCTAAGCCAAAGAACCAATGCTAATCTTAATATACTATGATTTGTATTTTGAATTGCTTATTGCTCCCCGCAACTCTAATCATTCCTCACATTTTCATTACCACAATCTCAGGTCATAGACACTCACTGCAGTAATTATTCTTCTACAGAACCTGAACCTCACCAACATCAATCACAACATTTTATCCTATGCTTGACCAAGCACACCGTTATTCCAATCCTAATGTCAAACCAAGGTTTATATTGCAAGTCTTTCTCAAACCTAAATAATAAGTACTCTACCTAAATTTTACCCCTGCAGCAAGTTGAAGCCCAAATACTGTAACGACAATAGTCTAGCTTGTGCATTGCATTTTTCATCTTTAGCAATTTGTATTCTCTACCATGGTGAAGTCACAATCTCAAGCAAAAAATCTAATATCCACAACTTCAATCCTATGCCCGCCATATTTTCAGCAGCAAACCCTATCAACTTAATCCCTAAAGTTGATCTACCATGTCTACTACGATGGTCAACATACACCCTTATCTTCAAAACAGTGCTTCATAAGATTAACCTCTCATATATTTATGTCTAAACTTTAGAATGCTACAGGACACTGCTAGTTTCATGCTACACTACAAGTTCCTTATGTAAACTTACATCAAACTACCATTGCCAAGCTTGTGTATGCACTTGTTCAATAAATCAAGCTACATGCTCTTTCCTAATTTCTACATACGCTAAGGATGAACGTGCCATATAAATTCATACCAAGTATATCTAGACATAACAAGCTAATGCATACCTCAATCTTATAATCGTGCCATGCTCAATCTCATGTGAAGCGGATTCATGACTAAGAGGAATAATACTCAAAGCATATAAATTAACAACATCAACATGCATATGAGTTTGTACATTCAAAAAGCATATAAAGGGTCATTCTAAAAGCCAACATGCAGCTTACATGAGCCTAATACAACATGCATATGCCAAGCTCCTCTTTTGAAAGTCATGTATCTATTCTAAAAGCCTTGAGAGAGCCACGCCAAGCCCATTTCTAATGCAAATATTTTGTGATGCATGCATGCTTTTTCATGGTCATTCAAATACAAAAGGCAACCACAAGCCGAATCAATCAAAACATATGCCTAACGCATGCCTATGCAAGGTTGCCACAAGCTAAATCTCAATTAACACCAAGCAATTGCAATATGCATATTCATTTAAACGCGAAATCAAGCAAAGTAAAGAAAATGCAAGAAAGCTTTATATACCACATGCAACTACTCTGCCGCAAATATATACTTGTAAATTCATACGCACACAAAAGATCGTCTACTGTGTTGATTCGAGAAGACAATCAAAATCCAAGAAGACCGAAAGCTGTAGCACATGTTGTCATAGTGTTTTATTTGTTTTCAAGCTCAAGATTGGATTCAGCAAACAACAACACTGATTGCACATTGAGAGATAGTCTACCTATGGTTTTGAACCATTCGATAACCAAGCATGGGCATGATCCCATTTAAGAAATTTGAGATTACCAGGAGAAAGGAAGACTACACAAATAGACGTGTACGAGGGTAAGAGATATTATCAAGGTTACAAGCAACTTCACGCACATAAAAAAAAGACGACTAGCTATGGTGATTAAAGAAATCAAGCTTACATGACTTTTCATCGACTTAAGAAAGAATTGCGAACATGACATTAGACTTCAAGAACTCCATTGCATACTCTAGAACTCATGCTAACATGCTAGTCATTGAGGCACTCACGGCAAGCTCCATTTTTTGAGCTAGTAAAGCAGCCAAGCTAATTGATAATATTGTTACTCATCATCAATCAATGATGCCCAAATACAGTTTTCCATACACAATCCTTCATGCCTACACTACATGTCAATTCATTATTCAATATTATTATCAAGCAAACAAAAGCAAGCCTCGCCAACTAAACTATGACCAGCATTACCAAACACATCAAGCCAAACAAACATTGCACTCTTTCCTCTCTCTTTTTAACTGAACACATATAGACCTTTCTCAGTGGCTACCTATTCCCTCACCAACTATATATCTCTTTATAGTCGGCTTACCCCTAGTAATTATACTCTTTCAACTTTTACCTTAAACCATTGTTAATGAATCGACTCCAGCACATTCAGCCTCAATCTCTTAGCTTTTACATTTCCCAAGAGCAAGCTAAATATCGTCATTCTCTCCCTATTGATACAGACCCCTACATAAGCCTCATTCATAACTGGCAAGACCAAAGAAAATCACATTATGCCTAGGTAAGCAATATCGAAGCAAGACAAGTAAAGCCAAAGCAACAATTGTTCCTACCTCTTACAAGGCATGAGCAAAGTTTCATAGCTATCTTTATGAACTATTCAGGTAATTTTCATCCCAAATAACTAAAGCCAAGCAAGAAGATCAACCTTATAGAAATCAGAAGTTTGTATAGCTTGAAAATGCCAGAGTCAAGCCACATGCGAATCGTAACAACAATTAGTTGCAGGCAAATTCCCAAACCGCAGCAGAAGCAAAAGATCAGTCATATGCTAGAGTTCAATGCGAGCACAACCAAGACAATCTTATTCACCAACTCGTTAATCATCATAGCAAAATGGAAGATCAAATTCAATCAAGGCAAAATGTTGATTCTACTAAAAATAAGAAGAAACAAATCTTCTACATTCAAGACCTGAGTACTAGGATACCGAATTTGGAGGCTCAAACTCACCTGAATGGTATTATTGCAATCAGAAGGAGATTCACGAGTAATCTAAACGAACCAAGTAGGTAATCTCTCCCTGCAGCAAGAAGGAGTTACGCATCCCCGCAGCAAATAGAAAAAAAAGAGAAAGAGAAAGAGGCATTAAATCACCGAAAACAAGATGATCGGGGAATCTGAACTCACCTAAGCGAAGTTGCCACAATCAAACACCAGAAACTGAAGGAAAAACACGAGTTAATCGAATAGACCCAGTCAGGAAATTGATCCATGCAGTCATAAGGGATTGGACGTCCCTGCAGTCATAAGGGATTAGGCGTCCCTGCAGCAAGAGGAAGACATTGAAGTCGTTAAAGTTCTAGGATTTTGAAATAAGAGGAAGAGACGAGAGCAAGCATACCTTGGAGCTGCAGTGAACCTTCAATCGAAAGAGGCCATCTCTCTAAGCCCTGACGCACACAAATTCAATTTGCAATAGGAAGACAGAATACGAGAATGTAGGAGAAGAGGAGGAGTCAAAGAAAATAGGAGACCAGTCAGCTTGAGCTATCCTACACAAAGTGATTGGGCTAAGCTGATTTCTCAGGCTCTTTCTTTTTTATTATGTGGCCCATTTCATGCTCCAAATAGCCCACATAATCAAGGGGGCTAATGTTGATATCTGAAAAATCATGCACTTTGTCATGCCACAATTTATTATGCAATTCGTGCAAATTCCTATAATCTTAGGATTTTAACACGTTAAGCAAATATGTCTATTGATGTGGACCCAAGCCACATCTACGCATCTTTGGGGCTTGCAGACGTGGGTGTGGTGTGGAAGGTTACGGGAACTCATAATGCTCATCTGCCGATTTAATATCGTTGATGATTTTGGTCTTGGGCCCAAAATCCAAGCTCAACAATTTAAATCGGCAATGAAATGGTGAACATGAGAATTGGGTCAGCTAGCCTTTCATTTGAAACCCAATACACATATATGAAAGCCCAACTTCCCTTCTTTCTTCTTCTTCGTTTCTAACACGTATTCTCTTCCATGCAGCTACCAAATACCCCATCTCTTCTTCCCAGCAGCACATAAATACTCAGTCCAAAATAACTCTTATCCTAATCATAGCCTTGTTCTGTTAGAAGAAGCCACGAGACCAAAGAAAAGCTTATTCCTTCCCCCCAAACAATGAGCTCACATTTCCCAATCTCTCTTGTCCACGTCGCTCCCTGTTTTCTGTTGTCATGATCGTTGTCACTGTAGCAATTAGCAGTCACCACAAGTAAGCTTCTTTTTTCCTGCTTTTAAGACAGAAATCATGTATCCAGAAGACTACTGATATTCATATGCTTTTGTTCATCAAAACCTTATCCATTGAGCCTATAAAAGGTGAGAAACAGGGGGAGGAGAATCCTGTAAAACCCAAAAAAAACAGGGGGAGGAGAATCCTGTAAAACCCAGAAAAACGCCTACAAACAACTTTCATGCCCTCAAGCATTCAAGCCTTTAAGCCTCCAAGCACCAAATCCAATCCTTAATCACCATTCCAAACACCCACATTCAATCTCTACTTTTTTCAGAAATCTCTTACCCAGAAAACCTTCAAATTCTCTCATTGCAATGCATTTCTAGCTCTCACACCATGCTTCAAGCTGTCAAGCTCATTTTGATTTTTACTTGATCTGAATCACATACAAAGTCTTTCTAATAACCCAATTATTGGATTGATTTTGGCCTGGTCGCATTTCATTTCAAATCACAAAAGTTATGAGCTTATGAAGGATATTTCGGTGTCACCAGATTTACGAGGAAGAAAGAAACCAAAAAGCTCGTCACTCACCATATTTTTTCCGTCCTCATTGCTATGTCACTCACCATATATATTACAATCATCATTCTTTTCAGGAAAGAAACCCATCAATGGAACACCCAGATGGCTAGACCCACAATTCAAACCTAGCAATTGAATCTGAGCCAATTTCATTCCATCAATTCAATCCAATCACAATCAACCTAAGAACCCAGAAAGAGGAGTCAAAAACATAATCCATAAGTAGAGTATTTGCGTGGATCTACTAGTGTCGAAGAGAGAGAGAGAGTCTTGTCTACCAAGAACTGTTATTGTTAGAGAGATGTAGGAAAACCCACAATTATCCTTTTCAAGAAAGAAAAATTGCATAAAACTAACGGTGTTAATCACCTTGTATACTAAATGTTTGTCGAAATTTGAAAGCCATGTATTATTTTGATATTTCAGAAACTTAATGTATGAAACTTAAAAGTGGCTCATACTTCGTGTAATATTTTTAAAATTTTCCCTTTTTGAATCTGATATTTCATTCCATTAGGCATCTCCAACAATCCTTTCTATACCCATATCCATACCTATAATTTGAGTCACCCAAACTCATTACTATTCAAACCCATATTCCATCTCCAAACATTATGTCAAGGGGGCCCTTCTAGTGATGACTCTTAAGTTGAAGACTAGTTAATGACTTTTCGGTTTATGGTTTAATAACATATTTTTCGATCACATCCTAGCATCTTATCCGTTCAGTTTTTAGGTCTATATGTGTAGATCAGCCCTACAAATTTTAAGCCAAATCGATGATCGTTAAGGTAATAAATTAGATCAAATTAATAGACTAACCAAATCTTGTCAAACATGAACCGTTCAAATTCATAATTGGTAAATCACACTTATGAATGTCTTAACAATTTTCAATATGGCTGAAAATTTACAGAAATTATCTACTCATAAATATCTATAAATTGAACGGTCAAGATGTAGATATAAGATCAAAAAGTGGGATAAGCCGAAAAGTCTAGTCTTCAACGTAAGGGTCCTCATTAGAAGGGGTTCATTATGTCAAAACTCATACTCATACCTAAATTTTAATTATTTTATATAATTTGGGTATAAGTATGGGTATGAGCACGGGTTTTGGTCATCAACAAATAAATAAATTTCATATATAGTGTTTAGGGTTCAATGATTTATATAACAACAAATAAATTATATATTTCATACATAATAATTTAATATAATATGTTGTCCTAGTTAAAATTATTTTTTTAAAAAATAAAAAATAAAAATTAATAGCTTGCTATTTTTATACCGAAAGACAAATATGACATGACATTGCATGTGTTAAATGTTGATAGGATGGTGAGATTGCGGGTTAGAATTTTATCTGCCACGTGAGGACAATGTTTATCTTCTCAATAATTACATATCTGATAAGATTTTGGATCTCAAATTTTTGGTATACTTTAGCTCCTCGTGTCGTTGCGTGAGAGACTAGTGAGATTACGTTTTAGATTTTTATCTGCCACGTGTCATATCTTATCTTGATCAATCATTTTTGGTCCGTCCATAAATACGAGGCTCTTCACTCCATCATACCTCACTAATGCACAACCACTTCTCTCTCATATTAGAATTTAAGTTTTATGTTTCATTTTCATCACAAAAAAAAAATTGAAAACTAGCTAGATGTAGAACAATTATAAAACTTAAAGAGTGTAGAAAGAGGAGAGAAGTTTTTGAGTGAAAAATTATGAAGAAGGTGGATGGTATTTAGAGATATTGGTGCAAATTACTATTCCAATGAGCAAAATAATTTTCTATATTTTACTAAATTTTTTTCTTATTTTTCAAGTTTTTTTTTCATTTGAAAACAAGATTTTTGGCCTCATTTTTCTTTTTCCAATTGAATTTATCTAAACCTTTAATTTTGAATGAAATCAAATATGGGTTGCGCATTTTTTGACTGTTGGAGGACCACAAGCTAGCTCACGTGGGATGACCCACACACTAGTCCAACTCCTTTCAACGTGTGGTTCTCGCGTCGTCGTCTTCCACCGTTATTTCAAGAAAAACGCTCATCTGCAATAGGACGGACGACTGACGCGTTGCTCCTGCGTCTGCCGACTCCTTCAAGTTGCAAATGAGTTTCCTCCTTCACAATCGACTCATTTTGGGTCGGGAGTCTGGTAGGAACCCATAATTAAGTATAAATTTTGATTGTTGGAGATGTTTTTATGAATTTTAAGTATGAATATATGTATTAGAGATAGTCATGTCAATATTGTGATTAGAGTAGTTGCACCGGAGTAAATCACTGATCGATTTTCTAAAATTCATGAATTGCTCAATGCACCGCTACAAAATCAGTCAACCATTTGAAGGGGCCCGCATGGGGACCACGTAGTCGGGCAATTGTTGTTGATTTTCGGTCACTCAATTAGTCAGGCAATTAAAGGGTCCAAGAACAAATGTTGGGTCCAATGTATATCAATGAGAAGAAAATTGGCTTTATTTTCTAGAAAAACGTTGCTTGAGTGGGGGAGTGGAACCATCTTCCACCGAAACAACTACATGAATTCTTCAACAGTCCAACAATCAAGTACTTGACCGATCAACTCTTTTGATTTTTATTGAATCTCACTAATTATTTTATCAAATTTTATCATTCAAATTATTATAATTAGCGTACAATTATTATCATTTAGATATAATTAATAAATCAAATCTTAAATTAATTTGGTTCAAAAATAAATAAATAAATAAATTTATAATGTGATTAGCAGGAAAACTGCCTTTAATTACAAGAGAGCAGAGATACACAAAACCAGAGTCCCCCAACCTATCCGGCTGCGAGCCTGATGCCGTCGTCGGACGGGCTTTCTTTGTGGGTAGAGAGTGCAGCCGGTCCTCGGTCGAAGTTTTCTCTTCGAAACGGGGATTTGTGGTGGTGAGGCAAGGATTAGGATCCACATGACAACGATTGGGTTTTGGCTCCTTCCTCTCTTGTCTAAGCAGCGGGGTGTGTTGGCGGAGCATCTGCGAAGGTGGTTAGGCGTGGTGGCATGGCTGGAGCTGCGTCCAAAGTCTTGTTGTTATGCTAGGTCAATGTGATGAGATCTTTTCGATCTGACTAGAGGCGAAGGAAGGCGGTGATTATAAACCTAATTGTTAGACAACCTATTTTTTGTTGGTATTCAATGGAAAATACAATCATATTTTTGCTTATATAGGGCACTCAGGGGTGGAGCCACACCAAGACCAAGGGGTGCCATGGCACCCCCCACACATTTTGATGATGATCAATTACACCATTGTTGTAAGATTAAATGGTTACAATTGTATAATCTGGCCCCCCCTTTTATGTAATAATATGTCACATAATAATTACTAATTTGATGTTTTAGACTATATAATCTCCTTTTTTGTTGCATCTTGCCATATTCATCACCATAATCGATTAGTTATTAACTAATCATTTTACATGCATGTAAACTTTCAATATATAATCATTTACATATACATAAATTAAACTATATATACATCAACAAAAACAATAAATTCAATTTTAATTAACATATAATTTTGACAGACAATTTAAAATTTTATATATATTTTTTCGTATTTTATATCTCGGCCCCCCTAGATTTATAGTTCTGGCTCCGCCCCTGAGGACACTAGATTATAATATCGAGAATTATACTAGGAAAAGGAATAGAGTAACAACTTAGAAAGTGAAAATCATAAAAACCCCCCTCATAAACTAAGACGATGAAACCTTATCATATTAGGAAATCTAGCTTTCTCTACAAAACTTGGCATCGGACCTGTCAATGGGGCTACTTGCTTGGACAGAGAGATCAGCAACTTGAAACTAACTGTGCAAAGCAATTGCTTGCTATCGTCCCATTCTCAATCCCAATTGGGTCTAATCTTCTTGGCAATTTGAAGAGATATTGATCTTTCCGGATTGTGATCCTCGTTTTGAAGTAAAAGTTTTTGTTAAAATCATTAGAGCCAAGAGCTGGAGTTCATCCTCCTGATCAACAAAATTGCTAATAAGAACGGATTCTCCTCTCTTCTTCCGGTGATCTTTGAATAGTCACAACATTGATCTTGCACACTTGTTGCATCTATTTCCTTTATTTCTTATTGAAGTATCTAATGGAGCTGCGTATTATAACCAGAATATCAACCATTATGTCTGGGCTAGCTGACTGGTGGATGCCGTGTAGATGCATTCAGGTCTAGGGAAGGTGGGTGCCTAGAACAATTTTCTGGGTGCCCAGATTAAAATTGATGGGTTTTTTCTATTTTTTTTCAGATGAGTTTTTTCTTTCTCTCGGTTATCAGCTCAGATCAAAGTAAAGTGCATGATAATGTGTTATAGAGAGAATTATTGAGAGAATAATAGAGAGCAAAGAGAATAGAAAATCATCATCATATTCATATGATAGGAGCACATTGCACTTGCTTTGCAAAACCTCCCAAAAATATGTCTTGGTAGTCTCTAAGAAAACCACCAACCTCCATTGGTAAGACTCCATTAGAATGCACCATCCACATTCAATTTATCTGATGTAGCACTATACAAATTAATCAAGCTAAGACAGAGAGTTTCGATAAGATTTTCTAAAATTACGCAAGAGTATTTTGAAGTAATAATGCTGCTTTTGCCGTTTTGCTATTAATTAATATGTTAGGGTTTCTTGGCATGGTTTTCAACGCTTAAAAAAAATAGCCGATACAAAATGATCGTAGATTGGTTCTTGTTTTTTTGTTTTTGTTTTTTGAGATGATGATTGTTTCTTGGTTACATGGTAGTAGATACAATAGATAAATTTATAAGTTTACCCATATGAAATACAAGAATGTTTGATTTCACACTTCATGTCATCGACCATTTTCAATACACTACCAATGTCTACACAAATAAATAATGTGTCACACATCGTAATGAATAGCCATAATTACACGGCTTACTTTACACAAATTGTAATGAATAGCTAAAATCACACCAAGAAATGTTATTGGTAAAGGTCATCTTGGGAATTCCCGTCACAGAAAAACGTAAAAAACACAAAATACAGAAAGTGTAAAAAGAATTACGACTAGCATATTTTGCAATAACTTTTTCTTTTTTCGGTCTTTTAAAATCCTTCAAAACCCTCCACAAACCCTACCCACACTCTTCTCTCTCTCTCTCTCTCTCTCTGCAACTCTGCCTTGGGGTTTAGCCTCCACTGGTGACTTATCGTTGACCCAATGGCTCTGGTAAGCAAATCTCCCTCTCTGCAATTCCCTGCGTTATGCTCTGTTGTTCGTTCCAAGTCCCATTGTTGCTTTTTCCACTACGAAGCTCTCTACTGCTATTGCTACCCAGTACTGGAATCACCAAGTAGACTCCAAAGTTTTGGGCTTTTTTTGTTAAATAGAATTGAAAAAGCTAATGCGAAATCTGATTGGGTGATTTTGGTGGATGTTTTGATCTATATGTATGTGTTTTTGGAAAAAAAAAATGAGATTTTTGAGTGTTTGATCTGCTTTTCAGGTGCTGCACGCTGCGAGCAATAATAAGAATGGCTTCAAGGCACTCATTGCCGCCGAGTACAGCGGTGTCAAGGTTGAGCTTGTGAAGGATTTCCAGATGGGTGTGTCGAATAAGACCCCCGAGTTCCTCAAAATCAACCCGATTGGGAAAGTGAGGGAGTTATATCTTTGATGGTGTTGGAAGTTGGGTTTGATTGTGTTGTGGGATTGGTTTGCTGAAATGGTATTTTTTTGGTGTGTAGGTTCCTGTGCTGGAGACGCCGGAGGGTCCTGTTTTCGAGAGCAATGCCATTGCACGATATGGTGAGGGGTTGATGTTATGGTTTTTGAAGTTGTATGTGGATAAGTATTGTCAGATTGGGTTTTTATTTTGTGTGCTTTCACTTGCTGCAGTTGCTTGTTTGAAGCCGGATACTCCTCTTTTTGGCTCTTCCTTGATTGAACATGTGAGTGTATAAGGGCTGTCCTTCAGTTGTAAATTTTCTGTATGCCTACTTAGGGTCTGTTGTCTGAAATTTTTGGACTCCCAAGTTTATGAGATCATGGTGATGTTACAAATCTACTGTGTGGGACTTTGGATGTAGAAATAGGTCATCTTTTGTGATTTCCCATAAACATAATGCTAGAGATTTTTATGATCTGGCATCTTCATTTGGGTCCTGATATGATCTAGTGTACAATGTTAATTATCCATGTTTCTGTTGATGGTAGATGCACAAAGTAATGTCTTTACTTGTTGTATTTTCGGTTGACAGGCCTTTGTGGACCAATGGATTGATTTTGCAACTTTAGAGATTGATGCCAATATATTGCGTTGGTTCATACCGCGTATCGGTTTTGCAGTCTACCTCCCTCCTGTAAGTAATTGCTGCATTTTACTTCTCCACATCTGTTCTTTTATTTTAGTAATTTGAATTTACATAGATTCATCGTGTAATTCAAACCCATCTTTTGTTTTTGGCATATAGGCTGAGGAAGCTGCAATTTCTTCATTGAAGAGAGCACTAACTGCTTTGAACACTCATCTTGCTTCCAACACGTACTTAGTTGGGCACTCTGTGACATTGGCTGATATCATTATGATATCTAATTTAACACTGGGATTTAACCGGTTGTTGACAAAAAGTTTTACCTCTGAATTTCCTCATGTGGAGAGATACTTTTGGACACTGGTTAATCAGCCTAATTTTCACAAGATACTGGGTGAGGTGAAACAAGCTGAGTCTGTTCCACCTGTTCAGTCAGCAAAGAAACCTTCACAGCCTAAGGAACCTGCAAAGAAAGAGGCTAAAAAGGAAGTGACAAAAGAAGCAGCTAAGCCTAAAGTAGAAGAGGCTGTGGAGGAAGCAGAGGCACCCAAGCCCAAGGCAAAGAATCCTCTTGATCTTTTGCCTCCTAGCAAGATGATTCTGGATGAATGGAAAAAGCTTTATTCAAACACAAAGACCAACTTCCGTGAGGTTGCTGTCAAAGGTGATTCCGTTTTGACTTTTCTTATTCATGCATTCAACATATCATGATTTTAATTTATCATAAACCTTATGTATGGTATGCATGGGGTCATGCATTTTCTGTCGACATATACAGCATCCTCAATCATCTCTTTTGTTTAATTTTATCATTTACTATATTTATTTCTCATGTACTGTTCACTGTATTGTTTACACTCTCAAGCTCCATTTCTTGGGTGGCCTTAGAGATGGAATTTGGTCAGTTTGTGTATTTATTGGTTCATGACAAACACACTAGTAACTATTTTATAGGCGTCTTCGAATATGATTGTATATTTGGTGGGATTATTTTGGTCCCAAACTTTTTGATGTTAAATAAAAATTTCTTGGATAGAAAGTAGTCTCCAGAAAACTACATTGTCTTTCTCATGGTCAGCCCTCAGTCAAAGCATACTATAGCTTTTGGCAAGTTAATGAATCAGGATCTTGTTTAGGCTAGTCAATAGCACAACATCAATGTCATCAGATAGTTGATTGTAGCTTCCAGTTGGTCTTTTATGTATGCTATGCTATATCAACATCCTAACTTCTGGTTAGCACCCAATCAGAATTTGTAACAAATGTTTGTCAAATAGTGAAAATATACTTAGGGCTGTGAGTTGTATTTAGCTTTCAATGGAACTTAAATGCATATATTGGGACTTTTGGGTGAAAGTGCAATTATGAATGATTCTGACATAATCTCAACATGCATGCTGCATTTTATCTGTATCGGTTAAATCTTAATACTGGTATAGATCTGTGTGAAGCTTTTGAACTTGATGTCTTTAAGAAATAAAGAATTGAGCTTGCCACATTGTTAAATGCTATAAAACTCTCTGAATGCCAATTATAGGAACTAGCTTTTCTTAACTGTCTTAATCCAATTAGGATTTCATGATTTCTCTAGTTATATTAACATTCACTTTATCTTACAGGCTTCTGGGACATGTATGATCCAGATGGTTACTCTCTTTGGTTCTGCGATTACAAATACAATGATGAAAATACAGTTTCATTCGTGACTTTAAATAAGGTGGGCGGTTTTCTGCAGCGGATGGATTTGGCTCGTAAATATGCATTTGGTAAGATGTTGGTGATTGGGTCTGATCCTCCTTTCAAGGTGAAAGGCTTGTGGCTCTTCCGTGGGCAAGAGGTTCCCCAGTTCATAATTGATGAATGTTATGACATGGAACTGTATGATTGGCGTAAGGTTGATATCACTGATGAGGATCAAAAGGAGCGCGTGAACCAGATGATTGAAGATCACGAGCCTTTTGAGGGGGAGGCTTTGTTGGATGCCAAATGCTTCAAGTGATGAGACAGGTATCTGAAGTGTTTGCTATAAGTTTCAGGGGTTGTTTCAATCTGGTTGTTTCTGTTTCAGACATTATTTTGCTTCTTCTAGCACTCTAATGTATGCTAGTGATAGGATCTGATACAATGTTGTCCGTTATATTAGGAATATTATTTGAACTACATGGTGATGGAATTAATCTTTATTTGCAAGTCGTATTAGATTTCAGACAGTTATATTGGTGAAATTTTGAATATCACTTCTCAGTTTGTTACATTAGGCAATATGCTGCACTTTGAAATGTTAATTGCTTCTTCTAGGAGGTTACCAATTTTATCAATTGCACATCTAAGACCTCATTGTGGTCTATTTAGAACCCCAGAGAGCCTACCAGCAGGTAGCATTTGGCATATCACATATTCGCATATGCAAACAAATATCTGATACAAAAGCAATGAAGAAAGGAAATAGAACATCCAAGGAGGTTTGGCCAAAACCAGCCTGCATCCTCGGGTGAGATCCTCTGAAAATTTTCATTAGCTGTTGACACTGGACAGATAGTAACCGAAACCGAAGCGATTAAATTTTGAGTATACCCGCAAACAATCACATTTTGTGTATGAATAATGTCAACAGTGGTTGGTGATTTCCAATACTTCAGTTATTTGATAGTCAGTACCAAATAAGTATTATGATTTCCAGCAAAACACTTCAAGGAGGATGAGCTGCCGCATCGAATATCAGGATACTCAGAAGGGGGGAGGAAGGGTTGGAAAACCAACCAGTGCTCTTCTCGTCAAGTTGAACTACATGAAAAATATTTGTGAAAAAGAACACCATATAATACTAAAATAGTCTAGTGCGAATATGAGATAAATAGTGCCTTCAGTTTCTCTTGTGTTTCCTATTCTCATGATCACATATACATCCTCTAAAATGATTTCAAATACAAATAAATTCACTTATATTGTTATTAAACAAACAATGACAGTTTTTAACAAATAAAAAACAGTAATGTTGTAGTTTTTAACAAATAAGGACAGTAATGCCGAAGTTGGACAGTAATAACCCTATAAATACTGCACGTGATTGATCATGTAACAATTTCTAACAGTGTAAATAAACAGAGTGAGTTAAGTGACAAACTATACATAAAGTGGGTGAGTAAAGTTGGTTTATTGAAATGTCAGTGAGTTAAGTGATGAACATGTCAAAAGTCAGTGACCATTTGTGATTTTCTGCATATCTGAAATCCGAGTTTGAGATGAAAGATCTTGGGAAAACTTGATTTTGTCTAGGCCTTGAGCTAGAGCACCGAGTCTGTAAAATTCTTATCCGGCAGTCTGCATATGTCCAAAAGATGCTCAGACGATGTAATATGGACAAGATGCACCTTGTTAGCACTCCCATGATTGGGCGAAGTTTGGATATTAATAAAGATCTATTCTGTCCGAAAGAAGATGACGAAGAGATACTAGGACCAGAGGTTCCTTACCTTAATTAGTGCAATAGGTGCGTTATTGTACTTAGCTTAATGCACTCGACCATACATTGCCTTCTTAGTGAACTTGTTAGCTAGATTTAGCTCTTCGCCAACCCAATTTCATTGGACGGTGTAAAAAATATCTTTCGGCATCTCAAATGCACTATAGACTTGGGATTGTTCTTTCCCTATGAAGAATCAAAGACCGCAAATGGATCTGTTGCACAAGAGGATCACAACACTGAACGGTTTGGTGACCGGACTACCACCGTCGCTGCCAGCATGCATGGCTCCATTGCGAGCACCGCCACCGTCACCTATACCGAGACACCAAACAATGTTTTGGTTGGTTTCGCTGATGTAGGATACTTGTCAGATCCACATAAGGGACGTTCTCAAACTGATAATGTATTTACCATTGAAAATATAATGATATCTTGGAGGTCTACAAAGCAGACACTTGTGGCGACATCCTTAAATCATGTAAAGATCATTGCTCTACATGAAGCTGTTCAAGAATGTGTATGGTTAAGGTCATTCATTGGACACATTAGATGAACTAGTGGATTAAGATCTACTACTGATAAACCTACATGCATTTATGAAGAAAATGCAGCTTGCATTGCATCTAGCAGATGAAGCTCGGTTATATCAAGGGTGAAAATACAAAGCATGTCAAGACCCACCCCGAATTTCACCTTGAAATCCGAAGTAAGTCTTGCACTTCCAAGGAAAATTTACTGAAGAACTCGGTAAACCTCCCTTGAAAATGGACAACCCTAACCCTGAAAATTCAAGAATTTACCCTCCTAGACGAAACAACCAACTTCCAATTTATCCATAAATATCCAAATAAAATAACATAAATCTTAGCACACCACCATTAAAATATTTGCTAACCCCAAGGGTAGTCAGATCTACTAAAGAAAACTAGAGGAAGTAGGAAAATACATTGGTAGGTTTAACAGGTGGTTCTATTGATGAAAAGTGGTGGAAAAGTTGGTAACTATGCCTCGCCTTCTACTAGTGCTAACCCGGACTCTGCAGATTGAGCATTTTTAAAACGAATGTCCCAGGGGAAAACATTTGGAAAAACGTTAGAGTGAATGGACAAAAATAAAATAATAAAAAAAAGAAAATAAATAACAATATTTATGTTTTCCTGGCCAATTTAAATTCCAAAGAAAACGAATACGTGCTCCACCCGATAAATCTTTTATCTCAAAAATATATATCAATATATGTATGTATTTACACACATCCATACTCCATATATAATTATTTTATAGATTTAAAATAATTTATATAGGGCTACTACGCTTACGTCGAACGCTCACGTTACGCCTTAATGCGGTGCTACACTATGCCATTAAGGTGGACGAACGGATGTATAAATATGTGCATATACCCCCTATATAAATTAAACACTCATATAGGGCTACTACACTTGCGTCTAACCCTCACGTTACACCATAACGCGGTTATATACTACGTCATTAAGGTGAACAGACACATATAGCTAGCTAGCATTTATATACATACTCTCCTCATATAAATATTTATAATTTACCGAAAAATCTCATTTTCGGTAACTCTTCAAAATAAATAAAACCAACAAAATAAAAGAACCTCAACAAAAGAAATTGTTCAGCTTAGAACCATAACATGTATATTATTTAAAACAAAAGTCCACTCACAAATTAGGCCTAAGCCTGATGTCAGTCCAAGACCTCTTCAGCTCGAGCCTCCCCACGTCCTGTTTCAAACACATAAATTAATCCCCACTATATACCAACGCTTAAATAAAAATAGGCAAAATTAAATGTGGCCTTATCTACTCTCATCCTTACCCAACTTCGCCAATCTTAAAATCGATACAATCCAAACTTCACCACAAATACCGACAGCCTTAAACCAACCTTCTACAGCCAAAACAACAATAATCTAACGGCCGGATTTTCATCCAAATTAACAGCCAAAATACCAAACTTTGAAAAATCTCAAACCTATCCAAAATTCCTCCTAAAATTTCAAAATTAACACCCCCAAAAATAATACCCTAATAAAACTTAATTACTTTTTTGCTAGCTAAAATTTACCATTTTTACCGTCGTCATAATTTTTCCCTACAAATAATTACTCCGTAATATTTGTCCCTCAACACTCCTCTAGGGACCTTTGAACTAAAAAATTTATTTACGAAGACGGTAAAACTATTATAAATTTCAAGCTAGTAAATAAAATAAAAATTTAAGAGTCGGGATGTGACAAAGCATATTTCATCGAAGTTCTTCTTTTATCAACAACAACTAGCATTCCTCAATATCCAAGTGAACCAAGTGAGTTATGAAGGAAATGTGGCAGATTTATTTACTAAGTCTTTGCCTAAGTCTACTTTCAAGAAACATGTGAAGAGTATTGGAATGCGAAGGTTATTAAATCTCTCCGATTGAGTTATACATCAGGGGGAGCATCACATGGTTATATTCTCGATAAAGTAGTGTTGGTGCGTTGTGCACTTTTTCCATTCGTCCAAGGTTTAGTTTTTTCCCACATGATTTTTGTTACTTGGCAAGATTTTTAACGAGGCAACATGATATAAACCAATCAAGCATGAAGACACGTGACACAAAGGGAGTGTTGTAGGAATATTCTACATGTGTGTGTCTTAGTCTATGCTAGTCATTAAGGAATTTTGATTCCGTATAGAGATAGGATATCAAGGATATGTTTCCTTATAGAACATCATATGGTGCTATGTAATCCTTATATAAGAGCTCATATATCAATGAATAAGATATACGTATAGAGATAGGATATCAAGGATATGTTTCTTCATTCTCTATACGATCTATTGTTCTTTTAATAATTCTCTCTTGATTTATTAAGCTTTGTAGTCAAAACTAATCATTTTGGAGCTCTTTTTCTTAAGCACGGCGCCAAAACTACAATTTGACAAAAACATAGTGGTGCAAAATAGGAGTGGGCGCGGTGCGGTGTGATGCGGTTTAAGACCGAAACCGTAGTGCATATTGCATTTTCGGTGTTTTAATTTTGCAGACTGCAACTGCTTTTAAATAATGCAAACTAAATTTTCGGTTGAACTCCATTTTCGGTGCAACTCGGTGCGGTTTGTTTCAAACCGCATTACACATGAACCCCCTTATTGTTACTCGGTGTGTTGCTGAGTCACCCTCATGAACTCTCTAAATCCTTCATTCTCAACAAAAGAAAATGGCAGTTCATCACGAACCACCATTCTCGCACAAGCTAGCTTAGAAGTCTTATTCTCAAAGGCAATAGCAACTAAATTACCTCCCTTCTCAGTCGGTTCAAAAGAAAGTTGCCTCTGCCTCTTGCTCTCGACATAAACAGGCGACTTCCGGCATTGCAAAGTCACATGACCCTTCATCGTAGATGTACCATTGTAACTAGAGTCACTGGCGTAAGTCTGAGGGCAATACTTACACTTTGCACGACCTGGCTTCCTCATACTCCCATCTACATTCTTCATCTTGACAAAATGATCCCACACCATTGAGCTGTTCTTCCTCTTGTTTGAATAATCTTCTTCTTCCAGAATAAGAAGAAGAGGTGGAAACGGTGAAAACGGTGGAGTAGCTACCACCGGTGGAGGAGCTACCAGTGGAGGTGGAGGACTCGGTGAAGGGGTGGTTCGACTATTTCCGATGCTTTCAGAAGGTGAGGACGAGGGCGTGAAGGACGACATACCATTCAGTGAGTGCCCTTCCATAATCTGCAAAACACACAAACCCCAAATCAATTTCCAAACCCTAATTCAATTTGAACGAAACTGGAAACTCTAATTCATCTTTCAAAGAGAGAATAAGAGAAGATTAAGAAGACAATGAGAGAGATTGAGAGGAGAGAGGTAGACAGTAAAGACCGTAGAGTGAGGGGAGAAGCAAAGTCAAGAAAGAGATGTGAAAGTGGGAGATACAACTAGGGTTAAAACTCTAACTTTCCCTCTCTCTCTCTCTCTATATATATATACACACACACACCTACATATAGTAATAGAAGCGGGTCGGTCGGTTTGAAACCAGGCGGTTTTGTATTCGGAACTGCAACTGTACCGGATTAAACGAGGTTGGTGTGGTGTGTGAGCAAAATGATGTCGTTTTACCTAAATTCGGTTAACCACACCTAATATTACAATGTGATACGGACGATAACTGCATTTCGGGCTCAATATGTCCGGACCTGATGCAAAACATAAACATTCTCTAAGCCTCAACCAGGTAAAAGAAAAAAAAAACATCATCGTGTTGGAGTTGGAGTGTTTGGACTTTGAAGCCAAGTCGTTAAAAGAAGCAAACCCAAACACACACTTTCCTCTTTCCTTAAAGTCTCTCCATTCCCTTCCCAACTTCTTCTTCAAGCTTTCAAAGAACATGAACGGATCCCGATCCCTGCAGTTCCTCCTGTTCCTCACGATCCCCTTGTTTTTCGCTTCCGTTTCGGCCAAAGACGGCAGCAACAAAGCCGGCGGTTCTTCGGTGGCGCTGAAGGTGTTGATTGTGGTGCTGGGTGTGGCGGCGGTGGCTGGTTTCGGTGTGTTTCTGTTCAGGATATGGCAGAGGAAGAAGAGAGAGGAGCAGCACGCCAGGCTTCTCAAGCTCTTTGAAGACGACGATGAGCTCGAGGTTGAGCTTGGGATTAGAGACTGATTTGTTTCATTCATTGGGAATCAGGTTTGTGTACATCTTTTAGAAGAAATTGTTGTGCTGTAGCAGCCATAATTTACCCTTGATTGATTGATTGGGATTTTGATATTTTGATTCTGTAATATTGCATCAGCTTTGTTCACTTTTTATGATATAGTATATGTGCAATGGAAAATGAAGATTATACTATTTTGTTTACGGTGTTAGATCTGCATTCTACTACTGACTTACCTCAAATTCGACACTATTTGGTCATTCATAGATCTTAGGATAGTAATTGACAAGTTGCCCAGATCAAGTACAATTTTGTTTGTTGTGTTGGTAGGATTTTGTGACAGAGTTTTCTGACAAAAGAGAAGCAATTTTGTTTGAGATCCGTTTGGATCTTTCCTTCGTTTATGTGTAGTTTCCCCGTCAAGTAGAGTTTATTATGACAGTAGGCTAACAGTTAATTGCAGCATAAAGATTGTATATACTTGTTTAAGGTTTTGAAGTCGTGTCTAATTGAATTTTGAAGTGTTGACCGATAAACATTATCTTCTTGAGGAGAAGGTAACGGTTAATTGTAGCATAGAGATTGGATATACTTGTTTTAAGGTCTTGTAGTGGGAGAAGGGGTGTTCAAATTAGGGCTATTAGAAGTTGCAATTCCAACCTATAGCGTCAACAAAGGTTACAAAAGTGAGTGTCACTTGTCTTGTAAGCAATGTATGTGTATTATTGAAGTAATTTGAAATATCTTAATTGAAGAAGGGTGCATCAGATCTGTGTGAGGAACTGAAACACCTTTGGAAGGCAACGTTGTGTTTCAAGAATTGTTGAAATTAATAATGTTGGTTTTAACTGATTCCTTAGAGGGAAGAACAATTCATAGTGCTTATTCCCAGGTAGACTTATATGAATAAAAATGACTTCAGTGTGCCTTTTGTGGCATTACCAAGACTGGACAGATTTGTTCAACATTTTGTGTGCGTGGTGTGAAGACATGCCAATATTAGCAGCATAATTGAAAATAAAATTGAGTCTATGGGGTTTAAAATATTATGCGTGTAGAGGTAACGCTATTTAAGAGAGATGGTGAATAGTATTGTTACCGATTCAGTTTTATGCTACATAAGGAAATTCCCACCTAGATGGATATGTCATTTCACATAAAATAAAATAAAAATTAACCAAGGCTGGATGTTGTAAATGGTATTATAGTTCAGGTGAGGAAAGAGTCTTTGTGGCAGCCATCGGTGATGCCAATTAAAATTCATTTTACATTTTCATGGTGTGCTTTTGAAAACCATCATTGTAGGCTATAATTGTATGCATAGTAAGTAATTACTCTCTTTCTCTCTAAATTTATTTCCAGGCATAGACAAATAGACAATTATCTTTTTAAGTGGGAATTGGTTGATGCTTTGTGCTTCTGGAATAATATGTGGCATGTAACTGTTTACTTGAAGATTTTTCACAATTATTTATTTTAGGTTCAGCTACTGTTAAACATGCTATTGCGTATACTTGTATGGAGGGTTTGGGTTTTCATATGAAGTGTGACTTTTTGTTAGAAGGTCTGAAAGATCAGATACTATTATTAGGTATTATCTGTGAGGGAGCTCATGATGCCATGATCTGGTGGACACAAAAGATTTAGTTAGAGGTCTTGCCGATTGTCTCTTTGTTGAGTTGTTTTATGGAGCAATTGGGTTTTGATCATAAGTGGAAGCCTATATTCATTTCGAAATTTGAGTGATTGAAAGCTGAAGATATTATTATCAGGTTATATATTCCCCTGAAGGCATGTAGCGATGTATTATCTGGAGAATGAGCTCAAAGTTGTTTTTAAGTCTTACTAATTGTTTCTTTGTGGGAGCAGGCATATTTTATTCCTGTAAAGCTGATCCAATCCCAACAGTTGATTGGAGATGATCCATCACCCATGAAGTTGCTACCTTTAACAAACTCGCAATCCCATAGGCTTAACAACAAGTAATCTGCTTTTAAAACTGCTGGGAAGCCTCCATGGGTAATACCCTTTCCTGTAAACTTCATATATAAAGAAATATGCTCACATGGTGCTGTCATACAAGTAAGTGTTAGTTTCTAGATTGCTTTACCTTCTCTGTTGTATTTTTTGATTATCGTCATTGGACTGCCATTTTATGCAATGCTTTCTCCATCTCCCACATTACTATGCTTATTGTAGTCCAGAGAAGAAGATTGTATAGATTGAGACTAGTTATTTTGAACATTTGAGTGTATGATGTGGTTGCTACTCTCTAGCTCCACTTTCCTTGCTAATTAACACGGACATTATTAAGTAGGCTTTCCTTGCTATTAATAAGGACAGTATTAAGTACTCTTAGTGTTGATGCCGGGGATTCTAGACTAGAGAGCATATATTATGATGAAGATTTGGTGCCAAGCTCAAGTCATTCATGTTCACTGATTATGCTGCTCTTGATAGGTCGTCCGTCAGGGAGGGGATGGGGGAATGAGTTAGCTCTCATATCAACCTATGCTTTATTTGGAGCGAGGGTCATATTGGGTTCTAGTGAACTACCTACAGGCTAAGAATAATAACAGAAACTTTTTCGATCTTTTGTTCCTATTCTAAATGAGATTTGCATCTTATCTAATTCATTTTCATTTAAGTCATAATATTTTCCACTTTCTGCATCCTGCTCCTCAACAAGAAAGGAGGGTTGCCTTGGTTTTGACTTTCCTTGCCAAGTACCTCAAATGTTTGAGGGTAATATGATTGTATGAATGAAATGAATTTGTTAGATTGGATATTTTGATTTTCAGTAGAAAGTTGTTTTTCCAGCTTAGGCTCAGTTATTTAGTCTGTATATAGTTACACAGATGTCATTCACAATGGAAATATATCATTTACTGCTTAAAGATCAATTTTAGCATGAGAGCAAAGAGGGTGGTCACTGCAGTTGTTCCACAATTGTCTCGTTGCTTGGACACTTTTATAATTCTCTAGTTCTGCAGGCAATTTTGGCACTATATATGGTCTTTCTACTGACATTCTCCGAATAAATCGATTGATTTGCATGCATCTTTACTCAAGTTCTTCGCCATCACTTTGGAATTCTTATCTCATTAAGTATGCAACTCACACATTGCTTTCATGGTAATGGGAAATGACTGAGCTTTTGGACCGTTTTTCAAATTAGTGGGATTGAAGCATTTCAGTATCTCAAAAGCAAAACAAAGTGAAATGATAGCTGGGAAAAGAAGGTAGACTAAACTGTGTAACTGACAACCACAACTGGTTTAAATAGAATGAAAGAGATACTGTGGTAGATTACAGATGGCTAGATAATTTGAAAGACATTTTGTATGGGTAGCTAGGTAAATCTTACCCAAGTGTTTCAGCCTATTCGGTTTAATTACAAGAATGTCTGAGGAAGACGATGAGAAAGCCGAAGTGGTTACTGGAAGCAGGCTATGACTTGTAGCAAGAGAGAACTGAATGCACGGTCTGTATGATCGTCAAAATTATAATGAAGACTACTGCATTAGAAATTGACCATATTGATGATGGATTGTAGAAGTAATCACGCTTGATCGACGCAATCCATCTTCGTAGCCAACGGCAATCATAATACTCGACGGAAAGTACCCAAATAGAATAACAGGAGGATGTTGATGTACTATTATCAACAATGGTGTTGAAGAAACAGGCAATGTCCTCCGTGCTCAGACTACTGGTGTTAATTATGCCTTTTTGCATGAGAAGCTGTGTCTTTGCTAGATTTAACAAGGTCGTGCAGGATCCTGGCATAGGAGGTAAGCTCATACTTATGTTGCCTTGATTCGCATTCTTCCAAGGCTGTGAGGTTTCTGGAGGCAGAATTTTCAGCGTCCAAAGTTATCGGTGCAATCTCCATCACTCCATCGAGGAAATGTCTGCTTTGCAATTGCAATGTATTTGGAACATGATGAGAAGCAGAATATTCGAGACCACACCAACTCGGAAGTGCTCATTGAGTTAGCTCACATAGGGACTTGCATTTTCCACCAGGTACTTGATGAAATAAGCAGTCAAGAACTCTCCAAGGTTGTTGGTTTTCAAGTAGAAGCAAGTCGTTTTGTACTGTTGACAACATCCCTAAGCTATTGAATAGATCATTCATGCCTCCGGGCACGTCTCCTATCATTTTGCGGAAGAGTTTATTGATAAAGAATCCATCAACTACCAACATTTCTACAAACTTTTCGCTACTCAAATCAATCTTTTTGGCATAGCAATCACGGCAATATCCCTCCATGCTTCTAATATTTTCGACAATGTGTTCCATTTTGGTCTGCGGAGTGGCTCGTTTATTAAGGTGGTTGTGCAAGCACCATAGTTTCATTTCTTCCATTGCTTGCAGGTTCCTTTTTCCATGGTGAAATGGTCCATTTGAGACTAAACTCGAAACAAAATCCTTCTCGCGCAGCTTCTTTTGTGGATCGGGGATTCTATATATATAAGATTTTTTTTCAGCTGCGGACGTCCACACCAATGGTTTTTGTGCGGATTTTCATTTTTGCACCACTTTTCGATCGAATTTCTTCATCTCCACCGTCTAGTATCTAGATAATATTGTGTAGATCATCTCTGTAACATTTCAGCAAATTTGGTAATCGTTAAGGCCCTCAAACTTGAAAAACCAATGGACAGACTGAATTTTGTCAAACATGAACCGTTCATGTTTATAACAGAAAGACGCCATTTTAAGAGCCTTAACGATTACCAATTTGACTGCAATTTTACAGAGATGATCTACACAATATTATCTAGATACTAGATGGTGGAGATGAGGAAATTCAATCGAAAAATGATGCAAAAATGAAAACCATTAGTGCGGACATCCGCAGCTAAGAAGGGATATATATATATATATATATATAGCACGAGGTGGTGATGGAGCTTCGAATGGAGTATTCTATGATTTGATCTGTACGTATTTCTAGTAGTTTCACTCAAAGTTCTACTATTCACATTATTTTTTGCTACTATGATCACATTCTCTTCCTCGTCTCTAATTTCGATCAAGCATTCGCCATTCACATTACTCTCTGTCATCTTGCAATTTCTTTCTAGCTTTGAAACAGTGGCAGTCGTCCTCACTCTCTTTCAGCTAATAACGAAAAATGGATTAGGCTACAATATCAAAAGAAAATTAAGAATTTGATGAAGGATAAAGTGTAGAGACAAAGAGATAGCAAAAAAATCGTGAAAGAAGATATCTTATTCATTGATAGGAGTCATTTATATAGGGAATTACACAATACCAATTAGGTAAGGAAAAAGAATACATAAATTTAGTTAAACTACATATCCTATTGACATAAGGCCAAGACACATATAAAAAGAATACATAAATTTAGTTAAACTACATATCCTATTGACATAAGGCCAAGACACATATAAAGAATATATAGAAAGATACAGAATATCCTAGAACACTCTCCCTTGTGCCGCGTGCTGATATGCCGATGGTGCTGATCTGTTGCCTCGTCAAGTCATAAAAACCTTGTGGGAGAAAAACTGAACCTTGATCGTAGGAGGAAAAGAGTACAACACACCCTTCACATTTGATAGTGACATGTATGTATGTGCTAGAGTCCCCCTGAAGTTCGCACCTCCCCCTGATCTTTATATCAATCATAGGGCTCTTCTTGATTCCTACTAATCACGGAAGTTTCAACAACTTAGCATGACTATTCTCTTTAACATGTCTTCAAATGTGGCATTGGGTAATGATTAACTAAATCATACCGTATTTTCCTCAAACATGATCTTTTCCAGTTAGATCTTAAGGGGAAGGCCACTCGTGAACTCAAAACATAAGTTCGGGCAGAGAATCAGATTTCCGCGCAGCATGACCTTCAGTTACTAAAACTGCCATAACTTCCTCTAGAAAATACATATGAATGAACCGTAAACGTTTTTGGAAACTAGACTCATTTTGATTTCCAGCAGTATATTACAAACATTCTGGTTCATCAGGAGCTGTTCACAAAGTCCCGTCGAAGTTGACTGTTTTGCCAAAATCAGATTCTCGGACAGATTCATCTTACTTTACAAAAACGGCCATAACTCACTCAATATTATAGCTATGATCAAATGGTTAGTACCCCTGGAAAGTAGACGCATAGACCTTTCCAATGGTACCAATTTCACCATTTTCCAGTGAGTGAGATTTCCTGTATGTTCCGTGGAATTTAACCTACGAAATTTGGCAGATTCTGATTTCGCTTTTGATATGTTTTTCTTATGTAGGGATAGAATAAGGCTCAACCTTTCATACCATTAAGTATTGAAAACGGAGTTACTGCCATTACATTGGCATTGCTTGGGCGCATAGCTACACTTAGCTTTTACAACTTTTCATAGCGAATGAGATGTCAAGTCTTTCGTATTGTGTTGAGTACATTGATGCTTCTTATTATACTTAGATGGGAACTCCATCTCTTAACACATATTTGTCATCTTGCTTTAGACAAAACAACGGATCTCTCTTTAGAGCAAATACTTTGACTAATCAAAGGAGTATATGTAGGCCTGTCTAGTTATTGAGTGTCTAAGCCGATTGATGGAAAATCATCATCAATATAGTCATCGAGTACGTTTTCAAGACTGTGTCTTCCCAAGATCTTTTTCTTCGGATGTTGATACATATGGGGATCTCTTGATCCATCAAGAGTCCATTTAAATCCGGAATAAACATGCAAAGACATAATTCACCATATCCCTGCTTCCAAATCAAGTAGAGTCTATGTGCGTTTCAATTCCTTTAACAAACGCGTACTCCTGTGGTCTGGAGCCACTTGATTCGGATGAATGGAGTTCGTTTAAGACCTTCATGTATATCTCTGATCCCATAGAGATGTTATTATGACCACATTCATAGGCTGCATGTTCAGTTATTCGGAAACTACCAAACTGACAAAGTAGTGGAGTTCACTGACATTCATTACGAGAGCATATCTCATCGTAGTCGATCTCAGTCTAAGCTCTTGTTCTCACTATGCTATCTAACAAAGACATAGTTGATAGGGTTTAGCTTGCGGTGTTGACATCACTTGCCCAAGGACCTATCTCTTTGTTAATGCTGGATCGCATCTTTCTATTAGGCCAATTAACTAAGTTGATGTCCATCAACGAAAGATGATTCGATATTAGACTCATTATCCCACATCCTCATGTACACTAGTGTAATACTAGTAGAGATCTCTATATGGATTAGATTTGACATTGAGGCGTCCCCCAACGATAATCACAATTCAGACTTCATGAGACGGATTTGAGTATCATTGATCAATGGATCAGGTTGTGCCAAGCTCGCTTTCTTCCTAATGCGAGAAAGTATCGAACTTAAGGGCCTCCCTCCTTATGGGGAGCCACACGGCCTTGTGACACCAATTTTGCCACTATATGGCGTCACCATTTCACCATCTATGGTGATGGCGTTAAGACCAACAACTTTTGGTCGCGCCATGTCTTTTTGTAGGACATCAATCCTTGCAGACATATTTGCAGCATGTGATCTCGTCACTTTAACACTTTAAGCATTTGGGATCAAGATGAGACTTAGTGGGGACAAACCACGATAATTCACGTCGTTCCACTTAAACACTTGTGTTCTTATCTCCCCCTAATGGCGGGAATATTGTCTCATCAAAATGACAATTCGTAATTTAGCGGTGAATGAGATCGCCTGACAAGGTTTCTACATATGTGGATTATAGGTGGAGGTTCATATCCTACCGAAACTTATTCATCTCAAATGACCCATCATTGTGCACAATGACATTGCGATTTGGCACCTAGAAATAACATCTAGCCGAGCTCAAGGCTTGAAGATCTGTTTCAATCCGCTGATCCCTTTGAGTTTTAGAAGATCCTGTGATCGTTTAGTGTGGCACTATATATGATAGAAGTACGTGGCTGGTATAATGTGAAATCAGGGTACTGGGTGTGGAGGAAGCTGAGAAGAGCTCACAATCACGCCTCACCTTCTTCCAATAAAAATGGAGGGCAGCAAGGCAGACTTTGGAAGTCAATCTGGAAGTTGATGGTCCCAGCAAAAGTAAAAGTCTTTGTGTGGAGGCTTTTTTGTGTGATTGTTCCTACAAGAACAGCTTTGCAAAGAATAAAAGTGAATGTTATTGACTCCAGCTGCGTGTTATGTGGAAAAAAAGCTGAAACTGATGTTCATCTATTCCGAGATTGTGCAATTGTGAAAGTGTTTTGGAATATGGGTTCACTAGCGGCAGTAATCTCCAAGCTTCCAGTGGCCTCCATGAGGGAATGGATTTAGCTGATCCTGGAGCCGATGGACAAGGACCAACAAGAGCTCTTCTTCACAAGCTTATGGGCGGTGTGGTCGAAGCGAAATAAGTTACTTTGGCATCAATCTTCTTTTAATTCTAGCTTTTTGACTCAGTGGGTATCACAATACTTGGGAGATTTTAAGAAGTAAGGTTCATACTAAACCTTCGGTGAAGCAGAAAAGGGAAAGTGTGAAATGGGAGTGTCCCCCCAAGTGGGAGACCGAAGCTTAATATTGATGGATCGTTCCTTGGGTCCAATGGAAGGGGTGGAATTAGGGTGATTGTTAGGAATGAGATAGGTGTGGAAATCGCAGCTGTGGCAAGGCCGTTTGAACATGCGCACTCCGCTTTAAATATGGAGGGTTGAAGCGTGTAGAGTGGGTCTTTTACTTGGTATTCACCAAGGGTGGACTAATATTGATATTGAGAGCGATTCTATCCTACTTGTGGCAGCCCTAGGGAGGGAGGATGAGGATATGTCAGAGGTGGGATGAGTTTTAAGTGACTGTAAGGACTATATGACAGCCTTTCAGTCCATTAGAATTTGTTACATTGGCAAGGAAGCAGATTGGCAGATAGATTAGTGCACCTTGCTAGTTTTGAGGTTCTTGATGATGTTTGGTTAGAAGAGACTCCTGCTATTATCCGATCCTCCCAGCTAGGCTGGGTTCCAAACACTTTTCTGAACAAAAACAAAAAAAAACAAAAAGGTGCAGCTATTGCCACCTTACTAACAAGTAACAACTTTGTTTAACCTACTTTCTCTTCTCATCCTACATTTTTTTGAGTTGGGCTGTTTGGAAGAATTAGATGATCCTCTTAGTCTTCTTGAGAAAGTGCAGAACAAGGAAAAATGTACTTACGAAAAACAACATCTCGGGAAAAAATTCTTGCTCTCAAAATCATGAACTTTGTAACCCTTTTGCTCAAGAGGGTACCCAAGAAAGATGTAACGATGTGCGCGTTTGTCAGATTTGTGGGTAGGGGTGAGATTGATGGCAAAACATAAAGAACCGAAACCCGAAGATGGCAATAAGTGGGTGGAGTGCCACGTAAAAGCTTATAAGGTGATTTGTGAGAAAGAAGAGGTGTTGGCAGCCAATTGATATGATAACAAACAATGTTAATTAATGCTTTCACCCTAAAATTTTAAAGGTAAGTTTGCTTGAAAGCGAATAGCACGACTCACATTTAGGTGACAATGTTTGTATTTAACAACTCCATTTTGTTGTAGAGTGTAAACACAGGTGTGTTGGAAAATAGTGCCACGGGCATCGAAAAAAGAGCGCATTGATGTAAATTCACCCCATTATCGTCACGTAAAATCTTGATATCCCGATTGAATTGTGTTTTGACCCAAGTGAAGAAAGATTGAATCAATGATATGTACTGGACTTCAATTTCATGAGATGAACCTAAGTGAAGCGAGTAAAATCATCAATGATGGTGAGTAAAATATCAAGCTCCAGAATGAGTGATGGTTTGATGTGGACCCTAAATATCACAATGAATCAAGTCAAAGGATACAGTTGATTTTATTGAACTAGTAAGAAAACAAAGACGAGATTGCTTTGCCAAACGACAAATTTCACAAACATGTTGAGGATCATACATTATTTCAGGAATTATTGGAGGCAAAAAATTAAGAGGTGAAAAGGATGGGTGACCAAGGTGCCTAAAAGTCAGGACTTATGTCACGAAATGGTTTCGTCGCTTAAGAGTGAAATTTCGTCGCATGAGTACTTATGGACGAAAATTCGGTCGCTTCGCATAGGTGATGTCGCATAGGTATCAAAGCGACAAAAATACATGTTTCGTCGCTTATGTTCCTCTTAAGCGACGAATTCTGTTTTGTCGCTAAACTACTTAAGAGACGAATCTTCAACACTTAAGAGACAAAATGCTTCGTCGATTTAGTGTTTACACTATTTTTTTAAAAAAAATTAATTAAATTTGATGTCTATCTATATAACATGAAATTAAAAATATATTTTAAACCATTTTAGTTTCTTTTTTTTCCATTTTCTTTTTGTAGTTTTTTGTTCATTTTTTTTCTTATATCTACCGAAACACCACAACGCGCCGCCCGCCACCAAACCCACCACCGACCTCCACCCACCAAAACAACCACTGTCGGCGCACAATAACATTCACAATTCCCTTCACAACTCTCAATTTCATTCACCCCTCTCACATTTCTAATTCAGCCCCACCTCCTCCCTCCTACGCTGCCACGTACCTTCACATCGTGAACCGAAACCGAAACCGAGCTCAACCCACTACAAAACCACATACACCCGGCCATATAAATTTACACTAAATACATAGATTCAATGTGAGGAAATAAACTCGGATTCGTACATTACCTTGCTTGTCGACAACGTCGAGGGAGTAGAGAGCGATTTGGTTCAACTCTAGGAGGCGGCAGTGTCGAGGTGGAGGAATTGGACAGAGCGGGGGTTGGGTTCGGGTACGATTCGGAGAGGGAGGAGGCCGGATTTGGTGGAGGGAAAAGAAAAGGAGAGGTGGTTGAGGGCTGGGTTTGATCGATCTCTGAGGAAGAAGAATTGATGAGGAGAGAGCGAGGAAGTAGGAACAGATGGAACAAGATGAAGTGGGAGAGGTGGGAGAGAGAGTTTATCTCTACTACAATAAAGCCGGCATTCAACAAATTCACCAAAATGTGAACTGTCGATTTTGCCCAGCTATTACATTACCCTTACAACCAAACACGAAGGTTATTAAGGTAAAAAGATTAAAAAAACAAAATAAAAAACAAGATAAATGGAAAAAGTGATGATTGAGGAGAGAAAAGTGGGAAAAAGATAACTACAACGGGTGAAACTTATAACTGCCAAGAAACTCCCAAGTCCCAACTACCCACTAACTTTATAAAATGAAAAAAAAATAACAGTTACAAATGAGAAAAAAATAACTACCTATTGAAAACGTTTTCGACACGCGAGTATCGCGGGTATAAAAGCTAGTAAAAAGATAAAATGAGGCTTTCAAATTTTCAAAATATTTGGTTTGAAAATTTCTCAAATTTTGGCGGAAGAGGTTTGTCCGCCTAAATATTTGGACCTATAGCGACGAAATTGGTAGCTAACGTCGCCTAAGTAGGAAATCACTAATTATAATTTTTTTTTAAATTAAAACATTAATTACATCATAAATGTACATCACTTAAATCTCTCAAATTTTTATAGAGATTATTTGCCTTGATTACCATCGATTATGAATGGAATTAATGAAATATGAATTGAACGTTGACTTTGAAAAATTAATTAACTTAATCAGTCTTAAATATCTATCAGTATTAATTAAGCCAATTTGGCTTATGGAACTGCTTTTGGTTAAATTTTCATAAACCTTAAAATTACCCTTACATGTAAAACTCTCACAAGGAACACATTTTAATAAATAAGGGTACAACAGGGAAACTACAAATCAGAAAATATTCCAACAGATAGAGAGCAAACCTTCTACCACGTTTTAAGGAGAAAAATAAGTTATCAACTCCCACTCAAATTCTGATCAACGAACAAAAAAAAATTCTCCACTCTAATTTAGTTTCTTTTAGCCTTATAATGTGTAAAAAAGCAAATTATTCAATTGAGGACGATGAGAAACTGTTTTTGAGCTTTTCTTCTCCTACGTGCTCTCTTCTCTTTATTCAAGAGAAGAAATCATCTACAATAGGTATGTATGTATATTAATTAATAGCAACGGCATGATTTAGTTTTTTTTTCTTCTGTTGTTTTCTTCGAGTGTTGCAGGTTTCTGATTAGTTGTGGTGACAAGTAACCGTTTTCCTTCTCCATTGAACTAATTTGAATTGGTCTTCTTGCGTAATTCTCTCATTGATTGTTTTGTTATTTGTCTTCTAATTGCGTAACTATCTCTCATTAGATTGTTTTGTTTACTAGAAGATTTGTAATTTTTCTGTTTGCATTCTTCAGGTATAAAGGTTTTAGTTATTTGCCAGTTCCCACGAAATAGATCTCTCCTTTGCTAGTCTACATTAATGGATCATGGAGTTAATATTTATACTATTAAAAAGTTTTTTATTTATAATTAAGGTAAATGGAAGCAACACTTTCTTTTAATATTCATCGTGCTTCTGAAATTATTAAAATTTATTCAAGATGAGTTAATGAACTTTCCCGAAAAAATATTCGTTTTACTAATTTGTATGTGGACTAAATTAACCGCTTTTATCGCGGCATAAACGATACCGGAAATACGTGATTTTTTAATCTTAGTCGTATTTCACTATACCGATCACACACTAGTGGATTACGATTCTTAGCCTACGGAATATTTCCGTCGGTTAAGAAATATATTCCGTCTACTAAGAACTTAGTCGACGGAATAGTCGTCGACTAAGATCCGTCGGCTAACCGTCGTCTGCTAAGACAATAGCCGACGGAAACATATATTTCCGTCGACTAAGTTATATCTTAATCGACGGATCTTAGTCGACGACTATTCCGTCGACTAAGTTATTGTTTCCTAAACGACGGAAAAAATCCGTCGGCTATATTTCCGTCGATTAACATTTACCTAAACGACAAAATTCTTCCTTCTTTCCAGACGAAATATTCCGTCGGCTAGGATTCCAGTTTCTTAAACGACGGAAAATTAGCGTCGGTTAAGATCTAGCCGACGATACGGTCCTCTTTCTGTTTATTCTTAGCCGACGGAAAATAAATTTTTACGTCGGTAATGATTATCTAATACCGACGGAAAGTATACTTTGTCGTCGACTAAGAAGGTCAACGGTCGGTCGTTATTCATTCTTAGCCGACGGAAATTAAATATTCCGTCGGTAAGGTTTATACCCTTACCGACGGGTTTTCAATTTTCCGTCGACTAAGGTGAGTCAGAATTTTTTTTTTCAGAATTGTTTTTTCACAATTTATTATTTGTTTTGGTTTTTAATTTTTTTACTGATAAAGTAGATATTTGTTTCGGTTGTTTTAGAAATAATTATATTAAAACTAAATATATAGATCGAATCATTAATAATATAAAAATTATGCATTAATAATTAAAATTGTGTTCATACAAACTAAAATTTGACTAATAAAAATTCAAAAACTGATCTTCATCAACAAATGCCGAAGACGACTGAGTAGGAAGAGGAGGTGGAGACGACTGAGTAGGAGGAATCGAAGATGACTGAGGAGGAGGAGGAGGACCCGGAGAAGAATGAGGAGGAGCCGTAAAAGGCGGAGGAGGAGGAGCCGTAAAAGGCGGAGGAGGAGGAGCCGGACCTTCAGGTTCTAGACCTAGGCGAGAGAAGATCTGGTCCATCCGTGAGTTAACAGTAGTGTACTGATTACGGTACCACACAGACTCGGCCTCAGCCCGCTCAGTCCGCTCCTTATACTCACGGACCTCTTGTTCAAGGCGTTCAATCCTTTCCCTGTCTTGATTTGGAGGAGCACGACTCCGCAAGGTCGAACCGGACGAGGACTGGCTCAAGTCTCGCTCACCTGCTCGTCCCATCCCTCGTATCTCCTTCCCTTTGCGCTTGTCCAACACAGCATCCAACACATCAATTTGTTGTGTTTGAATGATCTCCATCATTTCCTCCTCTGTAGCTTCCGGATTTATCTTCTTCAAGTCTGTCTTTCGGCTTTCGACCTCCGCAAGCATCTTCTCCTGCATAAACAAAACACCAAGGAATACACCAACCACATAATTCAACAACAATTACACCAACACCAACACCAACATATTTCTTAATTAATACTAAGTATCCAAATCAAAGAGACATAATTAATTAAATAATTAAAGGAAATACACTTACATATTTCTAGGTGGCCACTTCGTCACCGGGTCTCACATAACTCGCCTCGAATCCCTTGATGATCGGCAAGGGCTCACCTTTGTTCCTTAGATCCTCCATGATGTAGACAATAGGAGAAGAACCGCTATGGTGGTGCATCGTCTTCTTACCACGGTTCTTCTTGTTCGCGTTCGAGAGTTTCTAATACGCGATATAAATAAAATATCAGTAATTATATTTTTTTATTTATTAAAAAAATAAATAATAATATTTTATTCTATAAACCTAAAACATGGCAATAAATAGCATAACCGAACCCACAAAATCATCATGCATAATCGTCGGCAATGTTAAGTTTTACAATTTTAATTTTTTTAATAAGAACAAATTTAATAATATATTATTCTAAAAATGCTTGAAAAAATATATTATTGTAACAAAATTAATAATATATTACTCCAAAATATAGTGGTCAACATTATCACCCAAAAAAAAAAGCAATATACACATACCTTGAACGCGTCGCTCTCAAAATGCGTGCAAAGAAAGGCCCACTCATCCTCCCTCCCATAGAACTCCGTCGGCATCCCTTCTGGTCCATGCTCCTGGTAGACATTGTGACACTGCCACTTCCACTCCTTGTACCTAGCCTGTGCCGTGTCCATGATCCACCTCACCGTCACAATGTCATTGTTGTCCCACATGTACCATGGCTAAGAAATAAAAATAAATTAATACATCAACAAAAGTATTAATTGAAAACTATTCAAATAAACCAAACTAAGTAAATTAATTTTTATGTACTTACCGACAATGCGTTCCACACCTTCCACTGTTCCGATTGCTCAAGGTCGTGGAACGTCCTAGCCCTCGTTCCAACCAGGCTACGTATGGTCGACCCAATGTCCTTGACCAAAAGACTGTTGACCCCTTGAACCTTAGGCCCTTTCATACGAGGGCAATACTCTATCGGTATCTTCCCCCCTAGCTTCTTGCATAACGCCTCCGTCGCCTTTCCACACACAAAACCCCGTTTCTTTTTCGGTGGGGGACCTACAATAAATAAAACAAAATATTAGGTATCATTTGCAAAAAAGATTCAAGTATTAATAATTAAAAGAATAATAATTTTTTTATTTTAAAACATTTATTATTTTAAATAAATATGGATTACTACAAGAAAATTAAGCCTTTTAATCATGCCAAGAAAATTAAAAAAATAAACGATTTTTTTATTATTTTATTTAAAAAATATAATTTTTTTTATTTAAAAAATATCATTACCTGTAGTGGGGGCCTTTGCTTTACAGCGGGCACTAGGAATGGGCCTGCTGGTTTCGGAAGCCGATGTGGACGACGCTTCAGTGGTTCCGGTCGTCGCCCCAATAGTGGAAGTCGTATCGGATGGTATAAAGGGCGGCCTGATGAGCAAAGGAGGAGCCCCTGGTGGTACTCTTCCAGGCGGCAAAGGTGTGGGCTGGCTGGCAGTAGCCTGGTTACATAAGGCCGCCATCATCTGTTGAGCCCTCTCCGAACGTTGTTTCCTCTTCCCAATGATCGGCATCTTTAAACATAACAAGTTAATTAAACATGTGATGGGTATAAATTCTTACATACCTCAATTCATGTAAAAATCTATCCTATATTAACAAGTTGTACCTACATGATATATCACATTCCTATGTCTTTACCTATCTATACATTATGTGCAGTCAATAATTCCATTCTCTACATTTTTTAAAATCAGAGACACAAAACAAAATCCACCGGCAGCATAATGACACAAACATCAAATTTACTCGAAACTTGGACACAAGAAGAACACCATCAAGGTAAAAATCTGTCGACAACTTAATAGTTCCGATGTTTTCAATTGCGGCTTTCTCTCCATTGGGTAGGCCAACAAAATCATGGGATGCTTCGATTTTTTTGTGAGTGAGTGGTCAGATTAGAAACATGATTCGTTGCTCCACTATCCACAATCCAATATAATGTCGAATACGGATCATGAGGTACAATATTGCAAGTAGGTGTGACTATATGCGTCGATTCGGTGCAAGACATGCATGTGGATCTCTGTCATATATGTGGTTTTGAACATTGTGTTCATATGTGTTAATTAATCATGATGTAGGCTTGATAGTGTTTGGTTTTGATAGTGTTTGATATATATGCAGAAGGTGAGTGAGTCTTTAGAGTCACCAGAATCGGTGCTCTGATACCATAACAAATTATGAATATGAAGTTTATGCTTTCATGATCATGTCATGTAACAAAGAGTTCTATTTTAGCAAAGCACAATTACACACAATGAAGATCCTATAAACATTCATAGACATGATCACCGATCCATTATTTTCTCCATCATATCTTCAATACTTGAATGCATAACAGTGGATCACTTCTTTCCTTTAATAATTGTTAATTTTCGCCACTTTAAGCTAGTTTCTTCGATCAAGTGTTTCCACAAAATCGTCTTTTATTTATTTGTACGTTCATTTTTGCAAAGATGGTAATGGAAAATGACTAAACTTTTGGACCACCAAACCGTATTTCGAGTTATCGGAAATGACCCAGAACAGAGAAAGAAGATATATAGCTGGGAAAAGAAGATGGTCCTAATTACTGTGGAATTGACAACCACGTACATCGATCTGGTTCAAATATATAGAACGAACGAAAGTGATCGATAGATTGCGATGGCTAGTAACTTTGAAGTAAATCAATCGATTTACATTAATTTATCTCTCTATCACCTTGTGACAATGCAATTAAGCTGCACTTACAAAGCATATAAGCCTAATTAAGCTGAAAATTCTAATTAAGCATGCACTAATTACTAACCAAAACGACGGATCGAAAAAGCTAAAGGATCGAGTTGTAGAAGAAGAAAGCTAGTGCAGAAAATGAACTTCCTTAATTCTACAGTACTGCTCGAGAATGAACCATTGTCATGAGCATTTGACGCCTAAAGATCTCAAATTGTGCGATCAAAGGTATGAGGAGCTGTAAAGGAGAACGTTGAGTGCTAAATTAAAACTCATGAGAGACGTACTGTATATTAATTTCAAAGTGGCTATGCAGCTCATGAGATATACTATATTTCAAAGTGACTATGCATATAACATAAAAAGATTTAGGTATCGTTTGGTTCATGAAAAGTTCATGGAAAGTAATCGGAAATATTTCTTTCAAAAGAAAACTAGCTTGCTTGTGTTGGCCGTTAGCTACTACATGTTGGCACATATTCGCGGATATCAAGTATACGTTTCTGAAAAAAAAAAAATAGAAATTTCACCGCTATGTGCTTCAATACAATCCCTAAAAAAAAACTACTTTTCTGAAAAAAATAATAATAATTTCACCGCTATGTGCTTCAATACAATCCCTAAAAAAACTACTTTGAAATTTGGAGTCAATTATTTAGCAACAAGTTCAAAATCTAACTCCTATATCCATGAACATCGATCACATGCCTTTTACAGGACCAATAATTAGGGTTTTCAGACGTTCCTTTCAGTTGCCAAGAACAAGTAAATTGACCTAATTAATTTATATGATCACCAATATTTATACGAATGATAATGAACTTATACAGGTTTAGCTAGCTAACAATCAAGTACTACTATTGCCCCAACATACATCATATATAGAAGAAGGATATGCCTTTTGTTATTTGCAGCTATTAGCTTGATAATTTGGATAGCTAATTCAATATACAAGATCCAAATATAACAACCGGATTTAACATAGCACGTACTTTAATTATTTCATCAGAGTTGCGGCTTTCGACTTCTTGAGTTTGAGCATGCATAGTTTGAGCTCTCGAAGACCCATGCCATGCCAGCAGATCGAGTCCCAGGTTCTCGATCATATTATATTTTTATTTTGTTTGTCTATTTCTCTTCTTTGAGTTGTCTATCCATCATTTCGATTTTGTGTATATATCATGCATGCTCAATTAGTCTCATAGAAACTGAGACTCATATAAACTTGGTCCTTGTAGACTTAATCCACCACAGACTCAGTTTGGAGTGAATTCCCATTTGATATTGCTTCAGTTTCCCCCAGCTCGTAATTATTCCAGCGTTGTTAACCAAAAGCTACATGCCAACACAAGCATCATATAGAAGAATCGAATTTCTAATTAACCGATAAATAAGTTCATATATACTTGGACTTCCAAAGCTTTGCTTTTATCCTTTCATGTTTCAACGACTACGTTTCGTGTTTGTCTCCCATCTCTGTTTGGATAGATCTGGAATTTTCCGATGTTGTTGAGTTAATTTTCTGGAATATTTCATACATACACTACCAGAAAATAGGTCTTGGGCGACGAAAAAAAATCGTCGCCCTGTTTAAAAATTTCGTCGCCTAAGTACTTAGGCGACGACATGTCGTCGGCCAAGAAGTCGTCGCCAGAAGTCCGTCGGTGAAGAACTTGGGCGACGAAATTTAATTCCGTCGTCGCCTAAGAGTAATTCTTAGGCGACGATACTAATTTCGTCGCCTAAAATATACCTCTCGTCGCCCAAAAATATTCGTCGCCCAAGATTTAACACCTTGGCCGACGAAATTTTTTGTCGTCGCTTAAGATCTTCTAACCTTGGGCGACGAAAATAAATATTTCGTCGCCTAAGATCACTACATCTTAGGCGACGATATTATTTTTTCGTCGGCCAAGGTGTTAAATCTTGGGCGACGATTTATAAATTTCGTCGCCTAAGATATATTTAAATTTTTTTAAAAAAAATAATTAAATAATTTTTTTAAATATATAAATAATGTTTTTTTAATTTTTGTCATTATTTTTTTTTTCGGCATTTCTTTAAAGTTTTCTAATACTAAAATTTAATTAAAAATAACACAAATTTATAAATTTATAAATAATTTATTACAAAAATTCTGCCTATGGATCGAGAAACCCAAAATCTAACTCATCATTCCCGTTCGGAGGGTCCTGAGGCGGCGGCTGGTCAGGCTGAGGAGGCTGCTGCTGAGGCTGGGGCCACTGAGGATGGGGCCACTGAGGTAATGGTATAGGCGTAGGCATGGGCAGAAACGGCTGTCCGGCCGCAAGTGCAGACATGCAGGCAGTCATCCACTGTCCCATAGCCGCCTGGTTGGCATTGGTGACTTCATTCACCCGCTCCATATGCGCAGCATTGGAAGCCGCATATGATTCCGCCATCGCCGCCATCTCCCTCGCTCTTTGGGCTTCCAGCTCAGACTCTCTCGCTCTTTGGGCTTCCAGCTCAGATTGTAGGCTTGCGAACTGATCCTGTAGCCGAGTGGTCTGGCTGTTGCTGCTTGAGGCTCCGGCGGCTCCCTTGCGCTGAAATCCTGGCGTCGTCTTCAGGATCCCCTTTCCAGCGTCTCCCATACCCCGGCAGTAGTAGGTGTTGGAACGCTGCGCGAAGGCAGTGGCCATAATCCGCGCCCCAACGGTAGGATCTGAAGTGTCGATCCTGGACATGGCCTCTGACATGTCATCCTCTGCCGTGCCCGGCCATGTGTCGTTCACCATGCCTCTGATGACCTCTTGCTCCGCCTCCCTCACCCTCGCCTAAATGGATATATTATAAAAATATATTAATATACATTTAATAAAATGTAATTAAAATTAAAAATTAGTAAATATAAGGAACTTACAAGATCCTCCTCAGAATGAGGATATGCCCTCTGAAAGGTCCCCACATAGGGGTTCTCCTCTGGCCGCTCTCGCCGCACGTCGTCCATGATGGCCGAAAACGGCCTCGAACCGGCACGATGGTTGGTTGTGTTCTGTTGCCGGTTCTCAGCGTTCACCCGGGCGAGGTGCTTCAAAAAAAAATTATCGTTAGTAAATATTTAAAAACATACAATTATAATTAATTCACTAATTAAATATTCAAATTTGTTTACGAATTACCTGTTTGTGAGGGTCGTTGAACTGCGTGACAAGAAGCCACCGCCACTCGTACTCCCGATACTCGAACTCCTTCGGGGTACCCGAACGGTCGCTCCCGTACTTCTTCCAGTGTTCCCGGAGGTCGTGCTTCCACTCCTTGAACCTACATATACAAAAAAAATATTAATAATTTTATTAAAAAAATAAAATTTAATAAATTATTAAATATCTAGAGGTACCTCTCCCTATGGGCCTTGTCCGCCCAGTCACGTCCCTCCTCGGGAACCACAAACCATTGCTGCATTACCACTTGTTAGTATTTTTTTCGATAATTAAATAATTTATTAGTTAAAAAAATAGTAATTGATTGAGTAAACTCACCGACATCGACTGATGGAGCATCTCCTTCACTCCATCAGGAACCTGGCTCCAGACTCCCTACAACATAGGGAGTCTGGAGCGGATGGTGCCTCCCGCGGCGCGCGTGTACCGGTTTCCCAACGCGGCGTCCACCGGTTTCCCGTTGGAAAACGGGATGGCGATCCGTCCAGCGGACTCGACCGCCCTATCAAGTCCCTTGTTGCTGACGGTGCCTCTCCTGTTCCGCCTTCTCGTTCCGGCGGCTGTGACATTGTGAACCAAATTTAATATTAATAATACATTTTTACAAAAAAAAAATGTAAATCGAAAAAAAAGTAATAATAAATTACCTGAGGATGAGGCTGAGCCGACGGATTCGTCTATGTCCGCCTGCTCGGAGACCCTCACGGGATGAAGAGGCGTGGGAAACTCCCGGTAGATATAGGCCTCGTGCGGTGCCACATGCGGGAGCTGCTCCCGAATCGGTCGACCCTCCTCATCGACGCGAGGTATCGCCGGTATCGTCGGAGGAAGGAAGAGGCCGGACGGCACCATAGGGACCCCGGATGACCCGCCATCACCGTCGGTCGGGGACGACTGTGTGGGGGCGTCGCTGCGGGATCGCTACCGGCGAAGTATGGGTGGATGACGAGGAGCCGTCGCTGCGGGACCCGACTGCCCAGCAGAACCCGAGCCGCTCGCGCCACCCCTAAGCGCCTCACGTCGGGCCGTCAACTGCCACGGAAACCCGATCGACGGTGATTCCGACAGGTTGTTTGAGGTACCGTCCGAGCCGTCTTGTCTAGAAGTTCTCCTCTTGGCCATCCTGCTTAAAATAACAAATTATTTACATAACAAATTATTTACATTAATTCGCAATTATTACATCACAAAAATTAATTTACGAATATTTACCATCCTTACTCAAAAATAATCCATTATTTCTTACAAAATTTCCACAATATATTTACAATTATAATTTATATTATTTAATTATTTAATCAAAAATTATTTAATCATTTACAATATATTTACAAATTATTTAATCATTTACAATCCTAAACCCTAAACCGTAAACCCTAAACCGTAAACCGTAAACCTTAAACAACAACCCTAAACCGTAAACCCTAAACCCTAAATAAACCCTAAATTATTTAATCATTTACAATCCTAAACCCTAAACCCTAAACCGTAAACCCTAAACCCTAAACCGTACATCACAATTTACAATTATCACAACAACAAACATTTACAATTATCACAACAACAACAATTTATTTTATCACAACAACAACAACAACAATTTACAATTTACAATTATCACAACAACAACAACAACAACAATTTACAATTATCACAACAACAAAAACAATTAAAACCAATTTAGGGTTTTAGGGTTATACCTTAAATTGTGGGTCGACGTCGGGGTCGGGGTTCCGAATTGGGGTCGGGGTCGGGGTCGGAGAGAGGGAGAGAGAGAGGGCAGAGAGAGGATTTTCGGAGAGAGAGAGAGAGAGAGAATATGCTTGGCGGCTGAAGAAATGGTTAGGGTTTCCGAATTTTTACCATTTATACTGGCGTTCTTGGGCGACGATTCTGTAAAAATCGTCGGCCTGTTTTGTAAAAATCGTCGGCCAAGAGACTCTTGGCCGACGATTTTTGAATTCGTCGCCCTGTTTTTTTTAAATCGTCGGCCAAGATAGTATATTTGGGCGACGACATTCTTCACTATAAATTTCGTCGCCCAAGATGAAGAAAATCGTCGGCCAAGATAGTATACTTGGGCGACGACATTCTTCACTATGAACATCGTCGCCCAAGATGAAGAAAATCGTCGGCCAAGATTTCTATCATAAAATTCAGACTATTTGACCATCCAAATCACGTAATCTGGCCGGACCTTCAACTGAGAATAGTTTCCAATCGACGAGACTCTTACGGGGCTATAAAAATTTGGTAAAAAATAAATAACCGGGATAGGGCTACCACTAGGTAGAAATAAGAGAATAATTCGTTAACCGAAACAACCGGCACCAAAATTTTACCGGAATATCTTTATTTTTCACGGGTTGACGTATTTCACCGTTCCGGTCATATCTTATTTCACGACTTTTTTGCGTTTGAGGCCTCTACGTATATGTTGTCTTCAAAACGACACTTAAACTAAACACTTATATAAAAAAGTTATACAACATTAGTACATATAACGTGAGTTTATTGATCGGAGAAGAGGAACTGAAAACCGACCGTCAGATTTGACCAGCATAACGAATTACGTAGGTGGAAAAAAATTCAGCTCCATCTGACAAAGATAAGGGCTCGATCCGTCCGGTCAATCGGCGCGGTCAAACCCCTAAACGGACGGAAACGGCTATTCGACCCTCCAAATCACGTAATCTGGCCGGACCTTCAACTGAGAATAGTTTCCAATCGACGAGACTCTTACGGGGCTATAAAAATTTGGTAAAAAATAAATACCCGGGATATTTATTTTAATTATTCAAATGAAATTTAAATGTGTTTTATTTTATTTTAATTATTCGGATTACTCTTGGCCGACGAAATAAGGCTAATTCGTCGGCCAAGATAATACTTGGGCGACGATATTTGTTAAATTCGTCGCCCAAGAGTGAAAATAAAAATTTAATATAATGAAATTTAAATGTGTTTTATTTTATTTTAATTATTCGGATTACTCTTGGCCGACGAAATAAGGCTAATTCGTCGGCCAAGATAATACTTGGGCGACGATATTTGTTAAATTCGTCGCCCAAGACTAAAAATAAAAATTTCTTTACAATGAAATTTAAATGTGTTTTATTTTATTTTAATTATTCGGATTACTCTTGGCCGACGAAATTAGGCTAATTCGTCGGCCAAGATGATACTTGGGCGACGATATTTGTTAAAATCGTCGCCCAAGAGTAAAAATAAAAATTTCTTTACAATGAAATTTAAATGTGCTTTATTTATTTTAGTACAAACATATTCTTTTAGTATACAAACAATTACAAAGCTAAGGCTCAATTATAACTAAGCTAAGGCTCGTAATCTGAGTCATCCGATGAGTCTTCTTCGGTATCGGAATTAATATCTGGTAATCTATGCCTTAATTCGTCGTCAGAGTCGTCGTCTGTTTCTTCATTTGGATCAACATCAATAAAGGTTGAATCTTCGTCACGAATTCTGAGCACTCGACCATGTTTAACATTATTTTGACGAACAGTAGCTACATCATGAATACCTACTGCGTTCGGCTCCTGATACGCATCAGCCTCTGGCCCTGGAATGGTCACTCCAAGTGTAGCCGCCCGGTAAATGTTTCGAGGATGCACAATGTTCGCTATTTTCCACGCGTCACCCCTGGCGAGGTCATCAAGATAAAACACTTGTTTTACCGATGTCGCAAAAACAAACGGGTCATCTTCGTAGGCGCTTGTAGCAGTGTTGACCGATAAATTGCCGTACTGATCCATCTTCATGCTCTGTGCGCCTGTATCAAACCATCTACACTTGAACAGATGCACTTTCATGCCTTCCGCATAAACCAGTTCGACCACTGAATGGAGAACACCGTAATAGTCAAGGCCATGACCTTTCGCCATCACCCCAGAATTCTGTGTTCTTCGTCTGCTGTCTCTCTCTTCAGATACAAATTTCACGCCATTCACTGTGCAAGTGGGATAAACTCTAGCCCGTTGCGGTTGCATCGCAAGAAGTAATAGTTCGTGCGACCAGTTTGGATTATCATCAGATTTAATCATGTCCATCTGTAACGGATATTGAACTGTAAATATCCGAAAATATATGCAATAGAAAATAATTACATATATATATATAACAGGGAAGATTAAATTACGTACCCAGGTGCGAAAATAATTTGCGAACGTCATGTTGTGGTACTCGAGATCACCATCAACTTCCGGAAAATTTAGGTGCAACTCTTTCCAATATTTAACTTCTTCACAATTGATTAGTACCCACCAGTGCGCTATGGCTATCTCTTCATCCGACAATGCATACTCGGCGGACAATCGTGCTCCACCAACTTCGACATCACTGGAAACTATAGAGAGATTGAACCGCGGCGCATGTTCCTCCATGGCTTGCGGAGCTCCCAACGACGCTCCTAAATACAACTTCATGTAGGTGACGCATTCATGCGCAATATATGCTTCAGCTATACATCCTTCAGGCGCGGATTTATTAGTGACATAATCTTTGTACTCACCAAGTTGCCTGTAAATATAAGATTGCAAACTATACGTTATGGTTATTGAACATGTACGTACATATATGTATTCTGGAGATGTAAGTGAATAAAACATACCTTTCCATGGGATACATCCAAGTGAAGTGTACTGGACCGGTAAGCAACAATTGCTGGGGAAGATGGATCATCAGGTGAGGCATGATATCGAAAAAATTTGGCGGAAAGATCCTCTCGAATTTACACATGATGTATATGATGTCTGCCTGCATTTCCCGGAGATCGGATTTTCTCACTTCCCTTGTGCATAACTTCATGAAGAATCTTGACAGCGCTACTAACGGCTCCACAACCTGGCCAACTACACATCACAAATTTAATATAAAATCCAACAACGACAGGTTAACCGTAATTTTAACCACAAATTTACCTGACGGTGAAGGAACGGTCGAATGAAAACAGGGAAGAGACGTTGTAGCAGAATATGACAGTCATGACTCTTCAAGCCGTATATCTTATTCTCCCGCAAGTTCACACACCGGGCTATATTTCCTGCAACGCCTGAGGGATACGTCACACAACTCATCCACCTGAAGATCTGGGTCTTCTGATCAGGCTTCACGGTGTAAGGAGCCCAAGGCATCTTTTTCTTCCCCTCTTTCAGCCAAAGATGTTTTCTGATTCCCATTTTCTTAAGATCAACGCGTGCCTTAGGACCGTCTTTCGTCTTCCCCTCCAAGTTGAGCACTGTACCTACCACACTGTCGCAGACATTCTTCTCTATGTGCATCACATCTAGGTAGTGCCTGATCAACAGCGTACTCCAGTACGGGAGTTCCCAAAATATGCTCTTATGTGTCCAGAATTTGTACATGTCTGGTCTTTCAGGTATTCTGGCCACAATATCGGGATGATTGCTGAGCTGCCCAAAATCATACTCATCCAGCACTGCTAAAATCTCTTCCCCCGACCATCTATGCGGCTCCACACCTCTCTCTTCGGTCCCATCAAATGCCCCGGTATCTATCCGCCAGGGGTGATCATGTGGTAGGTAAGCACGGTGACCCATCCGGACTATCTTGTTGCAATGATTGCTGCACCCCTGGGAGCTAAGGCACTCAGGACAAGCCTTGTATCCCCTAACAACGTTGCCGGACAACATCCCACGTGCAGGAAAATCACTGATGGTACCAACAATCATGGCATGCATCTGGAACATCTCCTTTTTGTGGGAGTCATAAGTGGGATGACCAACCTCCCAAAGCAATTTACACTCTTCAATCAGCGGTCTCATATACACATCGAGACACTTCCCTGGATAACAACAACAACCACAACAAATTCAGATAACGACTATATATGACCAACAATATAGAACAAAAACAATAAATGGAGAGGTGTTGAACCAACAGCAATATATACAATATGAAGGGAAAGTAGATACCTGGATAACCGGGCCCCGGAATCAACAAGGTCAACATGTTGTATTCCTTCTTCATGCACATCCATGGAGGAAGGTTGTAAGGCACCAAAATGACCGGCCATATACTGTACGAAAGACTCATGGTCCCAAAAGGGTTGAACCCGTCGGATGACAGCCCGAGCCTCACATTCCTCACCTCTGAAGCAAAATGAGGAAACTCCCTGTCTATATGCTTCCACGCCTCCCCGTCAACAGGGTGTACCATGAGGTCTTCGTCATGCACCTCCCTCACAGCGTGCCATCTCATAGCTTCGGCCGTCTTTGAAGACATATACAACCGCTCCAGCCTATCCCTCAACGGGAAATAGCGAAGTACCTTAACAGGTTTCCTGTTGCCTGCGGGAGTCCGCTTATACCTGTCGGTCCCACATACCGGACAACGATGAAGGCCTTCAAGGTCATTACCGTCTGCATCTTTACCCCAGAATAGAACGCAGTCATATCTGCATGCATGGATCTTGATGTAGGAAAGCCCGAGATCTCTCAAGATACGACGGACCTTATGATGCGTGGTGGGATGACGATGACCGTCGGGCAGGAGCGAAGCAGCGTACTGTAGATACCTATCAACAGCCGTCACGGTCGATTTTGTGTCAACCTTGATATGCATCACCTCCATCACACACTGAAGAACGGTCTTCTCATGACCTGGGCACAGAGGGGTCTGTTGGAAAGCAATAAGTCTGTTGTACTTGGCTATACCGGCAGTATTGACACCTCTAGGGACGGCCTGCATCGGCGCCTGAGGAATGTGCTGTCGTTCAGGGCATACACCGCTGTCATGAGGAAACATGTCGTTGATGAAGGTCGTTGTTGGATCGTTGGATGTACTGCCCGTCTCATCAAACTGTCCATGATCATGCGGGCGTGATGAGGTTTCACCGTGATATATCCAACATGTGTAACGTTCCCAGAATCCGTTACTCTTCAGGTGGTCCCATACTGTCCCCAACGGAAATCGATGCATATCACTGCGACACTTACACATCTTGCACGGGCAATAGAACATGCCACTCCCGTCAGCATTGCCCTGCGCATATTGCATAAAATCCCAAACTCCTTCAGCATATTTTCTGTGATATCTTGGAAGAGAAATCCAACTCTTATCCATATCCTGAAAATAACACATATATATATCAATATTTAATGAACATATCTTTTATATATATATATATATTAATGTAATACAACATACTAATTATTAATTATATATATCTAGTTCGAGTGGATTCCGTGGTTTCAGAAGGCAAGTGTCAATGTCACGGAGGGCGAACCCCCTACAGGAACCAGGCAGGACTCGTTTGTGATCACGGAGGCGAACCCCTATCGACCCCTTCACCGAGAAGAGTGGTCAGTTTGTGATCTTGAGATCCAGTTAAACAAACCTGTGAACCATATCTATGACAGAACGGCCCCTTACTCAGCTTGGAACAAACTCTATGCATATATATATATATATATATATATATATATATATATATCATTAATTCAACTCAAATAAAACTGAAAATCAATATATATATATGCACATATATATATGTGCATATATATGCATATATACGTACCTGGGAGTAGCTCCACAAACTATGTATGGACAAATTTCCACAACACCGAACGATTTGAAGAACTAGAGAAATTTATGTTTAAAATTTTCAAAGTTCTCATTCTTCTATATATAGAAGAATCTTGGGCGACGAAATATTTGAGTTTCGTCGCCTAAGAATGAAAAATCTTGGGCGACGAAATATCTCAGTTTCGTCGCCTAAGGATAAAAAACTTAGGCGACGAAATAAATATCTTAGGCGACGAAATATTGTTTCGTCGCCCTAGTTTCTCTCTTGGCCGACGAAATGTATTCTTAGGCGACGATTTTATTTTCGTCGCCTAAAGTTGGACTTTAGGCGACGATTTTGTTTCCTTGGGCGACGAAAAAGAAAATCGTCGCCTAAGTTCCCTCTTAGGCGACGAAAAAAAAAATCGTCGCCCGGTTTTTTTTGTTTCGTCGCCCAAGACCTATTTTCTGGTAGTGATAAGATGATGATAAGAGACCATTTTCTTTTCTTTTCATATGTACTTGAAAATTTTCATTGCGAACCAAAGAAAAATGATGAAACACCGCAAGAATATTCCACACAAAGTCTAGCTAGGGGCCAAGCAAAGAAATGAAATCACTAGTTAAAAAAAAAAAACAACAACAACAACAAACTACAAAACAAATAAGCACGAATAGGCTCGATCATACTACGCGTTGCAAACAAAACCCTAAAATTAATGTTGGCACCGAAAAAAAATCTAAGTACAATTATGCCATCAAATTTGCTAATTCCCTAATTTGATGATTTGACCTGAATATAAACCAAATTTAACTAACTAATTACTCTTTTAAACTCCATTTAGGACACAAATCGTAAATTTTATGCCCTAATCTCCCAAACTATAATTTTCTTCATTTTATTATTAGTTGGATATGATTTGGTAGATTCTGAAAGGGTTATACAGGTCATTTTAGTCCACTGAAGTTTTGTATTATAAAAGAAGTAAGAATGGAACATAACTTACTGTTTTTGGTGCGAATTTGAACCTGCAAAGTGGTTTAAATCACCTAAAACTACACATCTCCTATCCGTTTCAGGAAATACAATCCTCATGTCACTTTCTTCATCTCTCTCTCACACACACATAAAATTATTAACGTATATTTAGATACACAAATATGAAAGAAAAACAAACAAATAGAGAAAGCGCTATAAATGGAGGAGAAAGGTTGAGTTGGATATAAACTTGGGCTTCTTTGGGATTAGAAACTTACCCAAAGCTTAAGTGACTGGAGTGAATCCAAACCAGAGGTCTGTTTCTTTCTTTTTAGTTTCTCATATGCATTCATTACTCATTCGTTTAGATTATCTGAAGCTCCCAGCTGCTTCATTAGATCTGTCAGTTATCTGGCAGCTGAATAAGAAAAAAAAATTCTTCCTTTGCATAAAAACCTGTTCTTCTTTAATTATCTTACAGCAATTTCATTTCGTCTGTGTACCCTTATAGATTTTGATTTCTTTTGTTTGGCTCTTAAATTAGAAAAAAAAATGTTCTGGGTTCGAGCTCATGATCGATCTTGCTTCGATCTTCTTAAGTTTCTCAATCTTTCTCCACTTGTTTTTCTTGTTTTGAATTCATAGTTTATAACACTTCTGGTTAAATCCATATAATGGTTTCAGGTTCGGTTCCTTGATGCCCTTCAGCCCTTGAGCTCGATCTTATTCCTTCTGTAGTTTGGTTTCAGCTAAGGTTTCTCTTTAAACTCTTATTTTTATGGGTCATTTTCCGGGTTTGATCTTCTCGATCTGTTTCTTCAAGTTCTTGCTGTTTCATTTCACAATGTTTTCAGTCTGTATGTATGCATGCGAATACAGACATAAGTCCTTATATTCAACCATCTTCCTCAGATTTGATTGACCGGTTCTTTTTGTTATAAATTCATTATTAATTTCATTTGAGCTAGCCCTGGTTCTTCAGTCAACTGAACTCAGCTGAATATATCATAGTAGTCAGTGCATCTGTGTTTCTCTCTAGTTAACTTTTTCCTTCATGGTTTTGGATCTGTGAATTAAAGGCTATCCTTTAATTTCTATGCAACTGTGCACGCGTCCCTATGCAAGGCTGCAACCCAAATCTTGCTCAGTTATCAGTATATATGTTGTGGATTCTTCATTCTTGTATCAGATGCGCAATATTTAGGGCACAGACGACCTAGATTAGTCTTCACTTTGATCTACCTGCCTCTGATACAAAGCTAGTAATTTAAGATCTCCCCAGCTGGATCCAAAGATTCTATACATATAGAATTTCATCTTCTTTTTTTGAGATAATCAATTAGTTTTATAAGATCTGGTGTGTTATATCTAAGCAAATTCTGTTAAAGAGATATGAAAGTTTCAGACTTTAAGTTTTTGGGTCTTCTCCGATTGAATATTCTTAAAATGGGACAAACAACAAGCAAATTAATGGTACAAAATAGGTCACTTCTGCTTTTAATACATATTATTGGTTAGTCTTTCAATTAAACAGCAACAAGTAATATGTGTGTTTGCAACTGATCAGTTCAGCTAGCTAGGTTGTTGAAAGATGGGGAGAGGAAAGATTGAGATAAAGAGGATTGAGAACACCACAAACCGTCAAGTGACCTTCTGCAAGAGAAGAAATGGACTGTTGAAGAAAGCTTATGAGATCTCCATTCTGTGTGAGGCTGAAGTAGCCCTCATTGTCTTCTCTAGCCGTGGCCGCCTCTATGAGTATTCCAACAACAAGTGAGCCATTTCATCAATCAATTATTAGTTTATTGACTTTGTTTGTCCATTTAAATCATGTTTGATATCAGCTAAATGGTGAAGTTAAATGAGTACAATTTGGAGACTAAACTTTATGACAATTTGGAGTAAGAAGGTTTATGGATGTTCTTTTACTTTGCTTCCTGTCTCTTATTTCTTGCTCTCATACTGAATTTACTCCTTTCTGTGATATGAGGACAATGACTCATGTAACTCCCTTGTGACCTTTTGGCCGGCTTTTCATCGAGAATAAGAGTAGATGTTCTCCTTATTTGGGTTCTGGAGATTTTTTATTTTTTTATTTTTTATACTGGGTTCTGGAAATATTTATAACTTGATCATAAGTGCAAAATAGCTAGAGTGCACCACTATCAATATAAATGTAACCATGATATATGTGAGTAGACCTTCTCATCTCCTCTAGCATAACTCGCAGAATAAATGTACATACAGAACCTGAAAACTACTTATTGTATAATCAAATGACGGTTATTAATCTTAGTTTTAACTTGGGAATAATTTATTAGCTAGGTTAAGAAAAAAGAGTATCCTGGTGTATAAATAAAACAGATCATATAAGGTGTTTTTTCTATTTTTTCTTTTACCGATGCTAACATTCAACATCCCATTGGGCATTGTGTTGGGTCTAAAACACCACTGTGCTCATCTTTGCGCTCTGAAAGTCAAAGTTAATAGATTCTTGCACAAATTTAGACCTACTTCCATGCATGAGCATAAGTACTTTGCTGGGTGTCAATAATACTTGTTTGTCTTCATTACAGCATAGTATTTTTTTTTTTTTTAAACTTTTTATTAAATAACTCACACACCCTACATATGTCAATGAGGTTTGAACCCATGACGTCAAAGTTGTTAGTTAACCACCTTAACCAACCACGTCACGGCTCACCGACGTGGTTGCAATATATCAAAATCTTCATCGCATGCATAATCAAAGGAAGCTTATTTGCTGACCTAGGTTGCTTCCAGAAAGTAATTTGTAGCAGTTCTGTTTGCATGTTGGATCGATTTTCGTGTTGATGGTCTTCCCCTTTCCAAATTTGGCTTTCAAAGCTTCTTACCCTTCTGTTTACCTCTGTAGAGCTGCATAGTAGATTTATAACTTGAGCTTTTGTTGTCATATATTTTAACTCAAAAGAGCTTTGATACTTTCACTCAAGACCTTTTGTAGGGTCCTTATAGCCTTTTACCCTTGGATTTGCGAAAGATTGGAACTGGGGCTCTGCATGCTTTTAGTTTTCTAGGGTTTCCTTTTTAATGGTTGAAAGGGCACGTGGTATATGTTCTTGCTGGGTTTGTGGGTCTTGGAAACATGTAAACTGACCCATACACTCTTCTTTTGACTCTTCTGCTGAAGAGATGAGTGAAGCACTCATGTTGTTTCTGATATGTGAAGCACTGCATCTCTCTGCTTGCTTGCATGCATGCCCATCTTTGTTTCTGCAAATTTTAGTATTGGGACCCAGACAACTATTAGTGGATGTTTACTACTATTTTCCTATGCAATTCCAGTACATTCCAGGTACATTTTTATCTCTAATCTAGTGAAAAAATTTAGTTTATTATAGGGTTAAAAATATTAAACTTAATTTGAAATCGATTCACCTGAACCAAAACACCTACAAACGTAAAAGTGAACCAGTTAAAGGTAAGAGATAATAAACACCAGTTGAGTTGACCCACTTCTATATTTCATATGTTAGAGCTTTCTTGCATCATTTGGGATGTACTGGAATTGCAGTTACCCAGTTCTTGTTCTATATTTTTCTTCATTTTTAATGTCCCTTTTTCAATGTCCGGCCAAATCAATATTTATTTTCCTTTTTGTAAGTTTATTGCACATATATACATGTGGCTTTGGTGCCCAGTAGTGCATACCATTACCTTCCAGAAAAGGATTGAACTGACTCAATTGAGACATACCATGAGACTAGTGTGCTTTCTGTTTACTATTCTGAATTTCTGATTGATTCCTGGGAGGCTAGGATTGTGCATAAATTGTATCTGTCCCAGTATCCATGACCTTGCTTTGGTTTCACTGTTGTCTTACAAAGTTACAATTGAGACTTTTTGCTTTTGGTTAGTTATGTACTGAGTCTAACTATTTAAGAGATCTTACTACATTGAAGCATATGATAATCAACTAGTCACACTTTTCTCAAATTATATGTGATCATCCAACTGTTCCTATGCGGTTATGCTATATATGATAATGAGTCTCCAAATAGGCTCGATTATCCTTGTTGAATGATTCAGCAGACAGCTGAAGTTATATCTATCTGGTCTATAAGATAACTTCAGATATTCATGGTAGAACATACTATAAAGACTACTTCCAATGCTAAGTACTACTCATCCCCACACCGATATATGTCCAATTTGGGGTTGTTCCAGTTGAATGTATTAATTTTTCTTTACCATACAAGTTCCATATCTGAAATAATGACTTTGACACGTTATTCTTGATTTTTTTTTTTTTGACATGTAGCAGCATAAGAAATACGATAGAGAGGTACAAGAAGGCATATTCCGATAATTCAGGTGCAACCACTATTACAGAAATCAATGCTCAAGTAAGCCAAACATCTATGTAAATGTATTTCGTTACATTTATGTTTTACCAGTTGGTGTTGTTGTTGTTGTTGTTGTTGTGTGTGTGTGTGTGTGTGTGTGTGAATTCAGTGTGTTTGCCATGGTTTTCAATGCAACTCATGCACTAGTAGCTAGTAATTCTATCTGTTAACCTTCTGTACTCACTTCTCCAAAAAGATTTTTACAAAAAAGCTGGATTTTTTATTCCTTTATATGCTCACCTAATAGTATACTCCTTCCTTTTGTCTTGATGTAGTACTACCAACAGGAATCCGCAAAGCTGAGGCACCAAATTCAAATGCTGCAGAATTCTAACAGGTGAGATCTCCACTAGTATGCATTTCTGCATTTTAACTGGCCAGAATTCAACAAATACAGAACATTAATTAGTTCACCTTATGTTCATGACATTATAAACAACAATATTGAATATAGATCGATAAGCGCTCAGGTAAAGGACGAAATTTTTAATGGTTGAATAATGCATTTGAAGGGCTGGATTTGATCACTTCAATGAATTATTAGTCCAGCAGTTTTGAATCCCCCAATGTAGAACAACATTTTCTGTCACTTGTCCCTCAATGTAAGCCCCTTACTATTCTGCTGTTGATTTGTAGGCACTTAATGGGAGACTCTTTGAGTAATCTGACTGTGAAAGAACTTAAGCAGCTGGAAAATAGGCTTGAACGAGGACTTACTAGAATCAGGTCCAAGAAGGTAAACATTGATGAAAAATAATGTGAAAGTTACGAAAATGCATGCATGCATTTCACAACAAAGACCGAGCAACAACAGGTTCAATCTCAGTGACATACTGATTGCCGTTATGATTAGACTTAGTACTCCATCTAGCTAGTTTTTTGTTGTGTGATATTGTGACATTTAGTCTTCATATGCATATCGTAAGCATGCGCGTGCTTCCTTCCTTCTTAACACTATCTTTTTACCTCTTACAACAGCATGAAATGTTGCTTGCTGAAATTGAGTACTTGCAGAAAAGGGTAAATCTTCTGTTTCTATTCAAGTTTGCATGTGTCTAGTATTGATCTGTTAGAAGAATTTCCCAAGTTTTGTATGGAATGATGATGTTCTGAATAATTATTTCTGTGTAGGAGATTGAGCTGGAAAGCGAGAATGTATTAATTCGTGCTAAGGTATTGGATGGAATTGATTTTCAATAAAATTGTATTTTCTGAAACTTATGAAAGAGCTAGCATACTAGATCTTTTACATGATGAGGTAGATTGTAGTGTATAAAGACATGGATTTTCATGTTTACTAATGTACTTTCTTAGCTAAAGGCAACCAATGAAATCATCTGGGAACTCTCGGATACACAAAAGATTCATGCACATGTTTTTCTACCATCACTTCTAAATATGCATCAGATACTGTGTTGCATGTATATTTCTTAAGCTGCTATATTGAGTGCATTCTTCTATGTTTTTCAAGTCTTAATTGTCCTTGCTACATGCCGATACTTATTACCTGCATATATGAAGCTACTTATATGAAGACCGCCTTGATGAAAACATTTCTTTCAAAACTTGATCTTTCAGATAGCAGAAGTTGAGAGGCTTCAGCAAGCAGACCTGGTTTCTGGGGCAGAACTGAATGCCATCCAGGCGTTAGCTTCTCGCAATTTCTTTGACTCCACTATGATGGAGGGTGAGACTTCATACTCACAGCCAGAGAAGAAATTGCTCCATCTGGGGTGTGTAATTTCTACTATCCTTTAGATAATGTCGATCAATACCTAGTTCAATTTCCACTGTCATAAAAGACGGTTAAATTCTCATTTTCCGTTTATTTGTTCTGTCTTTGGCATGCAGGTGAACTTTTGGAAGAGACGTCAGTCTGCTGCTAGCTTATGCTACATCAACCGTATCTTAAATAAATGATATCATTGGCTACTATCTAGTATCCATTTTGGTGTTATATCCTTATTCAAGACTAGAACTCTGAACTAGCAATTTCCAGCAGTAGTTCTGGAGACATTCCCTTTTTGATGAACGATCGCATAAGCAGCAGCACTTCTTGTTAGCATTAAACTATATGAACATGGTTTTGTAACAATTACTAAATGACTTGTTTAATTCAGCCGAATAGGCTTGGCCTTTATACATTGAAAATCAGTACTCACAACTGTCTCCCTCCAATAGACCCAAAATCAGGACGCAAAACCCACATCGCAGCTTAACCTTACACTTCATCACCAAGGTTTATTCATTCTACACACATTCATCTAGTTTCAAAACACAATGCTAAAAGTTATGTCGAAACGATACATCCTGACATCAAAACTTCAATCTCTCCATAGATCACACATTGTGGCATTGTACAGCTGATTTAAGTAATCAAAGCTCTACTTCATATCCTTGACAGACGAACAAAATTCTACTTTCAGTGAATCAACATGCCTGCTTTAGGAAAAAGTTAAGGTTTACCTACCTGTTAGTGCAACATGCAACAGCTGACTCTGAACTAGAACCAGATACGATGGAAGGACATATTACATTTACAACTCATAAAACAAAAGATCGAGGTGATCATAAACACTACTGAGATCACATGGGTTGCAGATCCCATAAGTCAAGAAAGAATGTTAGAGAAATCCCACTCAAACAAGACAGCATCTCATTTAAAAAGCGGGAAAATATGTTTTGATACTAAATTGCAGCTGTAGCTTAGCATCTTTCACATTTACACAGGATACCATAGCCATTACTAACCAGACGTCACAAAAAGTTGCCACAAACTCCTTAAAACGGAAAATAAAAAACATATATCATTCTTCATACCATATAGCCTATCAACCCTTACATTAAAGAATAGCACACTTGGTTTCGCCTCTTTTCCGAAGCTCCTCCTCTGCTTTTTGTAGATCGTCTCTAAGCTTTCGGATTTGATCCTCAGACCTTTGTTGAGCCTCTAGGGCAGTCTCTTCTGCTTTTAGTCGTGCAGCATGTTCATCTGCTAACTTCTGTTCAAGCATCATGGTGGTCTCCCTCATCTTCGACTCAACCTGTATATGATTATTCATGATTCAGATGGAAGCAAAAGTTCAAAATAGCATATAAAACAACTTACTAGTAGAGGCAAACACCTCATGCTCTGAAATATATATTAACCACTCAATCTTTTCAAATCCCAAGAAAGGAAATAACTTGTTTTTATTTTGGAAAGGCACCTGAATCATAAGGTCCGCAATGCAAGATTCAAAACTCAATAATGAGAGAAAGATGATATGGCCACTCAATTTGTTTCATTCTACCAAGTACTATTTCAATATACAAATATTATTAACTACAATCAAGTATATTAAGCTCCCTTTGATGTCATTGCTATTCCGTGTATCCAGATTTACTCAACAGTTTAAAATTCTTCCGATCTCGTGTCTCCAAGATTGTGAGTAATGGGGAGTACAACACAACTTAAATCACATCTAGTATGAATGCTGATAATGATTTTACAGATAACCGTTCAATTCTCTTTCTCTAACTTAATGATTATTAGGCTTTTTCTACTCGTTGTACAAAAAGACCAACAGCCAATGTGAGAAACTATGCAGAAATTCATCAATAATCTTAAAAAAAAAAAAAAAAAAAAACAAAGATTTTTCTTTCAAGGGTTTGGTCAATAACACAAGACTATAGCATAGGATGCAGGGAAGTGCTAATTGTAGTTTTAATTAACACAACTGTTAAACTTGCTAATAATGGCAGTTATTAGATGCAAACAAAATGCAGATGAAAATTTACCATCTCAGTAATTCGTTTAAGCTGCAGATCATGTGCACGCTGCATCTGCTCATTCAAACGAGATATTTCTGTTTTTGAAAATCCCTTCAAAGAAGCAACCTCTTCTTGTTGATCACGAAGTTTTATAGCCCCTTTCTGTCCAGATGCAACAATGTTTTGGTCATTATCACTATTCAATACCAATGCAGTAATAATCTCAACAAATAATTATAAGAAAAGAAAAAACAACAAATACCTTCACTTCTGCAAATATCTCATCTGAGTATGGCCGCCCACCATTCTGTGCTAAAACCGAGTTTACAAGCGCGAGAAGCTGCTGTACTTGTTCAACCCTCTTGCTCTCATCCTTGGTCTTGTTATCAAAAAGCACACGGCGATTTCCGCAGAGACCAAGAATTTCCTAAATTATTGCAAGAACTTACTATTATATGTCTAGTACATGACAGGCTCATATGAAATAAGGAAGCAATAAAGGTATAAGCAAAATTTTACATAAAATATGTCAAAATGATCCTCCATTAATTTTATTTTACTACACAAATTATCGCATGATACTGCTCTTCTGAACAAAGACTGTATTCATAATCAAACTTAATGCAATTCGGTGATGTTAACACATACAGTTAGAAAGAATGTTGTATTCCGGTCATTCAGAAATGGACACAATAGTAGTGATGTAATCATGACATTTTAAATAAAGGAAAGGAAAAGAACAATGAAGAAGAAAAAAAAATGTAATTTTACCAACCTTTAAAGGCTTCGGGCAATCACGGCCTAAATAATCTTCCAAAGTCTCATCATTTTCTTCAAAGTCATCTCCTCCCGTAAAGACAACAATCATATAGTCAAAAATTTTACTTCCAAATAGAGTTTGCAAGCTACGGATTGCAGACTCCTCTTCCTGTGAAAAGCGAGTTCGAGTTGAGAAAACCACAAGAACAGCATGGATCCCATCCTTGGCCAAATTAATGCATTTGACAATTTCTTTGCCAATAAACTCTGACTTGGCAGAATAATCAAAAAGCCCTGCAGCATACCACAATAATCAAAAGGTAAGAATAACCGTTTAAAAGCAGGTTTTTTTAATGCTTCTACTTTACATACTCGTAGCGCTACTCCCCGAGACATTTTTTAGATACATATTTACAGAAAAAATAATGCACGTCAGCAAGACTTTACCAGGAGTGTCTATAACATTGACTTTTTGTCCATCTCTCAAGGTAGCAGTCTGCAATTCACAAGTGCTAGTGACACCGTTAGAGCTACGCTTGGAATTGAAGGCTTTTTTGCCAAGAATGCTGTTTCCAGTTGCACTTTTTCCATTACCAGTGCGTCCAACTAAGACCACAGTGCGAGCAGCATTAGTAAAGGGAAGCTCCCAGTCATCATCAATTGAACTTCCACCCATGACGTAAAATCAGAACACCTGCAACCGTATACAATTTACTTTCTGTCAATGCCTCGTAATAAAAAAAAGGTTATATAATTACGAATAAAGAAAATCAATTTGAGCAAAACACACTGATATTCATGTAAGCCATATGCAGTTCTATGAGTCAGAAGCACGAATATGATCTAATTGAGTGTAACAGGATCAAAACACAGAGTATGTTCCAATGGCGAATGACTAACTCTAAAGTAACATAATTTCTTCTCTGAAGAAAAAGAAAAAAACAATGTTTGACATGTTAATATCCAATTAAAAAACGTTTAACCAAGCCGTAAACTTAAAATAGTAAATCATGGACTAAATTCGTATCAAAAAAATTCATGAAGGACAACGACCAAATAAAGAACTACAATTAACAAAAAAACAAAATTAAAGAAAAACACAGACCAATATGAATTTGATCACAATTTTACCAAAAGAAAAACAATCGTAAACGATCAACAATCCAAAACCTAAACAGCCGAAGACGCTAACCATAAGATCCACAATCATTCATTCAATTGAAACAAAGCGAAAGAGTGGAAAAGAGAGACGGTTAACTTACTGGCGAAGGAAGAGCGAAGCCAAGAACAGAGAGCGGAGGCCGCACAGAGAGAGAGAAGTAGAGAAGATAACAGAAGCACTTTGTGTATAGAGTCTCCTGAATGGTTGATACTTTGAGCCAATTGGACTCTTCAAGTTAGTCTTCGCGGGCCCGCTACTTTTTATTTTTATTTTTATTTTTTGTACGATACTACGATAATCCAAATGGCCCCCGAAGTCTCTGCTTCCGTACTCTCTCCTGCAGTGATACTCCTAGTTTTCCACATGAAAAAAACAAAACAAAAAAACTACTGCTTTTAGGGCAGAAGAAAATTTTATTAATAAAAAATTATGACAACTAAAATAGTTAAAAACATAAATAGTCCGAAAATCATACAATTAAATTTTTAAAAAATAAATTAATTACACACAAAAAAATAATGACCTCAAAACTACATAAAAAAATGTATATATGAATAACTAAATATCAAATAAACTTATCAAACTCAAACAACCACTTAATTTTCAATCAATTAAGACCTAAGACCTAATGGTGTACCTGTCATCGAATGAAGAGAAAGAGAGAGATTGTAAGAATTTGCGAGGGATCATTCCTAGCTACACGAGGAGCCTATTCTTCCTTAGCCTCGGACTTTCTAATATGCACTTTTTGTTCTAAGAGCCAAGAGTCGGACACCTCCGAAACCCCGCCAATAGAATTCTTCTTATTGTGGCTACCTCGCGAGCGACCCTTTTTCTTAGGTGACATTTTCTTTGGAACCTTCCCGAACAACAGCGGAACCCCTACGAGCTCCCCAAATTGAAGACTAGGTTTATGCTTCTTCCCCAAACTAGGCCCAGTTGGCCCACTTGGCACATCAGAAAGCTCTAGCCCACCTTTCCTCTTCAGCCCAACAAGATTGTCTTTGAGCCTAAAAACTCTCCTTCACCAATAGGCCCAACCACAACTGGCCTAACCACCTCCAAATTGATCAACCCCTCAACCGATTCAAATCTAGACCGCTAAATGTTCCCGCCTATTTTTGGGAAGCCACCCTCCGTTTCAGCCGTCGCCACTGCACTGGTCAGCTCCGGCAGACCAACGACCACCGCCTTCTCATTCTCAGCGGCCAACTCTGCACCCCCCGACAACAAGCTACCCTCCACCACCGGCGTCATCATCTAAGACCCAACATTCAGCGTCGTTGTTGTCATCAAACCCTTGTCACAGTCTCCATCGCCATGGCCAAAGAAACAACACTCACTGCAAATGCCATGACACTTCTCCACCTTTGTTAGTACATAGCCAAAATGCTTGGCCAAACCAAGAATATGGCACAATTACCCGGTCACCGGAGGTCATTCAGGGTAAGACAGCACCGACGAGCCCTTCACGGATATATAAAGAGTGAAGATCCGGCAACAACCCACCTGCCAGGCCCACTCTCCGGCGGCAAAACACCCCCCAAAGGGGAGGTGCCGCAGAGGACCACAGACAGTCCCACATTGAGGACCAAGGCCGCAGCGCCTAACATCGGCCTATAAAACAGGCACAATCTACCGAAAGAGGTAAGTCCACAAAACTCCTTCTCAACTCCCGTACTCTGCAAGTAGCTACTAAACGCTAACTTAAACATAGGAGAGTTGAAGATTGGGCCACCCCAATCCCGACTCCTGACGCATTGCTACTTGTGTAGGTGCAAGACTCGGACTCAAGAATTCGACCTCCCGACTCGTGACCTTGGGACAGGGTAGAAACAACCTTGAACTCCAAATTAACAAAAATTTACGGTGAAAACTCAAACTGCCGCCCAGCCAGAATTTGACGTTGAATGTCCAACAACACTTGCATCATCTGGATCTTCTCCTTCCGTTGCACTGCTACCAGATCCGCCCTGACAAAAACCCCCAAATCGTTTCCAAGTCGAGAGAGAACCCTCTCGTTCCTTATTGCCATCCCAACATGCTGAGCTAAGTCCCCACAACACGGGACCACAAGCAAAAGCATTAATCAAAGGCAAAACAAACACACATGGCTAAACATAACGCCAAGCATCAACCTGGACTCCCAGGAAATTCATATATTTAAAACATGATCAACATGGCTAACCACGCCACTTACACTATTCCAAGCACAAAATTTCTCTTTCCCTACGCCTACCAAAAATCGTAGTTACATCAGTTATTCCCCCCCAGAAGATGAGCCGCCAGACTTGTTCACACTCCCCCCATTCTTCGACCCGCTGCCACGGCCACGAGACTGGCTGAAATTCACTGAAACCCTCTGACCAAACGGGTGCTTCGCGCGGTTCCGTGACACAAGTAGAGGCCTCATAGCAACATGGGGGGTGCATAAGCGAACTCACTTGTGCTACCTTCGGACCAAGAGACTTCTTAACTGGGGATTTCTGTGCTTCGGGGAGAGCAGGCACCATAGGCCCCGTAAATTGAGAATCAGAAGACACAACAGAAGATGCCACTTTGGGCACCACCACTTGGGTGGATAAGGACCCCTCGGGACTAACAGCCCTCACGGGTGACGCAGCCAAAGTGGCCGGAGGTGGCGACGCACCCACAGCTGGAACCTCCTTTTGCCCAGCAGAGGACATCGAACGCTAAGCCTCATGCTGCTTCGCCAAAGACCGCGAGATCTCGGCTTACTTCCTCTGTTCAAGCGTCATCTGTTCCCACGCCTTCTTTGCAGCATCTCTATCGGCATACCACTTACGCATGGCTGCCTCATTAAACCAGCCCGCCTGGCAACCAGTCCGGCTCAGATCATCCTGACCTTTATTATAGGCAACCCTTAACTGCTGCTTGTATGCCTCACTCTCGTGAAACAACCTCTCCCCTGCTCCAACATCTCGCCCACACTTGGCCTTCCAAGACATCTTCAACTCCGCCAGCGACTGAGTCAACCTCGCCACCTCAGTCTCCAAGGACGCCGCCTTAGCTATAGCCAACTGCCCAACCTCCACCTGCTCATCCTTCTTCTGCATCGCCTCCTTCAGCTCTGCAACAACTTTCTCCGCAGCGACAGCCTGGTCTCGGCAGACAGCAGCGTCCTGCTCCAACTGCTCTAGGTGCTCCGCGAGGGCGCGGTTGTTCTCTTCTGCCTCCCTCAATTGCTGGCACTTCGCCTCGGCATCCCCCTGCAAGTGGATGACCGCCCTCTCACTTGCAGCATACATTAGCAATGTCGCCTGCAAGTACAAGGCAACCCGTATAAGCCCAAGCCCAGAGTAGTGAAGAGAAACAAAAGTTGCAAATACTTACCCGAGTCAGTTTCTCCTTGGCGAGTGCAATGCCAGCCAGCGGATCCACCTCATCTAGAGCATACATGTCGTGGGAGCGATGACACATATCGTATGCCATATGGGCTAGGTACGGCTGCGCCTCCCCCGTCCCTTCTATAGCTTGGGTAATCCCCGCTAAGCTACTTGAACTCCCGGAACACCTTTCCCTCCGCGACTTCATAGATTGGCCCCCGCGAGATGGCTCGACACTCTCCCTCCTCTTCTGAGACCTCACCGCGCCAATCTCTTCAACATGATCCGCTACCTCCTCCACCACGTCTCCGCCATCTGAGCGAGGCCCGCCCACATCCTCTGGCTCCGCGATGGGTTCCTCCAACGGGGACTGACTTTGTTGGTCCTCGCGGGCACCACCCGCTGTCTGCGTCTCCTCCACTTCCTGGACGCCTAAACCCATTGCTTCTGCCACTAAGGGAGGCATATAGGCGTAATCCTCATCTACCATATTTAATCTCAAACAATCTTCACAATCACCCAACTCCACCTCCTTCCCCTCGCCGGTCTCCAAGTCTAAGTCGTATTGCTTGGCATGATTAGCCTCGGCATGCAACCCCTCCAACACGTCCTTATCTGACACCTTGTCAAACGACCCTTCCTTCTTCCGCGATCTGCCATCCCGTGGCATAGTTGCTGCACCGAACATAAAAGGGAATGTCAGACAAAGGCCAGCAAACACAAAATATGAATACTCAAGACAACCAACATACAGACCCGGAACCCGGGAGTAACCGAAATGACTATATATGCCAAGACAACATATCTGATACGAGCTCCTACACTCGAACGCCCATGTCACCTGACGTATCCAACGCTCCATCAGCTCGGTTAAGTTATATTCTTAGGGCATTACACAAAGCCAACAGTCAACAAGAGCAGAACATAACAAAGTAAAGAACCATAAAGACACAAGAACACGGTACCTATTTTCTGGAAAGCCCCGGGCACCCGGAAGGGATGTCTATGCCACTTCTGCCACTGCCCCCCCCCCCCACTAGAAAACACTTCCACCGCCAATTCTCATTTGTCGATGTAGGCAAGTCTTCCACCAGGACTTTAAACTTCCCTCAGGACTTCATCGTCATGCAACCCCGGTTGCCCTTCTTTGCACACAACCTCATATGCCAGCAGGCATTAAACTCCTCAAAATTGGGGAACTCCTACCTCAGAAGGCGAAAAAACACCCCCGTCCCTAATATCTACCTTAACATATTAGGGGTGACTTGCCTCGAGGTGACATGCAAACACGCCAGTATCTACTGCATGAATGGGGGTAGTGGGAACATCAGCCCGCATCTAAGTTGGTACTCGTATATCAACGTGAAATTGCCCGGTGGGTCTCAAAACTTCACACCCCTGCCAAGCGGCCGCAGCAAGACCTCGTCAGGAATACTTCAATTCTGTCGAAGTGCTTCAAGCTCCGACGAAGTCATATTCTCGCCAGGAAGTTCCCAAAACGAATCATCATCCTCCCGAGATCTCGCCATGCTAAAATCCTCTACCTCTTGCAAGAGAGGGTCAGACAAGGACACGTGAGACCCAACATCCGTAACAAGGATGCCTTCCCCTAAATCAAGGGCAATTTTCGCCATAAGCTCATCTAACTCCTCCTCCCACCGGTGCAAGGTGTCCGAATCAGAATCAGGCGAACTAGAGACAGACACAATCTCTTCGCTGGACACCTACACCAAATCTACCATACCCAACACCCTCACAAGTTAGACACCCACTACCTTAACCCTAACCAATCCAATAGCAAACCAATCAATCCCTTACTCTAGAACTCCTATCAATATCGCAAAAATACGAACAATCCCTATCGACTCTAGATAACAAAACACAAACCTAGCAACAAAACAAAAAACTGACAAGTTCATACCTTGAAACGGGGGATACGCGTAGTGGTAGTGAAGCTGGTTGCAAACAGCAGAGCACTCACACCCAATCGATTGAGGGTGAAATTGGACGTTCCCTAGCTTTACTCTCACAACCCGACCAAACACCTCTACAGAAAATCGAGAATAACTCCCTCCTCTAGTCTCCCCCAGGTCTATTTATAGACACCCCACCCAAACCTTACCATTCTATACAGTCAGGGCACCGCCACGTGGACCACGATCGTACATGCATTTACGACGCCCCCAAGCCCCTGCGCACGCGAGTTAGCTACGCACGTGTGGGGCGAAGAAGAAGCACAAAAGAGTGAACCGTTCAGCCCACTAGCGCGAACCGTCACGCCACCAGCGCGAACCGTTTCGCCCACTAGCGCGAACTGTTATGCCATTAGCGTGAACCGTCACGCCACCAGCGCGGACAATTACGCCACCAGTGTGAACCGTTCCGCCATTAGCGCGAACCGTCACGCCACCAACACGGACAGTTACGCCACCAGCGCGAACTGTTAAGCCACCAGCACGAACCATTACGACATTAACACTCGGCGTGAATGACCACGTGCCCTTCATAAACATTACGCCATTAGCGTGAACCGTCACGCCACCAACACGGACAGTTATGCCACCAGCGCACACTGTTCCCCCCACTAGCGCGAACTGTTACGCCATTAGCACGAACCGTCACGCCACCAGCGCGGACAGTTACGCCACCAACGCGAACTGTTACGCCACTAGTGCGAACCGTTACGACCTTAACACTTGGCATGAATGACCACGTGCCCTTCATAAACCGGCCATTTATGACACACGTGCGACATGGCGAGATGATCCGCTTCAGATTCTCGGAACCTTCCCCCGTCACCTCGCGACCCTAGCGTGGGGACTTGGGGACTCGACATCATACCTCCAACACCCAGGTAAAACATATTCTCAGCATCTAGGGAATAACTCCCCACCCAAGAGCTCTCTCGGACTAGGGACTTGTTAATACATAGCCAAAATGCTTGGCCAAACCGAGAATATGACACAATTACCCGGTCGTCGGAGGTCATTCCAGGCAAGACAGCACCGGCGAGCCCTTCACGGTATCCAAAGAGTTAAGGTCCGGCAACAACCCACCTGCCAGGCCCACTCTTCGGCGGCAAAACACCCCCCAAAGGGGAGGTGCCACAGAGGACCACAGATAGTCCCACATCGAGGACCAAGGCCGCAATGCCTAACATCGGCCTATAAAACGGCACAATGTACCGAAAGAGGTAAGTACACAAAACTCATTCCCAACTCCCATACTCTGCAAGTAGCTACTACACGCTAACTTAAGCATCAGAGAGTCGAAAACTGGGCCACCCCAGTCCCGACTCTTGACGCATTGCTACTTGTGTAGGTGCAAGACTCGGACTCAAGAATTCGACCTCCCGACTCGTGACCTCGAGATAGGGTAGAAACAACCTTGAACTTCAAATTAACGAAAATTTACGGTGAAAACTCAAACTGCCGCCCAGCCGGAATTCGACGTCGAATGTCCAACAACACTTGCATCATCTGGATCTTCTCCTTCCGTTGCACTGCTACCAGATCCACCCTGACGAAAACCCCTAAATCGTTTCCAAGTCGAGAGAGAACCCTCTCGTTCCTTATTGCCTTTCGAAGGTCAGAGACTAAAATCTAGTCCTCCAACTGATGTAGTAGGATTGTCTCGAGGGGACTCAGATCGTCGTACGTGGCCAACATAACCATCATGCCCTCGTAAAACCATGACCCTCCTCCTATAACTTGATCCCTCTCCACCTTGCTCTTGAACTGGAACACAAGAATTCTGGGCTCCTTCTCGCGGATCAAAACCCTCTCCTTCAAACTCCAAACCGTGGACACCATTGCTGTGAAAACTGGCAGCACCACCGCCTTTCTCATACCTAACATACTTCCACACAAGTAAAAATAGGGATCCTCATCCCTGATCAAGCTTCTTGGCCCCTCTCTCCGGCCAACCGTCGCTATCTCGATCGTTTTTGACACCGTTGAGCAAACCCTACCAAAGCATCAAAAAAGTTGACTTTCTCGTAACACACTCACCAATATCATGCTAAACTCGAATTTCATTGCACTATGACTAATTATAATTAGTAATACAATGATTTCTCATTAACAGCCTTTAAAAAAATAAAAAGGTATAGATCATGGGAGTAATTGGTGATGGACATAGATGCTCCACTCACCTCCCTACCTTAAACACTCACAATTATACTGGACAAGATCTGGTACAACCAACTTTAAGAAGAAACAACCTCATCCAACACTATATACCAAAACCATCAACATATATGCATAGGCAACCCGCCCAGATATTACAATTACAACTTCGTGAGTTAAACTCACATCACTTTTTCTTTTTTCTTTTTTGAGAATAAAGGGCTAGGTGCGGCTGCCCTTAAGTCTCGATTACTAAAACTGTTGAATAAAAAAGGGGGACGTTAAGCCTAAACCTAAATTACAAAGACCTGAAATAATATCACGTATTTGATTCTTTATTGTATTATGTTTTAATTAAATCCTCATACTGTCTCTCAATTGAAAAGGAAAATAATAAAATGATTAAAGATTTTGAAAAATAATATTTTACTTATGCTAAAAACTTTTATGAGTCAAGTTTTCACAATCGAGCCAAACTTTGAACAAACTCAAGCTACTCACAAGCCGAATATATCCTAGTTCAAGCGTGGCTCTTTTTTTTATCTTACAATCATGAGCCGAACGAGTTGAAAACCAAGTCGAACACGAGCAATTCGAGTCTACTAACAGCCCTATATAATATTTGCCTATCCAGTCTTAATATCAAGCAGAACAAACACGCCCATTATGTATAAGGTTTAGGCCAAGAGTTAGAGATGCTATAAGACTTTTGTTACACTCGCCCTCCTAAATCAATATTAGAGCTCTACTTATTTTAATACGTAAAAGCGCTACCCTTGTTACATTTTGGTAATAATAATAATAATAAATAATAAATATTTTTATTTTTTCTCCCAAACTCACATAGAAATTCTCTGCCCCCCTCCCTTTAGGAAATATAACCTCTCGAAAAAACTGAAAATTGAGAAAGGAAACAGAGGACCCAGAAATCTCAGTGGAACGATGAAGGACCCGCTGGTGAGGACGAAGGTGTTAGTTCGCCACTTGCCTCCCTCTCTTTCTCAGTCTGATTTCTTCCAGCAAATCGACCACCTCTTCGGTGACCGCCACAACTGGTTCTGCTTCCGTCCCGGAAAGAACAGGTCCAAAAAACAAACCCCTCTTCGCGTCTCTTTCTTCGTTTCAAAATTAACTATTTTCCCTTTTGAATGTTTGTGATGGGTCTTTAGAGTTAGTTAGAAATATGGGATTTTAGTTGGGGCTGTTGTGTTGGGTTTTTTTTAGGTGATTATTATGCTATTGGAAGCAAAATTTGGATTATCAATTTTATTATGTTTTTGTGAAGACTGGTTTCATTAGCGTTTTAGATGAGTTTTGATTGCTCTTATGGGATGTCAGTTTGTTGGTGCCATCTGTGGGTTGATGAAATTCTGCAGTAATTACTGGTTTTTGTAACTGAAGAAGGGTTGATATTAAACTTTGGATATATGGGGTTTTGACGTCGGTTAATAAGCTTCAATTTTGAATTTGGTTCCTTTCTTTTTAGATTGCTAAAAGATGTTGAAAACAGTTATTGAATGATTGACCCATTTGGATGGTGGGTTGTTAGATGGTGGAAGTCCTGATGAATGGAAGTTATGTTTTGAAACTGAAAGTTCTGTTCTTTCATTTTTTTGTGTGTTTATGCACGAAATCTAAGGAGTTTAATAGAGCTTTCTATTGTTGCAGCCATAAGCATCAGAGGTATTCTCGAGCCTACATAGAGTTTAAGCGGCCTGAAGATGTTTTTGAGTTTGCGGAATTCTTTGATGGTCATGTGTTTGTTAATGAGAAAGGTAATGTAATGGAATGTATTAGATTTTACTATGTTATACACATATAAAGCTTTCATAGGTTTAGTTTATGGCTTAAATGAATCTGACTCGATGCATTGTATATCTATCTTTTATAATAAGCTACAGTACTATTGATTTATACGATAGTTTCTGTGCACTGGATTCAAAAAGCAATTGCTACGGAGAGACTGAATGTAGACTTTATTTGATCCTTTCAATAGTAAATGAATGTGTATCGCGATGTTAGAATTTCATTCTTATTCTGTTTCTATATTTTTGGAGTAGTTATTTTAGCTTGACACTGTGATAATTTTTTTTCCTTTTAGGGACTCAATTCAAGTCTATAGTTGAATATGCACCTTCACAACGTGTTCCCAAGCCAAGTAACAAAAAGGATGGTCGTGAAGGGACCATATATAAAGGTACTGTGTTTGGCTTCCTTGTATAAAGATTTTTCATTCTTTTCATTTGAAGAGAAAAGAAGAACAGAAAGAGGGGAGATCTAAAATGGAGATATGAGAAGAAATTAAGAGCAAATATTATCAAAATTCGAGCTAACTTTTTTTGCACAAGTTTTCATTTGAAAATAATTCTACGATTTCTTTCTCCCTCGCATTTCTATGTGTCTTCTCTTTATCATATCTCTCTGTCTCACCAAATGCTTTCAGTTCATGACTAATGAATTGTTACATGGATTTTTTTTTTTTTGGAGAGAAACAGCTTTTTATTGATACAAAAAGCAAAGAACGAGGAGGCGGACAAGGAGTCCGCTTATTAAAAATAACAGGGCAGCTAGGACTAAAGGCTTAGCAGCTCATCTTTTAAAACTAAAACTAAACATATAGATTAAACTACAACTACTTCCCAGTTACGAATAATGGAAGAAAGACTATAATCCTTAAATTCCTTAGAAGTATAAGCCCATAAAGATGCCCAGAACTTGACTCTCTCCCACAGGTCTTCCTTCTCCATCCCACTATAGGGTTCAAATATTCTTCTGTATCTTTCCACCCAAACTACCACTAGCACTCCACAATCCCAAAGAATTCTGGCTTTTTTCCCTTTACCAAAAGCTGAAAGATTTTCTTTAAACAAATCATTCCTCTCTGATGGAGTTGTCCAGACCAGTTTTGCCTCCCTAAATAACTTCTTCCATAATTTGTTACATGGATTGATCTTTTGTTTTAATTTCTATTTGTTTATTTGTTATATGTATATATGTGTATATTAATGACATAGCTCTTAAGCTAACATCATCTAACTGACAAATGTAGATCCCGATTATTTGGAGTTCCTCAAACTTATAGCAAAGCCCGCTGAGCATCTTCCTAGTGCAGAAATACAGTTGGAGAGAAAGGAAGCTGAACAAGCTGGTAAGTTATATGTCTGCTGATTCTATGTACTTGTGTCTGTGTCATGATAATAAATGGTATTTCATTCGAGATATCCCCACTGCTGTTCCTGCTACCTTTTGTTACCTGACTCCACCTCAGATTCATCATATAGATTTAGGATGTGAGACCTTTGCTGCTTTTTCCTTAGTATTAAAAGAAAATTGAGGCAGAACTTCCATTTTTTCATTTTCTTATGAGCATTTAGGCTGTTAGACTAGCAGGATGAGCTGTAATAGTATTCTAGTCTATCCAGAAAGTTGGCATCCCCCTCCCTCGATTGTGAGGAAATATATCTTGCTGAAATAACACTCAGTTACCCTATATGCCCCACTTTGACACCATTCCATTGTTTCTTTTTAGGTGCCGCAAAAGAAGCTCCTATTGTTACACCCCTCATGGAATACGTTCGTCAGAAACGAGCTGTCGGAAGTGGAACCCAGGTAATGTCACTGAAAGTTATTTATTTAATTATGTGTGTGTTCTGTGTCTGTGTGTGTGTATGTGTGGAAATCAATTAATCGTGCTTGTTAACGTACTAATTTTGCTAAATGACTAAAAAATTAGGTCTTATAAATTCTGATACTTTGGTGATGTTATAAACTATTTGGTTCTCAAATTTTGCAATAATTCTTGCACATATGCACGTCTTTTGATATGCGGTCGTAGCTAATTAGTATTGATGTTTGGCTTTGAATTTGTAGTGCTGCACAATCATCTTTGAAAACATGGATGTTAAAATTAAGATAGAACTTTTGAGTACACATGGTAGTCTAGAACTATATTTGGGATACTGCTGTCTTTGTATTATCACTTTAGGGACATTCCCTTTGGCTCAGTTGATCTTATTAGAGGAGTTTTGAGTTGAGTCAACTTGACATTGGTACACTTTGGTACCTTAGATGGACTTAAGCATCTTTTTACCTCATTTTCTTTAATAGCTATGCTCCCTTTCCGTCATAATTAGTCCAAAACTAAAGACAACTTTGGAGTAGATACCGTACTATGGGCAGTTAACTTCCCATTGTAATTGTAAATACTCTGGAATGTTAGGGTTTAGTTTTTTTGGGTGCATCATGGGTTTTGCAATAACTGGGTGCTGTAAATCAAGCATTCAATAAAATTATATCATATCATGCATGCATTATATTTTCTCTTTTTTTACTCCTACGAAATTTTTAGTACCTCATGACGATATAGCGTGTTTGTTTTCATTAGCTTCAGTAAACATAACTTTGTAGTTTATATCTCGGGATTCCTCTGAGTTATTGAATATTTTGTTTGATAATAGATTTCATCAGTTGTTCGGAAGGTGAGAAGAAGAACTGGGGCCGCATCTTTTAGCAAACGTGGTTCATCCTCTACAAAACGGGTCTCTGAGAAGAAAAAGGCATGTGCATCTGTTGTATCTAGATTTTATAATAATTGTTGAAATTGTTTACGCAGCAATGTGAGGTTGAAATTCATGAAAGTTCATTATGTTAGAAATATATCTCAATGAAAAATAATATACTTTTTTTCTCGGTATCATCATTTTCGTGCAGCCTAGAATTGACTCCAGCAATTTTGTATCAATATTAAGAGAGGAGAATCTGTATGTTTTACGGCATGTTTGTAGCTTATAACTAATTTCTTTTGTATGGATTCAGCTTTATTTGCAAAATATTCTTTTGACTTTTGACTTTTGTTTCTGTTACCAGTGTTCATATGTCTTACAATGCTGCATGTACCATCATGATGTGACATGGAATAGTGAAGAAATACTAAATTCTACTTACCTTTTGATTGACAGTACATATTAAAAGATACGGCTAAATATACAAGTCGAAAGGATAGGTCAACTTTCACTGTGTTGCCCAGGCGAGAGGATCAATTGGCTAGTTCAAGTGGAAAAGATACGATGGGAAATGAAATTGGTACGTAGTGTTATTTGTTTTTTTTCCTTGGGCAATGACTTTTTATTGTGTGTTTTCTCATAGAGGATCTTTTGGCTCTAATTTTCTTAGACCTGATAACTGGCTTAACTGGTTCAATTTTAACTCACAATCCAGGTATCGATTTGGGAAGTCAAAACTTGATCTTAATTAACCAGTTCGTTCAAACATCATAATATATCTATGGTTTCCAAGCATGTGATAAGTGTAAGGGTTGGAACCTTTATGTTGAGTTTGTTGGATTCTGAATTGAATGTGAGTTCAGTTGCAAGTTTTATAATAACTGTTGGATTTGAATGCTACAATAGCATATTGCTCTGAACACAGTCAATTGAGCCTACTCACAGCCAAGTTTTGGATTATGGCCACATGTGCTAGAATTCTCACCCAAACTTCAAAAAGACTTGTGTCTCATACAGTCATACCTTTCTGTTCAAGAAGTTTTCTGGATGATGTCATTTGGTTATTGCTGATTGTATGTTCAAAAGGCTTAGATATTAAACTAGTTCTGATATCTCTACAAATTGGAATTGGTGCGAAATGAACTAATAGGTGACATACCATGTAGATCATTGTGTACCATTAAGTATATACGTATGATATTGCTTGCATAAACACCAAAACAATGTGTATTTGTGTTATTTTTCGTTCTGTTGAATTCTGTATGTTCTCTTATTTAAAATGTCCATCAATGAAGGTTCTGTTTCGGGAATCCCTGTGATTGCAGACTCTGGAAGGACAAAAATCCTTCTCAAGCGGGAAACACCTCCTGTGAGTGTATTCTTTAGTTGATTTTACTATTAATAATTTAGTGCTGTGATCTACTATTTTGGACTTGCTTGTTTACATCTTAAATTTTATATAGGCTCCTGAGGGTATATCACAACATCAGGCATCCATAGGAAGTTCCCCAGTTTCAGCTTCTCCAAAGCAGAACCAAAGGCGTGATGCTAGTGGTAGATTTCTCAGAAGCATACTTTCACACAATGAGGTACGCCAAAGGGAAGCTTCAGCAGAAGTTCAGTCTCAGCAGAAAATCCTGGGTCCAAACTCGGACATTAAGCGTGTGCCACGACCCTCCAATGCACGGTTAGGATTGAATAATGAAACTATGAGCTCTGAAGGGGATAGAAGGAGGGTTATGGTTGATAAATTTACGAAGAAGGACATGCATGGTACAACTAACATTAGTGAGAAGCAAGACAGACATACAAGAAACAAGGATAGACCAGATCGTGGTGTTTGGACTCCTCTTCGTCGTGCTGAGAGTTCCCATAATAGTGATGAGCATTTGTCATCCTCGACTTCACAACGACCTCAACTTCTATCTGATTCAGTTGAAGGTAAAGGCTGCTGCTATGCGTAAGATATGGATGTTCAAGTGTTAGCGAGTGTATGATAGATCTAATTAGGACTATACTTTTTGTGTCAAAGCACCCTTCCCAGTTAAATCTCACTGTCTGTTTGATTTTCTAGTTCCCCATGGAGAAGTGAAAGCTGACACATCTTATGGAAGCAGGACGGGAGAAGTTCCCACAGGTGGGCGGGCGTAGTCTTACTCATGTTGACAATGTTTAGTTTTATATTCTAAGCGTGACATCAGTCTTCTGAACCTAAGGTCATGTCATTATGATTTTTTAAATGTACTTTAGTTACTGTCAAGTCTGTTAAACAGATTTCATAATTTGGCTAGGATCCAATCGACATTTCGGTCGCCGTGGAACTGCCTCTAGCATGAAAGATGATGGCTCTCTAAATACAAGTGAGGGGAAGTCATCGAAAAGAGGTGCTGCTGCTGCTGTTCATGGTGCCCCTGAGGTATACATCAGTTACATGCACGTTTTCACAATTTATTCACCTTGGTTTGATGTTAAGAATCTTTCATCGTATGCTTGCAGAAACAGGTTTGGGTTCAGAAGTCTTCTGGTTCATAGAACACTCAACTCTGGTAAGTCCTTATCTTTTCTTTCTTGGTTATGCACAAACTTTTGTGCAGTTACCGAATATCTGAACATTACAAAGATGCAAACTATCATGACTGATTGCTACCATTTTTCTAGTAATCAAACACAGGCCATGCCTACCTTATCATGGTGTAGTTTAAAATCATCATGGTGCTGGTGAAATCAGATCATATCATTCAATTGTTCGTATAATCAAGGCAATCATCTCTAGAATCATGTTTTGAGGCCTCCATTGAAGACACGGTGGAAAAGGAGGTATACCTAAAAGGAGAGCTTTGATTGCGCCAAAATAGGGTAAGCTCCAATTTCATTTTGAAAAAAATCTAATCCTTTGGTTGCAATTTCATACTTCTTTTTTGTTGATTTTATTTTCTTGTATTAATTTGGAACATAAATGCATGTAGATATTTTCTTAGGTGTGAGATTTTACTCGTGCCGGAACCACAAGTGCGAAGTTATGAGGTCCTAGAGACAAGATGACAAATTATGAGAGATGGTTGACTTTTGATTTTCGTTTTAGAACTTTATTGTGATGCCATATGTATAGGTCAAGTAGTGAAGTGTACGGTGGGAAAGAGATACTTGACCTACTCGCTTCAGGATGCATAGCGGGGTGACTTCTAGTGTACAAGAACTTGTGGTGGACAGCACCGTATGTTTAAGGTGTTAATAATTATACCTTGCAAGTTTTTGTGTGGTATGAGGCTAAGAAGGTATAGTAATTGATTTGGTAGTGTTATGATTTGCTTATGGTTAATTGGTGAGCCTTTGGTATAAAGCACCATGGAATTGCTAATATCTGCGCTCAAAAGAAACATGAATTGTACTTGGATATTTGCTAATGGTATAAATCACATGTTATTTCTTATGGAGTTATGGGTACCCTTGCTTATATTTGCTAAAGTATTCTCTCTCGATACGATTGTGCTTGATGGCGTCCCAGTCATGGGAGCTGCTATATAACATTATATGTGGCAGTTTACACGGTCAAGTCGGCCCTCTGCAGCAGCCATTGTGGAGAACTTTCACTTGTTATATATCAACTGCTAAAACCTGTAGCGTAATTTTAGCACCATTCAGAAATTGGAGCTGTACGCTACTAATGGAAAATGCATTCCATATTTCACAGGAGTTACATATCTATGTTTTATTAATAATCACTCTTCCTTGTAGTCCATGCCTACATACAACTGCTTACCCAAAATTACCAAATAAACTACTCTTCCTTGTAGTCCTTTCAGAAAGCACCAGCTTCTGAATGTCAACCCAGCTTGCTCTACAAAAGTTGATCGGACAGTGAAGGAAGCCTCCTCATAAAGTTCAGGGCCGGCGACGGCGTTCGGTCGCGAAAGATCGGATGGCGCAGGTAGTAAAACCCGAACGCCATTGCCACCATCTTGGACGGAACCAAGTACAACGCCATTGCTACTACAAAGCATAGTCCAACAAAAATCCCCGTCGCACGTGGATCACGCCACGTCACCAACGCCTGCACGCGCTCTCCTTGCGTGGCAAAATCCCCCAATACCGTCTGGACACGTGCCCCAAGCGTCCGTAGCTTATCGTACCTGGCCCTCACCACCTCATACGATCTGGTGCTTGGCACCATATCGATCTCCTCGTCAAGTTCATCACGATCAACGGTATCGGCCAATGAGAGCTTTGGATCAAAGTGTTGAAGTGGGTCCCGGGAGCGGAACCTGTAGTTCCACGCGCCGATTGCGAAGACGTAAAATAACAAAGTGGGGATTATCAAATCAGGAAACCACACAAGCAGCACCAACAACGCGTGCACCAATATAGTCGCCATCGGCTTCTTCCACGAACGAGTGTCGGTTATCCACCCCACAATGTCCATTACTCCGGCCACCACATTGATGATCCGGAAATAGTTAGCACGAACTTTTCTCATGCTGAACCCTTGTGATTCCGCATCCAACATGTAGAGAACCGTCTCACGGCCGAGCGACGGTTCTGATCGTGACATATGTGCTGTCACGATCTTTATCGCCGCTCGTCTCAACATGTCTTGTTGCCCCACTCCTAACGGCCTTATGTGATGCATCAAAGGTAACAAAGGCTGCGAGTAGACGTGGACCAAATCCAAGGTAGGACTCACACGAGCAAAGCGTATGGCAATCTCCACTTCCCCCATTTTCTTCAAACCCGCCGGAGACAAGACCAACAACGGATACGTATGCTTGTACACTCTACCCGTAGTCAGGGTCGATATACGTACACGTACCTTCCCAATTCGAAAGTCCAGACGCGTGGCGTCCCTCGGGCCGTCGGTTTCGAAGACTCCACTGCTATCAAACACACCGATACTCAACACTGTACAAGGATCAAAGACCTTGAAAGTATACTGCTCATTCCACCTGGGCTCCAAGCTATCGCATACGGTCCGTGTACGTACCCACTTAGAACCATACTTGGCAACACAATACGCATCCGTACAACCTTTACCGTTCACAGTCTTGACCGGTATCAAGTTCTTGCATCCAATAATACCAAGCTCCACAGTGCCAACCGGTGGCTTCCATAGCTGCCTGGCCGTGGGGCGGTAGTCGCTGCACACGTGCGCCGCCTCATCCATCACGTGATATCCTCCATCGAAGCAAAGCCGCACGTGCAATCTTCCGGTGTACATTCTCTTCTCGTCTTTTGGATCCTCCAAGCTGATCCATTTCGACGCCACTTTCCGGTCGTCGACACGGCGTTCGATGGCGGTGAGTGGTATCTTTGCGAACCCCAATGTGACCGTCCCTTTCGGTTGCCGGTTCTCCAATACGAACACCAAGTGATCGGTGAAGGGCTCGGCGGCCACGAATATCAAGTCCTGGTTCCAAGACGGCGTGCCGTTTCGGGTCAGGGAAGCCTCGGTCTTGAGAGACTGGAAGCCCAGCTGGGCTTTGACTTGGAACGTGGCTTCCTTTAACGACGTCGTTATGGGGACGACGTCTTGTGCTTCGAGGACTGTTGCCCTTAGATACCAGAGCTTGGGGGACTGGTACACCTTCGCGCGTGCGTTAGGGTTTCCGGCGGTGTCGGTCTTCCACGCGTCGGGGAATGAGTCGTCTGCTTGGGTACCCATCCACGTGGCGAGCATCAGATCCCCGTTGATGCGGGATCCGCCTCCTTCTAATCTGTACCACTGCGGGGCCAAGGGGCTGTCCGGTGGGTCCCTCAGCGGGATTTCCGCCACGTCGAAACAGACTCCGCCGAGGAAGTTGTGTCCGGAGGCCACGCCGGTTGGGTCGGGGATTGGCGTGTCCCAGACGGAGACTTCGAGGATGGAAGCGGAGTCCGGGGACTGGCGGCCGAAAGCGAAGGTCTGGTCCCACTCGAAGCAGTTGGTTTTTCTGGCGGGGGTTGACGTCACGTGGTAGTTGGAGGCGGAGATCTTGACGACGGGTCTGCCGTTGGCAGGGAGGTAGCGGGCCTTGACTACTCGGACGAAGAGGTAGTGCATCTTCTCCACCAGATCAAACGACGTCGGATGATCGATTGAGAGGCTCTCAGTTGGCTCCAGCTGTGTGTAGCTGGGGACTCCTGAGGGGCGGGGCGCCATTGGTTGTGGACCGTTGATTCCGCCGACGAACTTGATCTCCGGCACTGATTTCGATACGGAAGAAGCTGACATCATCTCAATATGATCATCTTGAGGTAGCTGCTGCTTCTCGGAAGAGATTTCTGGTGGCGGTAACTGATCGGATTCTGCAGTTTCAGCTGCTGCAGTCTTCGGTGGTTGCGCGGCTGCCTCAGCCGGTGGTTCCTCAGCAGGTTTCTCGTTTTCTGACGGCGGCGTTTGCTCCTTTGCCGGTGGCGCCGCTTCTTCTTTCTTCTCAGATTCCGGTGGTGGTGGTGCTGCTTCCTCAGCCGGTGGTGGCGCCGTAGTTTTAGCAGGCTTAGCTTCCTCTTGCGGCCCGGGCTCAGGAGCCTTGGGTTCCTGCGGCAGAGGAGGAGGAGGTGGTGGAGCCTCGTCGACGTAATAAATCTTCAAGCCAATGTCGCCCTGAATAAAGCTGAAGAGGCTCTTCTTCTGCAAGGGGAAGTATATAAGAGCCTCCTCGCCTTTCTTCACAAACTGAGACGACGTCAGTCGGAGTCGGCCGAGGAAGTTGTTCCGGGTGGTGGGGCCGTAGTTCTTGTCATGATAGACGTCGAGTTCCAGCACATCCCCGAAAACGTCAGAAGCTTTCCCGACGTTGAACTCGAGAAGCTCGTTCCATTTAGGGTTCAGGTCCTTTATAACAGTCTGCGTCCGTTTTCGCTGGCCGTAGTAGTCCACCTGGACGTATGGACTCACCGTGCCGTGGCCGTCCTTGGGCAGAAGGTCCCGTGCGTCGACCACCTCAACTATGAGCTTCCGAACAGTTGCCATTAATCAAAGTAAGTTTTAACAGTGTTTACTATATCTCATTGTAAGATATATAGATCAAACCGAGGAAGAGGAAGAGTAGTAATACGTGGATATATATGTAGTATGGAGAAAACTATATAATGAAGAAAGATGAAAGGAGTCACAGTGATCGATGATGATCGGGAAATGGGGAAGTAGTGGGATTCTAGCTGTAGGGTAATAAGGGAAAACTGGAAAAGAGGAAAAGGGTGAGATGATGGTTTGGGATCGAACAGGGAGATAAAGAAAACTAAAGGGCAGCCAAAGGTGGGTGCTGTGCTAGCTTAACTTGATCCCCAAGCAGCTTTGAGGCCCGTCCCATGCATTATCTTTGATTTTTTCCCTAGCTAGCTGCCTAGCTTGTTATATTATTTTGCTTCTTTAGCAAGAGACTGAAGATTCCCTCAGATTAAGTAATTTGTATCTATGTAAATGGGTAAGCTTTTTTCAAAGACGACCAGCTTTTGTGTCACCACCGGCCTAACAGGCTAAGATTTCTTTCTCTGCTTTTGTGATAACTGGACTACTGGAGATTTGACAAAGATGACACACCGAAACCTCTTTCCCACACTTATATGAATCCTGGGATCTGATCGATCACTTAGTGGTGAGTGGTGCACGACACACACCGGCCCTGGCATCTTTTGACTTGATTCGAAACCTATGTCTGAAGACGATGTTGTATCTCAAATGAGAGTAAAATGTACTTAATTATATATATGTTGTTACCGGTGTGTATATAGCCTATAGCGTAGGCATAATGGGGGCGAGAACCCTCCGACTGTTCAACTTAACATCTAAGTGGCTGGGGCAATTTTCTTATATAGATATATATTATACTGAGACAAGATAATTAATGTTTTTTTTTACCTGACGAAGTTTGTTTTTTTTTTTTTTATAATTTTTTATTAATAACTCACACACCTTGTAGGTGAAGTTTGAACCCATGACCTCAAAGTTGTCAATTAAACACCTTAACCAACCAAGTCACGGCTCACCGACAAAATAAGAGAAGGTAACCTGACGAAGTTTGGTTGAATTTATTAATTAATGTTTTGTCTAATCTTTGATTTGGACATGACTTATTGTCTTCTTGCGACAAAAGAAATATATGTCCATGAGTTTTTTTTTTTAACATATAATCTTTTGTCTTGCGATGAAAGAAGCCTATCCCGAATATTTTAATTTTTATAATATATAATTGCTAATCAATGTAGGAAGAGGTTTTTTCTTGTCTAAATTTAGACAAATTTGCTATTACTAGTCACGCATTGTCTTTTTAATCCTAATAAATTCATGATTTACAGTATACATATGTCTGTATATATTCAAATTTCTACAATTTATTAATCTATTATCATTCTCTATAAATCATCCCCATCGTATTTTTGTTTTTTGTTCTTCTCAAAATTTCTCCCTACAAACAGCAAGTCAACCGTCATAATTCAATACTTGGAATTATGAAAGCTTTTCTCGAAAGATATCATAAAAGATAAGCGGCTGATCAGTTGACACCATCTCAAGCTCCTCAAATAAGAAATAGATCCAATGAAGGTACTTCGGAACATCATCCACATCCTGAAGAGTTGTACTTGACAAATCAACCAACACCCGCTCAAGCCCATCAACCAAGTAATGCATCTAAAGATATTAGTACATCAAAACATTCTGTCAACGAGTTTAACTTAGAAGACCCTTCCAAGAGATCCGGGACTTCGAACACCAATTTAAGAATATCATCCTAATGTCCGAGATCGAGTGCGAAGACATTATTTGATGTAAGGTCCTTGTCAACCAAAAAACTATGTATTTCCTAAAACGAAATTCAACGGTGTTAACCGAAAGTTCAAAGAGACATGGTTCAAAGATTATCCCAGTTGGCTGGAGTATAATATAGAAAAGGATGTTGCATATTGTTTGCATGGTTATCTTTTCAAACCAGATACTGGAGACCAAGCAGGCGGTGATGTATTTGTTGGTACATGGTTTACTAACTAGAAGAAAAGAAGTAAGCTTAAACAACATGTGAGACGGACCAATAGTGCTCACAACAATGCTAGAAGAATGTGTGAAGTTTTATTAAATCAACGACAACATGTTGATACAGATTTGGTGAACCAAATACAACAAGATCAGATTAACTATCGCACTCGTTTGAATGAATCAGTTGATTGTGCTCGATTTCTTCTATGACAAGGGTTGCCTTTTCGTGGTCATGATGAATCTGATAGTTCAAAGAACCAAGGGCACTTTAGATAGCTTTTGAAGTGGCATTCTGATAAAGTTGAAGATATAAAAAAGGTTTTCTTGAAAAATGCCCCAAGAAATCATCAATTGACATCACCGGATATTCAACATGATATTGTCAAGGCGGCTGCGACTGAAACTCTCAATATCATACTTACAGAAATTGGTGATGTATTATTCTCTGTTCTCGTTGACGAGTCTCATGATGTGTCAGGAAAAGAGCAAATGGCTATCGTCTTGCGGTATGTGAGAAAAGGACAAGTGATTAAACGTTTTGTTGGTGTTAAACATGCCACTGATACTACTTTTGCGTCACTTAAGGCAGCCATTGATCAATTCTTTTCAGAGAATGGATTAAGCATATTTAGCCTTTGTGGTCAAGATTATGATGGAGCTAGTAATATGAGAGGAGAATTCAATGGTCTCAAAACACTTATTTTAAAGGATAACCAGTCAGCGTTTTATGTTCATTGCTTTGCTCACCAACTTCAGCTAGCTCTTTTGGCTGTAGCAAAAAATCATATCTTAATCTCTGATCTCTTCATATTTGTTGGTAGTATGGTAAATCTCGCTAGAGGTTCATGCAAACGTCGTGATTCTCTTTGAGAAAAGCAAGTGGCCAAGATCATTGAAGAACTGAATGTTGGTGCTATTTCAAGAGGGAAGGGGTTGAATCAACAAACCACTCTAAAACGAGCTGGTGATACAAGATGGAGCTCTCATTATGGTACTTTGATAAGTATTATCACTTTATTTCCATCTTTAGTTGAATTGCTTGAAGAGATAAAAGAGGATGGATTGTCTAGTGATCATAAACAAGATGCAAGCAGGCTATTAGACTCATTAGAATCATTTGACTTTGTATTTAGTCTCCATTTAATGAAGGTTTTGCTGGGAATTACAAATCTTTTGTCACTGACATTGCAAAAAAGAGACCAAGATATTGTGAATGCAATGAAGTTGGTTAAAGTGTGTAAGGAGCAATTGCAAGACATGAGAGACAATGGATGAGATTCACTTCTAGGTCAAGTTGTTTCATTCTGTGAGAAATATGAGATTGATGTTCCTAATATGGATGATGTTCCTATTATTCTAGGAAAATCAAGACGCGGACCTCCAAAGGTCACTAATATGCATAGGTATTGGGTTGAATTGTTTTCTGCAGTCATAGATATGCTACTTTCAAGAGCTAAATGACCATTTTACAAAAACTACTACTGAGCTACTTCTCTGTATGGCATGTTTGAATCCATCTAATGTTGTTGTCGGTAGTCATGAAACTACCTTCTCCGCCCATAAACCAGTTATGAAACTTGTAGACCGACATGTAAGCTACCTCGCCATAGTGAAAGATCATCAATGCAGCAACGGGAAGATGCTTCTCTAAGCTCCACAAGAAGACACCAGGAGAATATATATGTGTAGTTAGTCCCACATCAGAAATATGTAATAAGAGGGAACTTTCCTTATCTATAAAAGGAAGGCTCCCCCTGTGTAGAAAGGATCGATCTCTGACTTCCCCATCTCTCTCTCCCGGTGAATGGTAATCACTCAATCCAGGAGAACTCTTGTAACACCAAAGGCCTATTGGCCATGATAGTGAAATCTTAAGTGGACGTAGCCATGTTCTCCGAAGCAGGGTGAACAACTATATGTCCTTGTCTCTTGCTCATGTTGTCTCATTCATAATTGTTCATGTTCCACCGTGATTCTGCATAGCCTGCGGGATCTTGCAGAAACAATTGGCGCCGTCTGTGGGAAGATTACTAAAAGTCATGTTACTCTACCACCCGAGAAGTATTCCACCCGAGAGGCATTTCATTCAAATCTGTGGGCAATAGGAAGAGGTCTCGCATGGAAGCAAGACGAGGTAGCTCGCGTGGAAGCGAGGCGAGATAGCTCGCGTGGAGGCGAGGCGAGATAGCTCGCAAGGAGGAGAGGCGAGATGACCTCACAGGGGAGTGAGGCGAGATAGCTCGCGTGGAAGCAATGCGAGTTGACTTCGCAGGAAGCGAAGCGAGTTGACTTCGAAGGGGAGCGAAGCAAGATGACCCTCCCGGGTTTGTTTTGTCATCGGGATTTTACAGAGCAGAGCCACAGCGGCTCATGTCCAATGCCTCCAGCCATCACCCAGAGATGATTCACCGGGACCCAGAGCTCAGTCTTGTCGAACGGGAGCTTCGCCGGTGACGACCCACTCCCGCTGCCCGACCATCTTGTTATCACATTGACTTGACCTTTTTGGGGATTGAATATTAAAGCATGCTCCCGGGACCCCGGGTGACAACCCGATCTGTTGGCTCAGTGGTCATGGGATTTGTATTCCACCGGGGGCTACTCAACATCCCCTCTCGATGATTTGTCTGGTGCACAGTTGAAAACTGCTATGGACACCCGGTATGAGTGGTATAGGGTGAAGAAGAAAGAAACTGGAAAGATTGGCAATCGCCCGAGATTTTGGTATTCCACCGAGAGATTGGCAGGGGTGGCTTCGAGTAGGAGAGGCCTAGTATGGAAGCGAAGCACGACAACTTCGCGTGGGACACTTCTCCAAGAAATAAGAAGAGGACTTCGCATGAAAAAGGAGGACAAGATGAGACGAGGCCCGCATGGTTAGTTGACCGGATAAGAAAGCAATTATATGTGTGGTTCGCCAGTGAAAGAGTTGGCATGTGTTAGGGGCGGACCTTAGCACACGAGCGGGATGTGGACCTCATCAAAGTCATCGCGCGAGCGGGTTGTGAACCTCGCCTACGTCATCGCTCAAGCGGGATGTGGACCTCACCATAGTTAACAAGCGAGCGGGTGTGGACCTCGCCGCAGTTAACACGCGAGCCGGATGTGAACCTCGCCTACGTCATCGCTCAAGCAGGATGTAGACCTCACCACAGTTAACACGCGAGTGGGATGTGAACCTCGCCAAAGTTATCTCGCGAGCGGGATGTCTACCTCGCTACAGTTAACACGCGAGCGGGATGTGAACCTCGCCTAAGTTCGTGCGAGCAGAATGTTGAGGGTTGGACCTCCCCAAAGTTATCAAGCGAGCGGGATGTGGACCTCGCCTAAGTTATCAGGCGAGCGGGATGTACACCTCACCTATGTTAGCATGTGAGCGGGATGTAGGACCTGATTGCACAAAGGCCTTCAAGTATAAGGTGCACAGAAATTATCCGGTGAACTGAGAAGTTCGTGTGTATCAAAACAGTGACATGAGTTGCATGCGAGCTGACCTCGCGTAAAAATGTGCTACGCGAAGTGGTGACTTCGCGCAGGGGATCCCGCATGAGAGAAGGACCTTGTGAAGCATTGACAACTCCACTATATTCCGCATCCTTGCGTGGCACGCCCCGCACCCCTAGAAGCAGGTTCCCGGTCGTTCAACTCGGTTATCACTTACCTCTGGCAACGCTTGCTCTATGAGGTACCGGTGGAACCAGTGGGTATTTCATCCCGAGAGACATCATGCCCAAGAGGCATCCATTCCAAAAGGAATCATGCCCGAGAGACATCATGACCAAGAGTCATCCCTCCGAGAGGAATCATTCCCCAGAGGGACACCTGGAGATATTTACTTGGTGGTGCTTTCATGGAGAGCCAAAAACAAAAAACAAAAAACAAAACTATGGACACCCGGAGCTATTTATCTGGAAAAAGTCAACAACCGTACTGACACAAGGATTCATCATCCAGGAGTAGCACGGGCATGAATCAACACCTCCTATGTCCACCTATTCGGCAGCTCTTTCCACAGATAAATCCTTCATCTAATTGCCTCTTATGAAAGTACAAAGCATGCTTCACGTACAATTATATCATGGTACGGTTGGCTCACCATGCATTGTTGTAACCAAGTACGAACTATATAACATGCAGTCCATGATCACTATTGTCTATTCAAATTTGTGAGGCAAATGTACGTAGATACTCTTGCTTCCTGGACATTGAATTAGGAGTTCCAAGTCTTTATGACAGCAGTAAGTCCCAGATAGGTGTGGGAAAAAATAGCAGGAAAATTGTAAGTCCCGGATAAGTGTCACCGGGAGGAAGCATGCAACAACTGGTAAGGAAAATCTCGATTCCCGGATAAGAACTAACGGGAAGAAACATGCAACAACCGTTTCGTGAGATTCTTATACCCGAGCAAGAACCAACGGGAAGCATACACGAACTAAAATGCATGAACATACCCCGACATTATACCACCGGGAAGCATGCGCGAAACAACTAACGACATGAAAACTGTAAGTCCCATATACAGCTCCTGGAGGATGGGGGTTGGGCAGTTCATATCATTTCCTTCATACGGAGAATAGTGGCCTGATAACCCACGCGTGGATAATACCCCTCGCTCGAGCATAAACACATGATATATAAAGGTTCGCTACCTTCGTCCCACATTGGGATGAGAGATGGCATTGGACGTTCAGTATTACACTTGCATGAAACATTTTGCTCTTCGATAATTATTATGCCATATCCATACTTGGTTAGCCCTATAATTGTGTCGATCATTTTTTCATTGTAAAGGTACAACAATCCTCACCCCGTTGAGTCAGAGACATTTTTTATCTTATAGGCGAACTCCACAGCTCGCGCGGAGCAAACTCAGCTCGCGTGGTCATTATAAGCGGAGCGGACATCCACAGCTCGCGTGAAAGCATTGTACTCATTATATATATATATATATATATATATGTATATATATGTATGTATATATATGTATGTATGTATTTTCTTAATTTTCTTGGCTAATAAACACTTGATTTTATGCTTGGCATGCGTAGAATGAGAGTTTAGCTTGGAACCAGTGCGGGGCTTGAAATGCGTATTAGCTTGTTTCACCGTATGATTTAGCATATGAGTTGGCAGACTGATAGTATGTATGAATGAATGAATGAATGATAAATTTGTCCTAATATATTAAATGAATAAGAGAATACATAAGCACAAGCTTGTAACATAATTGCTTCGGGCCTTTTGTTTTTTCTGTTATTGTAGAATATGAGAAGGTAAGACCAAGGCCAACTTCTCCTTTTCCCAACGAAGTATGGGTTTAAGATCAGGAAATCTTATGGAGAGTATATGCTTTTCTATCTCAATGGAAAGGCTGATGAATTGGGGAAGAAATCGTCTTCACGGGCTAAGTTGCATGAGGTAAGAAGAGCTCAATATGAATACTGCGGTGACAATTTTTCCTCTGGGTTTTGAATGGGTAGGTTTCAAATTTTCTAGAAAACAATACTTAGAACTTGATATCTAGGATGGGTAGGCTTGATTTATAGCAAGTGGGTTTGATCTTAAAAGAAATTGCATGTTGCATCGTGCAATTTGAATAGATTGCTCAAATCTATGACCATCACTAGATTTTGTGTTGGGATTTTCTACGAATTCAAATTCATAAAGCTTGATTCAATTATGGGTATAATTGAGGCATGCAACTTTTAATTGACGAGCAGGTAGCTTCAAATATATGCGTGTATCTGCACCTACTGCGGTGATCACTGCAGGAACTTACCATGATTTGGGTCCTAATTGCATAGCCCCTTGTTGAACATTATCATGCGAGCTGGATAGCAGTTCGCATGCAAATATGACCTCGCGCGGAGGCCGAAGCCCTAAAGCAAAAGCGAGATGACTTCGTGAAGAAGAGGAAGTTCAGGCGAGGCGAGATGGCTTCCAGGCGAGGCGAGGCGAGGTTGATTTTAGGCGAGGCGAGATGGCTTCTAGGCGAGGTGAGATTGCTCCGTGCAGGGGACTTCGTGAAGAGGAGGAAGTTCAGGCGAGACAAGATGGCATCCAGGCGAGGCGAGATTGCTCCACGCAGGGGACTTCGTGAAGAGGAGGAAGTTCAGGCGAGGCGAGATGGCTTCCAGGCGAGGCAAGGCGAGATTGCTCCGCGTAGGGGAGTTTGTGAAGAAGAAAGACGCGCAGCCCGCATGCACGCGAGGTCCGCCTGCGTGCGATATCCGTATACGCGCGGAGTCCGCATAGGAGGTTGGATTTGCAGGAATCATCTTAGCCAAAAAGAAGTTGTAGCCTTGATGAGATCGTGTGAACCACATAACTCCTCACCCCCAGATGTGTTGACAAAATTGATGAGCAATTGGAATACAAGTCAGCCCATGCGCGCTTTAGTGTTTCAAATCGATCCCTCCTCTAAGATTGATTGCGTTGGTACGGTTCCTTGGTAGCCTTTGTGAGTACACTTTCTTGTATCCATCGATTGCTTTCAATAGATATATGGATTCTTTTATTGATTGCATATGAATTTGCATTCATAGAGCATGATTCGATATAAGCATGTCTGAGGCATGGAGCTTTCAATTGAAGAACAAGAAGCTTCAATGTCGGCGTGGTATTTACTAACTGCGGTGATCATTGCAGCAACATCCTTAGCCCCCAGATGTATTGACAAGACTGATGTGAAATTGGAATACAATATCATACCAAGCTAGGTCAAGTCGACCCCTTGCTCGAGATTGATTGCGTGGGAGCAACTCCTTGGTATGTAAGTACACAACCTTGTTTTCATTCTTCTCATGACCTTATTGCAAAAAACCATGTTTTGCAGTAGTATATATGTAGTTCCAACAACGACTTGTAGACTTGTGAATTCTTGGAGTGTATAAAGGAATGCTTTGAGAATGCAAAAAAGCTTTTTGCTTGATATTTAGCATGTGCACTTTGCATAATAATATATCTTCCTTGGTGGACTTACTGCATATGCACTTAGTTTAAGAGCAATGAGCATGACAGTAAATGAAATTTTGTTGCGGTGATATTGTCTACTAGAGATAGGTGTATGGGTTGTTGAAAGCTGAAAAAGAAGAATGTGGTATAGAGTTGAAGCTTCTAAATTCTGGAGTTTGGACATGAATTCAGAAACAAGTAGGTTTATCAAGCAGAGTTATGATGATAAACATCTGAGTTCACCCCGCAGCAAACATGATGACAACTTTAGGTTTAGGTTGCTTAGAGTTTGCTGCTTGGAATTTGGTGACTAGAGGATTGAATTTGTGGATATCAAACTTTTGGTGCTTGTGATTATGGCTTCTTCATGGCAAGGGACACAAATTGAAGAAAATCAAATGCACAAAATGGACTATTGTTGTTACAGTATGGGGATTCATCTTGCTACAGGGGTAACACTTTAGATAGAGTACCACTTATTTTGGTTGAGAAAGACTTGTAAATGATCTTGGTTTGATATTAGGCCTGGATGAGTATAGAGCTAGGAATTGTGTATAGGGTAGAGTGTTGTGACTAATATCAACGAGGCTCATGTTTTGTAGTAAAATATTTGCTGGTTTACTATAGTGGAAGCTTTGGCTTTGAGAAAAGGCTTCATGTTACTTATTTTGGTTCAAATCTAGAAGAGTAGTAGAGTGATGGATGAGGAAAGAGAGATGACATTTTTCTATAGAACTAGAGTTGATGTTTGGTCTGAAGGAAGCTTGCAATAGAAAAATATTGGTGCACGAGGTCTGGTCGCCACAAAGTATCTGGCTCAAAGTTTGCTACTGTGACGAAAGGAGCTGTCAATGTGACGAAAGTATAAGACACGGCTGGGAGTTGATTTTGGTTGGCACAGAAGCTTAGGAGAGATTTGGGTTTATATAAACTATATAACACAAAAGTGGGGTACTGATTTTAGGGTATTGATTTGAAAGGTATACGCTTGAACTATAATATAATGTGATCACATTAATATAACCTTGAATGAGACCGTCATCACTTAGCCCCCAAGTGTCATATAATATCATTTGAGAGACTAGTGATGAAGACTGTTTCTTGCATGAAATTGGTTTGATTGAGTATTACTTGCTTGCTCTGATAATTTAATTTGTTACTTGCTTGAGTATTGTTTGTTTCCTGAATGAGTATTGTTTGCATGTTGTTTGCATCTTCTATTGACATGGGCTTCTTGTACGTGCTTGCATGATGACTTTACAGGGTAATATAACCGCAGTTGCGCAGGGAGAGGGTAGCTGCGGTGATTGCTTGATGTGTAATTGGTAGCTGCGGTGAAAGCTTTTTGCAATGATATTGGCTTGTTTGAGTATTGCTTGTTGCTTGAATGTATAACGTTTGCATACTATAATGGTTTTGGCATGACTGATTGCTACTTGACCATTGTCGTGTGCTTCCTGAGTGTTCTTGCATGATGACTTTGCAGAGTAACTTAACAGTAGTTGTGCAGGGATAAGGTAGCTGTGGTGAAAGTTTGATATGTAATTGGTAGCTGCGGTTTTTGGTGGGATTTTGGCATGTGCTTGTGACATATTTCTCTTGTTGTATGTAAAGACTGATTGTTTCCTTGTAGGATGATGGCATTATAGTTGTAGAGTATGTGTCTCTGTTTTGTGCATTCCATGACACTCTCCCTGTTTCTAAATTTAGGTATTAGTGTGGATGCTTCAGCAAAGGAATTGTGTAGTAGGCGTTGGTCTTTGCGAAGGTAACCGCAGTGAACAGGTGTGTAATGCTGCAAGTGAATATTGCATTATTTTTGTTGTGGCCTGTAGTGTGTTTAGCCCCCATGATTACGTAAAGTGTGGAGAAATAAGACATAATCCACGTAATCAAGCTTTTTGTGTTGCAATCCTTGTATATTGGAGTTTCACATATTGCGTTGGCATTCTGCTGTATACTTCTCATGAAAGTCTCTTTTTGCAGGTGGAGTCGGTTTTGCTACAAACCCAATGAATACTTGAGTTCCACCTCCCAAGGATAACTCATGGAAGCAAAGACCTTGCCGCTGCAAATTTGGTGAAGAGAGAGACGCCTTCTTGACTCCGACTCATTCTCCTGCTCTTAACTCTGATAAGGTGGAAAGAAATCTGCTAATTGAATTAGAGGCATGGTTTGGGGATTTGGTCACTTGTTTTAATGCTAAAGATTGCTTGAGCGTTACTATTGACAGTGTTGCAAAGCCGTCAAGCGAGTGGTGATCAGTGATCCTTCGAGGGTGGGAAGGTTCTTTCAAAGTTTGAGATCCCTCTTACAAAGTTTGCTGATGAGTATAGTGGCATGGGGTAGCCTTTTTTTTCAAAGGGGAAATGTGCATGTTTGAGACAAAATTTCTTTAAGGTGCTCAGTCTTGTGCTGCATAGCATAGCATGGAGCTTGAGAAAGTCAAGAATGAAGAGACCTTTCTGAAATGTGGGGATGCCCAGACATCATGGATTGGGAACTTGGTGTGAGTTTCATGCATGTTGGATCAATTAGATGAAGCTGCTAGGATTTTCGTTATATGCATAGGCTTGTTGGCTTCAAAAACTGCTGCATGGAGCACTACCAGAAAATAGATCTTGGGCGACGAAATGAAAAAAACCGGGCGACAATTTTTTTTTTCGTCGCCTAAGAGAAAACTTGGCCGACGAAAAAAAAAATCGTCGCCCAAGGAAAAAAAATCGTCGCCTAAAGTTGAACTTTAGGCGACGAAAATAAAATCGTCGCCTAAGGCTAAATTTCGTCGCCTAATATAGAAACTAGGGCGACGAAACAATTTTTCGTCGCCTAAGATATTTATATCGTCGCCTAAGTTTTTTTAATCCTTAGGCGACGAAACTCAAATATATCGTCGCCTAAGTATTTTATTTTTTTATTTTTACTTGGCCGACGAATTACCCTACTTTCGTCGGCCAAGAGTAATCCGAATAATTAAAATAAATAAAGCACATTTAAATTTCATTGTACAGGATTTTTTATTTTTACTCTTGGGCGACGAATTTAACAAATATCGTCGCCCAAGTATTATCTTGGCCGACGAATTACCCTACTTTCGTCGGCCAAGAGTAATCCGAATAATTAAAATAAATAAAGCACATTTAAATTTCATTGTACAGGATTTTTTATTTTTACTCTTGGGCGACGAATTTAACAAATATCGTCGCCCAAGTATTATCTTGGCCGACGAATTACCCTACTTTCGTCGGCCAAGAGTAATCCGAATAATTAAAATAAATAAAGCACATTTAAATTGTAAGGTAATGTTTTTTATTTTTATAGCCCCGTAAGCGTCTCGTCGATTGGAAACTATTCTCAGTTGAAGGTCCGGCCAGATTACGTGATTTGGAGGGTCGAATAGCCGTTTCCGTCCGTTTAGGGGTTTGACCGCGCCGATTGACCGGACGGATCGAGCCCTTGTCGTTGTCCGATGGAGCTGAATTTTTGCCCACCCACGTAATTCGTTATGTTATATGTACTAATGTTGTATAACTTTTTTATACAAGTATTGAGTTTAAGTTTCGTTTTGAAGACAACGTATACGTAGAGGCCTCAAACGCAAAAAAGTCATGAAATAAGATATGACCGGAACAGTGAAATACGTCAACCCGTGAAAAATGAAGATATTCCGGTAAAATTTTGGTGCCGGTTGTTCCGGTCAACGAATTTCTCTTATTTCTACCTAGTGGTAGCCCTATCCCGGGTACAAGATTTTTTACCAAATTTTTATAGCCCCGTAAGCGTCACGTCGATTGGAAATTATTATCAGTTGAAGGTCTGGCCAGATTACGTGATTTGGAGGGTCGAATAGCCGTTTCCGTCCGTTTAGGGGTTTGACCGCGCCGATTGACCGGACGGATTGAGCCCTTGTCGTTGTCCGATGGAGCTGAATTTTTTCCCACCCACGTAATTTGTTATGTTGGTCATATCTAACGGTCGGTTTTCAGTTCCTCTTCTCCGATCACCAAAATCACTATATTCTGAATTTTATGATAGAACTCTTGCCCGACGATTTTCTTTATCTTGGGCGACGAGATTTATAGTGAAGAACATCGTCGCCCAAGATAACTCTTGGGCGACGATTTTCTTTATCTTGGGCGACGAGATTTATAGTAAAGAAAATCGTCGCCCAAGTATAGTATCTTGGGCGACGATTTTAGAAGTTCGTCGCCCAAGATTATCTTGGGCGACGAGATTTATAGTAAAGAAAATCGTCGCCCAAGTATAGTATCTTGGGCGACGATTTTAGAAGTTCGTCGCCCAAGATTATCTTGGCCGACGATTTTGAAAAAACAGGGCGACGATTTTTGTAAAATCGTCGCCCAAGAACGCGATTATAAAAGGCAGAGATTCGGAACCCTAAGCATTCTCTCTCTCTCTCTCTGCTTTTCTGTTTCCGATCCTCTGTCTCTCGATCGATTCCGCTTCCCCAATCCGACGCCGGATCCATTTCGCTCTCAATCTGTTTCTATTTTTGTTTGCAGGTTAAAAGCCCCTTGATTTGATTCGTCGGAAGTTTGCATCTTTGATTTGATTCAATGTGTTTATGTAATGATTCAATATCTTTGAGAAACAATGTGTTTATGTAATGATTCAACATCAATGAAAAATATTAGTTGATATTATCCATCTGTTGACATTAATTTGCTCATATTGTTCTGTTGCCATTTTTTATGGATAGGAAAGTGAAACAAAACGTGTTCAAGGTTACGAGTACTCAGAAGATCAACGACTGGTTTATAAAAAAAAAAAAATAAAGGAAAAATATCATCTGTAAAAAGTAAAAAAATTTAAATATATCTTAGGCGACGAAATTGCTAAATCGTCGGGCAAGGACTTACAATATAAGACGACGAAAAAAAAGTATCGTCGCCCAAGTTCTTGGCCGACGCACTTCTGGCGACGACTTCTTGGCCGACGAAAAAAATTTCGTCGCCCAAGGTTATAAGATCTTAAGCGACGAAAAAAATTTTCGTCGGCCAAGGTGTTAAATCTTGGGCGACGAATATTTTTTGGGCGACGAGAAGTATATTTTAGGCGACGAAATTCGTATCGTCGCCTAAGAATTACTCTTAGGCGACGACGGGATGAATTTTCGTCGCCCAAGTTCTTGGCCGACGCACTTCTGGCGACGACGTCTTGGCCGACGACCTGTCGTCGCCCAAGTTCTTGGCCGACGAAATTTGTTAACAGGGCGACGATTTTTTTTCGTCGCCCAAGTTCAAATTTCTGGTAGTGGAGGTTCACCAAAGAGATTTGTTCTTCTGTTGTGAAGCGAGCTTTCATTCCTTAAACCATAACAACATGAAGACTAGGAGTTGATGACGATATCAGCTCGTATAGCATGTTTTGTAATTTAGAAGCTGACATAGGATTTTGGCTTTAACGTCTTGCTTGCAATAGGAAATTTGTTTTAATTCAACCAAATTTGGCTATTAAAACTGCATTGTAACAATATTTGGCTACTGTGTGAAAACTTTTACTATGCACTAAGGCATTAGAAAGGCTTGAAACAGTGAACTCGATTTGGTGTTAGACTTCTAAATTTTTGCGCTTCAAGATTTTGACTATTGAATTTAGTTGTTGCAGTGGGAACTTCTACTCTAATGGTTGATGTATTGGTTTTGATATTTGGCATTAGGCTTATTTAGGTACACAAATGAGGTCTTGGTTTGTTGCACTATGAGCAATTTGGATGTGGCATAATCTCAAATGGTTTAAAGATGTTTGCAAGGATTTTTGATAACAGTAGTGGTTTTGGCATGATTTTGGTAAGGCACCAAGGAATCGAACTGTGTAATTATAAATGTGTCTCAAGTAAGCTTGATGTATTCTCATAAATTGATGATACTTTCATCTTGGCATGAACATATTGTGGTGACTGAGAGTTAAATTTTCACCCATCAGCCCCTAAGTTTATTGGCTTGAATATTGGTGACATTGTTCCACACCAGCAAAGTTGTTTTTTTATCAGATTCATTGAATAAGCATGTTCTGCATATGATGCTTGTCAAAGAGCATAATTGGCTATAATAGTGGAGGATTTGGGCAGGGAAAAGAAGACTTTTGCAACATATTGATGTTTCAAATATGATCAAGAGAAGCTTGCAATAAAGGTTTTTGGTATGAAAGTAAACTATGACAATGAGAATCTTTTTATACAGCTGCAAAGACTCCAGCTATAGCAGAGAAGGCTGCAAATTGGAAAAGGCTTATTTGCGACATCAGGCTTATTTAGCTAAGATAACAACTCTTTATTCTGGAAATAGACATTGGTTTGAAGAAGGCTTGGAGCAGATGGTGGTCTTAACTATACTGAAGTATTATTTTTGCTGTAAAAGATTTGAAAAGGCTTGTGAGGGACATTTTTTGTTCACTGTACTAAATGAGGGATGAATATGAGCACTCATAAATGGCTACTTTGGTTGGCTTCGGTCCTGAATGCTTCTTCTAAAGAGGGCTTGACTGCTGTAACAATCAACTAATGGAAAAAGAAAAAAAATCACTTTCGCATGAATATACACTGCAGTGACTGAGAGTTGAATTGTGAGCCCCCAAGTCTATAGGCATGATGTAAATTGGTCAAGCCTGAATATTGGTAGCCTTGCAAAATACTCATTATATGCATCAGCAAATACTTTTTGTCAGTTTCATCGACTATGCATGGTGGTTGAATCATCAAACTGTAAAAAACTTTGGTTGCAAACTTTGGTTACTGCGGTGAAGACTTTTGTTTTTGCAGGGAAGCCAGACTCAAACTGAGAAATGAGTCTTGTAACAAGAACACAACAACACAGAATCATACAAAAAAGAAGAATCCCTTTGTTACCAACATATGTAAACAGTTGTGAATAACAAAAACATGCCTGAACTTCTAGATCATGAACAAACTGTCTAAATCACAACCTAGTTCCCCAATGAAGTCGTCAAAATGTTGGGGTCCTTTTTGAATTAAACAATAACTAGACCGAATCCAACCCAATAATCCGATTATTGGGAGAAATTCGTTCCTGATTCATACAGCATAGAAATCAAAAGAAGCTTGTAGCATGAAGCATGGTGTGGGAGCTAAAGACACACTGCGGTGAGAGAATTGGACTAGTTTTGGGGATTGGGTTTTCTGGAAATGCTGAGTTTTTAGAACAAGGATTGGGTTTTCTGGAAATATTGAGTTTTTAGAACAAGAATTGGGGGATTGAGTAATAGGGATTATTGCTTGAAGGCTTGAGAGCTTGAATGTTTATGGGGATTTCTGGGTTGTTGCTTGATGATCTTTTGCAGCTCCCCAAACCTCCCTTTTATAGAGCTAGATTGGAGGGTTTTGCCACGCACTGCAGTGTTTTACTCTGCTGGGTAAAAGGGTTGCTCTCCTCAGGCACATGACCTTAACCCCAAAAGTTGCACTACAAGAAGAAAGACTTTAGCCGACGGAAAAAAAAAAACCAGGCCGACGAATCAATTTTTCGTCGGCTAATGCCGAAATTTTCCTTCGTCGGCTAAATTACATTTTCGTCGGCTATAGTCATCTTTAGCCGACGAAATTTTAATTTCGTCGGCTAAAGAATTTATTTTCGTCGGCTAAAGTCCGTGACTTTAGTTGACGACTTTAAACTTTCTTTAACCGACTTTAAACTTTAGTATGGAAAGTTAGTATGGTTTACTAATATCGTTTGTTTCTTTAATGTATTTTTTCCTTTAATTAGCCGACGAAATACACTATAATTCGTCGGCTAAGATGGTTTTTGCCGACGAATAACCTAATATTTCGTCGGCTATAGTTATTTTTTTATTTTTTAATTACATACTATAGCCGACGGATACGTTAGGGTATTCGTCGGCTAAACCCTAAAATTTTTCTATTACCTACTATAGCCCTATATTCGGTGGTTATTTTGCGTAAAATTTTTATAGGACTTGTTGCGTGTCATCGGTTTAAAACTATTTTCAGTTGGAGGTCCGGCCAAAATACGTAATTTAGACGGTCGAACGACCTTTTCCGTGCGTTTAGGGGTTTGACTTAAGTGATTGACCGTCCGGATCGAGCCCTTATTCTTTTCGGATCAAGTTGAATTTTTTCCCATACATGTATTTTATCATGATGGTCAGATCTGACGGTCGGATTTCTGTTTCTCAAGTTTGACCATCACAATCACAACATGCATACTAATGTTGTATAACTTGTTTACCAACATGCATACTAATGTTGTATAACTTGTTTAACAAACTATACGTAAAACATTCAAACGCCAAAAAGTCATGAAATAAGATATGACGAGAATGTTGAAATACATCCACGGTTGAAAAATCACACTATTCCGGTAAATATTCGGTGCCGATAGTTGCGGTCAATGCAATTTTTCATTTTTTCCCCTTATGAGTAGCCTTATATTCGGTGGTTATTTTGCGTAAAATTTTTATACGACTTGTTGCGTGTCATCGGTTTAAAACAATTTTCAGTTGGAGGTCCGGCCAAAATACGTAATTTAGACGGTCGAACGACTTTTCCGTGCGTTTAGGGGTTTGACTAACGAGATTGACCGTCCGGATCGAGCCCTTATTCTTTTCGGATCAAGTTGAATTTTTCCCCATACATGTATTTTATCATGATGGTCAGATCTGACGGTTGGATTTATGTTTCTCAAGTTTGATCATCACAATCACAACATGCCAAATGTATAAAAATACTTTTAGCCGACGAATTTCAAAGGTTTAGCCGACGAATTTATAAAGTTTAGCCGACGAGTTTAGAAGGTTTACCTGAAGAATTGGTGTATAGCCGACAAAATTGGTATCTTTAGCCGACGAAATTTTCAAAGGACTTTAGCCGACGAAAATATATGAAAAGTCGTCGGCTAAAGTCGAAAAATTTTCAACCAAAATTTTTTGGCGGTCAACCAAAATATTCAAAGGACTTTAGCCGACGAAAATATATGAAAAGTCGTCGGCTAAAGTCGAAAAATTTTCAAAATTTTTTGGCGGTCAACCAAAATTTTCAAAAGAGTTTAGCCGACGAAAATAAAGAATTTCGTCTGCTAAAGTTCTTTATATAGGCGAAGATGGATGGTAAGAAGTTTATTATCTGCCAGATTTTCTTCTCGGCCTAGCTCCGCCGTCAAGCCACCGGAGACCGTCACACTTGTCCCAAAAGCTTCGCCGTCATCTCTACTTCATTGCTGGATAGGTGGTGCATCGAGTGGCGCCGCCGTGAGGGATAAATCGAGCTCCAAAACTCCGCCGGTTCAGATTCAGTGTCGATCGAATTTCTTCTTCCTTAGGTCACCATTTGGTGAGTTCTATATATGGATAAGTTCAGTTTGATTAGTACTACATTCCCCTAGAATTTGGTAGCTCGATTCGGTGTGTTTGAAGAGAATCGAAGATTTGAAGTTTTTAGGGTTTAAAATTGGGGATTTTTATATTTTCAGTCGATTGACATGTTTAGGCTTAGAATTGAGCTTCGACTTCTTCTAGAAAGTTGTTCGAAATGTTGAGAGGAAGATTCTGTCAAATTTTGGTCCTGATTGGAGGTGGCCGAAAGTTTCTGCAGATTTTTTTTTAAAACCCAGCAACTTTAGCCGACGATATTTAAACACTATATTCATCGGCTATAGTTATTTTTTAATTTTTTTATAAGGTTTAGCCGACGAAATATTTTATATTTCGTCGGCTATAGTTATTTTTTTAAATTTTTTTACAAGGTTTAGCCGACGAAAGATACTAAATTTCGTCGGCTATAGTTATTTTTGAATTATTTATTACGCACTTTAGCCGACGAAATATACTAAATTGGTTCGTCGGCTAAAGTCTGTAGCCGACGACATGTTTTTCGTCGGCTAACTGTGGGACTATAGCCGACGAAAAAAAAAATTTCGTCGGCTAAAGTCATCACCGACGACCCTTTCCCGACGACACTATAGCCGACGAAGGTTCGTCGGCTAAGATCTTAGCCGATGAATTAAGATAACAAGCCGACGAAAATTTTTCGTCGGCTAAAGTGCTTGTCCTGGTAGTGTTGGCAGAGAGAAGTTGACCTTGAGAGATGGAAGAGACAACTCACTGAAGGGGCGCTGAGAGGACGGCTGCAGAGACGGAAATCCTGGAACGAGATAGACCAGGTAACGTGAATCCCATGATTTCGCCATCCAAGGATGAAAGAGCTGCCTTGGAACCAGTCACTGACCTTCTTCTTCCTTGGGTTGGGAATGAATGGGATCTTTCTGTTGTGCAAAGCTTGTCGTCGTACTGCTGCGGGGAAGAAATAAAGCGTGGTATCTGGTTCAACAATGGGAATGCAGAAGGAGATTGGCCTTTTCCTAAAAGAAGAGGGTTTGGGCTTTGGATTCAAAGGCATTTTGGGTTTTAGGAATGGGTAGTCCAATTATCTTGTTATCACCAATTTGTCACCGATTTAAGCCGTTAGGCTTGAGTTTCGGCCCCAAGACCGAAACTATTAACGACATTAAACCGATAGACAAGCATCATGTGTCTCCATAACCTTCCACACCACACCCACTTCTACAAGCCCCAAGAGCATTATTGTGGCTTGGATCTACATGCGTGGCATGACTTCGATTAAATACGTAACTTTTGCATTTCCGAATGTAATTCACATGTGTATTTTGTTATTGGGCTTGTAATATGTATTAAGCATGAATATTGATTTTTTGGGTATCAACAGTTATATATATATATACAGCCCTTCTCAGCTGCGGATGTTTGCACCAATGGTTTTGGTGCGGATTTTCATTTTTGCACCATTTTTCGATCGAATTTCCTCATCTTCACCATCTAGTATTTAGATAATATTGTGTAGATCATCTCTGCAAAATTTCAACCAATTTGGTAATCGTTAAGGCCCTCAAAATGACGTCTTTCTGTTATAAACATGAACGGTTCATGTTTGACAGAATTTAGTTCGTCCATTGGTTTTTCAAGTTTGAGGGTCTTAACGATTACCAAATTGGCTGAAATTTTACAGAGATTATCTACATAATATTATCTAGATACTAGACGGTGGAGATGAGGAAATTCGATCGAAAAGTGGTGCAAAAATGAAAATCCGCACCAAAACCATTGGTGCGGACGTCCGCAGCTGAGAAAAATCATATATATATGTCGCCTTGCATTAAACTGAAGATCGATGCCCCTTCACAAACTGAGAGGATCGGAAGTCAATTAAATCCTGCAGAAAAAGCGTTCCCTGCCTGTGAAGCCGCAGTTTTCGTCTTGGTAGACATTGAACTCCATGAGCACATCCTCAACAAGGCTCACCAATGTTGAGTACGTACTCGAGAATTCACAGCTCCATTTTGGGTTCAAGGCCGTTTCGGTTCCTTTTAGCTGGCTGCAGGAATCCACTACCATGCATGTAAGAGACTCAACGTTTTTGGCCGGAGGTTGTGAGCCTCAACACCTCAACTATATATATGCTTAGTTACGACGTACAGTACGTAGCCATAACAAACTCTTCATACAGCTCGCTGTTATTACTATATATAGGTTGAACTGTTGAGGAAAGAAGTAGCCAAGTAGGGATTAACTTGAGGAGAGAAGAGGAAAAGGTGGTGAGGAAGGTAGGAGTAAGTACCCTAAATATAGATGCTTAACTTGATCTCCAAGCAGCTTATTCGATTCAGACCGGTTAGTATGTTTGCTTTTTTCTTTTTCTTTTTCTTTTTTAAATCCCAGCCTTTTCTTTATTTGAAGCGATTATATGTCTATTTATAGGTTGATGATCGATGAGTAAAATGGTGCCAAGTGATGGGCAGGTTTTTTTTTCTTTTTTTCTAAGATGACGAACATTTGAGTCACCAACCAAACAGCATCACTTTTGTTCTTTCTTCATTTAGGGATAACTGGATATTTGACAAAGATTACACTCTAGGCAGTCGATCACCTAATAATAAACACTTTCCCCACGCTTCTATGAATCCAGAGGAACAAGCTGCACATGTATTAGTTGTTTGATGAGAAATCTTAATTATTGCTGATCGGACAACAATATTATCAGTGGTCACACATCAAGTGTAGTGATTAGGGGTGTTGCAATTCCATAAATATGGCAAATGAGGGTAATAGTGGGTATTGGAGGAGTATGGGGAGAAAATACCACACATGAGATTTTTTGTTTTTATTTTTGATTGAAGAGCACACATAGGAATTGCAACATCCCTAATGGCTACACTTGATGTGAATATATATGTAAACCATAAATTATGATGTGAGTAAACCTTAAAAGTGTGACATCAAAATAACATTAACATGTGATACTGTCAAATATATTGTAGTTCATGATCTCGTTATTAACAACACTTCAAAACAAAAATATCGAGGTATTGGAAGAAATTTAACATATAGCTAACCAAATCACATTTGTTACCTTGTTGTGCATGTAATAGAAAGAGATTAGATTGTTATGCAAACAATTGCACAACAATCCTATTTTGTCATTGTCCTTTAATTGATTCCAAAGTGTAACTATTTTATGTAGTTTTAACACATGAATGAACATGAATGAAAATTGTATTTAGAATTAATTTCAGTTTACCATCTTAAACTTTTAATTTAAAATCAGTTTGATCCCTCATCTTTTTTTTTAATCAGTTTCATCCATAAACTTTCAAAATGACATCAATCTCGACCAAAATGACTAAAATAGCCCTTGTTACGGTTTTACTTAATCTTTTTACTCTCTTTTACTCTTTCTCTCTCTCTCTCTCTCTCTATCTCTCTCTCCACGTTATCTATCTGCTCGACCTGGACTGAGATACCCTCTGCCTCCCTCAATCACCACCAAATCGTGGCCGAATGTGTGGTGGTGCGCCGACTCCACGCTGCCGGCCTTAAACCTAACTACAGCCGACGTGGGACACTCCAGTGCTGAATCCGCTGTGCTCGACTTGGACTGAGATCGGTAGCATCGCCTCCAACTCAAGGACTGAACCACTGATTTGGCAACACTGCTCCGCTCCGTCCCTGCCGCACCGACAACAACGCCTCCGCGCGCGCGTCTCCGGAAACACAAGCAGACCTGCGTCGTCCAATCCAGGAGTATCAAAGCCCACTGGACCGGCGCCGCCTAGCCCAGCCCTTACCCGCTCGTCTCTTGGCGCCGCCTGCAATGGATTTTCCACACAAGGTCCGCACCATCTTCATCACCGGTCTTCATCCACCCCTACCACCAGCAATGGATGACGTCACGGCGCCAGTCACACTTGCCGTGGCACATGTTGAGCCTCGCTACGTTCATGCCGCCGACGGCGAGCGCCTCAAGCTGGTCGAACCCTGCAGAGGAGGCGGGGCCGATGGTGCATATGAGCTTGATGCAGAATCCATTCTCCCTGATCTCAACCTCGGTGATGGCATCGACATCGATGGAGGTGGAGGAGTAGTCGGGAGAGGACGACGCTGGAGGAGGTGCCGTTGGCGGAGACGAGGACGAAGGGGGTTTGATCGGAACTGGCGGCAGAGGCTTTAATAGAGAGGGAAGGGAAGGCGGTAGGAGAGCGGCGGTTGGGAGCAGAGAAGGGGGCGAGGAATAAGGAGGAGTGGGGTTTGGGATTGGGGAAGGCTTAGAAATGAGAGAGAGAGAGAGAGAGAGAAAGAGAGAGTAAAAGAGAGTAAAAAGATGAAGTAAAACCGTAACAAGGGTTATTTTAGTCATTTTGGTCGAGATTGATGTCATTTTGAAAGTTTAGGGATGAAACTGATTAAAAAAATGAGGGATCAAACTGATTTTAGACCAAAAGTTTAGGGTGGTAAACTGAAATTAATTCTTGTATTTATCTTTTTCTAGCATCTATTATGAAAACTACACAGGTGAAAGAGTAGTAATTCTGATAGAGATGAGGTCCTAGAGCAAAATCATTTTTAGAACCATAAAAAGGATCAAAATCATTTTTAGATTGTTAGAGATACATTAGGTAGTCTAAATATGATTACAGATTGATAACTTTGTTTGATTGATGTGATTTGTGATTGGAACTACTGTGGCTTTGGAGTGTAATTGCGTTTTCAAATGCAATATCGTTTCTTTGTTCAATACTACACTGCAGATTTTACATATCAAAGTTGCAAACTTATGTGTGTTGTCTTTTAATCTCAATACTACATTCTAACTAAGTATATATCTTGTTGTATGAGTTATATATTCTTGGCCTATGTCAAGTGGGAGAATGTTAGAGTTATATCTGATGTGGACTTAAGAATAATAATACATGAAAGTCCAACAAATATAAATATCTTGTGAAATAAGTAAATGAGGTTAATCGATAATACTTAACTTGAATATTTATTTTAATAATCTGATTAGATAAATACAAGGAGTTTGAGATAACATAGAATCATATGTTATAGTTATCACTTAAGTGTTTTGATTGGTTTATTAGAGTTTGTATTGTGAGATGAGACTCTAAGTGAACTAGACTGCAGGGTTATCTGCAAGCTCATTAACGTCATTTGGTTTTCATTCTCACTGTGGATGACCCCATAGAGAATTGCGCAGAAGATTCACCTTGTCAAGACTTGACGACTCTCAACACAACCAACAGATACGACGTCAAACTCATATTCGCTGTTAAGGATGTCAACCGTAAGTCTCATCCCGATACTATACGTCAAATGTGTTTGTGACTTGTGTTTTTACTTCTACTACTGGTGGCCGGCACCTTCAAACCTAATTCAAAAGCTACTGGGATCCTTTAGATTGAAATGAAAATGGTTGTAAATAACTAACTCCGTCATAAATCACCATGAGAGAATTCAAGAAAAAGGTCTCCGTCTAACCACTCACCTAAACGTACACTTCTCTTACGCTTCTATATATGAATCCAAAGTTAAATGAACTTTTGGTGGCACCTTCAAATCTAGCTAATTCAAAAGCTACGTACTACTGGTGCATGATTAAGTTGCAAGAAGTACGTCAGAGTTCTTTACGTACTTCTTGCAACTTAATCATGCATCAGTAGCTGGGATCAGTTCTTTACGTACGTAAAGAACTGTAATTTCTAAAAAAAAGAAAAAAAAGAACTGTGATTGATAACGGAGTTATTTACTAGCTACCATTCATTTCAATCTAAAGAACTGTGATTGATCTTATTGCCCTAATACTTGTATTCGTTTGTAGTCAGAAAGATAATTAACAACAATTGTAATTGAAATATTGATGCACCATATTAATGTTAATGTGGGTTGCGATTCTTTTTTTGCATCACATTTTCGAGCAGGAACAAGCTGCATATATTAGTTGTTGTGAGAGATATATTAATTGCTGAGTATAACTCTTTTAGCAGAAGAGTATAATTATGTAAGGGGGTTATTTATATGCATGATATATTGCATGAGTTCTGATGTTAATTATTTACAATTGGAGGCGTGCTAAAAAGAAAGATGTCCACACTCCAGATGAACCAAACAAATGTATATATACTTGCTGTTCGAAAAAAAAAAAAGGAAAAAAAAAACCACATACATATATACATGTACGTGTTGTATAAACCATAAATGTGTGATGTGAGTAAACATTCAAAGTGTGACATCAAATGTTAATTTTATCATGTCATAAGAAACAAAAAAAAATGTGATAGTGTCAAATATATTGTAGTCTTACGGTGAAAATACTGATTGGAGTTGGAGTTTCTACTTTGAACGTGTTTAAGGAAATTGGAAGTAGAGCAATTCTATTAACAATGAAACTAAGATAGTAATAGGATATTTACAATCACTACCAAAAATGAAGTCTTAGGCGACGAAATTTAGACAAAACCGGGCGACGAATTTTTTTTCGTCGCCTAAGGAAATAAAATCGTCGCCTAAAGTTCAACTTTAAGCGACGAAATAAAAATCGTCGCCTAAGGCTAAATTTCGTCGCCTAATATAAAAACTAGGGCGACGAAAAAAATTTCGTCGCCTAAGATATTTAAATCGTCACCTAAGTCTCGGTGCCGATAGTTGACTTACGAAGAAATTCACTATTCCTCAGATTTGGTTTTTGGTGTCCGATTGACTATTGTGATACCTTTCCGGAAGCGTAACGGCCCTACGAGTCAAACTCATTGCTTTTCCATGACGTACAGGCTTTTTTGGCCATCCGAGTCCGTTTAGGGCTTCAAAATGCAGTTTTCTTATTTTCTATTAGAGTTGACCGTTTCGATCGAGCCCTTAACTTGGTCGAATCCAATTGATTTTTTTATCATAGACATCTTTCATCAAAATGAACATATCTGACCGTCGAATTTTGGTCTGTGAATTTTAGTCATCGGAATCACAACGTGTCTACTATTTACCGTTATTCGGGTTTATGGGGAGCCCTATCGTCGGAAGGTAAATGTCTCAAAATTTTTATATGGGCAGTTGCGTCTCATCTACGTGAGAGTTTTTTGTGTGGAAGGTTTGACCAAACTACGTAATATAGCGGACTGACCTGAGCGTTTTCGTGTGATAAGTGACGATGGATTATGGTTGACCGTTTCGATCGAGCCCTTAACGTTGTCGGATCCAGTTGAATTTTTTGCCATAGACTTATTTCGTCATAATGATCATATCTGACGGTCGAATTTTGGTTTGTGAATTTTAGTCATCGGAATTACAACGTGTCTACTAATGTTGTATAACTTGTTTAGTAGGTTATACAACTTTGTGAACCAACTCTACATAGGAAGCAAAATTATTAAAAATCTCGTGAAATAAGATGTGTTCAGAATGGTGAAATAGGGCTATGGTTCAAAAAGCACGTAAATCGGGTAAAGTCTCGGAGCCGATAGTAGCGGTCAACCCTATTTACCATTATTCGGATTTATGGGGAGCCCTATTGTCGGAAATAAATGTTTCAAAATTTTTATATGGGCAGTTGCGTCTCATCTACGTGAGAGTTTTTCGTGTGGAAGGTTTGACCAAACTACGTAATATAGGGGGAGATAAGAGTGTTTTCGTGAATTTATAGACTTTAGCCGACGAATAACAATATTTCGTCGGCTATAGTTATTTTTTAATTTTTTAATTACATACTATAGCCGACGAATAACCTAATATTTCGTCGGCTATATTATTTTTTAATTTTTTAATTACATACTTTTAGCCGACGAATTTCAAAGGTTTAGCCGAAGAATTTAAAAGGTTTAGCCGACGAGTTTAGAAGGTTTAGCCGACGAAATTGGTATCTTTAGGCGACGAAATTTTCAAAGGACTTTAGCCGACGAAAATAAATGAAAAGTCGTCGGCCAAGAGTAATCCGAATAATTAAAATAAATAAAACACATTTAAATTTCACTGTACAGTATTTTTTTTTTTTTACCCTCGGGCGACGAAATTAACAAATATCGTCGCCCAAGTGTAATATTGGCCGACGAAATTAAAGAAATTCGTCGGCCAAGAGTAATCCGAATAATTAAAATAAATAAAACACATTTAAATTTCACTGTACAGTATTTTTTTTTTTACCCTCGGGCGACGAAATTAACAAATATCGTCGCCCAAGTGTAATATTGGCCGACGAAATTAAGGAAATTCGTCGGCCAAGAGTAATCCGAATAATTAAAATAAATAAAACACATTTAAATTTCACTGTACAGTATTTTTTTTTTTTACCCTCAGGCGACGAAATTAACAAATATCGTCGCCCAAGTGTAATATTGGCCGACGAAATTAAGGAAATTCGTCGGCCAAGAGTAATCCGAATAATTAAAATAAATAAAACACATTTAAATTTCACTGTACAGTATTTTTTATTTTTACCCTTGGGCGACGAAATTAACAAATATCGTCGCCCAAGTGTAATATTGGCCGACTAAACCCTAAACCCTAAAACCCTAAAACCCTAAACCCTAAACCCTAAACCCTAAAACCCTAAAACCCTAAAACCCTAAAGCACATTTAAATTTCAGTGTACAGTATTTTTTATTTTTACCCTTGGGCGACGAAATTAACGAAATTCGTCGGCCAAGAATAATCCGAATAATTAAAATAAAATAAATAAAGCACATTTAAATTTCACTGTACAGTATTTTTTTTTTACGCTTGGGCGACGAATTGAACAAATATCGTCGCCCAAGTATAATATTGGCCGACGAAATTAAGGAAATTCGTCGGCCAAGAATAATCCGAATAATTAAAATAAAATAAATAAAGCACATTTAAATTTCACTGTACAGTATTTTTTATTTTTACGCTTGGGCGACGAATTGAACAAATATCGTCGCCCAAGTATCATATTGGCCGACGAAATTAAGGAAATTCGTCGGCCAAGAATAATCCGAATAATTAAAATAAAATAAATAAAGCACATTTAAATTTCACTGTACAGTATTTTTTATTTTTACCCTTGGGCGACGAATTTAACAAATATCGTCGCGCAAGGGGAATATTGGCCGACGAAATTAACGAAATTCGTCGGCCAAGAGTAATCCGAATAATTAAAATAAAATAAATAAAGCACATTTAAATTTCACTGTACAGTATTTTTTATTTTTACCCTTGGGCGACGAATTTAACAAATATCGTCGCCCAAGGGGAATACTGGCCGACGAAATTAACGAAATTCGTCGGCCAAGAGTAATCCAAATAATTAAAATAAATAAATATACAGTATTTTTATTTTACCCTTGGGCGACGAATTTAACAAATTCGTCGGCCAAGTATAATATTGGCCGACGAAATTAGGGTAATTCGTCGGCGAAGAGTAATCCGAATAATTAAAATATATAAAACACATTTAAATTTTAAGGAAATGTTTTTTATTTTTATAGCTCCGTAAGCGTCTCGTCGATTGGAAACTATTCTCAGTTGAAGGTCCGGCCAGATTACATGATTTGGAGGGTCGAATAGCCGTTTCCGTCCGTTTAGGGGTTTGACCGCGCCGATTGCCCGGACGGATCGAGCCTTTATCGTTGTCCGATTGAGCTGAATATTTGCCCACCCACGTAATTCGTTATGCTGGTCATATCTGACGGTCGGTTTTCAATTCCTCTTCTCCGATCACCAAACTCACGATATATGTACTAATGTTGTATAACTTTTTTATACAAGTGTTGAGTTTAAGTTTCGTTTTAAAGACAACGTATACGTAGAGGCCTCAAACGCAAAAAAGTCGTGAAATAAGATATGACCGTAACGGTGAAATACGGCAACCCGTGAAAAATGAAGATATTCTGGTAAAATTTCGGTGCCGGTTGTTCCGGGCAACGAATTGTTCTCTTATTTCTACCTAGTGGTAGCCCTGTCCCGGGTATTTATTTTTTACCAAAATTTTATAGCCCCGTAAGCATCTCGTCGATTGGAAACTATTCTCAGTTGAAGGTCCGGCCAGATTACTTGATTTGGAGGGTCGAATAGCCGTTTCCGTCCGTTTAGGGGTTTGACCGCGCCGATTGACCGGACGGATCGAGCCCTTATCTTTGTCCGATGGAGCTGAATTTTTTCCCACCCACGTAATTCGTTATGTTGGTCATATCTGACGGTCGGGTTTCAGTTCCTCTTCTCCGATCACCAAAATCACGATATTCTGAATTTTATGATAGAACGACGCTTGGCCGACGATTTTCTTCATCTTGGGCGACGAGATTTATAGTGAAGAAAATCGTCGCCCAAGTAGGGTCTCTTAGGCGACGACTTCAAAAAATAGTCGCCCAAGATAATCTTAGGCGACGATTTTCAAAAATATAAAAGGCAAAAATTCGGAACCCTAGCTATTCGCGCAGCCGCTCACAATTCCAAGCCCTCTCTCTCTCTCTCCGAAAATCCACCGAAGTCCTCTCTCTCTCCCTCTCTCCGACCCTGACCCCGCAACCCGACGCCGACCCCGACCCACAATTTAAGGTATAACCCTAAAATTCCATCATGCGTGAAAAGTATAATCTCGGAATCTTGATTTTTGTTTCTTTCAATCGTATTTGCAGATCAAAAGCATTGAGAAGCGAATATCAAGCTTGAGGCCACTTTTGAATTCATGTAGTGAGAGCACCAGGGGCCATGTTGCAGCTGAAATCGAAAGGCTTGAAACGGAAGTAGCCCGACTTGTACCATAATGTACATACGTACTGAAGATAGTTGATTGTTTGGCTATTCGTTTTCCAAAAGATATAGTTGATTTAATTCTTAAAGCTTGTTGTATTAAATAATACCAGGCATTTGAGATCTGATTTTTGTAAGAATATTTGAATGAGATGTCTTGTTAAAAAATGCTCTATACTGAGATGCCCATGTCCTGTGAATATTACTTTGCCCTTTGTACATGTATGTTGCATGCTACGTATGTACAGTATACTAGCCTTTACTTGTCACGCTCGATGGAATTCTACTCGTTCACACATCTTATCGATATAAAATGGAAGTCAATCATGAAGTATATTCAAAATAATACCTTTAGTTGGTATATAATAAATTGTATTAATAGAATATATACGGGTGTGTGAATAACATCATCCTTCTGAAAAAAAATTCCAGCAAAAATTAAAAAAACATTATTTATATATTTAAAAAAATTATTTAAATATTTTTAAAAAAAATTTAAATATATCTTAGGCGACGAAATTCTAAATCGTCGGTCAAGGACTTACCATATAAGACGACGAAAAAATATTATCGTCGCCTAAGATGTAGTGATCTTAGGCGACGAATATTTTTGGGCGACGAGAAAGTTGTCGTCGCCTAAGAATTAACTCTTAGCCGACGATGTACAAAATTTTCGTCGCCCAAGTTCTTGACCGACGCACTTGTGGCGACGACTTCTTGGGCGACGACATGTCGTCGCCTATACTTAGGCGACGAAATTTTTTAACAGGGCGACGATTTTTTTTCGTCGCCCAAGACCTAAATTCTGGTAGTGAATTAGGTTCATTTTGGATGGCGCACGTTTTCTGCAACATAATATATGGGTCTCTACTAATGACAGATTCGGCAATGATACTGCCATTAATTAGATAAATATTACGACATTAGAGCTTATTCACATAATTGCATAACAATCTTATTTTGTCACCATGTAAACAGCCCAATTGCTCTTCGAATGCAACTTCTCTCTGCAGTTTTGATACATGACTATGAGAATTGCATTTATCTTTTTCTAGCATTTATGGTGAAAACCACAATTTTGGTATAATTAAGAGTCTTTCTAAAGAGAATTGCATTGATATATTTGCCAAAGTTTTGCATATTCCATTTTGGTGACAACTGATCGTTTATATGTAGACGAAAATAATTAAAGCTGCTCTTCTACAACATATATATGGTGACTCACAAGTTCTTGAGAGCCATGCATGTATTTACAATTGGATGCGTGCTCGATCAAGAGGCTGAAGAGACCCGAGAAGAATGAGGTTGGAGAATCCTATGTGAAACAAGTATGGAGGTATGGGCACAACGAAACTAGATTGATATATAATTCTGCAGTTATGTTTTGGTATGTTGAAACAAAGAATTCAGTAAATCTGGCTGCTGCTGCTGGCTCGATATCTAAAAAGAAAGATGTCCATATGAACCAAACACATATATACTTGCATACTTGTGATGTGAATGTATAATATATAAACCTTAAAAGTGTGACATCAAATGCTAATCCTAACATGTGATAGTGTCAAATATTTTGTGGTTCATCATTTCGCTACACTTCAAAACAAAAACACCGAAGTTTTGGAAGAAATTTAACATATGGCCAACCAAATGATAGCGATCACATTCTCATGCATGTATAGAACGAGATTAGCCTAATACTCTTCACACAAGCTTTTTTCGGGAATGATGACGTCATTTTCCATCCAAATGGCATCATTTTTCATACAAATGATGTCATCAATCTTAGCAAACGAATTGGATTTTATAATGATTGTGTCAAGGCGAATCGGAGAGTATAATTAGATGAATATAACGAGATTAGAGCTTAATTATGCAAAGAATTGCACAACAATCCTATTTTGTTACTTTCTTGGAAATAACCCAATTGCTACCAAAATGTAACTACTTTCCAATGGATATCAACGAGAAAACTGGTAAGAGGTGAGGTCTTAGAACAATCCTCCATTATCATAGTTAGAAATAACTCTGACCGGCTCCCCTAATATTAAAAGTATTCAACAGATGTAATCTGGATTGCTACCACATATTACCCTTTGAAATATGTAATTCATTCTGCAGTACCTTTGAAATATGCAATTCATTCTGCATCAAGTTAGCGCTTGAAAGCTTAAAGCATGTGTTTTGCCAAAAAAAAAAAAGTGTCTTTGTTCCGAGCATGGAAGCTGTGCCAAAATTTTCAGTACCAGCTGTTGTAAGTTGGGCAACACGACCACTGATTGTATCCTTTCAGTTTTCAAAGTTGAAGCTACTCTTAAACTTGCACACGAAAGGTCAAAGAAAAATATTGTGTCATGTTCAGCTTGTTTGCAGCCCTTTGATTTACCATAGCAACAGAGGTTACAGCTAACATTACTGAGGAATGAGTGACTACTAGAGAATGCTTCGCTAAAATGTAAGTTGGCATTTCTTTTGATCTTTACTATCAAGAAATTACAGAGACACCAGGCCAGCATGTTCTACATACAATCATGGCCTTTCATATGATAGAATCATGGAACTGAGTAATCAGCTAAACTTCTGTTCTGTGAAAGGAAGGTAAAATAAAGGAATCTCATTCTTGATATATATGCTATGGGATTTGAGCAATTTCAACCAAAATTTTGTGCAGTGACGTAGGCTTTGAGAAGAATGGGCAGTGGTCGCTGCCTTTTATCTTGAACACTCCCTCAGGTGGATTTTCCCTCACCAGCTTTTCTTGGACATCTGGTGAAAGTGCTCGATCATCTAATGTTTGAATGAAGAAGCGCCGGCCAGTTCCATACTTCTCAGGCGACAGAGACAGTTTCTCCATGATTGGACCCAGTGGGATAGGTCTCATGGACACCATGGCCAGAGCAACATCCTGGAATGAACTAATAGCTGTTACAAACTTATAATAACAATAAAACTACTTTAAGTAAAATAAAAAGGGTACTGATTTACATATAGTTTTATCAACTCAGTGTAGAAACCCAGGTGGATTACAAGGTCACAGAAAGCCACAACTAAGGTCGTATTTAGGTGGAGAAACCCATAATTCTAACATTCTAGAATGTCAAAATCAACTGCAGAATCTACCATGATCCATGAATGTACTTGAGTATCTATTATGTACTAGATGATTAAGGTAACCTCATCTACGTTAAATAATTTCAATTACTAGTAATTAATACACATGGGGACGATAAACTTTTGAGTGAAATCAATCCATGAATATGAAGTATATATTGCCTGAACATTTTGATTGTTATAAGCAAGGATCTCTATCGTCATCCCACACCCCTTCACTATAGTGATAAATCTGCCCATCTTTACAGTTATAGTTCTGTATTTACACATGTATGTAGATATACATAGATACATTCTTTAGACCAACTAAAGCTGCATGACTTCTCTAGGAGGGGTATGGGAAGGTTGATTACAGAATTCGATTATAAGGACTCAGCTTTCAGAAGTGACTAGATATATCTGAGACAAAATAAATGTAAATCAGGAAACAGATATGACTCGTATACATATAACACAGTAAGGAAATGCTAATGTGTTGTAAAATGTTCATATGATTTCACTTAAAAGTCAAAACTGTACTATGCAAAAACTAGAGCTCATATTCTAACACAGAAAGTCATTCCTATAATACTTCTGTGGAAATATCCAATATACACGATCAAGTACCTAAGAACTATCTTATTGATCATGGACAGACCTGCTTATTTCCATCGACTGTTTTCATTATTGAGAACACAGTGCCAAACAGAATCTAAAATGTCCAGTACCACAATGTCTGTAGCACTAGTTCTTCAATTGTACAAGGAAAGAATCATTTCCCTGTTTATTAATCAGTCTTCCAAGGGGATGGTTCTAACTCTCAAATTTTGAATCAAAGAACCAGAAGCTTCTCATTTTCCATCCCGAACTACCATATAATTGGCAACATATTTAAGCATTCTTATCTTTCAAACTCAATGGTTTTATTTTTCTTAAAAAATATGGATAGAAAATAAACAAACAACGGTTCACAAAATCTACCAGAAAGTGTCATGTTGATACAGATGTATCATTAAAAACGTAAGGACACAATAAGACTTTCATATATAAAGGGAAAAAGAAAGTTAAATATATTTGGGCAATTTGAAGGTGTGGTGGAATAATATAAATTTAAACAAGTTCACTTGCACTCACTCCCACTAACATGTTCTAATATTCCAATTATATTACTGAGATCTGAATTCCATGCAACTTTTTTTTTTCTATGGATATAATTTAGAATTAAGAAAAACTATAAGGAACCAAAACCAGGAAGAACTTGGACAAAGTTATCTGCTTGAGTCACGACATACCTTTGCAGGAGATTGATTGAAATATAACCCTTTCATCTGTTCTTTCTCAAACATAAATCCTGTAGGAGGCTGGTCTTTACCATTTCCATGAATCATGAACTTTGATTGTTGCATAAAATCTTCCGCTGAACCAAGCTGCAACATAGATTCCCTTATCAGGACAAGAACATGGTAGTTTCAAGCGTTTAGATATTTTGTGATAAATTATACAGTCATATATCTCATTCATCTTCCTCATTTAACAATTAGTTTCATGTAAAGTGAATTCTCTTATGTCCTTAAGATCACAATTCTAGACATATACTGAATAGATTGTACCAATACATACAGAAAGGCCCTTGATTTTTGTTTTAACAAAAAGGTGTGCAAGCAAAAACAGGGAGAAAATGAGGACCTGCAAAGAGAACGAGTCGTGCAAATCCACGATAATACAAGAAGGATACAAAATGGGTTGCCTGACTAATAATTTCTGAAAAATTACTTTAACAGTCCTAGTCATTACAAGGGACACGAGCATAATATTTCTAATATTGTACAGAGGATGTGGACCACCTCTTCAGTATGTAGAGTTTTGCACTTTTCATGTTCAGAAGATATAGATAATATCACACATTGTCAATAAGCAACATAGTATGATTCAATCACGGAGGTTCATAAGTCAAGATTCAGACATAAATATTTATGATTTGGTTTTATTAACAATCAATCAACATGAATTTAGTATCCTTATTTCTTATTAGAAAATGTTGAAGATTGAACCCCCTGACTATATGACTGTCCCTCTCGAATCTTAAAGAAAAATGAAGAAACATATGGTGTTGTTCAGAAGTGATCCAGTATAATTGCTGTAAATCCCCAAGTTTAGGGTTGTTAATTGATGTTATGCCCTATCTGGGCAAAATAAAATATTTTACCTCTTCAGCAAATACATCAAACGGTCTCTGATCATTAGACACCATAGTGGCACAGATGAATATTGCTTTAGAAATTTTTTGCGGAAAGTGCTCCAGAGCATAAGAAACACAGGCACCACCAGTACTGTGACCAACCAAAATAACCTGCACAAGAATTACACAGAATTTAAGTTTAATCATACACCACTTGCAAATTCCAATGAGTTGAATAATACAAGCTTGTAACCTTTTCATCCTCTGGAAGGTTTTGTAGATAGTCAATCAACGGTTTTGAATACTCTGCTAAAGTAGTAACAGAGTTAGAGTCTGTTAGATCAATACCAGAACCCTTGAGATCAAAGGTGGTGGGAAGCAATCCTACTTCCTCTAGCAAAACAATTGTTTTGTACCAACACCATGCTCCAAAGCCTTCTCCATGTACTAAAATAAACTTTTTTGTTGTTATGTTGTCCAAGTTTTCAGGTACCTGAAAGGTACAACGAAATTAGTTATCATACAAATCAATTCAAGGGAGCAAAATTAATTATCATAGTAATCAATTCAAGGGAGAATAAACACAAAACAGTAAATCACCACACTGCTGTAGTAACTGATTAAAATGATTAAAAGTGCTTGGCTGCATCAAAGTATTTGCAAGAAAAGGAAGCAGACTAGCAATCAAAAGATAGGAGAAGTAGGAAAATGTGATAGTTTAGGGAAATTTAGAGTTCAAAAAAAAAAAAAAAATTATGTCTTAGAAGTTTATAAAGCTAGAAGAGAAAGACTATCTGATAAAATTATAATACTCGAGAGATGTCTAACCACTAACTAATCGACATAAAATTCTGCATGGGTCTCAAGCAAAAGGGAGAGTCTTCAACACACTTTTGCTTCTAGATAAAGAAAAGTAAAACTAAAGATCATAGAACTCTAATTGCAAGATGAGCAAAACAATATAAAGACCCCTACTTTTGAGACTCACTTTTTCATCCCATCAATATAAAAGCAGAATACTTTTCCAACTTCATCAACAACATTCACACAATCACATGGATTATCCAACAAATCCTACATAATTAAGCACTTTTCAGAATCAAACTTTTCATCACAGATCCCATCATCATCAAGAGTATCTTCATCAAATGAAGAAAAAAGTCACCTGCTTTGCTACTGATTCGGGAAGAGTGGTTCTCCTAGAGCTGGTGGAGCCATTGATTCTCCTAGACATGGATCCATCAAACCTCTGGGATAATTGGTGCTGATGAATAGCCATAGACAGAGCTTGCCTGTGCAAAAACTCATCTTCTGCAAGCAGCTTCCTCGGTGAACGATTCACCCTCTTACTTCTGGATCCATTTTCTTTGGTTTCCTTCTTTGACATGCAAATAAATCGGTTACCCATCACCAGAAAACGAGCTCCGAGCAAAACCCAGAAACTGATTTTGGGAAATTGGAAGAAAGTCAAGAGCTTTTCAAGGAAAATGAAGATGAACACATTGTAAAAGTTAATATCTTTGAGAGAGAGAGAGAGAGAGTTGGTGAGGTTTGAGAGGTAGGGAGAAGATTGGTGAGAATAATAAATACGAATGTGAGAGATGAAAACCTGGAAGACTACAACAACTAACACAGCCCAATTGAATTGATACCTATTTAATGGTTTTCTTGTATCTGTATCTTTCAGAGTTTCAATGCTCTGTTTTAACTCTCTGGGAAGACTAGAAAACGCAGTAGAAAGTGAGAAAGCTACTTTGATCTTTCTTTGAAGTGCGACGTGGCTTCTCTGTCGTTGACGGTTTTGCGTTTCTTTCTTGGTATTCAGAGTTGTTGCTAGGTTGCTCCAGGTCCGGTCCTGTGTCCGTGGAGACTCAAGACCGGAAAATATTTCAAGGTTCTCAAAATAAACATTTTAAAAATAAATTAATTGTTCATTGTTGTTAAAAGAATGACGATTTGAAATTCCTAAAACACAACGATGAAATAAAATCATTGTTCATTGTTCTACAAAATATAAACATATTAATAGCTCACAAGTCACAAATTCTCAAAGTGTTTTTTTTTTTTAAATTACGATCTCATAATTACATGCTCCACACAAAATAAAGTAGGAATGTTATACTTCTTAATTTCATCACAAACACATGGAGAAGGAAAACAAAACAAATTGAAGTGAGAAGGCTTTTATGCAATGAATTGAGAATGAAAAAAATATATATTTGAAGTGAGAAAGATCCTTGACCAAAAACAAAAGAAGTGAGAAAGATAGATCTAGAGAGATGATCACACTCCTTCTTCTAATTTTTTGTTTAAATTACAAACCTACATTAAAAAAAAATTAAATAAATTGAGGCTCCCTAAAAATTGTGGCCCTAGGCTTGGGTCTGCCTGGTCTTGCCTCAAGGCCGGCCTTGGGTTGCTCATGTACCAGTCTAAGCTCTCTGAGACTCCTTGACACAAACAGACAGTCAAAGCCATATTTGGCTGTAGTAACACTATCATGGAATCTCTAGTATGAATCTATTTGGCTGTAGTAACACTATCATGGCATCTCTAGTATGAATCTCTGATTTTGTATTTGGAGGATGCAAGCAGGATTCATTACCATTATACAAGTATACAAGTAGCTTGATTTTTTCTTTTTGAAGAAATACAACTAGCTTGATTGTGGTTAGTGGTTACTAACTCCTCGACTACTCAGCTTTTAATTTGAGCTTGAACGTGAAAGTTTGAAAACGACTTTAGTTCATGTCTAGTGAGTTTGAAGAAAAAAAAAACATTTCACTACCATAAACAGTTGCAAAACACAGAAAACTCATCTGTTAAAAGATTTATACAAATAAAGATGAAAACTCAAACCCAAAACAATACAATATCAACCTAATCCAAATTCTGATTGCATAATGACCATAATACCCAAAATTTTAACAAAATTACAGACTATGCCACTCTCTCTCTCTCTCTCTCAACCATGTTCAACAAGACTCGGACTCCGGGCCTCGCCGGTCACTGTTCCGATCAGATATGCCGGCGTCAAAACTGCAAGGAGGCGAAGAAGAGAGAAGAAGTAGAAGAATGAAAGAATGAATGGTGATCAAGGCTTCAATGAATCAGACCAGATCTGATTTGGTTCTTCTTCTTCTTCTTCTTCTTCTTCTTCTTCTCCTTCTCCTTCTTATTCACCAGATTTGTCGGCGCCGAAATCGCAAGGAGGCGAGGAAGAGAAGAGGAGGTGAAGAATGAAATAAGCTTCACCGAATTCGACTTTAATTCTTCTTCGATCTCTACAACTTAGTTTACTCAAAGAGTTATTGAAATTAAAACTCATAGCTTTGAATTTGACAGTAAAAATTAATCCTTTGTAGCTAATTCGTGCTCCTGCTTCGTGCTGCTACTGTGTGTTGTTGTTGTGTGCTACTACTACATGTTGTTGATTCATGCTGTTACTGTGTACAACTACTGTGTGTTGTTGATTCATGCTGCTACTGTGTGGTGTTGTTGTGTGCTGCTACTACGTGTGATGTTGGTGTGTGTTGTTGTGTGCTACTACTGTGTGTTGTTGTGTGCTGCTACTACGCGTGTTGTTGTGTGCTGCTACTGCATGCTGCTATGTGCTGCTATTACATGTGTTGTTGTTGTGTGCTGCCACTACATGTTGTAGTTGATGTGTGCTGCTATTGTGTGCTGTTAGCCTGTTACCACAAGTTATTGATTTATGTTGCTGCTACTGCGTGTGCAGTTGTTAATTCATGTTATTGATGTGTGTTTCTACTGCGTACTGTTGTGTGCTGCTACTGCGTGTGTTGTTGTGTGCTGCTACTGCGTGTGTTGTTGTGTGCTGCTACTGCGTGTGCTGTCACTGCATGTTGTTGTTGATGTGTGATACTACTATGTGTGTTGTTGTTATGCATGTGTTGTTACTGCAAGTTGTTGATTTATGTTGCTGCAACTATGTGTGTTGTTGTTGTGTGCTGTCATTGCATGTTGTTGATTCATGTTGTTGTTGATATGTGTTGCTACTGTATGTGTTGTTGATGTGTAGAAGTGGAGGATAAGGTAGTAACAGAGTTAACCTTCATTGTCTTAGTCTTCTATTACCGCTCTGCTACTACTTCTACTGGAATTAATTGCTACTACACTAAGTTATCACATTGCTACTACTTCTACTGGAGTTAACTAGTACTACACTAAGTTATTGAAAACCTGCTATTGTATTCCATTTACTGAAAAATCTTTAAAAATGAGACTTTTCTCTTCTAAAAACATATTTAATTAGTGTATAATTAGTTTGGTAAATTAAATTATGACATATAACATACAGAGAAAATATTATCTTTAATTGTTAAAAACTGTCTTTATTTGTTTAACAACAACACAAGTGGATTTATTTGTGTTTCAAATCCTTTTGAAGTATGTATATATGATTTGTTTTTTTAAGAATTAAGACATTTTAATTTAATCCGGAATATGAGTATTATGTAATTACGAGAATTTTGGCCCTTAAATCTTGTTAAGCCTTGGGCCTTGGGTACACACTAGTTTTAATAAATTCATGTAATATAACTTAGCCCGATCATATCATTTTCTTTCATTCCTCTACTCTTTTGTTTCTTTTTAATTGTAATGGTTAACGCTTTCATTTTGTGTCTACAAATTCACAATTTTAACTCGCATTTTTTTTTCTGTGGCAGAATCAAACATATGTAAGAATTGCATACCAAAAGTTGCTTATGTTAAACATGAACTGATTCACAAGTAGAGATTACTTGATTGGTTAAAGCACTCCCATCTTTCTTGTATTCCTTTTCTCACTTGCGGAATTGATGCAATGTTCAGAATACGCGTTATAATGTTCAAGATCAGCTAAATGTATAAAAATAGTAATTGCAATGAAATTTTTCTAGAGAACTAGCTCATCAAGAAGACAAGATCAGTCACTCATTTCCCATATTTGGACGAAATGAAGGTCAATGTTAGGTGAGAGGGGACACGCATTATATATTAGGATACCTAAGCTAGCAATTAGCACTGTCATTCTCCCATATTAAACTCTTTAGTCGGTACTACATAGCTGGACCCTGATTCCATGCACATTTTTATTCCACAGAAATACTCACACCCTTTCTCTCTCTTTTGGTGAATAAACCAGTCTATTACTGAATAATAATTGAGACAAGTATGGAGGTTTAAGGAACACAAGTATTTTAAGCAAACCATATATTCCGTGTGCAGATCTCCTTCCTATTCTTATTCTGAACTGTCGATGAGTTTGGCATAGACAAAACAAAAGTTGGAGTAATGCCATTGTTTTCGAATAAACTTGACCTACCTTAAGATATACTTATCAATCATCACAGATTCACATGTTCTGATCTGTAGTATGTGTAGAGTTGGACATACCAAGGCGATTGGCAGAGGAAATTAGCTGGGAACAAGGAGCTTTTCCCCTACCTCTCTGTTCTTCTCTTGTTTTAATTCTCACAAGGAAATCTCGGTAAAAACCCTTCACTACTGCATGAAATGTCACTCTTTGCAATCAAAATCTCTTTCTTCATGAGTAACCCGTCTTCACCTGCACGCTTCCAAACGACTAAAATGCTTCATTTAACATACTCGGTGCAAGCGTGACAAGAGATCAATACATTCCGACAAATAACTTCCCTTTACAGCATTTGTCATATCAGTGATGGGCAAACATCCACAACCCCTAACATCCCCATACATGGAGACCAAATAATTTTGCACAACCAAATTCCACACCTGACATCTAGCATCAGAAATAAATGACCTTATGCAACTCCCTCCCTCCCAAAGGCAATATCCATATTCTCACCACAAGCATCAAGAACATATGGATGACCGAAACTCTGGTCTAATCCCTAATTTAGAGCCTCATACAAAAGTTGATGAGATTAACAAATTCCAAGGTAGCCGTTGCAAAATATCTGGATGATTGTATGAGTAGCAACATGAAGACTAAAACTTGAGCAAAATGCGACCTCAAGATGCATAAAAAGAAATGAAATACCAGAATCAAAAGAGTTCAAAAGAAATAAATATTGAAATCCGAGAAAAAGAAGAATGAAACATCAAAACCGAAGAACAAAAATATCGAAGTCAAAGAAAAAGAATAATATTATGATTCTCTCTTTCTTCAGCATGGATCAGTAACTAAATATGCAGAAATAGATAGAAGTTGGAAAATCAATTCAAAATCATGGCAAGACTAGATGCAAACCACAAATGAGAAACAATCATGACAATGCACACCCTAATTTTAAAGCCTCAATGTATTGTTATTTTTATGCTACATAAGTTCCTTGCCACTCCCACTGACAGGACACTATTCTTCCTTCCCATTCTCAGCCTTATCAACCTAACTTCTTTAAGACATCATCTTTAGCTTCTTCAATTTCAGAGAAGCATCTCTTCTTGCTTGTCATTGGCAATTTCAAGCCCACTTCTTGATGGTCATGAACTCCATCAAGAGAGGGTAGGTTAAGAGTTTGAGGACACAAAACAGGAATAAGAGGCAGTACCAGCAGTGGCCGACTGGCAAAAGTTCATTTAGTAGACTGGGAAAAGCAAGTGGAAAAGCTGCTTCTAATTTAGTTTTTGCAAAAATGTTTTCAGAGGTAATTTTTAAAAGCAACGGTCTGGCTAATGAAGGATGACATAAACCATAAACCCTCCTAAAATATGTTATGCATAGTTTGCCCACAGGACCAAACATTTTATGGCCTTTGAGTAGGATATGGGCCTAATATATTCATGATAGGGCCAGTACTGCTCATCCCGTGTATCACTTAGGGCTAGAACAGCCCAGGTCTAGGAATACGACCTCCCCATTTTAAAGACCTGACACCGCCCTTTCAATTAGAACAAAGAAAAAAGAACCAGTCACCACAAAAACATTTGGTCACCAAAATAGCCAAACAAAATATGCTAAAAATAAGTGAACTCAATGAAATAAATGTTGGAGAATTTCCCATGCCTTCCTGAAAAGAAAAATTCTGAGAATGCAATGTATGATAATTCCAATCCTTATGCATGCTGTGACTCACCAGGCGATTATTACGAGAAATATTGGAAAACTAAATTACAGCCATAATAGTTTCAGAAGGAACACAAAACCTGAAAAAATTAAATAAATAAATAAACAGGCTCATGTTTTGGATTATCCTAAATAGTTGTCGAAAATCAAATAATTTGACGGTTACATTTCAGATGATATTCCTTATGGTAACATTCACAAATTGGCAAAGTTTCATTACGCAACACATGTAATATTCGCATGACTCAAAGATCTGGCAGATTGTTTTTCTTATTCAACCCTTACACTTGCAGAGTGGTACCAAATATGTCTTATATTACTGAAGATTGTTTTATTATGAACATATATCAACATTAAATTCATAGGGAAGAGAAAATAGGGACACCTGGCAAGGTGGCTCCTGCGTCTACAATGTAGATATTTCCCGAGACATACTCAGAGGAGTCATGTATCAAATAACGAACTAGTGATGTCAATGCTGGATCTGAAGTGCCAAATGTTCTCAAAGGGACAGTTCTCATAGCCACATTGTGTAGCCAATCTTTTTGCATAAGACCCTCTGTAATTTCAGATCTGAACAGCCCAGGTGATATTGCATTCACTCTGATCTTGTGTTCCCCCAACTCCAAAGCCATGACCTGTTAAACAAAATACAAAACAGTATAGTTCCATCACTCTACCAATAAATAACATTTTTATAGTACATACCCATACGAAACCCTAATATCAACAGCGTCGAAGATTACGACAGTTTACAAATGAAAAGAAATTTTAAAACAAAAATCTTTAAAGCACAGTGCTAAGATTATGCTATGTGTTAAACAAACAAAGTCGAGGATAATACAACGCCAACAACAAAACATGAAGAAAAGTTAGGAAGTAATATGCTATATGGTGCAAAACTGCAAATAAGACAAACAACTTTGAGTCTACTATACTATAAAAGACCAGCAATTTAGCTTTAAACAATAGTAAGATGTAACTACTGAACTAAAGATACCAGGAATCAAAACTTGTAGACCAAGAATAAAGCCTTTGATAAAATATAAACAACTGAACTACTTCTACTTATAGACCAAGTTCTGTTTTGAAGTATAAGGTCATATTGATTCATTGCTCCTTTATTCATAGACTTAGTAACTTATCTTCTTTAATGCTAATGTTGAGCAACAGTCACCACCCAACATAGCAGGCATCACTTCAAGTAGTTATGTTTCATTACGGGCCAAAATCCATATATTGCACAAATATGACTCTGTTCTCTTGTGTTGTTGATAATATTTTCATAATTTGTACTCCAGTGAAAATACCTTGGACAAGGTGTTTACGGCACCCTTTGAGCAATTGTATGCTAGACCTCCAGGCAAATATCCACGATTAAGACCAGCAATGGAAGATATATTAATGATTGATCCTCCCATATCTGCATTACGCATGCATAGGGAAACATGTTTTGACACCAACCAGGTGCCTGTCAAGTTTGTCTTTAACGTGTTGTTCCATTCCTCCTCAGACAATTCCAATGCAGATGCCACAGTACCTAGGGACCAGAGATGGAAAATGAGAACTGAATTTGAATGCAGTCTTAATTTAAGTTGTCAAGATGGGGTTTACCAGTTGAGGTTTAGAATGTAAGAAGTTAGACAGGTGAGTAATCATGTATCCAAAGAAGGACAATCTACATCAAGAAAATAAAACTAGTAGGGCAGCATCCCCCGTTGGTTTGTGCTGTATCTAGCACTTGTGAGTTGGTGTGCGCACAAATATATGTTTGTCTATACATGCTGGAGCACATATCATACCCAAGTACACCCAAACCATGATACAAATGATGCTTAACAAATCCTATGCAATCGAAGCATAATCTTCTAATTCAAAGATGGCAAGCTTAGACAACATACGGATTACCATCTTTCTACGCAATAAGACAACACAGCTGCAAGGTAATTTGATCAAATTACATGATTTTCACCAGAATAGAAGATAAAATAAAAGTATCATCTTTGTAAACTATCAAGCTGGTTGAAAAGATTTATCACAAATTTCACAAAAAAAGATTATCATATGCCATAAATTAAAATACTGAACGCGCTTGTACGGTTTAAGATGTTCTTTTTTTGGCAGTGTCATCCAACTTTTACATACGTTGGAGACCAAACATATTTGGATTGATAGTAGTAAAGCCAGCAAACGGCCTACAAATGTTTAGACTTTTGAGATTAGTCTAGAAAAAAAGAAAAAAAAGAAGCAACTTTGAATGTCAAGCATATCTCTAGTTATCTCACCCAAATTCATACCAAGCACACTCTAACTAATTTGACATCAGTACTAATCTCATAAATCAGCTCAAACCGAAAGCCGCATTCTACAATATCAAACAATAGCATTGTATATAGAAAGCTGTTACCAAATTCCTACATGTCCAGACAAACATTAAATTCCAAAGCAACACTCTCAATTTCCCCTAATTCCTAAAATATATAACGAAATTAGTTCAGGAAATTCAATAATCAATTCAAAATTATTAGAAAAAAAAACCACAAAAATTAGGTAGAGATGGAAGGCCACCAACCTCTAACACCGGCGTTGTTGATGAGGGCGTCGATGCGACCAAAGGCATCCCAAGCCTTTTGCACAGACTTCTGAATAGCAGAGCCGTCGGCGCTGACGTCGAGCTCAACCGCGAAGGCCCTCGTCTGCGGCGGCGCGGTGGTGGAAAGTTTGTTGATTTCGTCACAGATAGAGTGGAGGCGATCGACGCGGCGTGCGGCGGCGACAATCCGGCAGCCGGCTTTAGCCAAGTCGAGACAGAAGTCACGGCCGAGGCCGGAAGATGCGCCGGTGACCATGACGACCTTGTCGTGGAGGTCGTGCCATGGCTCCAGGTGGTCTGAGACTTGGGTCTTCGTCATTGTAAAGAGTGAATAGGGCTGGTGTGTGCTTTTGGGTGCAAAAAGGTTAGGTGATATTGTGATTGCTTGGTAGGCAATATATATCGTCACGACAAACTTATAACTTTGACGTTGAGAGACCTATGATGAACACGGATATGTCACTCCAGCGGCGATCAGGTATGATATTCGGAATTCATCAAACAAATCTCGTTCGGGTACTAACCAAACCAAAGGAAAAAAACTAGAAAATCATACGTTTAGCAGAAAACAAATTTTCCTGGCAACCAGTGCTCCATAAGTCATACGTATCAAATTTAACGAGAATAATAATCATTAGATTATTCATACGATGCATGGTCTTGATAAATTACATATGTGGCTCGTGAGTCGGAAAAGTTAAAAAAGCTTTGGAAATTACATATGGCATCGTTTCTTCATAGACTATCAATGATTCCGTGGTCCTATTGAGCTTGTAGTCAGTAACTTTCTCAGAAATGTCTTGACTTGTGACTTTGGAATACCTCATCAATCTATGATCAAAGAAGCTTTGAAAAAGAAAATGGATAACCTCTAGCATGTTCTTAATTAATGCCATGGAGAAATAATCAATCTGTATAAATCCCTGATCCAAGCAATGCAATGCTGTTTGTTTTGGTAAATGGATTAGTAATATAACGTTTTTTTGCTTCCAGGATTATTTCAACAAGTGTTTTTCCTTATTCTACACCAGGGTGTCGTTATAGTTATTGTTGTAATATTTGGAGCTATCATTCATCGAATGGAGTATTACCAATGTGTGCTAACCTATTTACAAATCACGAGTGACTAACATTCCTGTATTTAGCATTTTGAGAAGTTGTTATGTTCATCTAAAGCTATGTTGATGTCCTTAACAAATATGTTGCTGTTGCATTGATTTTATAGCTTTGTTTCCGAATAGGACTCCCTAAGTTCTCTAAAACTGCTTTGAATGGCAGGTGCTTTGATGAGGAGGGCAGAGATGTATCAGGAGTACATGAAGCATATTCCAATCCCAACACATCGTGGCTCTGTAATTCCATTTACCTCATGGATGGGTTTAGGTAAATCCATTAAGCAGCTTTGTGGACAACCTCTGCATTATCTCACCAATATTCAGCTAAGACAGTGGGACAAATTGAGGATTGGCAGTGAGGACGAATTCAGGCCCTTGGATGCCATCATTCATCCTTGTAAAGCCGAGGTCACCATATGGCTCATTGAAGAAGTTCACCGAAACACCTCATCTCATCATCATGTAGCCAATATGTGGCTATTGGATCCAATGCACCATGCCTTTGTTGTTCCATCTTTCCCCAATTAGACAGCAGCTCGTGAATGGGTGAAAGGCCTTCACTTTGCTATAGTTTGCTTGAGTTTGCTTGTTAACTTTGTTTTTTTTTTTTTAATGTAAATTTTTGTTACAGTTGAGCACGAAATCAAAAATATTTTGTTTTTCATAACTTGTAAGCCATGAGCCGAGCTTGATTCCAGTAGTTGTCTCGTTCTTGCATCCACATAAACAAGATATGATTCAAATGCACAAGCATCTTGTGTTTTTTTTTATTCCCTTTTGACAGTTCACTCCATGATCATCAACGACTAGCTAAATTTGGAGTTTGAACGGCTCAAGCACAACTTCAGTATTGCTTTGCTTCATTAGGTAGTTGGAAAGGAGCTCTCTTTCTATTTTATGAAAGGGGAACAAGAAGTAGTGAGACTGAGGTGAATAGCCTCTGATTTAAGATTCGGTACAAACAAATTAAAGGTCTATCAGACTACATAGGTACGCTTCAACTGAACAAGAAATAATTAATATAGGAAAAATCATCCAAACAGTGTCTCTAGTTTTTGGTATATCAACTTTACAAAAATTCAAGCGGTATTATCTGTAACCGTAGACTCATCAGAGAACCTCGACAATATTCACCCAGATCAGCCTTCTCTTCTCCCATACGAGAGTAGCTCAATAATTTTGTCGAGTTCGATTTCAAATGGATTTTTTTATACGCAGCAGAGAGAAGATGAAAGTTCCTGAGCTCCAACCCCGAGCTCTTGTTAGATATATCCTGGGTCATGGGGAATTAGGGACCTGGATACCTTATGACTTCTATTTGGCTTGAATGAAAGTGTAGGCCTCCGAGAAAATAGTGGATGTAAGATGTTGGTGATGATGGTAATTCAAATCTGGGTTTAGAATTACAAAGGAGGAATCTTTATTCATGTTCTTCTCTTGCTGGATTTAGCCGTTTAGGCCTGAAAGAAGCTTCTTCTCTTCGGCGGCGTGCTTTTGCAGAAGTTCTTGATATTCAGAAATTTCATCCCCAATGCGACGTCGTTCCGTTCTTCTTCTTCTCCTTTCTCAGAATTCCCTTAAGCTATACAGACCGATTGATCTATGTTGGGTCTTTGTAGGTACAGACGGAACCATCAACTTTAAGAGGTACAGACGGAAGCATTCAAATGCAGAACTAATGAAAAACCAAGAAAAACTAATAACAGAGTTGTCCTGGCTACATCAATTTGAAGTAGATTGATGGCGCATCACATCACATAGTACACAATTTGGAAGGGAAACTATGGTGATTCCATCACCTGAAAATCACAGTCCTCCCAAATCAGATGCAAATTGGTATAGCGATCTGGTGATAGAAGTGCAGAACAAGGAGGTGAAGAGACTGAGTCCCGCGTGATTGGAAGTAAGGTGTATTGATCCTCAGGTATCTCTTTCAGGTACTCAGCTGCACTCTCCTGCTGAAAATCACAACATAAAAGATAGTTAAATGAACAATACAGTTCAGAATTATCCAAACTAACGAAATAGATGTGCTGCAAAAGAAAGCATTTGTAAATTTACCTCCACTTCAGTTAACTGAGAAGGTTTTGGTGGAGATGAGATGTTCTTGGATGGAGTTGGTCCATTTATCATCCAAAATATATCCATTTGTTCCATCTCCGAAGCCTCTCTCCTTGCTTTGATGCACAGGCTATGGTCATGAAGGAAACCTTCGTTCTCATATTCACAAGAAGATGCCTCTGACACAACAATAGAAGTCTTCTGAAGCGGTGGCTTCACTGTGTAATTAGACACATCATTTAGAGGCTTTCGGATGCTTCTAGTCTTCACTTTACCAGAGGTTTTAGATATGCCTTTCTTATTGCTTGCATCAGCAATGATTTCGGGAAAATTGTTCAGAGCAGGCTTTCTTGTTGCTTTGGTGAAATCAGGCTTCCTCCTATTTGATAGGTCTCCCAAAGGTTTCCTTCCAGCAAGTCCACCTTTCTTTGTTGATTTAAATGCATCACCCTTTCCCGCAACAGAAGCTCCTGTTGTAGATGATATTGTTAGACCAAAATATCATAGGAAGAATTTGAGATATTACGGAATAGCATAGCAAAAAACTTGGTGAGTACCATCAGAGTGAACATTGAGGTTCTGATCTTGCATAAAACGAAGAAGTTTTGATGCCATTGGTATACTCTTTTTAGCCAACTGATTTTAATTCTCTGCTAACTGTAAAAACAAATGAAAGAAAGTAAGAAAATAACCATGCATAGTATTCATTGCATAAACACATGTTTAGTACCATCTCATGTACAATATGCCCCCTTTGTTCAAATTGTCCATTGACAGTTTAGGATAAAAGAAAACATACAGCAGAATTTTAAGCCTAACTGGACCATTGCATAGAAACATTTCAAAGAAAGATATAGTCACGAACATCAGATCAAACATGTGTTTATGAAAACCCATCTCAGAAACCACATATGAAAACCCAGAAAAGAAACCCCATCTCAGAAACCACATATGAAAACCCAGAAAAGAAACAATCTGAATCTGTACTATCAATTAAAGAACCATAAAGAACCCATTTCAATCAGAACCTGGAACAACTCTTAGTCCCCACAATTCACAAAATCAGGTCTCAAGTTTATATCTTGATACATACTACTGTATACCCATTTCAAACCATTACACGAAGCCCCAAAAACAGAACCTAAATCTCATTAATCGTGATGACCGATCTCCACAAACCCTAAAATTCAGGATTTCAATTCAATTGAAGCCATGGCATGCGGTGATTTGAACAAACAAAACCCTAGAGATATGAATTAAAATCAGAAAATTGAGAAAGCTCACCGATAAACGAAAGAGCGAGATGCGAAGAAGATAGCTCTTGGAATTTGAGAATTTCGTTTCCCAGTTTTTCTTTTGATGATTTTATTTTATTTTATTTTTTCTGTTTCGTCGCGTTTATATAGAGCGCAATGGGTTCCAACGGTAACTGCATATGGTATTACATCGATGTCCCTCATCTGTTGCATAATTACAAGCTGCACCATTTAGTATGATGACGATATAACCCCTATTTAAAACTAATCTTACAACTCTGCCATTCACACTCTCTTCCTCCCTTTTGCCTAAGCTTCTCCTCTCTTTTACTTCTTTCTGTGAACAAGAGAAAGACTTTAAATTGATCATTTTTCATGCATTCAGGTGAACTTATTCTAGCCAAGATGGATGCAAGCAAAAACAACATATGACAATGAACACTAACACCAGAAGTTAACGAGGTTCGGCCAACTTGCCTACATCCTTGGGCGACCAAGATGATGATAAATCCAGTAATGAAGAAGATTACAATCATAAACCACTCCTCTTTACCCCTCTCAACAGAGGAGCCCTAATTTCACCCATGAAAAAAAAAAAAAAAAAACCTTACTAGCATTCCTTTCCAATAAGATCTCACAGGGAAGCATCCCCAGCTCGCTAAAAAATTTATAGGTTTCTCACAATCCAGCCTTAAGGACTTCAGCGTACTGATCCTTTGCTGACAAAGACCGTATCATGCTGTTCTTCCTCTCAGTTGCGAATATTCTACCGATTTTGATTCCTGGAGTCCAACAGGATTCAACTTTGATCAGATTTCACCATTCCAAGCTGTTTTGAGCCCCAAAACCGACATTGAACATCCCCTACCTTTGGTTGAATTTGAATCTGCCCAGTTTGGGTCACATGACTCACATCCACTCCTCCTTCCCTTCCATGCTGTAAAAAAGTTTCAGCCCCGGCCAATAGGATAAGAATATCTATGGAAATCATATATAGAAATATAGAATTGACTTGAATATGAAAAGTAGTGGGCAAGTGGAAATTTAAACCTTCAAATGAGATATTACCTAGTTTAGGTGAAGCCTCATCCCGTCATCCGCTGATGAAAGAATATTAGACAGTTCTCCTTGCTACTGCATCACTGCTTCAACAAGTCCTGCATAAAATGCATGTTTTGCAATTCTTTTTAGGACTTGGTGGAACTTGCTTTTGGTCATACTGACTAGTCCCTCCCATTCACACGTCATAAAATCCTATCTGATGCATAGTACATAACAATGCTAGTGACTAAATATATGACAACTTGCAAGTAGTGACCTCAAGCGTTTAAACTATTACACCATCTCAGATACATAAGAAAAATCTGTGTTTAGTGCCTCACGAATAAGTCAAATGAATCTGCAATGGCCAAATCACTAGTTACAAGTTTTGTTGATACTGGTTATCACTGATACCTCAAGTTTTTTTTTTTTTTTTTTTTTTGTGTGTGATGCAAAAGAAGAGAAAACAACAGCAACAACCAACAGCAACAACAGGACTATGAAGAACGTGCACAAACAACACTACAAGAGCAATGGACCTAGATTACAGCAGCTCTCCAATCTAACAAGATGGGAGAGAACTGTCGTTTCAAAACCATCAAAACAATAGCAGTACAAATAGTTAAACACATAGCATTTTACGGAGCAGTTGAAATGTAAAATCTCCGACACAAAATTCAGTGTGTGCGCTTTGAATTAATGTTGTGATAGAGTTACCATGCGCAGAATAATCTAAATTAAAGTTATTAAACTACATGAACACGTACAGGAGAATTTAGGAAGACATAACCTACATCTCATGACAAATTACTCTTCAAATAATAATGACTGATGAAACTTAATACGAACCTGCAGTTGCTCTTCATCCAAACAGTTTCAAAAACTGACTTAATTCATAATTAAATCACAGGACATCAAGACTCAACCATCTAATACCGACCCCAAGAAAAAAAGAAAAAGAAAAAAAGACTCAACCATCTAAAATTGCCATGCCAACCTTTCAGCCATATCACAAACACTTATTAATTAATTATTACCTGATCTCTTTAGTGATTAATCACCAGCTTGACAACTCTGTTGCAATTTCAGAGTCTGCATTCATATATATTGCCTACAGATCTGCAGTTTCAGGTGATCACGGTGACCTCCTCGTTCTCTGTGAGTCTATTTTCGTATCTGTTCAACCCTGCTGGGAAACCAGGAGACTCCTTCAATTAAATAAAATAATTTGTCTCAATATTTTTAGAACACAGTGAATACTTTTACAGGGCACGCAACTTTGTATAGATCATTACAGGGCACCGATTTCCTTTTCATACAAGAATAATGGTGGCTTTAATTTTATAGAAGGGATACATCATGCAGCCTAGCAATTCTTAAAAGATACCAAAACAGAAAATAAACAAAGAAATCTCATCGATGAATAAGTAAAATTACCTCAAACTCATTCATAAAAAGCTAATGTGGACGTCACAGTTGTCGGGCCAGACAGGCATTACGATACTCCGACGACTTCCATTGATGTAAACTTCCTTCACAGGTGTGTCTCGCAGAAAGAGTGGCAGGTTCATCAGCTTAGGACATCTGGCAATGCCCAAGGAATCAAGGCATGGCATAATTGTAAGTTCATCACCTCCAACTCCTTCCCACTGTTCCCACTCAGCCATGTCCAAGATGATGAGGTCTTTCAATTTCGGGAAGAAAACAGAGGATGAGGATGCTGATGTCTGAGTGTCCATGATTCCCAAAAATTCATCTCCAACCGTCTTCACTTTCTTCATTGCGCCTATGGCTATCTCCTCAAGGAAGGGCAATTTCCCAAGAGGAGGCAAACATTCACATTCACCCCAACCTTCGAGACAAAGATATCTCAAATTCTGCAAGGATATCATCCAACTGGGCACCCTGGTGCTACCATACCCAGCAATACTTAAAACCTCAAGATGTTGATGCGGCTGTAACGCCTCCAGATCTTGAGATGTCTTATATAACCATAGCGTCAAAAACCGAAGCTTTGTATTCGACAAGGGAGCCTTCTCTGCATCACTCGTAGTATCCTTCAAATTCTCCTCGAGTTTAATCCTGAGACTACCAACATGAAAAACCTGGAAAAAACTGTAAGTAAAGTGATCATAGCATAGTTGTTTACCTTCCTCCAACTTCCAGACCTGGTTTCCACATCTTCCCCCCATCAATGGAAAGGATCCATCTCATTTTTATGAGACCTATCAAGAATACAAATGCAATAAAAATTGATTAACATGATATAACCATACATGATTTGAGTTTATTGATCAATAAATGATGACTTAAGATGATTGGCGCTGACCTTGCTCTTGCTCGAGCCTAAACCATTAAGCCTTTAATTATTTACACTTTGCTACCATCTCAGCCGAGGATGAGAGCAGCACCAGTTTTAGTTGCATCTCTAACAATGTGTTTAATTTATTCACCAATAGCTAATAAATCTGCTAATCATACAGGGACCGATCATATCCTTCTACCATACACTTCTTATGTATGGGACTCACATATTAAGCATACACTTCTCCATTTAACCTGTGTACGAAGTGCAACAAAACACCACTGTATAAGCTCCTTCATTTGGCTTTAAAGCTCGGTCCATTTATAACAACAGGCGAAGGAAATGATGGAAAATAATAAGAATAATTTGATTGACACTTCAGCTACCAGTAATTTCCACAGGAGCATTCGCCATTCCTAAAATGATGAAACCTTTTGGCATCTCTCACAACTATTTCTCTACCAACCACTCTTGACATATACTTAAAGGCATTATGGCAATCCCCACAAATCCTAAGATTCTTAAAAACTCTGATTGTGGCTCCAAGAGGAAGCTTCATGATCCCAAATGCAACGGCAAGCTTCTCACTGTGAGTAGACAAGGAATTCTCTTTATGCTCAGATTCCATTTCATGCAACGCAAACTTTGTGTCAGGAACATATCCTAATTTCCTCATTTTGAGAACCAATTGCTCTAGATACTTGTACACCTCATTCACCTTAGGGTGCCGAGTATCACCAACCAAGAAGACATGGACCATATTATCAACGTCAATCCAACTACAACCAGGTTCTTTCTTGACCCCCCGCTCCCTCATTAGATTTCGCACCTTAGCCACATCGTCCCAACGGCCTAAAGCAGCATACAAGTTTGACAAAAGTACATATGTTCCATCATGCTTGGGCACCAGCTCAAAGAGTCGTTCCGCAGCTTGAATACCTAAATCCATATTCCCATGCGTCCGGCAACCAGCTAGTATAGCCTCCCATATCGGTGCACCTGGTTCAAATGGCATTGATTTGATTAAGTCCTTGGCCTCTGTCAACTCCCCAGATCTGCACAACAAATCAATCATACGAGCATAATGATCTTCACCAGGGGAAATACTGTAAGAGTCATGCATTGAACGAAAATAATGGCGCCCTTCTTTAACTAAACCAGCATGACTACAAGCAGAGAGAATAGTGAGGAAAGTTATTCTATCTGGCAGTATATCTTCCTCCAACATTTTTTCAAACAGACTTATTGCTTGGACACCATATCCATGTTGTGCCAGAGCCGCGATCATAGCATTCCATGACACGGAATCAACAGAAGGCATTGTAAGGAACACACAGTCAGCACCATCCACAACACCACATCTCGCATACATTGTGATAAGTGAATTTCCAACTGAAAGGCTTGAATCATGTCCCAAGCATATTACTTGAGCATGGAGCTGGCGTCCATTCTCCAATGCCCCCAGAGCAGCACACGACATAATAGCTCCAGCAAATGCATAATCACAGGGTTTAAATCCATCTAATCTCATTTGGTTAAATAGCTTCATAGCATCTTCCCCATATCCATTTTGAGCTAAACCAGATATTATTACAGTCCACGTTAGACCACTCCTTTCTGGCATTTCCTCAAAGAAAGATTTTGCCTCCTGGATGCGGCCTGCATTCACATACCCTGACAATATCGCATTCCATGAAACAAGATCTCTGACGGACATATTATTAAAAATATGTCTTGCTTCATCAATTTTCCCACACCTAAAGTATAGAGTGACCAATGCGTTGTTCACAGATAAAGAGAAGTCCACAGTCGGCTTTGCTTCAGATCTTAGAATATAAGCATGCAGCTGCTTCCCATGCTTAAATAAGCCATTGTTAGAACAAGCACTGATTACACTAGTGTAAGTATACTCATCCTGGCGAATCCCCATCAAATGCATTTCCCTAAACAATTTCAACGCTTGATGAGAAAAACCGTGATGCACATAACCCGAAATCATCGCATTCCACGCCACTTCCAATTTCTCATCCATACCGTCAAGCAACTGCCTAGCACCATCAAGGTCTTCATTCCTCACATATCCAGTAATCATGGTTGTCCACGACAGCTCATCTCTCTTATCCATTTCATCAAACACCTTCCTCGCCGCAGCCACCACCACCGACGGCGAAGAAGCACACTTAACATAAACACACACCAACGCATTCGACACCGAAGTGGCCAACAACACTCCAGACTTAACAATCGCACAATGCAGCTGCCCACACTGCCTCTCCTCCTCCACAATAAGCGCAAGTCCACTGAGCACACTGGTAAACGTGAAATGATCAGGCCGAAATCCGCCTCGCCTCATCTCCCTAAACAGCTCCAGAGCAGCATTGCCGTCCCTGTTTTGCGAATACCCCGTGATCATGGCATTGTAGCTCACAGTGTCTCTCATGCTCACCGGAGTCTCGCTGAACACTCTCCGGGCCAGAGTGACATCCCCGACGCCGGAATAAGCCGAAACCAGAGTGGTTCTGGCGACGATGTCCGGGTTGGGAATTTCGTCGAACAGGTGGAGTGCATATCTAAGATTGTTGGATTTGCAGTAGACGTCAATCAAACGGTTGAGAATATGACCACGTGGGCTGAACCCGGAAGCGATCATGTGGGCATGGATGGTTCGGGCCAAAGAGAATGAGGCGGCGCGTCGGGGGCAGCATAGCTGCAGCTGGGCGGCGTAACGGCTAGCCGCCACTGTAAGATGGTGAGGAGGAGAAGAAGAGAGATGAGATGATATGATGTTGGTGGTTAAGAAAAACTATCAATTTTCTGGAATCACGCTGGTGGCATTGGGAAGACGCTTATCGCTGCACTTGTTATGTGTAACTACCTCGGATGGTTCCCTGAGGGTAAGTACCAACCGCGACGTGGTTAGAGTTAGATGTTGCATTTGTGTGAGCCTCGACAGTTTTCTTTTCTTCCAAATATTTATGCTCTGTTTTCTCTTGCGCAATTCTCTTATACAAATAAGATATCAGGAAGCCTAACTAAGTAATTAATTTGCAAGCTTCTGTGCCTAGCTAACTAATGAGAGCGTATTCAGCGCACCCGGGTGCGCCGCGCACCCGTCTATCTCCACCGTCCATTTGACGCGGACTTTTGACTTTTTCAAAATGGACAGCGGAGATGGACGGGTGCGCGGCGCACCCGGGTACGCTGTATAATTTTCGCTAATTAACGTGCAAGCTACTGCATCTGAAGTTTTGATATCTTGGCTTAGTGAACTATACACTTCATTAAATAGGTAAGGGGCTTGGGTGCTGTTGGTCTTAGTCAAATTATGGCAAGTAATGTGAAGGTTTCGGTATCACATCTGGTCTTGGCATGGTCTTGTCCACATAAACTCACATTTGTTTTTATTCAGATGATGTTATAGTAACTTTTCTGATGTCTTGGTCTTGAATTCTTCTTGAAACAATTTTTTCTTTCCGCTGTTACAAGTACTTATCGATTCTTGATTGATTTACACAAAGCTTCATATATTCCACTTTTCTGTATTTTTGACATCTTGAATGTATTTTGTGAATTATGGAACATTGACATTGTTCTTTCCACTACAGGAAAGATAGTCTTTGCTGCTCCTTCTCGACCGCTCGTTACACAACAAATAAAAGCATGCCATAATATTGTAGGAATCAGGAAAGCATGGCAACTAATGATGTCCCAGGAGCAAATCTGACCAGATCTGTTGCAAGTGCTACTCTCCCTACTAAGCATCCGAAAGGTATATTGAATATTACTTGAGAAGCATCCGGACTTGTTCTTTTTCTTTGACTCTTTCCAGTGGATTATTTATTTCTTTATCATTTCTACATTGAAGTCCTGATGCTTAGAGCTGCTAGATTTAGTGATCCCTCTCTCTGACTGGAATCTTTGCAAAACTATTTTATAGGATTGATGCCCATGTTGACCTATTTTCTCATACATGGTACCCGTTATATATGTACCAAAATACGTGCAAAGAAGCCAGTCGATGATGTGAGGGAATTCATTAACGAGGAAGATGAGTAAGACCATACTTGTACTATTGTGAAGCTGCATAATTTCATGTTTATAAGCTTAATTAAGATGAAGCTATTTCACTGAACTGCTCAGGATATCTTCAGAGGTTGATATATCTGATGATGAAGAAGATGAAACAGACTACTATTCAAATGATAGTTTCATAGATGCCAGGATAAATCCTACGGCTGCAACCAGTGGAATTGACATGATGGCAGTGTACAGGTCTCTCTCTCTCTCTTCACTTTAGTTGAGAACTTGAGATACATAATAGCTATCCAGCTTTATTGAAGTTCAATTCAAATAGATCTATTCTTCGGTTGGTTAAGCTGGCATTTGTTTCAAAAAGTTATATATAAGTTCCGAGATGAAGTGAGAGTAAAGGTTGGCCTGACAAATGTATTACTTTTTCCCTTCTTAATACATTTTCCCTTATATGCCGTGAATTTGGTTTCTTAGATTCAGTTGGTTCATAATTCTTTGCCATTCTACTTCTCATCTAGTTTCGTAACCTTCATACGCATGGATGCATTTGCTCTCGGCTCTGGGGACTGGGGTTTTGTTTCTGATCAGTCACAGCCGAGCCCTAACTTGTCAAAGTATAGAGCAATCCTAGCCGAGCTAGGTAAGATATTATGCCAAGCTAGTCGACATATTGAAATACTTTTTCACTCTGAAAGAACACAGCAAGACAGTGAAATCAAAACACATGTCCCTGTTAGAACACACCTGTCTGACATGCCTGGCATTACACAACAGGTGTCCCCAAAATGCAGCGCTATAAAAGGGAAGCTGTGCAAGCTCCTTCACTCGTCTATCCTCAAACAACCTAAGCTACTTTAACCATCCATCTTTGCTGCGAAGCAAGTAGAAGCAAATCATCCAGGTGCAAGCACATCAAAGCAAAATGATTGCATGCGTGCAGTGTGGAACACGCAGCAACCCCTGCCGGTGCAAGGTGGTCGGCCCTACTTTGGGGTTCCTGGCCTTCGCCGCCGCGGCGGTCGTGGAGTGGCCTGTGGGGGCTGTCGTTTACATCTTCAAACACATCAAGGGTCGCCGAATCATGGCTCATCCCGCCACCGTTGTTGACCCCAAAGTTAACAATTCCATTCCCATTTAAAAAGCCCTGCTTACTTTGTTTGGTTTCCTTGTACTATTGCTCCTTGATTTAGTTAGTCTGTTTTCCGCGTAATCCCGTCTGCTCTTACTAAATGTAATGAAATATGGGTTTATAATTTTATATACATCCTACTCGTATCATGAATAAGTTGTTGCTCTAGGTTGATCGTTTCTGAATCTCAGCAATATAGACCATCATTACCCTGAAAAGCCTCCATCCTAGTTTAGCAAGAACAGCCTGATTCATGTGTTTTGTAGCTTTCAGACCCAAACCACCAGTGTGTTTTGGTCTGCACACTAATTCCCAGTTGGCTAAGTGGACTTTCTTTTTCCCATTGCAATCACCCCAAAAGGAAATTTCTATTTGTTCTATCAAGTTTATCACATACAGACATTCCAAAGATGCAAAAATCTGACTTGCAGAGGTGACATTCCAAAGCAGAAACGTGTTCTTCCACAATGACTTTACCCACCCATTCAAAAAACGTGTTCTTCCACAAGGACTTTGCACCAACTTTCCAATTGTAATTTTACGCATGTCTCTCATGTTACTAGATTTTTTCTTTCGTCATGTATCATATTACTAGATTTTTTTTCATCATGAACCAATCAGATGGTAAACCATTGATGTGATAGTGAAACAAGTGAGCCACTTCCAACTTTTTTTTTTTTTGGAAATGACTTATTTTCTAAATTGAAGGGTTACGGCAAAGGGTTGGGATGCTTTTCAAGAATCCACTTTTCTCTGGACTTGGGTTTCCAAAAAATGGCTTCCTATCTCTAAATTCCTAATACTGCCTGAACTCCGTTTCTAGACAAATATAGGACAGATTATGGGACTGAGAAAGAGCTTTTAAGATTCCTCTAATTCTAGCTAAAAGCTGCTTAATCTGCTTTAAAATAGCACCAAAAGTAGATTTGTTCCGCTCAAGAAAGCATTGGCCAACCCTTTAGTTATCATCGCATTACCATGAATATTTAAACACCAAGTATCACGGGTCCACATAGCACAAAATCAGAAAATGCAACATCTGAACACTATCACAAAAGCATCCAACAATCCAACATCTGTCTAATCTTTTCCTTATAATCCAAGTATCCAACAATGAATTTTCTGTTTGAAACCTTAAGCTGGGCAACAATCACTTGAGTGGCAAAAGTTGTATAAACATAAACTCACAAGGCAACAATTCTCAGTGGTATCCCCAACGCTATTGCCTCAATGGCTTGTTTGTTGGAACCTCAAGCTGGGCATAATCACTTGAGTGGCAACAATCTATTTAACACAAACCAACAAGGCAACAATTTTAATAGTCTCCCCCAACAAATGCGTTGGTTGTTTTTTTTTTTTTTTTTTGATACGACAAATTAGTTAGTTGTTGGAACCTCAAGTTAGGCAAAATAATCACTCGAGGAGTGGACTTTCAAGGATGGCAACATGTTTGTAGAATGCTTTAGATCTCATAGGCAACCTTTAGGGACCAATTCCGACTAGTATTTTCTTAACTTGCAGATACACTTGTTTTTATGGGATCAATTTGCAAACCTTGACATAATTGTTACATTGTAACAACCAGAAATTGCAGGACTGATGGAAAACGATACCCCTCGACTTGTATTCTGTTTAACCCAAGAAAAGACAAAGTACCGATGTTTGAATTGTTATCTCATCCATATTACTAGATTTTGCATTATATCATGTAAATGTATTCTCCATTAAGCAGAGAAAAAGCAAGGCTCTAATCCAGATTATATCAAAGATTGATAATCAAATGGCAAACCATGGAATATCTGAAACCCACCACCATGAAAATTGAAAACAAGCTAATATAGTACCATGTAAATCTATTTATCTGGTGTAGTAGTGTATCTGTATACCATAGGCTTTCTAACAAAGTAAACTACCAAACATCAAAACCCACAGATAATAATTTCAAGATATATGTTATTTTGGCGTAGGACTTTAATTACTCACCTTCTCTGGTTTCTTTCCTTTTGGTTTATTTTAGAGGACTTATTTTCTGAGTAGAGAGGTTGTGGCAGAGGCTTGGGATGCTTTTCGGCTTCAAGGTTCCAACCGCTTGTGGGGGTTTGCTATTAAGTGATAATGATATCCGCCAGCAAATACCTGCCGCTAAAACCTAGCAGAATCTGCATCAGTTCCTTTGCTAAGCCCATCTGAAATTGAATTCAATGAAAACAGTATCAAAACAGGTAATGTGAAATTGAAAAAAAATCAAGATCCTTGTGAGATTCAGTTCTTTGCCAAATGGTATATAAGTGCACTGAGAAAAATTAAACAAAAGACAGGGAAAACTTGACAATTTACCTTTTGGGGTAGTGAAGTTAAACCGTTTGCTAGGAACTGAGTAAGGCTTCATCCGTGGTGCTTCATTTTTTTTGAAGTATTCCTCCATCTTCAAAGTACTGTAAGTTATCCCATATACTTCAATTACAACATTACAAGTAACAATAGCTGGGGTGGAAAACCTTTTTCTCCTTAAACTCCAAAAAATTCCTCTTTTCATACGTTCTTACTTTCCCATATGCTTTAATCAGGACATTAAATGTCATAAGGTCTATGTTTATTCCCATTAGCTGATATTCATCATACCACATCTCTATCTTATCTATTGCCCACTTTTCTTATACACATCAAGAAAGAATTGAAAGTAAAAACATTAGGCCCCTTTCAATCATATTGTATCCGACTATGCATGTGTTATATCCAACTCCCAGTTATGAAATCTCAGCTAGAACTTTGTTGAAGATTGCAGAATCATGAAACTCCTTCCCAATGGCTCCAATGTGAGAAAAAGAACTAAGCCAACAGTAAATGCCACCAAGTCCAGTTAAATACCACCAACTCTCGTATAAGAAAGCAACTCTAGGACACCTTTATACTTTCTGTTCTCAAGTAAAATCCAGCTATGCGATTCCATGTTAAAATACTTAATTCAGTAACCTACATCTGCAATCATTCGACATACCCTTGGAGGCATAACTTATATTATTGCATTCCAAAAAAAATCATATTCCTTAGGGGCATTTTGTCAAACAACTGACCAGCAACATCCACGCCCAAACTTTCCATAAATGCATGGAGAACAATGAATTATTCAGAAATAAATTCCACTCCTCACAACTAGCATCGATGGACTTATGCACCTCCCATCAAAATGTATATCTAATTTCTCACCCCAAGTCTTGAGAACACTGTTAGATAAGTGAGATTAGCTAGTCTAAGCCACTTATGGATACCCCCAAGGCAACAATGAGTTTTCTCTCGAAACCTCAAGCAGGGCTAAATCACCTGAGTCACAACAATCATATTAAGATAAGCTCACAAGGCAACAAATCTCAGTGATTTCCCCAACGCTAATGCCTCAATGACTTGTTTGTTGGGACCTCAAGCAGGGCATAATCACTTAGGTGGCAACAATATTTTAACATAAACCGACAAGGCAACAATTCAAATAGCCTCACCCAACACTATTGCATCAATGAGTTGGTTGTCAAAAAATCAAGGTGGGCAAAAATCACTTGAGTTTGAAGTTCCGGGGATGGCAACATGTTTGCAGAATGCTTTAAATCTAGGCAACCTTTTAGGGACCATTTCCGACTAGCATTTTCCATACTTTAGGATACCCTTACTTCTATGGAATCAATTAGCAACCTTGACATAATTGTTACATTGTAACAATCAGAAATTGCGGGACTGATGAGAAATCCCTTAGATTCCGGTCTGGAAAGCATGTCGTTTAACCCCAAGAGAGGTAGAGTACCAATGTTTATGTTAATGTATTCCCACAGATTCATTATATGCTGTACATGTATTATCTATGAAACAGATACAAAGTATACACACCTCAGTTTTGTCATATCATGTAAATGTGTTCTCTATAAAGCAGACCAAGGCTCTAATCCAGATTATACCACAGATTGATAATCAAATAGCAAAATCATATCAAGTAAATTTGTTCTCTATTATGCAGACCAAGGCAGCATGCTTATAAGATAAACCGACAATGTTCTCATCTCAGAGGCAACAATTAGGGACCAATTCCAACTAGTCTTTCAAAACATTCATATAAGCCTCATTTCATTGGGATCAAATGGCAACCTTGATGTTACTTTGTAACAATAATTAAGGGACTGATGAAAGAAGAAACCCATCAGAAAAGGAGCACCAATATTTTGAATTGAGATTTCACGCATGTCTCTCTCATATTACTGGGTTTCTTCATCATACCTTGTAGATTTAACGAGACAAAATCGAAGGGGCTAATCAAGATCATATCACTGATTGATGATCAAACCACCCACAGCCGCGCATATATCTGAAATTGAATCAACGAAAACCAAAATCAAAAACCTAGATATGAAATTGAACAGAATCAAATGGACTATTAAAGTTAAGCCTTTAAATTTCATTATCTTTTAACATACCAAGAGAAAATCTTTCAAGTTAACTACTCCCCCAGGCTAAGTTTTCAACGAAAATTTTCATCATACATCAGATTATGTACAACCCTGCATAATCCTTGTAAACGAAATAAAACATGAGTAACAGCAATCAAAACAATTTGAAAACAAACATTCTTCTTTGAGGAAATTTACATACATTAATACTACTATGTAAGCAACTTTGCAATCAATAGACAAAAAATTTGTTAAAGATCCTTTGTTTACTGTAACTTTAAAAGCTCTTCCTATTTCCATTCTACTCAAAAACTGCATGGTGTGAACTACAATCCTCTCTAATATAATCAGCATATTTCATTAGCTCACCAAATCCATCCAACAAAAGGTAAATTTCATTTCTCAGCTGATTTGTGGTGTCCCCCACCAAAAAGAGGGAGAATCCATCACCCACGTCAACCCAAGAAAGTCCAGGAACCTTCCTTACCCCAAATTCCCTCATGTAAGTCCTCACTCTAGCTAGTTCCAACAACCAGCAGCAGCATACATGCTAGCAATTAACACATGGCACCCAGAATGCTCAGGTCTCATCTGTAATTGCATCTCAGCTGCTCATTCCCCTATCTGTGTTTCCATGGATCCAACAAGCTCCAATAAGAGTGGCCCACATGGCACAAGTTGGCTTGAAAGGCATCGGCTTGATGATATCCTTTGCATTATGTAATAAGAAATTTGAGGGCCGACTCCGCGAAAGGCTCATCAGGAGACCATAATTCATTTTGAGGCAGCAATATTTGTGGCTGGCTAGTCCTCTTGCTTCTTTCACTACCTTTTGCAGATGCAATGTTTTTCTTCACAAATTCAAAGCACTCTGATACGTGACGTCCATACCTTCATTTAAATTGCAAAACACGAATATATAAGGTAGAAGTTCATGAGCACAGTAACTAAACAATCATGGAAATCAATATTAATAAACTTGTAATGATATAAGTACCGAAACAACCCATCAAAGTTGCAGAGAACTATTCATCTCGCAGACTTATAAATTAGGCAGTAAACAGTTATTAGAATTTAGCACACTCCTAATTTCTTCAGCAAGAATGTGAAAACTTTAGTTATTTCTCATTTTTTTCACAAGTCTGCTTCTCAGAGCCAAACCGGAACTTTCAAGTTCAAGACCGTGAAAGAACTTTCAACAGATTCCATTTCAAGGTTTCAAGTAATTGTTATTTCCAAGATCAAACATGTTCCATGATTACAAAATTTACAATCTGCATATGTACTAAGTACTAACACATTAGGTATATGGTCACATTACAGGACTAGTATAAAACTAGTAAATAGAGGCTTACAACTTAGCATTTCAGATACATAATGTATAAGAGACATTATGAAATTTAAATTTCAACAGTATACAGCAATACAGGCTTAATGCAATATCAAGGCAAATCTATAACAGCACCCCAAAAGAGGCCTCAAAACAAATGCAATATGACTATATGATACAGAAAACAACAAAAAACATTTTCATACAAGGTCATTAAAATCATAACCAGTTGCATGAAAATTAATGGGAATAGTACCTTACTGCCTCTTTGCTTTAATATCTTTCTTGAAATCAAAGTTCGGCTCACAAAAAATATGTTAACAATCCTTCGTTTACTGTAACTTTAAAAGCTCTTCCTATTTCCATTCTACTCAAAAGCTGCATAGTCTGAGCTGCAATCCCCTCTATAATCAGCATCTCTCATTAGTTCACTTAATCCATCCAGCAAAAGGTAAATTTCATTTCTCAGTTGATTTGTTGTGTCCCCCACCAAAAAGAGGGAGAATCCATCACCCATGTCAACCCAAGAAAGTCCAGGAGCTTTCCTTACACCCAATTCCCTCATGTAAGTCCTCACTCTAGCTAGGTTATTCCAACGACCAGCAGCAGCATACATGTTAGCAATTAACACATAGTACCCAGAATGCTCAGGTCTCATCTGTAATAGCATCTCAGCTGCCCATTCCCCAATCTCTGTGTTTCCATGGATATGACATGCTCCGATCAGAGTGGCCCACATGGCAGAAGTTGGTTTGTAAGGCATCCTTCTGATAATATCTTTCGCATTATGTAATAGACCAGCCCTCCCATAGAGATCAACCATGCAAGCATAGTGCTCCAAATTGGGAGTTATGCCATACATACTCACCATCCTTTCAAATAGAATTTGGCCTTGGATTACAAGTCCTGAATGACTGCATGCTGATAAAATGGAAACCATGGTTACGTGATCTGGTCTGATGTTTAAGCTATTCATCTCTTCAAATAACTTCAATGCAGCTTTTCCCTCACCCTGTACTCCATATCCTGCAATCATGGAAGTATAGGTTACCTCATCCTTCTTATTCATTGAATCGAACACTCGTTTAGCTTCTCTAACCTTCCCTGATCTGGCATACATGTCCACAAGAGCATTCCACAGCATTAGATAATCATCAAACACAACATGTTTTGTAATGTAGCAGTGAAATTCCTTCCCATGTTGAAGATTTGCAACCCGAGCACAAAGAGGCAGGATGCTGGCAATTGTAACATGATTGGGTACAATTCCACAACACAACATCTCTCTAAATATGAATGAAGCTTCCTCCGCTCGATCCATGTGGGAATAACCAGAAATCATGGAGTTCCAAGTGATTATACTCCTATCTTCTATTGATTGAAACAAAGTGTAGGCATGCCTTAGATCTTTGCACCTGGAATACATTGTAATTAATGCATTTCGTACATTGTCATACCCATCACAACAACTACGAATTGCAGAACCATGCATCTCCTTCCTTAACTTAATGGCTCCAATGTGGGAAGAAGCACTAAGCCCAACAGAAAATGCCACCGAGTCCAGCTGAATACCACCAACTCTCATTTGAGAAAGCAACTCCAGAGCACCCTTTATATTTCCTATTCTCAAGCAACCTCCAGCTATGGTATTCCAAGTTATAATACTAATTTCAGTACCCTCCATCTGCAAATTTCCAAACAGTTCAAATGCTTCATTCCACATACATTTGGAGGCATAACAGGAGATCATTGAATTCCAAGAAATTGTATCCCTTTGGGGCATAATGTCAAACAACTGACGAGCAACATCCACAAGCCCAAACTTTCCATACATGGAGACCAATGAATTATGCACAAACAAATTCCACTCACAACTAGCATCAATGGACTTATGCACCTCCTTCCCAAAACCTATATCCAATTTCTCACCACAAGCCTTAAGAACTGATGGATAAGTAAAACAATCTGGCCTGATCCCCCTCTTGACCATTTGTTCATAAGTAGCGAGAGCCTCGTTTAGAAGTTCATCTTTAACATATGAAGAGATGAGCAAATTCCAAGGTAGAGGATGCAATACATTGGAATTTTCAACAACGATATGAGCATCACCATGGGAATTAAAGCTTGAGTAAAATGTGACCAGCTTGGGAACCAAAATGGGGTGCTGTTCAAGACCTAATCTGATAATCTGTGCATGAAGCTGTTTACCCTGTGGGAGTGATTTATGGCTGGTGCAGGAGGCAAGAAGAGAAGAGATGGAATGTAAGACAGCATCACAAGATGTACTAGAAGAGGCATGGAGCTTAATAAGAGACAGGCTTCTGAATGCTTCTGATAGATGTCCTTCACGTGCATAAGTCTTAATCGACGCAAGAAGAGAAACTATCATAGAATCACCAACTGGTAAGCTCGGTTCTAAAATAGATGATGGTTTCACAAGCTGTTTGATACCTTCTTTCCATGGCTTAGGTATGAATCTCTGGATTTGGGAAAGAAAAAGTTCCTTTGGGGTGAAATGAGGATAAGATGATGGCATACACTATGAATACGTTTTCTGAATTTAACATGGTACGCATGACCTGATAAAATGGTTTTGCCAAAATCTGCAACATGAGTCTCAAAATAAACACTAGTTGGAGACCCAATTTAAAACAGTACTTCACCTGCAAAATTAGCGATACGGTTATCAAAAAGGCAAATTCATCTGGCCACAGATGAGACTACCAAACCGTATCTGTAAAAAAATATGTACTAAAAATACACTAACATGAAAGCATGGTATCTATATCTGCGCACGTAATCAGTACAAGTAAATTAAACACAAATCAGAATGCAATTTTGTCGATTAAGTAACACAAATTTCTCTCTACTCAACAATCATTCAATCAACATTAATACAACTGCATGATCACAGTACATCACTCTAAAACTTTCCATTAGTTTTACCAGAGATAAACAAAGTTGAAAACTTGAAACTTTGTCACGATCAATCATACAAAACTTAAGCTTGGAAGTTCAACAGCTCAACTCGTAAGTCTAAGAAACCATATCTTTTCAAAGCAGATGGAAGAAGTTAAGAGCTTTACAACTTACAGGTTTGTTCTTCTGTGGCTGCTTGATCAAAATATTTGTCCAATGACTTCAATGTGCTCAACTGCTCATACTCTTCTGGTCAAGAAATCAAGAGAAAATGAATTAATGGGTTTTTTAAGCTACCAAATTGGACTGAATCAAAATTTAAAGAAAACCCAGATTGAGAAGAATACCTGACTTCGGAGAAAGTCGGCGACTCTTCATGGGGGCGCCGGAGATGGGTCGCGTGGTCGGAGGTTAGTTTGGTTAAATTGTCTGAGGTGTTTGTTGGGTTAACAAGAATAGAGGCATTGGGGTTCAGGGTTTTGTGATCTTCAGCTGTTGCTAAAACGATGTCGTGCGATGCGCCTGAGGAAAAAGGAAAAAAATTATTCCTTTAATTCTTTTTGATACTTTTAATTTTCAAAAGAAACACAGGTGCTGATTTCTTGGCTTCTCATGCTAAACGAATATGCACCTTCATTGATCCTCCTGCTATAGTTACTCAGGTGTTCCAATACCAGTAATGCTGGTTAGTTTTTAGTGTCGTTTCAAACACCATCACCTTTGTTTCAATTTCATTGATTCTTCATTGTTTTACAAGGAGCTTCAAGTATACTAGTCTCCTATATTTTCAACTTACCAAGTTCAAGTTCTTTGGATTGTTTGTTTTTAGCGTCCCTTCTCAACTGGTTGTTAGAATTGTGACACTATGAATAGTTCCTGTGATGGAATTGTGACACTATGAATAGTTCCTGTGACAGACGGTAAAAGTTACTTGTAAGAGTGCCATATGTAAGATCCTCCTTTACTCGTAGCAGTTATATGCTTAACAATTGGTTTTTGTTTCAGAACATTATGCATTTACATATAATCAGATGTTAAACCTTTCTCCTAGGACAGAGAGATCATACTCAACGCAATATAATATATTATATTAGATGGTAAAAGGAAGTGGCAAAATGAAGATCACTACAGATGAAAGTGAAGACATTCAATTGAAAAACAGCTTCACAGAAACAAAAGCACAGAGTTCAGAATCTTCAACAATCTTACAACCTGCTCTACCATCATCTCTAGGGGTTAGAAACTTTTTTTACATACACAAGATTTAGACACATCATCACCCAGATACAATTGAAACAAAATGAAATGACTCGAGAGTCATGACATGTATCTAGGCTTAAAGGATAAAGAAAACAGAGTAATCGGATGCACTAGCCAGACATCATGGACATAGCTCGTCGGAAGTCCAAAGATTTGAGGGCTGACTCGGGGAAAGGCGCATCAGGAGACCATAATTCATTTTGAGGCAGCATTATTTGTGGCTGGCTAGTTCTCTTACCTTCTTCACTACCTTTTGCAGATGGAATGTCTTGTTTTTTCTTCACAAATTCAAAGAACTCTGATACTTGACGTGCATACCTTCATCAAATTTGCAAAAAGATATTACGTGACAGTTAGTGAACATGACTAGATTAATCATCACAGTAACTAAACAATCATGCAAATCAATATTAATATACTTGTAATGATCGAAGTACCAAAACAACCCATCAAAATTGTAGAGAACTATTGTTCTCAGACTTAATAAAGTAGGCAGCAGACAGTTCTTAAAATTTAGCACCATCTCCTAATTTCATCGGCATGAATGAGAAAACTCTAGTTATTAATCTCATATTTTTTTCACAGGGAGTCCGCTTCTCAGAGCCAGTGAGAACTGAGAATCTATATTTCCTTACAACCATAACATGTAAACAAATGTATCCTACAATTTCAAGATGATAAATACGAAGCACATATCAAAAAAAAAAATCCATTTGTTATATCACATCCGTGCATCAACTAGTTAATGTTACACAACACTGCAAAAAAAATTCCAACACAGCTACATCTCATAAGCAATAATAAGGGGTAGGAGCCACAATATCACTGTCTGTCTACTTCTCTGTGGAGGATCAAAGCATGTACCTATTCAACGTCTTACATCAAATGGTACATATCAATGTAAAGATGGTACCTCTTCACAATAGTACGCTTCTCAAAGCAAACAAACCAGAACTTTCAAGTTCAAGGTCACAAAAGACATAACACTTCTAAAAGATTCCATTTCAAGGTTTTATGTAATTGTTATTTCCAAGATCAAACATGATCCATGATTACAAAATATACAATCTGCATTTGTACCAAGTACTAACTAACTCATTTTAAAACAGTTGAACCAGACATATGGTCACATTACAGAACTACTATAAAACTAGTAAATAGAGGCTAGCAACTTAGAGTTTTCATACGCATGCAATATAAGAAATACTATCAAATTTAACTTTCAATAGTATACAGTACTACAGGCTTAATGCAATATCGATGCATATCTATAGCAGCACCCCAAAAGGGGTCTCAAAACAAATGCATTATGACTATATGATAAAGAAAACAACAAAGCACATTTTCATAGTCATTGAAATCATAACCAGTCGCATGAAAAATAAACAGGGATAGTATCTTACTGCCTCTTTGCTTCGACATCTTTCTTGAAATCAATGTTCGGCTCACAGTCAAGAACCAAGGCAGGAACCTGCTCATTCCAAAGAAATATAAGCTCTATACATATGAAGATGAGATGACAAAAAGTCAGAAGTAACAATGTAAATATGGTACCTTTTGAATACTTGAATGCATATGGTTACCCTCCAAATAGAACACACGATCCCTGATTTCAGGAGGTAAACAGGTATCCATATGTAAAGGAACCTGACTGACTGACAACACCCCATGATTGCCGCTTTCGAAGGGGAAAAGCCAACTTTCATGTTTTTCATGCAAGTCCCGGAGATACTCTAGGCTTACTCCACCTTCTTCTGCTCTGTGGCGTTTCATCATTCTTTTGTGACAAGTATCGGGACTTGCTCTAAGATATATGAAACCATCAGGAATAAGCCCAGGCAAGCTTGATACAACAGGGTCAAACCAGGAGTCATATATGCTGATCTCCATCTCATTCATCCACTTAGCTTCATGGACAGCTCGTACGAAAACCTTCATAATGTAACAATGAGATAACAATTCATCAGTGCTCGGTATTATCATTCAGTTCATCAAAAAAGGAAAACAAAATAACGGCAAAATTGCAATTCCATCAAAATGGGCTGTTGTCTTATGACATTCCAGAGCTATCTTAGGAAAGAAGATGTTTTTTGTCTGATCTAGGACGAGGTTAGTTGCGCATATATAAGTAGTTTTCTCCTCATCAGTTACTAACCAGAGAAACCTTGGTCAGTTACCGTTGGCTTAGATCCAAGGATGGAATCAAAATTTTGTAAGTTTGAGTCAACAAGTATTTCAGTTAACCCCCAGAGCTAGAGCCAACAGTATATATAATGTTTTAACTATAACTATCTATATATTATACAACCACAGAACACATTCTATTCTGGGATAGAATGCAGTAATATCTCATTTTAGCAGAAAAAAGTGAAGGGAACTGACATTTAACGAGATACTTACCATCCTGTCACTGAAAACACTCCTTTCCATCAACCTCAGGGGCTTGATACTACCAGAGGATGCTCTCTCTTGCATCACTCTTGTAACAAAAACATAATTCTGGAAGGTATAGGCATACCGTTGTGGCTCAGCATAGAAAGCATTCAATATGTTAAAATGGTCAGGTCCAATATCCTGCCACTTGTCAATAGGTTCTTGAACCACCTCAACAAGATCTTGTAGCTCAAGCGTAGTGTTTGCTATCTCCTTCAGAAAGGTTGACTTTCCCACACTGATGTTTCCCTCAACGCAGAAAGTAAGTCGTTTCTTCTGGGCTGGCTTCCCTCCTGAGCTGGAACTATCATCTTTCAACTCCTCATCAACACTCTCTTTAATATAACTCGTGATACTCTCAGCATGGTTTTTGTGGATGATTCCCACCGAACTTTGCAAGTACTCAACCATCCTCTCATTCGATTTTCCAAAAAACTGCAAGCAGAAACCAATCAATGTTATAATCTTAACAGTTATATAGTGAAAGACAGAGTTTCTTCATATTGAGTAGCAAAACATAGTTTAAATTCCACTTTCTTATGCAGTACTGTATTAAGCTGTTCTAACTCCACTTCTTAATCACAACTAGTAAGTAAAGTTCGAATTATCTACTAGAACTTAGTTTGGGTCACTGAGTTAGGAACAAAAAGAATCAAATCCATCAAGTTACAGAAAATACAACTAGTAGTCCATGCCTATAATGTTTGATTAGAGCATTGTATATGGCCAAATTCCACCCCACATTTAGATTATATCCAAACCATTATAGCATTCACAAATTACTCTCCAGTTTATAATCATCCTCAACCAACAACCACCATATTTTCTACACTAAAACAAAATGGAACTTCGCTACAAGCTAATTATCCATACAAAACAGCAACACATATACAAGACAACAGCTCATAAAAATGTGGACAGACATACACTTACCTTATCTCTATACAACTGCTTGAGCTCAGCAACTCCACCAATACCCTTCTCCACCAGCTTCCTCAAGTTCCTGGGCCCCACCCCCGGAATAGCCAACAAATCAGGGTTTCCGGCCACCACTGACCCGCCGCCACCGGAAGTTCTCTGCCTCCTAGTACTACTACTAAACTTACTGACCTTCTCCTCGGAGCTCTTTTCAACCTCTCCATCCTCCAAACCCTTATCTCCACCACCGTCATTTTCCAAGCTCTTCTCAGCTTCCAAACCCTTGGAAGCCTCCGCGGCGGCGGAGACGGAGAAGGACCCATCAGAGCCGGAGTGAAGCCACGCCGGCCGGTACCCAGAAAAGGCGGCGTCTTTCAGCACAGGCCATGCACGGAGGGGGGCCTTGTTGGAGGAGGAGCAGCGGCAGAGGGTGCATCTGAAACGAGAAGAAGATAGGACGCTGTTGCGGGAGGAGGGTTTGTTGTAGGCGGCGGCGGCGAGGGCTGAGCCGCCGCGAAAGGCGGAAGCTGCGGTGTGCATATGGGAAGCAGAGTGCTTGAGAGCTTGGGCGAGAGAGGAGAAAGTAGAAGAAGAAGGGGGAGGAGGCTTGTTAACGTGAGTGCAGAGAATGGGGCCTGATGGGCTTATGCGAAGCAGCTTCTGCATCACTTCTGAGCATTTCAGAGAGGACCCAGATGGAAGAAGAAGAAGAAGAAGAAGAAGGAAGGGTTTTGAGGGTTTGGGGGGTTTTGGAAAGTGATGAGGGGAATTTGGTTTAGGGTTTTTTAATTTAGGGGTTGTTTTTGTTTCGCGTAATTGAAGGGGTTTGTCTTTTGGTGTCTGGCCGTCTGTCACGGATTTGGGGTTTTACCATACAAAACGTTTTTATTTTCTCTTTCTGTTTAGCAGACACGAGGTTTAGATAGAGAGAGAGGACCTTAGGTTTAGCCACACCGATAGAAACTTCTGTGACTTTTTTTTGGTTCGTAGAAAATAAAAGGGGCTCTTTTGTTTTTCGTAACGTCAAGAAAATTTTCAATATTATTTCATGACTTCTAGATGTTTATTATAATTAAGGGGTTGTTTTATATTTCCTCTTTTGTATTTGACAATTTCAATAATAAAGACTTGAGGGCAGCCGTATCAGCCCTTCATTCAAAAAAAAAACGTGAATACAATTATCTGTAAAGTTGTTAATTAATGTTGTTTACGCCCAAATTAATATTTTATTAGACAGTAAATATCTATGTAAATAATAATTAATGCCAGTGAGACCACACGAACTGGATAACAGAGTTCGCATGTAAAATGACTTCGCACGAATTACAGATTTCGTGTGTGAAATGACTTCGCGCGAATTACAGTGCTCGCGCGCGGAATGGACTTCGCGCGGAATGACAAAGATGACTTCACGTAGGCGAACACTTCGCGTAGGCTAGACGAGGCGGAGTACATGTAGGCGAACTGGCTTGCGGAAGATACTTCGCGAAGAAGCAACAAGCGAAGTCCGCGTGCACCACGTGTATCGGTGAAGACTCTTACAAGTCTTTGACATACTTCGGGCCAATCAATGTGGCCCTTTTAATATAAAAAGTCATTCTAAGACCCGCGAGCTAGAAAGGCACGCGAGATGAAAACAGGCTTCAGAGGCACGCAAGATGGAAGCGAGCTTCAGGAACTCGCATGATGGTTTGAGTCCGCGGCCCGCGTGAGATAGTCTTCTACAAAGACTGTGACACCTCGCGGGATAAGTTTGAGTCCGCATAGGAGTCTAAGTTAAGCAGCGGGCGGGGCCGTATCCTTGTGGTACTCAATTACTTCCCTCTTGGCAGCGAGCTACTATATAAAAGGGCTCGAAACTCTAATCTCTCACAACAATTCAACATTCAACTACTCAACAGAAGTACAAAAATACTATCGACCCAGTCGAACCTCCAAACGCTCCCCAGAGCTTTGCCTTTTTCCTTTCCTTCCCAATTGAAGCTCTGCTCGATCTCACGTCGAGTATCGATATTGTGACGTTCAGGCGGACTATTGTAAGTCCTTGCCCAGTACGCAAGGCGAATCTGAAGAAACCTGCGGTGGAGTTGGTGTTCTCTCCATCCTCAGTCGCTTGATTAGAAGCAGAAAACTAAGCGCAACCCGCTACTACAACCACCACTTTCCGCGCCTGCGCGGTGGTATGCCCGCAACAACTAAAAGAGACTTTGCACGCCCAAAATTACTGGTGTGGCCAAAACAAATGCAATAAAATAATTTGATGTGAGTAATGTATGAAATGAAAGAAAGGGAAGAAATTATTCATTTGGAAGTGTTTCAATCATTTATTTGAGAATGAGGATTGAGGATTAACTTGATCTTCAATCAAATGTCTTTTCATATCATCTTTTTCTCCTAGGAGTTTCTTTCCTTGCTCATGAACCCTAGGGCCTCGTTTCTTTCCTTTCCCTATGTGCTGATTCTATAAAACAAACATGGTCTAGTAGTGTCGTCTAGTTAAGGCTGGGGATTTAGTGTCTTAAAGTATGGAATCCTCGGCAAATATTTTCCCCTCTAAAAGGAAATTGGTTTGGCTTCATTATTAGGGTCATCTGTTGTAAAGATAGTGGAAGCGCCAAGAAGCCTTTTTCTTTTTTTGGTTGCGCAGTGGCGAGGGGATGACAAAATTGAGGCTTAAGAGTGGGTGGCGAGCATGCACCCTTATTGTTGAGCCAATACATTTCCCTGTCGCTTCCCTGTAATCTTCCTCCTTCACAGCCAGAGAGAGGCCCTAAATCCTCAACCATAAGAATTGATATGTGAGAGAGACTTTTAAGGGGTCTTCCATACCGCCAGTAACCGGCACATCAAAGAGCGTCTTGTTGAATGACTAGCGCACACCACCTAGGACCCACTTTAGATGAGACTCCTTCCGAAATAAAGATCCTATCACTATCGTCTAGTAGGACTGTTATGAGACAAGACCTATCCCCTTGCTCCACCACTGGGATCCATAGCGACCTCAACATACCGATAAGAATCTTCTTGTAGTTCTGGGTCAAAAGTTGTCACGCCCCCAAATTCAAGGCTACTATTATACTGAAATATGGCTCGTGAACTTGTGACGTGAGCCATAAAACAATAACAAAACTTGAAAATAAGAGAATAGTTCTGAGTAAAACTTTTGATTGATATAACAAAGATTCTTTTACATCGATTGAGCTTATCGATAAATTTTGTAAACACAAATAAAGATATATTGTGATGAAATAAAAATAGAAATATAAAACATTCTTTGTTTAGTTTACGTCAGTTCACCTCGTCTCCAAGAATATACTCGTTACCTGAAAAATATGAATGTGTAGCATCATAAGTTACACTAACCCAGTAAGTATAGACCACAGTCTTATATTAATCTGTCTTACAAAATGATGCAAATTGAATAACGAAGTAAAAATGATAAGACAATCCATTATTAATGCACATTGGATATAATTTACTTTGAATACCAATATCATATAGTACTTCACTAAATCAACAAATGCAGCATCAATAGATGAAATCAAAAACGGTGTATGATCATCTTTTCACCTAGAATCATAACATATTAACAAAATTGTAAACATACATTCAATCAAAACAATATACGAACATTTCTCTTCTGTAATGAATATTTCAGAGTATATAACTAGTAACAAATCCAAAAATCTACGTGCTAGGTCCACTATACCAAAGCACGGGTAAGCCGCAACATACTAAGGTCACTTGCCGCAACATGTATACTCAAAGTTTGTCACTTCCATCCCATGAGTATAATAGTGCACTATCTGAAGGGACTATGACCCACAACTAACTTCCACATAAAACACTTTACCAGTAATTTACTTGAGCATAGGGGTAGTATCATTCACCCGGCTCCATAACTTCTTAAATATAGTCAAATTCACAAATACAATCTTTATGAGTTATAGATCGTAACATATGTATATGTACACAAATACATAAATACACATATATACAGATAGTTAAGAATATTTCATAATGAATGCATATGTAGCATAAACATAATACACAATAAGGGAAAACTCATGTAGCAAACAATTAATAATTTAAGCTTAAGCAATAATCGAATTCAAAATAAAATGTAAGTAATGTGATAGCGACTGAAGCGTTTCAATTAAAAACTTTTTTGTGTCAATTGTAGTAAATAGCAAATAAGGGTATCGTTATAAAAGTCGGGGATTGAGGGTACTTTTACAATTTACGTTAGTTACAAAACAAGAGAAAACAAAAGATGATAGTACTAGAGATATGAGGTTTTGTGATTATAAACAAAAGAAAACAAAGAAACAAAATAAAATAGAAAAGATCAGATAGATGATACGTTAGAGACTTGGAAATCCACCACCAAGTATGTTTCAAGACATGTTAACAACCAAAGCTTCAATTATTAAGTCACAAATCGGTATCAATCAAGAACAAACCGTGAACGCACTGCGTAAGTTCTTATTACTTCCTTTGAATACTTAAGCAAGATGAACGCCCCATTACTAAGCCTTTAGAATAACCGATCAAGGTATAGACGCTATCCTATCAACAAATTATTCCAAGCATTAAGATCAATGAAAGTTTGATTGAACAAGTATGCAAAACTAGTGTGGAACGCCTACCTAGCATGCAATCCTTTTTATTTGGTTTCACCTATTGTCCTATAGGTTTTACTACTTTGAAACAAGTCGTTTAACCATTTAGGAGATTAATCAACTTATTTTCAGCCCCACTCACAAGTTCATAATGTTCTATGTTGCGCATACATGAACATAAACAAGTAAGAGCTCCCCATAAACCAAAACCAAATAAACAATTTGAAAGACTCAATAATTTGAAACCAAGGTTCAAAACAATATCTAAAACATTATTGGGGCTTCAAACCTTGCCCCTAACTAAGAGAAATCAGCCACACATGACTGCAAAATCACACAAGGAGAATAAAAGATGGCAAAGGAAAGGTAAACCGTGGATGATGGAGAGATCAATGATGGATTGGCGGCTTCCTTGTGCGAGTCCGCAACTATGGAGGTTCTGATGATGTGAGATTGTTGGCCTCCTCTAATCTTCACGTCCTCCCTTCTTTTCGTCATCTCCTTCTTCGTTTCTGCTGTGATTAGGGTTATAAAACCCTCAAAACTCGTCCATGGGCTTGCCAATGTGGTCTGGACCTCAAAATAGAAGTTTTGGTCCAAATCAGAAATTCGGGCAGACTGACCTTCGTTCACTTACACGGTCATAACTTCTTCTTCAAAACAGGTATTGACGATCCGTAAAAAGTTCTGGAAATTAGACTCTTGTAGCTTTCCATTGATATATGGAACATCTCCTGGATCGTTGTGAGCTGATCACAATCTTCTGTCGAAATTGACTGACGATTTCTGGCAGATTTTCTGATTTCTTTCCTTGCACAACATGGATTCCTTTTCCTTCAAGATTTCTCCTCTTTTGTCTCCTTTGAGCTCCTTGGCTTTATTTATGACCTAAAAACTCAAACTTAGTTAATTAGAATATTGTTAAAGGAATTACATAGCTAAATATGGTCGGAAATATATTATAAATGTAGCATTTTGTGCTCCTATCAAAGTCCCCCACACTTAGCTTGTGCTAGTCCCTTAGCAAAATCTAAAGCAAAGAAAACAAAACAAAGACTCAAAACAAACTATGGATTCAACATTATTGTCTCAAACATCTCTTACTTTTATAGCATCAAGATTAGCACTCTATCAAGAATAAATTATGAGTAATTCGAGAGTTAATTAAAACATATACTCCGCATATAAGCATGTAAGACACGGGGGTGACAATGGTGATGGGTGGAGCTCAGCATGTATCCAACAAGTATGATTCAACCTCACAAGATTACCACTCTTTCCTCTCTCAGAATCAAGGTTAATGCTTAAAAGTTTTTTCACTCAATGTATATATGTGAGAGAATAAGAAAACAAGTAGGCTCACATATAAAGAAAGAAACGCACTTTGTGAAATTAAAAAGATCTCATGATATATATCAACTACTTGCCAAATGGACCAACCCATATGCTCAACTTTTGTAACCAATCTCCACAGATCGATGGCTGTCCATCTTTTGGATCATAAAAGAACTTTATCAAGGTTAAAATTTGGTCAAGGCTAGGGTTTAATGAAACAAAGGATAATGAATTGCAAATCGTCCTTAAAAACCTAGTAGAGCCATAAGATCATCTTTAAACATTCATGAATGAGGACAAAGATCATATATCACATCATTAGGTCTTCAATTTAAAACAAACTCCTCCATCACAAAGGGAGACTTAATCCATACTTTCATCATTTTTTTTTCAGTGCCGCCACATAATTAATTGTTTTTTTTTCTTTAGCGACACATTTTATTTTTCTTTCCAATGAACAAGTCTAACTCCCACACACTTGTTATTCATCATCATTCCACATGTACAATACATCACAAGATAAGCTCTACTAGGCCCTAAGGACAAAGGTAGAGATATCACTACACTAAGCTCAAGGTGAGGATTACATGAGTGATGACAGAAAGGCTTAACGTAGGCTCAAAGGGGTTAACTAAGGGGTGTGCAACGCACATAAATGGGGGCATATGGCAATTTGGCAATGGTGGAAATCCCAAGTCCTTTTAATCCCTTCCAAAATCAAAACATATATCGATAAAAGTCTCGACTAGCACAAAAGTGAGTTCTAGCACTAGAGTCCGTTAAACTTAATCTACGGCAAGCAGTCAATCAAGAAGAAAAATAATGAGATCGCTAAGAATTGCCAAGAAAATAGATGATGATTGATTCAATAAGCACTCAGAAAGAATAGCACAATAAAGCTCAAATCTCACCAGGGTAATTATGAATCAAAACTTATCATCAACATGTTCAAAATTCTGTACCAATGTCAACAAAAAACCACATCTACTACACACTCATATGCTTAGTATACATCATAATTAACCAAAGAATTAATTTAACATCATCTCAATCGTGTGATCCTCTTTTAGCCATAATTTCAGAGATATTTACTCATCCTAGACAGTTGAAAGACATGATGACTCACATACAACTTTTCGACTCTAACAAAAACAAAACAAAACAAAACACAAAATGTGTGCATTCCTTTCCCCCACACTTAAACTACGCATTGTCCACAATGTGAGAACAATATAGATCAAGTAATGCATAATAGATGTATAGAAGAAAGTGAACAAAACAAAAGATAGAAGGTGAGAAAAGCTCTCTCATTGTGTGCTCTGCAGCCAACTTTCAGATGATATAAGTCTCTGTTGCAGCATCCAATGTCTGAAAGTCCAATTGGAGATGAAAGATGGCGTTGCTAGCTTATGTGCATATGTGGCACGTTTCCTAACTCCAAATGGATTGAAATTGGCAGCCCTGCAAAGTTAGAAGAAAAACATAGTTTGCACAGAAAAGCTGAGAAATAGACATTTACTGTTTCAAACCAGATTTCCGGTGAGTTCCGGTGCTGGAATGTAAAATTGCTTCAAATCAAAGTTGAAGCTAATTGAACAAGATTTTTAGGCATATATAGCTTTCCTCCACAGCATGGCTGGAAGTATCCCCTGTTTTGACCTTTTCCCGGCTGTACTGCAGAACTTCTGGTTTCCTGGCAGTGACCTTGCTGCCTTCAACAACGAACTAAGAATGACTCAAGTCTCCAAATCCACTTCTGTAAAATCCTACAAAAACTAGACTCAGAGATCTTTCTTTTCATATAAATCACACATTCCTAGGTCTTGTGAGCTGCAACCCATAGCCCTCCAAAGTCAACAGACTGCTTTTGGCGAGAACACTGTTTTGGCTGAATTTGGAGTATTCTTTAACTTTTCTCAGCTCTCACCTGCACACACACAAAACACATCAAAACAAACAAAATAAAGAAAAGCATAGACAGTTGCCTCCCAACGGCTTTTCAACAAGAATAATCAGGAGGCTTAGGCCGCGGTTCGATCAAATGTTTGACCCTCTTCAAAGATATTTCATGGTCCTTTGCTAGCAATTTGAGTAACTTGGGAGCAATGGATATATAAGATATGAAGCTTCTCTTTTTCTTTCTCTTCTTCCATTGTCTCCAACTTTTTTCTATCACAATAAGAATCTCCTTATCCGATTTGAGACATTCAGGTACCACCATATCCACATGCTCAACAAACTCAAATGATTTTTGGATGCGAAGAACATGTGTAGAGCTTGAGTGAGGGAGTGAAGAATCATGTTGTCTTCCAGATCCATGTACCAGCAATATAGCTTCAAATGTAGGAGGTTGGATGGACTCCTCTTTTAAGCAATCCTCAGGAGTCTCAACATTGCGTGGCTCTTCATTGGACTCCTCCAAATCCGTTTCTTCATCCTCGAAAAATATTGAATCATGGAGTGTTGCATCATGAGGTTGACACGGAGATGAAGTTGCGGGAAGTTCATGTGGAGTTGTCATCAATGGCAAGGGCTGCTCTTGAGATATTAAGGTGTCCAAACTCCTTTTAGTTTCTGCCCAACTGTTATTGAAAGCTTCTTGCTCCTCAATCCGAGCTTTATTTGAAGCAGCTAGAGCCTCATTCATCTCATTTAGAGACTTGATCATCTCACCGTAATAATTTAACTTTGCTGAGATTTGATGAGATGGTGCTTGTGTCCAGTATTCATGGAATGAATATGGCGAAGCTTGGAACTCATTTGAAAATCCATGTTACATGTCCGGATTGGTGTTCCATGAAGAATAAGGAGGATCATCTCATACTGTATTGTGTTGAGGTGAATAATAATCATTCCAATGCCCTTGGTTCTCTTGAAATCCTCCAAGCATATTTTGATTATAGTATCCTTGATATTGAATGCTTGGACATGTCTCCATTGAATGGCCTACCATGGAGCATCTAGAACACACCTCGAAAGATTGATTCCACATTGAAAAACAAAATAGAAACTTTAGTTAGTAATATATACACAAATTAATCTCAAGTACTAAAACTAAATAAAATCTAATGGGAGAAGTTATAAAAAGTTTAAAACAGAAATATACAAACAAGAACTAAAGCAAATTGCTAGGGATTTTTCAATTCCCGGCAACAACGCCAAAATTGATAGCGACCGAAACTGGGCGTTTCAATTAAAAACTTTTTTGTGTCAATTGTAGTATATAGCAAATAAGGGTATCGTTATATAAGCCGGGGATTGAGGGTACCTTTATAATTTACGTTAGTTACAAAACAAGAGAAAACAAAAGATGATAGTACTAGAGATATGAGGTTTTGTGATTATAAACAAAAGAGAACAAAGAAACAAAATAAAATAGAAAAGATCAGAAGGATGATACGTTAGAGACTTGGAAATCCACCACCAAGTATGTTTCAAGACATGTTAACAACCAAAGCTTCAATTATTAAGTCACAAATCGGTATCAATCAAGAACAAACCGTGAATGCACTGCGTAAGTTCTTATTACTTCCTTTGAATACTTAAGCAAGATGAACGCACCATTACTAAACCTTTAGAATAACCGATCAAGGTATAGACACTATCCTATCAACAAATTATTCCAAGCATTAAGATCAATGAAAGTTTGATTGAACAAGTATGCAAAACTAGTGTGGAACGCCTACCTAGCATGCAATCCTTTTTATTTAGTTTCACCTATTGTCCTATAGGTTTTACTACTTTGAAACAAGTCGTTTAACCATTTAGGAGATTAATCAACTTATTTTTAGCCCCACTCACAAGTTCATAATGTTCTATGTTGCGCATACATGAACATAAACAAGTAAGAGCTCCCCATAAACCAAAACCAAATAAACAATTTGAAAGACTCAATAATTTGAAACCAAGATTCAAAACAATATCTAAAACATTATTGGGGCTTCAAACATTGCCCCTAACTAAGAGAAATCAGCCACACATTGTAACATCCCGGACCCAAATTTTACCTATTTACTGGGTATTCTACGAGTTACTGAGGGATTTAACCGTGCTCGGTAACTAAGTAAGTTAACACTCTAGTTTATTTGCGAGTTCTTCTGGAAATGTCAAATTCTTCTTTTAAGGTTTTGGTGTCGTAGTTCGCGTCGACACGGGTTATCCGGTGTTTTCAGTTTATCGTCGGAATTTTGAAGTATTTTCTACGATTTATTGAAGGTATGGTAAGAGAAATTAATTTTCTGAAATTAGAATAGTTCATTTAATCTTGGCCGTTTGATCGAGTAGGGTTTCGATCTTGACCGTTGGTTCATGTATAAAAGGAAAACAAACGGGTTGACTTTGTCAAACCCGCATTTGGGGCGTTGACCCGAGTTATCTCTCTCTCTTTTCTGCTCCGCCTGCCTCGGCTCTCTCCGGCACGGCGTCGCCGATTCCGGCCACCTCTGGTCAAGAAATTACCACCGATCTCTTCCTCTCCTTCTCCTCTTCAAAACCCGGTCCATGGATCACATTTTCATCTCGATTCGGTGGTGATCGATCGAAGGAAAGCTCGGCTGTGTTCGTCATTTTCCGGTGAGCTCCAGCGACGACGGTAGCAACGAACGGTAGGGTTCGTCTCCTCTATCCTTCTTCCTTCTTTCTCTGCCTTTGACTCTTCAAAACGAGTTCAAATTCGGGAGCCCCTTTTTGTGTTTTTTTCTAGGTTTTCGTCGGGGTTTCCGGCGTGTTCGTTCTTGGAGCTCCGGCGGGACTACCGAGCTCCGGAGAGTCTAGAACCGGTTGATTAGAGCCTAGACTTGTCTTGGGAAGGGTTGGAGGAAGCGACGGTGGTATTGAACGAGGTAGAGGCTTTCTGCCAAAGGGAGGTTCCCTGTTCTTCATTTGGTTCTCTGTTTTGTCAAGACAGAGGCTTGGTGAGTTTGGCTTGTGAGGAACAGAACTAATCTGGAACTGTTTCGGTGAAGGTGGCAGCTAAGGCAGCCGATGGGAATGTTTGGAGGTCTTTCATGTGGAGTGTGGCAAGGAGGAGCTCTGGTTTGCGAAGTAGAGCAAATTGAAGGTAAGTTGGGGTTTTCGGCTAATGTTTTGAGTTGTATTGAGGTTTGGGTGCTAGTTAGCTGATTTGGAATTATGCTCAGTGTTTTTTTCGGAAATGGTTAATGACTGTTATTGTTGTTCTGGTTGTTGTATGTCGAGAACTTGGAGATTAGAAGATGCAGAGAGACTATGGCCAATTTCCGGCAAGTGGCCGGAATCCGTCAGAATATTCCGGTCAGTCGCCGAATTCCGGTGATGCTGCAGTTCCGACAGAATCTATGAAGGTAGCTGTCGACTTTTCGTTTTCATTTATTAACAGTTTACGGTTTAGGAAAACTTGCCATATTGAGAAAATTTCTATTTTTAGAAACTTTCCATTTATGGAAACCCGGTTGGGTGCCCTTAGTAAATTTTGGGGTGAAGTTGTGTAGAGAAGAAATGAAGGAAACTGTTGGTATTGTTGTGAGCATGTTGATCGTAGGGGATCATAAAATAATTTTAGAAATATTTTGGGTGATGTGTTAAGACATGGAAATTGATGGTGACCTTGATTCCAAGTTGAGGTTACGGAAAATGGGCAAAGAAGAGGATGGAATTTAGACCCTTAATTTTATGGAATTATTATTGAAGTTTTATTGTTGAATGAGAATTAAGGTTAATTATTGTTCAGGACGTGAGATGGATCATTGGAGGAAGCCTCGGGTCGTCGGCAAGCATAGCCGAGCACTGTGAGTGGACATTTTATTTTTAAAGGAGTATGCATGCATGATTTGTTTAGAAAATCATCATTAATTTTCTGAGTTGAAATTATTATTTCTCTTTTGAATGGATCTTGAAAATGATTTGAGTTAATCTATTTTAAGTATGTTAATGTGTGAGACACGTTGCATTTAATTAACGATATTGCTCTTAGAATTTTTCCAAGTACGGTTGGGAATCGTACTTATATTTTATTTATGAGTTTCGGGGAAACTCATATGATTTATATTTTTCCTTATGCCATATTCTTGAAAAATATATGATGTCAATGCTAGTATGTCGTTCCACCTTTCGAGGTGATGTGACACCCATGTTTTAAGTGGGGTCACGCAAGCCCTTTCCGCCTTCGGGTGATGTGATGTTGCCGGCGGCATCATGCAAGCCCTGTACCCTCTCCGTCAACTCGACGTGAAGGTACAGGGAGTATGGGAGTACTATGCCTGGGAGGCAATAGAGTCTGGGAGACTCACTTATATGGCCATATATGATATTTTACTTGAGTTGTCGATTTGACTAGCGGGGCTAGTCCCTTGTTTTGGTACCTTCTTCAATGAAGGTTAGTATATATCTTTGTCAATATTTTGACTAGCGGGGCTAGTCCGTTTCTTTGGGATTTTCCTTATGAAGGTTTTGTCAACACTTGCATGCAACAGATTTCTTGATTATTAGAAAATGGGAAAGCATAAATATTTTCATTAAATTTATGTTTTTGTCCACTCACTCTAACGTGTTTCAAATGTTTTCCCCTGGGCTCTTCGTTTTAAAAATGCCCAGTTTGCAGGATTGCATAGTTGAGGTCGGGCGTACATGGGTATGAGGCATAGTCATCATATAGTTTCCGCTTGTTAATTTATTATGTTTCATTTCTTCCTGTTAGAGTTGCTCTGAATCTTTAAATGGTTGGATTAAAAACTTTTGGAAGTGTTTGCAGGTTTTCGTTAGGAAGGGTTGTCCATTTTCAAGGGAGGTTATGCCGATTTTTCGGTAATATCTTTCTTGGAGGTGGTCCCCGCACGAGTTACTCCGGGTTTCAGGGTGAAATTCGGGGTGGGTCGTGTCACACATGACTGCAAAATCACACAAGGAGAATAAAAGATGACAAAGGAAAGGTAAACCGTGGATGATGGAGAGATCAATGATGGATTGGCGGCTTCCTTGTGCGAGTCCGCAACTATGGAGGTTCTGATGATGTGAGATTGTTGGCCTCCTCTAATCTTCACGTCCTCCCTTCTTTTCGTCGTCTCCTTCTTCGTTTCTGCTGTGATTAGGGTTATAAAACCCTCAAAACTCGTTCATGGGCTTGCCAATGTGGTCTGGACCTCAAAATATAAGTTTTGGTCCAAATCAGAAATTCGGGCAGACTGACCTTCGTTCACTTACACGGTCATAACTTCTTCTTCAAAATAGGTATTGACGATCCGTGAAAAGTTCTGGAAATTAGACTCTTGTAGCTTTCCATTGATATATGGTACATCTCCTGGATCGTTGTGAGCTGATCACAATATTCTGTCGAAATTGACTGACGATTTATAGCAGATTTTCTGATTTCTTTCGTTGCACAACATGAATTCCTTTTCCGTCAAGATTTCTCCTCTTTTGTCTCCTTTGAGCTCCTTGGCTTTATTTATGACCTAAAAACACAAACTTAGTTAATTAGAATATTGTTAAAGGAATTACCTAGCTAAATAGGGTCGGAAATATATTATAAATGTAGCATTTTGTGCTCCTATCATAATGATAAAACACAAACAATGAAAAAGTAATTTTGCGGGAGTTAATGATAAAACACAAGCAATAAACCGTATTATTATTAATAGTAGTTTCAGTCCTTAAGTTCAATTTCATGAGAGTTAATCAACCATATCCATGATTCTCCGATTACAGTCATTAAACTTCAAAAGGTGTGAAGTTGTACATCTCAAGTCTGATTTAACAAAGTGAGTACATCACTGTGAAAGGTTTTTCACAAGGAATTCAATGGTAAGGTTCATGTGAACAAGTTTATAGTGTTCAAGTCCAGAAATGATGATATTCCAAAGAAGTACATAAAGTGATTACTATTTAATTAACCTTAATTGCATAAATTATTACCTCCAGTAATTTTCGACTATTATTCTTGACATTCTCCAGATTTAAAGTTCAGGTTATAAGCTTCGTTTTGATATAAAGATCATTGTAAACGGATAAAAAAGGAGTCAGATATGATCATATAAAGTTATGAACATCTTATGAGTTTTCTGGCAAGGTTCACTGGAAAAGTTATAAAAATTAACCGTTTAAGGTTTTAGAACTCATTTATGAGGAAAGATTAAGATATAAGATTAGTTATACATCAATATTATACAGTTGATTCAATAAAACAAGGATAAAATCAGGATTTTATAATTTCCGGTGGCCGAAAAATTCATGAACTCACCGGTTTCCGGAAATAATACTTAGAAAGTAGAAATCTTCTTTTAGCTATAACTTCTTCGTTTCTTAACATTTTTGAGTAATTCACAAGCCTAAACTAAAGAATTTTTCATGTAGATTAATATAGTGTAACTTTAATAAGCTAAAACCGAAGTGACATGTACGAAAATTAGAATTATGCAGCAGCCACGTTTTTATACCATTTTATTATTTGTTCTTCAAGTTGATCACTATCTAAGGCAAAAGACTATAAGAGAGTTTTCATATACTTACTTAAGAATAAGTGAATTGAAGAGTTAAGTCTTTGATTCAAGCTTGTATTTCTTTGAAAGAAAATAACTTTTCAAGAATAAAGGGCAAGGACTTTGGGTGTGAGGTGGTTTTGGTGTGAAGGACTTAGTTGAATGTTGTTTCCAACTAAGGAAGCTTCCGATCAGTTTTTCACTTGACCTTGAAGCTTGAGAGAAATATGAGATAGATCATATGTTTATATAGGCTATAAAGCATGTATTGAAATTTAATTTCCAACCCACCAATTTGACTTTCAAAGCAAAAACTAGAGTAGGATAATTGTTCACTTGGAAGACATAATAGTGAGATGAATGAGAAAGAAAAATCAGCTATCTACCTATATTTAATTGCATTTTCATTGTGTTATATATATATATATATATATATATATATATATATGTACACATGTTTATATGTATTTGTTGACTCACAATAACAATTAAGACATTCTTAGGTATTTTCTTTCTCAAGATTCAAATGTGTTAGTAATATCAACTAGCACAAAATAATATGCATACCAAAGATAAGAAAAATAATAATCTCAAACTCATCAACGAATGTCGGGTGTAGAGAAAATTGAATATTGAAAAAGGTGTTATCATAATTTGTATAGTCATGATAAAGAGATTTTCGAAGTGTGATGACATTCAATCATATATTTCTTAACAGTCGAGATCCTAATATAAATACAATATAGTTATCCTTGAAAACTCGGGTTATTACAAAAGTTCTTATACCAGGTAGAATCGTAGAGGTCCCTTCTCCATCACTTCTGAAGGTAGAACCTCCATTGCATTATCTTCTATAGCTAATTTCTGAACCAATAAACACAAAACATCATCCATCATGACATCATTGTACAAAATGAGTTGCTATATCCCACCCCGATAGAAGGAGAAAGAAGAAAACCATCATACACCTTTGAAACATTATGTCTCGATAGACATTCCTTGTTCGTCTTTTGTTTCCTGCAACAGAAGAAATATTTCCTCTATGTCTTTTATATAAGCCTCTCTCTTTCCTTTTATGAGGATATCATATATCTATAAGTTTTGCGACACACCCATCTTCTCTGACCACCTTTATTACAAATTTCATCTCTCAAAATCCAAACCCATGCTGATCCATCTCATCCATCATCACCACCACAACTACAATCTTTCACCACCATAAATTTCATTACCACCATTACTCTATCATTACCAGTTTATCACTCAAAGTTAGCAAAATGAGCCTGATATCTTCATACTTTGTTCATTATCACCAAGAAGCTTATCATCCACTCATTCCCATTATTGAAATATGCTTAACTCGAAAAGGAGATTGCTTAATTTTCGTTATATTATTCTCTCTTTTTTTTCTCAAGAAAATTAGATTACCCCATTAGGTTTGAAGTCACGATTGAAAATGGTCAATCTATGAGCAATACAAGGATCACCCAAAGCACAAAGCAAAGTACTTAATCGGAAATGCAACTACGTACAAAATGAAATAACAAACTGCAAAGCTACGTCCAAAAAAGTGGACATTAAAACTAGAAAGCAATGAACCCATTCCATCCTAGAATTGAAGTTAACTCTTAACGATTAAAGGCCTAAGACCACATGGTGTCCCTTTCATCGTAAAGTAGGGAGGAACAACAATTATAGGATTTTTGTAGGGATCTTCCCTAGTTGGAAATCAAACTTCTTCTGTTTCAGAGATAGTATCCAGTTCTCCTGCCACCGAACTGGATGCCATGGAGTCAGAAGCGACTCTCCTTGGTTCTTCTTCTTGTTCCTGCTACCTCGAGAACGTCATCGCTTCTTTGGAGACTTCCGGGTGTGCATGATTCCCAGAGTACCTTCAGAGACTACTGGAAACCCTAGTTTGTTAGGATTTTGTGGCATCAGAACCATTGCTAGAGTGTGTTTGGAACTTGTCATTTGCATCGTCTTCGCCCTCCCTACCTATGTGTGTGCCAGTAATCTTGGTGGGAGAATGGAAAGCAGAAACCTCCCGGGTTGAGACCGCTTTCTTTTCGGAAAAATATATGAAATTTATTTCTAAAAATTCCATAAATACTTATCTCATTTTAATTTCAAACACCAAATTTCAAACTTTTTTTTACCACTGCAAGGTAATCTAATAGTTCTTTTCTAATTGGGTGCGCACCTCAACCTAAGTTCGAACCATGACATTGTCAAAAGTGGCTAAGGAAGGGGTTGCAATGCCCTGCTCGATGTCCGGGTCCGCAACGGATTAATCATTGGGCCCAAGAAGCCTTTGAGATACTGTGATTTTGAATTAAAAAAAATCAAATTTTTTTCCTATGCTTCTTCCATTAATCTCATTATTAAATAATTAAGAAATCAAGGTATAAGTATAAAATTATTGTAAGTTATCAAATTGATTGAATTTGAAGTGTGAATAGTGAATTAGCAAGTAAATGACATTTTCATTGGTGCTTGTGTAAGCTAAGGCAATTGTCAATTTTGAGTGAATAATTGATTAGTCATACCAATTTGGTTAGCAAATTGGCAATTGCCTTTGAGTAATGGGTGCATATGCTCCTTAGGCCCTTCACAATCTTTTCATTTTCTTTTAATTTTTTGTTTGTGATGATTTTACTGAGATATGCTTGTGGACATAGAAACAGAGGATGATGTGTTAGATTAACCGGTAAAAACTAAGTGGTATATCATTCTCTCAATGATTTTAGAGGGCTAGATATAATTGTCGATCTTGTAAGTTTTCGTCAGAAAATTTCTTGTAATATTGTTTGGTGTAGTGATCTTCTCTTTACCTATTTGACTGTGGTTATCATTTTCTCATGATTTTAGAGAATACAACATATTTGCCGATCTTCCTAAAAAGAAAACATAATTGCTGATTTTGCGGGTTTTGTCCCAATTTTCTTGTAATATTAGCTGGTGTATTTGTTGGGGAACAATCATATATTTGATTATAAATATGATAGAAATTTCAATAAAGAATATAAGAAACATAACAATATTCGTTTAGGATTGAAAGTAGTGAATCCATCCTAATATAGGAGTAAAATAGTATAAGAATCCTATAAAAGTAGTACAAGGAAAGAAAGAACTGACTTGATATTCCGATTGAGGCATGCATAAATGCACTTGACTAAAGACAGATTTCGCCCCTACCCTTGTGCTTGTAGTTTGATGGGCGTCCGCCTTGTAGAATACAACAATCGATGATCCAAAATAGAAGCACCGCAATTTTGGAATCTAGCGAACCATAAATTGTATCTTATACTCTCTTGACACGAACAAGACATATATAAGAATTGAGGATTCTCAATCTCATCTATAAGGAGAAATGAGTATGGGTTTATATAGAACCCCAAGTGAACCAACATGTCCGTTCACTTATCTCCTTGAAGAGACACACTTATTCCTAAAGACACCTATTGAAAAAGACACCCTTTCAAATGGAAAAGTCATGAGTAATTTTATTTTCATTCATATTGGATATTATTACATAATTTCCAACAATCCCCCACATGAATGAAAAATGACAATGACAATGAATGACAAGGATTTAGAGAGTACAAGCGAACAAGAGATGCATTTGAAGAGGTGTCTTTTGGACTTGAACCTTTCATAGTGAAGACCTATCGGATTTACTTGGTGAAATAGTAGATGTAGAAGATCTTTGAACTATTCACCGTTTGTGTAAACCAAGACAATAAGCCTCACACATCTCTTATTCTAATACACTATGGTTCTTACAGTTGTGTTCATTTTGGTCCTGAACAATTTCCACATTCATGAGAGCTCTAGAGAACTTAGCCATATCATTCTCATAGAAGCGACCCGACTTCTACTCTCATATAGGTGATCACACTAATTAAGAACACTCCGCTATATTCTTCTTGATAACAAGATATTAGTATCATTAAATGCAAAAGCATAACCTTATTACAGCTACGGAAAACACACATTGATCATAGGAATGAGTGAGTTGTGTGTTATGCATCTTGAGTCTTCCCCAACTAGTTTGCCTATTGAACTTAGACCATGAGATCTCCAATGTTGCTAGGTTAGGTTTCCGCCAAGTAATGACTCATTGTGTTATTGGCTTTAACTCATTCCCCTCGATCATCAACTATCTCTCTTGTCAACCATTAAACAATTTGGATCCATAAGGTTGACAAACGAATCAAATTTCACTTGAGAGTAGTTGTTCAAATCCTTTTGATCGATATAGATATGTAAATGTCAAAGCATTCCAATACTATCTCTTCAATTGTATTACATACAATTTATAGACATTATAAATACCCCCACATTTGAGAAGTAAACCTTCTATCATAGCTAGGTTCTTATAATGCAATTAAGATAGTAATGTATTCCCACAACTATCATCAGTTCAAAGTACTATTTGTGGAATATATTTTCTATCTTTCTTCATGCACTTCTCCAACTATAGATGTCTATTTAGTGTGATTGAAGCATTACTCATCAAAACATCTTTCTCTTGCTTTTGTTCGTACAACAAGAGTCTTACTAACATTTGTAAAATGCTAGCTTCTCACTCGTATATGATCATAAAGATCTTAAATCTTTCAATGATCATGTAAATCGTTCTTTATAAGTGACGTAACGAGTTTCATGAATTCTCATAACATCATAATTGGGTCATATTATCATTTAAGACATCAAGGAAGTCTCATTTTTCATCGTCGATTTTTAACTTTCATCTTGTATATATACTTTATATACATCACAGACTACTCATTATCTTCCATCTAACCAATGCCACACTACTCCTTGTATTAAGATAAGGAATCAATTGCAGTAAGAGACCATAGCAATTTTTCTCTTTCGAATGCTTCTTGGTTTGGTTAGGACTCATCGTCAAACATGATTGTTCCATTTAAAAAAATTTGTCTTTAGATTGTTGGGGAACAATCATATATTTGATTATAAATATGATAGAAATTTCAATAAAGAATATAAGAAACATAACAATATTCGTTTAGGATTGAAAGTAGTGAATCCATCCTAATATAGGAGTAAAATAGTATAAGAATCCTATAAAAGTAGTACAAGGAAAGAAAGAACTGACTTGATATTCCGATTGAGGCATGCATAAATGCACTTGACTAAAGACAGATTTCGCCCCTACCCTTGTGCTTGTAGTTTGATGGGCGTCCGCTTTGTAGAATACAACAATCGATGATCCAAAATAGAAGCACCGCAATTTTGGAATCTAGCGAACCATAAATTGTATCTTATACTCTCTTGACACGAACAAGACATATATAAGAATTGAGGATTCTCAATCTCATCTATAAGGAGAAATGAGTATGGGTTTATATAGAACCCCAAGTGAACCAACATGTCCGTTCACTTATCTCCTTGAAGAGACACACTTATTCCTAAAGACACCTATTGAAAAAGACACCCTTTCAAATGGAAAAGTCATAAGTAATTTTATTTTCATTCATATTGGATATTATTACATAATTTCCAACAGTATTATCCTCCTTTATATATTTGTTTGTCATTATAACCCAAACTCCAAATTTCTCATGATGTTTTAGGAGCCAATTTTATTGCTGATCTTATAGGCTGTTGTCAAAAAATTTCTTATAATATTGTTTATTGTATGATCCTTGCTTTCTTTGACTGTTATATGAAGAAAAACAATACAATTTCTAACAGCTCTCTAGAGAAGCCTTAGACTAGGGCTTTGAGCATACCAGTGACGCTAGAACGACCGTGTGTCGCCAGTCTAAGATAAAGCGAGGTCTTCTTCCATGGATTATTCAATGTTTAACGAGAGGCTGGGGAAATTATCTGAAGCTTGTTTGGTTATTTCAAGCTTTGGGCCTTTGGTGTTTTTGATCGGACCTCTGACATGAGTTTGTTGAAGGTAACATTTTGTTATTATTGGTGTTCCTTGGACTCTTCGTCATTTGTAGAGAAAGTACGATTTCGTGGTCAACATCGCAAATCTGATTTTTGTGGTTTGCAACGAAACTCAGTTTTGTTCTAGCCTTCGGTGTTGATGGTTTAGAAGAGAGACAGAGACACTCATGATATGGTAGAATGGACGTCGTCGGACTTGGATCATAGGAGATGCATGACTTCATCCCCAGCTAGGGTTTCCTAAGGCTTCATCTTTTGGTCCTGGTTTCGAATTTGGGATGTTAGGGTTTAACATATTTGTTTTAGTTGGTTTTATGTCTATGTTACTAGAAGTAACTCTATAAGCCTTCGTGGAAGTATTTGGTTTTATTGTACCACAATGGTGCTCGATGTTTAATGTCAAGTGGAAGATAGATGTCTGCGAGGCGAGTCTTTATGTTTTGATAACATAAACTACTCGATCTAAGCTTTACTGTTGTAAAATCTTGTACTATTTTTTACCTATGAATTATGATCATATTTGGATATATGAGCTCTTTATGTCAGAAAAAATGACGGTTATTACAACTCTCATATCTAAATATTATGTTCTCATTATTTTATTTTAAAGAAGCCAATCCAATTACCTATTTTGTCAGTCTTTTATCATAAATATTGCCTATTTTGTCAAAATATCATTTTCCCATGAATTAAAAGAAGCCAATACAATTACCGATCTTGCATGTTATTGTTCGAGTTTTCCTGTAATGTTTTTTTTTTCTGTAATAATCTTATTTTTATCTATTTGACCGTTATAGCCCTCATTACAAAGTAACATCAATCTACGTTAATTGTTTCACGACAAACGTGACCCAAAAATATTTCAGTACGAAAAAAAGAAAAAGAAAAATCAAGAGTGTCCCACTACAGAAACGAACAAGGCATCTACTATCGGGGGCCCCACCCACAACACCACCACATAACAAGCACAGTGTCGTGAAAGCAATCCACCACCGCAATCCCCGTGATTCAAGCCGCCCACGCTCCCACGCGCCACGCGCTCTCCCCCTTCAACTCCTTATCTTCTTCTTCCCCCAAAAACCCAACCAAGCCCGCCACTTGCAGCCTCCACTACTCTAATGCAGCACCGTCACCTCTTCCACTCTCAGATCCCAACGTCTCTCTACTCCTAAACCCCCTTCCTCCAATGCACGGCTACAGCCGCCTCGGCCTGCCCCGCGGCTCTCCGCCGTCCTCGCCGCGGTGCCGCCACGGCCGGAGCAAGACCTCCGGCCGTGGCGCGGCGACGAAGCAGCAGCAGAGCATTGTGGAGAGGGCGGTGTTCTTCATCATATCGGTGGTGTTCAGAAGACGAGGCATGCTCTTGTTCGCGCCGCTGTTGTATATTTCGGGAATGCTGTTGTATATGGGCTCCGTCAGCTTCGATGTAGTTAGCTTGAAGAATGTTGTGATTATTGGTAAGCCGTCGCCGCCGGGATCAGTGTACAGGAGCCCTCAGCTTTTCCAGAAGCTCTGGCCTTTTATGCAGGGCGAGAGTAATCACACTCCAAATTTGGTCAGTTCCTTTTGCAAAACTTGTTTTTAATTCTGGTCCGTTTCGGATTGATAATGCAGCATTTTCTGTTAATTTTGTATGCTTTTGTACCAGTTTGATATTCATTGAATTGAACTATGCAGTAGTACTTGATTTAAGTGTGTTTCGATTGAAAACTTACTATGTTTATATGAAATTAGTGTCATAGCTAGTTCTACAGTGTCGCGAGTGATGTTAGTTTCTTGTGCACTTAGTGAAGAGTTATGAATGATGCTTGCGATGAGCTATGTGAATTGACACTGTTGAAACGAAAATATTGCAGTTGTCGACTGTGTGGAACTCGAAGGTGCGTAAAGTTTGGAAGCCTTGCATTCCCAAAGATACTCTGAAAGCAGGTTAGATTTTTGTTTAAAATATTACTGTTAATTGACAAGCAGTATTTAATTGTCTGCTGGGATTATTACTGGTTTACAGAGATTCTTCTTAGTTGAACTCATCATTTTGGTTCAGCTCTGTGGGCAACAGGGCCTACTGTTTGGTCTTAAGATTTGCTATTAGATCAATATCAGCAGAAACATACTGGAAAAGTTTGTGCACCCCATAATTTATGCCCCATGTAGGGCGCATATGGTATACTAAACAAAGTTTAATTTGGAAATGGAAATACCGTTCCCTGGCTTTTCAATGGCACACTCATGCATATAGAAGACATTCTGCTTCTTGCATGTTTTGCAGATTTTCATGTAACTGTAATGTAGTTTTTAATATTCTTAAAAAAGAATTATACATATAAGGTAGTTATTAAAATTAATTATTAAATTCTCATGATAGTGTATAAAGCAGTATCTACAAAGCTTCCAAAGATATTATGAATTTTCAGTAATTAATATAGGTTTAGAGTAATATTAGGTTATATGTATGTAACAAGCATTTAGATGGGAAATTCTATGGTACCTACCCGTATGTGATACCTACATTTACAAATTTACAAATGTGACAACATATTTGTAGTCAAAGTCGTATTGTTTGTAATCTTGTTCTAATAATTGTAATTACAAAATGTACAACCATTTTACAACTTTTTGAACAAATTGTTCTCATAGTTGTAATTTTGTTTAACTTCATGTAAATAGTGTAAATAATTTTGGTAAATTTGTTCTCAATGTTGTAATTTGATTCATAACATTGTAATTTTTGTTCAAATACATGTAAAATAAAAGTAGGATATACATCCCAGTACCATGGCTTGTCTCCATTTAGATTACCCTAACTAATATGTTACCCTTGCAATGTTCTGTTTACTTTTATTTGTCATGCATTTTTTCACTCAATTTTGTTGTACGTAAATAAATCTCACATACATACTTCTGCTATTTGATAATTGACCAACAAAAAGAATACTTAATTGCTTGTATGAAATGAATAACTAACTCAGTATTTTAATTTACAGAATTACCAAAGTCAAATGGTTTATTCATAATAGAAGCAAACGGTGGGTTGAACCAGCAACGATTGTCGGTAGGTCTGATTGTTGCCAAGTAGAATTCATTTTTGTGATGGTTAGAACTATTGATCTAATCACAATGAGTGTTATGTCAATGAATTGTTGTTTTGTGGATTTGATATTGGAGAAAACAAACCAATTCATAATTAAATGAATTTTACGGTGAATCACTACCTTAGAGGAGATGCTTTTAGTTATTTTTTTTGTTGGTATTAAGTATTAACTGATGGCTCAAGTATCTAGTTTTTTTTTTTTTTGGATACACCAAGTATCTATGATGCAGGAGCATCCAAAGTTTCCTTAATTAATTAGGAGTTTATTATCTTTTATTATTTTCTTTATTATGTTTTATTATTCTTAAGTCTTTTAGGTTCCTGTTTTTATTAGGGTTTGCTATTACCTATATATATAGCTTTTTGAGAGTCTTGTAAGTGAGCTTTGTTGTTTTGAATAAAATTATACATAGAGTTTCTTTGGGACGTTCTGCCCTAGAACTCAACATATCGTTCCTGCTTTAATCCTACAGCAAGTATTTCTCTGCAATTGCTTGTTTTCGTTGAGAACTTCCGCTCTCAAGTGTTTTTACCCCTGATCTAGCCGCAAGACAGAAACTTTCAGTTTCTGCCCTGCATCAGCTGGTATCAGAGCAGTGCTCTGGGCCTGCAAAATGGTTGGACGTGGTAGAGGTCGTGGAAGAGGAGCTTTGGAGGATCAACAAACAGAGATGGCTGAGATGCGCCGTATGATTGAAGACCTGACAAGGGCAGTACAAGCTCTTCAGGGTCAGGAGCGTAGGGGAGCCCCGGATGGTGACCCTAACCCCTCGGAGGATGAACTGGAAAGTAATCCCGAGGAAGAACAGGATGTTGACAACCCTTTTCATGAGGTTGCTGGAGATGGAGAACGCCCAAATCGCAACGGATTGGAAGAGCGGTTGGTTCGCGCCCTGGATTTCAGTGGTGGAGGAATTAAAATTGAAGTTTCTGACTTTTATGGCCAGATGCATGCAGAAGACTACTTGGACTGGGAGGTTAGTTTGGAAAATTATTTTGAGTGGAAGCCTATGGCAGAGAGCAGAAAAGTGTTGTTTGTGAAGCTTAAGTTGAAGAGTACTGCACTTCAATGGTGGAAGAGAGTTGAAGAGCAGCGTACTAGGCAAGGGAAACAGAAAATCAACACATGGGCCCAGATGAAATCAAAGTTGCGTAAGCAGTTTTTGCCAGCTGATTATGCAATGGAGTTATATGAAAGGTTTCATTCTTTAAAACAGCTGAACACATCTGTTGAAGAGTTCTCTTCAGCGTTTGACAACCTTTCAATTCGGGTTGGATTAAACGAGACCACTGAGCAGTTGACCTCTCGTTACCTCAGTGGATTGCATCCGTCCATTAGAGATGAGATGGGAGTGGTTCGGCTGTACAACCTAGAAGATGCGCGACAATATGCCTTAATGGCAGAAAAAAAACTACAGCGTCGTGGAGTTAGGAGGCCTACTACAGGACGTTTTGATGGTGCTTGGCAAAGGAATTCAGCCACAGTTCGTGGGGTTCGCAGTGACCAAGTTGCTATCCCAACTGGTGGTAAGAATGTCATTGGTGTTGATAAGAATGAGAAAGGAAAGGAAGTTGCAAGGCTTGGCTATCAAAACACAGGTGCAGGAACTTCAAAGGTTGGAAATTCTTCCCAGGTTCGGTGTTTTACGTGTGGGGAGAAGGGACATACTTCTTATGCATGTCCACAGAGAAGGGTGAACTTAGCAGAGTTTGAAGGTGATGACTCAATTTTCCTTGGACCAGATTATGATGAGTATGGTGGTGAAGAGGAAAATATTGATCTTTTACCCGTGGAAGGACAGTCTTTGGTTCTGCGGCAAGTGATGACAGCACCAAAGGTGGAAGAAGAGGACTGGAGGCGGCGTAGCATATTTCGCACACGTGTCCTATGTGGGGGAAAGGTCTGCAACTTGATTCTTGATGGGGGTAGTACTGAAAACATCATCTCAAAGGAAGCAGTAGAGAAGTTAAGGCTGCCTTTGGAGAAACACCCCAACCCCTACAAAATTTCATGGTTTCAAAGGGGTAATGAAGTACCAGTCACTTCACGTTGTTTGGTTAAATTCACTATGGGAAGAGATGTTGATGATGAAGCTTGGTGTGATGTTGTTCCTATGGATGCTTGCCATATACTGCTTGGAAGGCCATGGTTGTATGATAGAGACATGGTTCATCTCACTAGAGCCAACACCTACTCGTTCCATAGGGATGGAAAGAAGATGACGTTGCAGCCACTTAAAGAGGAGCTGACCAGCCACACAAAGGCTGCTAAAGTCAACAACCTCTTGACAGGCCACGAGTTTCAACTTGCAAGTCAAGAAACGGGAGTGGTGTTTGCATTGGTTTCAAAAGGTGTACAAGAGGATCAACGCTTGAGTTTTAATGAGTTTCCACTGGAAATTCAGCACATATTGATGGAGTTTAAAGACCTGGTTGGTGATGAGCTACCACAAGGGTTGCCACCCATGAGGAGCATCCAGCATGCAATTGATCTTGTACCAGGAGCAGCTTTACCAAATCTGCCAGCATATAGGATGCCCCCTACACAACAAGCTGAAATAGAAAGGCAAGTGGAAGACTTGGTTACTAAAGGATTTGTGCGAGAAAGCAAGAGCCCTTGCAGTGTTCCAGCATTACTAACACCAAAAAAGGACGGATCTTGGCGGATGTGTGTGGATAGCCGTGCTATCAATAAGATTACAGTAAAGTACAGATTTCCAATTCCTCGTCTTGAAGATATGCTTGATAGATTGGTGGGCTCTAAGGTGTTTTCTAAAATAGATTTGAGGAGTGGATATCATCAGATTCGAATGAGAAGTGGTGATGAATGGAAAACAGCTTTCAAAACACCAAAGGGGCTGTATGAGTGGCTGGTGATGCCATTTGGACTCTCTAATGCTCCTAGCACCTTCATGAGGTTTATGACAGAGGTACTCAAACCGCTCTTAGGTTCATCTGTTGTTGTTTACTTTGATGACATATTGATATATAGTCAAAATGAGGAGGAGCATTTGATCCATCTAAGGCAAGTCATGGAGGCTCTTCGCCGAGAGAAGTTGTATGTAAACCTAAAGAAATGCTCTTTCTTGTGCAAGGACGTTGTGTTTCTTGGGTTTGTTGTTTCAGCAGAAGGGTTGAAAGCTGATCCTAACAAAGTACAAGCCATCAAGGAGTGGCCAGTACCACAATCATTGGGTGAAGTTCGAAGTTTTCATGGTCTAGCATCATTCTACAGGAGGTTTATTCGTAATTTCAGCTCTATCATGAGTCCTATCACAGAGTGTTTGAAGCATTCATCTTTCACATGGCCAAATTCAGCACAAAGGGCATTTGAAAGAATAAAGGAAATGTTAACAGAAGCTCCGGTACTTGCTCTACCAGATTTTGAGAAGCTATTTACAATTGAGTGTGATGCTTCACATGTGGGAATAGGAGCTGTTCTTAGTCAAGAAGGAAGGCCGGTGGAATTTTTCAGTGAGAAGTTGACTGATGCAAAATGTCGCTATTCGACATATGATCTGGAGTTTTATGCTTTGGTTCGGGCCATACAACACTGGGAGCACTACTTAGCCTATAAAGAATTTGTGGTGTACTCAGACCACCAATCCTTGAGGTATCTGAATTCTCAAAAGAAGTTAAATGCTCGACATGCAAAATGGAGCTCCTACATTCAAGAATTTAATTTTTCCCTCAAGCACAACCTGCTGTTGTTGAAGATGTGTTGGATGTCAAAGAGATTAAGTCTAGGAGGGGCAACCAGTATAGACGATTCTTAGTAAAGTGGTTGGGCAAGCATGCTAGTGAGAGTACTTGGGTTGCTGAAGAAGAGTTACAGAGGATTGCTCCAGAGACATATGCTCAAGTTTTAGAAGTTTTCTCTCCGGAGTCAAGTTCTTCCCAACCCGGTGGAGTTGATGCAGGAGCATCCAAAGTTTCCTTAATTAATTAGGAGTTTATTATCTTTTATTATTTTCTTTATTATGTTTTATTATTCTTAAGTCTTTTAGGTTCCTGTTTTTATTAGGGTTTGCTATTACCTATATATATAGCTTTTTGAGAGTCTTGTAAGTGAGCTTTGTTGTTTTGAATAAAATTATACATAGAGTTTCTTTGGGACGTTCTGCCCTAGAACTCAACATATCGTTCCTGCTTTAATCCTACAGCAAGTATTTCTCTGCAATTGCTTGTTTACGTTGAGAACTTCCGCTCTCAAGTGTTTTTACCCCTGATCTAGCCGCAAGACAGAAACTTTCAGTTTCTGCCCTGCATCAATCTAGTTGTTAGAACACAGAGGATGTTATATTTTTACAATGAGGCTTGATTCATATTTGTATGCTTAAATATGTGGAATTTCAAATGGGGGAGGTCATAACCAACCCAAATCATTTTATGGTTGTATTGACCATGCGTTGAAGTCAATACAATCGGCAACAATGAGGAGCATCGGACATTGTTGTCCCACTACAGAAATTGAATAATATATGTTTATGGTCTTTAGCTTGATATTTTGTAGTCTGTGCTTCAAACAAGTCTACATTAGGTAAAATTATTGGAGAAACATAACATGCTAGAGTCCTAGACTCCTGGCTGTCTAATAGATTATCCTCTATTTAAGTCAGTTGTGTTTATTAGAGCAATTGTGACCAATGTGACAAGTATGGTGTTCAAGTATCAGTTTATCCACTGATTGTTACATTTGGACATAGAAAATAATAAGTGAGCCTGAAATGCTTGAGTAGGCTAGACTTGCATGCTCGTGTCATAAATTTAGTAGTTATCATAACGTATGTCTTTTGCATTTTTTTTTTCCTTTTAGTTCCTGACTTTTGCCTTTTCATTTTTCACATAGATATGTGATGCAGTTGCTGTGGCTGGACTTTTAAATGCAACTCTTCTGATTCCAATCTTTCATCTAAATAGTGTTTGGAGAGACTCCAGGTGAATTTCAGATTTATTGAACTATTATAAAGACTTCAATTATCAGATGCATTGTTACCTACTTGCTGATTCTTGCTTACTGTCTAGTCTTTTCTAATAGTTTAACCTACTAGGAAAGACCACCTTATTCACTAATTATTTTTTTCTATACTTGAATCAATTAATTGCTGTTTAGGTCTTAGCAAAGAACTTAAGATTTTTCTTTTATATTACAGTAAAGGTAATAGTTGTTGAACCTCCTATTATTGTGTTGCCCGCAGTAACATAAAACAAAAACACACATGATATTGTTCAGGAATCTAGAAATATACAAAACGATCTGATAACAATACATTACTACGGCCAACTTTGAGTTTTCGCTTTTGCTAATTATAGAAGTTTGACGTACTAAAAGTGCCAGGAGAAGCCAAACAGAAAAAGAAATATCAAGAATGAATGGAAGACAAGGTTGTTAATTTGAAATGTAAGGGTGACTCAGATAGGAAAGGGAAAGCAACACTGTCGTTTGGTTGTTTGCTGTATTTCCTAACTAACCTGAGTCTCTCTGTCTCTCTGTTTCTTTTCCAAGTTCAGTGCCTAATATGTCATGTCTCTTTATCTTTCCCTGCTTCCTTGTCACTTTCGCAGTTTGTTTTCCATACAGCTATAAAACTCTAGCTTATTCTGTTACCGATAGATTGTGGTATACTGTTAAAGACTTAAAGTCAATTTAGTTAGATAATGTGCCTGTTGCTGATACGTTGTTTATGAAATGGAAATTCTGGGTTGAAGGAAGAGATGTTGTTGAAGGATATTCTCTCTAAGTTTAAAATAATTAGAGGGAACTGAAATTTACACTCCTAATTTTACAATCCACACTCCCACTTTCCTCTTTTGGTAATTTAAATCTTGTCTTTAGTGACATGTGTTTTGTCTTTTTGTGAAAACTTTACCCAAAAAGGAAAGGTGAGTGTGAATTGTAAAATAGGGGAGTGTAAATTTCACCTCACTAATTAGATCTGGAAAGAGAAGAAGAAAAATGAAATTACTACAGAGGCATCTGATATTTATGGACTTATGGTAGACAATAAATAGATTCGAATATATATATATATATATATATATATATATTCATGTAGCATATACAGTATGACCTGACAATCTAATTGGTGCATGGTTTTCCATATACATACAGTACATCTGAAGCATGGCAACAGTAATCAAACTATCTCTTGTTTTGACTAGAAAACATGTTCTCTCTTCTTGATAATGCTGCAAGGTATTGATCCTTTATTCTTATTTCAGTCACTTTGGGAACATTTTTGATGAAGATTTCTTCATCCATGCTCTCAGAAATCACGTTAATGTGGTCAGGGAACTCCCAGAAGATATACTTCAGCGGTTCGACAATAATATAAGCAACATTGTGAATTTGAGAGTGAAAGGTTGGTCAAGTTCAACTCACTATCTCCGTAAGGTCCTCCCGAAGTTACAGGAGATGGGGTACGTCTCCTACCATTATTACTATTTCTAATATCTTTTGGTTGTCCATATATGTTTTGACAATCTGGCTCAAATTTATCATATAATGTGTTGTAGTTTATCTCCGCCTTTTAGAGTTATGTCTGTGACTCTTTTTAGTTTCCTTCTGTTTCAGTCATGGGTTTGAGTTATATTGTATGTAACAGCTATATATAGTTTCCCTCATTCCATGTTTCAGGGCCGTGCGCATTGCACCTTTTTCGAATAGATTGGCTCATGCAGTTTCTTCAGATGTCCAGAGCCTTCCATGCTTAGCCAATTTTGAAGCACTGAGATTCTCAAATTCAATAAGACTGCTTGCAGAGAAAATGGTTGATCGAATGGTCAAAAGTAGTGCTGACAGTGGAGGCAAATATGTTTCAGTACATCTACGGTTTGAAGAGGTCTTATTCTTTATCTTTTTATTTGAACTCCTGATTCTCCTGTACCTGTACTTTCTGCAAGTTCTAAATGCTGGCTCTCTTCTTATAAAGGATATGGTTGCGTTTTCATGCTGTGAATATGATGGTGGGGAGGAAGAGAAACATGAAATGGATATTGCTCGAGAACGAAGCTGGAGAGGAAAATTCAGGAGAAGGGGTAGAGTAATAAGACCAGGTGCAAATCGTGTTGATGGGAAATGTCCTTTAACGCCATCAGAGGTGCAATGCTTCTATTTAGTTTTGTAAACTGCAATTTCAAAATTTTTCTAAAAATCTAATCTTACTGGGATGCTCCAAGGTATATGTAATTCTACTGTACGGGTTGTTGAAAAGTATTGCCCTTAAATATTGGTAACTGAATTCTTTAAAACGGACATGTAACCTCATTCACAATGTTCATTTTTGTGATTAAAGATGATAGTTAAACGTTGATTACAATAAGATTAGTAAGAACTCTCTCTCAGCTTGAGTGAGTAATGTAATATCTGTTGCTGCAGGTAGGAATGATGCTCAGGGGAATGGGATTTGATAATACCACCTCAGTATACATTGCAGCAGGAAAAATTTATAAAGCAGAAAAGTACATGGCTCCTCTTAAACAGATGTTTCCACGCTTGCAAATGAAAGACACACTGGCTACTTCAGAAGAACTTGCTCCTTATAAGGTACCATATCTGTCATGGGAATGAACTAAATACAGCATCTATCACAAAAGCAAGATGACTCCAGACAAGTGAAATATTTATTATAGCCATTTGCAGTAGGGCTACATCTAAATTTGCTACTTTTGGTATAATTGATAGAGTTGGCATCAGTTAATTGTTTTAGATGACCATTTCTGATGTAGGGCCATTTATCTAGGCTGGCTGCTCTTGATTACACGGTTTGCCTCCATAGTGAAGTGTTTGTCACCACTCAGGGGGGTAACTTTCCCCACTTCTTGATGGGCCACAGGCGCTATCTCTATGGAGGACATTCGAAGACAATCAAGCCTGATAAGCGTAAATTGGCACTGTTGTTTGATAATCCCAGTATCAGGTAATTTTTAGTTGAACTTAATTGTTTGATTTCATGTGCCAAGTTGCTTTAGTTCTTCATCCATGCAACCCAAGAATGCGTTAACGGTCACCAACAAACAAATACGGTACTACCGTACTGGCCGGTATTCTATTTTTTTTTTCGTCAGCTCTGTCTTCCTGCTTTCTCATAGGTTTGGAGTTAAAGTGGGAAAAAGTAATTAGACATGTAGCCATATAATTTAACACCTTGGAGAAGATTGTCTTTTTAATTTGTTTTCTTTCTCTGATGACATTCTAGCTTTTGCATCTTGCAGTTTTATTACACAAATGAGAATACAAAACCATCCAAACTATTGAACTTTTATAGGGAGAACTTGTCTTATCACCATAATCTATTTTGCAATTTCAAAAACCTCAGTGTTGTTCAGTTTAATTGCCAATGGAAAACTAAGCATATATAAGGTAATGATAAGTAGGGTTAATGTCAAATTAGTAGATAGTATTATGATTAGGTAAGCAGTATGGCCTCGTAATCTCAAATAGACTTTTAATACGCAATATGGCATTGTCAAGTGTCAACCCCCGGTGGGAGACGCTTTTGTTGCCTTATTGCCTTATAAATCTCTCACATCGATTAGCACAGTATTGTTTTGCTTAAAAGGGGAAAAGGTTTATTCTATATAAGCCTCGTATGAAAAAGGTTTATATAAGATTAGATTTGTACTTGTTTCAAGGGACAACATGTTTGAAAAATTAAAGCATATACACAAATTTAAACTTCTTACTCTTTTCATCATCAGCCTTATCTTTCACTTTCGCATTGCATACAAAATACACTTGTTTTAATTCACATTTCATGTTTTGCAGATGGGAAGATTTTAAGCGACAGATGCAAGACATGCTTAGACACAGTGACCAGAAGGGTGTTGAAGTGAGAAAATCCAGTGCGTCACTATATACATTTCCCATGCCAGATTGTATGTGTAGGGAAGGAGAAGCTATAGATGAAAACAGTAACACAACAACATTGACTTGAACACGTAAAAATTGTGAGTACTTAGTCACTTGCTATTCTTTGTTCACCTGTAATTTAATGTATCATTCATTCAGTTATCAAAGTTTTCTTTCATATGAGTAGAGAGGGTAGTGTATACAAGGTACACAATTGGTTTAGTAGCCATGTTGGATCAGTAGTCTGGTACTCAAAATTCATTGTATATGGACAGTAAGATATAAAATTCTTTTGTATTACATCGAATTTTCTACTTTGCTTTGGTCCATTCATATGAGTTCTCGACTGCTTCTGACTTGTAGCTATATGCTGTGATGCCGGTTTTGGCTTTTTGGGTTTACAGATGAGTAGTTTATGTGTAATGTTCATACAGCGTCGAAGACCTTCCTATTTGCAATTCGGATCTCCTTTGATAATTTTGCACACCGGAGTGGTGCCGACAACTACCCGCCAACATTTAGCGGCACCTCTCCCCCTCTTTCTGTTTTCACTGGGAGAGGTGCTGTCACAACCACCTGCTAACATTTGACGGCACCTCTCTCCCCCTTTTTTCTGTTTCTACCGGTCATAATTTAAGGAGTGAACAAAAATGCAAAGGGATGACAATTTGGGTGAAGAATCTAGTGGTCATGAACTGAGAAACTATATGATGTAAATTAATGACATTATATAAGATAGATGAGATTCAGCCCGAAGAATTCATCGCTTATATGAGCTAGGTGTGGCATACCACTGGCTGTTACCATTGTCGTTTAGAAAGAGAGGTTGACAATCTTTGGTGGGAGGTCCTCTTGCTGCCTTGCCTATAGTATCGGTGCCTACTCTTGCAGGGTACATGTCAATGGCAAGGTTATCTAGGTAATCTAGCTACTACTTGTGTTACTTCTTTGTCCAATTTTGGGGTCTGTTCGGGACAAGAATATGTTTTTCGAGGAAAGCTATGTGAGCTCTAATGTTTACTCTTAACATGCTCATGGAGCATCCACCAATTCCAAGTTTCCAACACTGAGTTCGGTTCTACGTTGCAAAAATAAAGTTCTGTTCTACGTTGCAAAATTCATTATACTTGAGGTTATCTACTCCTCCAGTCCCTTCTCATCCTATAGAGTCAGGGAAGAGAGAGACTGTTGAGGATGCTACCCCCGAATTTCTCCCTTATTATGGTCGAACATCCGAGGGGGATTTTCCCCTCTCCATGCAAAGAACTTCTCTCCATATAAAATTGCAAAGAACTTTAACGAATAACGAGTGCCTTTCAAAAATTACAAAATATGGAAATATTGTTGGCTTTGCTGCTCTGTTCCAAATTTCCAATACCACGAGAAAATCAAAAATCAAAATGATATGGAAACTTTTCATGTTGTTACGTTCATCCTTCCTATTCATGGTTTATTATGTAGTATTAGGACCCCTTTCCATCCTCTTTTGACAAGAAATCCTCTTTTCACTAATACCATATCACAATGGATAAGCAATCACCCAAAATATGACTCATAGAAATCCCTTTTCTTACCTCTTTTGTCATGTCTTGATAAAGACCTCAAACTTAAATAGTAAATTACTTTAAAGTTACTGACCAAATTTTAGTTTACAAATACACCATTTACACATTATCTTACACAATTAAGGACACAAATTAACAAATCAGGACAAATTAATGTACACATGTCATCTGTCACTGTAATTTACCAAAATACCCTTCACTACATATTCTACTGTTACTGCCGAGAAGAAATGCACATGCTACTGCCCTGCCCAGAAGAAATGTATGTGCTACTGTCCTGCCCAGAAGAAATGTACATGCTATTGCGAATAGAAAAGTGCTACTGTCAGTGGCTATTGTAATTTTTCTAGAAATTCTTCAGAACCAAACAAACAAAGCTACTATGTCGCGATTGGAAACCTTCTGCTACTATCATGAATGGAGACCTTCTGCTACTGACCACTGAATAGCTACTGCTACTACCGAATGTGCAGTAGCATGACTCATACTCGTCCACACTTAGGATTTTAAATTGCCACATTTGATCTAAAATCAGCGACAATCAAATTGAAATTGTGTGAACAAGAATCGACTCACCTTCCTCCTCACCTTCCTCACCGTTGAGTCCACCTAGGGAATCAATTCGAAATCGAATTGGAAAAGAAACGAAGCAGTAGCAGCATGACTAGAACCCCTTTCGATGCAAATTAACCTCTCCCTCCCCTTCGAACCACCATCCTAAACGCCGAGCCTGAACCCCGCTTCACCTCCATCAAGGCCACCGTGGCAGCCCAGGTTTTGCCTTCCTTGGATGCGCCGTCGACGGCATCGGCGACTTCGTCTCCCTCATCGTCGACCTCCAAGTCCTCCCCAGTGAGATCGAGATCTCTAGCGACGACAACTCGAAGAAGTTGAGTACTAACCTTCTGCTTTTGTCTACTGAATTGTACACAATCGTCGTCGACGAGATCTCCCAGCCGTCGGCATCCAGGCATCCTCGGTGTTCAGCATCTTCAGCGTCCATCGTCATCAGCGTCCAGTTCGAGCGTTCAAATCGAGTCGTTGGCGTCCAAGCGTCATCGGTGTCTAGAGCTTCAGCTTCCAAGCGTTGTTGGCGTCTTGTTCATGCTTCGAGGATAAGAGTTGTGGAGAGAGAGAGAGAGAGAGAGAGAGAGAGAGAGACTGAATCGGATGGAAGAATATGCATAATAGTTTCGTGGCAATTTTCGTAATTTTATTGAAAACTATGGTATTTTGGTCATTAACTATGAAAAATCGGATCAGGTATGGTATTATTGATATTGGGCCTCAAGCTTATGTCTTAATTTGTCTAAATATTATTCAAAATAGGTTTTTTGTGTTTTTAAATTTGGTCATGTGCTACTATGTAATTTTCTCAAACTTAAATGACCAACAACTCTCAAGCGATGAGGCACAACCAATTAGGAAAACCTCAAAAGCCCACAGGATATTGTTTAGGTAGGCAATCAAGTTTGTCCCCTTCAAAATTGAAAACCCACATGGAAATACCAAGCCTAGTTTTTTTTTCTACTTTGGAAGAGCTTGGCCAACTAAAATGAGATACAAATTTGCTCCCCACCCTTACTTTCCCACCATCATCCCCACCCATTTAAATACATGACACATGTGCATTTTTATTAACTCACCTAACCATGGTTAACAATATAAATTATTTATTTAATATAAATTTGAGAGGTTGGGCATTTAGGGTTTAAGGTTTAAAGTTTTAAGGTTTGCGGTTTAGGGTTTAGGGTTTGGGGTTTAGGTTTGGGATTTAGTGTTTAGGGTTTTACTTAACTAGGGTTTAGCTAATTATGATAAAAAAATAAGCCCTAAACCCGAAACCTTAAACCCCAAACCCCAAACCCTAAACCCCAAACCTTAAAACCCTAAACCCTACACCTTAAAACCCAATACCCAATCTTACAAATTTAAATTAAATAAATAATTTTAAATTTATATTGTTAATCATGGTTAGATGAATTAAAGAAAATATGACATGTGTCATGCATTTAGATGGGTGAGGATGAAGGTGGAGAAATAAGGTGGGGAGCAAATTTGTATCCAACTGAATATCTGGTCGATTTGGAATGAACAAGGAGAGACATAAGAAGTTTTTAAATAGCTTGACTATGATACATTTCACCAGTTTACATTCTACAACATTAAATAGTATACTTAAAAGTACTATATGCATGAATGTGTGAAACAAACCGAAATACTTTCCGAAAACAGAGATTATACGTACTTGTATTTTTGTATAATTTACTGAATTTGGTTGTTTGAACACATCTAATAATCCTACCGTCTTAAAGATCAATTCACCAACTTTTATAATCTACAACATTAAATTGTATACCTAAAGTACTATATGCATGAATAATACACACTCTTGCCTTTTACATAATTGATTTATTTTGGTTGAATGTGAGTGATACATTGGATTCATCATTTTACATCTTTTCTTTTTAAAAGGGCTGGTACAGCCGTCTTAAATCAATTTACATTTTACAGTATTAAATTGTATAATTAAAGGATCCGGATTCTCTATTTAGATTTAAGTTGTTTGGATTTGTTTGGATGTCTTAGAGCATCTCTAACAACTTTCCCATTTTCTTGATTTTATCAATTTTGGAGAATATTGGATTGTCTGTGGTCCAATAGCTTCCCCATCTCATTTCCCAAAATGGGGATGAAGAAGAAAGAGAAGCACTCATTCCCTAAATTTGCAGCAAAGTCTTTCTTCCCCATATATTAATTATTCACGTGCTCTAACGATAAGAACAAAAATCTAGAATATTTTATTGGGTAATTTATGTTACAATGAAATATATGATTTTTTTTTTTTACCAACGAAGGTTGGTCAGAGTGGAAGGAGCTCTGGCCGCTTAAGCAAGTGGTCTCGGGTTCGAGCCCTTGTGGATGCAGAAAACTTTCTTGGGAGAGGTCCCCGCTTTGCGCCCGACAATACCTCGGAGGATTAGTCCTGGGCAAACGCCTGGGGATACCTCGCGAGAAGCAAAAAAAATATATATATGATTTTTTTGTTATTATTAATAATCATGTAGCATTTTTTATTGTTGTAATTGTTTTTGCATAAACCCGGAGACTATGTAGAATCACGGTGGAACATGAACATGAACAAGAAACAACATGGGCAAGAGACAAGGACATATAGTGGTTCACCATGTCACCGGAGGACATGGCTACGTCCACTTAAGATTCTACTACCATGGCCAATAGTCATTTGGGATCGGGAGAGTGAGAGATTCAGTCCATATGGCCAATAGTCCAAACGTTACCGGAAATATGTGATTTTTCAACCATAGTCGTATTTCACCATACCAATGACATCCTATTTCACAAGATTTTTGAAAATATTGCTTCCTCCCTATAGTTGATTCACAAATTAATATCTACACTTACATATAACCTACTAAACAAGTTATACCACATTAGTAGACACGTTGTGGTTCTGATGGCTAAATTTTACAAAATAAAAATTCAACCGTCAGATATAATCAGTGTACTTAAATACAGCTATGAAAAAAAATTCACCAGTTTTTGAAAACGTTAAGGTCTCAATTCACGCGGTCAACATTAAATTAATGTCACTTATTACACGAAAACGCTCTTTCCTACCCCTATACGACCTAGTTTGATTGATTATTTCACACACAAAACTCTCACATTGATGAGATGTAACCACTCATGTAAAAATTTGGTTACGTGCACCTCTCGACGATAGGGCTCCACATAGGGAAACATAAGTGTATATAGAGTTGACCGCTTGTATCGGGGACCAAACGTTACTGGAAATATGTGATTTTTCAACCATAGTCATATTTCACCATACTGATGACATCCTATTTCACAAGATTTTTGAAAATATTGCTTCCTCCCTATAGTTGGTTCACAAATATCTACACTTGCATATAACCTACTAAACAAGTTATACCACATTAATAGACACGTTGTGGTTCTGTTGGCTAAATTTTACAAAATAAAAATTCAACCATCTGATATGATCAGTGTACTTAAATATGGCTATGAAAAAAATTTCACTAGTTTTTGAAAACATTTAGGTCTCGATCCACACGGTCAATATTAAATTAACGCCACTTATTACACGAAAACACTCTTTTCTACCCCTATATCACCTAGTTTGATTGATTATGTCACACACAAAACTCTCACATTGATGAGATGTAACCACTCATGTAAAAATTTTTGTACGTTCACCTCTCGACGATAGGGCTCCACATAGGGAAACATAAGCGTATATAGGGTTGACCGCTTGTATCGGAGACCAAACGTTACCGGAAATATGTGATTTTTCAACCATAGTCGTATTTCACCATACCGATGACATCCTATTTCACAAGATTTTTGAAAATATTGTTTCCTCCCTATTTAACAAGATCACATTCTATCAAAACTTTTTCTTAAAAATAAACTTTTTCATCACCTAACTACTTAATATTTGGGGGGGGGGGGGGTAAAAAATTCCGCCAATTATTTGGCCAATTTTTTAATCACTTCCACCAAAAATTTCAGAAAAATTTGAACTAAATTTTTGAAAGTTATATATTCTCTGCCTCACTTTTCATTTCTCTATCTTTTTCTTTGAACTCTCTCTTTTCTCTTTTCCAGACTCTCTTCTCTCTCCCTGCTCTCCTTTGCCCCAGTTTCCACGCATCGAGAGACCCTCTAGCTTTCCCACTGCAGCCGTTTTCCCTTTGTCTTCTTCTTCACCACCATCGCCTCCTTCCTCATCGCTGGCAGCCGTTTTCCCTTTGCCTTCTTCTTCGCCATTGTCGCCTCCTCCCTCATCGTTGGCAGCCGTTTTCCCTCTGCCTCTCCTTCTTCTTCGCCACTGTCGCCTCTCTTTCTTTGCCACCGTCGCCTTCTGCCTCTCAAATTTAGCCGTTTTCATGGAAGGACTAATTTTCCTCCTCCATTAGACTCCGCGCCCATTTCGCCAGCGGACTCTGCGCGCCATCTCACCAGAGGACTCCGCGTCTATCTCGCCAACGGACTCCGCGCGCTATCTTGCCAGAGGACTCTGCACGCCATCTCGCTAGAGGACTCCACGCGCCATCTCGCTAGAGGACTCCGCGCGCCATCTCGAAAGAGGACTCTGCGCCCATCTCGCCTGCAGACTCCGCACGCCTTCTCGCCAGCGGACTCCGCGTGCCTTCTTCCCAGCGGACTCCACGCCCTTCTCGTTTTGGCCTTGTTAATTTGTGTTTTTGCAAATGACTATGGAGGCGATCTCGGTGGAAATTGGGTTACTTGATATTGGTTGTAAGATATTGGGGTTGATTGGATCTGGGTTGTAAGAAGTTGGAGACGAAACTATTGTCAGCTAAGTAACTGGGTGACTTTTTCTACGTGAAAGAATTGTCAGCAAACTGAATAAATTTCGTCAACTAAGTAACTGGGTGACGACCGAATTTTCGTCAGCTAAGTAACATGGTGACGACCGAATTCTCGTTAGCTACGTAACGTGGTGACAAAATATTTTTCGTCAGCTAAGTAACCTGGCGACAAAAACAGTTTCGTCAGCTAAGTAACCTAGTGACGAAAAGTTGTTCGTCATCTTAGTAGTGACTAAGATGACGAAATTAATATTTTCGTCACCTAAGTGCTCTAACCACCGGCCTTAGAAGACGACCCTTAAGTGATGAAATTTTCGTCAGCTAAGTATTTACATGACGATAGAAGCTCTGAGGTGACGAAAAAATTTCATCACCAAAAAACTTTTTTCTAGTAGTGTAGGTGTTATCCCCGGTTTCCTTAGTGATTATTGTACCTTCACAATGAACAAATGATCGATTAGCAGCTTACATAGTTTAGTTGATCAACACAATATGGGGTCAACCAAGTATTGTTATGGCATAATAATTGTCGAAAAACACAATGGTTCATGCAATTGTGTAATACTGAACGTCGAATGCCAATTTCTCGGTCGAATGCCAATTTCAGTGGAATTCCAATCTCAGTGGAATGCCAATCTTGGTGGAATGCCAACCTCGGTGGAATGCCTATCTCGGTGGAATGTCAATCTCTCGGTCGAATGCCTCTCGGTTGAATGCTAAAACCTACTGACCAGCATGCATACTCATATAGCAAGTAGGACGAAATCATGGCATCAATATTATGAACTTTCACAAACCAACGAGATTATAACAATCATAATCTAGACGAGACTTATCTTTGAAAATTGCTACCGAATGGGTGCACATAAGAGGTATAGATTCATGCTAGTACTACTCCCGGACGATCAATCCTTGTTGCCAGTACGGTCGGGCTTCCTACAAGATTTATTGACTTTTTCCAGGTAAATAGCTCCTGGTGTCCATAGCTTTTTTTTTTGGCCACTGAGATCCGCTGCTTGTAGATTAGTCTGAGGCACTGAGCCTTCCCCTTTTGATACCCGGAGATAAAGGTGGTGGAGCCTTGACTTGCACATGGGGTCAATTCTCTACCTTCTTCAACTTCTTTTCTGCTCCCGGATGGCTAACTCTTTAAACCTGGAGTCATTGGGGTAAGTTGATTGAAACCCGGAGAGATGAAGCTGCTACCGAGCTAGGTGTCCATAGCAATTTTTCCGTGGGCACCCAACTGAATACAGTTTCTTCTGCAGTTGAATGATGCCAGCAGATCGAGTGACCCAAGTTCCAAGTCGATCGAGGCCGATCAGGTCTGATCCCAACTCCCACATTAACTCCCTCTCCTGATGAATCCGACGAACCGGGTACATAAGCTTGCTTTTCCTGAACATGGACTCTGCTATCCCGGAGGCAAAGAAACTACCGGTTGCTTATTTCGATATCAAATCTGGCACCAAACTCGACCGAGATAAAGCGGGTTTCCAGCGTTGACGAACTTGACCCGGGAGAGCTCATGAGGCCGGTACCGAGTGGTGGAGACGATCCCAGGAGAGATACAGCTAACTACCACTGCTGGTAAGACCCGGACGCTGCCAATCTCTCGGTGGAATGTCAATCTCTCGGTAAGCATGTCCAAGTCTCGAACGATGAATCCTTGTTGCCGGCACGGTCGGGCTGCGTACAAGATTTGTTGACTTCTCCAGTTTCTTTCTTCTTCACCCCATACCTCTCATACCGGGTGTCCATAGCAATTTTCAACTGTGCACCAGACAAATCAACGAGAGGAGACGTCGGTGGTAGCTGCCAGGAAGCGTATCCCGGATCCAGTGACCATTGCACCGGCATATCGAGTTGTTACCCCGGATCCCGGGAGCATGCTCTAATATTCAATCCCCAACAGCTCGTGCCTACTGAGAGACATTTTCATGTACTGGTGATGGTCGATTGATGGAACCGGTGACCAAGAAGGTGAGCAGGGAAGGGAAACTGTCACATTCCGACTCTTAAATTATTACCTTATTTACTAGCTTGGTATTAATAAGAATTTTACTATCTCCGTCAATGAGGTTATAGTTTAATTGGTCCCTAAAGGGGTTTTGGGGGACGATTATTTCGAAGGAATTATTCGTAGGAGAAAATTGTGACGACGGTAAAAATGGTAAATTTTAGCTAGTAAAAGGTAATTTTTATTGGGGTATTATTTTTGGGGTGTTTAATATTTGGTGAATATATGGACTTGGGCCGGTTTAGAAAGCCCACTCTTTTTCCTCTCTCTCTCTCCTCTCCCGCTCCCGATTCCCTCTCCCTCTGCCCAAAAAACTTCCCGAGCCTGACCGCCGCCGTCCGACCACCATTCGCCGCCGCACCGGTCCCAAACGGTTGGCCACCGACCCAGCTACCATCCTAGACCGATGGCAGCCGCCTTAGCGCCGCCGTGAGGGAGAAAACGTAACCGAAAGGTTCGGCTGTTCATGGTGTTCCGTCTCCGGAACTTCCTCCTCCGGTCACCATAGCCGGAGCCACTTGCCTCGTTGGAAAGCTCTCCTCCCGTACAACAAACTCCTAAGAGGTTTCGCTCCCTCTTGAGCTAGGTAAGGAGAAATTGGTGATTGAAATTCTAGGGTTTTTCGTAATGTTTTCATTCGATTGACATAATTAGGCTTAGAATTGGTATTTGTGCTAGTTAGGAAAGTTGTAAAGGGAGTTGAGAGGAAGATGCTGTCAAAATTTGGTAACCATTGGAGGTCGCCAGAGTTGGCCTCCGGCCGCCACTGTTTGGGGGGTTTTATGGTTTTAGATGTGGAATATTAAGGGAAGGTTAATGGTATGAAGTTTAGAATTTTTGGAGGAGTTTTGAATAGGTTTTGGATTTTTGAAAGATTGGTGAATTTGGTAGTTAATGGGGGTAGAATCCGACCGTTGGATTTCTCTTATTATTGTTTTAGAATGTTGAAATAAATGAATTGAGGCTGTGGTTGCCTGGTTGGAGTTTGGTGTGAATCCGATAAGCTTAACCCTTGAAAGGGTAGTGGATTAGGCGTAAGAGTTTTGAGTTATATATTTAATTATTATTATTTTCTGAAATTGAAGTTTGGTCCTAAGCATGATTATTGTGTCAGGATTCGAGGAGACCTCACTTGAGTGACGAATTGGATTTCGTCGGGCTGATGCCTAAAGTTGTGAGTGGACTTTTGTTTTATTATAATATGCATGCAATTGTTTATTGTTGAGTAATTTATTTTATTAGAGCATTAGACGTCATTTTTATTTGATGATTTTATTCATTGTGGTGAGTTATCGAAAATGAGATTTTCGGTAAATTATAATATATTTATGAGAAGAGTATGTATATAAATGCTAGCTAGTAATATGTGTCTGTCCACCTTAATGACATAGTATATAACTGCATTATGGTGTGACGTGAGCGTTGGACGCAAGCGTAGTAGCCCTATATGAGTGTTTAATTCATATAAGGGGTATGAGCACATATTTATACACCCGTTTGTCCACCTTAATAGCGTAGTGTATCACCGCATTAAGTCGTGACGTGAGCGTTGGACGTGAGCATAGTAGCCCTATATAGATTATTATTAATTTATATAGGGAGTATGTGTGAGTGTAAATACATACATATTTGATATATATATTTTTCTAAGCTGAAGAGGCCCGATATTTATGGGATAAAGTATTTATCGCTTGAGGCATGCAGCATATTTTCTATGGAAATTTGAATTGGGAAAACATAAATCTTTTCATTAAATTCATTTTTGTCCACTCACTCTAACGTTTTAAAATGTTTTCCCCTGGGCCTTACGTTTTAAAAATGCCCAGTTTGCAAGTTAGTATAGTTGAGGTCGGGCGTACATGGAGAAGAGACATAGTAAATAGTATAGTTTCTGCACTGTGGTCAATATTTTTATACTTCTAGTCCATTTCCTCTCAAATAAAGTTGCTCTGAACTGTGGTTGTTGGTTGTAAGATTTTATTATTGAAGTTAGTAAATATAATTTGGGAGATGTTGTGATTTGGGGAGCATGAAGGCTCCAGGAGTAGAGGGTTCTAGATGGAATCTTTTGAAGTGTTTGCAGGTATTATTAGAAGGTGTTTTGGCCACGATCCTCACCGTGCGGGCGAGAGGTAAATAGCGAACAAAGAGAAGGGGGAGTGTTGCGGGCGTGCCACCTCGCGGAAGAGGAAAGAGCATGTATGTGAGCTTGACTTCTTGATCAGGTGGAAGGAGTTTCTAGGTGTCACCTCAGAGGAGGAATTTACGAGCACAAGGCGATCGATACTCACGGCGGGACGCGAGAAGATCGCAACAATAGGGAGATCAGAGATCGGGGGCGAGTCTAGGAGGGCTCTGAAACTAAGGCGGCGACGGACTTAGGGTTAGGGTTTCGAGGTAGCTCGAGGGTTAACTGGTTTACAGTTTGTATTTTGTTGAGAGATTTGATTGTGTCTGAGTTGTTGTATAAGATTGTGTGTGTATCTGTAAGCTTCGAGTCCCCTTATATAGTAGTTCGACTTGCGGCAGAAGAAAGATAGCTTAGAATTCAAGTCGAACTTTGAAACCCTAATAGCACAAGGGAACTGTTCCGCTCGTGTGAACCAACCATCCTGTGACACATGTCCAGTTCGCACACTTCATTCCGCGCATAGGGCATTGCTTCCGCGCCGCCAACTGTAGAGTCCTATGCGGACTGAAATTCATCCCGCGGGCTGTCACAAGAGGCTATCTCGCGTGCTCCTGAAGCTCGCTTCCATCTCGCGGGCTATTGTAGCTCGCGAGCCTTAAAAGAGCTTTTTTATATTAAAAGGGTCATATGGATTGGCCTGAAGCATGTAAAAGACTTGTAAAAGTCTTCAACGATTAATGTGGTGCGCGCGGACTCCGCTTATGGCTCTTTGCGAAGTCTCCCGCGCGAGCCAGTTCGTCAGCTCGCCTTGCCTAAGGCTCCACTCTTACGCGAAGTATCACTTCGCTTTGCCTACGCGCGAAGTCATTAAGCGCACGAGCTCTGTATTCCGCGCGACGTCTACTAAGCGCGCGAGATATGTAGTCCGCGCGAAATCATTCTGCGCGCGGGCTTTATAATTCAGCTCGCGTAGTCTTACTGGCGGGCCATCAGTTGTAAACTTAAAGAAACTTGGGCTCGCCGGTATGACATGGACCAAGAATTTAAATAATATTCACATAGACATTTACTGTCCAGTAAAATATTAATTTGGGCGTAAACAGAAGGGTTGTCCATTTTCAAGGGAGATTATGCTGACTTCTCAGTAACTTTTCATTAGAGGTAATCCCCGCAAGACTTACTTCGGGTTTCAGGGTGAAATTTAGGGTGGGTCTTGATAGAAACTGTCGGCGATCCATAAAGTGCGAGCTGGTCCGGTGATCCCGACTTCCACATGAACCCCCTCTCATGATGAATTCGGCCAACCGGGATCATGGACTTAGCTTGAACTCGGATCCCGCCATCTCGGAGACAAAGGGACTGCCGGCGATCTATTAACGGGACCCCGAGTATGCTAGGCAGATCCCTTTGCTATTTTTGATGAATTTTCATCTCGGCCGGGAAGACGACGAATATCATTGAAGTCACCAGGGTAATAAGATGGTCGAGCAGCGGGAGGAGTGGGTCTTCACTGGTGAAGCTCCTGGCCGTCATGACTAAACTTCGGGTCCCGGATGTCATCCCCGAGCGATGGCTAGAGGCGGGTGGTTTAGCTCTTGGTGACGTCCTGATGCTAAAAGGAACCCGGCTGGGTCAGGCCATGCCATTCTCTATTGGTGGCATGGGCCTGCATATGGCCTCCTGATGGGTTGGGCCCGAGATGGCTTAGGCCTGCATACTGGATACCTTGGGTTGACCTCCCTATATGAGCTTACTGGTAGAGCAACAAGACTTTTAGTACTGATTCCCACAGACGGTGCCAAATGTTTTTGCATAATTCCAGAGATAATGTAGCATCACAGTGGAACATGAACATGAACAAGAAACAACATGGGCAAGAGACAAGGACATATAATGGTTCACCATGTCACTAGAGGACATGACTACGTCCACTTAAGATTTTACTATCATGGCCAATAGGCCTTTGGGATCGCGAGAGAGAGAGATTCAGTCCATCTATCTATGGGGAGCCTTCTTTTTATAGCTAAGGAAAGTTCCCTCACATATTATGTTTTCGATGTGAGACTAACTACACATATATATCTTCTTATGATACTTTCTTGTGGAGCTTGGGAGAACACATTCCCGATGTGGTACCGATGATCTTTCACCATGGCGAGGTAGCCCGGATGTTGGTTTACCGGAAGTATGTCGGGGGCGGGACCCTTTGTGGCCAGAGAACGGTCTACTCGGTCGTTGCTTATGCTTGCAGTATATATACGAACAACAGTAATAAATGTCGAAATCTCTAAAATGAAGAAGCTGTTGGAGTTGGAGTATAATTTTTTTTAGAGATTTTGGCTTTTGCTTCCCTATTTTAGTGAAATTTTGGGGAAGCTGTTGAAGATGCTCTTATAGCCATTAAATGAAGTAAATATGACATAAAGATGACATGTTGGTCTTAGATTGTACTTAATCTAATGGTTAAAAGTCATCTAAGCAAATTCAAGTAATCCTCGTAAGTTGGGTCGATCATATAAATCTATATCCTTAAATCGTATACCTAAAGTATTTATGCATGAAAAAAATACACTTCCGTGTTGTAACTTCGTATGTATTTTTCATTTGGAGTTGATCCCATCCCACCGTCTTAGTTCCGAAAACAAACACAAAAGAGAGAGATATAGGTATAGAGAAAGAGAGCCCACAAAGGGGCCGAATGTGACGTAAAAGTAGAGCTACCTACCAAAATCCGTAACCACTAAATAACCACTCGTCTTTTTCAACAACTCGTCAAATCCTTCCCTTTCTATTCCTTCCCCCACCTTCCTCATTCATATTGCCCTCCTCCATTCTCATCTCTCTCTCCTCCTTCGTATAAATCCCCCCCTGTCTTCCTTTCCCAATTTTCCTTCAGACCCAAATCTCTCTCTTTCAACCTTCTTATCCTTTCAGTTTCAAAGCTGGTACAGACAAAGCACCATCACACACACACATATACATATATAGACACACACATATATCACATACTTATCCAAACACTGTTCTTGTTCTTCAACTCCTCCTCCCACCCTAGATTCCTCTTGCTCTATTTTCTTGTGTTGTGTTCTGTTTCAATCTGATTATTGTTACGGTTATGGGGAGGTCACCTTGCTGTGAGAAAGCTCATACAAACAAAGGGGCATGGACCAAAGAAGAAGACCAACGCCTCATCGACTACATCCGCATCCATGGCGAAGGTTGCTGGCGCTCCCTTCCTAAACAAGCTGGTACTAATTGAATTCTCTTTCCAAATTTCGATTCTTTCTCGCATAAGCTTCGTAACCCATGATTCATTTCCTTAGTTTCTGTTTGTTTCGATTGCTTATTTGACAATTTTTGATGTGGTACAGGGTTGCTTAGATGCGGCAAGAGCTGCAGGCTGAGGTGGATCAACTACCTAAGGCCTGATCTCAAGCGTGGGAATTTCACCGAAGAAGAAGACGAGTTAATTATCAAGCTCCACAGCTTACTCGGAAACAAGTAATTGAAACAAACTTGGTTTCATTCATGTTTGCTCTGTTTTGTTTTGCCGGAAAAATTAATTAACCGACGGTTATGTTTGTTACAGATGGTCTTTGATTGCGGGGAGGTTACCTGGACGAACTGATAATGAGATCAAAAACTACTGGAACACCCACATCAAGAGAAAGCTCCTAACTCGCGGCCTTGACCCTCAAACCCACCGCCCCCTCAACGAGGCCTGCGCCGGCGCCACCACCGCCGCGGCAGCCTCTCGGTTGGATTTCAGAAACGGGTCTCCACCGTTTTTGTCAGTCGAGAAAATCAACAGCCTAATGGATCAAACCAACTTCAAGAACAACAACAACAACAACAAGATGAATCTCCTGTTCAAACCCAAGAAAGAAGAAGAGTACAGCTACAACAAGAACATGAACAACTTTGAAGAGGCGAATTGCAGCAGCAGTGGCACAACAACAGAGGAAGATCAACAACAGCAACAGAAGCCAGATATCATGTACGAGTGTGGTGACCTAAACTTGGACCTCTCAATAGGGCTGGAGCCGTTTCAGTCCGAACCGACTCGGGCATCGTCGGGAAACTCGGCCGAGTCGAAACTGACTCGGAGGGCTTCTAATAATTACGACATGTTTGCTCAGGCGGCGGCGGCGGCGGTGTGTCTGTGTTGCCAGGTGGGGTTTCAGAGCAGTGAGGCATGTAGGAGTTGTCAGTGCACAAATGGCTTCTACAGATGTCACAGACCCAATTCATAGTCATTTTTCTTCTTCTTTTCTTTTTTTGGGGTTAAACAAAATTTCAATGTTATAGATGAATTTGGTATAGTTTAAGGTAATTCTTACCCAAAAAAAATTTGGTATAGTTTAAGGTAATTCACTTTTGAAAGTGTAACTTTTATTACATACAGCAAAGAACAACCTATTGGTATCTCCATATAATCCAGTTGCTTTTTCTTTGTTCCATTTGTTGACTTTGGCATTTCCCACTGAAATTTGTCTTTTTATTCTTTACCTGAATAAGAAGAGAAAGGTAAACCTTCGAGAGAAATCTATGTCATGCCCGTGGTTAAATAATGTAGTCTAAAACTATGTCTTCTAGCTAAAACATGTAACATGTCATGTTACAAATTCAATTTTGTCACAATAACAATCATAGGGTTTATACCTGTTAGTACATAGCCAAAATACTTGGCTGAACCGAGATTAAGGTGTAATTACCCGGTCACCGAAGGTCATTCCAGACAAGATAGCCCTGGTAAGCCCTTTACGGATATCCAAGGAGTGAAGGGCCGTAACAAACTGCTTGCCAAAATCACTCTAGCGGCAAAACACCCCTAAAAGGGAAGACACTACAAAGACTAACAAGTAGTCCCACATCGGAGATTAAGGCCAAAGTGCCCAACCTTAGCCTATAAAACAGGCACAAGCTCCCATCAAACACACACAACTCATTCCCGCTCTCTCGTACACGCAAGTAGCCCAAAGCTAACTTAAGCATCGGAGAGTCGAAGACTGGGCCACCCCAGTCCCGACTTCTTGATGTTGTTACTTGTGCAGGTACCAAGTGCAGGATCAAAGGATTCTACCGTTCCCCGCCTCGCCAGCCCTTCACGGCTCGGGACCTCTCAGTGCCTCTCCCAAGGCCATTCCTCTCTTCCTCCCTCCCGGGACCATCCATTTCTCACCGCGGACACCGCTTGTCACGCTAGTCTCCGCGGACTCTTGTCTCGCCATTCCTCGCGGACTCCACTGGTCTCGCCAGAGTCCCCGTGCAACTCCAATTTTTCTACAATGGCTATAGCGGCTCAACACGGCACCAGATAAGTCTCACTTCATTATTCAATTGAGTTATTATCATACAAATAACATGCCTCATGCATCATAATATATTCTCATGTACATGCTAAACACATACTTGTAAACCATGTGCAAACCATATGACACTTGTTTCATATGATTACAAGCCAAACATTGTTGTACATCTATCTATATCAATATCAGGCTACACACACAGCATGTGTAAACAACCAGCATTCAAACATGCATCCTCTAGCTACACACGCCAACTAGCGCGACCTGTCCCGCCACCCCTTCTCGGCTCGGGACCTCGGGACAAGCCAGGTAGACCCTTTAACCCTAACCAGCCCGACAACAAATCTCTCACCCTAGAATTCCTACCAACATCACAAACATGTGAACAATCCCACTCACCCCAAATAACCCAAAACAAAAACACCACCACATACAAATCCAAAGACAAAGAAAGCGACAAATTCATACATTGAAACAGCGGATCCGCGTGGTGGTAGTGAAGCTGGTTGCAAACAGCCGAGCGCTCGCACCCACTCGATCGAGGATGAAATTGGACATTTCCCAGTCTGAAGATTGTAGAATTGCCGAAACCCTAAAACGCAAATTGCAGCTCGCCCAATTTTCAGTTTCGAAAGCACGAACTCCCCCTTCCAGCTATCCCCAACCCTATACATAGACATCGGCCCGCAACGCCACCCGAGATTCTCGCCACCTAGCGCGGACTTACTTGCCCATCAGCGGCCCGCCATGCCATGAGCGCGAGAGTCGCCACCTAGCGCAAACTTACTCGCCCAGCAGCGGCCCGCCACCCAAGAGTCTCGCCACCTAGCACGGACTTACTCGCCCATCAGCGGCCCGCCATGCCATGAGCGCGAGAGTCGCCACCTAGCGCGAACTTACTCCCCAGCAGCGGCCCGCCACCTGAGAGTCTCACCACCTAGCGCGGACTTACTCGCCCATCAGCGGTTCGCCACGCCATGAGCGCGAGAGTCGCCACCTAGCGCGGACTTACTCGCCCATCAGAGGCCTGCCACCCCATGAGCGCGAGAGTCGCCACCTAACGCGAACTTACTCGCCCATCAGCGGCCCGCCACCCGAGAGTCTCGCCACCTACCGCTGACTTACTCGCCCATCAGCGGCCCGCCACGCCATGGGCGTGAGAGTCGCCACCTAGCGCGGACTTACTCGCCCAGCAGCGGCCCGCCACCCGAGAGTCTCGCCACCTAGCGTTGACTTACTCGCCCATCAGCGGCCCGCCACGCCGCGAGAGTCTCGCCAACTAGGGCGGACTTACTCGCCCAGCAGCGGCCAGCCACCCGAGAGTCTCGCCACCTAGCGCGGACTTGCTCGCCCATCAGCGGCCCGCCACGCCATGAGCGTGAAAGTCGCCACCTAGCGCGAACTTACTCGCCAAGCAGCAGCCCGTCACCCGAGAGTCTCGCCACCTAACGCGGACTTACTCGCCCATCAGCGGCCCGCCATGCCATGAGCGCGAGAGTCTCGCCAACTAGAGCGGACTTACTCGAATGCCATTAGCGCGTTTCCTCGCCACTTAGCGCGAACTACGTCACCCCGTAGCGGCACGCAACGCCATTAGCGCATTTCCTCTGGCCAACTAAACTCGGAACTTCACCCCCGTCACCTCGCGACCCTCGCGTGGGGACTTGGGGACTCGGCACCATGCCTCCAGCACCCTGGTAAAACCTATTCTCGGCATCTATAGAATAACTCCCCACCCAAGAGCTCTCTCGGACTGGGGACTTGGGGACTTGTTAGTACATAGCCAAAATACTTGGCTGAGCCGAGAATAAGGTGCAATTACCAGGTCACCGAAGGTCATTCCAGACAAGATAGCCCTGGTAAGCCCTTCACGGATATCCAAGGAGTGAAGCCGTGAAGGGCCGGTAACAAACCGCTTGCCAAAATCACTCTAGCGGCAAAACACCCCCAAAAGGGAAGACACTACAAAGACTAACAAGTAGTCCCACATCGGAGACTAAGGCCAAAGTATCCAACCTTAGCCTATAAAACAGGCACAAGCTCCCATCAAACACACACAACTCATTCCCGCTCTCTTGTACACGCAAGTTGCCCAAAGCTAACTTAAGCATCGGAGAGTCGAAGATTGGGCCACCCCAGTCCCGACTTCCTGATGCTGTTACTTGTGCAGGCACCAAATGCAGGATCAAATGATTCTACCGTTCCCCGCCTCGCCAGCCCTTCACGGCTCGGGACCTCAGAACAGACAGGTAGAAACAATACCCAAATGTGACTATAATACTTTATTCTTATTGACGAACTTACTAATAAGAGACTAAGTTAATAGATTAAATGGTTTTGAACACGTCTTCATACCTAGAAAATCAGTTATTACTGTAGACAAGAATCAGTATGGTTCAACTGTAACCGAACATATTTCGTAAGCCTTCATACATCGTTATAAATAAGCTCGAGAAGAAACAACATTTTCCAACATCATTAAACCGACCTATTATTGAATCCAATCTACTATATAACTCTTTGATAATTTGTTGTTGTTGTTATTATTCAATACGTAAACATCGTTTGACAACCGGCAGCAATTTGGGTTGTGGCTATTTAGTGTATAGCGTGGCTTCTTAAAACACAAAGAACTTGAATTAGGCAAAACCCATTATTAGATATAACCCCTTTGAGTTTGTGTGGAAACCAAAAACAACATAGTTGGTACTTGCTCAAGCAAACTTGTACTAGAAAGAACTCAACTTTGAGTACTAGTAATGATATTAGGAAAATCAGCTTATCGATCCATCAAATCATATCCCACTCTGTTAGTTGGAATAAAAATTGTGAGCCTAACTTTCTTATCTGGTATGGATCAACCTCATATTATAAAGTTTTTGTACATGTAACCAATTCTAGGCAGATTTAGGTGGAGGATTAGCATTGATGATACCATGTTCTCTAATAACATTAAAATCGATCCAACTCTCTGAGCTAAGAACCTAACATCCACTAGATGATTAATAAGTGACGCTTTTTAGTTATATGGTATGATACAGTACATAACCTTTATGGCACATCACCTAACTTAGCTACCTTGCCATCCACCCTCACTCGATTTATCAGTATCTCGTACAGGACTACCAAACAATATTTATTTAGTTTGGACACTGTTTTTTTTTTCTCTTTGTATGTAGAAAGGGACCTAATAAGAATGGCATTGCAAGGCAAACCTCAACAGCAATACATAATGTAAATCGTGGTTTTCATAAAAGAAAACGTTAGAAGTTTCTTGTTCCTAAAAAAGAAATTAATATTTAAGAACTTATTTGCATGTTCATGTGTATTTTGTTTTTATTTTTATTTTTTATAATAAAGCAACTAGAAGATAGTTTTTTTATTTATAAGTAGAAATTCGTGAATTTGACTCACGGAAAATTGACCGTATGTAGTCATTTGTGTTGTTTGTTTAATCAGCAATACAAAATTGCGTGCGACTGCGTGTATTGTTAGTTTTATCTTATCTCTCTCTTGCGGTTTAACTTGAATTCTACCGCATTGGATATTTAGTTTAATTAAGTAATGTTCAAAGGATTAGTGGCAGTGTGGCACACAATTAGCGATTTTCCTTGATCACATTCCAATGGACAGAACAATTCGTCAACCAGGAGTTTAAATTAACAAACAAGTCTATAATCTATGTATATATCGATCCCTCACATGCAAATCACATTTGAATAATTTACCTAGTCCTCAAATTTGTTCTTCAGTTGCCAATTAAAGTGTGGTTCTCAACTTCTCGATCATATTATATTTTGTTCGTTTGAACATTGACCATATATGAACTACCACCACCACTACTGATATAGCGCATCGAATTATGGGTGTGAACAGGTTGTATAATGGGAGCTATAGAGAAAAAGGAAAGTTTTGTTCTTGGAATAAAGCATGCAAACAATTGTATTATACATCATTATGCGATTTGTGCATAAAGTTCTGATTTGATTTTAACATATATTAAGACAAACAGTTTCGGTTTTTAGCCTTATCACATATATATTTCAAAGTTTCAAATCTATACTAAGTACTTACCAGCAAGTGACGAGTATGAAGAACGAAAGTGTACGTTTTTGTAAATTCAATTACAAAGAAACAACGAACTAATTAAGCGATTGATTGAGCGAGTGTTTTCTTTAGTTTAAGAGATGATGTGTTGTTATCTTTAAAGTTTGGTAACTCTCCCAAATGGTAATTAACATCATATCCTGTTACAAGTTGTATATATGCATACATTAATGACACGTTTACTTATTTGGAATAGAATTCATCAGGAATGAAAGACGAAATAGATCGAACAATATGTAGAGATTTTAATTCCATTGAGTTGTTTACTTACCGTATGTAATTAGAACATGAATATAATTAATTACTAAAATGTTCTCGAAAAAAATAAGCTACGCATTTCGATTAATCTCAACACAATTTTTTCTTTATATGTTGATCTAGTTTTGTTTGTCATTTTAATTGTCTCAGTTGATAAGTTATGTATAATCAACAAAACAAATAAACTATTTCTATTCAATCTATTTATTGTAATCATGTGGTTACATATTAATAATATAATACATAGGCTACGTGTGAGCTTGTGCATATTGCAATCTCGTTTTTGCATAAACTCTCTTCTACCATGATTTATCAAAATCATTTGGACCTAATACTAGCATTTTGGGTGCATCTCAAACCGCAAGTTGCAAGGGTAGAACAACAAAATTAATGCATCATACGTTTATACATTTTAGTAACATCATATTTAAATCAAGTAAGCAATTTTATAAATACAAAAAAAATTAAACAACTTCCACAAATAGTGTATTATTAGCATATAAAAAGAAGCCTTTCAGAAAAAAAAATTGAAATTATTAGCATTTTAAACAAATTCCTCAATATTATTAGCATAATAAAATTAAAGATGAAATTTTCGGAATAAAAGTTCAGTCATGATAATATCATTCTTAATCTCACATTTCCCCTTGATATTACAATTCAGGGTTGTCAAAGAATCGATTCATTTTTAAGAGGTGAGACACACATTCATTCCAATTCCATTATGCGTACGTGAGTAAATGCTGTAATTCTCCTCTGTTGGAATCATTCCCTCATTTTTTAATTTAATTCTATGTAAGTAAACGTGCCCTAAGTCATTGTTTGTTTCGTTCATAAAAAAGAAGAGAGAGAAAATTAATTCTTTGTATTTCTCATGAGCATTGAAAATTGTAATTCTCATATATTTTCCTTTCCGATCTTTAATTTCGCGAACTCAACGTCACCTAAGTGGACTAATTTGGCCGGATTCAAATCATCAAATGTAGCCTAGTTGAATACTAGGAAGATACCCGCGCCTTGGCGCGGTGTATACATTAGGTTTTTAATTTAATTTAATTTTAACATATACTATTTTGCGGCAGTCACTGTTCACTAATGACAGTAAAATGACGGTATTGTCCTCTTCATTCCCAGAGATGGGCGCGGAGTCCGTTGGGAGATCACTATCTTTTTTTGGATGAACTCTCTCTAGATTTTTCTATCTCTTGGGCGAGATCACTATTTTTGTTTTTCTATTTCTCCGCCCAAGAGAAAGGCGCAGAGTCCGCTTGGAGATCACTCTTTCTTAATTTTTTTTTGGACGAACTTTCTCTGTCTTATGCAGTCCACAATATTTTTTCTTTTTAGGTTACAATATAACATGAGCTGAAGTAAGCAAATTTTTATACAATAAGTATGGCGATCTATCTTTTGCAACCTGTTCCATCAGCTTAGCTACCTAATACTCATGTCTTCAACAATTATAAAATTTACTTAATACACTTTGTACAATAATCTTTTGTTCTAAATTGCATTTTGTATATAAACTGTAAATTCACACCCGTAGCAAAGCGCAGGTCTAATTTCTAGTTTAACATATACTATTTTCCGTCAGGGCAGTTACTGTTCACTAATGACAGTAAAATGACGGTTCTGTCATCTTCGTTCCCAGATATGGGCGCGGAGTCCGCTGGCAGATCGGTTTGTTTTGTTTTTTTTGACGAATTCTCTCTCTTCGTCCAAGAGAAGGGCGCGGACTCCGCCTTGGAGATGGGCCCTGAGTCCGCTGGTGGGATTTTTTTTTGGACGAACTCTCTCTCAATCTCTCTAGATTTTTCTCGCTTTCTCTACCGCTTAAGATTTCTCCGCCTAAGAGAAGCGCGCGGAGTCCGCTGGGAGATCACTTTTTTTTTTTGACGAACTCTTTCTCGGTTTCTCTAGATTTTTCTATTTCTCCGCCCAGGAGAAGGGCGCGGAGTCCGCTGACATATCAAATTTTTTTTCCCAAAATAAGGGTGCGGAGTTCGCTGACAGATCACTTTTTTTTTTTTGGCGTGGAGTCCGCGGGCATATCACTTTTTCGGACGAACTCTCTCAATCTCTCTAGATTTTTCTATCTCCTGGGCGAGATCACTATTTTTTTGTTGTTGCACGAACTCTCTCTGAGCGCGGAGTCCGCTGGGAGATAACCATTTTTTTTGGACGAACTCTCTATCACTCTTTCTAGATTTTTCTATTCTGCGCCCAAGAGAAGGGCGCGGAGTCCGCTGGGATCTTTTTTTTAATTTTTTGACGAACTCTCTCTCTTCGACCAAGAAAAGGGCGCGAAGTCCGCCCGCGAGATCACTGTCTCTTAAATTTTTTTTCTCAGTCTCTAGATTTTTCTATTTGTCCGTCCAAGAGATGGGCGCGGAGTCCGCTGGGAGATCACTATTTTTTTTTACGAACTCTCAGTCTGTCTAGATTTTTCTATTTCTCCGCTAAGAGAAGGGCGCGGAGTCCGCTGGCAGATCACTTTTTTTTGGGCGAACTCTCTCTCAGTCTCTCTAGATTTTTCTATTTTCCCTCCAAGAGAAGGGCGCGGAGTCTGTTCACAAAATCACTGATCACTTACAACACACAAAATCATTGTTGTGTATAATGACGGTTCTGTCCTCTTCATTACCAGATATGGGAGCGGAGTCCGCTGGCAGATCGGTTATTTTTTTTGACGACCTCTCTCTTCGCCCAAGAGAAGGGTGCGGACTCCGCTTGTGAGATGGGCCCCGAGTCCGCTAGTGGTTTTTTTTTTGAACGAACTCTCTCAATCTCTCTAGGTTTTTCTCGCTTTCTCTACCGTCTAAGTTTTCTCCGCCCAAGAGAAGCGCGTGGAGTCCGCTGGGAGATCATTCGCTCTTAATTTTTTTTTTTGACCAACACTCTCTCTGTTTCTCGAGATTTTGCGCCCAAGAGAAGGACGTGGAGTTTGCCCGTGAGATCACTGTCTCTTAATTTTTATTTTTTCTATTTGTCCGCCCAAGAGATGGGCGCGGAGTCCGCTGGGAGATCATAATTTATTTATTTATTTTTCGACGAACTCTCTCTCTTCGACCAAGAGAAGGGCGCGGAGTCCGCCCGCGAGATCACTGTCTCTTAATTTTTTTTTTGGACGAACTCTTTTTTAGTCTATCTAGATATTACAATTTATCCGCCCAAGAGATAGGTGTGAAGTCCGTTTTTTTTGGACGATCTCTCTATCTTCGCCCAAGATAAGGGCGCGGAGTCCGCTGACTGATCACCATTTTTTTTTGGACCAACTCTCTTTCCTGGCGAGAAGAGCGCGGAGTGCGCTGAGAGATAACTCTTTTTTTTTGGACGAACTCTCTCTCATTCTCTCTAGATTTTTCTATCTCTTGGGCGAGATCACTATTATTTTTTTTTGGGCGAACTCTCTATCAGTCTCTCTAGATGTTTCTATTTCTCCGCCCAAGAGATCACTATTTTTTTTAGACGAAATCTCTCTCAATCTCTCTATATTTTTCTATGTCTTGGGCGAGATCAATATTTGTTTTTTAGACGAACTCTCTCCTCTCTCTATTTCTGCAAGTGTATGCACGCACGACCTCTGCTATCCCTCTTTCTCTGATCTGGCACCCAAACTCTCTATTTCAGTCTGATCTCCCTCTCTCTTTCAGTCTTACCAAAACAGAGGAAATAGAGAGAGGAGGAGTCCAGGTTCTTCCAGAGGTGCCGAGCAAGAGATGAAGGAAGCGACGAAAGAGAGGGAAGAAGAGCTTGAGATCTGGCTGAATCTCTTGATAGAGATGATTCGGCGGTGTCGAGAGAGGAAGAAAGATGGAAGTGGCTGAATGACATCGAGAGAGATATACAAAGCGGCGAGAGGGATCGATAGAAAAGAATCTAGAGAGATAAAGACACTCTTCATAGGCTTATGAACAGTTGACCATCACTTGGTGATCACCATTTTTTTTTGGATGAACTCTCTATTTCTACGCCCAAGAGAAAGGCGCGGACTCCGCTTGGAGATCATGTTTTTTTTTTTTGACGAACTCTCTATCACTCTCTAGATTTTTCTATTTCTCCGCGCAAGAGAAGGGCCCGGAGTCCGCTTGGAGATCACTGTCTCTTAATTTTTTTTAAACGAACTCTCTCTCAATTTCTCTAGATTTTCCTATCTTTTGGGCGATATCACTTTTTTTTTTTGGACAAACTCTTTATACTCTCTCTAGATTTTTCTATTTCTCTGCCCCAGAGAAGGGCACGGACTCTCACTGTTCACTTTCTTGTCAACAGTTAACCCCGCGGAGTCCGCTGGGAGATCACTATTTTTTTCATAGGCTTATGAACAGTGTTTTTGCACTGTTCACATGCTTATGAACAGTCGACCAACCCAAGATTTCTCCGCCCAAGAGAAAGGCGCAGAGTCCGCTGGCAGATCATTTTTTTTTGGGCGAACTCTCTATCAGTCTTTCTAGATTTTTCTATTTTCCGTCCAAGAGAAGGGCACGGAGTCTGTTCACAAAATCACTGTTCATTGCTTGTGAACAGTGAACCACATCCTTTCTTGTGAACAGTCACTTACAACACACAAAATCACTGTTCATAAGTTTATGAACAATGTTTATGAACAGTCGACTAAGCTTTAGTATATAGTAAATATTGGTATATGTACTATACCATGCATGAGATCGAGTTTAGAATTACTTTTGATTTCTTAAACCCAATATAGCTAGCTTGATGTTCTAGAAACCTTTTAGACAGCAAAAAATGAAAAGTAATAATAACATGGGAATAGGTAGACCTACCAACCATAATATAAGGAAAAATAATATGATGAATTATTGGAGTAATTAAATTAATAAAACCACGTGTAGACGACGGAATCTTTTCATCACAGGGTCCAGGAAGAATGGCGGATCTCCCTCAAGTCTCCACCAAGTAACACCAACTCCTACATTTGTTTAATTTTGTGTGACATTGAATTGAAGCTGCTGGTAGGATTTTGAGTTGGCCGGAGTGGTAGCGCCCAGTGGGGGCAACACTTGTATAATCCATCTGTGTGGAAAAGGCTCCGATCGATCCCATGGGAAATCTATCTCAACGTATCAATATATAGCTAGAGACATGCATGCATATTGTCCATTATTAACAGTACTAAAAGGAAGAAGAAGAAAGACCGTCATTTTTCTTTTTCAATGAACCTTTTTGTAAATTTAGACTCGCTCGAGCGAGAGATATAGCTAGGGATGTTAGGGTTCGAGCAAGGGAGAGTAGCGCCGAGGTAAAGCCGGACGTCTCCACTCAGCTCTCCTTTCGGTTTTCTAGCTAATTTGCTAAATAAATGTGATGTATTTTCTTTTGTTGAGCGGTCGCATGTGTATTGGCTTTTGTCCCATAGAATACGACATTCGCCCAGAATATTGAAATCGTCGATCTATATCTTGTCGTAGGAGATTAAAGGAAATGAGTTCGACACACATTTTAAGAGTATTTTTAACTGACTCTATATTTTGATTTTTAAAATATATCGGTAAATATATATATATATAATTAATTAATTAGTCAATGGAAACTCACTTAGACCTTAAAGTCAGAGTAATGCTAGATAAACCACTTTAGGTGGCAACTTATGTGACATAACCACTTCATCAAACCTTGATTTCAGATTATTTTATATTTTATATTTTTTTTAGTTACAATTTTTTTTCACCTACATGTTATTGCCTTTTAACCCTATTCCCCCCCCCCCCCCCTTCTTCTCTCAAATCTACATCTGCGGTCTTCATCTCCAAACCCAAGCATATACAAGCTTTGATCCATCTTCAACAATATTAATTTGTAGATTGGTTTCCTGACCATGTCTATTTGGTGTTTGAATCGTTTTATATATGATGTATTGATGTTTTACGAAATTAATGATTGTAAAGAATTAAAATAATGAAAGTACATGTTTGTAATTCAGGATCTCTGTCAATACATTCGAACAGAGTTGTAGATCATAATTTGCGTTGAAGATTGATCGACCGGTGAACCCGAACTTTATCATGCAGTCTCCTGATCTCTGGCATAGCTATATGATAATTGATGAAGCATTTGGTTAATTCGTGTATACTGTTTGTTTCTGTACAATCCTGGATGAGGTTTGCAGAAGCTGATGGCGTATCTGATAGGTGGTTGGTTATCCTCCCGCTGACCTGCAATAACAAGGGTGACCGGGGGCTTCCGGTCTTTCCTCATCCGAAGCTTAAGTCAGTATCTTTGCCGAACGTAATTAATGAGGGTAGTTAATGATACCTGACAAGCTGGTGGCTGGGCCGTATTTATGGCCCAGAAGTGAGTCTTTCTTCCTTGAAAACCGATGTGGGACAACTCTCCTTTGTTGTTAGTTCAAACTCCCAGTTTCCTTATACCTTCCGAGACCGTTTCCGGCCCAAGGCTGCCACTGAGGTCGGGCCCGGCCCATCCTTTTCTCGAACGAGAATCCTAGGGCGGCCTCGGTTGTCTTAACCATGATGGGATGCTTACTAGTTTACGGGCTTGAGAGGTTGTTTTAACCGACTACAAGTCCCCCTAAGTTCCCGTTCAAGACACATCTTGAGTGGCGACTTGCTAAAATAAGCTCGTAGACCAGTATGCTATTTCTAATGGGTCCCGCCCATAGTTCCCCCAAGTCGGGACTCATGACTTGGTTTGAACGGATGTTACATTCTTTCATGGACAATGGTAGCAAGCCCTTCCATATCCAGTGTTACTACTCGAGTGACGAGGTGTTAACGCCGTCCGTGGTTTATCAAGCCACTTGCTCCGTTTTTAAAGGGATGATATAAAATTTGTCTTGGTTGATTACTTATGCCTCTCGGTCGAGTGCCAATCTTGGGGGAATGAATATATTGGTGGAACTCAGCTAAGGTGGGTTTTTACTTCGTACGATCTCGGTGACTCTCGCCCGAGATAGGTCTTACACTTGGTCTTATGATCTCGGTGACTCTCACCTGAGATGGGTCTTGCACTTGGTCTTATGATCTCGGTGACTCTCACCCGAGGTGGGTCTTGCACTTGGTCTTATGATCTCGGTGAATCTCACCCGAGATGGGTCTTGCACTTGGTCTTATGATCTCGGTGACTCTCACCCGAGGTGGGTCTTGCACTTGGTCTTATGATCTCGGTGACTATCACCCGAGATGGGTCTTGCACTTGGTCTTATGATCTCAGTGACTATCACCCGAGATGAGTCTTGCACTTGGTCTTATGATCTCGGTGACTCTCACCCGAGATGGGTCTTATGCTCTCGGTGACTCGCACTTTGAAGTTTACGCATTGTTGTGGCAGGTGCATTAAATGCATGTTCGCCAGATGTCGCAATATTCCTGGATAACTGCCAAGAAATTAATGCACGTCGCTTCATTCTTTCCTTCTTCAAGAAGCAACGCAGTTGTGCCATGTGGCACCATCCTGCGGTTTGATCGGATGGCTAGGGGTGCCTCGTTTTCGGTTACTGGTTTGTTTAATGTGTCGGCTCGTGGATCGAGGTGACTGTGTACTGACTGTGTATAACTCTATTTGTTTCTCTGCTTCTCTCTGCTTCTATGTGTTGCGCTCCTTCTCTCTATTTCCCTCTGCTTCTCTTTGTGTCTCGCTGCTTCTCTCGACTTCTCTTTGTGGTTCGCTACTTCTCTCTGCTTCTCTCTGTGTTTCACTGCTGCCGATCCCTATGATTACGAGGTGTTACTGGACGCCTGTGTTTCCGGCGTTGCTACTACATTGAAAATCTAGTAAGGTTTTCTTCATTTTGCTGCGCTTCATGCTTGTTTCTGCTTTTGCCTCTCTCCATTTTGCTCTGCGTTTGTGTTGCTTGTGTGGTTTTGGGGGTAAAACTGGGAATGTTAGCGTTCAAGGGATTTCTAGGTTGAAGTTGTATTAAACTTTGAATTGGTGTGCGTACTCCCGGTGGCGCATACTGATAGATCTTAGGGTTTGTTATTCTAAGGTAGATGGATTCCCGAAGTACGACCGATTTAAGCGGAGCGAACACATCCTCTCGGTCGATAGTGGACAATGACGAGAGGATGGAGGAGTACATTAGTCGACCATCCCGCCCAGGTGAATCACCTTCGACTAGGCCTACTGATCTACCCAATGGCGTACCCGCCCGAGATGTCGACTGGACCTCAGGGGTGCTCCATGGCGTCCCGATTACCAACGTCGCAAGCTCGGTAAGGCGATATATCTTGGAGAATGGCACCGTGTGCGACGAGCCCGAGAGTAGCATGTCTCCGGCGGAGATAGAACAGTTCCGCAAAAACTGGGGAATCCCGCCCATGGTTACCCTGCGTGGCCTATACGAGGGCGAACTGGCGTGCTGTCCAAGAGACGGTTTCGTTGCGGTGCACGAGCACATGTTTAGGAACGGTTTCTCCCTCCCGCTTCCTTAGTGCGTCTAGTACCTGCTGAGCATGCTTTAGCTTGCTCTCGGGCAGATTTCCCCAAACCAATGGCACCAGTTGCTCTCTCTTTGCCGTTTGTACTACTTGTCCGAGATGGGTTGGCCGACCATCAACGAGTTTCGCGCCATGTATCGCCTCTTGTACTCGAAGAAGCATAACTGCCGAGGGTGTGTTTCATTTGCTGCCCGGGAATACTTGCCTCCCGTCACTGATCTCCTGACGTCCATAAATAACAATTGGCGTTCAAAGTTCATGCTTGCCGGTGGTCGATGGCAAAGAAACTGTCCGACGTACGTTGTGCCCAACCGGTTTAGATATATCCGGGATCAGTCATTCTCGCTGTCAGAGATCGAGAAGCGATGTATTACGCGGATATATGCAGCCTGGCCCTCGGATGAGGATCAAAGCTCGTACAACCTAACCCGGTGGACTGTCCTGGTTCATTTTGAACTTGGCCGTATGCTTGGTGGGGTTCCAAATTAGCGTCGCTTGTTTTCTGTTCTCTCTTTTCACTAGCCTTTTTTTTTCTTAGTACCCGTGATCTTGACTGTTGGTTTTATTTTTAGCTAAAGTACCCAGGCGAAAACATCGTGAGTCACACCCGTGCGATATGGAGTCTGATATGGATTTGCTGAGCAAACTCTTGGAGGTCGGGAAAGTGGCCTCCCGAACTGAGGTGAACCTCGTAGTCAAAACTGCCCATGTCTCAGATGAAACTGTACTCTTGGAGATTCCCAACGAAGGGTATGGGAAACCACCTTCTGACAAAGAGGGGCCCGCAAAGACCGGTGATGTGGTCAACGTCCACTTAGGCGAGAAGAGGAAACAATTGTCATCCTAAAAATCAAAGTCTCAATGGGATGAAGGCGTGACTTTGTCGGGATTGAGCGTCTCTGGTGCCTCACCACCTCTGAAGAAACAAAAGGTTGTCAGTTCCTCGACCGGGAGCCCAGTTTCAATGAGTGTTCTCGCTCTGGCACTTCCTCAAATTCGGAAGACCCCCATCCGGCAGATCTTGGACGAGTATGGGTGCGCAGAAGAAAAATTCGTTCGTGACATGGTGGGCGATCTAAAGGGTATTGAGTTGGACCGGATCAAAATCGGGTCCAGCACTCCTCAAGAGAACCGGCAGTACGCCCGAGAGGCAATGATGAAGGTAAACTTTTCCCGAGTAATGCCGAGTAGTGCCAATTTACTATCACTATTCGGGATGTGGAACTTACTTTATTTTGCTTGCAGGCTCTCTTTGCTGTCTACGCCATTAACGCCAGCGAGGATTCCAAACGAGATGAAAGAGCGTCTGGCCAGTCTGAACGACCAGATCAACTATCTCGGGGCAGAGAGGAAGAAAATTGAGAAGGACTTGGAGGTCGAGAGGAAGGAGAAACTCTCGTTGGCCGACAAGTTTGCCAAATTTTTCCTCCACACCAAAGATTTGAAGGGAAAAGCTGAAAGGGTTATCGCTTTAGAGTGCGACATAGACGCGCTTTAGCTGGAGAACGCGAAGCTGTGGTCTAAGTTGAAGGAGAGGGAGGACCAAATAGCTGATCTGTAGGGCCAGATCCCCGCTCAAGGCGAGCTTGTCGTTGCTGGGTTCAAAGAGTCGGATGAGCTAAAGGCTATGCTCAAGTCTGCCTGGGAGAGTGGCATTACCGGGAAATTTGGCGTCAGGAGCCGCCTTGGGTACCTGGACAAGGCCAAGATGACTGCCGATTTGCTCGCTGCCTAGGAGGCCAAAGAGAGGGAGGCTGAGTCCAAGGTCGCGGCCGAGAAAGCACCCGAGACAGGTGAGTCGTCCGAGAAGGTTGCTGAAGAAGGCATTGATAGGGACGATGTTTTGGCTGAATCGTCTGGGAATGAGGAAGAAGAACCTGGCCAGTCATAGTCTGTAATTTATCTTTTTGTTTGGCTCTTGCTTTTGTAAGACAATGGCCTCGGGCTGTATCCCGGTGATTACACATCCCGGTGGTTTTTGTAAATACCCATTGGTGGTATACGCCCGGCATCCCGGGTTTTAATATATTATGCCTTGGCTAACCTTATTGCTTGCGTCTCCGCGTTATGTACAATTTGTATTATGCCTGTCCTACTTGGTGTTACTGGGGACTTCAATAACTTTTGCCTCGAGAATGATTACTTATCCCATTCGATATTACTCGGGATTGTATTGACTTATGCCTTCTGGTGGATTACCTACCATTAGAGTTTGAATTGCACTTTCCATGCATGTATTCAGTCATTCAAAACGAATGGAGGCATCCTCCGGGGGCAACAATACTTACAAATGTACGTTTTACAAAAGATGGATTGGACCTCGGTCCCTCATACTGGGTAGAAAGAAAGTTGATGTGACGACCTCTTCAATGATCTTGTACGGTCCCTCCCAGGTTGGGTCCAGGGCCGCCGTCTTTGTCATGATTTTCTTCATTACCCAGTCCCCCAGTCCCAACGTCCGGGTCCTAACCTTACAATTGTAATGGCGTGCCACTCGCTGCTTATAGACTTGGTTGTGCAAGTCTGCTCTCTCCCTTCTTTCCTCGATGAGATCGATATTTAACCGGAGGCCTTCCTCATTGGTGGCGGCATTAAAGTTCTCTACCCTTCTCGATGGTATCAATGTCTCGATTGGCAAAACAGCCTCCGTGTCAAAAGCCATGCTAAAAGGTGTTTCTCCCGTTGGTTCAGTTGTCGTGGTCTTGATTTCCCACAACACCTTCGGCAGCTTTTGCGCTCACAGACCCTTTGCGTCGTCCAACTTCTTCTTCAGTAGTTTTTTAATGATTTTGTTAACTGCCTCCACCTGACCGTTGGTCTGAGGGTGCGCCACCGACGCAAAGACCATCTTAGTGCCCATGTTCTTCGTGAACTCAATCAGATGGTTATTGTTGAATTATGTTCCATTGTTCGTGACAATTGTCTCCGGGACCCTGAATCTGCAATATATATTTTTCAGCAGAAAATTCTTCACACACTCGGTGGTTATCTTTCCCAAGGGCTCTGCCTCCACCCATTTTGTGTTGTAGTCAACGGCCACTATCACTTACTTGAACTGTCCGGGAGTCGTTGGTAGTATTCCGATGAGATCAAGGCCCCACTGTATGAAAGGCCAGGGTGATAACAATATTGATAGAGCGATAGAAGGGGAATATATCCCGTTGGTATGCAAATGGCATTTTCGGCATCTCACCGACATCTTATCTGCCATGGCGCCCATGTTGGGCAAGAAGAACCCTTGTGCGCTAATGATCGGGATCCAGAATGATTCCCGCACACCCCTTCATGGATTTCTCCCATGATCACTTTCCCTTCCTCCTCTGTCATGCACTTAAGGTTTGGGAAACTGTAACCTATGCGGTACAACTTCCCGTTCATGAGCGTGTACCTTGCACATCTCGATTGGAGTTTTCGTGCTTCACGCCTGTCCTCCGGGCGTACCCCCTCCTTCATGAATTCGATTATGGGGTCCATCCATGTAGACTCTCTGGGTCTCGCCTCGACCATGAATATCTCCGAGATTGTCTTACTGATACTCAGTTTTCCAAGAACCTCAATCCTTGCCATCTTTCTCCCCTTACCAGGCCCTCTAGTGGCTAGTCAAGCAAGGGTATCTGCATTACTATTTTCCTTCCGAGGGATGTGGGAGAGAGAGGCCGACTTGAACCGTTGTATGAATGCTTTTGAAAGCGCTTGGTAGGACCTCAACTGAGGCTCCTTTGCTTCAAAGCTCTCGTTGACTTGATTCACAACCAGCTGTGAATCACTGAACACCTCTACTCTATCCACGCCAATGTCTCAGGCGAGTTGCGATCCACCAATCAAGGCTTCGTACTCTGCCGCGTTATTGGATGCCTTGAATTGAAATTCCAGTGCGTACTCATGCTTGAACCCATCTGGGGTCTCTAATTTTATTCCCGCCCCGCTTTTATTTCTCGTCACCGAGCCATCGACAAAAAGTTTCCAGAATGGTGCCGATGGCTCCTCAGCTTGTACCTTTGTGGATGGCTTGGGATCTATTTCCTCCAGGCCAACCTCAGATGATTCTCCCATCACTTTCATGGGCATGAGCTCGGCCGGCTCCCCCATTACTTTCATGGGCGTGAGCTCGGATATAAAATCGGCCGCTACTTGGCCCTTGATAGCTATTCTTGGCCGATAATGGATATCGAATTCTCCCAATTCAATGACCCATTTTACCAGCCTCCCACTGATCTCTGGCTTTTGCATGATCTGCCTCAGGGGGTAGTTGGTATAAAGGGTTACTGAATGGGCTTGGAAATAATGCCTAAGCCTTCTGGTAGTTACAATAAGGGTCAAAGCTAATTTCTCGACGTCCGGGTATCTGCTCTCGGCCGGTGTGAATCCTTTCCCGGCGTAAAATACTGCATGCTCGATGTCAGACTCTTTTATTATGAGCACCGAGCTAACCGCCGACTGTGATGTCGCGAGGTACAAGTAAAGCATCTCGCCCGGGATCGGTTTTGACAAAACCGGCGCGGTCGTGAGGTACACCTTTATCTGCTTGAAAGCCTCTTCCTGCTCAGATCTCCATACTATCTCTTTACATCTCTGTCTCGTAACAATCGAAAGAAGGGGGCACACTTATCAGTGAGCCGTGACACAAACCTAGCCAGTGCGACAACCTTCCCGGCCAACGACTGCACTTGGTTCCGGAGTGTGGGTCTTTCCATATCTAAGATGACCCTGATTTTCCCCGGGTTGGCTTCGATTCCTCTCCGGCTGATTATGTGACCCAAGAACTTTCCTTTAACGATCCTAAAGATGCATTTTTGAGGGTTCAACCTCATCCCGAACCTTATTATGACTTCGAAGACTTTCTCAAGATGCCCTACATGCTCCTCGGCCTTTAGACTTTTGACCAGCATGTCATCGACATGTACTTCCATTATTTTCCTTAGGTACTCGGCGAACATGACATTAGTCAGCCGCTGGTAAGTGGTTCCCGCATTATTCAGTCCGAAAGCCATTACCTTGTAGCAATACAGGCCCCTGTCGGTCGTGAAGGCCATGTGTTCCTCATCCCTTAGATCCATCTGGATCTGGTTATAGCTCACGTAGGCGTCCCTGAAGCTCATTAGGTCGAACTCGGACGTGGAGTCCACCAGCTGATCTATGCGTGGGAGCGGGAAACTATGCCCTGTTGAGATTTGAATAGTCCACGCACATCCTCCAGTGCCCTGTTAACTTCTTTGGAACCATGACCACGTTAGCCAGCCACTGGGGGTATCTGACCTCCCTTATGAATCTGATATCTATTAGCTTTTGCACTTCCTGACCTGTCAAAAGATGACGTTAGTGCAATTTAAAACCCTATAGTTGTAGTACATGTAAGTAGGGTATCGTTCTAGCCGGGGACACTAGGGAAGAACTTATTTCTGCAAAACAAATTAGTTAGAAATATTCACACAATATAAACATAAAGAATAAAATGGGGGATTGAAATTGGCAGAAACAAAAACGAAAATAAAACAAAGGCAAATAATTACAAAGTTTGGTCACTTCAACGTTGTAAGCACTTCACAAATAAACTCCGATTAGCATGCAAGTATTTTTATGAAAGGTTAAATTATCTTATCTATGTTTTCACAATTGCAAGTTAATTCCAACCCTTAAGACTTCTCATGTGTTTAAGGTTGTCTTTGCGCTCAACCAAAAACTATGTGACTACTTAACTAAATTGTCTTTGCGCTCAATCTAATCAAGCAACACTTACCGTCCACGAGTCGTTGGAGACATGCTCGTTAGCAATGGCATCACCCATCCTCGAACCCATGCAAATCACTCACCCTAACAACCCTATGCAGCACCTAGAACCGAGTTGTCTTTGCGCTCAACTCGACCTAGAATACCACGGCATATTAAACTCCCCCCTAATAGCTAACTCGTGTACTTTGAATTAACCTAGGGTTCGATTACGTGATCAGGTGAGGATTAATTAACCTAACAATTACTAAACACATAAACACAGATTCTTTACTTCTTTAATAATCCTAACATGCATACTAAACCGTTACACAACATGTACAATCATAATCAAGTCACAAAGAAGATCATATAATCACACATATCATATAAAACCAAAAACCAGAAAATATTTATCAATAAACTCAAAATTCTTACACAGTAAATACAAACACAAACCATGGATATCTTCATCCTTACCCTACCAATAAGGTTCGGCAAGGTTGAAAGGGAAATTGGTGGAAGATGGCAGTGGAGGCAGTCGGCAAAGATGGCTGTGCGGCATGGAATGGTTCGGCTGTGCTTGTGTTTGCTGTGTAAGGGAGGGTTTTTAGGTAGAGTTTAGGCTTGCTAGAACTTAAAACAATTGAAGGACTCCTAAAATATGCATACAACAGACCTATTTATACAGAAAACTATAGAGAAACCCTAGCTGCATCGGCAAAGGAAAGGCAATCCTATTTTAACTCTCTTTCCTATTTGCTCAATGATTCCTTCTTCAATTCAGCTTGTGTATCCGAATTTGGACTCTATCTTCTGATTCCTTGGACCTTCCTACATGTTTATGGATCCATGTAGGCCTCATGTACGAAATCTTGGGCTTTGATAGCAGCCAAAACCAGTGATAGGTCCGGCAAGGTCAGCTTTCCAGGTTTGACCGGGAAACCTTACACTTAACCAAAATATGGCTGCCTTGATGCTTCTTCGTATTTTCTTCTTTTGTCCAGCTTCCTAACACTTCATTAAGGTCTTGATACATCTCTTGACAAATTTGGGAAGCCTTTTGTTGAAGAATCATCTCCCAAAACTCGTTAGACAACTTAGGCAGTTTCTGCCCAGTTTTGCAGCCTGACCTCTGTCCACTGTTTTGCTCATAACTCCTTCGTTTCAACTCCGATTGCTGCGATCCAAATGGGGTTGAAAAGTAGACACACACAGCTTTGATTCCATATGTGGCACGCCTTTTAACTCCTCCTAGATCTCGAGATATGATTTTCCGAAGTAGATGTACGTTTTCTGGCAGATTCTGTCCGAGACCAAAAACAATGTCTAGAGGTGTTCCTTCCTTTTCCGTGGCCTCACTTGTTGTCATTCATGAGTCCATTCACCATGATTCTTGATACGTAACGTTCATGTACCTGTCTTCTGCACATTTAAACAAGATACATCAAAACTGACAAGGTAACACAATAACGAATCACGGTAAAACGTCCAAGTGATAGTCCAAAAACAGTTTTTATCATTTAAGTGCAATTTTCTGTATAAAAACAACTAGTAGCCACAACTCTATAGAAAAATCCTCTTGACTCTAAAATAAGTAAAAATAAACATACTAAGGCACAAACAAAGTGTAAATGGGGGTGAAAATCCATTAAGATCATGGCGTAAAAACGCACTTATCAAACTACCCCACACTTAAGCTTTGCTAGTCCCTTAGCAAACCGACTCTAACTGAAAGTAAAAACAAAAACAAAAACGAAAATAACAATAACCCTAATACCCTTAAGAAATTTTTGTCTCAGATTCTTAAGTACGCATAATCTCAAGTTTTAACATTCGAGTGAAAGCACAATTGCAAAAGTTCATAAACTTGTATTATAGCATGAAAAATCAAGATTTTCGAAATTTATAAGTAAAACATGAATGAAATTTTGATCCTCCTTTCCAAGGTACACTCTTTTTTTTTTTTTCCACTCGAAAAATGGTTTTCACTCATAAGTTTATGCAAGAGAAAAGATGATCAATAACGAATAACTTGCATATTTCAAGAAATAACGGCTCTTTGAGAAAACATTTTTCTTGGAAAAACCTCATTTAACAACTAAGTGCAATAATGGACCAAAACCATATGCTTACTTATATGAAATTCTCCACAAATCAAGTGTAGTCATCTTAAGAATCATGAAATAATCTCAAGGGTTGTAATGGGGCTTGGTTTCATAAGGTAGGAATTTTTTTGGATATAAGTGGTGTTTATCAAACAAAACTTAGGCAAATTTCAACTCCATCCTCCTTATGTCTCCACTCCATGAACAGGACAAAGGTCAAATATAACGTTCTTGGACCTTCAAATAATTACAACTCCACATTCATGAAAACACCATAAAAACTTATGCCTTAGACTTTTTCTTTCATACTTGTCCGAAATTCTTCTTTTGTTTTGCCGATTTTTTTTCTTCTCTTTTTTTTTTCTTTTGTTTCTTTTTTTTTTATTTTGTTTCGGCAACTTCTTTTGCAAAACATTTTTTTTTTTATTTCGGACAAGACATATTTTGGCATATAACAATATAAAACAATGATGTATCAACCCCACACTTCAACTCTTCCCACACTTGTTCTTTAACATCACGGCACAGCTTCATCGAAAATTCTTTGACAAGTCTTGACAACAAGGTAAAGATAATCTATACTAAGCTCAGGAATTCTGTTTAAGGGTGATGAAAGAAAATGCATAATGTAGGCTCAAAGGGGTTTAACTAAGGAGTCCCACGACGGGCACAAAAATGGGCAAAGGCTTATTTTGGCTTTGGTGGTGATCCTAATTGAGATTAATTGCAATCCTATTCAAAATCAGAACAAGTTATGATTATAAAGCTTTGAAAATCACATAAATAAGTTCTAGTAAATTCTAGAGTCCATTAAACAGCTATAGCACATAGTTATTGAATAACGAAAATAATGAGGCTTTACGTGAATTTTCAAAGGATATGGAATTTAATGACTCAAAAAGAAAGTATATTAGGCTCAAAATCTCACAAAGGTTGTTATGGAAACAAAATAACAAAACATGCAAACTTTTCTTTCAAAAATCTCAAGTGTTCATACTTTACAAAATTCATGAAAAGTTGCAATTTTCTTAAGATAAATGTTCAACCATCCATTATTCATTTTAAAAGATAATTTTCATCATAGACATTCTAAGGGTATAAGACTCAAAACAATAAAAAACGAAATTTTAAAATTAGAGCTGACACACACAAAAATAAAAAATAAAAAAATAAAATATACATTTATTATGTAATCTCTACCCCACACTTAGAAAATCACATTGTCCTCAATGTAAGCTCAAAATTATGTATAATTCTCTAAGTAGGGATCGAAAACACATAATAAATATATACAGCAAAGTATCAACAATAACAGTGAAGGGATTAAGAAATTCGAACTCTCGGTTGATGGCTCCTCCACAGCTACGGTTGAAATGAGTTGCCTCTCATGCAGCGCTTAATGTTTATAGTCTGTCAGCCTAGACTCTTCTTCATTCTCCTTGAAAAGTGGCGTCTTGAATGGCACTTGGATGTCTCATGGTGTCGAAGATGTTGAACTTAATGACTTCACCATCAAACTCCATAGTCAAATTACCCCCAGCCACATCGATATTGGTCCTTGCGGTTCTCATGAAGGGTCTTCCTAGCAGAAGCTGTGTCGAATCAACTGACTCCTCCATTTCCAATACATAAAAATCTGCAGGGAATATCAGGTGATTAACCTGCACAAGGACATCCTCCACATACCCCTTAGGGTATTTGCTTGATCGATCCGCCAATTGGATCACTACGTCATCATGTTGAAGTGGACCAAGACCTAGAGACAAGTAAACAGAGTAGGGGATGACATTAATGGAAGCCCCTAGATCAAGCATCACTTTCTCAAACCTTGTAGTGCCGATGACAACTGGAATTGAAAAGCTTCCTGGATCCTTAAGCTTTGGCGGCATCTTGCGTTGTAGCACGGCGGACACGGTCTCGCTCATGCTCATAACCTTTCTCTCCCTTGTGTGTCTTCTTGTGGTGCAAAGCTCCTTCAAAAACTTTGCATACTTCGGTACTTGTTTAATACACTCCAACAAGGGGATGTTGACATTCACCTTTCGAAAAACATCCAACACTTCTTCGTCGGACTTGGCTTGCTTGCTCTTGGTGAAACGTGAGGGGAAGGGTATACAACAAGTGCTCGGCATGGCTGCATCTTTGGCAGCCGAATGTCTTCCTTCCATGGCAGCAGGGTCTTTCTCAAGAGCCCTTTTCTTCATAGCTTCCAAGTCTCCCTTGCTTGGCTTAGCTTGCTTGTGTTGCTCGGTACCTTGATCTCGGTGTTGTGTAGGCTCGGCAGTCCCCTGCTCGGCTGTTCCTTGCTCGGCATTCCTCCCACTTGGCTCGACATTCCCACCCTGCATGGCAGCATGTTCATGCTCGGCAGCCCCTTGGTTGGCATTCCCTTGCGCGGCAGCTCCTCCACACACGGCATCATCATCATCACGGCCAAGATCAAGTTAGCAAGTACAAAAGTGACGTTTAAACAAGTTATATGCCAAACTCGGCATTGGTACAATCTCGGCAATGTGGCCACAAAGCAAAGTATGTAACTTGGCAATCATTAAACAAGTTAAAAGTTGTCATTTAAGCACATATGTCGGCAACCTAAATAAAAGTTGCTAGTTTATTTTGTTAACTCTTAACTTTATGGTACGTGGAGCAGTGAAGACCAGTGTGCGATGTCCTTGTACAGGCCAGTCCGGTGTTTTGCTTGATCCGATATAACATTATAAGTTAAGAGGGTAAATTTTCGAACCATAATGTATGATGATTATATATCAAGTTATTTTACAACGTCTAAAGTAAGGTTTATGCTACGGCCCGAGTATTTGGCTAGGTCGAGCGGATTCCGTGGTTTCAGAAGACGAATGTCACGGAGGGCGAACCCCCTACAGGAATCAGGCAGGACTCGTTTGTGGTCACGGAGGGCGAACCCCCTATCGTCCCCTTCACAGAGAAGAGAAGACAGTCAATGACCTTGAGATCCAGTTAGACAAACCTGTGTTCCTTATCAATGACACACGACCCTTACTCAGCTTGGAACAAACTCGGATCCCTAGACCAGGCGCTTGTGTTAATCAAAGCCGCCCTCAACCTCAAACAAGCTAAGTTGCCTTTAAGAGTCTAAGACTCGAAGAAGCATCGCTCAAAAGAGGGGTTTAGGCTAAGATTAACACAAGTGACCCCACCTAACACGTTTTACTTTAGAAATTATAAAACAATTTTAATATATAAAAATCATACAATCGGTTTTTAGCCTAGTCCATTACGAGGTTCGGCACTTATACAAAAGAGAAAATCTTCGGCCATTGACATGCATTCAAGTAGAGAATTTAGATATGCCAACTCGTTTTCGAACGTCTAAAGTGAAGTTATGCTACGACCCGAGCTTTTGGCTAAGTCGAGCGGATTCCATATGGAACAAACTCGGATCCTTAGACCAGTCACCCTATGTTAATCAAAACCGCCCTCAACCTCATAAAAACGGATCTGACAAGCGTCGCTCGTATGAGGGGTTTAGGTTATGATTAAAATAGGTGGCTCCACCTGACATGGATCACTTTAGAAATTCCAAAACAAGAAGCCATATAAAAATTCTAAACTTTACTAACAATGTCAACCTACTTATACAAAATTTTACAAAAACAATTTTCAAATAACACATAGGCACATAAATAAACATTCGGCAATGTAAGACATTAAGGTTCGGCAATGCCATGCTTGGCAATGCCAAGCTCGGCAACACATCCTACAAAACAGAAAATATGTTAGTTAAATAGACATAAATACATGAATAAATCCTTTTTAGCATCCCCGGCAACGGCGCCAAAAATTGACCTGTCAAAAGATGACGTTAGTGCAATTTAAAACCCTATAGTTGTAGTACATGTAAGTAGGGTATCGTTCTAGCCGGGGACACTAGGGAAGAACTTATTTCTGCAAAACAAAGTAGTTAGAAATATTCACACAATATAAACATAAAGAATAAAATGGGGGATTGAAATTGGCAGAAACAAAAACGAAAATAAAACAAAGGCAAATAATTACAAAGTTTGGTCACTTCAACGTTGTAAGCACTTCACAAATAAACTCCGATTAGCATGCAAGTATTTTTATGAAAGGTTAAATTATCTTATCTATGTTTTCACAATTGCAAGTTAATTCCAACCCTTAAGACTTCTCATGTGTTTAAGGTTGTCTTTGCGCTCAACCAAAAACTATGTGACTACTTAACTAAATTGTCTTTGCGCTCAATCTAATCAAGCAACACTTACCGTCCACGAGTCGTTGGAGACATGCTCGTTAGCAATGGTGTCACCCATCCTCGAACCCATGCAAATCACTCACCCTAACAACCCTATGCAGCACCTAGAACCGAGTTGTCTTTGCGCTCAACTCGACCTAGAATACCACGGCATATTAAACTCCCCCCTAATAGCTAACTCGTGTACTTTGAATTAACCTAGGGTTCGATTACGTGATCAGGTGAGGATTAATTAACCTAACAATTACTAAACACATAAACACAGATTCTTTATTTCTTTAATAATCCTAACATGCATGCTAAACCGTTACACAACATGTACAATCATAATCAAGTCACAAAGAAGATTATACAATCACACATATCATATAAAACCAAAAACCAGAAAATATTTATCAATAAACTCAAAATTCTTACACAGTAAATACAAACACAAACCATGGATATCTTCATCCTTACCCTACCAATAAGGTTCGGCAAGGTTGAAAGGGAAATTGGTGGAAGATGGCAGTGGAGGCAGTCGGCAAAGATGGCTGTGCGGCATGGAATGGTTCGGCTGTGCTTGTGTTTGCTGTGTAAGGGAGGGTTTTTAGGTAGAGTTTAGGCTTGCTAGAACTTAAAACAATTGAAGGACTCCTAAAATATGCATACAACAGACCTATTTATACAGAAAACTATAGAGAAACCCTAGCTGCATCGGCAAAGGAAAGGCAATCCTATTTTAACTCTCTTTCCTATTTGCTCAATGATTCCTTCTTCAATTCAGCTTGTGTATCCGAATTTGGACTCTATCTTCTGATTCCTTGGACCTTCCTACATGTTTATGGATCCATGTAGGCCTCATGTACGAAATCTTGGGCTTTGATAGCAGCCAAAACCAGTGATAGGTCCGGCAAGGTCAGCTTTCCAGGTTTGACCGGGAAACCTTACACTTAACCAAAATATGGCTGCCTTGATGCTTCTTCGTATTTTCTTCTTTTGTCCAGCTTCCTAACACTTCATTAAGGTCTTGATACATCTCTTGACAAATTTGGGAAGCCTTTCGTTGAAGAATCATCTCCCAAAACTCGTTAGACAACTTAGGCAGTTTCTGCCCAGTTTTGCAGCCTGACCTCTGTCCACTGTTTTGCTCATAACTCCTTCGTATCAACTCCGATTGCTGCGATCCAAATGGGGTTGAAAAGTAGACACACACAGCTTTGATTCCATATGTGGCACGCCTTCTAACTCCTCCTAGATATCGAGATATGATTTTCCGAAGTAGATGTACGTTTTCTGGCAGATTCTGTCCGAGACCAAAAACAATGTCTAGAGGTGTTCCTTCCTTTTCCGTGGCCTCACTTTTTGTCATTCATGAGTCCATTCACCATGATTCTTGATACGTAACGTTCATGTACCTGTCTTCTGCACATTTAAACAAGATACATCAAAACTGACAAGGTAACACAATAACGAATCACGGTAAAACGTCCAAGTGATAGTCCAAAAACAGTTTTTATCATTTAAGTGCAATTTTCTGTATAAAAACAACTAGTAGCCACAACTCTACAGAAAAACCCTCTTGACTCTAAAATAAGTAAAAATAAACATACTAAGGCACAAACAAAGTGTAAATGGGGGTGAAAATCCATTAAGATCATGGCGTAAAAACGCACTTATCACTTCCCCCCTTATTGCTTCATACTTCTCTAGCTTAAACGTCCTTCGCTTTTGCCGCACTGGAGGGAATCCTTTCTGGATTCCTAGCTTGTGTGTTACTATGCCGCTTGATATCCCGGACATGTCTTTGTACGTCCAGCGAATGCCCCACTGTTTCTCTTCAAGAAATCAATCAAGGCCGCTCGCACCCCGGGTGCCTGTCCAGTCCGATGGTCAACTTCCGATCTGGGAACTCATTTGAGATTGATACCGCTTCTGTTTCGCCTATTGATCCCGGACGCTCCTCATCCGAGTCGGCATCATCTCTGGGATCTATGTAAGGGTCGCAGTGGTTTAACTGGCCGACAAAACCTCTGACCTTTTCCTCCCATTGTCGATCACACAAGTACTCCTTGCTGCCCCCTGGTCTCCCCGGATGTAATGATTCCTCTTGGGGTCGGGAGCTTCATCATCAGCATGTGACCAGCAACAAATGACTTTAACTTCCATAAGGTCGGCCTTCCTAAAATCCTGTTGTAAGACGATTCACGATCAACAACGATAAACTCTATTGTTGCTCGGGTGACCCCCTCCCGTCCTTCCAAGCTTACTCCAAAGCTGTCTGAACCGAGGGGTTGAACAACATCACCCAAGAAGCTGATCAACGGCTCATAGTCTTGTATCAACTTATTGATTCCTCGATGCAGTCATTTCCAAGCACTCCTGAATAATATGTTGACTGAGGCTCCTGTATCAATGAGGATCTTCTTCGTTATATAGTGATCGAGTTGCAACGTTATCAAAAACGGATCCTCGTGCTGCCTTATTCCCTCCTCTTCCTCTTCCAGGAAGGTTACAGACTTTGAACCGGTGGTTACCCGCTGATTTTTGATACTTCCAAAGGCGAAGACTTCCCTGCCATCCTGTACATTGCTTTTTTGCCTTGTTGCTTCTGTTATCTATACGGGACCCGCCATGGATGGTGTTGATTGTCCCATATACTTCAATGGCCCCTACGTTCCTTGGCCCGGGCACATACTGCTGCAGCTTTCCTTCTTTTACCCGACGCTCTACCGCTCTTTTCAATTCTATACAGCTGTTAATGTTATGGCTAGCCTCACCGTGGTATCCATAAAATTTTCAATGTCTTCCTTGGTGAGCCGAGATAGGGGAAACTTCCAGGCTGGGAGAGGCGGAATGGCAGACTTATTCTTGTTCCATATTGCCTCATAACTGGCGTTGAGCGCTAAGAAATGCTCCTTGCCCGCCGACACCGTTCTCGCGTACCCGGTATCTTGGTAGGGCCCTTTTGCCTTCCCTTGCGCGTTATGCTGCTTCCCTGCCTTTTCCCAGTTCCTTTCCTTGTGCCTCTTTCCAGTTGGGTACGAGTCCGGTTCTCGTTCTCCCTTCCAAGCTCTAATCTCTTGGATCACTTGCACCGGGGACCCGCCGTCTCTCCCTTTGTCTTTCCTTTTCCCGGCCGAGGTTCCTCCATAAGTATTGTGGTCCTCTTATGCATGCCGGATCGCCATTTCTATAAGCTCGTCATAGCTTTGTGGATTTTCGATTTTTACTGCATGTAGAAACTTCCCGGGCAGCAATCCCTGAATGAATGCCTCCTCTACAACCTTCTTGTCAAAGCTCCTGACTCTGGCTGTGGCTTCTTGCCATCGGTTCACAAAATCTTTCAAACCTTCTCCCCTATCTTGCTTTACTTTAAACAGCTGGGTGGTGTTCTGCCCGTCCGTCCCTCCGTAAAATGAATCTATTGACGAACCTGTCTGCCAACTCTTGGAAGCAATCGACCGAGTTCGACGAGAGCTCATAGAACCAGGTTAGCCCTTCCCCTGCTAACGTTTCCTGGAACATATTGCAGCATACCGCATCCGAGTATCCTTTAGTGTTCGTGTGAGACTTGAAACTATCGAGGAAGAGATGGGGGTCACGATCCCCATTGTAACTAAGTTTCAGTGGCTTGGCTATGTTTGGCCGGATGGACCGGGTGATCGCTCTTGTGAATGGTCCCCCTCTTTCCTCGAAACTCGCACGGGTTGGGTTACGTATTCCTCTTCTCTCGACGTCCGAGATTCGGTTTGCTAAATTCGCCACGCTATCCGGGATTGCTCTTAAGGTTTCTTCCATTTCTCCCTGTCTTCCATTTCTTGCCACACCCCGGTTCTGAAGTTATTTTACGGTTATTTACCTTTGATATTATTTTGGTCTTTTACCGTGATGAGTAACCGTTTACCCTTAAAGACCCTAGGGTTGACTTTTTGTAGGAAAATTATTCTGGGAAACTTTCTTCATGAAAGTTGTAGAGGACATTAATACGAATTTGTAGACATGCTATACGTTAAAATCAGAGTTGGCATGAAAAAGTTATCAACTAAAAGGGAACATTTTGAGTGGGTAAAAAAGGATAAAAATTTAATGGGCTTATTTTTTTTTTGGATGAGTTTTAAGATGGACCGGGTGGGGAGCAGCCCAGCACCCCCATTCTCTTTCTTTCTCTCTCCTTCTCTCTCTCCTTCTCCCGAAGTTTCCCCGACCCGCCGGCTTCACAACCTTCATCCGCCGCCATCCGGCCACCACCGACCGCCGGACCGGTCCCGTTCGGATCCCCGTCACCTCCTCTCCCTTCCTGGGCCGGTGACCGGCCGTGTAACGCCGCCGTTCGCGAGGAAGCTCGCCAGGAGACGTCGATTGCATTTTTGCCGGAGTTCTCTCCTCCGGCCACCTTAGGCCGAGATTTTTGGCTCAACTTTTAGCCCTCATATAGGTGAGTAATCCCTCAAAAGGAATCGGCTAAATTCGATCTCGTTAGGGTGGTTTGTATAATTGAAAGTTCTAAGGATTTATGGATGTTTTGATTAGATTACCCTAGTTAGCCTTAGAATTGGACTAAGTGCTAGTTATGAAAGTTGTTGGGTATGATGAGAGGATTATTCTGTTAAAATTTGAGAAGCATTGGAGGTCGCTGGAGAAAGTCTGCCGGCGGAGCAGGCGGTGGCGCCGCCCTTTAGGGGCTGATTTTTCATGTTTTTAAGATGGTATTAAGGAGAGGAGCTTTATGAAGTATAGTTTGGAATTTTTGGAGGAGTTTTGTTAATGTTGGGGATTTTTCATTGGTTAAGGATTTTGGTGGTGATTAAATTGGAATATCGGTAGTTGGATTAACCGGTTTTAAAATGCGTATAAGGTTAATTTTTGGTTATCGGTGATGGCGGTGAATCTTGAGTTATAATGGATTATGGATGGAGAAAATGGGCAAGGAAGAGGATTGATTTTAGACCATTAATTTTATGGAATTATTTATTGAAGTTTTATTATTGAATGAGAATTAATATTAATTATTGTTCAGGACGTGAGGAGGATCATTTGGAGGAAGCCTCGGGTCGTCGGCAGGCATAGTCGAGCACTGTGAGTGGACATTTGATTTAAATTTCATGCATGCACTAAAGTTATTTAATTTCAAAAGCATATTTGAAATTTAGTGTTTTCTTGGGATTAATGAGTTCCATCTGTTAATTGGGAACTCTCTTGCTCATTTCATTTGACATATGAGACATGTCAATTGATCCTTTATATTTGATAATCTATTACACCCTAAAAGAGTCGACTGGTATTATTTATCGCTAGCTAACATTATTTAGCGGTCCCCATCATATGTGAGTATAGCGCTTAGTGTGAGACGTTATTATAGTCGTACCGGCGGTCCTTATCATATGAGAGTTGAGCGCTTAGCGTGGGACGCTACTATAACCTGGGAGGCAACCGATCGGTATATATATATTTATTGATACCTAGCCATTATTTAGCGGTCCTCATCATATGTGAGTAGAGCGCTTAGTGTGGGACGTTATTATAGTCCTACCGGCGGTCCTTATCATATGAGAGTTGAGCGCTTAGCGTAGGACGCTACTATAGCCTGGGAGGCAACCGATAGGTATATATACATTTATTGCTAGCTAACCATTATATAGCGGTCTTCATCATATGTGAGTAGACCGTTTAGTGTGGGACGCTATTATAGTCCTACTGGCGGTCCTCATCATATGAGAGTTGAGCGCTTAGCGTTGGACGCTATTATAGCCTGGGAGGCATCGACCCAAGCCAGGGAGGCTCCTTTTTACATGGTGATAACTTTTCCCCTTATTTTAATCTTCTCAGTTCCGTATTTAATTAACTAGCGGAGCTGGTTCGTCCATTTATTTATGAGACTTCGGATTCAAAGTTAAATGTTTATCAAAGTTGTGTGCAGCAAGGTTTTAAAGTTTAATTGTGGGAAAGTAGTGAAAATTACGTTTTGTTAAATGAATTTATTTATTTTTGTCCACTCACTCTAACGTTTTAAATTACTTTCCCCTGAGCCTTTTGTTTTCAAATGCCCAGTTTGCAGGCTAGGTTAATTTGAGGTCGAGCGTACTTGGAGTTGAGGCTTAGTCCAATAGTCAGAAGCTACTTCCGTTTCATCTTTATTCATGGTTATTTTTTCCTTATTAGATATGCCCTGATAACTAGCTAGTGATCTAATGCTGACTTTGTTGTTTAGTTTAGAAGTGTTAAGTTGGATTTTCAGGTAAGAGTTGTCCATTTTCAAGGAAGGTTTAGCTGAATTTTTGGTAAATTTTCCTTGGAGGTGAACCCCGCAGGATTTACCACGGGTTTCAGGGTGAAATCCGGGGTGGGTCCTGACATTTCTGGACTTCCGGGATTGCCTCGGGCAAGGGCGGCGGTCGCTAGTTCCGCATCTCATCCGGGAACAAGTTCGTCCCTATGTGCACGGTCCTATGGTTCGTTCCCACCGGAATGCCCGTCTGCTGAGACGTGGCCGCTCGATCCAACTCCCCCGTGCTATCCAACGCCTCCCAATGCTCAATCCCTCGGGCTAGCGCTTTCATGAGCGTGGCATTATCCCGTTTCCTGGAGGCCTCTCCTCGATCCCTAGCACTTTGCTGCTCTAGCCGGGTGATTTGGGCGCTCATATCTTCTAACATTTCTGCTACCTCCTGGGGATTGAGATCCCGCGGCACATACTCTGGTGTTTCATCCTGCAGGGTTCTCCTCGTAATTCTTGAACTTCCCCCTCCTGATTTCGGGGTCCGTCTGTATGTCACCTCCCTTCGTCCTTCCTGTCCTGCCTCCTGGTCTTGCTGCCCGGTTAACTCAGCCATCAAGTCACGTTGGCGTTTTGTAAAGATTCCCACAGACGACGCCAAATGTTCCTGTACAATCCTGGATGAGGTTTGCAGAAGCTGATGGCGTATCTGATAGGTGGTTGGTTATCCTCCCGCTGACCTGCAATAACAAGGGTGACCGGGGCTTCCGGTCTTTCCTCCTCCGAAGCTTAAGTCAGTATCTTTACCGAACGTAATTAATGAGGGTAGTTAATAATACCTGACAAGCTGGTGCTGGGCCGTATTTATGGCCCAGAAGTAGGTCTTTCATCCTTGAAAACCGATGTGGGACAACTCCCCTTTGTTGTTAGTTCAAACTCTCAATTTCCTTATACCTTCCGAGACCGTTCCCGGCCCAAGGTTGCCATCGAGGTCGGGCTCGGCCCATCCTTTTCTCGGACGAGAATCGTAGGGCGGCCTCAGTTGTCTTAACCATTATGGGATGTTTACTGATTTACGGGCTTGAAATGTTGTTTTATGCACAACCGACTACATTGTTGAAAATCAAACAACCTCAACGCCTGTTTACCTATGCTTATCAGATCTATAGTATTGTAACGATGGCTGGAAATCAAAAAACCTGATTTTTCATTGTTTGCCAGATTGTACCGCCGGCTTGTTGTTATCCTTTCTATCATCAGATGATGCTTTCTGAAATTCTAAAACTATATTTAGACTTTAAATGAGTGTTTAGCCTATTTAGAGCATATACATACGTAATTGATTTGAGATCTGAAAAAAAAAATTGAACATTCATTAAGTCTGGTACTCGTATACAAACTTAACCCTAACTTAACCAAATACCTAGGTTTTACTTAAAATAATCTAGTCAACATGTAAACTACCTTCTACAAAAAGAGTAGTGTAGAACCGATCAAAAAGGAAGTGGTAGTGTAGAAGAACATAAACAAAATGACAATGAAGATGAATTTATGTTTACTGCAAAAGTGGGTAATGAAGAAAATATAAACAAAAGTGTCAAAGACTTAAGAGTTTGGCTGGTTAAAGTGAAAATTACAGTGTATAGGAACTAAAATTTAATTGTTGGTGACGTGAGAGAGAAGAAAATGAAGGCCAATAATATTTGTTGGATACGATTGTCTGGGCTATAACTGAATTTTTTATATCAAACATAATGTTTGGTGGTGCTAGTTTGGATGGATGAAAATAGTTCTATGGGCAACAACCCAGAAGGAGTATAACTATGCTCCGTCCCTGTCGACAAATATGACCGTCGTGGAACACAATGATCGAAGTCATGAACTCATTGAAGCAAAGCATGCGTAGCTATTTCTCTTTCCGTCGACTCATGGAGGCGAACATTCAGCTAGCCAGGGTTGCATTGTTATCTTTCTTTTGAGTTTTGAGTGAAGAATCTAAACACGATTGATTGATGTGGTGTATATATTTGGATATAGTATAAACCGATATTTATATAAATACAGTAAGTATAGGTATAATTGAGTGGAAAGGAATTTAATCAAAGCATCTCATGTGGGAGAAAAATAAAGAAATTAAAGGAGAAATTAAAAAAGAATGGTACATGTGACATGTTAGGGAGGTAGGTAACCGATCTCTATTTATAAAAATACACAAAGTGGACAAGCAAATGAAAACAGTTGGTTAATTAGTTAAGGGTTTGGTGGACTGGTGGGGATGAGTAGTGACTCAGAACCCAGAATAATAAGCAAGAAAGAAAGAAAGAAAGAAAGAAGTTGATCATATATATGCACTACTTGTGCATGTGCACATAAAGTGAGGTATGGTATGGCAGGGGATCGATTCTTACATATTAATCTAATTTATTTGGATATTGGGAATTTATTCAGATTTAAAAGCCAGCCAAACATGATTAAGGGTACGTTGTGATGTATTGGTTAGTTGAAAATCTGGCCCTAATAAGAGTCATTATCCATGCCACCAGCTAGCACAGTTGCTTAACTAATCTGAAATTGATCGACTAGTTTACTTGAATCAAGTAATGCAGTAGCATATATTAGTTTTTCTTTTATGTTTTGGTTGGCAAACGAGTAAAGAATAAGAATACAGTTCATTTGGGATTCGAGTTGTGATGAAGAAGCAAGCTAAAAGTAAAGAAAGTCACCTTGGCCGGCAGACTTGTAACAATACTTTATCCATCTTATTCTTGCTTGTCAATCCGCCGTTAAACGGGTAATTCCCAGGACCTGATTGATTCTAGACGATAAAGTAGAGAGTTGAGAGTGAATCGCAGGTGTATGTTGTATCGTCTTGTAAATCATATCACGGTAACGTGTTAATTTGTTAAAAATTTTGAATAAATATCTTATATCTAACAAACTCGTTTTATGTACGTCGAATTTTCATTGAACTATTTTACCGGTTTAGATAAAGTCAAATTCATTAAGCAAAAAAAAAAAAGACCATATAAACATAAAGAAATGAAATTTACACTCCCAATTTTACAATCCACATTCTCATGACTTTCCCGATTTAATTGACATATTAAAATTATGCACCTTCAAATTATTGCGTTTTAGAAAGTTATGCATGTGGTTATCCAACACAATTTGTTTATGGGTTAAGCATAAGGTAACGGGGCATGTGACTTATATATTGTTTATTAATCGTATCTTGGAAAATAATTGTGTGCGGGTACAAATATGTTATTTGTATATAGTGTTTCGATTCGTATTATGTAGTTTATATTAATGAACTGTTTGAAGTACTTCTGAAAACCTCAAGTTACTCAACTCTAATTATTACTCTTGTCGAAAAAAAAAAACTCTAATTATTAACTTGTGTTCAAAACATATACATGCTATGCCCTAAGAGGGAGATATAGTTAAAACTCCATGCAGAAAGTGAATCAATGCCAGCCCCAGGTTTTCTATGCATGTCGATTCTACTCGTGCATGCCCACACAGATATGCTTGACTTTGCAACCTCTGAAAGATAAGAGCTAGCTAGAGCTATCTTTGAAAATTACAAAGGAAAAAGAAAAAAAGAAGAGTTGGATACGAAACTGTTGTGTATATCTTCTCCTCATCTCCAGCTGCTGTATAGTCTTCCCTTACAGAGAGGATATATGGAGCATACGTAACTCGGGTCATCGATCAGCTTTCCTTTTCAAACACATAATTATTTTGTGTTTGTTTTTCAATACAAAATAGAAAGAGACCAGCAGCGTAGGTAGTGATTCATGTGAGACTGGATGGATGTGACGAGAGAGAGAGAGAGAGAGAGAGAGAGAGAGGCAGCTAGCAATTTAAATGATAAGAAGCAGCAGAGAAAACGAAAAGGATAAAAAAAGTCAGCAGCAAGAAGAAGGGCTACTATTTAACTTATTGAATTCGATAATATATGGGGGAAGAACAAGAAGGGCTAGAGACATCAGCAGCAAGCACATGAGTAATGAATGAGCATGCATGACTGGGACTTTGACTCTCTGTCTCTCTCTTTCTCTCACAGGAAGAGGAAGAGGAAGAGGAAGAAGAAGAAGAAGAAGATGGAGAGGAACTGCATTGTCTATATGTGATAAAAAGAGAAAGAGACAGATGGATCTGGTTGGTAGTGGTTGGTGCATGAGCTGACGTTTGAAAGGGCAACTACCTGTGTCCCTCTCCCTCCTCATAAATCTTTTCGGGGCCGCCCCGGATTATAAATTATCGGCAATACATGTTAACTCCTTTTAATTTTTAACTTGTTTTCTTATTTCAAAACGCTAAAGTTAGGATTAAAGTGCTGAATATTATTTGTTCTTGGAGAAAATATTGCATACGGCTGTCGTGCCAGATGACACACGACCAGCCAATCTTGTTCCGCTACACCTCCCACCCTCAAACCAAACGTTCTTTTTCGCCGGAATTGCTTCAACAATGGCGTCCTCCTCCCTCTTCTAGTCCCCCTCCTCCTTCAAACCCAGGGCCGGTCCGTCGTGTTTAGAGGCCTTGTGCGAGATATAAAATGTGGCCATTTAGGTGCTCCTGATAAAAGAGAAATAATACACCAAAACTAGAAGCATGTTGTCACAAATAGGCATGTATATAAGCAGAGACAAAAAAGATAGAAGACCAAAAGCAAATTTTCTGTAAAAGCATATTAAATTGACTTCGAAAGCAAATGCTCTGTAAAAGCATGTTACATTGACTTCAAAAGGAATTACCAAAAATTTCAGCTACTTTATCACAAAGACGCATCAAGTATTACAATACTACCAGACTTTTACCAAGATGAAATAGTCAATGCAATACTATTTTCTGAATACTGATCTTCTAGCACTCTCATAGTCAAGCTTTTCCAAGATGCAAAATCATCAATCAATCTCTCATAGTACTCAAGCTTTTCCAAGAACTCATGTTCAATGGAAATCAAAGCCAAAGCATTTAGTCTTTCTTGCGACATGGCTGAACGCAAGTAAGATTTCAATATTTATAGCTTTGAAAAGCTTCTTTCGGCTGATGCTACTGTCACTGGAATTGTTAACAAAATTCTGTATGCAAGACAACTAGTAGGATAACTGTCACATCCCAGAACTCATTCCGCCGTAACACGATATTGTCCGCTTTGGGCCCACCGCCCTCACGGTTTTGTTTCCGGCAGCTCAGGAACAGCTTCCCAGTAGGTCACCCATCATGGGATTGCTCTAGCATCAACATGCTTAACCTCGGAGTACCCATCCCCTCCGAAGCCGCTGAGTCACCAAAAGGCCTCGCGTTAGATTGGAGGTGGGCATGTACATATACAGCACATAACCCCTCTCCGTTTGGCCGATGTGGGATATTACAATCCACCCCCCTTAGGTGTCCGACGCCCTCGTCGGCATACTCGCACCACACGACAGAGTGGCTCTGATACCAATTATCACATCCCAGGACCCATTCCGCCGTAACACGATATTGTCCGCTTTGGGCCCACCGGCCCTCACGGTTTTGTTTCCGGCAGCTCAGGAGCAGCTTCCCAGTAGGTCACACATCCTGGGATTTCTCTAGCATCAACATGCTTAACCTCGGAGTACCCATCCCCTCCGAAGCCGCTGAGCCACCAAAAGGCCTCGCGTTAGATTGGAGGTGGGCATGTACATATACAGCACATAACCCCTCTCCGTTTGGCCGATGTGGGATATTACAATAACAATTAGCTCTTTTCAAGAAATTTAGTATTGCACTAGCTGTATCAATTTACTTGAGCATTTTAGTTGAGAATTTCACCAGCTATTTAAACAATCAAACTAAAACATGTAACTAAACAAACCTAAATCACAGGCTCACAGAGTCATAGAGATTTATCAAATCATGTTTAGAAATCAAGAATGATAAACAATACTTCAATAGAATCATTGATTCATTGAATTGGGAAACATCAATAACATCTTATATCTAGTAGATTACCTTTCAAAATCGTTGATCTTGAATATATTGTTGGTTGAATGATTGAAATTTGGGGCGAAATTGGACGCCGGAACCCTAATTTTTGTGTAGTGCCGCCAGCCGTGGAGATTGGAATCGCTGAGTCGAGAGGACGAGTTGAGGGTTACGAAAGTGAGGGACTGAGGGTTACGAAAGTGATCATGAGGAAATTCACCCAGATGAAGAAGGGGGGGGGAGAGAGATAATAAGGAAATTTACCCAAAAAAAAAAATATAGGTGCCCTGCCTGGATGTCCACTCCCCTGATCTGATATCTTAACTTGATGCATCTATCAAGGGCTTGTTTATGCTTACATGTTTGCTAATGAGTAGAGTTGTATATGGATTTAGTTTTTACCTTTCTGGTAAAAAGAAGAGGAGCATAGCTATTTGTAGATATTCAAACCAGTGAGAAATGGGAAAGACCTCTCCGTAGGAATTAAGAGACCCTGTGGCTTAATATGCATCTAAGCCTGGTTGAAATGTATAGGAAATTTACACACAGAGATTCGAACTTGGGTCTCCAATACACAAATCCAAAGTAAAACCAACGAACTACAACTCCAATTGGCAATTTGCTACATCTTTCTACATAATATAGGTGTACAATTTTTTTTTTAAACCCTCCAAAATTGGAGGCCCTGTGCAACTGCACACTTGGCACAGCCCATGGGCCGGCCCTGCTCAAACCCCCAAAACCCATCTCTTCTCCCTCCCCCAAACCCATTTCACCACCATCAAATGCTCCTCCTCCTCCGCTGCCCCCAAATGCCATAACACCACCCACCCACACTCCTTCGACTCCTCGAACGACACGTTGTCCTACTCCCTCGATGAGATCATCTACCGTTCCCAATTCGGCGACTCCTCGACGTCTAGCACGACAAGGCCGCCCTCTAAAACTACGACGGTGACGATGAAGAGGAGGGAAGAAGAACGTTGGGTTTGGGGGGGACATGTGGCGGAATTCTGCTACACCTCCCACCCTCAAACCAAACGTTCTTTTTCGCTGGAATTGCTTCAACAATGGCGTCCTCCTCCCTCTTACAGTCCCCCTCCTCCCTCAAACCTCCAAAACCCATCTCTTCTCCCTCCCCCAAACCCATTTCACCACCATCAAATGCTCCTCCTCCTCCGTTGCCCCCAAATGCCACAACACCAGCCACCCACACTCCTTCGACTCCTCGAACGACACGTTGTCCTACTCCCTCGATGAGATCGTCTATCGTTCCCAATTCGGCGACTCCTCGATGTCTAGCACGACAAGGCCGCCCTCTAAAACTACGACTGTGACGATAAAGAGGAGGGAAGAAGAACGCTGGGTTGGGGGGGGACATGTGGAAAAACAAGATTGGTTGGTCGCATGTGCCACCTGGCACGAACGTCACATGCAAGATTTTCTCTTGTTCCAGTAGTCTCTATATCGTAGGTTAGAGATTATCAATACCAAAAATAAAGCTTTAGGCGACGAAATTGAAAAAAGCGGGCGACAATTTTTTTTTTCGTCGCCTAAGAGGGAACTTAGGCGACGAAAAAAAAAATCGTCACCCAAGGTCAAAAAATCGTCGCCTAAAGTTCAACTTTAAGCCTAAATTTCGTCGCCTAATATAGAAACTAGGGCGACGAAATAATATTTCGTCGCCTAAGATATTTATATCGTCGCCTAAGTTTTTATTCTTCGGCGACAACTATATTTTGTCGTCGCCTAAGTGTTTTTAATCCTTAGGCGAGGAAACTCAATTATATCGTCGCCTAAGTGTTTTATTTTTTTATTTTTTCTTGACCGACGAAATACAAGCATTTCGTCGGCCTAATAACATCTTGACCGACGAATTAAGCTAATTTCGTCGGCCAAGAGTAATCCGAATAATTAAAATAAATAAAGCACATTTAAATTTCATTGTACAGGATTTTTTATTTTTACCCTTGGGCGACGAATTTAACAAATATCGTCGCCCAAGTATCATATTGGCCGACGAAATGAGGGTAATTCGTCGGCCAATAGTAATCCGAATAATTAAAATAAATAAAGCACATTTAAATTTCATTGTACAGGATTTTTTATTTTTACTCTTGGGCGACGAATTTAACAAATATCGTCGCCCAAGTATCATATTGGCCGACGAAATGAGGGTAATTCGTCGGCCAAGATAATCCGAATAATTAAAATAAATAAAGCACATTTAAATTTCATTGTACAGGATTTTTTATTTTTACCCTTAGGCGACAAATTTAACAAATATCATCGCCCAAGTATCATATTGGCCGACGAAATGAGGGTAATTCGTCGGCCAAGATAATCCGAATAATTAAAATAAATAAAGCACATTTAAATTTCATTGTACAGGATTTTTTATTTTTACCCTTGAGCGACGAATGTAACATATATCGTCGCCCAAGTATCATATTGGCCGACGAAATAAGGGTAATTCGTCGGCCAAGATAATCCGAATAATTAAAATAAATAAAGCACATTTAAATTTCATTGTACAGGATTTTTTATTTTTACCCTTGGGCGACGAATTTAACATATATCATCGCCCAAGTATCATATTGGCTGACGAAATAAGGGTAATTCGTCGGCCAAGATAATCCGAATAATTAAAATAAATAAAACATATTTAAATTTCATTGTACAGAATTTTTTATTTTTATCCTTGGGCGACGAATTTAACAAATATCGTCGCCCAAGTATAATATTGGCCGACGAAATGAGGGTAATTCGTCGGCCAAGATAATCCGAATAATTAAAATAAATAAAGCACATTTAAATTTCATTGTACAGAATTTTTTATTTTTATCCTTGGGCGATGAATTTAACAAATATCGTCGCCCAAGTATAATATTGGCCGACGAAATGAGGGTAATTCGTCGGCCAAGATAATCCGAATAATTAAAATAAATAAAGCACATTTAAATTTCATTGTACATGATTTTTTATTTTTACTCTTGGGCGACGAATTTAACAAATATCGTCGCCCAAGTATAATATTGGCCGACGAAATAAAGGTAATTCGTCGGCCAAGATAATCCGAATAATTAAAATAAATAAAGCACATTTGAATTTCATTGTACAGGATTTTTTATTTTTACTCTTGGGCGACGAATTTAAGAAATATCGTCGCCCAAGTATTATCTTGGCCGACGAATAACCCTATTTTCGTCGGCCAAGAGTAATCCGAATAATTAAAATAAAATAAAACACATTTAAATTGTAAGGAAATGTTTTTTATTTTTATAGCCCCATAAAAGTCTCGTCGATTGGAAACTATTCTCAGTTGAAGGTCCGGCCAGATTACGTGATTTGGAGGGTCGAATAGCCGAATCCGTCCGTTTAGGGGTTTGACCGCGCCGATTGACCGGACAGATCGAGCCCTTATCTTTGTCCGATGAAGCTGAATTTTTGCCCACCCACGTAATTCGTTATGCTGGTCATATCTGACGGTCTGTTTTCAGTTCCTCTTCTCAGATCACCAAAATCACGATATATGTACTAATGTTGTATAACTTTTTTGTGTTAAGTTTAAGTTTCGTTTTGAATACAACGTATACGTAGATGCCTCAAACGCAAAAAATACGTGAAATAAGATATGACCAGAACGGTGAAATACGTCAACCCGTGAAAAATGAAGATATTCTGGTAAAATTTCGGTGCCGGTTGTTCCGGTCAACGAATTTTTCTCTTATTTCTACCTAGTGGTAGCCCTATCCCGGGTATTTATTTTTTACCAAATTTTTATAGCCTCGTAAGCGTCTCGTCTATTGGACACTATTCTCAGTTGAAGGTCCAGCCAGATTACTTGATTTGGAGGGTCGAATAGCCGTTTCCGTCCGTTTAAGGGTTTGACCGCGCCGATTGATCGGACGGATCGAGCCCTTATCGTTGTCCGATGGAGCTGAATTTTTTCCCACCCACGTAATTAGTTTTTTGGTCATATCTGACGGTCGGTTTTCAGTTCCTCTTCTCCGATCACCAAAATCACGATATATGTACTAATGTTGTATAACTTTTTTATACAAGTGTTAAGTTTAAGTTTCGTTTTGAATACAACGTATACGTAGAGGCCTCAAACGCAAAAAAGTCGTGAAATAAGATATGACCAGAACGGTGAAATACGTCAACCCGTGAAAAATGAAGATATTCTGGTAAAATTTCTGTGCCGGTTGTTCCGGTCAACGAATTTTTCTCTTATTTCTACCTAGTGTTAGCCCTATCCCGGGTATTTATTTTTTACCAAATTTTTATAGCCGCGTAAGCGTCTCGTCGATTGGAAACTATTCTCAGTTGAAGGTCCGGCCAGATTACTTGATATGGAGGGTCGAATACCCGTTTCCGTCCGTTTAGGGGTTTGACCGCGCCGATTGACCGGACGGATCGAGCCCTTATCGTTGTCCGATGGAGCTGAATTTTTGCCCACCCACGTAATTCGTTATGCTGGTCATATCTTACGGTCGGTTTTCAGTTCTTCTTCTCCGATCACCAAAATCACGATATATGTACTAATGTTGTATAACTTTTTTATGTGTTTAGTTTAAGTTTCGTTTTGAATACAACGTATACGTAGATGCCTCAAAAGCAAAAAAGTCGTGAAATAAGATATGACCGGAACGGTGAAATACGTCAACCCGTGAAAAATGAAGATATTCTGGTAAAATTTCGGTGCCGGTTGTTCCGGTCAACGAATTTTTCTCTTATTTCTACCTAGTGGTAGCCCTATCCCGGGTATTTATTTTTTACCAAATTTTTATAGCCGCGTAAGCGTCTCGTCGATTGGAAACTATTCTCAGTTGAAGGTCCGGCCAGATTACTTGATATGAACTTGTGAAATTGTTTGAAATTTGGGAGAAGTACAAAATTATTGTTGTGTTGTGAAATTGTTGGTGAAATTATTGTTGTTGTTGTTGTTGTAATTTAGGAAATTAATGGTAAATTAGGGTAAATTTGTGTAAATTATGGTAGGATTTTAGGGTAAATTATGGTAAATTGTGATGTAAATGATAATTGTAAAATATTAGGGTTTACGGTTTAGGGCTAGGGTTTAGGGTTTAGGATTTGTGGAAATAATTTGTAAATATATTGTAAATGATTAAATAATTTTTTATTAAATAATTAAATAATATAAATTATAATTGTAAATATATTGTGGAAATTTTGTAAAAAATAATGGATTATTTTTGAGTAAGGATATAAATATTCGTAAATTAATTTTTGTGATGTAATAATTCTGAATTATTGTAAATAATTTGTTATGTGAATTAAAAAAATAATAAATCCTATAATAACTATTACTTTTTATTTGTGCTATTATTGTTGATAAATTTTTCGAAACCGGTTCACGCGCGCCGCGGGAGGCACCATCCGCTCCAGACTCCCTATGTTGTGGGGAGTCTGGAGCCAGGTTCCTGATGGAGTGAAGGAGATGCTCCATCAGTCGATGTCAGTGAGTTTACTCGATCAATTACTATTTTTTTAACTAATAAATTATTTAATTATTGAAAAAAATACTAACAAGTGGTAATGCAGCAATGGTTTGTGGTTCCCGAGGAGGGACGTGACTGGGCGGACAAGGCCCATAGGGAGAGGTACCTCTATTTAATAAATTATTAAATTTAATTTTTTTTAATAGTATATTTAATATTTTTTTTGTATATGTAGGTTCAAGGAGTGGAAGCACGACCTCCGGGAACACTGGAAGCAGTACGGGAGCCACCGTTCGGGTACCCCGAAGGAGTTCGAGTATCGGGAGTACGAGTGGCGGTGGCTTCTTGTCACGCAGTTCAACGACCCTCACAAACAGGTAATTCGTAAACAAATTTGAATATTTAATTAGTGAATTAATTATAATTGTATGTTTTTAAATATTTACTAACGATAAATTTTTTTTTGAAGCACCTCGCCCGGGTGAACGCTGAGAACCGGCAACAGAACACAACCAACCATCATGCCGGTTCGAGGCCGTTTTCGGCCATCATGGACAACGTGCGGCGAGAGCGGCCAGAGGAGAACCCCTATGTGAGGACCTTTTAGAGGGCATATCCTCATTCTGAGGAGGATCTTGTAAGTTCCTTATCTTTTCTAATTTTTAATTTTAATTACATTTTATTAAATGTATATTAATATATTTTTTTAATATATCCAATTAGGCGAGGGTGAGGGAGGCGGAGCAAGAGGTCATGAGAGGCATGGTGAACGACACATGGCCGGGCACGGCAGAGGATGACATGTCAGAGGCCATGTCCAGGATCGACACTTCAGATCCTACCGTTGGGGCGCGGATTATGGCCACTGCCTTCGCGCAGCGTTCCAACAGCTACTACTGCCAGGGTATGGGAGGCGCTGGAAAGGGGATCCTGAAGACGACGCCAGGATTTCAGCGCAAGGGAGCCGCCGGAGCCTCAAGCAGCAACAGCCAGACCACTCGGCTACAGGATCAGGTCGAATGTCTACAGTCTGAGCTGGAAGCCCAAAAAGCGAGGGAGATAGCCATGGCGGAATCATATGCGGCTTCCACGGCTGCGCATACGGAGCGGGTGAATGAAGTCACCAATGCCAACCAGGCGGCTATGGGACGGTGGATGACTACCTGCATCGCTGCACATGCGGCCGGACTTGATTTTCCGCCCATGCCTACGCCTATACCATTACCTCAGTGGCCCCAGCCTCAGCAGCAGCCTCCTCAGCCTGACCAGCCGCCGCCTCAGGACCCTCCGAACGGGAATGATGAGTTAGATTTCGAGTTTCTCCGTAGGCAGATGGACTGAATTTTTGTAATAAATTATTTATAAATTTATAAATTTGTGTTATTTTTAATTAAATTTTAGTATTAGAAAAATTTAAAGAAATACCGAAAAAAAATTCCAGTAAAAATTAAAAAAACATTATTTATATATTTAAAAAAATTATTTAAATATTTTTTAAAAAAATTTAAATATATCTTAGGCGACGAAATTGCTAAATCGTCGGTCAAGGACTTACCATATAAGACGACGAAAAAAAATTATCGTCGCCTAAGATGTAGTGATCTTAGGCGACGAAATATTTAGTTTCGTCGCCCCAGGTTATAAGATCTTAAGCGACGAATATTGTTGGGCGACGAGAAAGTTGTCGTCGCCTAATATATAGCTCTTAGGCGACGAAATTCGTGTCGTCGCCTAAGAATTACTCTTAGGCGACGATGGACTGAGATTTCGTCGCCCAAGTTCTTCACCGACGCACTTCTGGCGACGACGTCTTGGGCGACGACATGTCGTCGCCTAAGTACTTAGGCGACGAAATTTTTTAACAGGGCGACGATTTTTTTTCGTCGCCCAAGACTCCTTTTCTGGTAGTGTATGTGTCCGACTCACGAAAAACTAATCGTAATATTTTAGTTAATTAATGTTAGAATCACAATTCTACTTTGAGGTTAACTAACTTGATGGGAGTTGAGAATAAGTTAGATCATGTCTCAACGATTTGATAAAATCAATATTGACAAAAAAGAAATGAAGACCCAATCAATAGAAGTCCCCTCTTCCTTTATTCATGGTGCAAAAGGCAATCGACCAATTCTCATGCAACAATCTTGTTATTCGACATGTTTGGACGATGCTTTTACGTTATCTGTTTCTCAACACTATGTACTTACGTTGAAGGCTACTAAACGGGGGAGCTGGTTCCTCTGAACTTGCAGCATTTTTTACCTCCTTGAGAACCAATTGGCCACGCTTCTTATTTTGTGCGTCAGTGTGCACTGCAACATGGACAGGTACCATGACACCTTGTTCAGATAAAAGCCCCAAATATTAATTTGACAAATATGAAGCTACGAAATCAAGCTGCTTCAGCTTCTTTGCAAGGTTTGGACCTCCCTGAATAAGTGCATCAGCGACCAGTAACTTGAGTTTCTTTGGTGAGGTTTCTGGAGAGAGAGAGAGAGAGAGAGAGAGAGAGAGAGAGGCCAGGCGCGCTTGGTTCATGTAGCTACCTCCTTCACTACGACACCATCAGTTCCATCATCATATGCCTCACAGTTGTCCGAGGTATCATTAGGATTCTGCATCACCGGGACAAGGGCCAACGCATCTGCTTGAGGGCTACGAGACTGTTGTCTGATGAGAATAGGGCGGTGTGTCTTCATTGCCTGCTTTTTCTCAAATATGGTGAAGGTCCAGATGCCGGGGTATCATGAGGTTGTGAGCCCTGGAACCTGAAGAGCTATATATGAAACAAAGCACTGGCTGCAAAATTGAGCACCGGAGCAGGGCTAAAACTGCTACCACCATCATAGTTTCCTGCAAGTTTGTTAAAGGGAAAGCATCTTCCATTTTCAGGGAAAACAAGGTCACAAGCTGGGCAAACACCAACACAGTTTTCAAAGAAAAAACTTATTTCCTCTTCAACATTCTTACCCAACTTAATAGTTTTAGCAGCAAATATAGGATCCTAGGATTCCTTTCCACCCGAACCCTGATAAGTTTTGATCTTAAATACAACTTCTCATCAAAGTCAATGAATCATCCTGCAATCGAACTAATATCATGAAAATTGTCAAAAAGCTCATAACGAGGATGGATGTTTTGAGTACGTACCAAAAAATATAAAGAATCCATGGCAATGCTTTTGAGACATTTGACATCATCATAAGGCTGAATGACAACGGGGGCTTGTTGGTACCACCATGGCCTCCTCGCAGGACCTTATTTTGGTCTTTCATGCATGAGATCGAAACCAATTACAAACAGATTATTCGGACATTCTTGGATCTGGAACCTTCTCTCAAGCACCCACACTCTACTGCAAAAGCGCTTCATATCTGCTAGGGTTGGCGGTTTAGAGTTGAGAGGCTTGGCAACCAAAAAAATAAATATTTGCACATGCCTTCTAGGTCCCGAGACGTGATCAGAAATATCAACAACTTTGGTGCTTTGCAATGGCAAGCAAAAGACTTTGTGACCTCATCAATGGACGAAGTCGCATATGTCTTGCTAGGGATTGACACGTTGGACGATGATGTTGAAGCCCTAGTGGAGGTTTTGGAGGAAGAGGAGGGTTGAGTTTTGGAAGAACGAATGCCAAGAGATCAGACTCACAAGAAGGGAGCAACTGACGTGCGACAATTAGGGTTTTGTGGCTGTTCTTAAGAGAGAGGCAGCCTTAGGGTTTTGTGTCAAATTATGATGGTTTACCTTCTTTTAATTTTAAAATTAAATTAATGGTGTTGTGAGAACCCAAAACCATATTAAGTGTTTGTTAAGTCGGAAGTAACTAGTGCTTTGGGTGAGAAAAGTAACCTAAATGCTCATAGATGTTAAAAATGTTATTAAAATTGACATATAATTTGGTTCACATTTCAAGTAGTGATGACTTTAAATAACTACATGCTACAAGATGAATAATAGTATGCAAATGTGGTGTATGCATTGCAACAATTTATGGATAAAAATTGAAGCACATGGAAAAGAAAAGGGATTATATGGATAAAATTTATGGTGGTGGAGGGGGATTGGAGGCGTTGGTTCTCCAGATTTTTGAGGGCGGCGACCGCACGGATTGGCTTCTGTTTCGGGTGCTTGGGGCGGCGGTGTGAGATCTGGTTACCAGGTCGGAGTTTCTCCGTGTCCTCGTTACGGGCGGTGTGGGGCGGAGATGTCCAAGTCATTTTGGTGGTATAAATGCTGATGATGATCCTTTGGTGGCAAGGGCGTCTGCTGGACATGATGGCGGCCTTGAACATGATAATAGCCGCACATGTAATTTTCTGCTCTAAAAAACGTGATTTGCACACAAACTACAAATAACTATTCCAAAAGTTAAACCCTAGTGTATATTCGGATTTGTGAGGGAGTGTCTAGCTTGCACCTCCCATCTTATAAGAGTTAGGACCAATCCCCCAATGTCTTCAAGCCAAATGCCAAATTGTTAGGTGAAACTAGTCAAACAGAACACAAAAGGTTGGAAATTTTCTGATATATTGAACAAACCCCAAGTCGGGTGTATATACAAGCACAGTTCTAACCCTAGAAAAAAACTAATTACACCGAAAGATTTACATAATCCTAGTTGATTACAGAATATAAATGTTCCCAATATACAAGGATTGAGACCCACGTTAACACTCCTCCTCAAGTTGACGCATATAAATCTTGAATGCCCAACTTATCAAGTGAGTTACTAAACGCCCTGGACGACACAACTTTGGTAAGGATGTCAGCTAGCTGCTCCTCCGAAGAAACAAATGGGAACAAGATTATGCGAGCATCTAGGTTTTCCTTGATGAAGTGCCTGTCAATCTCTACATGCTTTGTCCGATCATGCTAAACAAAATTATGTGCAATTTCAACCACAGCAGTATTGTCATAATGAAGAGGCATTGACATTTCCTGCTTGTAACCCAAACTCTTTAATAAACTTCTCAACCATAACAACTCACAAACTCCTTAAGCCATACCTCTGTACTCAACTTCTGCACTAGAACGGACCATCACATTCTGTTTCTTGCTTCTCCAAGTGACTAAGTTTCCACTAACAAACGTAAAATAGCCAGAAGTAGAACGTCTGTCAGTGATGTTCCCTGCCCAGTCCGCATCAGTGTAACCACTAGTCCTCAAATGCCCATGCTTACGAAACACCAGGCATTTTCCAGGAGTAGACTTTAAGTATCTCAAGATTCTCATCATAACATTCATGTGATCTTCACTAGAATTGTGTATATATTGACTCACCACACTAACCGCATAAGCAAGATCAGGTCTAGTATGCGACAAGTAAATTAATCTTCCAACAAACCTTTGATATCGAGATTTGTCAGTTGGAACTTGATCAGGATACTCTACAATCTGATGGTTCTGTTCTATCGGTGTATCAACTAGTGTACAATCAAGCCTACCAGTCTCTGCTAGCAAATCCAGAACATATTTCCTTTGACTCAGCATGATACAGTCCTTGTTCCTGGCTACCTCAATTCCCAAGAAATATTTTAAATTCCCAAGGTCCTTCATCTCGAATTCAGAAGACAACTGATCTTTCAATCTTCTAATTTCACTAATGTCATCACCTGTCACTACCATGTCATCTACATAAATGATCAAGGCAGTAAGTTTACCATGTCGGTGTTTCAGTATGATCTGAGTTACTCTGCCTATACCTAATCTTCTTCATGAAAGACGTGAACCTTCCAAACCAAGCTCTTGGAGATTGCTTCAATCCGTACATGAACTTTTTCAATCTGCACACCACCTTCTCGCCAGTAGAAGTATTATATCCTGGAGGAAGATCCATGTAAATTTCTTCATTCAAATCTCCATGAAGAAATGCATTCTTCACCTCAAACTGCTGCAGGGGCCAATCCAGATTAGCTGCCAAAGACATGAGGACTCGAATGGTATTGATCTTTTTCACAAGTGCGAACGTCTCATCATAATTCACCCTATATTTTTTAGTATATCCTTTTGCAACCAACCTTGTGTTATATATGTCAACTGAGTCATCTGCATTATGCTTTACAGTATAAACCCATCTACAACCAACAGTCTTCTTTCCAGGTGGTAATGGCACCAAATCCCAAGTACCATTCTTCTTGAGAGCATCCATCTCAACTTCCATTGCTTTAGCCCACTTCTCTTCCTTGATTGCATCCTCCACTTTACTAGGAAGAGACACAACAAATAATTGATTCACAAAGGCTACATAAGATTTAGACAATCTATGAGTTGACACGTAGTTGGCTATAGGATACTTGGCTTTAGCTGACAAGAGAGACTCATAATTTTTTAGGAGGTTGACCACGGGTTGACCTAGCAGGCAAGACTCTACTATATTCAGGGACATTGGAGGATGACAACGAAATAGTACTACATACCTCAAGTGATGACAAGCCAGGAGAGATCGTTGATGTAGGGGGAGAGACTGAACTTGCATGTACATCTTCAACAATTGGCGGCTGATTACTATTTGAGCCAAAGGGCATTTTTGTCCAACCAATACGACTTCGCGCGGACTATACAGTTCGCGTGCAAGCAAGACTATGCGCGGACTACACAGTTCGCGCGCGAAGTGGCTTCGCGCGGAATAACCCTGTTTAGTCCGCATAAGCAAGGCGAGACGCTCCTCACAAACGAGGCGACACACTCCGCATAACACAAGCGAGGCGAGTTTGACGCTCCACGTGGGTAACAAGCGGAATATGTCTAGGCGAGTTGGCGAACTGGTCCGCGCGGGATAACTGCGAAGAAGGCATAGGCGGGGTCCGCATGCACCACTTTGATCATTAAAGACCCTTAAAAGTTTTTGACATGTTTCGGGCCAATACCTGTGACCCATTTTTAATAGATAAAGCATTTCTAAAGCTCGCGAGCCGCAAAAAGCCCGTGAGATAGAGACAGACTTCAGTGGCTCGCGGATTGGTTTGAGACTGATATACCGCGGGGTAAGATTGTTCTTAGTCCAGGTTCGCATAGGAGTCTACAGTTGGCAACAAAGAAGCAAAGCCCTATGCGGATGCGAACTGAACAGGTGTTATTAGCCGGTTGGTTCGCATGAGCAAAATCGTGTCCTTGTGGATTAAAGTTTCAGAATCCAACTTGAACTGTGATCTTCCCTCTGCCGCAAGTTAAGCTTCTATATAAGGGGACTCGAAGCAGTCTCTAAGGACACAATCAAATCTCTTAACAAAAATACAAACTGCAAACCCAGTTTCCTCTCGAATTGCCTCGAAATCCTAGCCCTAAGCTCGCCGCCGCCTAGAGCCCCTTCGGATTCTACTCCGATCTCCTTTTAGTCTCCCTATTAGTTGCTCTGCTCGCATCTCCGTGAGTATCGAATCGCCTTGTGCTCGTAAATTCCTCCTCTGCGGTGGCACCTGGAAACCCCTTTCGTCTGATCAAGAAGTCAAGCGCACTCCTACAAACCTTTCCTCGTCCGCGAGGTGGCACGCCCGCAAAACTCCTCTTTCCTTTGCTCGCTATTTACCTCTGCTCCGCGCGCTGAGGATCGTAGCCAAAACAATTACTATTCAATTCTCCTCTTTGAGACGTGTCCGACAGTTGTTCGTCATGTCGAATACTTTCAGAACAGAGAACATACACCTCAACTTGGGTAGGTTCAACAGATTGAACCACTTTTTGAGGTTCTAGAGTATTATCTGGATATGGTCGGTGACAGGCCGAAGATCCTTTTCAGCGGGGTTACTGTCAACAATTACACAATCTTCTAGTTCTCCAAATTGATCTTCATAAAAATCATGCTTCTCCTCCTCACTCGGAGATACCGTAGGAGAAAAATAGCACATGTCTTCACTAAATGTGACATCCATGGTGACATAGAATCGTTGAGACCGAGGAGGGTAGCACTTATATCCCTTCTAATGGGATCTGTATCCAACAAACACACACTTAAGGGAACGAGCCTCAAACTTAGATCTCTGATTTTTGTAAAGATGAACATAGGCCACACAACCAAAGACACGAGCAAGAAGTTTGTTGAGAGATGAAATAGTAACATGTTCAGAAAATACCTAAAAGGGAACCCGATTTTGAAAAGTTGTAGATGGTAGACGGTTGATAAGATGAGAGGCACACAACACAGCTTCACCCCACAGATATTTGGGTAGATTGGCACTGAGTAAGAGAGCTCTTCCATTATCCAAGAGGTGTCGATTTTTCTTCTCAGATACCCCATTCTGTTCTGGTGTCTAAGGACAAGTAGTCTGATGAATAATTCCATGTTGCTGAAAATAGTCTCGGAAAGAGTGGTTAATAAACTCTCCTCTATTGTCAGATCGAAATATTTTCACACAAGCATCATACTGAGTTCGGATGAGACTATGAAAAGCGGTGAAAGCCGAAAACATAGCATCCCTCTTTTTCAATAACACAACCCAAGTTAATCTTGTAAAGTCATCAATAAACAAAACAAAGTACTTCATTCCTGTCAATGTCAAATTCTTTAAAGGCCCCCATACATAAGAATAAATCAACTCGAATGGTGCAGAACTAGAAGAAAAACTAAGAGAATAACTGGACTTATGACTCTTAGCAAAAACACAAGTTTCACAATAGAGACCTGACTCTTTTATTCCAAAAAAACAAAGATGGCATCGACTTCTTCATGACTCCAAAAGATGGATGACCCATTCGGCGATGCCATAGCTAAATTTCTTTTACTCGATCAGAACTCAATGGCAGGGCAACGGTTTGGTGACGGTGCTCTTGCTTCCCCGCTATACATGCAATCCAAGTGAAACAGTCTCCCCCGCAGATTCCCCTTGCCTATTATCGCCTGAGATGACAGGTCTCGAAAGATAACATACATATGAAAAAAGGTTACAGAGCATTTATTTTGTGAAATCAATTTAGAAACAGACAATAAGTGATGTGATAGAGCAGGAACATAAAGGACTTTGTTTAACATAGTTGTTGGAGTAACTTGAATTGACCCTATACCTAGGACCGGGAAGGACACCCCATTTGCATTAGACACTTTAGGTATGGAGGACGGGGACAGACTCGAAAAAAGGACTTATCAAATGTCATATGATCAAACGCACCAGAATCAATTATCCATGTATCACTACCAGTAAAGTCAGAAATTTTTAATGCAATACCAATTTTACCTTTTTCTTCTAAGAACACATACCTTTGGTGAGGTCTTGTGTCCTCCTACTCCATAGCAATCAGGTTCACCGGAAACTTCAAGTTGATCACCAAAGATTGCAAGATCCATTTCAAAAAGGATTTGATCATAGAGGAACATAACAAGTACGACAGAATTCGACGAAATCGAAAGCTTCCTTTGACACGTCAAACAGATCACATTGGGACAGGTTTAGAACAAATTTGCAGCGGAAAACAACAGGGTCAGATTATCAAGATTGCCAGGATCGACTTAGGCTCTGATACCAAGTCAAACAGAACACAAAATGTTGGGAATTTTTTGATGTATTGAACAAACTCCAAGTCGGGTATATATACAAGCACAGTTCTAACCCTAGAAGGAAACTAATTACACCGAAAGATTTATATAATCTTAGTTGATTACAGAATGTACATTTTCCCAATATATTAGGATTGAGACTCACATTAACAAAGTAAACATGGCTTTTTTTCCTAATATGTAGCACTTCTAGAAGATTAGAACAGATGGAAATTAATATCATATTTAAGAAAGTGCTACATTTTTGTTCTCATTTAAGATAGCAATACGGTGAGGAAAAAACATGCTAGGTTTTCCTTACAACCCTTATAAGCAATGTTTTAAAAGTCGGCCATCCGGTCCGTTTAGATGCTATAGGCGGTAGCTCGTTTAGATGAGTTCATTAGACGGGTTGAGCATTTTAATAATTTTGTTTAATAAGTGTCTTCTGGTTTTGAGTTTGAGGAGTTAATTAAGAAATAATGAAAGATAATGGATTGGCTCTCTCTATTGCTTAACATTATCATCCTAAATTTGTTAGGACTATTTTGAAATTTGAATATATTAGATGAATTTTTATTTATTATTTATATTTTTATATATTTTCAATTATATAATAAAAGTTGTACAAATAAAAATTAAAACAATTTACCAAACAACTGATTTGCCACATAGCAATATCAAAAGTAATTTCTCACACAACTTCAAAAATGTGATTATTACACTACTAACATTTACTCTATATATTTTAAAAAAACAATCATGTCTCTTAGTTTTCAAATTTAATTGGTATACCCCTAAATTATCAAATTTTAGTCATTTTAGCAACTTTACAAAAAAAAAAAAATAGGAAAGAGAAAGGAAAAAATAAAATTGATTTTTAATATAAGCATTTAAGCTATTTTAGCAACTTAATGGTTTGTTTTGACGGTTAACTGACATAAATGGTAAAACTATCCAGAATTAAGAGTAGGGGTGTTTCTACATGTTACGTCCCGAGCCGGGAAGTGGTCACGGGGCGGAACGAAGTAGAATTCCTGAGAGACTTTCACTCGGTACCTGCACAAATAACAACGTCACGGGGTCGGGACTGGGGTGGCCCAGTCTTCGACTCTCCGATGCTTAAGTGAGCTATGTGCACTTGTATGGGTAGAGGAATGAAAGTAAGAGAGAGAGAGCATGTGAATCTGTGAGAGAGTATATATGTGTGTACATTGAGCTTGTTTTATAGGCTAAGCTTGTGTACCTTGAGCTTGTTTCCAATGTGGGACTCTTTGCCCTCCTTTGGAGTGTGTCCTCTTTTGGGGGTGTTTTGCCGCTAGAGTGACTTTGGCAAGCGGTTTGTTACCGGCCCTTCCTTCCTTGGATGTCTGTGAAGGGCCCACCAGGGCTATCTCGACCGGGTAATTGTACCGTATTCTCGGCTTAGCCAAGTATTTTGGCTATGTACTAACAAGTCCCCAAGTCCCCAGTCCGAGAGAGTTCTTGGGTGGGGAGTTATTCTAGAGATGCCGAGGATAGGTTTTACCCGGGAGTAGGAGGCATAGTGCCGAGTCCCCAAGTCCCCACGCGAGAGTCGTGAGGTGATGGGGGTGATGTTCCGGAAACCTGTTGGCAAAAAGAGAAGTTTAATGTTGCTCTAGCGAGGCAGTCCATGCTTGGTTGGGGACTGTCGCGAGGTGGCCAGTCAGTCTGCGCTTGATTGGGGACCGTGGCTATATGGCGAGGCAGTCCGCGCTTGATTGGGGACTGAGGCTTATGTGGCGAGTCAGTCCGCGCTTGGTTGGGGACTGTCGCGAAGTGGCCAGTCAGTCCGCGCTTGATTGGGGACTGAGGCTTATGTGGCGAGTCAGTCCGCGCTTGATTGGGGACTGTCGCGAAGTGGCCAGTCAGTGCGCGCTTGATTGGGGACTAAGGCTTATGTGGCGAGTCAGTCCGCGCTTGGTTGGGGACTGTCGTGAAGTGGCCAGTCAGTCCGCGCTTGATTGGGGACCGTGGCTATATGGCGAGGCAGACCGCGCTTGATTGGGGATTGTCGCGAATTGGCCAGTCAGTCCGCGCTTGATTGGGGACTGAGGCTTATGTGGCGAGTCAGTCCGCGCTTGGTTGGGGACTGTCGCGAGGTGGCCAGTCAGTCCGCGCTTGATTGGGGACCGTGGCTATATGGCGAGGCAGTCCGCGTTTGATTGGGGACTGTCGCGAAGTGGCGTTGCGGCCGCTGCGTGGCGAGTCAGTCCGCGCTTGATTGGGGAGACTCGCCATTGAGCGTTGCGGGCCGTTGCCTTGGCGAGGCAGTCCACTCTCAAATTTTTTTTTTGTTGGGAGTGGCCAACAGTGACGTGGCTTTACCCTGACCGCTCAGTTTTGTGGGGTCCAGGGGGATGCCTATAAATAGGGCTGGAGAGAACTGAAGAGGGAATTCGTGTTTTGAAACTGGAAACTGTGGAGGTGCGATTTGTGGTTTTAGGGTTTCGGCTATTCTACAAGTTTCAGACTGGGAAACGTTCAATTTCATCCTCGATCGATTGGGTGCGAGTGCTCAGCCGATTGTAATCTGCTTCACTGTCACTACGCGAACCCAGTATTTCCAGGTATGAACTCGTCGTTTCCTCTGTCTTTGATTTTGTATGTGGTGGCGGCGTTGTTTCGGGTTATTTGGGGTGTGGGATTGTTCACACTTTTGTGGTGTTGGTAGGAATTCTAGGGTGAGGGATTTGTTGTCGGGCTGGTTAGCGTTAAGGTAGCGGGGAATGGCAGATCCGGTATGGGTGTCCAGCGAAGAGATCGTGGAGGTCTCTAGTTCGCTTAGTGCTGATTCAGACACTTTGCACCGGATGGAGGAGGGATTGGCTAACCTTATGGCGGAAGTTGCCCTTGACTTGGGGGAAGGCATTCCTGTGGTGGATGCCGGGTCTCATGTGTCCTCGTATGACCCTCTATTGCAGGAGGTAGAGGAGTTGATCATGGCGACATCGCACGAGGAGGATGACTCGTTTTGGGAACCTCCTGGCGAGAGTTTGACGTCGTCGGAGCTTGAAGTGCTTCGCAAAAATTGGAGCATCCCGGAGGAGGTTTTGTTGCGGCCGCTGGACCGGGGGGTGAAGTTTTGGGATCCCCTGGGTAACTTTACGTTGGTGTACGAGTACCAACTGAAGTGCGGGTTGATGTTCCCGCTGCCCCCATTTGTGCAGTGCATGTCTGCATGTTGCCCCGGGGCAAGTTACCCCCAATATGTTGAAGCAAATATTGGGGACGGGCGTGCTATTCCGCCTGCTGAAGCAGGAGTTCCCGAACTGCGACGAGTTCAATGCGTGCTGGCACATGGGGTGGTGCGCAAAGAAGGGCAGCCGGGGCTACATGACGATGAAGTCACGGGGGAAGTTCAAGGTTTTGGTGGAAGATTTGCCCACCTCAACAAGTGAAACCTGGAGGCGCAGATGCTTCCTTGTTGGGGGACAATGGCAGGAGTGGCACGAGCATCCTTTCCGGGTCCCGGGGAGCTTCCAAAGAATAGGTACCGTGCTCTTGCCTTGTGTTGTTTTGTTTTGTTTGCCTTCTCACTGCTGACAACTAGCTTTGTGCAGTGCCGCAAGAGTACAACTTGACTGAGTTGATGGAGCGGCGGATTCGCCGAGTGATATGGGCTTTCGAATGTAGGAGCTCATATCGGATATGCCGCCTTGGCATATACAGCCACTTCGGCTACGCCCGGGTTCCGGGTCTGTATTTTAGTAGTTGCACTACTTGTTGTAAGGTTGCGAGTCGTTGTCTGACTTAGTTTGTTTGTTGCAATGACGATGCCACGCGATGGGGGCTCGCGAAAGAAGGAAGGTCCTTACGACAAAGTGTCGGATGAGGACGTGTTAGATGGGCTGCTGGCTGAGGCTGATCACGCCAAGCAGTACGACATCGACCTGGAGACCGGGGAGGGGAGGGAGGTGGAGCTGGATGACGGTGATGACTTTCTGAGGCTGAACCTGGCGGATGATGATTACGCCTATGTACCTCCATTGGTGGCGGAAGCGATGGGCCTAGGTGTCCAGGATGTGGAGTTGGTGGGGGAGGAGGTACCGGCATAGGGTGATCGCGAGGGCGAACCCGACCAGGCGCAGGAGGAGCCTGTTGTGGAGGAGGTTGCGGACCGCGAGGAAGAGGTAGTCGCGGCCCGGACTCCAAAGAGGAAGGAGAGGGTTAACCCGGATCGTGAGGGCCCATCAAAGAGGTCGCGGAGGGACAGCCGGTCTAGGGGGTCTGCAAGCCTAGCTGAGGTTGCTCAAGCCTTGGAGGGGGCGGGGGAGGCTCAGCCATACTTGGCTCAAATGACTTACGACATGCGTCACCGTGCTCGTGACATGCATGTATTAGAGGATGTGGATCCGCCGGCGGGAATGGCTCTTGCCAAGGAGAAACTAACTAGGGTAAGTGTTTATATGCTTTTTGTGTTTCACTGGTTTGAATTTGGGGTTTATGCATTGCTGTGACTGCAGGCGACTTTGCTGATGTACTCCGCGAGTGAACGGGCGGCCTCCCACTGGCAGGATGATTCTGAGGCGAAGAGCCAGCAATTGAGGGAGGCCGAGGAACGTAACCGTGGCCTTGCAGAGCAGCTAGCTGAGGTTGAGCGGAACCTTGCAGAGCAGCTGGCTCAAGCGGATCAGAATACCGCTGTCTTCCAGGCTCAGGTGGCGGAGCTGAAGGAAGTTGTGAGGAGGAAGGACGAGCAGATAGAGGTTTTGGAAGTGGCGGCTGCTAAGGCAACGTCCTTGGAAGCTGAGGTGGCCAAGTTGACGCAAGCACTTGCGAATTTGGAGGTGTCCTGGAAATCCAAGTGCGAGCGAGCTGCCATGGCGGGGCAAAGGCTGTTCCGGGAGGGTGAAGTGTACAAGCGGCAGCTGAAAAGTGCCTACACCAAAGGGCAGGATGAGTTGAGCCGGCTAGGCTGCCAGGCCGGGTGGATTAATGAGGCTGCCATGCGCAAATGGTATGCAGAGAAAAATACGGCAACGGTGGCGTGGGAGCAAATGACGCCCGAGCAGAAGAAGCAAGCTGAGATCTCACAGTCTCTGGCGAAGCAGCACGAGGCGTGGCGTGTAACGTCTGCTGGGCAGAAAAGGATATCCGTTGCGGGTGGCCCGCGACCTCCTACTATGGTAGCTGCATCATCTGTGAGAGTTACTGGTCCCGAGGGGTCTATGTCTGTCCCAGCAGTAGTGTCGCAAGTGGCTTCGTCTGCCGTTGCGGCTCGCGACCCCCGGGCTCCGGGGTTGGGGTGCGCACGGGAGTTGAAAAGGCTCCCGTGAGGGGACGCCCCGGTCCTGAGGTGGCTCCTGGTAGTTCACTTATCCACCCCGCCGCAGCTGTGAGGCCTTCCTTTTTATCCCGGGACCCGTTGAAGCAGCCGACTGGGCAGAGGGTAGCGGGCACTGTGGGCCAGGGTCGTGGTCGCGGAGGGGGGTCGAAGGGGAGTTCGAGCAAGTCTGGCGACTCATCCTTTGGGAGGGAGTGAGAGATGCCTGTACATTTTGATAGCCTGTAGGGCTTTGTTTTGGAACAATGTATGTGGCGTGGTTAGCCATTGTAACCAATTTATGCTAATTTGCCTGGGAGTCCAGGTTGATACTTTGGCGTTATGTGTAGCCTTTGTGTTTGTCTTGCTGTATACTTATTTGTTTTGTGGCCCTGTGTTGCGGGGGCATAGCATGTGAGTGACAAAATACTTCATTGTACTTTGATGTAGCCGCTAGCGGGTAAAGTATACATAGGTGAAGCCGCTACTGGGCTATTGTATATACACTAGTAACAATGAGGTACCGGCTTTCGAGGCCAAGGTAAAAATTGGTCTAAGGTAGGTGGTAGTGAGCGTTCGAAGGACTAGGTCGCGGAGCCCTCTGTCCTGCACCCCTTTGTGTCGTCCCGGGGATCATCTATGGGTTGGGTTCCGGGGGGTTGAGAGGCAGCATCTCATGGGCTCCTTTTTGTTGTTGGATGGCGTTAAGATGGCCGTGCTCCACGGCTGCTCGATCCCCTTTAATTGTTAGGGTGCCGCCAGGGGTAGGAACCTTCATGGGAAGCATGTGGCCAGCTATGAAGCACTGCAACCCCCAGAGGATATCCCGTCCTAAGATGAGATTGTATGATGAGGAGCAGTCGACAATGAGGAAGCGGGCTGTAATGGAAGAGCGGCAAGGAGCTGTTCCTACTGACACGGTTAGGCGGTCTGAGCCTAACGGCTGTACTGTTTCGCTAGAGAAGCTGACAAGTGGGTCGTGGTTGTTGTACAGCTTAGTGCGGTCTCACCGGAGTCCTTGGTAGCAGTCAGAAAACATGACGCTTACGGCGGCGCCTGTGTCCACTAGAGCCCTGCGGCATCTGTAATGGTCCACTTGCACATTGATGATGAATGGCTCGCTGTGGTGGCAATGCAGGGTATCCTCATCGTTGCGAAATGTCACTTGATCCCACGCTGATGGGGTGATCGTGACACCGCGTTAGATGTCTAGGATTTCTGAGGGTGCCGTGCATTGTCGTTTCACAGAAGGTTGGCGTGGGGGGAACCGTGGGGCTCCGCCATTCAAGGTTAGATTCTGGCCATGCACTTCAATGGCGTTGGCTCCTGTGGCGGGAGCACAGTATTGGTGTAGCTGCCCCTTCTGGATCAGATGCTCGATTGCATTGCGGAGGTCATTGCACTGCTCTGTTGTGTGGCCATTATTGTCATGGTAGGCGCAGTACCTGTTGCCGGTGGCTCGCAGGGGCTTTTTTGGGAACTTGCTTTTGAGAGGTAGGGGGATGAGATCCTTGTGCCTGGCCCATATGTCCTCATATGTAGTGGCCAGGGTAGTGTGGACTTCATAATGAGGTGGCGGGGAGGAACGACGCTGTTGCTGTGGGGGGCTCTGGTCTCTTGACTTGTAAGGGTGGTCGCGTTTTCTCTGTCCCCCATGGCGACGGTCGGAGCCACGCCCCTGTTCTCGGGATGGGCCATGTGATTGTCCTTTCTCTTGCCCGCGGCCAAAGTGCTCATCTGGTGCCGGGACAGTAAGAGCTAGCGTGGCATGGGCGGGACGTCCGAAAGTGGCAAATTCAGCACGGGCCCACCACACCGCCAGGTCCATCAAGGCATCATAGGATCCTGGAGGGTTCTTGTTGATCTCCATCAGGAAATTTCCGGGGAGGAGGGCCTGACGGAAAGCCTGTTCCGCCACGCGAGGTTCTAAGTTGTGGCACCTCGCCGTGGCAGATTGCCATCGGGACAGCAGTTCATGGAGGCCTTCGCCCTCTTTCTGCTTGATGTGGAACATGGCGTCTACAGTGCGGTAGATGCTGGTGTGCAGTATGAAACGGTTGAGGAAACGTTCCGAGAGTTGGTCAAAGCTGTCTATGGAATTGGGTGGCAGGCTGAGGAACCAACTGAGTGCCTCTTCCGAGAGGGTCTCTTGGAAGGCGTGGCATGCTATGGCGTCGCTGTAGCCAGAGGAGCTACAAAGCGAGAAGAATGTCTCGAGGTGAAGATGAGGGTCTCCTGTGCCTTTATACTTATCCATCTTGAAGGGCTTGGCTCCCGGAGGCCGCTTCTCCATCTGCACTCGGGGTGTGAAGGGGCTTGGGCGATGTCCGAAACCAGAGAACAAGGGTCGCTGAGCCCCGCGACTCTCGACGTCTTCAACCCGTGAAGCTAACTGAGTGACAGTTTGGCTAAGTTGGAGCAGTAGGCGGGTTGGCATGTCAAGAGGTGGGTTGGGAGAGTTGGCAGTGGTGGAAGTGGAGATTGGTGGGGCGGATGGATTAGGTTGATGTGGCAGAGGGGAGTCATTGAGGATTGATGGTTGGGGGGCCGGGAGTGGAAATGAGGGGTGGGTTAGGGGATGGGACATGTACACAATCTGGCTAGGCCCTCCCGGGAGTATGGAACCAATCTGGCCTTGGAGAGAATCCGGGATCCCGGCCATTCGTGCCGCGCGGTTCAAGCTATCGTTGTACACGGTACGATGCTCTAACGTGGCGCAGAGCAAGAACTGCTCTTTCTCCAACTCAGCTATGCATACTCGGTACGCTTCCGTTTCTGCCCTTTCTTTTGCTGTCTGCTCGCGGAATGCATGGAAGTCCCGCTTGAGGATTTCAAGGGCTGTGACGGGGTCAGAATGGTTAATGGGGGTTGGGCTGCTGGTTTGGGGAAGGGATGTGTCGCCGGATTGAGGTTCTACTTGAGTGTCAGGGTCCACGGGGTCATCAATAATCACCATGGTGCTGAGTTCCGAGGCAAGTGGGAGTTCCACAAGATAGGGGCCCCTCCTTCTAGCGCCAATTATTTCTACCTGTTACGTCTCGAGCCGGGAAGTGGTCGCGGGGCGGAACGAAGTAGAATTCCTGAGAGGCTTTCACTCGGTACCTGCACAAATAACAGCGTCACGGGTCGGGACTAGGGTGGCCCAGTCTTCGACTCTCCGATGCTTAAGTGAGCTATGTGCACTTGTACGGGTAGAGGAATGAAAGTAAGAGAGAGAGAGCATGTGAATTTGTGAGAGAGTATATATGTGTGTACCTTGAGCTTGTTTTATAGGCTAAGTTTGTGTACCTTGAGCTTGTTTCCAATGTGGGACTCTTTGCCCTCCTTTGGAGTGTCTCCTCTTTTGGGGGTGTTTTGCCGCTAGAGTGACTTTGGCAAGCGGTTTGTTACTGGCCCTTCCTTCCTTGGATGTCTGTGAAGGGCCTACCAGGGCTATCTCGACCGGGTAATTGTACCGTATTCTCGGCTTAGCCAAGTATTTTGGTTATGTACTAACAAGGGGTATATCAGTTTAATTTAAAAACTGAAAGACATAACTGTTTTTATATGCAAAGTATAAAGTGTCATAATTTTTTTATTCACCTCACATTTTTTTTTTCATTTTTAGTTTTTTTACATCTCCAATTTTTTAGTTTGAAATATATTTCTGAGCGACAAAGTGTCCTAAAGTATTTTCTTCTTCTTCTTGTTTTTTTTCGTTTTTACCTCACATTTTTTTTTTAATTTTCTACATCTTCAATTTTTTTAGTTTCGAATATATTTCTGACTTCTGAGCAAACCCAACGAAACATTAGCCATTACCAAGTTAGGCTGCTGCGCTTTTGTTGTCATAAGAGATGATGTCTTGTTGTTCAGCTGCATCAAGTGGGTCGCTGCTCTCCTCCGAATTGCTCCCAACTCGTTCGACTCAGCCACTCAAACCAGCTTCGCTTTCATGGGTTTCTTCGTTTCCTCTCATCAACATTTCCATGACCTCCACAACCCTCCCTCCCATTCCCACACCCAACAAGGTACGCACTCACTTTCACCATGTTTTACCTTTTTCAGTACCTTATCTTACACCAAGGAAGAAACCCAATATGAAGTGAAATGGACCGAAATGAATGGTTCTTTTATGTTTTTACTGAACTTGTATGTTGGTGAAATTATTAGTAGTAGATACAATCTATGTTTTGGAAATCGAATTGGTGTGAATCTGTCATATTGTTGGTTGTGGATGAATTATGGGGTGTCTGTATTGATTGTGGAATAATAGCTGATAAGTAGCTTAACAGTGAACAACATTCAATAGATGGATTGGTATGACAATGTCATCTTTGTTGTTGATGGAATCCTTGTGAGGAATATAGCAGTAGTGTAGATTCAGTTGATGGAAGCCTTAACAAGATTAGTGTAATGTTCAGTAGAGAAGTTATTGTGGATGTTCTATTTGCTTTTCTAGAAATTGATGGCTTCTAAATTCAGTTAACTCACTTATACACTCTAATATCAATCCCGCTTTCCAGTGGAATATGGCTGTGGGAGGATGTAGTAGTCCATGGCAGATTGGCAGGACTGATGGACATGCATATAGGTATTGTTATGCGCTATTGCATATAGCAACAAGCCCTTAGGTGCAACTTGGCCGCTTCCTAGTTTCTGCAAATCATCTAGTTATAGCCTTGTAGGCAGTTGGAGGCAATTTTTTATTTTTTATTTTTATTATAGTAGTTGTGCTGTTTGCTATGCCTGTGCTAAATTCTCTCGTACTATTACATACAGTGCTTTTAAAACTATTTTCAAATGTTATATTCGCAGAATATGGGATAATTTTGGTCTCTAGAAAGGAGAACTAGGTCAGTGCATATGCATATTGTTAAAACTTTCATGTCAAATTAGAACCCTTTCAAAGAGGGCCTTAAAAACAAAGAATTAAAGACCTTGATTGCATTTTGCCCTCCCCCTCCTCCCCGCCCTCCTGCTGGGAAATGCATATATAGATATCCCACCCTCACTTTATATCTAAAATTGCAGATGTCAATTGTCTGCGCTGCATATACCCGGAGATCTCGAAGTGAAGCTGCTAAAAGACCAAACAGGAAGTCGTGGAAACAGAAGACAGATATGTATATGAGGCCATTCTTACTGAACGTTTTCTTTTCCAAAAAATTTATCCATGCAAAAGTGATGCATCGGGGAACAAGCAAAGTGATTTCAGTTGCTACCACAAATGCGAAGGATCTTCGGACTAACTTACCATCACTCACAGATCATAATGCATGCAGAGTTATCGGGAGGCTTATTGCTGAGCGATCCAAGGAGGCAGATGTATATGCATTGTCTTACGAACCCAGGAAAGAGGAGCGAATTGAAGGTAAGCTCGGGATTGTTCTTGATACCATTAAAGAAAATGGCATCTTATTTGTTTGAACTTGATCCCGTACAATTTAAGGAGCCATGCTAATTGCAAAGATTCTGATGTAAAATGTTTATCATTGTTTCTCAATGTAATTGATGTCAGTGTCAATTAAGTGCATCACAGACTAATTGCTGTTTGAATGTCTATAAATTTGCTCAGTGCATACAACATGAAGTGTATATCTCATTCAAATCTCATAATAAATTCAATATATTAGGCCTTCAGAATTCTTCAGTTTCAATTTCTTAAGCTGTTGGCTTTCTTCCGCGCAATCTCTTTGTACTTGAAGATGTCTCACACAAAGATTCCATAGCATGAAGAGCTCGCGCAAATGAAGGAAAGTTTGGAGCGATATGATAACCAATTGGTGGAGCGTATGCGTGTTGATGGAGAAATATGGAGTTGGCTGACAACATCTGTTGTGGACAAGGCGAAACCATATACCTTGTGTGGATGAATCTAAAGACAATTTGGATGAAAAGGAGATGAAGAGGAACCAGAAAACCCATTTGCTAACAATGGAAGAAGAGAGAGAGAGAGGAGACTACGCTTGCCTAACAAAAATCCTGTTACAAACCACAGAATGGTAACTGCTGGGACCTGGGAATCTGGAGTAAAGATCGAAATGGTTTGACTGCACTGGTGTTGAGTCTCCACCGCTACCACTGACACAATTGAATGAATTGATAATCATTTGAGAATCCATTTGTTAAGGAAGTTCAATTATAACAACTCAACTGAGTAACAGTCAAACTACACTTGCTCCTAAAGGCTATGGCCACTTAAGGAGGTGCAAATTCTAAGGACAGAAATGAATTATACAAGTCCATTTGTTTAAATGAAACTGAATATTTTATCAATAAACAAGAAACTACTTATGATTCTCTAAATCTTTCACGCACATATATATATTTTTTCTATCTAGAGCGAAGATTTGCTTTGAAATTAAAATACGAAGGTCCTTATTTGGCTCACTTTTGTGTCATATATCTACATCTCCACCATTCAGTTTATATATAGTTGTTTTGGCCACGATCCTCAGTGCGCGGAGCAAAGGTAACTAGCGAACAAAGAGTGAGGGAGATGTTGCGGGCGTGCCACCTCGCGGACGAGGAAAAAGTTTGTATGCGAGCTTGACTTCTTGATCAGGCGGAAAGGGGTTTCCAGGTGCCACCTCAGATGAGGAATTTACGAGCACAAGGCAATTTGATACTCACGGTGTCGCGAGCAGAGCAACTATAGAGAAATCAAGGTGATCGGAGGGCGAATCCAGGAAGGGTTCTGAGAAAACCTAGGTGGCGATGCGCTTAGGGTTAGGGTTTTCAAGAGACTAGAAAGGGGTTTCAACTAGGTTGAAAGGTTTTGTTTGTATTTGTTGAGAGATTTGATTGTGTCTAAAGAGACTGCTTCGAGTCCTTTATATAGAAGTTCGACTTGCGGCAGAAGAAAGGTATTCATAGTCCAAATTGGATTCTGAAACCCTAATGTCACAAGGACACTATTTCGCCCGCGCGGACTAACCAGCTTGTGACACATGTTCAATTCGCACACTCCATTTCGCATAGGGTTTTGCTTCAGCGTTGCTCAATTAAAGACTCCCATGTGAACTGGAATCTAGGAATATCCTTATCCCGTGAGGTGTCACAGACTCAAACCATCTCGTGGACCTTTCTAACTCGCGGGCCAAAAGAAGGCTTTTTAATTAATAAGGGTCACAATGATTAGCCCAAAGCATGTCAAAAACTGGTGATAGTCTTCAACGATTAATGTGATGCACGCAGACTGCGTTTGTGCCTTTTTCGTGAAGCTTCCCGGGCGTGCCGGTTCGCCAGCTTGCCTCGATGTAATCCGCTTGCCTCGCCTAAACGAAGTATCAATCTCGCCTCGCCTACGAGGAGTGTCTCGCCTCGCCTACGCGGAGTCAGTTAGTAATTCCGCGCGAATTCATTCTGCGCGCAAGCTACGTAATTCGCGCGAAGTCCCGTTCGCATGCGAACTCTGTAAGTCAGCTCGCGTGGTCTCATTCGCGGGCCATCACTTGTGAACCCAAAGAATTTAGGCTCGTCGGTGTGACATGGATCAAGAATTAATTAATATTCACATAGACATTTATTGTTCAGTAAAATATTAATTTGGGCTTAAACATTGTCCCTCAGCCTCGAAGTCATGAATGTCAAGAATGACTGAAGAGGTTTATGTTCATGCTGCTCCAAAGCCACTGATATTGGCTCGGGTCATACATAAAGTGAGTGTGAGTAGACAAGCCTGTGAATAGGCCTTGAAACCCAAGCATCCAGCAAAGCTTTGTAGAGAAGCCGCTGTACGGCTCGCCTAAGCACCTTGGACTTGAACTTCGCCTGCTCTTCGCCTGCATTCGCCTATTTTATTAAGAAGACATGGTACATTGCATATACCGCGAGCGGATGTAGCTCGCATGGATATATCTTGAATGGATGTACCTCGAGCAGACGTTTGCCTAGACTAGATTCCAAAAAATGGCCCTTCGCGAGCTCTTGGCGATGGCGAACCAACGTTGTGATAAATATGGAATGACAATGGCCATGTACTTTGCTGCCCCCAGTGCGAACCAATGAAAGGCAAACAAAAGGGTGGCGAACGGCTTTAGAGGCCACAGGGATTGGCCTAAATAATGACTAAGACACTTGATGAAGGTCTAAAGTCTGAAATATCCGGAACACATATCTACCCCAATATGTCCCCCAGTTTTGATGGTTGTTCGCCGATACTCGAGAAGAATGAAGGACATCAAAATTTTAGCATGCCCCCCCAAGGACGGAGTTGTGGTACCATGCCTCATTGAAAATGGCAAACACCGAGAAAGGTCGTGGATCGACCTTGACCTTGAGTAGATCTTGATGGAAGAATAAAGGTACCCCAAACTTCTATGGATGATCCCCAGTAAGGAAAGCATGCTACAAGGTCATGAAAATGCATTGAAAGTGCACATTGCAAATCCGCGAGTAGCCTGACCTCTCTGCATTCAAACTGCCATAAGTCTCTCCAGGAATGGCGAAGTGACGAACCGTAAAATCCTCTGGAAAATAGACATCCAGGGCTTTCTATTGATATAAGGTGAGCCGGATAATTCCTCATGGATCATTCTAGTGGAGTCCGCGAAGTTGACTGTCCAGTAGTGGCTGCTGCAACGTTTCAGAATTGCAAACTAGTTGTATTGCCTCTTTGACTTGACTTCGTTGGCAGCAATTCAAGGCATATGGAATGTCTATTGTCGTCAAGCCTCAGGGATAGCCTCCTAAATGAAGTTCAAGTCTTTCATAGGCAAGAACGTTGTCTTGCATTTCAGCAAGACCAAGGATCACTTTTTGTATTTTCTGCTATTTGGTTTTTTTGTATTTTCTTTTTTCTATGCGAGAAAGAAAGAAAAATGAAAACAAACAGAAGTAAAAACTGAAGTAAAGCTAAGAGTAAAGGGAAGGAGAGTATAACATGGTTAGTTACCCTTCGTAAGGCCACGGTGGATGCCACCAATGCTTCACTCCAAGCCTCGACGTCATCATGTTTCCCACATGAGACTCTCGCTGTTGAGGATTTCCAAGTGTTGAGCTAAGATGTGCTTCAACAACTTGAAAATTTAAAGAAAGTAGCTCGTAGGGAGTAGGGACTGCCTTGTTGCCCCCCAAACATCTTTGTCATTTGACAAAACATGATCTTCAATTGCATCCTTGCATACCGTATGCTGTCAAGATCAGCCTTGTTGCCCACTATAATGTCACAATGCATGATCTTATCAGAAATAACCATGCATTGACCATAGAAGGAGACCATATCAAGAGTTTCAACGGGGTTGAACTCTTATGGAGTGTGATTATGAGACAGGCGCACCAGCATATAGTCTTCATCATATTCATCATAAATTGGCGCTGTGTCAAAATCAAATTTGGAGTCATCACAACCCAGCGAATCCATCTCTGCCTCTGATGCAGATATATGAAATCCATGAGCATCATGTTTAGATGCCGCCAAGCTCTTGCTGCACACTAGAGTGAAATAACAAATACTAAAGCCATATGCTGGCCTCTGAACTTGCATGCAGAGAGTCCAAGTACATTGAAATGTGAAACTGCGGACTGGCCTAAGTATACCACCACACCATATATAGTTAAGCTTATCATAACCTAAGATTGGCGAAGCGGACTGAGTTATCTCGCTGGTGAACATCAGATTGGTAAGATGAACCATTAGGAGAAACAGACCTCGCCAGCCTTGACTCCCCGCGTGTACAGGATGAAAAGGAAACTCAAGAGGTTCTGGTCCAGCGTTATTTCACTTGTCATGACTTGGGGCAGCGTCTCGATAACGTCCAGTAATTGGACAAAACTGGAGCGGATCATGCCCTTAATGATGGAGGTTAAATAAAGAAGGCAGGCGAGCTCCGCCTTGCCCCCCATGCGGCTGACTCGTGTCCACATATACATCTCGCATGAGAAAGCTGGCTATTTGGCCACCTCTCATGCGAAGTTGTGGTTCGGCATCAGTGTTTGACCCGCTCTCTTCTTCTAAGGTGGACTATTTTGTCCTACCTTCAAGCTTATCTTTCTGGGAAACACCGTTAAACTTTGGGATAGGATTATTATCCAAAATATTGCCGGCCTCAACCTCAGGTTTTTTGTCATTGATTGAAAAAGAAGTTTCTTCTTTGGACGTAGGTTCATCCAAAGGAAAATCTTCTTCATTAGATTGGCTGCTAGGCAGTTCAATCTTCTTATGTAAGATGTTCGTGGTTTGACTCAACTCTTGTTGGGTTCATTGGAGAGACCCCTCCACTAGGCCCGTGGTTTCCGTGAATTGGCCGTCTAGGTGGCCATGATCTTTACTGAGCACGGTGAGTTTGTCATGGGTGGCCTGCAGAAGGTCTCTGTCTTGTTTGGCTTGGGCCGAGAAGTCCATCATCTGACCTCGCAGGTCATTAATTGCTTAAACGATTTGCTCTGATGGCAGAGTAGATCTTGCGGCTTAGTTTGGCTGAGAGTCTACCATTGTGGTCTCGCTAAAGTCTGGGTTGCCAAACTGAGTGAGAACCTGTTCCTGATTGAGAGAACGGCAAGCCGCACTGTTATGGGGCTTGTACCGTAGTCATCTGTGCTTAAGACAAGAAAGATGAGGCTTTCGGTATGACGCTTCCTCTGGTTTTCCTATGATGAATCGCTTGTACTCTTGGTCCCACCGGGCATGCCAAAGTTTTGGCAATGATCCTAAGCGTGCGGAGCAGAGGTAACTAGCGAACAAAGAGTGAGGGAGATGTTGCGGGCGTGCCACCTCGCGAACGAGGAAAGATTTTGTATGCAAGCTTGACTTCTTGATCAGGTGTAAATGGGTTTCCAGGTGCCCCATCAGATGAGGAATTTACGAGCAAAAGACAATTCGATACTCACAGTGTCGCGAGCAGAGCAACTATAGGGAAATCAGGGTGATCGGGGGGCGAATCCAGGAAGGGTTCTGAGGAAACTTAGGCGGCGGTGCGCTTAAGGTTAGGGTTTTCGAGAGACTCGAAAGGGGTATCAACTAGGTTGAAGGCTTTTGTTTGTATTTGTTGAGAGATTTGATTGTGTCTAAAGAGATTGCTTCGAGTCCCCTTATATAGAAGTTCGACTTGTGGTAGAAGAAAGGTATTCATAGTTCAAATTGGATTCTGAAACCCTAATGTCACAAGGACACTGTTTCGACCATGCGGACCAACCAGCTTATGACACATGTACAATTCACACACTCTATTTCGCATAGGGCTTTGCTTCTGCGTCGCTCAATTAAAGACTCCCATGCGAACTGGAATCTAGGAATATCCATATCCCGCGGGGTGTCACAGACTCAAACCATCTCGTGGACCTTTCTAGCTCGCGGGCCAAAAGAAGGTTTTTTAAGTAATAAGGGCCACATGGATTGGCCCGAAGCATGTTAAAAACTGGTGATAGTCGTCAACGATTAATGTGATGCACGCGGACTACGCCTGTGCCTTTTTCACGAAGCTTTCGGCGCGAGCCGGTTCGCCAGCTCGTCTTGATGTAATCCGCTTACCTCGCCTACGCGAAGTTTCAATCTCGCCTCGCCTACGCGGAGTGTCTCGCCTCGCCTACGTGGAGTCAACTAAACATAAACTTTTCAGATACAAACCTCCTTATTTATTCAAAATGTACGAGTTTTCTTAATTGACCTACTTTTCGATCATATTTTCTCATCTGAACCGTTCATCTTTTTGGTATATATGAGTAGATCATTTATACAAAATTTCAGTCAAATTGATATTCATTAAGGTATTCAAAATTGTGAATTACACGAACGGTTCGGGTTGAACAAATTTGGTTCGCTTATTGTAATCATATAGTTTTGATACCTTAACGATCACCAATTTAGCTAAAATTTTACAGAGATGATCATGTCATATATATTTAAATACTAGTTGTCTATGATTGAAAAATATGACCGAAAAGTGGTTTTATTGGCAAATCTGTACCTTTTGAATAAATAAATATGTGGACCTGATAAAGATTATATATATATATATATATATATATATATATATATATATACACAGGACCGTTCGAGAGCGGACGTCCGCACTCGGCTTAAAGTGCGGACGTCCCTCCGTTCGCCACCGTACGGTGTTGGCGAGGGCGCGCCTCCACCCCATCATACTCCAGCAGTGTCCCCGACCATTTTCCCTCACCGGCGAGTCTGCCGAATTCCAGTTTTCTGGCCAGATTACCCAAAACTTCAAACAAAGTCGATCTAGCAGGAAAACTGGAATTCGACGGACTCGCCAGGGATGGAAAGTGGTTGGGGACGGTGCTAGAGTTTGTTGGAGTGGAGGCGCGCCCTCGCCGGCGCCGTACGGTGGCGAACGAAGGGACGTCCGCACTTTAAACCGAGTGCGGATGTCCGCTCTCGAATGGTTCCGTTTATATATATATATATATATATATAGTTTTCTTCAAGAGCGAGACACCGTTTTGAAATTAAAGTGTGGTGCTCCTCATTTTGCTCATTTTTAGGTCACATTTTCACATCTCTACCGTTCAGTGTCTAGAACATAGTGTGTAGATCATTCATGCAAAGTTTCATCTAATTTGGAGATCATTTGAGTTTCGTAATTGTGATTTACACAAACGGTTCCGTTTAGAAATTTTTTTTTCAATTGATTCATTTAATCTAATTCGGTACCCAAATGATCTCCAAATTTGATGAATCTTTGCAGGAATGATCTACAAAGATATGGTGAATATGATTTGTTTTTGTGACAACCTGTACTTTTATTAATATATAGAAATTATGATATGATGAATATGATTTATTTTTATTTTTATTATTATTTCATATCATAAATCTTGGTTTGTATATTTATATACGTATAAAATTTTAGACCAGCCCATTGATGTTTTTGAACCCAAGTTCAGTCTAAAGAAAAAAAGCCCAAGACTAATTTACCTATCCCTTTGTTGGTTAACGACAAACCAATATTAATATCTCAAAATCTTTTCTACTGTTTCATAGTCTTCCTCCTCTCCCTCTGCTATTTATGATCTTTTGCAAGCACCACTCCACCTAAGCCAAGAGATCAATGGTACTTGTGGAAGAAGATGCCTAACGACAAAAAGAGTCTGTTGAACTCAATTCGTCCTCTGCTATCCTCCCATCTTCTCATTCTCTTCACAAGCACACTGGCCACCTAGATTAGAAGATCAGACCCAATACTAATGATAAGATTGAATTATGATAGAAGCTAAAGTTGCCATTCATATAAGAGAAGACTTGGAGATTCAGTTACCGGAAGCAGGAGATGACAATTTTGATCGAGCTGACATTGATTCAATTTATCTCGAATTGAATTCTAACTTGTTTCCATAATCCTATAAATACCCAGGTTTGGTTCTCTTATTATTCATTGAGTTGCCTACTATTTGTTTTACGAAAAGAAAAGAAAAGGAGCGAGGGAGAGAATTTTGTGAACGAGGTATCCGGGATGTAAAAGAATAGCTCTGAATTGAGGTAAGGGGAATTCGGAGAACCTCTATTTAATTCATTTTACGTTTGGATGCTGGGTTACTATGTATGATGAAGCTCTGTGAAAATTTGTTCTGTTGGTTTGCTATATATAGTGAAGCTCTACTCAATTTGTTGTGTTTTTGGCTTATGTTCTGTTATATGATTTTGTTTATGAAACTTGATTGTAGAATTAGTGATTGAGTTTAATTTGTGATGTTTTCATCATCTTAGTTAATCCTCATGTTCATAAATATAAAAATTGAGGCAAGAGTTTGGTGAAATTGGGAATGGAATTTGTGTGAGAATACTTTTGTGTAGTTGAGTTTAATTTGTAGGGACCAAGTATCATGTGAGCTAATATGATTGTACGATTTTGGTAATCGAGATTAAACAAGAGGACTAGCAAAAAAGGAATCATGGTTTGAGTGAGGGGTTACTGCTGAAGGGCTCATTGCATTCATGCATTATCATTATTGGTTTCTGTAATATAAAGAGGCTTGGCCTCCTACTGAGCTATTGAAGCTCACCCCTATATTGAAAATTTCAGGTATTGAACATGAAGTTTAGATTTCTATTTTGAAGAGGTTTGTGCTGATGTGAAGAAAGTAGGTGGCTTGTCCTTTCAAATTTCTATTTAGATTAAGAATAAAGGCTGCAGCTTGTTGTTAGCATTTGAAGTTATGTTTTAAATTTAGTTGGAATAATGAACTATGACAAGTTTGTATTGTAATGACCTCTTTATTGAATTAGTTATTGATTCCAAGTTCTTCAAATTGATTCATTATATTTCCAGCTCTTATATTTAAGATTTATTGGTTAAACTCAAGGTATAATAATATCTGCAAAAAACTAGAACTATGTTTTTGAAAATTCTGCATCAGTTACCTTTCTTTCTGAGCCGTACAGTTTTGTTTGGAATTTGAAGTTTGTTTCTTCATAAGATTTGTATCAGACATCTTAAGGTTCATTCCAGATTTTGAATCACTTGAAAAGGATTTTTCTAGATTAAGTTATGATTTTTCAAAGTTTAAGGTTTGCATCAGGAAATTCTGCAGATCAGTGTTTCTAAGATTTTGGACCAGTTACATTTTTTTCTAAAAACTGTACAAATTGGTTGGTTGTTTGAACTTGGAGTCTTCATGAAAGTTAGAGTAGAGACCTTAATGATTGTTTCAAAACTAGAATCTCTTGAAAATAAGTTTTCTAGAATTAGTTATGAATTTCCAAAGTTACAACTCTGCTGCATATTTTTCTGAAACATCCAACTATCCTTGGTTTGTATTTCTATCTTATTTTATTTTTATTTTCCAATCACACATTCGACTCAAGAAAAAAATAAAAAAAAATACATCTGAGTTAGGGTGTGACAGTTTTGCCATTTGATCATCAATCAGTGATATGATTTCGATTAGCCCCTTCGATTTTGTCTCGGTAAATCTGCAAGGTATGATGAAGAAACCTAGTAATATGAGAGAGACATGCGTAAAATCTCAATTCAAAATATTGGTGCTCCTGTTCTAGGGGTAGAGGAACCATTTTTGAATGGGTTTCATGCTATCTGGCCCTAATTCTGATGGATTTCAGTCCCTTAATTATGTTACAAAGTAACATCAAGGTTGCCATTTGATCCCATCAAAATAAGGGTACATGAATGTTTTCGAAAAGACTAGTCGATCGGAGTTGGTCCCTAATTGTTGGCTCTGAGATTAAAGCATGCTGGTTGAGACTAGTGACATTGTTGCCTTGTTGGGTTTATCTTATAAAGATTGCAAACAAGCCATTGAGGCAAGTGTAGGGGATATTGCTGAGATTTGTTGCTTTGTGAGTTGCCCCTTTTAAGGGATTTTTCTCAGCTTGGGGTTTGAATAAACAAGTCATTGTTGCCTTATGGTCTTATGGTAAGCTCTCGTCTGATTTAGCATCCCAATTTTTGTTTCATGTAGATCTCATCTCTTCTTTCAACAATCCTTAAGGTAGTACGTCAATATGGAAAATGTGGGAACTACTGCAAGCTGCCAAACTCGAGGAGCTTGTGAGGAGTTTATAGACAAATTTAGTGACCTTCCAGATGAAATTGCTCATCAAATTCTTTCCTTACTGAATTTAAGAGACCTTACTCGGGTGAGCTGTGTGTCCAAAAGATGTACAAAGCTTTATCTTTCACTTCCGTCATTGAATTTTGATACAACCAGTAGCGAAAGATAATCAATGTGGAAGCGGCTGCAGGTGTTCAACAGTTTTGATAGGTTCCTAAGTAGTCGTGACGATAATACGATTCAATACTTTCGTATTCGTTGGACTTACTATCTTGTCAAAAATTCCAGCCACTTTAATGAGCTTTATAGGATATTCACATGGATCCGAAATGCAATAAGGGGCAATGTTGAAGTGTTTCATCTTCAGCTCGATACATTACAGGAAACACCGTTAGTATTGCCATCTTGGTTCTTTCATTGTTCATCTTTGAAATCTTTACTTTTCGATTTTGGAGGGGACATTCTTAAATGGCCCTCCTCTTCTGCTTGTTTCCCTAATCTCCAAGTCTTGAAGTTAAGAAAGTTCCAAATGCAAGGAGAGGAGTATTTTTTTTCAAATGGATCTTATGTTCCTTCAAAAACCTGAAGAAATTACATCTTGAAGAAGTTCGCGGGATAAAATTTATGACGATTGAATGCATCATTTATTACGTCTTTGGAATCATTTTGTTTTGTGCATCATTTTCAGAGTGATTTGTGCCATCTTAAGGTATCAGGTCAGAAACTAGAGAATATACATATATCATGGGAGTTTGATTTGAGTAGCAGGAGATTGTTGCATATCTGTACTCCAAACCTTAAATATTTGAAATGGGGTGGTAGTTTGATGGATAATACGGATCTGGGGGATCTAATGTGCCTTGAAAAAGCTGAGATTTTTCTAGAGCCTCTGAAAGAAGACTATGTGAAAGTGTTTGAGACTCTTGACGGTATCAGGATGGTTGCTCTTATCCTAAACCAAAAGACTACAAAGGTAAAACTACACTACCGTTCTACAGACAGTATATTAACATTTGGCCTTTCTAAGGGGACATGCCGCCCAAGCACTTTTTGCCAATATTTCTTACTTGCATATTAGTATTACGAACTTGAGTGATGACTTAATTCCTTCAATGGTCTCTCTTCTCAGAGGAATGACAACTTTGAGTACATTCTACATACACTCTGATCCATCCTTCATAGGCTACCCTGTACATGAAAATAGTGCAAGTGAATCTCAATTTTGTATATTCAGGTATCCACATATAGTATGAGTTACTGGATATCCCAAAACCTTTCCTGTATTTGTCGGCTTGAGGAGGTGAGATTAGAGCTTTCTGGTGCCAATGAAAGGGAATTTGCATGTTATATACTTGAGCATGCTAAAAATTTGAAGAAAATGGTCATTCTTTATTCACCATCTCAAGCACCTGGTGCATGGTTCTTAAGAATAAGAAGAATTGTTTCTAATGCGACGGTGGTCTTCAAGAATAGATATAGCAGTTGATGCAGAAAATTTCAGCTGCGTTTAACTGTATGTTTATTTTGACCTTAGCAGTTATCTTGATTGATGCAGTGTGACATAATCCTGCCTGCTTTGTCATTGTATTTGGTTCACCGTCTCAAATCTATGTGTTGTGTTCAAACATAACAAGGTATAGAGTTAGCTTTGCTGTAATGGTTTTTGACATTTTTGGATAAGGTAAGCGTATTACCAAAGTTCTTCTCTGTCCATGTTGCCATTGAAGCCTATCTATAGTTAAGAAGCATGTTGCCATTAAAGCCTATCTAGAAGCAAAAATGAAATCTCAAGGTTTACTTAGAGATAAGAACTTGCTTCAATTGTGAGGCATTATCGGTTCACTATTGGAAGGAAATCTCGATAGATATATCGAGAAAATATCAAATATCAATAAAAATTTTACCAAATTGTATATTCGACCAAAAATAGACTAAATATAAAATATCGGAAAGATATGAAAATTAATATCGGTGCTTCAAAACAAAACGGAAATTTCAAGGAAAAATCAAGGATATTATAGATATTTTAGTCCTTGCTTAAAGATGATGAAGTTGTATAAATCAGAAGAACCTCAACCTAGCAGACAGAAAACAAAGTCTGGCCTGTAGCTTCTGTCACAAATAAATTCACAGAAAGGTCTTATACATGTAGCAGTCCTTAAACTTGAGCTCGACTATTTATTCCAAATTCAGATCAATATTCCCCTGGTGGACACATTTGCTTAAATGTAGACATCTGCTAACAGCAGTTCTGCTTAATCATCTTAATCACATGACGCTATATAATTTAGGAATTAATTAGTGATAGAATGTCTGAGCATATCGTAGAGATTCAAAAACTTCACAAAAAAATATAGTTCATGATCAATTTCATCTATACTTATGTGCAATTTTCTCGAATCATAATGTGCACTTTGGATCAGTTACAAGCTACATCTAAGCTATGTGTGTCCCTAGCTAGTAATATGGCTCCTTGAATACAAGCACATATACAATACAACAAATAGCAAAGATGATGATGAAAATATCAATGGTAAGGGCTGTCACTGCTTGATCGCCAAGGGCCATGTTCTTTCCACCAAGACGATCCACCATATCCGGAATAGGTTCATACGTCTCCACTTCTTTCACAAAAGGATCCTCCAATCTCATCCTCATCATTTCAGCCTGGCGGCTTGCGGCCTCTTGAGCAAGTGTCCAGTTGTAAAATCTGCGGCTCTCTTCATTACTCAAGACATCATAAATTTCTCTTAGCCTCACAAACTTGTCGGACGCGGTCTGTAGTGGAAGAGAAGTGGTGTCTGGATGGTACTCTTTCGATAGTCTTCTATAAGCAGCTTTGATTTCTTCTAGATCAGCTTCTGCTGATACTCCTAAAAACCTGCCCAATATTACAATGAGTAAGACTCTGCAGGCAAGTCATGGCAATAACAAATCATGTACACAAATTTTGTATGACACTGAACTGCATATATATATATGTATTAACCAACATTAATGAAACTGCATGTGTTTTAGAACCTAAAGAATACACATTTTGGAGAACTATCTCATATACGTAAGAGCATAACAACATGAGTTCGAACAATGAGATGATATAAGTTCAAGAAATATCAAAATGAAACTAAAGACACAGTACTACTCACTGGTAGTGAGAATCAGCTGAGTCATCAAGCAAATCAGCAAACTTGTTTCCCCAGACATCTTTCTGCTGCTCTTGCTCTACTTGCTGTTGTGTTTTCTTGCTGCTGGTTCCTCCAATCCAGCCTTCATCTTCGTTTTCCCAATGGATTCTGGTATCGATTCCGGGAGCCGGTGGGGGTCTTCCTCGCTTGCTTGGACCCTCAGCTTGGGATGATGAGGTTGATGCATGCACATGAAAAGTTGCAACGTGGTTCACATGGCGGCTTGAGGTTCTAGTTGTTGTGGTTGCTCTTCTTGAATTCGGGGTACCAAGTAAGCTTAAAGTGTGTGAGGCACAAGGAGCGGCTGCAAAAGCCATGGAATGGAAGATGAAACTAGAGAGGGAGACAAAGATGATGGTGTGGTTTTGGAGAGGATTTTCTCATTTCCTGACCCCGCCTTTATGTGGTTCACAATAAAGGGCTAGCAAACTCTCGATCTTAATTTACCACAAAACATGTACGCCAGTATAGGCACAATAGTGACAAATCTTTTGCTCTATTTTCTTTAATTTAATTCCCAAGCATGAAATTATTTAGGATTTGTTTGATTCATGGAAATTTCGGTATGAAATAATTCAGAAGGTTCATGGAACTAGGGCTCAATATGTTGGGTTTTGTCACATCTTTGTTTTCACGTCCCTTTACTAATTTCACTGTATCAAAAATTCAAAATCACCCTGCACAACACTACCAGCTAGACAGACTCCTCCACACATTCGCTCTCTGTATTCTTCACTCTTCTCTGTTCAAACATTCAGACACAACTCCTGCCTTTTGGCGCCAAATACCGAATCCCCAAATCACTCTCAGAGATCTGCTTTCGTCGAATTGAGACATGGGTTTTAAGCGCAAGAGATCCAAGAAGCTTCCAGACCCTGTTGTACAACAAACCCCAACTCCAATTCGCCTCAACCCACTCACCATCGGAACCCTAATTTCTTCAATTCAAGCACCCCAGGTACTAATCCCGCTCCAATTTAGGTTTCTCTTCTCTCTTATTTCACTGAAAGATGTAAACTTGGAGACCAAAACTGAACAAATTAGGAAATTGATATGAAAATTTTAGCATTTTGTTTTGGTTCTTTGTTAAGCTTTTGGGTACTCTACTCCTAATTTGTGCATAGATGAATGTAGAAATGGATAAAGGTAGAGTTCTTGTGCAGTTAGGAACTCATATTTTACTGTTTTTCTTGTTTGCTGTTTTTGTAATTTTATTTGATTGCGTTAACTTCAGGGTCTAAAGGTGCCGGTTTTGAAGCGATTATATGCACTAGGGGTTGTAATGTCTTCCATGGAACCAATAGATTGGTCGAACGCGGAAGGCGGTTGTAATTTCTTTGGGAATGAACTGAAATTGGAAGATCTACAACGTCTCATCGATTCTTTGTTTGAAGAGCTAGTTAATAGGCTTGAATTTGTATTCTTTGCTTTATCTGATGCCAATGCAAATAGAGCTCACAAGCATACTGGCTCTGACAAAGATATGGGGGTCGATGTTGATGAACTAGGCCTGCTTTTGAGATGCTGTATATCCTTGAGCATGGTGGACCCAAGTTTAGTAATGGAGAAGACCCAATTTTTTCTTTCTGTGCTTGGGAAAGTGATTGGTTTGGTGACAAGTGGATGCAGTGAGAAGGATTTTTTCAGCTTTCGAAAGTCTGTTTCTTGTGAACGCACATATACTGATGGTGGTGGAACCTATGTTTCTGAAGACTTTGTTGCTTCCTTATGTTTCTTAGAGCCTTCTAATCCGTGGTACCCGGTTCTATGTGCATTGCTTGAGGTAACATTCATATAATTCCAACTCTTACCATGTCCTTTCAAGTTTATGTTTTCTGTCTGAGGATATGTCACAGCTATGCTTCCACATGTACAGTAGTCCTGCATTGACAGTTGAAAACTTTTACACATGATGTCTTTGTATGATTATCAATTTCACAGTTCCCAAGTACAGTTAATAATAGGGTTCAGTATTTGAATTATAAACTAGTTATCTTATTCTCCCTTGTTTTCTGTTGGACTAGTGTGAAGTTTTTCCTTAATTTACAACCGTAGAATACAAATGAAGTGATTAATGTGACGGTTCAAATGAAGTGATTAATGCTTTCAGGACAGTTGTATGGTAGAGATAAGTTTTCTGTCAAAGATTCTAATTCAAGATATGCGCGTTGAGAACTGTTGTGTGGTGGTCGTTTTTTTCTTTATATCCAAAATTGACCATGATGCCCACCTAATTTAGTAATAGGTATTGTTTGGCTGGTTAGATTGTGCATGGAGGTGTTTCTCTAAATCATTCACCTTCTACTTATGGGCTTCACAATATCATTACAAGCATGGTGATGTGCTAGTTTTACTTTATCACTTTGTCAGGCTGTTGGTGTCATGTTATCTCCTGTGTGCATTTCAACAGATTATGGCCAAAATATAGACTATTCCATAGTGTATTTGCTGTGGCATATTTAATCTTATAATATATAACTTTTAACAAATTCTGGTTACCTCCATCCTAAGTATTTCGTTTACTCCCTATTATTATTTTTTACATTTTCTTTTCCATTTAACTATCCACAACTGAAATTTTGATGGGTTGCCTTTAGATATTTGCAGACGAACTTTTAATGCGGAGACTGTTAAGAAAGTACTTTGTGGCTGTTGATTCTGCTTCCTGCACAGATGAAAGGTTATTTAATAACTTTGGTAAAAGTGATATTGGAAGTGTTTTGGAGGTGATTTCTGTTCATTTCATTTTATCAGTTTTTGATGAGCCAGCATCTGAGAACTTTCACAAAAGACTATACTTGCAATTCAGTAAGCATTTTAGAGGTCCTGAACTGAGCCTGACTGCAGCCTTGCCTCTGCTTCTCAACCCCATCATGCTTTCCACACCAAAAATGTTACAGACGCATTTGATTTTATTAGTTTCTGAAGCGATAGGTGTGGACTTTTCTTTGAAGAATGCTAGACCAGATCTTAGAAATATGGACTGCTACCTTACAGCATTGGAGACCTCAGTTGTTTTGTACACTAGCCACATGTCTAGTTCACTTACGGATCACCATCCTTTGGGTGTTAGCTGTTCTCATGCCAATTCATGGATGCTAGGGAGTTATCATCCGTCTTTTGAATCTTGCATTCAGCAAGGAACGAGAGAGAAAATTTATAATCTAATTACCCATTTAGGTTCCTTGAGGCAGTTACCAAAGGCTGATATGATAACGGCTTCTATTGCATACATAAAGGAGAACCAACATATTTTCGATGAATCGTGTAAAGATGATGCTCTGTCAGCATTACAAAGCATAATACATGGAGGTTCATCTTCAGATGTCAATCATAACGTGTTTTATCGGAAAGGGGATACAAACCCAGAAGATATTTATCTTCTTGCGTCAATATTGAAGTTAATGAGTAGTTCCATGTTGAAAGCTGTTTGGTGCCTGAGAATTGGTGGGAATTTGGGGTATCCGCAAACCTTAAAAGATGCTTTTTCACATAAGGAGTATGATTTTATGATGGGTATCATTGGCTGCTTTATTCAATTCAGTTTGTCTTTACCTAATCAGAAGTTCTTATCTGACATGATGAAAACCCGCCCGATGATACATAAGACTTCCAAGTGGATCCTTCTGCATTTTTTGGGGTTGCTGTCATTAAGTTTTGCTAGTGGGATTGATTTCCTAGTTAAGGGCTGCATATCAGTAATCATGGCAGTATTAAATCTATGTGCTTATGAAGAGGGTGATATAGTTGCACTGCGATCATTCTTAGATGTTGGTTCACAATCTGTTTCATCTGAATCGCCTCTGGATAAGGTTACAAAGGTGAGCTTTCTTTCTATGCCTTTTTCTTAGTTCAATTCATATGATTTATATTTCAATCTTCAAACTTATAAGGTGGAAAGATTGAGAAAGAATGTGTCATCTTTGAACAATTGATAATTGAGTAATGTCATATGTTGCAGCCTGTGAAGGAACAGAAATCCATCAGAAAAGTTGCATCAAAGTTTCAGAAGATTCAAAATCTTTACTTGAGGTATCAAATATTACTGTTATCATATAGAATAGTCTTCACTAATCGTGAAATGTGAATCATATGTTCATCCTTCTTTTGTGTTAGATTGTTCCTGAGATAAATCTTTGTTGGTGCTTTTTCTATATCTCTCACATGCTCCATTTCTTTCTTGAGAGTTTTTTTTTTTTTTTTCTTGTGACATGTTTATGTAGATGTATAACTTTCATAGTTACTCAGTTATTCAGGACAGCATGAGAAACGTTTTGCGTAAGAAAGCCTTTAGAGATATTCTTGTTTGGAGGTATCTCCAGATAATCTAAATCTATGTTTGCCAGCCAAAAATAAAAATAAAAACAAGAGAACCTCTAATCTGTATCCATTTCACGATTTCCCTAAAAATGTTTAAGGTCATAATCTTGTAAATAACAATGTGTGCCACAGAAAGTGAACCTGTTCTTTTGGCTTAAAAAAATACTATATAGACACGAATCTAAGAAAATCAAAGATTTGTTTACTTGAAAGAAAATATCAGCGTACTGGCCTACATGGAAAAGAATAAGAGCTTTATTCTCCCATAAAGTGGTCATACAAGTTCGTCTTGCGATTTGCTTTGTGATTTGGAATTGGACTACTGCAAACTCAAGCCTTTATGTATAGGCCATAATTTTCAAGTGTTAGCCTCTTAGGTGAAGGTTATACTGAATGGTGATCTCAGCTTGTATTGCAAAATGAAGGGGTTCACAATGTGTAAATATAGTCAGACTCGACCATGCCACTGTGTCAACTCTAAGGAGACAATTATATTAAAGTTGTCTTGATTGGCTCCTATATTTCTGTAATTATTTCTTTGATTGTTATACAGGCCATAAGAATAGGTTGTTATAGAACTGTCATTTCAACCAATAGTGGTATAGACTTTTTGGTTTGATTTGGTTATGCGAGTCTTCCCCTGAACAACAGTAGTGCTTAGTTCTTTCAAACGTGATGAAGTCTTTGAGATAATGTACTTGCAGAGGTTTAACAATTGAAGACGGGCATTATTGTGTGTTATCATTTGCTGATGAGACTGAAGACATTTTCTTGTTTTGTTATTTTGCAGAAAACAATCGGTCCAACGCCAGCATAAAAGAGCACAGAGTGATGTGTCAAAAACTTCGGAAAATGCATGCTTCATGAGCTGCACAAGACAGTTTACTGATGTCATAGAGGAGGAAACTGAAGAAACATGCAATGGGGAGATGTACCTCAACTGCACACTAGCAGACCCCATTAAGTCTGACCTTGAGGATTTAGCAGACTTCATTGTGTGCAAACCAGGGAAGGAGTACTCTAGCTGGTTGAAGGATCGAGAAAGATATCGATCTTGGAAAGTCAAAAAAGATGCAGTTGTAAGGTGGGAGAAAAAGAAAAGGACTTACCAGACAGTGATCAAGTAAAAGACAATATATGTAGTGATTGTACATTTGTACTTGGTTTTACTATGTACCTTAGTTTTAGGTTTTAGCTTGGTCGACAATTGTGGAAGTTGAGATAGATATAAAACTTGTTTCGCAGGACAATTCAAGCCAAGTGTGTAGTTCTGTGTAATTAAAATGAAGGGAAGTAGTGCTGCAATTGTAAAGCTACTGGTGAATGTGCATTCGTCTATGATCTTGAGCTTTCATTTCTGCTATGGCTTCAAGGCAATCACTATGCACAAAAGCATCTTTTGCTTGCAGCTCGCATAGTTTAGGCGAAGCTGTGTACAGGATAGGTCGAGTAAAATCAGCTTTGAGTTACCTGCACTATCCCTTAATATTCCCCCAATTCCTCCATGATGTTGATTAGAGAGGAAGGCTGCATCAACATTTAGAATCATGTTGCCATTTGCGGCCGGCTTCCACACCTGCATTATCACTTTCTTGGGCTGTTTACTCACTCCATTTGCTTTCTTGTAATCCTCCAACCATGTAAAGCTACTGAGCATTAGGTCTTGGGCAGTTCGCATTTTATTCTTCCAGAGTGCTGTTTCTTTTTTTTCATATTGCCCACAGCATCATGAGCAATTTATCAAAAGCTTCTGCATTCATCTGCATCGCTCTCTCCAGCATCTATTGATTCCATTCTTTAAACACAACATTCAGCAGAATAGTATGTTGTACATTAAAAGGTGCTGCAGACAGGATACTTTTAGCATAGTATGTTGTACATTAAAAGGTGCTGCAGACAAGATACTTTAGCAAAAGTGCACTCACAAAATACATGAGGTGTGTCTTCAGGCAGAGAATTGCATAAGATCAGACACCATTTCCATGTTGTTATTCTGCCTCTGCAGGGCACTAGGTGTAGTGAGAGGGAGCCATTTATTGCTCCATATACGAACACTCTTGCCATCTCCAACCTTCCATTGCGCAAACCAGCCTTTAGAACAGCCCTGCCTTGCATTATGCTTCTCCAAATGGAGACTCACCTGATTCTGATTCTTAAAAGAACAATTAGGGAAGTACCTGGCTTTGTAGAGTTGAGCAAAGAGATAGTATGCGATTTTGAACCCATGAAATGATTATGAAATGCAATTCTTTTGCGATTTCAAGCATACATAAAATCCAGTAGTCTTTATTGAATATGTATACATTGACTCTGATATCTTTGATCACCTAGGTAAGCCTTGGAATATTTGATGGGGGACCAATTGGAGTTGAAGATGACAACATTTCCTCTAGCTTTCTCTTTTTATGCAAAGAAGGGCAACGTCACAAGGGACACAAGGGATTTCTGTGCAGCCAGCGAAGAATGCAATGTCTATGAAAAACATGGAAGAATGAGAGCAGGCGAGCAATTGGGGCTGCATCCTCCTTTTCCTCAAAATCATCCATACAAATAGGACATGATTCTTGTTTCTTAGCTTCCAAGCTATCAGGTCCCACTATCTCCAAACCCACCTCCTCATTATCAGTAATCATTGATAAATATTCGGTGTAGAGGTCTAGCAGACCAAGAAAAGCACCAAAATAAACCGGAGAGGAAGGAGGAGGAGGAGAAGGGCGCAACCGCAACTGCACAGTCACATTGTTTACAATCACGTTAAGAGGCCACAAGGGGCGGAGCTGAGAATCCCTATCAACCTCTTTAAAGATTTGATGAATGATCGTTTGATGCTTTTCTTCTGGGACATGGAATTTGGTGGAAAGAATATGAACGAAGACCTCTATGAGTTCACTTCTAGATGTTGGAGATGATTCCTTAAGACGCGACAGACCCACGTCCCTGATGACTTCTACTTGAAGGATACAAGTATCTTCCAATCACAAACTTGGTGGTTCTTCATCTTCTTCATCAATGAAGCCACTTCTGACCGTCTTCAAGAGCTCGAATACGATTGGAACCATGTCCGGAGGGTTGCATGGCAACTCGCCTAGAAGCTCAGGGTTGGCTTCCAGTTCTTGATATGCGCAGCTAACAATATATTGCCTCTCTCTCACGACCGGACTTGACATCCTTGAAATCGATCAAGGATCTGAACACGTACAAGAATCCTCGGGGTGTTGGGGCTAAGGAAACAAAATGAAAGAGGAGGTGAAGAATCCTACTGCGTTTATATAGCTAGGTTAATAGGTACCCCCTAAAGGCTCCCAAGCGGCTAGCCTAGCTAGACCCGACCTAGCTAGGAGTCCTTTTCTTGCAAGGATTGGGAAGCAAAAATAATCCAGGTTTTATTATTTTAGGGAAGTCCTATAGAAATCTTAAAAATACACGATGGGTTATAGCTAATGGCTTGTCAAAGATAGATTTGTCAACTGCAGCTACCAAAATAAATTCAATTGCTAGAACCCCAGTACTATGTAACATTTGCTAGATGCTGATTCAACTGAATTTTCTATTCGAGATTATATTTTGTGGAATACAAGCTTACAGGAAGAGAAACAACACCCATTATAATGATTCTGTACAGGAAAACAAGTATCAATGTAGAAGATCAGTAAACATCAAGGGCGACGCCTCTATACAATATGCTGGACACTAAAGCCCGTCTGTCTGGTTAAGATCCAGTTCAGAAAATGGCCAGCTGTGCATATGAACAGCAGAAGTGAGGTATAGAACCCATTAGCTAGCTCCTAACTTAGGCTTCTTGCAACTGTTAAGTACTCTGTGCAGATGGAAAGCTTCACCTTGATCCCCACTCAAGGACCTTCGCTCCAAACTGCAAGCCGTGAGCTGCCTAAGTAACCTCTCGAGATAAGAATGCAAGAAACCATTTGAATCTTTCAGGTTGGGATTTGTTGACAAGATCATTGCATTGACAGTGTCTGCCACAACTTCACGTTGTGACTCTTCGAGCAGATATCCAATCGAGGACTCCTGTGGGCGTTCATAAGCCAGCAGAGCAACACAGTCCTACAGAAAGATGTGTTGTAATGTTACCAACTTTAATCTTATTTGATACACAACAAGCTTTTAACTTCAAAATGAAAATCTGAAAGGATCTAATGTGTAATCCCTGCAAATCACCAGAAGATGTAGCAACTCAAATAATACAAGCAAACTTCGCTGTTTACATGAGTTTTCCATTCAACAGTTTATCTATGCCTAAATTGTAATTGATATAGCAAGCAGAACTAAGTAAACTCTCAAACCCGTGAACACTTAAAGTCTTATTTCGACCATTGGCATCACAAATACCATCCAAAGTCAAAGACATTAATATTACTAAGCTAAATATTTCACATGTCAAAAATTATGTTCCGTCTTACCTGAACTATTTCCTCAAACACCGGCAAGCCAAAAAACTTTGCCAATTCAATCCTTCCATATTTTACTGCCTCCTCCAATGATCCAACCTAAAATACAAAGCGTAAGTACCTCAAGTGGTCTATTGATAGTCCTGTAGTATCAACACAGCTTGAAATCATTTTTTCTCTAGTCAGTCTATTTAATCATCAGTTATTGGTTTCCCTGCAAGGCTTCACAATGGATAGTAACAAGTATGGAATAATTTTTTTCATTGTTCCAATTTTATGTAAAATGAAAATTCCAAGTCCTTGCAATAATTGTCAGCAGTACTGAAGATAATAGTAAACAAATAAGGGAAAGACATACCCGAACCAATTCAATAAACTTCTGACAGTGAAGCAGAAAGCAAGTAGCTGATATATCATCCTGCAGGTACCAAAGCTAATGTCATGACCCTAAATGATCCAAAGTCTAATGGTGCAAAGAAAAAGTTAATAATATAAAACAACATTTTGTTGTTGTTCTTTCTCCCATGTTTCTCTCCGTCTTGTAGTAAAATGAAAATTAAAAACACACACACAAATGGTCACTAACGGGAGCCCTTCAGTTATAATGATCGATTCTGATGGGTAACCATTCTTGGGTGTTTTTTTTTTTTCCGACAAACACACCAGGGAGAAAAATAGCAAGTTGATATGTAACCTAGGCATATTAAGCGACTGAGCAAGTAAAGTACATGAAAGTGCTATGCAAAGGTAGTTGGAAGCTTGAAGCACGTATGGCGAGGACAAAGATTCCAGCCAAATTGGTGACATCCACACCTCTAAAAAAGAGGATCCCCAGCTACACCTTCTTCCCCCAGATGTAATTGTTTGTGTTTCAAGGCAAGAATAAAATATCTACCAGAAATACAAAGGATAAAAAATGATGTAGTTCAGACTTAAGACTAGCTTGAATGCTTTAAAATTGGCTCCTTTAATGTACTCAGTTATCTCGTGTTATTGGAATATTTGTAGTCAATGTATAATTATCTTTGATAAGGACGTCACTCTAACATGTGTAAGAGGGAAAAAAAAAAAGGAATAGTGATGTTTATAACAGTGGATGGACACATAAAGGGGGTTGGAAAGGAATTCAGGCTTTGCAATAAAGGGAACACTACTAGGAAAGTTGGAGGCAATTGACCTTTTGTCATGCAGACTAAAGAGAAATTACAGCACAATCCCTAAAGTCTTGTTCAAAAGATTATAATAATAATGAATTAACTTCGAAAAAACAATCACTTCGAAACCCGAGACAGTTCACCTGAACAATTTGGGGATACCATTCACGGAGTTTAACAAGTGCAGAGTCTATCTCTCCATTCCTGACAAGCTTCATTGGCAAAGAAAATTGGTCAGGCATCAGCTGACATTTGTTAGAAATCTATACGTAGGGCTAAATACAATAATGAAAACACAAGCCAATTCATAAATTTGTCAACAGTTTCACAATTTCCCATGATTAAAATGTTGCAGTAAATAATTGATTATTTACAGCTAATAACAATCACAGATCATGATTTCTTAAACTGTATTTTCGACCTGTAGTAACAACAAAACTAAACTCCATACCAGAAGATCATAACCGTATTCTTTTAATGAACAAAAAGGAGTGGTATAATATGAGCCACGGGAGACTTTTCATGTTATAGCTCAATATAGATGAAATCAAAATGCAAAAACTCATGCAAGCCATTTGGAAGTTTCATGCAACAGATAGGCTTAACCAAAGCTAGGTAAGAGAATGAAAAGAAAGCAGATAACTAAGCAACAACTGAATGACCGACACAAGATTGTCATCAAACTAATCAATACCTGTCTAAGAGTGTTTCGTTGATTTAGTGCATACACAATATCCTGCTCATCAAAGCCATTTTCTTGAGCTATATATACAGGAGGAACAGTACTTTTGCTTGCCATGTCAAATGAATTGAGCGTATCTTCGTAGCCATAATGTAGCAAGTAGGAGCGCACAATTCTGGTTAACAATGTATAAAAAAAAAATAAAAAAATTAAAAATGAAGCATAAAGTATTGAGATGAACAAGATTCACAAATAATGTACATAAAACTATGACATTTTCAACTCCAAGGTAAACTTCTATATTGAAATGTTGCTACATATATAATATATATTGAATACAAGTCAATGTACTAGCACCCATCAGAATACATTTTGACCCAAAAACTGACCATCTGTCGTTCCTATTACTCGTAGTTCAGACATGCACATAGCACCAAGGGATTCTAGGGAAAACCCACAAAAGAACTTAATGCTGTACAATGGTGAGGCAGAGTTAAGGGGCTTCAGATACCAAACTAGGGAGAGTAAAACCAACTTAATTGGATATATTTCAGGTCATTACTCTCAACAAGTCCCCTCATATTGCAAAACTTTGAGCAAATTATATCCATGGATTATATTCAGCGCCATTGGAGTACAAGAGGCCCTTGAGCATAAAATCACAGACAGCCTACTCAGTTAACATGATAAAATTTGAGCATTCAAGCTCAAAATCGATTTGCATGGGCTGGAGGTGCCCATACCTTGTACACTCTCAGACAAGGTCTTGCATTTCCAGACTGAGACTCTACTCTCAAGAGGAGCCCATATTGAGTTTTTATTATTCTATTTAGTCCCAAGAAACCAACCACTTCAATTTTTAATCTTGGAAGTCCTGAAAAGGTGTGCACTCTATAAAGTCAGAAGCGCTACAACACCTCAGACTCCAGATTCCGCCAACCCAACACACAAACTAGTTTCAAATTGTTGAATGCCATAACTATGCATCTGATATAGTAGCAACAGGCAGGTAAAAGATAACAATAATTCAAATAAATAAATGAACCCCACTTTGGAAGTCCAAGACTGGACCCAGCACCCACTGGCCCGGCTTTTAAACTTTTTGGTTCAACGAGAAGTCACCATAATAGAATGAGTCCAAGTCCGAAAAAGATAATTACTAAAGAGCCAAAAATTCATTCCATGAGTGGATGTTGAGTATTATCAAATGTATTTATTTGAGTCTAGTGGTATTAACAGTCTAGTTAAGTCTTAGGGTATGTAGAATATCTTTCAATACACTAAGGGTGTCTTGTCAGTTAATGAGTCTATAAAGCAAGTCATGGTATTTTATGAGTCTAAGAGAGATGTATGTCAGGCCATCTTTTGTAAGACATTTAGAAAGGTGTTGTGCGAACACTCCTCAACAATAGGAATGTAAAATAACTTTGATAAGCTTGTAACTATAAGAAAGCCAAAAGCATTACTAGGAGAATACATTTATGTCAACTTACCCATGACTAACATTAGTAGGCACCGAAATCTTTTCAATCATCATTTGCTGCTTCATCCGCTCTTGTGCTTCATATTCCTAATCAAATGTTATAAAATGAGTTTGGAGAAGAGATTTAGCAAATGTAACTACATGAGAAGCATAATACAAAACAGAAATGAATGATACGAAACAACAATGAATGCAGATACTACATATTGCTTCTATTTAGACATTAAACAATATTGTTGACCCTTTAGTGACTAAAAAACTATCAAAGTTTTAAACAAATTTATAGTAGTGCAATCTTCAGGCCCTTGTTTATGTTCCAGTCACAGAACTGGCTTTTGAAGATCCTAAATCTGTTCCAATGAACCAAGACCTCAGGGGTATGCGTAGTGCATCAATTTTCTTTAAGGATTAAGAAATGTTGGGATTTCAAATCAACAAACTGTTTTCTTTCTTATTCATTTCCGCCAAATGAATAGGACTCAAAGTTGCTTTAGTTAATTGTAGGAAGAAACGAATTTCGAATGTTCATTTTTGAAGACGGTGGATTGAGAGTTGCAAAAAAAAGCATCAGAGTGCTCGACTGTTGAAACCTCTGAGAAAGACAACCCATGCTTAATCATTTGTGTGTTCCAAGTAATGCACCCTTTCCTAGCATCCTTTCCGTAAACAAACAGGCCCTAACAGTAACATGGACCACTATGACAGCTACAACACACTTAAAGCAACAATCTTTTCCCGCACCAAATTTTTTTTTACATTCTAACAGCAACAGCAACAGCAACAGCAACGATACCAATGATCATCGTTACTGTAAGTTTAAATATAATTGAAAAGAGATGCAAGTACATAACCCCAGTGGATAGGACCATAATGTGAAAAAAAGAGACAACAAATGTATCATGGTTCTTAAAATAAAAGCAAAAGAAGGATAAGGTATATCTTGCCTTAAGATCAAACGCAAAAGGTTGTTGCCCAAAGTTGACTTGCACCCTGCAAGATAAAAATCAAACACATGGCTGATAACATGACCATAATTTTTTATTATATAAAGCTAAGAATGAATTGCAGAAGCAATAGCTCAGTCAAAACAGGTGAAGATATCACATACTCCTCATTTTGGCTGTGTACAGCAATAGTAGGATATACGGGACCCTTCATGTCCTTGGGCACAGTTCCCACAACAGTTCCATTTTTACTGAGACAAACAAGAAGAGCAGAGCATGTAAGAATTACATAAATTCATGCATCCAAAATCAAGAGGTCCTAACAGGAACCAATCTATTCTTCCAAACAAACACAAAAGACATAGTAGACTACTGACTTACGTGAAAAAGAACTCCTGTGTTGCATAATTGATGCCGCCTCCAACTCTATCATCAGATGTGTAGGTTGGGCCAAAAGCTTCGCCCTTTCCCGGTCCACGATACAGTAATCCATCATCCCCATGATAGCCGCAACTATTTACCTCCCATCTGCCCCCCAAGAAAGGAAATGAACTCAAATTAGCAAAACACCTTACCGAACTTGCATTTTAACATAACAGATTTCCAATCTGACGAACAATACACATTTGAATTCCCATCTTAACAACATTACAGTTCAGTACAATTTAACAATTTTAACTACTTAACAAGTTCAGTACTGGACAGTAAAGCACAAAAATTTAACATCAAATTTGTATACTTTCTCATCCTATTCGGCTTTTTCTCGAAAACTAAAACTAAGAAATTCTAAAACTTGATGAGAGCAGAAGTCTCACCCGGGCTGCCTGCGCATCTTGAAATTCTCAGTAGTGAATCCGATGGAAATCTGGCCCTTGGCGCCGGCATCCTTGACATAAATCTCGAAGTAGTAGACGAGCCGCTTCACCGGAGCCGGCTTGTTGGCCTGAACGACGCCGACGTCGTGGCCGTGAAGGTTGACGTTGGTGTATTTGGCGGAGAGCTTATCGGGGGAGACGACGAGGAAGCCGCCGGAGCTGTTGTTGGTGTTGAGCTCCGTCGGCGAGTCCTCGTCCTCGTCCTCGTCCATTTCGGCAGGGCCGCGAAGAGAGCCGAGGCGCGATTGGTGTAGGAACCACAGGCCGAGATCCCGGCAGCTGGTATCGGCGGCGGCGGCGGTGCTGGTGCTCATTGGTTGAATCTGAAACCCTAGAATTCAATAATGAAAACGATCATTTGAGTGTTGAAATGAGAGAGAGAGAGAGAGCTTGGAGAGAAATGGGAGTTGGGTTTTCTACTGAACCAGAAGAAAAGAATCAATAATTTTTACCCATAACTACCCTTCAGGAGCTCGGGTTGAAATTTTGTTATTATTTACTTTTACTTTTCACTATCGCAATCCGGCATCTAATTATTTACTTTTACTTTTCACTATAACTTTTTTCAAACGGGGACGAGATAAAACGTCATCTTCACAAGCATATACTCCCTCTCGAGTTTGGAATGTTGAACTTTGGAATGTGGGTTACACTGCAGCTCCAGTTGCAAAGGAATTCAGGCTTTGCAATAATCTAAACCAACGACATTAAAAACTTGGCATCCAACTTTGAAGAGTTGAGTTTCAAGCGTGTTCTTCGTACAGTCAAATTTGTTGCAGTTTGGATGACCAATTCAAGTTTTACATTTTACAGAAATTCCCTACTATGTCTTGGCTCCCTGCCAGATCTACTATTTAGTTTTTCATTCTCTGTTTTGTTACGAGGCCTTTTATAGCGTCCATGTAACAAATATGAAAATACAAATGCTGGCGTCCATGTAACACTATTAAGTCCATGTAACAATATAAGACGATACATTGGCAGAAGTTTGATAACCTATTACAAATTACAACAGGGATGTGTAGATACAGATGTCTGTGAGAGCTAACCAGCGGTGATATCTTGATCAAAAAGGACTTGTCAAAGGCTCAAAGGTGAAGACAAATGAAAATGTGATATAGAGCATGCATACCATGAACATCATTGTCTTTGCAGCACTCAACCAAAGTTAGGAACGAATTGTTAAAGCCTAGTCCGAACCACATTTGTGATCCAAATGAGGTAGTTTGCGGACCTTCCAATTGCAAACACAACAAACTGGGCAATCCAAACTGCTTATATTTACGTCTTCCCAAGCACTGGAGAAGAAGATGGACCTAATCAATGAGCTCAATAATCCCCCTGTTCTACAGTCCACTTTATCCATCTCGACAAGCAATACTTGGAAAGATATTCAGGTAAATCCGCCTTCACAAAGAAAAAATACCAAAACTATTATTTTCCTCGAAAAAAAAAATGGAAAAACTGGTTACAAGATGTTTGTACCAGAAAGAATAAATGTAAGAACAATGCAACAAGTTCCTTATACAGTATTACATTAGAAATAACTACTGAAGTAAAAGGATGACCAGAAAGCTAGCATGTTAGAGCCAAACTACATGGTTAAAAACTTCTTTTCCTTTTTTTTTTTATATAGGTAACAGAGTTTCACTAAGAGAAGGAACAAGTACAGATCAACAGTTATAAGAAACTAATAGCCATGGTTGAAGTATTCAAACAAAATGAATCAGTATTGTAGAAAATGTATGAACACAGCATACTATCAGTAAGTTGTGTGAATGATGCAAAGGTTCAACCACACCCAAAAGTAAGACACAAAATCACTGCCTTGAAATATGAAATCAAGAAACAAAAAACGTAAACCATTTGTCAAACAAACTGATATACCCTTTAGCACAGTGTACAATTTTGTTGTGATATCGGCCAATTATGTATGTCAAGGAACCCCAAAAGAACACAGCAAACCAAGAGAAACAACCACAAAGATAAGACACAAAGAACACAGATTTAAGGTGGTTCAGCAAAACTTTTGCCTGCATCCACAGGCAGAAAACACTTCCACTATATTAATAATGGGTACACCAGAAAGAATAAGAAAACAAGGACTCTCTCTTCTCTTCCTATCTCTCACCTCTCTGCCCTCTCTCACCCTCTAACCGAGAATGGAACACACTTTGCTCTTTGTCTCTGCGATACAAAACCTAGAACTGAACCTCTCCTTATATAGCTATAAGGATATCAGATCTCTTCACCAAACAGGAAATCCTATTCCTATTAGTGGTAGGCAATAATGCCTCCTTCCTTCTCTGTAATCAACAAGATTACAGGTACACCATCATCAATAAGGATTTACTTTCCTTATTGGAACACCATACTCTAAGACGAAACATCTTAGGGAATACACATGGGCTGGAAACCCAACAATCTCCCCCTCCAGACCATGAGGGAGGAACACCGGCGCAACTCCATTACTAGGAGTCCGCCCGAGCTGACTTGATGCAGAATTACATGGTTTAGGACAGTGTACAATTTGAGTCCTTTACACATTTTCAAGTTTATTTATCTGTCTCAGGAGTAAGCCTTGTTCTGTGTTACAGGACAAAAACTTACAATGTGATTTTGGACAATGAACATATAGAAGAGGAAAACACCAATCACAGCTGAAGTTCAAATTAGTGCAGCAGAAAATACTAATTGCTCTGAAAGTTGAAGAGGCCAAATATTCAATAAAGAAGCTATATTATGAGTCTCCAACAACTACAAACCAGAGAGAAAAAATGAATATGTGAGATACTTACGCTGTTCCATGATGCAGAATACCCATCGAGTGAGAGCAACCAACTTCCGGCAGTGGAATGCACGTCCAGCCTATTAGTTGTAGTATCAAAATCCAGCAAGTCATTGTCATCATAATCAAAGTCCCTTTTTCTTTTCCTTCTACTACTCTTTTTCCTTTGCTTAATTTTTTTGGATGCTCTGTAATCCAAATCAGAACCACCTTCTTCAGCAGCTTCATTACCATGAAGAAATGAATATTTATCGTACTTTCGAAAGCTTATTGCATTATCAATAAATAATGATTCCCAAGACTGAAGAGTCTGACACTTTTCTGATAAACCATAAAAGAGAACCCATGACTGAAGCCCCATTAATTTAAATGCTTCTATAATCTTCAGCTTAGATCCCCCTTTAATTATTGGGGCCATGCTGTTTTCATTGCCTGGGATTGCACAAATCTCAGATACAATATCTTGTAGTTTTGCTTGATCCTCAGGCGCTCCTTCATCTCGTAAAAGCCGTAGAAGCTGGCGTCCATAGTTGAAAACTGCATTGAACAGTAATATCTGATCAAAGAACCCACAATCTCTGCACTTAGATACTACAACTTCAAACAAATAAGAGGAGTCCATAGGATCTTTGCATTCCACTCTAGGCTTGACATGTTTATGAAGCATTTTAAGAAACTCACATAAGTCCGACTCCTCAAGAGTAATAAGAAGGTGTTTACACAAGGAAGAAAATCGCTCCTCCTCCAGGAACTCATTTGTAACCTCCCATACATCTCTGGCATCTTCTTTGTACATCAAATCCAGAAAATAGAGAACAAAAAAGTTCCTATCAATGAACAAAATTTCACCACCTTTAAGTGACTCAGAAAACTCATTGGAAGACCAGAATTCAGGCACATTTTCAAGGAAATTCTCTACAGTTTGCTGCACATCCAAATCGAGAAAGTAATGGGGTTTTGTAGCAACTACTGCCGGTGACTGCCCATGTTTTCCCTTCCACTCAAGCTCCTCCCAACAATTATCACGATTAACAAAAGCAAATTGGGATAAGGCATTAGCACCTTGTCCCTGCCCCAATCCAGAACCAGTTTTAGAAAACCACTGAGATATGCGTGTTGGGTTTCCTGCAGTTTTGAAAAATAACGTCATGTCATGATCATTCTAAATCTGCACCTTGGAACCATCCTAGACATTTGCATACCCACTAGTATGCACACAATGATAGACAACCATCATAAGGGAACTGAAAGCCTATTAGATCATGAACAATGTGAGCAAGAAAAAGTAGCCCCGAAACATTGAATCCTTTGTTGGCAAACAAAGAGAGGAGAAACAAAAGGATGGGAAAATTAATTGAATGTGTCAAATATAAATTACTGACCTTTGAAAAATTTCCGAAGCGCATAACTTCTCTTGGCTATGACAGACCCTGCTCTTTGTGGCCTATTATCAAATGTCATGTGCAGAAGCTGAGTTGCTAAGCACTTCTTCAGCGGCTTAGATCTCAGTAAGTCGATAAATAACTCACGTTGATGATAAGGAGTGATAGAAGTTATGCCAGCTATAGTGTTGCAAAGCCATAGTCTAGCCTCTGATCGACCTCCAGAAGCCATCAACGACCAAATGACAGATTCCAATTTGTTCAAGAGAGACACTCTCATCTCAGCAGAGTCATCATCTTTCCAATTGGGCTCCGACAGAAACAAATTAAGCATTGTATCCTATCAATCCTTATTGCCAACTAATGATCTCAGAAAAACGATCCTGCACAAAACAACTAGCATAGTTAATACACAAGAGGGGCAAAATCCCAGAAGAGACTATATCATCCCCACCAAAACTTAGATAACAAGCACTATAATTTCCGTCAGCTCAATCGACACTACACCAAAATCCATTGTCAAGGAAAGTAAAATTTGTGGGCATCACACAAGTACGTATTACTTGCTGCTACTGGAAAATAGCTTTCTGCAATCATTGAACAACAATGGTGCTAAAATTTGCAGAGAACGTAGTGCGCATCTCTGCGAAAACAACACTTTGTGCAAACACACCTATTAGCTATAGCTATATCAATCCTTTGTGAATCATATGGCCTCAAATGTGTGAAGACCCACGAAAGAAACACAACTGGAGAGCCTAAATGCAGCAGCAACCTAACAAAACTATATGAGTTTGAAATTACTAATATCAAATGATACATAATCCAATTCAATTTTAGTTTCCTTTAAATTTTGCTACCAATGAAAAAAAAGGTACAAACATTGAAACCCAAACTGATGAACTAAAACTAAGACATCCACAGAGGTCGACTGCTTCTAGGAAACAAACAGAAACCAGGAGATGGTAAAATCTTGGTCGGGAAACTGGAAAGAAGGGGAACATACTTGTCAGATAAGAACGCAAACCGAGTATTAGCGACGTGGTGTCAGTAGTAAGACAAGGGTTTGGTTCGTTTGCAATTCCAAGACTGAATCTTGGTATATGGTAAGCTCTGGGTTCTGGGCCTCTCTACTGAAGCCGACGGTGTCCATGTCTTCAAAATTTACGAGTTTCCAGTATTAACCTCTCTTACCATAAAAACTTATAGATGACATCACTAAAAAAAATAGAACACAGTATTTTTCTTTAACATACTAACCAAGTAGCCAAGTATCGTCCGGTCTAGTGATATAAGGTTCTTCTTACAAGTGAGAAGTCATGAGTTCGACTCATAATATTGTAGCACATTAATTGTATATTTGATAAAAATAAAAATACTAACCAAGTAATTTCTAGAGATTCAATTTAATTAGAAAGAAAGAAATTAAACACTTGATGTGATAAGCTTTCGAATACGTTGTCCTATCAATTGGTGCCTTGGTGGTCAACAAATTTGAGGGGCAACAAACCTATGAATCCGATGTGTGCAGCATGAATTAGTCTTAGTTTGGCTTTGTTGAGATGCCCGGCCACTTGGATCTCAGGGTCTAGTACCCTTGTGCGTCTCTGTCTGTATACTAATTAACTCGGTGTGTGTATGTATGTGTTAATAACACGCTAAAGTAACAAAAGTGACTTACTAGCCACCTCATCCTGATACAAAAAAAAAAAGACAAAAAAATAACCTAATAATAAAAATTTTAATTTTAAATAGTAAGTATCAAATTCTTAGACAAAATATGTGATATATTGATAACGTATATATATGTCATTATAGATGACGCACCTGTAACTGAGATTGTTCTTAGGAAAGAGAGTTGAAAACTCGTGTTCACCACAGGTCATCCTCTTTTTTATGTAATCTTGTTCCTTTTTCTTTTTGATTTTATTAAGGTAACCTAAAAGATTCATAGACACTAATTAACTTTATCCCTCGACGCATGTGAAATGTTATAACTATGCATTGCGTGCAACATAGTGATTGCAACGAATTCGGGTTGGGGGATCGCAGGTTCTCTACTACCGATCCTACCTAATGCTCTTTCGTAATCTTGTTATTTTGGAATACAAGATCATTTTGATTCTAAAAAGGGAAACTATAAAATGAAAGACTCAAATTACCATAGACACATCTGAGATCGCCAAATGTCATCTAGCTAATAAATGCATGGTCCAATCACAGTCGAAAATCTTTTGGTATATCAGAAACCTATAATTTCTCAACAGAACTCCCTAGAGCTGGATATTTACACTTGTAAATGCAAACAGTTTTGACCTAAACTGAAGCCTGATCTATCTCTCTCTTTCTCTCCGGCCTCTATTATCAGAAACCTTCATCTGCAATTGTTCCCTCCGGTAGAAATTCAGAATCAACTCCTGAGCATCTCTTCAGGTATATGTTCAAACTTTGTCTTACTTGATAAGATACAAAGACAAGTATATGTTTCACGTTTTTGCTTTTTACATTTGTATATGTTTGAGCTTAACATTATGTCTGTACATTTGAGGCTCAAATAGGGGAGTGAATATTAATCATGTGTTCGATAATGAAATCACATGAATCTGCACACTCATTGTATAAGATTTAATTTCTAGGCTCTTTTTTTCTTCTTTTTGTTCAGAAATCTAGCTAAATCTGCAGAGAAATGTTGTTTAGTTTACACTGCTCATAGCTGCAGGTACATCTGTAAATATAAAACTGAAATGAAATTGATCGATCTTGGTTTTTGATCACTTAGAAATTATGTTTTCCCTTATCATATTATCAAGTGTGGTTGATAGGATCAGAAATCAATTAAATTAGCCAACATGTGGAATAGAAGTACTTCCATTGGGAAAAGTTGATGCTCAAAGAGATTGAACTACCAGTCCATGAGAAGTTGAGAACAATGAAGATATAACGATTAGTACCCGGCTGCATATGTCCTTGCAACTTCGCATGCTCATACGACATACAGATCCTTTTGTATTAGTTGTCTAGAGGATCAATGTTTGGTCAGCCTTGAGATATCTGTTCACATTATTATTAGGCTAGGGGTCATCTCTATCAATAACATTAGTATTTGGCAAATGCTGCTCCCAACTGGTGCATTTTAAGGAGTCTGACATAATGAAATTTTCATTAATGCTTTTTAGTAGCTTACACTCTTCAACACTCCATTGATCTGTTCTCGTGGTATGGGAGATGCTGGACCAACTTCTCTGTGCTATACAAGGCAGATATTTGACAGAGTTAGCTTGGATGCCCCCAAGGTTTAACATAGAGTTCTTCGAATCACTCTACATAATTGGCTTGCATTCTGCAACTATGTATTTCATATGCTTCTTGTCATTCTAATATCCATCAAACTTGGTTAAAAGATGTCTCGTTCTCAATCAAGGCTCCGAAGAGAATACATTGGAATTGACCCACTTGCCTGAGAGATAGAGAGAATTGCTAAAGGATATTGGTCGATATTGATTAGGACTGAATCATGACTAAATAGCTTGCAGATGTATTTATTGATATCGATCTTACAATTTCATTTGGTGATGCTAACCAAAAGGTCAGAGCATCTGCAAAACAACTAGATGCTGCAGCCACTGTATTGTATAACATAGAGCTCGGAATATTCCTAAAAGCTTATTAAGTCTTGTCAGAATGGATTAAGTGACTTTTTATAAAGTATCTAAGGTTAGTAATAGGTAGTTACTCTTTAGTATTCATTAGTGGTTGTGAAAATCTAAGGATCTTCTGCAAACTAATACTGGTTTATTCAAGTAGCTCTGATCTCTCGTGAGTGAGAGAACGTACATAATTCAAGCCTTCTTGTTCCTATCGATCATTTACCTTTAAGTAGAGAAGATGCGACATATTTGCTGCTCATCGCTCTTATGCTATTTTTTCCTCTATAGGTTGCACAGAGATGGATTCCGTTAGAGGACAAGGAGGCATCCAGATGTTGCTAACAGCAGAACAAGAAGCTCAACAAATTGTCAACAGCGCTAGAAACTGTAAATTTTATTTCCACAATTATCATTGTACATGCATTATCTCATATGTCACGACAGCTGATTATAGGTTGAATAAGTTTCCTCACTTTATTTATTCGACTTCCGTTGTTATTTGATTACATGTTTCTCATGTCATCTGCCACAGCTCCTTTTAACCATTTGTATGTATCTTGCACAATAATCTTACATTCTTTAGCGAAGATGGCTCGCTTGAGACAGGCTAAAGAAGAAGCTGATAGGGAAGTGCAACAGTATCGCACTAATATGGAGGCTGATTACCAAAACAAACTTTCCGAGGTACCAACTATCAATATCATCAGAACTTTTTTTTTCGATGAAGAATATCATAAGAAGTTTATTCTTTTCAAAAAAGATATATAAATAAAAAGTCATATTCTTTATTGAAATGAAATTCTGAGTAGCATCATCAGTACATCACCACCATAAAATGATCTGATTAGCCTTTTCATTTCATAAATTTCTGTAGACAAGTGGGAGTTCTGGATCCAATGTAAAGCGGCTCGAGGAAGAAACAGACACGAAGATTAAGAGCTTGAAGGAATCGGCCGCTAAAGTCCAATCAGATATTGTTGGCATGGTTATGAAGTATATCACTAATGTGAAAATCTGAAGCGTGCAGGTTTGGACTGATCTTAGGTTTTTGAGGTTTATATTTCTATAACTTAAAAATCAATCTGCACTTTAATATCAAAGAAAAAAAAAAACAGCAGTCGGTGAATGCTGTTTTACCTTAATATATATGGATGCAAACAGCGCATGACCTGAAGAATTACACTTTCCATATGAATCTCTCAAGTTTTATCGAAAGAGAACTGTAAATGTTATATTAAGAATCAATTCGTAATATATATTAATGTTCTCTTGGTTGTCTTATTATCCAGTCACATTACATGAGGAGTTGGTGCTGGGAGAGTCTGGAATAATGGAGTGCATAACTATATATAGAAGACATGATTGTTTTCTAATTTCGACACTTCCTATTCGATTGGAATTTATGCTCTTACTAGACATTATCGTTATATCTTTGCAGAATTTCTTAGCTAAGAATTTGCTATAGTTCCTGTTTTAATTTTGACATTAATAATTGTAAAGTTTCAAATACCCAGAAAAAATCTGTTGGGGAAAAATAGGAGAGATTATGAGCCTCACTTGAAAACCAAGCAACTTTTCTTTCCACATACAATCTTGAGTTTCAGTCTGGAGAGGTTAGCTAACAGCAGCACTCTGAAGATCACTAACAAAGATTTAAGTGGACACCACAAATTATCTCTACGTACAGACTGACTAAAGTTGATAAACATAAGAACTTACAAAGAAAACCCCCAACAAAGCCAACCTATTCAAAGCATTGCTTGAAGATGAAGGTAGAAATCTATTCCAAGTTGTTAAGGTCCTCGTGTCATGATCCAAAGTTTCAAGAGAACCAGCCACGAAGTTTGCCATTGCCTCACGAGAATGTGGGAGAAGGTGAAGCGATAGTGTCAGCGGATGGTATCGTTGAACGTAAGTTTTTTTTTCTAGGGAACAGAAAGTTATTGATGTTAGCAATTAGGATTTTCTATGTCACTACTTTAAAACTGATGAACTTGTACTGCTACTAAGCCATCTCTGATTGTGATGTGTACACCACTAATACTCTTCAATTTCCAAAAGTTGGTTGCTGTACATTTGGGACATTATGATTGGAATGACCTGCTTTCTAATTGATACAAAGCCACAAAGGGCACAAGTGCTTATTAATCACATATGCAACGACAAGTACAGAGCCTAGCTTTTAAGTTTTAACCATTAAAAAGAAGCTGAGATAGAGACCAGTTATGAATTGGTAACAAAAACAGACGCAAAGCAAAACTATGTTTTGCTAAAATAATAGACAATAGTTTAGTTCTGCTAAAATAATAGACAATAGTTTAGTTCTGCTAAAATAATAGACAATAGTTTTACTCCTAAGTCCTAATGTTTGCGAACCAATCAAGAACCAACCAGCATTAGATTCAAATTTCTTTCAAGGATATCCTTCCGAATGTTTACATGAAATTCCAGGGGACCTTCCAGACTTGGTGGAATTGATATGCTTAGGACTCAATGCAGCAATATATATATATTCCTTAAAATACATATCCTTAACACTCAAAATCAGAAACTAAACAAACAATATCCAGAATGGATTACCTGAAACCGTTGACCATTTCGATTGAATGACAGAGCTGAAAGCCTGAAACTTGGAATTGGCGACTGATATTTTTCGAGAGGAGGTCGGCCCCTTCTTTCAAAATTTGTGGTCTTGTTAAAGGAAAAGATGTTTTGGCTGAATGAATAATTGTATTCGACTATGAGATATATATACAAAGCACCTAGTCTACATCGTCTGATTCTTCCTACAAGTTAGGATACCAGTAAGGCAAGACATCTATCACAATTACAACTGAATCAAAAGATTGATTCACACTATCCTACGGAATCACACTACTTAATACAATGTTCTTGCATATCAAGATAATATCTATACAAAGCTACAAGATATATTTTCCAACACTCCCCCTCAAGTTGGAGAGTGTATATCAATAACTCCCAACTTGCACATGAGTTGTCTAAACTTTTCTTTGCCCAAAGCTTTTGTAAAAACATCTGCCAATTGCTGTGAAGAAATCACAAATCGAGTAATAACTTCACCTTTAACAATTTTGTCCCAAATAAAATGACAGTCTATTTCAATATGTCGAGTTCTCTCATGAAACACATGATTTTTAGCAATGTGCAAAGCAGCTTGATTATCACAATGTAAAATAGCAGGACTTGTAATAGGCATATGCAAATCTGCAAATAAATAACGTAGCCAAGTAAGCTCACAGCAAGTACCTGCCATTGCTCTGTACTCAGCTTCTGCACTTGATAAAGATACAGTCATTTGCCTCTTCGGTCCTCCATGAAATTAAAGAATTTCCCAGAAATACACAATAGCTCGTAGTAGAGCGGCGGGTAATAGGACAACCCGCCTAATCAGAAGCACAGAAAGCTTTCAAATTTAAAGAGTTATTGGCATGGAGAAGTAAACCTTGACCAGGAGAAGACTTCAGGTAACAAACAACTCGAAGAGCGGCAGTCATATGTTGTAAGCGAGGTTCATGCATAAACCGGCTAAGAATATGTACTGAGTATGTGATGTCTGGTCTAGTAATGGTCAAATAAATTAGCCGACCAACCAAGCGCCGATATGCAGCAGGGTCTTTGAGTATGGAGGAATTGCTTCAGAGCATTAATAGACTCCATATTGCTTCCTGTTATCAGAATGTCATCCACATAGATTAACAAAACGGTGAGAGATGTACCATGCTTGCGGACAAACAAAGAATAGTCACCCTTGGATTGAGAGAAATCAGCAGCAAGAATAGCCTCCGTGAACTTGGAAAACCATTGACGAGAGGCCTGTTTCAGTCCGTACAACGACTTGTGAAGGCAACACACTAGATTCTCCACCTGTTGCCGAAGACCAAGAGGAGGGGACATGTAAATTTCCTCTAGTAAATCACCATTCAAGAAAGCATTATTAACATCTAATTGATGTAATGACCAGTTCATACTAGCTAGCAGCAACAGCAAGAAGGCATCCGACAATGATCATTTTTGCAGTAGGGGAAAAAATATCGTGATAATCGATACCTGCAGTTTGAGTGAAGCCCCGAGCAACAAGCCTGGCCTTATAGCGCTCCACTGAACCATCAGCCTTACGCTTGATTCGATACACCCATTTACAACTAATAGGCCATTTTCCAGGAGGTAAAGGAACCAAACTCCATGTCTGATTATCAATAAGAGCTTTAAGCTTAGAATCCATAGCCTCTTGCCATTTCGGATCAGCTGCAACAATGTCATAAGAGGTCGGTTCCTCATCCCGACTAACATTAGCAATATAATGAAGATATGTAGGAGAATACCAATTGTAGGATATGTAGTGACAAAGAAGATATTTCGTTCATAGTGTGGTGCCAGAACCACCTGCGAGCAAACGTAGTCTCTGAGACGAACATTAGCTTCTCGAGAGCGCTGAGAATGACGAAGTTGCTCAGCGGGAACAATGGGAAGAGAGTCAGGAATAGCAGAATCAATCGATGGCTGCTCGGGAGGAATATCAATCGACTCAGGTGGAGGAAGTGAAGACGACGCCGGCGGAGGAAGAGAGGACGACGCCGGCATAGGAATAGAGGACGACACCGGCGGAGGAAGAGAAGAAGACGTCGGCAAATTAGGTGACGTTGATGGTGGTGGGCGATTTTCAAAAGGAGATGAAGAGAATGTGTTCTGCGTGGAATAGGATGGACCGAGGAAAGGATCAGATTCAATAAGGAGAGGAATGGGTTGGGCCGTTGAGTATTTTTCTGGGCTTGGGCTTGTACTTGGTGCATGTTGAAACTTTTCCTCAAGAAAGATTACATCTCTCTTAGTGAAATTTTTTTTCTTCTCGATATCATAGAGCTTGTAAGCCTTCTGTCTCATGGGATAACCTAAAAAAATGCACTTGGTAGCACGAGGATAAAATTTGGAAGATGGATTGTGTATGGTTGCGAAAGCAATACACCCAAAAACCCGCATCCGAGAATAATCAGGAAGTTTTTGGTGAAGGATTTCAAAAGGTGTTTTCTTATGAAGCAACAAAGTGGGAAGACGATTGATTATATAGACGGCAGTGAGGACACATTCACCCCAAAAATCAATGGCATGTGTAGATGGGATTGAAAACGAAGGGCACGAGCTGTTTCAAGGATGTGTCGATGTTTCCGCTCGACGACACCATTTTGTTGCGGTGTATAAACACAAGAACGCTGAAAAAGAACACCTTCTTCAAGAAATTTTTTTTGTAATGAAAGGAATTCAGCCCCATTATCTGAACGAAGTTGTTGGACTCTTGTGTTGAATTAAGTGTTTACATAACTAAAAAAACGACGAAGTAGAGGTTCTGTTTCACTCTTGTGTCGCATTAAGAAAATTCATGTAAAAGTGAAAAATCATCCACAATAGTTAAGAAATAATGAGCACCAGAAAGAGAAGGGGTTTTATAACGTCCCCAAACACTATTGGAAAAAAGCTCTTAGGCGACGGAACTATTTCGTCGCCTAAGTAACAAAATTCGTCTCCTAAGTACTTAGGCAACAGAATTTCTGTCGCCTAAGTAGAGTGAGGTAGGTGTCTGGGCAACGAAAAATTGATTTCCGTCGAGTCAAAAATTACTTAGGCGACGGAACTGTTTCCGTCGCCTAAGGGGAAAGTATGTCTCCTCGTAATCAATCACAGGGCGTTGAGAAAATCTTTGCGTCACTAAACAAGACTTATATCACAATCTCGTTTTTCTCATTACGCTTCCTTACAAATACACATCTAAACAATATAGGTTAAACATGGGTAGGTGTGGGAACAACAGGCCCATAACACCTTTCTCTTAGTTAAGGAATCTAATTTGACCTGGATTGTTTCTTTTCTTTTTAGCCAATCGTCTCCTCGTTGAGATCTATCAATGAAGCAAGGTTCGACATCATCGCTCATTATAATTTAGGTGGCCACCGTAAATATAAATATATCATCGATGAAATCTCATTCCGATTCAATATCTCACTAAGTTTACCGAGATTTTCTATTCTCGGGAGTGGGTTTAAATGTTGGAGCGCCCCCCAACTTCATCTCTTCTAGGACGAACCCATAATCCAGATTAATCTCGTGAGTTGAATTGGTTTGAGATTGCGATGGCAAGAAGATTCATTTGTGTCAAGTTTACCCTCTTCTACCACAAGAAGATTCTTATGTGGTAATATGTTGTGCAAATGAGCTATATATAGATAATAGATATAAACTGGTTTGAATTTTTTATCTTTTTTCTAAATGCAAGTGAGTCATGTATATGTGGATTCATGAACTGACAAATGTGCTTGGGAAATGCATATATATATATATATATATGTCTTAATGTGTTTGAGAAATTGTTTTAGTATGAAGTTGTTTATGTATGTACCTACAAATAGTTTTAATATATAGCTAATAATTTTTTTTCTGGTTTATAGAATATGGATAAAACATGGATGAAGGCTAATAGGAGATCACTACAATTCGACTTAGGATTTAACCAGTTTCTTAAGGTTGCATTGGATAATGCTAGGAACCCCAATAATATACATTGCCCTTGCTTAAAGTGCTGTAACAACCGATTTGGTAATATATAGTTCATTAAGGATCATGTCTATTTCAATGGTATAATGGAAAATTATACTCGTTGGAAATGGCATGGAGAATGTTCTTATGCTGGCAGACATTGTTTGAGTGAGGGTTCTGAAACAGTAGAGCGGATTCCTGATTTAGGAGGAAATGAAGATGTAGGTGTGCTCAGTGATGAAGATCACGAGATTTCGCTAGACTCGAATAAGTTTATGCAGTTCGTAGAGGATGGAGATAAGCCTCTATATCCAGGTTATACCAAGTCAACCAAGATGAATGGTTTGGTACAAACATTCAATCTGAAAGCAAAACACGGATTGTCTGATTCTTGCTATACAGACATTTTAATATTGTTCCATACCCTGCTTCCTGATGGGAATGAAGTACCAGGGTCCGTCAATTTGGCTAAGAAAACTCTTTCCGCATTAGGGATGAAATACGAGAAGATTGATGCTTGCCCAAATGACTGCATCATGTATAGAGACCTGAATGTTGATGCTAAAAAATGTCCATCTTGTAATGCATCAAGGTGGAAACTAGCGAAGGACGGATCGGAGAAAGTAGGGTGCCGGCGAAGACATTATGGTACTTTCCACCCATCCCAAGGTTTAGAAGGATGTTCCAATCGACAATTTCTGCTAAGGAACTTACCTGGCATGCCAGGGGTAGAAAGAAAGATGGAATGATGAGACATCCAGCGGATTCTCCAACTTGGAAAATGGCAGACACAAATTGGCCAGATTTTGGTATAGAACATAGGAACCTTAGACTAGATTTGTCCTCAGATGGGTTTAACCCGCCATATGGTGCAGTCAGCAGCAAATACTCTTGTTGGCCAGTGATACTGATCACCTATAACCTTCCTCCATGGTTATGGATGAAGAGGAAGTACATGATGCTAACTTTGTTAATTTCGGGGCCTAAGCAGCCCGGAAATGACATTGATGTCTATTTGCAGCCTTTAGTGGATGATTTGAAAGTCTTGTGGGATGGGATTGAGCAAGTGTACGATTCTATATGAGGAAAGTACTTTAAGCTGAAAGCGGTATTGTTGTGGACTATAAACGATTTTCCCGCCTATGGGAACTTATCAGGGTGCGTTGTGAAAGGATACAATGCGTGTCCAATCTGTGTTGAACAGACCAAACCTTATCGGTTGAAACACTCGAAGAAATTGGTATATCTGAGGAATCGAAGACAACTGCCACGACATCATCCTTACCGAAAGCAAGCTTCTGCTTTTGATAACACTGTAGAAAAAGATGATGCTCCTACACCATTAACAAGAGAGGAGACATTTGCAAGAGTTCAAGATCTGCCTAAAGCAAGTGGTAAGGGAAACACTCCTGCCCCTTATAAGGGTCCTCTAGAAAATAGACCGTGCTGGAAGAAAAAGTCTGTTTTCTATGACCTTGATTATTGGAAGTTTTTTCCAGTAAGACATAATCTTGATGTCATGCACATTGAGAAGAACTGTTGTGATGCTATTTTTGGCACATTATTGAACATTTCAGGAAAGACTAAGGATGGGGTTGCTTCTAGATTGGATATGGTTGATATGGGGATATGCACTGATTTGAAGCCTATAGCTGGTGTTAAAAGAGACAAGTTGCCTTTGGCTAGTTGGAACTTGTTTGTAGATGAGAGAAAGATCGTATGCAATTCATTTTTCCATATGAAGGGTCCTTCCCGGTTTTCATCTAATATACGGAACCTGGTGTCTGTAAATGATTTATAACTTGGCAATATTAAGTCACATGATTGCCATGTTATAATGCAACTACTTCTCCTTGTTGCAATACGTACAGTTTTGGAAAAACCTGTTAGGTATGCGATTATTCGCTTCTGTCTATTCTTCAAAGCGATTTACAGTAAAGTAATCGATATTTCCATACTTAAACAAATGCAAGCAGATCTGGTCGATACCATTTGCTTGCTTGAGAAGTTTTTTCCACCGTCATTCTTTGATATAATGATTCACCTAACAGTCCATCTTGTTAGAGAAGTGGAGTTGTGTGGTCCGGTGTTTTTTAGTGGATGTACCCCTTTGAGAGGTACATGAAAGTGTTCAAAGGAATGGTGCATAATCGAACATTTCCTGAGGGTTGCATCGCAGAGTGTTACATTGTTGAAGAAGCAGTTGAATTTTTGGAGGAACGTATGCTTCCTGAAGATGCTACCACTGTTGGGATCCCTAAAAGTAGCAGACCTGGACAGTTAAATGGCTGCAAGCGCTTATCAGCTCTAAAATCGTCACGGCTAATGGGAAACTACTGGATATTGCTCATCTATGTATATTGCAGAACTGTGAAGATGTGCAACCATATTTCAAGTAAGTAATTTTACTTTAATATGATTTTCTGTCCAAGTATTGTATTCAAACAACTGATTTGCTTTATTTTCCTCAAATGCAGGGAGCATATGGAGTTTTTAGAGTTAAGTTTCCCATACAACATAAATAATCCTAAGTGGATGAAGGATAAACAGAACCAGACATTTCCTGATTGGTTCAAGAAGAGGGTAAGCAGCTTATTTCTTTGACTTTAGAATTATTAAATTCTTTGGTATCCTATTGTGTGGTGTCTATTTTAACGCATAGGGTTATTTCAGGTTGCAAATGAAATTAGAATTACCGATAATGAAGTTCCTGAAACCATTAGGTGGCTGGCTCGTGGACCAAATAAGGAGGTTCCTACTTTCCACGGTTACCACGTGAATGGGGTTGATTTTAACACTATGGAGCGGGACAGTAAGAGATCAGTTCAAAACAGTGGCGTCTTTTTGGTTGCCAATGCAATGCAAATTCCTAGTGCAAAGGATAAAAGGCCTACAACTGTGGACATGGACTTTTACGGCCGGATCCAACAGATTTGGGAGGTAGACTACTACAAGTTTAGGGTACCAATATTCTTGTGTGATTGGGTGGAGTCATCTAGGGGTGTCAAAGTGGACGAACTTGGGTATACTTTGGTTAAACTAGACAGGATATGGCATTTAAATGATCCATTTGTCTTGGCTACCCATTTGAAACAAATTGTTTACATAGAAGACCCCCTTGATGTTGAATGGTCAGTGGTAGTAAGGGGCCCGGATAAAGACTTAAAAGGTGGTGGTGGTGATGATGATGATGATGAAGTTGCTGCTGCTGATGATGATTATTACGATGAGGATGACAATATTGTAGTGGAGCAGCATCCATATATTCCCATAATGCCACCAGTTGAGAGCTTTGACAATGTAGTTGGTGATGAGCCTAGCTCATACGCTAGACTAGGAGATGAAGGAACCTGGGTTGATAAGTGACATTATGGTTGACATTTGTAGTTAGACTTTGACATTATGATTATATGATCCATTTAGCTATTTTTTTTTCTGTATTTAGCGGGATGATCATATATTTGTAGTTGGTGCATGTTTAATTTGTAGTTGTATTGGATTCTAGATTTATGTATTCATTTCATATTTAACTATTGGTTGCGTTATATGTTATTTGACTTTGCTTGAACTCTTACATATAAATTCATGTTTTATAACGGTTAAAATGTAACTAACTATTTTTTGTTTATTTATTTCAGATAAAAGATGAGACCGTCTACTTCAGCAACTGAACGTGCGAGAGCCGTAGCATTAAGAATGAAGGCTGTGGCTATGAAAAGATCAAGATCTAAGTATGCATCCCCCGTTACGTACTCATCCCAACATCCATCCCCCGTTAAGACTGCATCAAAGGCTGCCTCCCCAAAGAAGCATATGAGTCCCTCCCCGAAGAAGCGTAAAGCTGGATCAGATGCTGCCTCCCTGAAGAAGCATAAGGGTGGATCAAGAACAAGAAAAATTGCCTCCCCAAAGAAGCGTACATCAAGGAGGCTGAATGTGACCAAGTCTGTGAGCAAGTCATCAAACAATTCTCAACAAGCTCAAAGTGATGATGCTGCTCAAGAGGAGGAAAACTTAACCGGTGGGTTGAAGCTGCTCAAGCGTGGAATGGTAACCATGGCTCAGGTTACCACCATAGTTATCCGTGGACAGAGGATAGTCGTCCAATTAACTGCAAAGGGTGAACCAATTGGTAAGGAGGCAGGAAACATGCAGTCCTTCATTGGAGTATTGGCACGTACAAAGATCCTAATCTCAATCCCTGATTAGAGAGACGTAGATGAGGATGAAAAGTAGAAGATTTGGGAATCTGTACAGGTAATTGACTAGTTGTATTTATATATGTTTGCTAACTTCAAATGAGTAGTTCAATTTTTTAAGTGTGTTACTTACAACAAAAGTCGTGTTTGTGTAGGAAGCATTTGTTGTGCCTAAAAAGCTTAGGAAGAGTGTAATTGCATCTGCAGCAACTAAATGAAGAGATTTCAAAAGCAGGTTGACGTCAAAGTACATCATGCGTTACATGAATGATGTGGATCTCCTAGAATTTCCTCCAGACGATTACCGATTCATAACAAAGGATGTTTGGCAAGAGTTTGTCGCCGATAGGCTTTCAGCTGGCTTTCAGGTTTGTGGGTGTAGGTCTTAGTTATTTTGGTTTTGGCATGTCTAATTTTGTTGAAGTATCAGTTGAGCGGTTATGTTGGTTTAAGCTTGGCTTAATTTGCAGGAACTACGCAATGAACAAGTTGAAAAGCGAAAGAAAAACAAATACAATCATCATCTGTCACGCAAAGGATATCGTGGAATGAGGGCAGAAATGGTTAGTTTTATTTGATAAACTCACTAAATTTATCGAAAAGAGTTCAGTTTCAAATGCTTCTTGTTTTTTACTTACTATGTGTTTATCTGTCTTAGGCTGCAACTTTGTCCCCAGAAGAACTTGAGGAACTCGGTAGATACATCTACTGGATCAAGGCAAGGCAAGACAAAGATGAGAAATTCTTAGATGTTGTAGTGGAGGAAGCAGTTGAACGAATTGTACGTATTTATAAGACAACAAGGTAATTAGAATTTACACCATGACAAGTACATTGATTTCATTGTTATCAGCAGTTTAATTTAAATTTCGACTGGTTGGTGTAGGTGAACCTACAGAAGATGGAGGCTGAAGGGAAATTCAAGTCACAAGGGATGAAGGATGTGTTAAATGAAGCATTGGGTAATCCGGAGCATAAAGGTAGGGTTAGAGGGGTTGGTGGAAATGTGAAGCCTGAGATTTATTTCGACTTGCCAAGGCAACAAAGGGGGAGGAAGAAGGTGTTGGAGAAGGAGAGAGAGAGAGAGAGTCTATTTGCTAAAGAAAAAGCAAAGTGGGAGGAGGAAATGAAGAAAAAACAGGCTGAAGTACTTGCTGAGGCTGAAGCTAAGTGGGAGAAGAAGTTTGCGATGCTAGAAGCAAAGCTTGAAGGAAAGTTATTGGCTTCTGAATCCCCACAAACTGTTACAGTAGTTAATAATGACCTTGGTTCAAGACAAGGGAGTTGTTCTAGGCCTTGGGAGCGGGGTAACCATCCTGGTTGTCAAGCTGTGAAGAAGAGGTTGGTTTTAGGCGGCTGCACTAATGGTAAAGATGCTGCTGAGGAAAAGCTGCAGCCTGCTGATGGTAAAGAGGTTGTTTTGGAAAATGAGCAGCCCCTTGATGGTAAAGAAGCTGTTTTGGAAAATGAGCAGCCCCCTGATTGAAGGGATGGGTCGATATTGGAAGATGTCTTTGCACCAAAGGAATCAACTAATGCTGAAGGGGTAAATATTAAACTTGACTGTTTCATTTGAGATTGATATAGTTTTTAGGATATATAACTGTATACTATTAATTTGTTAATGGTGTAGGTTCAAAAAGGTCAGCTTGATTGCAAATTGGCCATTGACATGGTGGAAAAAATTGTAGCTTTTGGACGTATTGTTGATGGAGACCTTGATCCAAACAAGCAAACAATCCATGGCGTTCCTTTGGGAGCTGAAAATGTTCGAGTCTCTATTGTTGTTCCAATCATTGGTCATCATTTGCTACCGTATCCTATAAAAGATGAGATAATGACTGTGAAGGATGCTCTTGGGTCTATTGTTGCTTGGCCAAGGAATCTCGTTATTGAGGCTGCAATTGACATGAAGGTAGTCCTTAACTGCTTCTAGTTGTTTATGATAATTTTAGAAATATGGTTTAATCATACTTCTTGCTTAATAAAGTTTTATAAGACAAATATGCAGGACAAAACAAAACCAAAGACTATAGTTACTATGAGGAGACGGACGAGACAACAAGCATCGCCAAAGGATCTTGATGATGAAGATTTGGAACACCTGCCACCGAATCTCCTGCGACAATTACTGACCTTGTGCACTTGGGCAAATACTGAATTACGTAATAGAGCCACCATCTTCACAACTTTTCCTGTTGAAATATTTGGTCATCCAACAAAGGCAGTTATCTTTAGAAAGGGTTCATGCCACGACACATATGACAGAACTAACATCCAGCTGCATCATATTTTACATTAGGTAATTAATGTAACACATTAGAACATAGTTGTTAAATTTTTTAACATGTTTCTTATTTGCTATTTCTAAGTCTGCTTTCATGTTGTCAATATATATATATCTATGTAGCTACCTCAATGAGGTTATGAAGAAGTCCCAGATGACTGATATGGTTGGCTTCGTCGACCCCAATCACACTGGTGCACTTGGATGTGGAACTCCAACTGAACGCTCTAAGAATTTAATGAATCGTTTCAAAGATGGGACCAACGACCAGATTTATTTGGTGCCTCATAACTCAGGGTATGCATTAGATATGTAATGGAAAAATATATACATGTATAAACTGCTTTATGAGACTGATACATTTTGTTTTGTTTGTGGCATATATACAGTAATCATTGGATCTTATCGGTAGTGGATCCGCACCGAAAGAAGGTTTACTGGTTGGATCCGTTAAAGAGGCGACTATCAGCTACTAGTGAATGACAAGATGTTGTGGACAAGTAAGTTTTGTGGACTATAAAAATCCCTTTTAATTTTTTGTGAAATGATGTTGTGGACAATATATATACATGATATCCATGAGTTCTTTAGTCTAAAATGATGAGTGTCCGAGTTGTTAGTTTTTGGTTATGAATGAGATACTACAGAATGAATATATATGTGCCTAAGCTGTCAACTCTGCGTTATATGTATGAGATATTATAGGCCAAATAACTTATAGATCAATTCGCTACGTTTTCACCTTATGCTGTTAAACCTGATCAGAGAAACCACTACCACCTTTCAAGTCTTTTTTCATCCAATTCTCCTATCTTGTAGACTCTTTTCTCCAAAACAGTTAAACCTAATCCATTTACATATGTTTTATGTTCTGTTGGCAATCTTGAAGTGGCATCAAGTTCTACTATGCACAGAAGATGAAGAAATCTTCAAGAGTTTCAGTTCAATGGATCCCCCTTCTTGTAAGTGTTGTAACATGTTCCATATGATTCTCAATCAAGCTTTGCACACTAACTGATTCTAATTTGTGATGATTATTTTTTGCAGGGCATTCCAGAGCAAAAAGATGGAAAGACTTGTGCATATTTGGTCATGCGTTACATGAAGGATATTATTGCAGACAAGGATTTGGAGTTTTCTACTACTGTATGTGCTTTTGATGCTAAAGTATTTATATTAATTAGACATCATTTACATGTTTGACTTGAAGTTTTTCGTACCATAAGTTTAGTGGTTGCTTTATATTTGCAGTGGAAAACTAAGCAGGGTCTGCGATACACACCGGAGCAAATTGATAAAGTTCGGGCTGAATGGGCAAAACAAGGTTTTGATGTTTAAGGTTTAGGGTATGTAACTAACATTGTTAGGAGCAGACTCGTTGATTTTTTGTGCAAGTTGAACTCATTGTATAAGCATTCATATATAGGGCTGCTAGTTAGGTAGGCAGTTTTCAACTAACAATATATGATCGACTTTTGGTTTTTATATATGATCGATCATTTTAGCACTCTAGCTAGCTAGCATGTTAGTTACTTTGTAACTAGGTTTCGGATACCTATTTTAGCTAGCTTGTTGTAAACAATACAGAACTAGCTGTGATCACTAGCTGTGGCTTTTGTTGTGAACAATATGGAACTAGCTGTGGTTCTACTGTGATTTGAAGGATGATGTTGAATTGCTTACCATGATGATATTATATATGTGGCTTTAATTTGTTGGTTGTTAGGTTTTCTTGTATGGTTTTTTGTGCTCATGAATAGGTTTATATAAATACAATTTGAAAGAAAGGTCTATATGTAATATCAGCATCACAGATGACAGCTGAAACCAAATCAAATTTGTTGTCGTCATACAGAAGAAGAGTCGATCATAATGTGTCAATGTTCACAACATCAGACAACATAGTATTGTCGTTCATAACAAATCAAACGATAGACAAAATAATTTGTTACACAATTAATCGACATATAATTGTCTTTTGATATTGATACGAACGATAGACTAGTAAACACATCTGTCGTATTAATGTATACAAAAAAGAGCTATTTGTCGTCTGAATCGTCAAACCCCACAAACTAAATATTTATACGACAAAAATGTGACTTATGATCTGATCTCAAACAGGAGATATGTGCAAAGTTTTGAGGTTTTAAACTATTATAACAACAGAAAAACATAGTAGTACTAGAATACATACGACAGATAAATTAAGAGGCTAGATAAAAAAGTCATTTCAACGTCATATAAGTGACGTTAAAATAAATTAGAGACAACAGACGAATGCAATTATTTGCTGATTAATTCTTCTTTCAACGACAAGGAACTGTCGTTGTAACGATTTCTAACGACAGATTCATTTTTTGTGTTATGAACCTGTATTCATAAAGACGACATACAGTATGTCGTATAACCTTCCTCAGACAACAGATTATGCATGTCGACTGAATCGTTATCAAATGACAGCTCGATAGACGACACGTAAAAAAGTAATCAGACAACGGTCATTGCCGGTCGTCTGAAGGCAAAATTAGCGTAGTGGATGTGTGGACTGAAAAAGAAACCAAGTGAGAAAGTATGAAATTATCTGTAATAATGCAATGTTGTGCAGAAGGTAGTACAATGCTAGTCACCACGCGAAAACAAGAGGTTGCTAAAATGATGAGAGCAACCAGTAATATGGTCCATTTAGACAAGTTGAGTGATAGGTATTGTCTAGCATTGTTCAACAGTATCGCATTTTTAGATAGGGAAGTAGATGAGTCTAGTGAGTTTGGAGTCATTGGTGAGAGAATTGTGAATAAGTGTAAAGGTCTGCCTCTTGCCGTAAAGACTCTAGGCAGTCTATTGTGGCATAAGAAAACAATAAGGAAATGGCGGGATGTTCTAGATAGTAGGATATGGGAATTAGAAGTAATTGAGGTTCAAGTGTTCAGACCACTACTTCTAAGTTATTATGATTTGGCCTCAGAAGCCAAAATATGTCTTTTGTATTGTGGTATATTTCTTAAAGATTACAAGTTAATAAAAGATAGGCTGATTGAGCTTTGCATATCACAAAATTATCTTTATTCAAAGGACAATCAAGACAAGAGAAGAAAATGTGAAAATTATTTTGAGAGGGTCTAATAATGCGGTATTTCTTTCAAGATTTTGAGAAAGATGAGATTGGAAATATTATAGGGTGCAAAATGCATGACTTTGTGCAATATCTTAGCAAAAAAGAATGCATTCATACCCAAATTGTAGCTGTTGAGGGTGGTGATGATGATCAAAGAATAGAGTTACTGGGTGATAAGGTTCGTCATTTGACCTTAACAAGTTTACCTAAAGGCCAGCTTTTATTTCCTACTTCTTTTGATAATTGCAAAAGTGTACGTACCCTTTGTGCCCTAGGCTTAGGAATTACAACCATAAGCCCCGCTTCAGTTTTGCAAATGAAATGCCTTAGGACATTGAACTTAACTAATAACTCCCTCAATGAACTTCCTAAAGAGATTGGTGAATTGATTCATTTGAGATATATGGATTTGTCTTTCAATAATGATCTGAGAGAAATACCGGATCCTGTGTGTGATTTATACAATCTACAAACTCTGGCCCTGATTTGGTGTAGTAAGCTTGAGAAACTACCCAAGGTAATGGGAAAGTTGATTAATTTGAAGCATCTATATGTTTGGGGTTGTTTAAAGCTGAGGTACTTGCCTAAAGGCATTAGGAGTTTGAAGAGTCTGCAAGTACTATAGACTGCTTTTATGTATGTGAGGGTGAGGATGAAGCATTGAAGTTAAGACATCTCGGAATCATGGAACAACTTCATGGGAGCCTTTGGATAGACAGGGTGGGGAGTAGTGCAAAAGATGATGCTAGTGAGATTGAGAAAGCACAGTTGGGGAAGAAGAAGCACCTCCGTAGTTTGAGAGTAAGATTCCAGGAAGAAGATGGAGAGCAGAGAAAAGGTAATGACGAAATCGTGAAAGCATTGCTGCAAGCAAATGAAAATTTGGAACGTTTATTCATTTTCAACTGCCACAGCACAATCGAGTCTCTCTATCGAATAAAGTCCTTACAGAATTTGAGACATGTTAATCTTTATGATTGGAGATTTTGTGAAGTTTTGCCTCCTCTTGGAAAATTGCCATCGCTTGAAGTTTTGGAAATTCAGAAGATGGATATTGTGAAAAAGGTGGGAGATGAATTTCTTGGAATAGAAAAACAAGAATCTGAAACTCTCTCTGCAGGAATTCTATTCCCTAAACTTCAACTCTCTTTTTGGGGCATGTTCAAATGGGAAGAGTGGGAAGGAATCACAAAGGATTCATCTGAAATCATAATATTAATGCCACGCCTTTCTTCCTTGGAATTTTGGGCGTGCTCACAGCTCAAAGCACTGCCAGACTTCCTCTACAAGATAACAGCACTTCGTAACTTGACAATCGAGTATTGTCCAATTCTCAGACGAGAATAAGAAGAAGGCGTAGGGAAGGAGTGGCACAACATTTCTCACATCCCAAATGTCAGATTTAAAAATTAAGGCTGATGGCTCGCTGCCAAATACAATTCTCCATGCAACTCGAGGTATCAATCGATCACCAAACGCATATTCTGAATGAATGTTTACAATATTTAGTTATTTACTTTGAACTTTATTTTCTTTTAATCTTTACATGTACATTCACCAATCCAACATGATGAACATATGAAATATTCCTATGCAGGATGAATTTTCAAGCTGTTGCTCCTTATAGTAATTTGACTAAAGTGGCTCGCTCCTTCATCCTCACACGTATATCTATATCTCCTTTTTTTTTTTCTTATCCTACTTTCGGCATTTCTTTTTCTTTTCTGTTTCTCATTTACCTTGGAATTTTAATAATCTCGATCTGTTTGTTCGCAGAAAATTAATAATTTTTTTTTCAACGAGGATGTGTTCCATCTATTTACTTGGCGTGCTTCTGAGTTCTGACTCATAGGCTTTCATGTCCTCTGATAGTCTGATGGATGCACACTGGAGTCAGGTTCGGAATTGAATCCATTGTTTTGAAATACTTATTCGGCAATGTCCATAACGAAACATAAATCATTTTGAAAAGTTTTGTTGTGTTCTCACTTTAAGAGTGGTTTATAGGTTCGTCATGAGGAACTTCGCAAAGGCCAACACCAGGATAGGTTTGTTAGCTAGATACACTTGAGGACTGCATTGAAACTTCTGCCTTCTAGGACTCAGAATGTCATTGTACTTTTCAAGCTGATGAAGCTCTCTAGATAGGTATGCTAGCTAGATACACCTCAAATACTTTTTCAATCTCTCCATGCATTAAATCAAATCACATTGTCTTTCACCATAAAGGAAATTTGGAATGGATTTATTGAAGTGGCCTTAACGATCAGCATGTTCAATGATCCAATGCCATACTTTAAAGGCTTCAATTTTAAGCACTTGTAGTTGTCAACTAAATTATCTATTTTTTTTAGGTTTGACAACCAATTTCCATGGCGTATATATATGGATTTTCTTCTCTTAGGCTGAAGCTTAATGGACGCAGATGCATATGCTGAAAAAGGTAGTCTTGAAGAGTGAAAATTTTGTGTTTTGTCTCCTCTTGGAATATTGCTGTCACTTGAAATTATTGAAATATGCTTCTGAACAAAGAAGTCAGATGTCGTCTCCCAAAGCAACTATAGTCCCCTGATTGAAACATCTTACTTTGCGCTAGTTAGACCATTGGAAAGATCGGAAGGAATGATGGGGAGCAAGGGGAAGGGAAAGTAGTTCTTCTGAACAGGTATCACCAAATACCTTGCCAGTGTGGGCAAACCCAGAGCTAAAACAATTGCCAGACTTCCGATAGAAGATAACAGCATTGCATCTGGAGATCAAGGGGTACGGTGTCCATTTCTTACATCACAAACATCACGATTGTGAGACTTCCTGCCCATAAGCAAATCTCCATGGAACTGAACAGGTATCATCACCAAATACAAATTCTGAATATCTTCACATTTCGTATGAATTTAGTTTAGCTCATAGAGTACTAGTCCTTGACTCGTTGTTGTTGTTGAGTGGTAAGTTGTTTTATTCCTTCTAGTTGTTGCTGTCAAGTCTGTTTGATACTTCGATATTCGTTTCTGTTATGTAGGTTACTGAAAGTTCTGATGCCTCAATATTGTTAATGTGTTTAAAACCGGTACTGATTGCTAGCTAGGTGGCATTAGCTGTTGTGCCTTATCCTGCTATTCTCTTCATCCGATCAGATCTTAAAGTTTTTGTATGGTATATTGATGTTTCTATTTCTTACTGGTCATCTCTTATGTTTTTACTACTCATGATCGATACAACGATATGTATATAAACATTCGAGTGTTGTACAGTTCTACTGAACTGCTCCACTTACATGTATTGGTTACTTGCTTGTGGAACAACTAAAGGATCAGTATGTACTATCTCCTTAAGTCCTTGATGTACATTTAGCTGAACTAATTCTAGGCAGGATGGATTGTTAAGCGGTGGTATATACACACCGTATAAGAAACTTGGTAGACATTTTTGACTCGTTGAAGTGTCTCTTACCTAAATCTAGCTAGGTAAATGTTAACAGCTTCTCAAGTCATCCAAATATAATGCTCCCAATGTGTTTGTAATGGTTTCACCATTTTGGATAATCAAATAGTTATCAACGAAATTACAAGGAAAAAAAAAAGTTAACAACGAAGCTGGAATTTTGCAGGGTCGTTACTCAAATCTATTGTGATACTGTAATTGTCGAATTGACACTGTACGTCTACACTTTTTTAAAAATAAGGTTTTTGTAATGGATTCAGCTTCTCTGCTTGGACTAAGCAGTGCTTGGATCTGCTTGAAATCACTCTTACATTGACATGTCACATATAGGTGATCTAATGGACTATTAAAGAACTCAAAACACAAGTCGTACACCCACACAGAGAATATATATATATATATATATATATATATATATATATATCTCTCTCTCTCTCTCTCTCTCCTTGGTCCAGGAGTCTATCTGTGGATTTGACACCCGGTGGCAGGTGGTGATCGTACGACGCCGACAAGAGCAAAGATTGACCAAGTTTTCGACTTCGTCGACGGGAAAAAGAGCCACAAGCTGGTGGTGCTACGTCACAAGGGATCTGGGGTCATCGAGATCCTGTATTTCGTACATGGCCTTTTTATACCAAATTAGTTTCGATTCTGAATTTGGTTTGATGCTGAAGGAAATGGTACCGCCATGTACTTAATACTCAATAAAAAGGGCTGGGTTGCATCACTTGCATGCTGGTGATCTGATTTGGGTTTTGGTTTAATTGTATTTGGGTGGGGTGTTGCTTAGTTCTTATCGGACTTGGAAGCTCAAAAGCAGATGATGATGCTTTGATTATGATTATTATTTGATTCATTTCCATACACATACAAATCATGAATCTGGAACCATAAAAGAGAATTGTGAATGATTCGGTGTGACAGTTGCAAGAATTGTGCTGTGAAGTTCTTTGAAAATTATCCATTGGATTGATGGTAAATGACGTGTCAGCATATGAGTGATTCCAAGTAGATCCAAGCACTACATACCCCAAGCAAAGAAGCCAGGTCCTTTGGTAACCTAGCTAAATGGAAAAGGTTAATTTGATTACTCATGAAATTTTTGGCCACAGCTGTTTTTTTTTTCTTTGGAGAATTTTTGGACATCTGTTTATGAATAAAAGAATAGTCGGAATCCAAGTAACTAAATTAGGGCACCATTCTGTTTTTTTTTTTATTTCCGGAAGGAGTTTTGCATGCAAAGATAGAGTTGCAATTCTTAACCGCCTAGCTAAGGTTATTCCATTTCATCTTCTGATAGGGTTTCCTAATTCTGGTCGTACTTGCCTTCCATTAATCAAATGGTTAAAGCCTGGCCTATATAAGAAGTTGCCTCGATCGCCATTGGTAACAATGTCTTCTAACCTAAACCTAGGGAAAGATATAGAGAACACAGAGCGATCGACCAGAAAGATATCGATGGGTCCTCCAAGAAGAACTGAAATCAAGAAGATTGAAGATCTGAGTGCCAGGCAAGTCACTTTCTCCAAACGCCGTAACGGGTTGTTCCGCAAGGCTAAAAGATGGTCAGTTTCTTATGACGCAGAAGTGACCGTGATAGTTTTCTCCAACACCGGAAAGCTGTATCAGTTCTCAAGCACCAGCATGGAGCACACTCTTTTAAGATACAACAACAAGGGTGTTGTCTCCCCAGATGAGAAGCGCCAACACGAAGCAGCTGCAAAACCTGAAACCCTAAATGCAGCAGTGATACTGCAGGAGCAAATCGCATCCCTGAAATCGGACTGCTCGCGAATGAGGGGTAGGGAGTTGGATGGCTTGAGTTTGAAAGAGCTGGATGAGCTTGAGAAAGAACTCAACCAAGGAATATTATCTATAACAAAAAGGAAGGATGAAGTGCTTTTGGAGGACTTTTACAGCTCTAAATCAAAAGAAGAACAGATTATGGAGATGTTGAGTGCGAATAACTACCGCAAACCCACATCTGTCCTTGAATTATTTAGTAATTCTCTTCCTTTGGATAGGAGCAGGTTCTTCTATGCTTCAAGCTCAAACGACATTGCCAGTTGCAGTGAATCGGAAGGAAGCGATAAACATAAAGATTTATCTTTGCCATTGTCATTGTCATTATAGGAAGGGACTGAGACGGGAAATTACTTAAGAGCAGGAAATAGGATATATGTTCTTGTTAATACTATGTCTGTGCAGGTTAAGCCACCGTGTTGATTTGGCTAGAGATCTATATAATGCATACGCACATAAAGATCATCAATAAACATGAATCTGAGTCTTTTTATTATTTGATTAGTATTTGAATTAAGGAAAGAATGTTCTTTGTGACCTAACCCATGAAAATAACCCTTTTGTTCCCAGTTATCGGAGCACTATAGTAGGTACATGCATTTTGGATATAAGATTTGGTCTCGTTTGTACCATTGAAATCTTCTCTATATGGCATATCCGTATCGCTAACTAGTGTCATTATCAAAACCGCCATTCTTTGCACCTACCTAGATCATGAAAATGCATGTAACAAAATTCCACAGTTTGAATTCGATCAAATTTTAGGGTTGGTCTACAAATCGATTGTATGACTTATCTACCATTTCATTAATTAGAACTTGAACTTATAGGGTTTTCGCCTTTTTGGTACCCAAATAAAAGTGTCCCGGCCCTAACTAGGAATCAAAGAACTTGTATAAATGTTTTGGCCACGATCCTCAGCAGGGGTAGAGAGGTAACTTGTGCTACCAAAAGTAAATTAGGGTTTGCAGGGCGTGCCACCGCGCGGACGCGGAACGAGAACGGTGCGCGTTCTTAACTTCTAATCAGGCGAAGTAGAGCTCCGGTGTCACCTCGCGGGCGAGGAATTACGAGCAAACTATCTAGTCACCCGTGAATCGATACTCACTATTGGGGTGAGCAGAGCAACAATTGGAAAAGAGAGGCGAGTCCAGACGGGCTCTTAGATCTAAGGCGAGGTGCACTTAGAACCACCACAAGAATATGGAGCAAAGACCACACAAGAAGTGTAGCCTTTAGAGGTGTTGCATTCTTCATTATGTGTGGCAAGTGTGGGTTAATGTGAAGATGAGGGGAAAATTGCCACACAAGAGTGGATTGCTACCCCTCTAAAGGCCACACTCTTTGTGTGGTCTTTGCTCCATATTCTTGTGGTGAACTTAGGGTTTCGAGGATGCTCGAAGATTTGCAGTTGTATTTTGTATGATTGATTGTGTCTCCTGTTTGCTATGTCGAGCTTCCTTATATAGCGATCCGCAAGCAATTCGCAGAGACCTAATCACAACCATTTCGGACTCAGCAATTAGAATTCCACAAGGATACGACCAGCTCACGAGCCGCGCGATCCATGCAACAACGTCGCGAACCGGGGAACTTCGTCTCCTGGTTCCACCAAGCCCGCTCTCACACAAATATCCGGGTCGAGGAATGGCCCAGCGTCACCGCGGAGGACCGGGCATAGTATGCGGCCCGCCTCCAGACCGACCAAGCGATCTGGGAAGCAACTGGCATCAGCGAAGCCATTGCCTTGAGCTTCTCACTGCCTCCTCACGCTGATCGAGCACCCATCGCTGCCGCGGCCTGCTTATGGAACAGTGCCACCAACACCTTCGATTTCCCCTTCGGGCAAATGGGCATTTCTCTGCTGGACATCCTTGCCATCACCGGGCTGCCGATTCATGCAAAGCCATATGCGCCAGGCGACTTTGCATCGACCGAGTTTACGCACTCCTGCAACCTGGGGGCCCGCCGCACCTTGAAAGGCTCGTATGGAGTATGGAGGAAGTTCTACATCGGCCATGCAGAACAACACGAAGGAGGTATCGCTTTCCTTGAGTATTGGCTTGATAAATTCATATTCTGCGGCAGTGCTCACAAGCCTACAGGGAAATGGATAAAGTTGGCCGAGGCACTCTACAATGGGATCGAAGTAGGGCTAGGGCAGCTCGTACTGGGCGCGCTCTACCGGACCCTGCACATGCTGTCCCTAAGACCCTTCGATCTCTCTGTTGGCCCTCTGTGGATCCTGGATTTATGGACGCAGCTGTACTTCCCACTCTTCCGACGAGCCCTGCTGGAATTCCTGCCCGAGGACCAACTGCTTGGCTTCGTGGTATGCAGGAACGCTGCGAACCGGACTCCCCTGTCCTTCTTCGCCAGCCTCTCCATCCTGTACAACCAACTCGAACCGCCTCCTACCATAGATATGATGGTTCGCCGGTGCCATCCTGAAGTCTTATCAACGGGCTTCTTCCCTCGCTCTGATTCGGACTCTGACGCCAAGACCGTCTTCATGATAGCATCCTCATGCTGCGACCTTCAGCTCGCCGAGGACGAACAAGGCTTCGAGCTGTATGCCCCCAACCACTTCGCCAGACAACTCGGCTTCTTTCAAGGGATCCCCTATCCACTTTTCCATTCGGTGAACAAGTACACCTCCTGGAGGAAGATTGGCGAGTCCGACCGGGTCACCCCGCTGCAGAACATTTTCCCTCTCACTCCTGACTTGCTGGAGATTGGGCCTTCGCTGGGTGTTGACCCCGCCTATCTCTCTTGGTGGCGATCCTTGTCCGACAACTATTAGGGGTTCCCAGATGATGCTGTCTTCGCCGCCATCTTTTATCCTCTATACGACACTCTGGGTGAGTCAGACCACGTCATTCTTGACGCCCAACGCGATCGTGCAGAGAGGGGTTCAAGGGCTGCGACGGGAACTAGGCTTGCGCTCCCACCAATTCCTGCTACTCGCCGCTCGACGGGGATCGTCATTCGAGAACGCGATCCCGCACCTGAGGTATGTCACTAACTATGTAAATTCCATACCGCCTTTACCACCTCGACAAAATGCTTCTTCCTAACTCTCCTGTCTACCTTTACAGTCTGCCCCCCGCCGGAGAACTATCAGAAGACCTGAGGGTGTCGGAGACAAAGGAAAAGCACCTGCCCAAGAGGAACCCGCGGCGGACCATGACGGTGAGACTGCTCCCGTCGTTCCCCAGCCAACGAGCGGCGAAAGCTCACGGAAGCGTCCTATCGAGGACGAAGAAGAGCTGTTAGAGGATGAACGATATCGGCGAGAGCACGCCTTGGTAAGCGACCCTTCTTTGAACCAAACTTCTTAAAGCCAACAAACGATTTGCTAACCTTGCCTTTGACAGGTTCGCCGCCGCATCCGACCTCGCCTCGCTGTCATTAAAGGAGCAACAACGATAGTTGAAGTCCCAGCCCCGGAACCAAACGTCGGGGATCAAACCATGGCCACCGAGGAAGTCGCCGTGCAACCCCCTTCTCCAACCGACGCTCCAGGCGAAACTGGCCCAACTCCAGAGCCTATCTCGGCTCCTACTCAAGATGAAAATCTCGGCCAGTCCACCCGGCTTTCTGACTTTGCTGCCCCTTCAGCGGTTCTGCCAAAGGACTTCCAACCGGTGCTTGAGCTCTCTCCTCTGCAACCAGACCCAGCGGCTCAGACCACCGAAGAAACGATAGAACCGATAGTCCTTACTCGGTCTGAGGTCCCACCGCCCGTTCTAGAGATTGAGGCAGTTGCTGAGGTTGAACCAACCACTCCGGCCCCAACGAGAATATCTGGCGAGGCGACTTCTTCTTTGGCTACCCGGACCGCTCGTCTTCGGGCCCGGACTACCCCGCCTGCCGATCCAGAGCCCATTCGCCTAGCCCGGGCTTTCTTTCACGGGCTACTGCGCCAAGGTCCCCGCATAAACGTATTCGACTTGGTGGGGCGCGCCCGCGAGGCCCATGAAGCTCTGATTCGGCACCTCGCTGGCAACAACCCTGCTCTAGACCATGTGTTGGAACTCACTGATGCTGTCGAGCTGCAGGCTCGCCGAGTTCAAGACATCGGTGCCTAGTCAGCTGCTCACGAGCAAGTCCGCCAAGCCTTAGACAATCAGATGGCAGCCCTTTTAGCCGAGCTTGGTGACGCTGAAATCCCTGAGGCATCGTCAGAGAACCCATGCACTGTCTATGCTCGGCAAGTGGAGGCCCTGGAGGCTCAGATAGCGGAGCTGCAAGCTCAGCTTGCTCAAGCTAGCCAGAACTTGGCCCGAGCTGAAGAAGTAGAAACCCGCGTGCAGGCCGCGGAAGAGACCCAGGAAGCTTTGGACTCGGCTATTGCTGCTGCCGACGAAGCCCAAGCCCAGGCGGATGTTGAAGAGTTGGCCTTAGAAGGCCTTCTCATAGATTTGTATAGGGCTTCTAGGCGGGTTTAGGCCCGATCAGTGCTTTGCCCCTTTTGTATGAACCTTTATAATAATATTATTATTAAATCAAATCTTTCCCGCTCTTGTCAAATGTTGTGTAAGAACTGCCAGGAAAAAATCTTCTTCTAAGATTTGGTGGGGGTTTCCAATGCAACTACTCGTTTGGAACGCGGGTAGTCATTATGGAACAACGCGTCCAACCTTATCTCCAAAGCTCATATCTCGGATCAAATCGCTGCATGGAGGACATCTGTTGAAAGGAAAATCACCCTTTTCGCCTATAAAAAGAAACGCTTGGCCGGGGCGAAGAATCAGTTAAGTTTTTGCCCCCTTGCCATGGGTTCTTATACCCTTCTGTACATCCTTTTGTCCCTGCTTAAAGCAAAGCCCCCAACTCACATTTTCACTCTTCGTTCTTGCTGATTCTGAAAATCTACTCTCAGGCCGGGAGTGATTCTGAAAATCTACTCTCAGGTCAAGCCTTTGTTTGGACAAACTAATGGTTGGGTACCTTCTGCCTTGCACCGGCTGTTCTGTCCAAACGTGAGGCTCTCGAGGCTCCGCCTCCGCCTCCGCTTGCCCTTCAAGCACCTTTGAGGCATGAACGGTAGCATGAGGGACCCTGGTCCAGTGGACCTCTAGCTTCCCAACAACTTGTCTTAGGTCCGGGCCGGTGTCAAGGCTCGTGCTGGTCTAAAGAAGCGGGACGTTTGTCAACTTTGAACGAAGGACGCGGCGGCAGCCTCTTCTTTAACCTTGCGAGATATGCGGGTTGAGGCTTCCACTATCTGTAGATCTATGCTTTTTGAATGTAAACATAGTATAATTTCACCCTTTCCGTCAATGTAGTTGCTTTAGTCGCAAAGCCAATGTTCGAAACTTATATTGAACAACGTCAAAAAGGCAAAATAAATGAATTTATTGTTTTTTAGGGCCTATGGAATAGGCCCCAATCTTGTACTGGTCATTGCGTTTAGACTTTGCACGTTTACAGAAAATGAAGAAAAATAGAGTTATCCTTTTTTTAGGGCCTCTGGACTAGGCCTCAATCTTATACTGGCCTTTTTAGGCTGGTATGTTACAACGTACTCTATCAGTCTTCTATCCCGGATTGCCCCCTAGTGTTAGGCGGCGGAGCGAGAATGCAATGGCGCGTAGCACTATTGACTGTGGTGACGGGGTTCGGGGGAGGTGGAGGATCCTCGCGTTCCCAAACTCCTGCAATGTGGCGCTTGAGGAAGCGGCCATTAATAGGATTGCGATGAATGGTACCGTCCAAGTCGCGCAGGTGGTATGCCCCCTTGGGGAGTATACGATGAATAATAAAGAGGCCTTCCCATCGAGCGGACCACTTGCCCCGACCGTCGGTTTTGTCCCCAAGTGGGAGTACTGCACGCCACACTTTCTGGCCCTCAGCATAGCTCCGTCCGCGCGTGACCTTATCATACGAACGTGCGATGCATTGTTTCTCGAGGACGAGATTGTTGAAAGCGGTGACGCGGTGCTCGTCCAGATCTTCAAGCTCCTGCCACATGGCTTGGACGTAATCCTCACCAAGTAGTTGATGCTGTTCCTGAAAGCGGAGTGAAGCGATATTGATCTCAAGGGGAAGGACGACATCATGACCGTACATGAGAGCGTACGGGGTGGTATCCGTCGGGCCGTGCTTTGAAGTGCGGTAAGCCCACAATGTGTGGTAGATTTCCTCATGCCAGACGCGCGGGTTCAACTCCAACATCTTGCGGAGGATGCCAAGGATGACCTTATTACTAGCCTCTGCCTGGCCGTTGGACTGGGCATAATATGGCGTAGAGTGGAGAAGCTTGATTCCGTAATCGTTTAAGTACTTAATAACCGAATCAGCCATGAAAGCTGCCCCCCTGTCCGTAACGATGCACTCCGGGATACCAAAGCGGGAGATGATATTGCGAAAAATAAAGTTGCGCACCGAGTTGGCGGAGGCAACCTTGAGTGGTTCGGCCTCGACCCATTTGATAAAGAAATCGGTGGTAACGATAATGAACTTATACTGCTCAGAAGAATGGGGATGAATGATGCCCACGAAATCCATTGCCCAACCGCGACCCGGCCAAGGTTTAATGATAGACTGCAACGGGATATTGGGAATATGTTGCACTGGTCCGTGAGCCTGGCAGTCTTGGCAACCTTTGGCGAAGGCAATACAGTCTTTCAGAAGGGTTGGCCAGTAGTACCCATGGCGACAGATCAACCATCGCATTTTTGGCCCGGCCTGGTGCGAACCGCAAACTCCACAATGTACTTCACGCATGAGACGTTTAGCTTCGTTCCCATATACGCAGCGGAAGTCGTTTCCGTCTTCCCCACGCCACCAGAGTTCGCCATTGCGTAAAACAAAGTTTAAGGCGAGGAAACGTATTTGCCTGGAGTGAGCGGCGTCGTTGGGGTTCTGGAGGTAGGCGATAAATGGTAGCCGCCAATCCTCGTCGATAGGGTCCAAGGCCGCAACTTCAGGGGTGGCGGCCTGAAACTGCCCCCTAGCGATGAAAGAGGGAAGAGTACGGCGTTCGACCTTGAGCAAACGTTCACGCACTCCGTCGCGCAGGCTGAGGCCAGACGCTACCTGGGCGAGCTCGTTAGCGGTGAAGTTGAACTCGCGTGGTATGTGCTCGATGTAAACGTCGTCAAATCGATCCAACACCTCAAATGCCTTGCGCAGGTATGGCTCAATTGACGAGCTTAAGCATTTAAACTTTTCCACCAGCTGGTTAACGACCAACAAAGAATCGCCAAAGATCTGAACCTCGCGGACTCCTAAATCCAACAAAATCTCTAGGCCGATGATCAGTGCCTCGTACTCAGCCTGGTTGTTGGTGCATTTGAAATCGAGATGGAACTAGTAGGAGAAGCGATCTCCAGCGGGATTGGCTATGGCTATCCCGGCTCTGGCTGCGGTATCAGTCCGTGAACCATCAAAGTACAGGGTCCATGGAGCGAGTGTCACGGTAGCGAAGTCCAACTCGTGAAATGCCATGAGCTCTGAGGGTGGGTGATGAGCGAGAAAGTCTGCTATTGCCTGTCCTTTACTGCCTTTTGCGGAACATATTGCAACGAGAATTCGGACATGGCTAGGATCCACTTGCCGATGCGTCCCCGCAAGATATGGCGAGAGAGCATGTATTTGACCAGGTCGGATTGAGCGATCACAACCGTGGTAAAGGCAAGCATGTAATGGCGCAGCTTGCACCCTGCAAAATATAGGGCGAGACACAACTTCTCCATAGGTGAGTATCGTGTCTCACACTCAGTTAAAACCCTGCTAACGTAATTGACAGCGTGTTCTACCCCGTTCACATCGTCTTGGGCCAGGAGTCCGCCGATGGACAAGTCGGCAGCGGCGATATAAAGTTTAAGCGGGGCACCGTCACGAGGTGGGATCAGGACTGGTGGGTTCGTAAGGTAGTCCTTGATTCGATCGAAGGCCTGTTGATGTTGTGGTTCCCAGACGAACTTGGTTGCCCCTGGAGCTTGAGGAGGGGTGAAAAAGGTTGGACCTTCCCTGCCGCGTTTGATATGAAACGGCGGAGAAAGTTGATTCGCCCGAGCAGCTGTTGGAGCTCCTTTTTGGTGGTGGGGGGCGAAGCTGTGATTATCGCCTATGCCTTGTCCTTTGGGATTTCGATGCCTCTTTGATGCACTAGGAAGCCAAGGAAATCGCCGGCCTCCTTGAAGAAAACACACTTGGCGGGGTTCATCTTTAGGTTATGTCGGCGCATCCGTGTAAACACCTGTCGTAGGTCTTCAACGTGGGTTGCCCATGTTTTGGTTTTGACTACCACATCGTCGATGTATACTTTGATCAACTTTCCCAAGATGTCATGAAAGATAAGGTTCATGGCTCGCTGGTACGTTGCCCCCTCGTTTTTAAGTCCGAAAGGCATGACAACATACTCGAACGCGCCAGCAAAACCAGGGCAGCGGAAAGCGGTCTTGTGTCGATCTTCCTCGGCGACGGGAATCTGATGGTATTCGGCCGTTCCATCCATAAAGGATAACATCTCGTGCCCCGCGGCGGCATCAATGAGTAGGTCAGCCATAGGCATGGGGTATATATCCTTCGGTGTTGCGTTGTTTAGGTCTCGGTAATCAACACAGACACGCATCTTGCCATTTTTCTTGCGGACGGGGACAACATTGGACAACCACTCGTTATACTTTGCCACGCGAATGATGCCCGATCGGTGCATGCTTTCGATCTCTTCCTTGACTATGATCTGAGTCTCAGTTCGCATGAATCGGCCGTCCTGCCGTACTGGACGTCGGTCGGGATAAGTTGGTAACCGGTGGCAGACCAAGTCCGGGGACAAGCCGGGCATATCTTCGTATTTGTTGGCGAAGCAATCCCTGTACTCGCGTAACAGGGCAAGAAGGGCTTCCTTTTCGTCCTCCGCCAACTTAGCACTGATGGAAATAAGTAAGGGCTTTTCTGCAGTCCTTACGTCAACTTGTAAAATGGGGTCGCGGACTTGAGGTGGTGTGTCGTCCAAGGCGGCGGGAGCTAACTGAATAACTTCCTCCTTGGTATCGGAATAATCCACCACTTCATCTACATATTCCATAGTCGCGACCTTGTCGTAGGCTTTGCGTTCTGCCCAGTACGAAATGAGTCTTTCACACAAGGACTCGCCAGCCTCGCGTGCCTCCTCTGAAAAGGCACTATTCATCAGAACGGGGTGTGAGATTCGCGATGGTGTGAGGACGTTGCAAATCGTCCTTCGCCTGAGTAAGTCCTCATCGCGTTAGATTGGAGGCCGTTATTCCATATGGGCGGCCCTTGTTATCGACGCCTTGAACGTCTAACGGACCCAAGTCTGTAGTATAATATCGGGCATCGTTGAAGTTAGCGGAAATAGAGAATGGCCGCAGGTCGGCTTTGATGATGACTGCTTCACGGTTCTCGGTGTCCCAAATCATGAGTTCTTGGTGCATTGAGGAAGGCACGCAAAAACTTCTGTGGATCCAATCTCGGCCAAGAATCATGCTCTAAGAGGAAACGCATTCGGCAACGAAAAAGGTGTAAACCCGTGATGCCGGCCCGACCTTAACCCGTAGAAATAGCAAGCCTAGGGTTCTGGACACCTGCCCGGTGAAGTTCTTGACTGTTAAGGACGTGGTTTGGATCATCGAGCGCGGGATGTCGAGGAGTCCCATGGTACTGGTTGTGACAACATTGACCGCGGCACCGGTGTCGACCATGACCTTGTTGATCATTTTTCCTTCGACTTCGGCTGTGATATACAGTGGCCGCATGTGAGTGGCCATGTCCAAAGTTGGCGTGGAGAAGGTTAGAGTTTGCCTATGTTTGATGCTGCTCGTAATTTCCACCTGTGGGGTGTCGTCGGCCGGTGCCGAAACTGGGCCCATTTCGCTGCTGCATGGCGGGGGTATGCTACTAACATCCTCGCTGCTGACGGGGATATCCGCCGCACTGCAGATTGTGTTTGGTGGGAGAGCGTATCTTTCCGAAATGAAGAACACTATCCCGACCTGAAAGGAGAATTGTTCAGGAACTGGGACCAGAGGAGTGTCAATGAGACCTCTACCATATTACAGGTGAATGATTCTGCCTGCTCTTCGTCCCGGTCTTCCTCTAGGTTAAGTCGAGGTTCTGAATGCGCCTCGTTGTTTTCTGAATTCTCGCGGAAACGCTGGGCCATTTGTTGGGCGAGGTTAGGACTGGAGGGCGCCAGTGCGGCTATTGGTGGCTCTGGAGCCTCGGGTTGCCACAGACGCCATACTGACTTGGTTTAAGGCTGATGGTCCTTGGCTGGCTGTTTGTCTGTTGCCAAAGGAGCCTTATCGTTGTCTTCTTTTTTCAACCGCTGTAGGGCGGATACTTGGGGAACCATCCGAGTCTCGGGTTCCGGGGAGTACCGTGGCCGAGGCTGGTGTGGTGGTGGTGGCTCCCTTCTGACATCGGCCTCCGAATTTTGACGTTCCCGTTGCCATGAGGGCTGAGACGGTTCGCGTTTGGACTCTGAGTCCGGGGTCATGAACAGCTTACGCCTAGGATCGGTAGGCGAAGCCTTGCTTCGCTCGGGCTCCGGTGACGGCCTGTGCCTGGAAGGCTGTTGACCCCTCCTCCTTTCAGGCTCTGGTGACGGTTTGGGCCTAGCAGGCTGTGGATCCCTTTTTCTGTCAGGTTCTGGTGATGGCCTGCGCCTGGAAGGCTGTGGATCCTGCTTTGGTAGAACCGTGAGTCGGCAGAAGACGTTTGCCTTGGGTGCAGGCTCGTCGCTGAACTGCTCGCAAATCCTTGGGGGTGTGACTGGCGGCATTTGAAGGAATGCGCGCAAACCCTCTGCTTCCCGCCACATCCGCTCAGGCGTCTGTGCGAGCTATGAGGGGCGTACAGCGCCCTCTTCGACAGCCCGTAAGGCACGTAGGATACTACCGTATCGCTTTTGGAGCTTTCGCTTCTTAGACCTGCTGATGGTAACTGCCTTGCCCCCTTGATGTGTGTACCAGACCCCATCCTTGATCGCCGATTTGGACGTCGGGGGAATATAGGGGTTGGTTAGGACGCCTTTACGAGCTAGGGCTCGAGGCCTCGTTGCTGTGACGCTCACCGCTGGAGTCTGACATGTCCATCTCGCTTATGGCAGGGGATGTAGGTACCGTCTCTGCCCAATGTGTATAGACGAACGTCTCGAGATGTTCTATCCTTCTTTCCAGCTCTTCTCGAGTCCTATGACTCACAGGATGGGAATCTTCAACGGGGAACGGTCTATCGTCCCTCATGACTGCTTTGCCCTTATCCTTGCGGGAGGGGCGGTCTGTTTCGAGCTTAGCGACCAACTGTCGAGCTGGGTCGTCTGTGTTCCCCTTCTGGTTATTCGGGACCGTATAGTTATTCGCCGGCCGTTTGCGATTTCGGCCCGGCGGTTCACGTAAACCTGCATTTGGCGACAAGTCTAATGTGATTCTTCGCTGGCCGACTCGAGGCCAAGCGAAGTCAGCCGTTGCGATCATGAAGTCGCCCTTATTCTCAAAGCGAATATACCCGAGGTCGAGCCAGTCTTGAACCTGGTCTCTAAGCTGCTGGCATTCGCTGGTTCTGTGCCCCCAGCTGTTATGAAACTTGCAGTGAATGCGCCCCTCCTTGTATTCTATGTAGGGCAAGAAATTGGCCACTGTGATGAGCCCGTCATCAATGAGATCGTCTAAAACCTCATGTGCAAGATCTTCGTTGTAGGTGTATTGGCGACGTGGCCGGCGGGCACTGTCGTCTCCTTCCTCGCGGCCCCTTTTAGGTGCCCGGCGTCGATCGTCGTCCTGGGTCTGATTGGCCCAATTTACCTCGACCATGCCAACTACAGGCGGGAAAGGGTCTATATCAACCAATGAGGCCGTACTACCCGGTGTTTTCATCTTTAGCTCGCCCGAGTTCAGCCATGTCTGTAGCTGGTCTCGAAGCTTGACACAATCTTTGGTGTCATGATTGTAAACATTGTGGAAGGCACAGTACTTCTTGTCTTTCAGCTCCTCCTTGGGCGGTATCTTGTGATCCAAGCGCACGTATCTTGCCTCGATTAGGTCATTAAAGACCAGATGGGCGTTTTTAGCATCATAGGTGTACGACTCGTACTCCGGCTTGGTCCATGCAAAGGACTGGATGGTGATTGGCTCACGTGTCATCTTCAGGTTTTTCAACTTATGAGCTAATGGCTTGCCAGTCAATTCTACTGCGCCAATGTCATCCAGGTCCTGATCCGTATGAACTCCCTCTGGTCTTTGATAATATGGATCATGAGTAGGGGTTTGTATGTTTAGTGCCCCCACTATCCGGTTCTTCCCTGGTATGTAAGTTCCTTTGGAAGCATTTGTTTTGTCGTCCAACTCGTTCAGGATTAGCTCGTAGCTGTCGACTTTGTTAATTAGGTCACCCATGGAATTGAAACGCTCTCCATGATGCTTCAACCGCTGGCGGTGTTCCAGACCTCTAATAGCCAACTTAATGGCTTCCTACTCAGGTAGCAGGTAATCACACTTGGCTTGCTGGATCTTGAAGCATTGGAGGAAAGAAACTCCGGACTCCATGCTCTGCTGGCTCATCTGTGTGAGGGAGTCGAGGCCAACTTCAGGCTCAATTGTGCCTTACGTTTCTCGGAAGAGTCTTTCCATAGTGGGCCAATCTGCTATTAACCCAGGCTTCAATCTGGAGTACCAGGTGAAAGCAGCCCCGGATAGAGAAGTCCCGAAGAGTTTGAGTTTGAGCATATCATCATTCCCGTATTGGCCGCATTGGACCTTAAAACGGGCCATGTGTGTTGCTGCATCTTCCCTTGTCTCCCCGGAGAAAGTGGTGAAGACAATATTCTTAAACCCATGAGGGAAGGGATATTGTGCCACGCTATCAGGATAGGGGTCACGATAATGCAAGCTAGCTTCACCTTTTCTGGTTTGCTCTTGACTATGCTCGAGATGAGCTGGCGCTAATCGGCTGCCGTCACTGGTGTGGATTCTGCCCCCTGATCGTGGCCGTGCCATGCAGAGAGGCTAGGGGCCTGCCCGACGTTCTTAGGGGTCGAACTGGAATAAGCTATAATTGGGTCATCTAGTGTCCCGATCCCTTGAGATGGGAAGACACTGGTGCCCCTGAGTGTGACCCCAGGGCCGCCCGGCGAGGGTAGACGGGGTGGCGTCTTTGACGAACTGGCCCCCAATGTGAATTGGGGAGTTTTCTGGGCCTCGACCTTCGGATTTCCTCTAGGGCGTTCATTAGGTGGAATGTACCTTGAGCCCTCAGTTGCACTTGAACTAGCTAAGTTCACGGCATGATTTTTTGGTGCCTGAGCCCGTATCCAGTCTTCCACTTGCAGGACCCTTATGTTCAGAGTATCATGGCGCTCTCTGTAGTCCTCAAGCTTTTCCATGCTATTCTTACTTCCAAAGAAAGAAGCGTCCTGCTGTTGTTGTAACTTGGTGTCGTGTTCGTCCAAGCAACGGGTTTGCACATCTAGGGTTTTTGTGAAAGCCGCCTTGCTCTGATCCAATTCTTTCTGGATCCTTTGAAGGGAGCCGGCCACTAAGTCTTTGTCCTCCCTAACTTTACCAGCAACGTAGTTAAACTCCTCGCTGAGCCTAGCATGGTTCTCTTGGTTCGCGAGCCATATAGTCCTATCCTTAGTGACCTGTTCAGAGAGGTCTTGGACGCTTTGCTGGGTGGTGTCGACTTTCAAGCTGAGCGAGTCAATGTTTTGCTGGGTGGTGTCGACTTTCGAGCCGAGCTCATTCTTGAGTGAGCCGAGCTCATTCTTGAACTCGTTCTTCAGTTCCCCAAACATCTGGCGGACTTCATCCGCGGGCAGAGTAGGTCCTACGTCTGGGGTTGGTCGTGAACCTGTCATTGTGGTTTCGCTATGGTCGGGATTGCCAAATTGAGTGAGAACCTCTTCTTGTGTGAGAGATCGGCAAGCCGCGCTGTTATGGGGCTTGTATTGCGGAGATTTATGTTTCAAACAAGAAATCGAGGGTCTCCCGTATGGGGATCCGCTTGATTTCCCAATGATGACGAGAATGTTATACTCTCGGTCCCACTGGGCGTGCCAATGTTTTGGCCACGATCCTCAGCAGGGGTAGAGAGGTAACTTGTGCTACCAAAAGTAAATTAGGGTTTGCAGGGCGTGCCACCGCGCCGACGTGGAACGAGAACGGTGCGCGTTCTTGACTTCTAATCAGGCGAAGTAGAGCTCCGGTGTCACCTCGCGGGCGAGGAATTACGAGCAAACTATCTAGTCACCCATGAATCGATACTCACTGCTGGGGTGAGCAGAGCAACAATTGGGAAAGAGAGGCGAGTCCAGACGGGCTCTGAGATCTAAGGCGAGGTGCACTTAGAACTTAGGGTTTCGAGGATGCTCGAAGATTTGCAGTTGTATTTTGTATGATTGATTGTGTCTCCTGTTTGCTGTGTCGAGCTTCCTTATATAGCGATCCGCAAGCAATTCGCAGAGACCTAATCACAATCCATTTCGGACTCAGCAATTAGAATTCCACAAGGATACGACCAGCTCGCGAGTCGCGCGATCCATGCAACACGTGTCAAAAACACACCTCGCTTAGGTCTTGCTCACCGCCCCGCATCATCTCACTGTAGCGTCGTACGCGAACTCGAACACTAAGCGATCATATCCCGCGGGTACTATAGTCCATTTCCAACTCTACCTCGCCATGCACTGTAGAATCTCACACGAACTGGAACAAAAGATCCTGCGAGGACATCGAATCCCGCCGGGTATCAGAATCCTTGGACAACTCCAACTCGCGTGTTGCCAGACTTCGCCACCCTTCGTGGGCTTCGTATTAAAAAAAGGGTCACAGGTACTGGCCCAAATGTTATCCAAAACGTACCTCGAGTCTTGGACCAAAAGTACCCACTGGGCTCAAACAATAAATAACTAGGGTCTAACAAGTTTTAATCAAAAAGAATGATATATCACATCAATAATTGTCGACTTTCAATTTCAACTGTTTATTCATTTAACTAATAAACCCATGCATGCTTCTTCCTTTGCATGTAGGCTAGGCAAATCCTACGCAACGCGTAATTTTCTTTGGATTCAAACTTGACTAATTAGACGTACTACTCCCTAAAACTACCTAACTGAAATTATGAATATGGGGCGGGGATCATAAATTTATGACCCTTAATTCTCTCATAGTCAGCTGATCTTGTTTAGAATAGTCACTTTGGTACAATCATGTATATGTGTGTATGTGTGATTAGATGGGTCTCTGCTGAAATGATCGATATATTTATGAATTTCTTTGATACAAATCCCCACAACACATCCATGCATGCAAGAAGAGTTCTCGATCGCCTCCATTTAATTTGTTGTTAAGTGTGAGCGCTCGATTACGAACTTGACAATCGATCCATTTTATTGAATTTCAATTTCATTTCATAATTCGATTCAACGGCTGTTCTCTTTAAGCAATCTAACATATCCTTCTCCAAAGTAGGCAAGTAAGAATTGTAGCTAGCTAGCTTCAATGCTTTGAATTCAAAGATCAAACTTGACTTTATAATATAACCAGCCGGATGATATCATGACCATATTGGTGGATTCACATCACACCGTAATTGGAATATTCAGAGTATAACATTTTAGATTCTTGTTTTTTAATTGTTCCCTAATTAGTATAAATAGGCCAGTGCACACAGGTCTCAAAACACACAAATTAAGCAGCAAATCAACATGGCTGCAGGCAAGAGTATTGGTGCAATAGTTCTTCTCCTTGTTTGCGGTATGATCCCTCACCTCTCTTCTTCAACTATTATACATTGTTAACTGTAATTAATATATCAAGCTTCATTTTAATGGACAACGTGGAAATGCATATTTGTCATATGCGTAAAGAATGGATCCACAAATGTGAAATTACAAAATTCTGAATAGCAGATGGGTTCCTATATTGTAAACCCTAGCTAGTAAAATGTATATGTATCATGCATGGTCGCGAAGTTTGGTTGCTTGCTTGATTCTGAAGTTATGAGGGCCGGGGTATATAATGTATGTGCAGGTTCAATCCTACTGGGTATGAATCCAACTGAGGCCAAAGTTTGCTTTCAAGTTTGCTACGAGGCAGCTTATATGACTTGCCCGTCTTCAGGCTCTACTCATCTCCCACCATCCTGCAACTGTTGCTTAGCTCCGGAGGTCGGCTGCTCCATTTACAACTCCGATGGAACTAAGATCTGTACTGGTACTGATACTGGTACTAATTAAATAACTAAGACGCATGCATGATCATCATGCCCAGCTGGAATAAATGGTTTTCATAAATAAATTTACATATAGTAACGAGAATAAGAAACAGACTTCAAATTCGATGTCTAGTTTATGATTGCTTCCCGATCTCTCTTTATGATTTATATTGCGTTTTTGTTTTACATAATCTGAAAAAGAAAAACTCAAAATGAAAACGAAATAAAGGAACTATATCGATCACCAAGCTGCAATTTTAAGAAGTTAACTGAATCTGAGGAACATATATATACAAGCCCAGCCCGGAGCTCCAAATCACATCACAATTAAGTTGATAGTACTTGATCGATGGAGATCAATCATCAAAGATGTATCAGAAATTAAAAGACCCAAACATGGTCGTCGGGACTCAAATTGAGAACCAACCATATGACGAATGAGAAAAATGGCACACCATTGAAGCCAAAGAAGGCATGTCAGCATGTGTTGCTAACTATAAGCCCTCTAATTGAACCACTAGACTAAGAACAATGTAGTGAGCGCTAGCGCACCCATTGAGTTTTTGTATATAGTAGAGTTAATTAGTACGTGATGAACATACTAGCTAGCTAGCATACCAAACTTTAGCCTAAATGTCAATAACCTATATATGGATGGTGAAACTTGGACAAATAAATGGTGAAGACAAGATTCGTGGATCCAATCGTCATTCAAAACCTGTTTAATTTGCAGCAACAATGGAGATGGAGGGGGAAGTAAAAGAACAGCTCATATGATATTTACCAAATGAAATTCAAAGTCAACACAAATGGAATTGATTATCATCAAGTTAGTTGAGTTACTCAAAACAAAAACAACAAAAAAAACAACCCTCCACCAAGTAATATATGTACATGACTATAAGGTGGTGTTTGGTAACGTTTTCATGCTTGTATTTTCATATATTTAAAAATGAAAATATGTTTGGTCATATTTCTAAAAATGTTACAAATGAAAAATGAAAATATTTTCAATTTTTACAAAGAAAAACTGAATACATCAATTTGACTGTTTCATATTCTTAGTTTAGAAACTATGAAAAATACTTTTCAAAATAAATTACCGAATATATTTATAAAGTAGAAAATAACAATCTCATTTTCTCATTTTTATTTTTAAAAACTATTTTTGAAAATCGTTTTCAAAAACGTTAAGACACTCGGACATGCCCTAAGGTTTTCTATGTATATTTTGATCAAGTTGATCGTCGCTTATCTGGATATAAGGCCACCATCTTAAGATCAAACTTAACTTGATTTGATCGTATAGATATTACTTGGAGACATTAGACATGTATTATCAGGTTTAATTTTAACAACCAGTGACCACCAATACGTATGATTGTTGTCCTCTACCTCATTGTATTAATGATATAAATAGTAGGTTTGGCAATAAGTTAGTAACTTATACGACCATATACAAGTGTAGTAACTTTTCCATTTCTTCCTTCTTCGCACTGCGTTCTTAGACACCCATTTCTGCGTTCATTTCTTCTTCTTCTTCTTCTTCTTCTTCCTCGCACAACTTAATCTGTTTTTTATTTGGTAACGGGGTAAACAGGTAACATCTTCCGAATATTTGTGACCATAAGATACGTTACCAATCCTTTGGTCACAAATTATAAAAAAAAAAAAAAAAAAGCATAGTGTGTATGATACGACCCACTAGTACCCTAGAATTTTCCTAGGATCAGATTCTTCTTTATATTTTAGTTGTTGATTATTAGTCTATATAAATAGCAGGCTTATTATATATGCTCCCAGTCTCAAAACTAGAAGCAAAACATGGCCAGAGACGAGAGTATTACTGCAATACTTCTTCTCCTTGTTTGTGGTATGATTTCTCAACGCGTTTCAACTATTGTTCATTCTAATTAAGCTTTTGTCAGTTAATTAATTCGTGTAATTTCAAACTATGCAAAGAAGCATAGGTTAATATTAACAGTTGGGAAATCTGTAAATTTCAAAGTAATGAAACGATCCAAAACTGTGTATCACTTTTCACACGCATGCACTAGACCATCGGATTACTGATCTCTCAAGAACATGATAAATTCAGCAAGCTAAGTTTTGATAGAATCCTCTGAAAATAAGACTTGCATCTTAGTTAATACATGTATGTTCACAAAGGTTTCTGGCTATGCAGGCTCAATCATACTAGGAGTGAATCCAACTGAAGCCTGCCCTCAGTTTTGCTACGGTGCTCGCGCTTATATGACCTGCCCATCTTCAGGAAGCAAGCATCTTTCGCCACCCTGCAACTGTTGCTTAGCTCCGGCACGGGGCTGCGCCCTTTATCAATCTGATGGAACTCTCCTCTGTACTAGCTAGGAGTGGATAGTTGAATATTATAGCTGGGGGCGTGCATGGTCATGATGCCCAAGCTAGTTTGTATGATACAATAAACATAATAAGAAATAAGAAACAGATCTCGGGGTCTGCGTTATTGATGTGATTGATGTTCTTCATGATTTGTATTGGTTTTTTTCTTTTGTCTATAGGAGAACTTACGATGATCTGCAGTGTTAGGAATACGTTAAACAGCCCTAAAAAATAAAAACCAAAAATTGCGAACTAGTTTTTCCCGGTGATTCTTAACGCATATGTATGTTGCTTTAATAATTGAAGTTTTCAATTTCGAACTTTAAACCAAGGAAGAAAATTTCGGTGATTAGAGAAATTTCGACCCTTTCAAAATATGAAAATTTTGAAGGAAATTTCGGTGATTGTAGGAAAAAAAATGAGAAAATTGATTGAAATTAAAAGAAAAATAAGGAAATTTTAAACCAAACTTACAAAAATGCTTAAACCCTTCATTCTCAACATGGCTGAACGGCAGCTCATCAATCACTATCATCTCACAAGCAGCTTGCACACAACGGTCATTAGTCCACACTTTCTGTAGTTCCATTTCAGGTTCGACTTCACCATCCCCAGCAATCACAGCTTGTCCATCATCTATGCTTTCCCTACCAGCATACTTCTTGCATACTTTTTAAATATGCCTACGCAAAGTGCTTGTGCCGTTAAAGGAAGAATCCGCTTTGAGGTCAGCGTCACAATGCACGTATAGTGCACGCTTCTCATGCCTCGCGTGCACTTTCTTCCCATCTAGTTGAGTAAAGAGTTCTCTGTCATGCTTTGAAAAGTGCTGCCACACCATTGAAGTCAGCTTAGAAGCAGGCTTAGGCCTAGTTGATGCATAACCTCTTCTTCTTTTTTTCAGCACACCCCGCGAAATCTCAGTTGTGGCTGGTGCTTCCTCTACAACTTCAATTGGAGCTTCTGGTTCTAGCTCCTTGTTCTCAGGCATCTCAGCCTCCATCGTAACCAAATCATTCCCGATCGGAGTCTCACCTGGTACTTCTTCAATGTCATGATTGTCATCTCTTGAGTTGTAATACCCAGTGTCAGTATCACTACTGACTGAATGACAACCATATTGTGAAGAAGACGAGTTAGACGACGACATCTCAAATGTCAAACCTGCATAAATACAACTCCACAACCACCAGTCCAAAATCACCAAAATATCTAAGTATCTAACTATTTCATCCAGCACTCCAGCAACATTAACTCATTAAGTCATTAACAATATGAAATCAAAAACAGGTAAAAGTAACAAGTCTCTGTTACTTAATTATGAAATGGAAAAGTCAAGGTATGAAATCAGAATAATAATCGACGAAGAGAGGGATGAATCAAATGAATCATTAAGTCAATAACAGAGAGGAAGAGAGGCGCGGAGGCGGGACTACCAGAGAGGCGCGCTGCGCGCAGGCCGGACAACTAGAGTCCAGAGAGGCTGAGAGGTGCATCGACAGCATCGTCAAGAGGAAGAAGAGAGGCGCTGACTGAGCAGTAATGACTAATGAGTGTTTGACTTAGGGCTAGGTTTGTTGGTTTACTGACTTTACTCAAATTTGTCATAATCTTGTATAGTTCTAGGTTTGTTGGTTTACTGACCTATACTACAAGTATAAACTCTCTAAAATTAACCAATAGCTAAATGACACATATGGACACAGGGCTTTCGGGCCTAACAACACACTTAAAATTAGGGTCCGGGACCGGCCCAGGTACATCTGGGCTCGGCCCGAATAGACAAAAACACAACGAGGGACTGTCAAAAAACCCTGCCCGGTCCGGTCTGGTCTTTTTTCCTAGCGCGGGTTTTTTGCCCACCCCTAATCTTGGACAATAAGTTACTAATGGGGTTATATGTCATTCCAGTGCTAAAAATTCAACGAGTTCCATGTCTTGTTATTTGACATCCTCCTCTTATTCCCTAGTTAAAACTTAATATAGACGATCTTGCTAAAGGAAATCCAAGCCTTGCTGCTTGTGATGGTGTTTTCAGGGATAGTTTTGGAAATTTCATTGGAGGGTACTGTCAAGGACTAGGTAAACAAAGTGCTTTCTTCTCTGAGTTAATGGCAGTCATTCTTGGGGTTGAATTGGCTTATCAATTGGGGTGGCATCATATCTAGCTATAGAGTGATTCAACTAGTGTTTTGGCTTGTCACTCTTCCTCTTCTTTTATTCTGCCATGGCCGCTACGTATCTTATGGGTCAATTGCCTTAAACAAATTCGTGTCATGAATTTTCTTTATTCTCATATTCTTCGTGAGGGTAACGCAGTGGTTGATAAAATAACGAGCTTCGGTTTGCCATCCACATCTTTAATTTGGTATGATTCTCCCCCAACTGAACTTCTCTCATTTTTGCATATGGATGCAATGGGTAATCCATACAATAGGGCGGGTTAATGTGTCTGAAGCTTATCTCTTTTCTTGATGCCATATTGAAGGTATATGGATGATTGGCATCCTAGTCTAACAAAACACTTGGAGATTCTCCCTGAACAAGAACAAGTGTCACTACAATCCTATATGGTCTCAGGTAAATCATGCATATGCATATCACTATTTTTCAAAGAGGATAGCAGCCCTGCTTGCTATCTTTGCTATCTTAGTTCTGAGTCCTTCGTTGTCCAGTCTAAACTCAAAGAATTTGTTATAGTAGTTTAATAGATTACTGCTGTCTTTTAATTTCAAATGGACAACTGGTTTGAGGGAAGTGCCTTGGCGCTTAATCCAGTCTAAGGGTTGAGATTTTTTGTTATGCCAATTTGTGACCAAATGGTTTGATGCTCAAGGCTCCAGCTTGGATCCTATGATACGGTATCCTATGCAATATCTGGTCCCTGTGTGATTCAAAGACCAGTCACTTTCGACTGTGACAAGTCCATTGATGGACTGAGTAAGAGGGTCTGAATCCTCTTTGCTCCCTGCTTTGAATCATTCATGTTCATTGATGCCTTGTCTGCCTATTTATATCTATAGCTTTAGCTATGCTCAATGGTTGTTGAAAACTATTGTGGTATCGTTTTCTGTGTTGAGTCTAGTTTTAGCTTGTATTGTTCATGCTGCTCTAAGTCTTCCTCGTGACTATAAACCTTAGAGCTTGAACTCAAAACTTCTTTCATCAACTCATATCATGTTGCATACCATGTGGGATGTGTAGTGCAACCAACCCAAGAAGCGTTCAAGGCTGAATCCGCTAGTGGTTAGCAGAATTCACAGACAAAGCTTCTAAATGTATTCCATGTTGTAAGGGCTTAGGAATAAGAGAGGGAATAGGTCTAGACTAGTTTGGGACTAGGAGGGATAGCAATGTGGTAGTGTATCACTGGAACTATTATTCTTGTAAAGAAGTCACTTCAACTTAGTGGAAAGGTTTGTCTCTCTAGAGTTAGAGACACGCAGTTTTTCTCCCTGTTTTTCAGGGTTTCTGCGAGAACAAAAACATCATTGTGTTGTTTCTTTGCTTGTGAGTTTTACTTTTTACATTCTTGTATACTATGAATCTGGGATAGCACACGCTATTGCTATCCTCAGATACTGAGGTTATCAAAAACTTAAAAAAGGCCTATTCACCCCCCTCTAGGACCTTTACGTATTCACTTTTGGGAATGGAGAAAGCCAAGTCGAAGACTTTTGGCCTTATTGACCAGAATGATTACTTTTCTTATGTTTTTTCTTTTGGTTTTGTACAAGAGATGGTTTTTCCCTATTCTATTTTTATTTGTTCCATCATGTTTTTTTACTTTCAGACATTGTAATTTTTTTGGTTATTTAATTAAAATCCGGATTTGAGGCTGGGCCTCCCAGCTAAGCTGGGTTCGAAACCCTTAAAAAAAATTTGGAAATTGAAGAACCGATACAACCCCTTATATGTGGTAGCCAATAGCCATATGTACAAATGTACAAATGTGAGAGCTAACTTCATGCCTAACTTGATAATCAATTCCCTCCATTTTGTTGACTTTGGATAATTCATCTGGTAATATCATATGAGTTGAATTTTTATTTCCCCCCACAGCGATCTATTATCTATACTCCTCCAAGTAATTAACTCGCGTGACTATATGTGGTTTCACACCGAAAGATATATACTAGGAGACGTATAATATCTTTCAGCGACCACCATGTACCATTGATTGTTGTCCAGAACAATGTAGTGAGCGCTAGCGCACCCATTGAGTTTTTGTATATAGTAGAGTTAATTAGTGATGAACATACTAGCTAGCTAGCATACCAAACTTTAGCCTAAATGTCAATAACCTATATATGGATGGTGAAACTTGGACAAATAAATGGTGAAGACAAGATTCGTGGATCCAATCGCCATTCAAAACCTGTTTAATTTGCAGCAACAATGGAGATGGAGGGGGAAGTAAAAGAACAGCTCATATGATATTTACCAAATGAAATTCAAAGTCAACACAAATGGAATTGATTATCATCAAGTTAGTTGAGTTGCTCAAAACAAAAACAACAAAAAAAAACAACCCTCCACCAAGTAATATATGTACATGACTATAAGGTGGTGTTTGGTAACGTTTTCATGCTTGTATTTTCATATATTTAAAAATGAAAATATGTTTGGTCATATTTCTAAAAACGTTACAAATGAAAAATGAAAATATTTTCAATTTTTACAAAGAAAAACTGAATACATCAATTTGACTTTTTCATATTCTTAGTTTAGAAACTATGAAAAATACTTTTCAAAATAAATTACCGAATATATTTATAAAGTAGAAAATAACAATCTCATTTTCTCATTTTTATTTTTAAAAACTATTTTTGAAAATCGTTTTCAAAAACGTTAAGACACTCGGACATGCCCTAAGGTTTTCTATGTATATTTTGATCAAGTTGATCGTCGCTTATCTGGATATAAGGCCACCATCTTAAGATCAAACTTAACTTGATTTGATCGTATAGATATTACTTGGAGACATTAGACATGTATTATCAGGTTTAATTTTAACAACCAGTGACCACCAATACGTATGATTGTTGTCCTCTACCTCATATTGTATTAATGATATAAATAGTAGGTTTGGCAATAAGTTAGTAACTTATACGACCATATACAAGTGTAGTAACTTTTCCATTTCTTCCTTCTTCGCACTGCGTTCTTAGACACCCATTTCTGCGTTCATTTCTTCTTCTTCTTCTTCTTCTTCTTCCTCGCACAACTTAATCTGTTTTTTATTTGGTAACGGGGTAAACAGGTAACATCTTCCGAATATTTGTGACCATAAGATACGTTACCAATCCTTTGGTCACAAATTATATAAAAAAAAAAAAAAAAGCATAGTGTGTATGATACGACCCACTAGTACCCTAGAATTTTCCTAGGATCAGATTCTTCTTTATATTTTAGTTGTTGATTATTAGTCTATATAAATAGCAGGCTTATTATATATGCTCCCAGTCTCAAAACTAGAAGCAAAACATGGCCAGAGACGAGAGTATTACTGCAATACTTCTTCTCCTTGTTTGTGGTATGATTTCTCAACGCGTTTCAACTATTGTTCATTCTAATTAAGCTTTTGTCAGTTAATTAATTCGTGTAATTTCAAACTATGCAAAGAAGCATAGGTTAATATTAACAGTTGGGAAATCTGTAAATTTCAAAGTAATGAAACGATCCAAAACTGTGTATCACTTTTCACACGCATGCACTAGACCATCGAATTACTGATCTCTCAAGAACATGATAAATTCAGCAAGCTAAGTTTTGATAGAATCCTCTGAAAATAAGACTTGCATCTTAGTTAATACATGTATGTTCACAAAGGTTTCTGGCTATGCAGGCTCAATCATACTAGGAGTGAATCCAACTGAAGCCTGCCCTCAGTTTTGCTACGGTGCTCGCGCTTATATGACCTGCCCATCTTCAGGAAGCAAGCATCTTTCGCCACCCTGCAACTGTTGCTTAGCTCCGGCACCGGGCTGCGCCCTTTATCAATCTGATGGAACTCTCCTCTGTACTAGCTAGGAGTGGATAGTTGAATATTATAGCTGGGGGCGTGCACGGTCATGATGCCCAAGCTAGTTTGTATGATACAATAAACATAATAAGAAATAAGAAACAGATCTCGGGGTCTGCGTTATTGATGTGATTGATGTTCTTCATGATTTGTATTGGTTTTTTTCTTTTCTCTATTGGAGAACTTACGACGATCTGCAGTGTTAGGAATACGTTAAACAGCCCTAAAAATAAAAACCAAAAATTGCGAACTAGTTTTTCCCGGTGATTCTTAACGCATATGTATGTTGCTTTAATAACTGAAGTTTTCATTTTCGAATTTTAAACCAAGGAAGAAAATTTCGGTGATTAGGGAAATTTTGACCCTTTCAAAATATGAAAATTTTGAAGGAAATTTCGGGGATTGTAGGAAAAAAAAAATGAGAAAATTGACTGAAATTTGAAGAAAAATAAGGAAATTTTAAACCAAACTTACAAAAATGCTTAAACCCTTCATTCTCAACATGGCTGAACGGCAGCTCATCAATCACTATCATCTCACAAGCAGCTTGCACACAACGGTCATTAGTCCACAGTTTCTGTAGTTCCATTTCAGGTTCGACTTCACCATCCCCAGCAATCACAGCTTGTCCATCATCTATGCTTTCCCTACCAGCATACTTCTTGCATACTTTTTGAATATGCCTACGCAAAGTGCTTGTGCCGTTAAAGGAAGAATCCGCTTTGAGGTCAGCGTCACAATGCACGTATAGTGCACGCTTCTCATGCCTCGCGTGCACTTTCTTCCCATCTAGTTGAGTAAAGAGTTCTCTGTCATGCTTTGAAAAGTGCTGCCACACCATTGAAGTCAGCTTAGAAGCAGGCTTAGGCCTAGTTGATGCAGAACCTCTTCTTCTTTTTTTCAGCACACCCCGCGAAATCTCAGTTGTTGCTGGTGCTTCCTCTACAACTTCAATTGGAGCTTCTGGTTCTAGCTCCTTGTTCTCAGGCATCTCAGCCTCCATCGTAACCAAATCATTCCCGATCTGAGTCTCACCTGGTACTTCTTCAATGTCATGATTGTCATCTCTTGAGTTGTAATACCCAGTGTCAGTATCACTACTGACTGAATGACAACCATATTGTGAAGAAGACGGGTTAGACGACGACATCTCAAATGTCAAACCTGCATAAATACAACTCCACAACCACCAGTCCAAAATCACCAAAATATCTAAGTATCTAACTATTTCATCCAGCACTCCAACAACATTAACTCATTAAGTCATTAACAATATGAAATCAAAAACAGGTAAAAGTAACAAGTCTCTGTTACTTAATTATGAAATGGAAAAGTCAAGATATGAAATCAGAATAATAATCGACGAAGAGAGGGATGAATCAAATGAATCATTAAGTCAATAACAGAGAGGAAGAGAGGCGCGGAGGCGGGACTACCAGAGAGGCGCGCTGCGCGCAGGCCGGACAACTAGAGTCCAGAGAGGCTGAGAGGTGCATCGACAGCATCGTCAAGAGGAAGAAGAGAGGCGCTGACTGAGCAGTAATGACTAATGAGTGTTTGACTTAGGGCTAGGTTTGTTGGTTTACTGACTTTACTCAAATTTGTCATAATCTTGTATAGTTCTAGGTTTGTTGGTTTACTGACCTATACTACAAGTATAAACTCTCTAAAATTAACCAATAGCTAAATGACACATATGGACACAGGGCTTTCGGGCCTAACAACACACTTAAAATTAGGGTCCGGGACCGGCCCAGGTACATCTGGGCTCGGCCCGAATAGACAAAAACACAACGAGGGACTGTCAAAAAACCCTGCCCGGTCCGGTCTGGTCTTTTTTCCTAGCGCGGGTTTTTTGCCCACCCCTAATCTTGGACAATAAGTTACTAATGGGGTTATATGTCACTCCAGTGCTGAAAATTCAGCGAGTTCCATGTCTTGTTATTTGACATCCACCTCTTATTCCCTGGTTAAAGCTTAATATAGACGGTCTTGCTAAAGGAAATCCAGGCGTTGCTGCTTGTGGTGGTGTTTTCAGGGATAGTTTTGGAAATTTCATTGGAGGGTACTGTCAAGGACTAGGTAAACAAAGTGCTTTCTTCTCTGAGTTAATGGCAGTCATTCTTGGGGTTGAATTGGCTTATCAATTGGGGTGGCATCATATCTAGCTTGAGAGTGATTCAACTAGTGTTTTGGCTTGTCTCTCTTCCTCTTCTTTTATTCTGCCATGGCCGCTACGTATCTTATGGGTCAATTGCCTTAAACAAATTTGTGCCATGAATTTTCTTTATTCTCATATTCTTCGTGAGGGTAATGCAGTGGTTGATAAAATAACGAGCTTCGGTTTGCCATCCACATCTTTAATTTGGTATGATTCTCCCCCAACTGAACTTCTCTCATTTTTGCATATGGATGCAATGGGTAATCCATACAATAGGGCGGGTTAATGTGTCTGGAGCTTATCTCTTTTCTTGATGCCATATTGAAGGTATATGGATGATTGGCATCCTAGTCTAACAAAACACTTGGAGATTCTCCCTGAACAAGAACAAGTGTCACTACAATCCTATATGGTCTCAGGTAAATCATGCATATGCATATCACTATTTTTCAAAGAGGATAGCAGCCCTGCTTGCTATCTTAGTTCTGAGTCCTTCGTTTTTCCACTCTGAACTCAAAGAATCTGTTATAGTAGTTTAATAGATTACTGCTGTCTTTTAATTTCAAATGGACAACTGGTTTGAGGGAAGTGCCTTGGCGCTTAATCCAGTCTAAGGGTTGAGATTTTTTGTTATGCCAATTTGTGACCAAATGGTTTGATGCTCAAGGCTCCAGCTTGGATCCTATGATACGGTATCCTATGCAATATCTGGTCCCTGTGTGATTCAAAGACCAGTCACTTTTGACTGTGACCAGTCCATTGATGGACTGAGTAAGAGGGTCTGAATCCTCTTTGCTCCCTGCTTTGAATCATTCATGTTCATTGATGCCTTGTCTGCCTATTTATATCTATAGCTTTAGCTATGCTCGATGGTTGTTGAAAACTATTGTGGTATCGTTTTCTGTGTTGAGTCTAGTTTTAGCTTGTATTGTTCATGCTGCTCTAAGTCTTCCTCGTGACTATAAACCTTAGAGCTTGAACTCAAAACTTCTTTCATCAACTCATATCATGTTACATACCATGTGGGATGTGTAGTGCAACCAACCCAAGAAGCGTTCAAGGGTGAATCCGCTAGTGATTAGCAGAATTCACAGACAAAGCTTCTAAATGTATTCCATGTTGTAAGGGCTTAGGAATAAGAGAGGGAATAGGTCTAGACTAGTTTGGGACTAGGAGGGATAGCAATGTGGTAGTGTATCACTGGAACTATTATTCTTGTAAAGAAGTCACTTCAACTTAGTGGAAAGGTTTGTCTCTCTAGAGTTAGAGACACGCAGTTTTTCTCCCTGTTTTTCAGGGTTTCTGCGAGAACAAAAACATCATTGTGTTGTTTCTTTGCTTGTGAGTTTTACTTTTTACATTCTTGTATACTATGAATCTGGGATAGCACACGCTATTGCTATCCTCAGATACTGAGGTTATCAAAAACTTAAAAAAGGCCTATTCACCCCCCTCTAGGACCTTTACGTATTCACTTTTGGGAATGGAGAAAGCCAAGTCGAAGACTTTTGGCCTTATTGACCAGAATGATTACTTTTCTTATGTTTTTTCTTTTGGTTTTGTACAAGAGATGGGTTTTCCCTATTCTATTTTTATTTGTTCCAACATGTTTTTTACTTTCAGACATTGTAATTTTTTTGGTTATTTAATTAAAATCCGGATTTGAGGCTGGGCCTCCCAGCTAAGCTGGGTTTGAAACCCTTAAAAAAAATTGGAAATTGAAGAACCGATACAACCCCTGATATGTGGTAGCCAATAGCCATATGTACAAATGTACAAATGTGAGAGCTAACTTCATGCCTTACTTGATAATCAATTCCCTCCATTTTTTTGACTTTGGATAATTCATCTGGTAATATCATATGAGCTGAATTTTTATTTCCCCGCACAGCAATCTATTATCTATACTCCTCCAAGTAATTAACTCGCGTGACTATATGTGGTTTCACACCGAAAGATATATACTAGGAGACATATAATATCTTTCAGCGACCACCATGTACCATTGATTGTTGTCCAGACCTCATTGTTTTAATGATATTAATTAAGTAGGCTTGGCTGGGTAAGGTAAGGCGGTTTAATGCATGTGATGCATCAATTTTGTCCTTAAGTTGTAAAATGAGTCATCAAAATAGTATTATTAGTCATCAATCAGTGTAATATGAGTCGTTAAAGTTGTAAAAAAAAATTAGTTACAACATTAGTCTTTATTTGTCCTTAAATTGATAATTGAGTCCTCAAAGTTGTAATATGAGTTCTCAAAGTTGTAACAACTTTTTTTTAATCACTTTAAGGACTCAATTACCACTTTAAGCACACATTTTACCACTTTAAGGACACATGATTACTAATGTTGTTGTTTACGCCCAAATTAATATTTTACTGGACAGTAAATGTCTATGTAAGTATTAATTAAATTCTTCGTCCATGTCATACCAGCGAGCCCAAGTTTCTTTAAGTTCACAATTGCCCATCAGTAAGACTACGCGAGCTGAATTATAAAGTCCGCGCGAGGAATGACTTCGTGCGGACTACAGAGCTCGCGCTCTTAATGACTTCGCGCGTAGGCGAGGTGCAATAGTACTTCGCGTAAAAGACCTAGGCGAGGCAGAATATATCAAGGCAAGCTGGCGAACTGGCTCGCGGGAGAGACTTCGCGAGGAAATAACAAGCGGAGTCCATGCGCACCACATTAATTGTTGAAGACTTTTACAGGTCTTTGACATGCTTCGGGCCAATCCCTGTGGCCCTTTTAATATAAAAAGCCCTTTTAATATAAAAAGCCCTTTTAAAGCTCACGAGCTGCAATAGCCCGCGAGATGGAAGCGAGCTGCAAGAGCACGCAATAGCCTCTTGTGACAGCCTGCGGGATGAATTTCAGTCTGCATAGGACTCTACAGTTGGCAGCGCGAAAGCAAAAACCTATATGAAGTGTGCGAACTGGACATGTGTCACAAGATGATTGGTTCGCGCGGGCGGAACAGTGCCCTTGTGCTATTAGGGTTTCAGAGCCCGACTTGGATTCTAAATTAACTTTCTTCTGCCGCAAGTCGGACTACTATATAAACGACTCGAAGCAGTCTCTCTACACACAATCAAATCTCTCAACAAATACAAACAAACTGCAAATCAGTTACCCTTCGAGCTACCTCGAAACCCTAACCCTAAGTGCGTCGCCGCCTTAGTTTCAGAGCCCTCTTGGATTCACCCCCGATCTCTGATCTCCCTATTGTTGCTTTGCTCGCGTCCCACTGTGAGTATCGATCGCCTTGTGCTAGTAAATTCCTCCTCTGAGGTGGCACCTGGAAACCCCTTTCGCCTGATCAAGAAGTTAATCCCGCATACAAGCTTTTTCCTCATTCGCGAGGTGACATGCCCGCAAAACTCCCCCTCTCTTTGTTCGCTATTCACCTTTGCTCCGCGCGTTGGGGATCGTGGCCAAAACATTGGCACGCCCAGTGGGACAGGGACTACAAGCGATACATCATAGGGAAACTAGAGGAAGCGCCGTACCGAAAGGCCTCAGTTTTCTTGTCTCAAGCACAGATCACTATGGTATAAGCCTCATAACAACACGGCTTGCCGATCCCTCCCTCAAGAACAGGTCCTTGCTCAGTTTGGTGACCCAGACTTCAGCGAGACCACCATGGTAGGCTCTCAGCCGACTCAAGACACAGGCTCTGCCCCGTCTATGGAGCAAATCTTATAGAAACTCGCGGATATCACGGGCCAGATCCAGGATTTGACAATCCAGACCCAGGGTTTGACAACCCAGATCTCCGCCACTCAACAAAGCATTGCTGACCTAACTAATGAACAGGTCAAGCAAGACAGGGCCTTCTGCAGGCCACCCATGAAAAACTCACCATGCTCAGTAAGGATCATGGCCACCTAGACGACCAATTCACGAAAACCACAAGCCTAGTGGAGGGGTCTCTCCAACGAACTCAACAAGAGTTGGGGCAAGCCACGAACATCTTGAACATGACCCATGCTATAGTTGACGAGCACCTTGCCCAAAAGATTGAACTGCCTAGCAGCCAATCTAATGATGAAGATTTTCCTTTGGATGAACCCAAGCCTGAAGAACCTAAAGTCGAGGCTGAGATTATGGATAATCATCTTATCTCAAAGATTGGCGGTGTTACTCAGGAAAAGGAGCCTGAAGATAAGACAAAACAGTCCATCTTTGAAGCAGAAATTGGTTCGCACACTAATGATGATAGCGAACCACAAGTTCTCATGAAAGGTGACCCAAGCACAGGTCAGCCACATGGGGGGCAAGGCGGAGCTCGCCTTCCTTCTTTAGTTAACCACCATGATTAAGGGCATGATCAACTCAAGCTTTGTCCAATTACTGGACGTGATCGAGACGCTGCCCCAAGTCATGACAAGCGAAATGAAGTTGCGATAATGGATTGGCGCAGATTTAACGAACTGTTGATAGCCTTCCGCAAGCAACTAGATGCGCAAGCGGCTGCTGAAGAAAATGAAAAGGCTTTACAATGCCAGAATGTAAAGCCTACGATTGGCGACACTACTGGATTATGGCTATAAGCCGACGGAACCGTTCCGTCGGTTAAGACATATATTTCGTCTGCAAAGATCTTAGTCGACGGAATTTCCGTCGGCTAAGATCCGTCGGCTAAGCTTCGTCTGCTAAGACAATAGCCGACGGAATTGATGATTCCGTCGGCTAAGTGGGACTTAGTCGACGGAATAGTTCCGTCTGCCAAGATTTTAGTCGACAGAACTTAATCGACGGAAATTACTTTTCCGTCGACTAAGTTTTTCTTAGCCGACGGAATATTTCGTCTCCTAAGATCTTAGTCGACGGAAGTAAAAATTTAAATTTTTTTTTTTAGAATAATTGGCGCGGTTTTTTTTTCTCGTTTTTTTAGGTCTTTTTTTTTTTTTCCTTCTCTTCCTCTTCTCCGGCGACCACGACGGTTATGTTTGCGTGTTCCCGAACAACTCCACTCCACCTCCGACGCTAAACTCGCCGGGAGGAGGAGGAGGTGCCGCCGAGAAGAGGAGGAGGAGGTGTCGCGCGCCGAGAAGAGGAGGAGGAGGAGGAGTTGCCGCCGAGAAGAGTAGGAGAAGGAGGCGGCGCTGCTTGGAGGAGGAGGAGGTGCCGCGGCGAAGGAGGAGGAGGAGGCGCCGAGAAGAGGAGGAGTAGGAGTTGCCGCCGAGAAGAGGAGGAGGAGGAGGCGGCACTGCTTGGAGGAGGAGGAGGTGCTGCGGCGAAGGAGGAGGAGGAGGCGCCGCTGTGGTGGGGGAGCAACCAGACGAGGGAGAGAGAGAGCAGCAGACGAGCTAGGGAGAGAGAGATGAAGAGGATGAGGGAGAGAGAGCTGAAAGTTATAGAATGGAACCGAAAAAAATTTCAAAATTTTTGGCGGGATAACTGCCGCTTAAAATTTTTGAACTTAGTCGACGGAATATATTTTTCCGTCGCCTAAGTTCAAAATATTTAAGCGGCAGTTATCCCGCCAAAATTTTTTTTTTTTTATTTTTTTTTAAATTTGGTTCCGTCGACTAAGTAGATATTTCCGTCGGCTAAGATATAACCTAAGCGACGGAATAATTTTTCGTCGCCTAAGTTATCATAAATAATCATTTATATTTATATATAAATATTCCGTCGGCTAAGTAAAAATTTCCGTCGCCTAAGATTTTCTTAGCCGACGGAATATTTTTCCGTCGCCTAGGTAAAAACTTAGGCTACGGAAGGTTTTCCGTCGGCTAAGTAGATCTTAGGCGACGAAAATATTATTTTTCCGTCGGCTAAGTGATTTTTTCCACTAGTGCGAAGATTTTCCTTTGGACGAACCTACGTCTGAAGAAGAGACTTCTTTGTCAATCGATGACAAAGAACCTGAGGTCGAGGCCGGGGAGACTTTGGATAATAATCCCATCTTGAAATTTCACGGTGCTCCTCAGAAAGATAAACCGGAAGGTAGGACAAAACAGTCCACCTTAGAAGAAGCGAGCGGTTCGAACACTGATGGCGAACCACAACTCCATAGGAGGTTTGACCAAGCAATCAATCTTTCTATGCGGGATGAATATGTGGACACAGGTCAAACACGTGGGGGGCAAACCCATGTCCTCACAATATGCCCAATTTGTCCTATGTGAAGGGGTCTTTGGCTTTATCAAAGAAGGTGGTAGTCAAGAAGCTACTGGATGTGATCAATTCGACCTAGCTGCTGGACGGTTGCATGGCTTCCCTGTGAGCCAGTCATTGTTCTGCGTAGCTCGCCTTCCCTACGAGCTGCCTCATTCAAGCTTTCAAGTTGTTGGCGCACAACATCTAAGCTCAACACTTGGAGCTTCTCAACAAAAAAAGTCTCATACGGAGAACACAACGACATCGAGGCTTGGAGTGAAGCGTGGGAGGCCTCCCCCATGGCCTAACGAAGGGTACTTAATCAAGCTATGAGCCCTTTTCGCCTTTGCTCCTCGCTTTAACTTCAACCTTTACTTCTGTTTTTTCTTTTCATTTTTTTTCTTTCTCGCATAAGAAAAAAATACAAATAAAATCAAATAGCCAAAACCACAAAAAGAGATCATTGGTCTTGCTAAAATGCAAGACAACGTTCTTGCCTATATCAGGCTTGAACTTTACCTTGAAGACTATCCCTGAGGCTTGACGACAACAGGCATTCCATATGCCTTAATCCGCTGCCACCGAAGTCACGTCCGAGAGGCAATACAACTCGTGTGCAATGCTGGAACGTTGCAGCCGCCATTACAGGACATTCAACTTCGTGGACTCCACTAGAATGATCCAGGAGGAATTGGTCGGCGCGCCTTATATCAACAGAAAGCCCTGGATGTCGATTTTCCAGAAGATTTTACGGTTTGTCATTTCGTCATTCCTGGAGAGAGTTCTGGCAGTTTGAATGCAGACAGGTCAGGATACTCGCGAATTTGCAATGTGCATTTTCAATGTGTTTTCATGACTCGTAGCCTGCTTTCCTCACTGAGGGGGCATCGGTACCACAACTCCGTCCCCGGGGGGAATGCTAAAGTTTTGATGTCCTTCATTCTTATCAATAAGCTTTGGCGAACAGACATCAAAACTGGGGGGCACATTGGGGTAGATGTGTTCCAGAAATTTCAGACTTTAGACCTTCTTCAAGTGTCTTAAGTCATTATTTAGGCCAATCCTTGTGGCTTCCGAATTTTCAAAGTTGATTCGCCATCTTTATGCAGCCGTTCGCCGACTCCTTTGTTTGCCTCTCATTGGTTCGCACTGGGGGGGCAGCGAAGTGCATGGCCTCTAATATATATATATATATATATATATATATATATATTTTCTGCGGCCGTTCGCCGACTCTTTTGTTTGCCTTTCATTGGTTCACATTGGGGGGCAGCGAAGTACATGGCCAAATGTCATTCAATGTTTATCACCAAGTTGGTTCGCCATTGCCAGGAGCTCGCGAAGGGCTATTTTTTAGAATTTGGTCAAGGAAAACGTCTGCCAGGAGGTACATCCATTCAAGGCGAATGCACGTTAAGTTTAAGTCCAAGGTGCCTAGGCGAGCCATACAGCAGTTCGCTACAATGCCTTGTTGGGTTCTTTGGTTTCAAGGCCTATTCATAGGCTTGTCTCCTCAGTCCTCACACTCATTTTATATATGACCCGGGCCAATACCAATGGCTTTAGGGTAGCATGAACATAAACCTCTTCAGTCATTCTCGACATTTCATAATTTCGAGGCTGGGGGGCAATGTTTACGCCCAAATTAATATTTTACTGGACAGTAAATGTCTATGTGAATATTAATTAAATTCTTGGTCCATGTCATACCGACGAGCCCAAGTTTCTTTAAGTTCACAAGTAATGGCCCGCCAGTAAGACTACGCGAGCTGAATTATAAAGTCCGCGCGAGGAATGACTTCACGCAGACTATAGAGCTCGTGCGCTTAATAACTTCGCGCGTAGGCGAGGCGCAATAGTACTTCGCGTAAAAGAACTAGGCGAGGCGAAATATATCAAGGCGAGCTAGGGAGCTAGCCCGCGGGCGAGACTTCGCGAGGAAGTAACAAGCTGAGTCCGCACGCACCACATTAATCGTTGAAGACTTTTACAAGTCTTTGACATGCTTCGGGCCAATCCATGTGGCCCTTTTAATATAAAAAGCCATTTTAAAGCTCGCGAGCTGCAATAGCCCGCAAGATGGAAGCAAGCTTCAGAGCACGCGATAGCCTCCTGTGACAGCCCGCGGGATGAATTTCGATCCGCATAGGACTCTACAGTTGGTAGCGCGGAAGCAAAAACCTATATGAAGTGTGCGAACTGGACATGTGTCACAAGATGATTGGTTCGCGCGGGCGGAACAGTGCCCTTGTGCTATTTGGGTTTCAGAGCCCGACTTGGATTCCAAATTAACTTTCTTCTGCCGCAAGTCGGACTACTATATAAAGGACTCGAAGCAGTCTCTCTACACACAATCAAATCTCTCAATAAATACAAAGAAACTGCAAATCTGTTACCCTTCGAGCTACCTCGAAACCCTAACCCTAAGTGCGCCGCCGCCTTAGTTTCAGAGCCCTCTTGGACTCACCCCCGATCTCTGATCTCCCTATTGTTGCTCTACTCGTGTCCCGCCGTGAGTATCGATCGCCTTGTGCTCGTAAATTCCTCCTCTGAGGTGGCACCTGGAACCCCCTTTCACCTGATCAAGAAGTCAAGCCTACACACAAGCTTTTTCCTCGTCCGCGAGGTGGCACGCCCGCAACACTCCCCCTCTTTTTATTCGCTATTCACCTTTGTTCCGCACGCTGAGGATCGTGTCCAAAACAGTTGTAACTAGAAAATTTTACAACTTCGATGACTAATATTACTAGTTTGAGGACTCAATTTACAAGATTGATACATCACATCATTTACATGCATTAACAAATTGTAGAATTTTAATTTCCGGCTAGTTAGTAACTTACTCTATTTCATAATGCTAGTGTAGATAAAATTAGGCCAGAAACACTTGCTGGGCTAAGCATCTATTTGACTATTTGTAGATCTTCAAGCCTAAAACTAAGGTCAACTAAAGGGACTCTAAGGGTAACATATATATGACCACATACAATTAATAGTGCATGCATGTTGTGACTTTCCGGTAAATCAAACCAATTTCATTTCTATTCTTTCTTTGCACTGCGTTTTTTGCTTATTATTATTATTATTATTATTATTATTATTATTATTATTATTATTATTATTATTTTGGATAGAAAATTAATGGTGGATGGGTGAGCTATCATTCTGGAGCAGGGAGCAATTTTAGGTATGACGTACCCCTCCCTAAGGGTGTTTTTCACAAGCTGGGGTTCGAACCAAAGATCTCCTATTACCCGTAGAATCCTTACAGTGTCCACTTCACTTGCAGCCTAGCATGCTTTTATTAGACCAAACCCATTGGGTTCAAAATATTTCTCACACAGTTGAAACATTTTTCTTTATTTATTTATTTCAACCCTTGAAAATGAACAACCATTTATAACCAGTTAACCATTCACCAATTCAACCCATAAATATTCAAATACTACAACATCTATCTTAGCACACCACTAAGAATGTTATACAATAATCCCAAAAAATTCAAAGCTACTAAACTAACGGAAGCAGGAAACTACCCTAGCTAGTAGGTTAAGCAAGTAACCTACTAGTGAAATGTGGCTGATAGATGAGTGACTATGCCTCGTCTCCTCCTACTAGTACCGACCCGCACTCTGCAGACTGGGCATTTTAAAAACGAAGAGCCCAGGGCAAAAACATTTGAAAACGTTAAAGTGAGTGGACAAAAATAAATTTAGAAGAAATATTTATGCTTCTCCAATTTAATTTCTAGAGAAATTATGCTGCATGTGTCAGTTCAAAAACTGGCAAGTACAAGCTAGTCTCCAAAACTTAATAAAATACAGCCTCTCAGGCTAAAATATATATTTATTTTCCAACAAAAGAAAATATTCATCAGTAAATCTTTAGCATGCAAGATATTTAAAACAAAGGTCTACTCACAAATTAGGCCTAAGCCTGATGTCGGTCTGAGGTCTCTTCTGCTCGAGCCTCCTCACGTCCTGTTCCAAATATATAATTAATTTCCCAACTTAAAAATCCAATATTTATTTAAGATAGGCAAAATTAACTGTGAACCTTAACCACGCTCATCGTTGCCCAACTTCGCCATTCTTAACTTAATATTATCCAAACTTCATTGGAAAAATAACGACAGCCTTAACGCACCCTTCCACAGTCTAAACAACATTAAACCAATGACCGGATTCTACCCTATTAATCCGCCAAAATTACCAAACTTTAACAATTTCCAAACCTATCCAAAACTCCTCCAAAAATTCTAAAATTCACATCATTTTAAACTCCCCTTAATATTACACATCTAAATCCCTAAAAATCCCCCAAATAGTGGCGACGCCGCAGCCTGCTCCGCCCGCAGCGGCGGTCGGAGGCCGACTCCGGCGACCTCTAATGCCTACCAAAATTTGACCGGCATCTTCCTCTCCATCTCCTCTACAACTTTTCTAACTAGCACAAACACCAATTCTAAGCCTAACCATGCCAATCGAACGAAAACATCACAAAAAGCCCTAAAATTTCAATCACCGATTTCTCCTTACCTAGCTCAAGAGGGAGCGAATCCTTTGGAGGGATGAATGCACGGAAGGAGGGCTTCCTTTTGAACCTAGCAGCTCCGGCTATGGCGGCCGGAGGAGGAAGTTCCGGCGACGGGAAGTTTTGGGCAGTCGGGACTTCCGGCGAGTTTTCCTCTCTATCGGCCGCGCTAGGGAGCCTCTCACCGATCTAGGACGGGAGCTGGGTCGGAGGCCGACCATTTGGGACCGCTGCGGCGGCGAACAGTGGCCGGACGGCGGCGGGCTGGCGACAGGAAGTCCGGCAGCGGGAGAGAGCTCGAGGAGCGGGAGAGAGAGAGAGAGAGAGAGAGCGAGAGAGAAAGAATTTGGGCTTGGCCCAACCGGTCCACCCACCATTTAACCCACTCCAAAATTTAACTCCCCAAAAATAATACACCAATAAAAATTACCTTTTACTAGCTAAAATTTACCATTTTTACCGTCGTCATAATTTTCTCCTACAAATAATCCCTTCAAAATAATCGTCCCCCAAAACCCCTCTGGGGACCAATTAAATTATAAACTCATTAACGAAGACGGTAAAACTCTTATTAATTCCAAGCCAGTAAATAAGGTAAAATTTAAGAGTCGGAGCGTGACAATTCTCCCCTCCTTATAAAAATTTCGTCTTCGAAATTTACATACGTGTCAATCAAAGAGGTAGGGATATTGTTACCTCATTTGCTCCTCTGATTCCCAAGTAGCTTCCTCTACTTGATGCCTCCTCCAAAGCACCTTGACAAGTAGAATTGTTTTATTTCTCAGCACTTGCTCCTTTTGGTCAAGAATCTATACCGGCTCCTCTTCATAGGTCAAATCTTTCGTCAAACTAATTGGCTGCTCTTGCAACACATGAGAGGGATCGGCAATATACTTGCGAATATGTATCCTGGACAATTCTGGAGGCAAAAGTAACCGATAAGCAAGTGAACCAACTCGTTCTATTATCTCATAAGGCCCAATATACCTCGGACTAAGCTTCCCACGCTTACCAAAACGTACTACCCCTTTCCAAAGAGATAGTTTCAAGAACACCCAATCACCCACTTGAAACTCAAGGTCTTTCCTGTGGACATCTGCGTAACTCTTCTGCCTACTTCGAGCGGCCTTGAGTCTATCTCTGATCACTTTAATCTTCTCATTAGTATCATGGATTAACTCAGGACCACAAAGCTCTTTTTCTCCTACTTCATTTCTACATAGAGGTGTATGACACTGCTTCCCATAAAGTGCCTCAAAGGGAGCCATACCGATACTTGAATGATAGCTGTTGTTATAAGCAAACTCCATCAAAGATATGTTTTTATCCCAACTCCCCCTGAACTGCAAGGCACATGATCTCATCATATCTTCCAAAGTCTGAATCATCCTCTCTGATTGCCCATCAGTTTGAGGATGAAAAGTAGCGTTGAAGTGTAATTGGGTACCTAAAGCTGCCTGAAGAGCTCCCCAGAAGTTAGAAGCAAATCTAGGATCCTGATCTGACACTATTGATTCAGGTACACCATGAAGTCTCACAATATCATTCACATAAAGCCCCGTCAATTTATCCAGTGTATACTTCTTTCCCACCGGCAAGAAATGTGTAGATTTGGTGAGTCTATCCACAATCACCCAAATACTGTCATGCCCTTCACAGGTATAAGGTAAACTGAAAATAAAATCCATGGTGATGTGGTTCCACTTCCACACTGAAATAGGCAACGGCTCAAACAACCTAAAAGGTTTCTGCCTTTCAGCTTTCACTTGCTGACAGATTAAACATCTACTCACAAAAGCTGCAATTTATCTCTTCATGTTTGGCCACCGATAATAATCCTTCAAAGTTCGATACATTTTTGTACTACCCGGATGAATAGCATATGCAGAACTTTGAGCTTCCTCCCTTATCTCTTTCTTTAACTCTTCATTCCTCTTTGGAACACAAAGCCTATTTTTGAACAACAAAGTTCCATCTCTTCTTACCGAAAAATCCACAGCTGCTCCATTCAATGCTCTCTCTATCAACTGAGCTATGGAAGGATCATTATACTGCGCCTCTTGCACTTTATCCACCAAAACTGGCCTCACATGGAAACTAGCTACTAAGGCACCCATTCATCCACCGCCAAATCCACTCCTGAAGCTCGTAACTCAAAAAGGAGTGAAACTTTAACCATCCTCAGGTGAGACAAAGATATGGTGGGATTTCGAATAAGAGCATCAGCTACCACATTAGTTTTTCCAAGATGATACTCAATAGTGCAATCATAATCATTGATTAACTCCATCCACCTTCTCTGCCTCATATTTAACTCTCTTTGAGTGAACACATACCGAAAACTCTTGTGATCGGTAAAAATCTGACATTTGGCCCCATAAAGATAGTGTCTCCACAACTTGAGAGTAAAAACTATCGCTGCAAGCTCTAAATCATGAGTGGGATAATTCATCTCATGCGGTTTCAATTGCCTAGAAGCGTAGGCAATAACTCGATCATGCTGCATCAATACTCCGCTTAGACCTCGTCTAGAAGCATCACAATATACCACATACTCCCCACTATCATCTGGAAGTGTCAAAACAGGAGCACTAGTCAAGCGATTCTTTAATTCTTGAAAACTTAGCTCACACTGATCTGACCATTCAAACTTGACTCCCTTCTTGGTCAATCTTGTAAGCGGAGCAACAATCTTTGAAAAGTCCTGCATAAAACGTCGATAATAACCTGCTAATCCCAAGAAACTACGAATCTCCGTCACAGTGGCGGGTCTTTTCCAATTTGAAACTGCTTCCACCTTTTGGGAATCCACTATAACCCCTTCTGTCGAAACTACATGACCCAAGAACCCCACTTTATCCAGCCAAAATTCACACTTGCTGAATTTAGCATACAACTGCGCATCTCTCAATTTCTGCAATATCATTCTTAGATGTTTGGCATGCTCCTTCTCACTTCTTGAGTATACCAAAATGTCATCTATGAATACGATCACGAAGCGGTCAAGATATGGACGAAACACCCTATTCATGAGATCTATGAAGGCAGCGGGTGCATTAGTAAGTCCAAAAGGCATCACCACAAACTTATAATGACCATAGTGTGATCGAAAAGCAGCCTTGGCTATGTCACTCTCCCGGATTCGCAACTGATGATAACCAGATCTCAAGTCAATCTTTAATTAAGAAAACAGAAGCACCCCTCAACTAATCAAATAAATCATCAATGCGAGGCAACGGATATTTATTCTTCACTGTGACTTGATTTAGCTTCCTATAATCAATACATAGTCTCATAGTGCCATCTTTCTTCTTAACAAACAACACTGGAGCACCACATAAAGACATGCTAGGCCGAATGAAACCCTTGTCTACCAATTCCTGCAATTGAGTCTTCAACTCTTTCAATTCTACTGGAGCCATTTTGTAATGTGCCTGTGAGATAGGCATAGTTCCAGGAAGTAACTCGATAGAAAAATCTATCTCCCTTACAGGAGGCAAACCAGGCAACTCCTCGGGAAACACATCCGGAAACTCTCTTACTACTGGAATATCCCCTACTTCCAACACTCCTACACTTGTATCCACAATGTGAGCTAAGTATGCCTGACAGCCTTTATTTAACAACTTCCTAGCAGTAACAGCTGATATCAAGCAACTCGAAATAACATCCCTTTCCCCTTGAAACGAAACCTCAAATACATCTAGACTTCGAAACACCACTTCTTTTCAGAAACAATCTAGCATAGCTCTATAAGCCTCTAAAAAGTTCATTCCCAAGATCACATCAAACTCTACAATATCTAAAGAGATTAAATCCGCCTTAAACTTAGTTCCTCCCACCAATACTTCACAACCACTAAACACCCAATTTATTCTCATCACCTCACCGGATGGTAGAGACACATGCCACTCGCTTGGAAGAGACGATAATGGCACATTGGCATGGAGGGCAAATCTACTAGACATAAATGAATGCATGGCTCCGGGATCAATTAAAGTAAAAGCTGGCTGCCCAAAATTAATAACGTACCAATAATGACATTTGGAGAAGTACGACCCTCCTGCTGGGTCATAAAATGAAGTCTAGCGCGAGTCATGGGACGTCCACGCTGACCACTACCCTGCTGAGAGCCACCCCTGGCTGCTGAACCGCCCTGAGAACCACCACTGGAGCCTCTGGCTGAAGATTGACCGGCTGGCTAAGTAATGGTGGTCCTCTGAGCCAATAAGGGACAATCTCTCCTGAAATGATCATGAGCACCACACTCAAAGACTATTGCTGACCAAATATATAATTAATTTCTCAACTTAAAAATCCAATATTTATTTAAGATAGGAAAAATTAACTGAGCCTTAACCACGCTCATCCTTGCCCAACTTCGCCATTCTTAACTTAATATTATCCAAACTTCACAGGAAAAATAACGGCAGCCTTAACGCACCCTTCCACAGTCTAAACAACATTAAACCAATGGCCAGATTCTACCCTATTAATCCGCTAAAATTACCAAACTTTAACAATTTCCAAACCTATCCAAAACTTTAACATTTAAGAATCCGGCCATTGGTTTAATGTTGTTTAGACTGTGAAAGGGTGCGTTAAGGCTGCCGTTATTTTTCCGATGAAGTTTGGATAATATTAATTTAAGAATGACGAAGTTTGGCAATGATGAGCATGGTTAAGGCTCACAGTTAATTTTGCCTATCTTAAATAAATATTAGATTTTTAAGTTGGGAAATTAATTATATATTTGGAACAGGACGTGAGGAGTCTCGAGCAGAAGAGACCTCGGACCGACATCAGGCTTAGGGCTAATTTGTGAGTGGACCTTTGTTTTAAATATTTTGCATGCTAAAGATTTACTGATGAATATTTTCTTTTGTTGGAAAATAACCGAAATTGAGAATTTCGGTGATTATATATATTTTAGCCTGAGAGACTGTATTTTATTAAGTTTTGGAGACTAGCCGGAGCTAGTCATGTACTTGCCAGTTTTTGAACTGACGCATGCAGCATAATTTCTCTAGAAATTAAATTGGAGAAGCATAAATATTTCTTCTAAATTTATTTTTGTCCACTCACTCTAACGTTTTTAAATGTTTTTCCCCTGGGCTCTTCGTTTTTAAAATGCCCAGTCTGCAGAGTGCGGGTCGGTACTAGTAGGAGGAGACAAGACATAGTCACTCATCTATCAGCCACATTTCAACAGTAGGTTACTTGCTTAACCTACTAGGGTAATTTCATGCTTCCGTTGGTTTAGTAGTTTTGAATACTTTTGGGATTATTGTATAACATTCTCGGTGTTGTGCTAAGATAGATGTTGTAGTATTTGAATATTTATGGGTTGAATTGGTGAATGGTTAACTGGTTATAAAAGGTTGTTCATTTTCAAGGGAGGTTTGCCGAGTTCTTCAGTAAATTTTCCTTAGAGGTGGACCCCACAATACTTACCTCGGGTTTTAGGGTGAAATTCGGGATGAGTTTTGACAACCAATCCAATGGTTACAAATAATCGAAAAAATCACAATGTATTATACCCACTAGTACCCCAAAGTTTTCTAAGGACCAGAGATAAAAGATTCTTCTTTATATTTTAGTTGTTGATTATTAGTCTATATAACTAGCAGGCTTATATATCACTATTAGAAAAAGGTTCTAAGGTGACGAAATATTTTTAATTTGTCACCTAAGAGCACACTTTAGTGACGAAACCGGTTTCGTCACCTTAGTGACAATTTTCGTCGTCTAAGTAAGGTAAGCTAAGGTGACGAAACATTATTTCGTCACTATTTTCGTCACCTTAGAGCTAATTTAGGTGACGAAAATACATTTCTTCATGTAAGTAACAGGTTAGGTGACGAAATATATTTTTGTCACCAAAGTTTTGAGCACTTAGGTGACGAATATAAATTTCGTCATGTAAGTGATAGGTTAGGTGACGAAAACATATTTCGTCACCAAAGTTTTGAGCACCTAGGTGACAAAAATATATTTCGTCATGTAAGTGATAGGTTAGGTGACGAAATATATTTTCGTCACCAAAGTTTGAGCACTTTAGTGACAAAAATGTGTTTCGTCGCCTAAGAACTTACTTTTGTAACGAAAATAAATTTGTCGTCTAACACCTTTATTTAGGTGACGAAACATAAGGTTGTGTGTCCTTTTGAACCAACTACGAGGTAGAAGTAAAATTTTAAAAAACTCACCGTACTATATGATCAGTGTACTTAAATACAGCTATGAAAAAAAATCCACCAGTTTTTGAAAACGATAAGATCTCAATCCACGCGGTCAACATTAAATTAACGTCACTTATTACACGAAAACGCTCTTTCCTACCCCTATGTGACCTAGTTTGATTGATTCTTTCACACACAAAACTCTCACATTGATGAGATGTAACCACTCATGTAAAAATTTGGGTACGTTCACCTCTCGACGATAGGGCTCCACATAGGGAAACATAAGTGTATATAGGGTTGATCGCTTGTATCAGAGACCAAACGTTACCGGAAATATGTGATTTTTCAACCATAGTCGTATTTCATGATACCGATGACATCCTATTTCACAAGATTTTTCAAAATATTGTTTCCTCCCTATAGTTGGTTCACAAATATCTACACTTGCATATAACCTACTAAACAAGTTATACCACATTAGTAGACACGTTGTGGTTTTGATGGCTAAATTTTACAAAATAAAAATTCAGCCGTCCTGTATGATCAGTGTACTTAAATACGACTATGAAAGAAAATCCACCAGTTTTTGAAAACGTTAAGGTCTCATTCCACAAGGTCAACATTAAATTAACGTCACTTATTACACGAAAACGCTCTTTCCTACCCCTATATGACCTAGTTTGATTGATTCTTTCACACACAAAACTCTCACATCGATGAGATGTAACCACTCATGTAAAAATTTGGGTACGTTCACCTCTCGACGATAGGGCTCCACATATGGAAACATAAGTGTATATAGGGTTGACTGCTTGTATCGGAGACCAAACGTTACTGGAAATATGTGATTTTTTAACCATAGTCGTATTTCACCATACCGATGACATCCTATTTCACAAGATTTTTGAAAATATTGCTTCCTCCCTATAGTTGGTTCACAAATATCTACACTTGCATATAACCTACTAAACAAGTTAAACCACATTAGTAGACACGTTGTGGTTTTGATAGCTAAATTTTACAAAATAAAAATTCAACTGTCAGATATGATCAGTGTACTTAAATACGGGTATGAAAAAAAATCCACCAGTTTTTGAAAACGTTAAATTCTCAATCCACGCGGTCAACATTAAATTAACGTCACTTATTACACGAAAACGCTCTTTCCTACCCCTATATGACCTAGTTTGATTGATTCTTTCACACACAAAACTCTCACATTGATGAGATGTAACCACTCATGTAAAAATTTGGGTACGTTCACCTCTCGACGATAGAGCTCCACATAGGGAAACATAAGCGTATATAGGGTTGACCGCTTGTATCGGAGACCAAACGTTACCGGAAATATGTGATTTTTCAACCATAGTCGTATTTCACCATACCGATGACATCCTATTTCACAAGATTTTTAAAAATATTGCTTCCTCGCTCCTTATCTAACAAGATCAAATTCTATCAAAACCTTTTCTTAAAAATAAATATTTTTGGTTCACTTAGATGACGAAAATTCATGTTTTCGTCACCTAACTACTTAATATTTGGGGGGTAAAAAATTCCGCCAATTATTTGGCCAAATTTTTAATCACTTCCGCCAAAAATTTTAGAAAAATTTGAACCAATTTTTTGAATGTTTCCTTATATATCCTCTGCCTCACTTTTCATTTCTCTATCTTTTTCTTTGAACTCTCTCTTCTCTCTTTTCTAGACTCTCTTCTCTCTCCCTCCTCTCCTCTGCCCCAGTTTCCACGCACCGAGAGACCTTCTAGCTTTTCCTCTGTAGCCGTTTTCCCTCTGCCTTCTTCTTCGCCACCGTCGCCTCCTTCCTCATCGCTAGCAGCCATTTTCCCTCTGCCTTCTTCTTCGCCACCGTCGCCTCCTCCCTCATCATTGGCAGTCGTTTTCCCTCTGCCTCTCCTTCTTCTTCGCCACCGTCACCTCTCTTTCTTCGCCATCGTCGCCTCCTGCCTCTCAAATTCAGCCGTTTTCATGGAAGGACTAATTTTCCTCCTCCATCTGACTCCGCGCCCATCTCGCCAGCAGACTCCGCACTCCATCTCACCAGAGGACTTCGCGCGCCATCTCGCCAGAGGACTCCGCGCGCCATCTCGCCAGAGGACTCCGCGCGCCATCTCGCCAGAGGACTCCGTGCGCCATCTCGCCAGAGGACTCCGCGCGCCATCTCGAAAGAGGACTCCGCACGCCTTCTTGCCAGCGGACTCCGCGTCCATCTCGCCAGCGGACTCCGCGTGCCTTCTCCCCAGCAGACTCCACGCCCTTTCCGTTTGGGCCTTGTTAATTTGTGTTTTTGCAAATGACTACGGAGGCGATCTCGATTGAAATTGGGTTGCTTGATATTGGTTGTAAGATATTGGGGTTGTTTGGGGTTGATTGGATCTGGGTTGTAAGAAGTTGGAGACGAAACTATTGTCAGCTAAGTAATTGGTGACTTTTTCTACGTGAAAGAATTGTCAGCAAACTGAATAAATTTCATCAACTAAGTAACTGGGTGATAACCGAATTTTCGTCAGCTAAGTAACATGGTGATGACTGAATTTTCGTCAGCTAAGTAACGTGGTGACGAAATATTTTTCGTCAGCTAAGTTACGTGGTGACAAAATATTTTTCTTCAGCTTAGTAACCTGGTGACGAAAACAGTTTCGTCAGCTAAGTAACCTAGTGACGAAAAGTTGTTCGTCATCTTAGTATAGTGACTAAGATGACGAAATTAATATTTTCGTCACCTAAGTGCTCTAACCACCGGCCTTAGATGACGACACTTAGGTGATGAAATTTTAGTCATCTAAGTGTTTACATGACGACAGAAGCTCTAAGGTGACGAAAAAATTTCGTCACCTAAGAACTTTTTTCTAGTAGTGTATGTTCCCAGCCTCAAAACTAAAAGCAAAACATGGCTAGAGACAAGAGTATCACTGCAATAGTTCTTCTCCTTGTTTGTGGTATGATTTCTTACCGCTTTTCAACTATTCTCTTCATTCTAATTAAGCTTTTGTAGTTAATTAACTCGTGTTAATTCAAATCAAAGAACACAAGTTAATTGAAAAATGAAAATCTGTAATTCGAATTACTTTCACACAAGTACGATAATCAACTGTATAACTGTGTATATATGTATATATCACTTTTCAGTAATTCGATTGTCTAGTGAATGAAAAATCGAATTACTGTTCTCAAGAACATATATGACAAATTCAGCAAGCTAGCTTGGTTTTGATAGAATCCTCTGAAATTAAGACGTATATCTTATATGTGTTTATCCATGTTCACAAAAGGTTTTGATATATATATGCAGGTTCAATCATACTAGGAGGAAATCCATCAGAAGCCAAAGTTTGCCCTCGGTTCTGCTTCGCTTCAGCTTCTAATTATATGACCTGCCCGTCTTCAGGAGACGAGCATCTTTCGGCACCCTGCAACTGTTGCTTCGCTCCGGAACCAGGCTGCGCCATTTACCAGGCTGATGGAACTCGCCTCTGTATTAGTAGTTGAATATCGACCATAACTGGGGGCGTGCATGATCATGAATCCCTAGCTTGTATGATACAATAAACATTATGGTTTTCCACTAGTACGTGGTTTGGTTTTTATTATTAATAAGAGACAGATCTCGCATTGTTCTACAGTTTTACGAACATGTTGGATCCAAAATAAAATGATAAAGATTACGAACATGTATGTTGAACACCAAGGAAACTTTAAGAACTATGTGTGTGCATGTGTGCAGTAATTAATTTATATCAGTCTGCTGGTAATTTTGGCTTAAATTTGAACGTACGCGCGCAATCTGAATATTCAAGTGAGGTGCTTCAGTTTTGGGATGATGGTAATTGCTGCAAACAATGAGTGTCCTGGAATCTCCGTCTATTATTATTATGTTAAGAAGCAGCTTGCCATAATGAAGCTGTTTGACATGCCCCCCTGTAAGTTAACCTCACGCTTCAGATACATACCATTAGGGGCCGGGCGTTCATATATAAAAAAAGCTTGAGAATCTCATCATATACTATATTGATCAATTGTAACAAGAGATCTACATCAAAGAAGCCATGGATGGAAAGCATTGAACTATTGAACCAAGCTCATGTTACACGTACATGAGAAACATAAAGAAGACTGAATCAAGCTTTAGAAAATGGGAAGTAAAAGAACTTGTATAGTGGCGAGCGGCGACCAGCTAGCTAAGACTCAGAAACATTTCGTAAGTATAAGCCCTCTAAATGAACCACCAATCCACCATATTAAGATATATGTGGCAGTACTGCATTCTTGATGATGAAATTAACTTGTTCAAGGAAAAAAAAAATTGAAGACTCTCCACAGGGGGCCGGGGTTAAGTTTTTTGAACCAGTAACAAGCTGGTCATGTCATTACTCATTAGCATCTCCTGCCTCTAATAAAACAATGTACTGCTTCAAGGTTTTCCTGGCAGATTCATCAAGTCAGCTTCAACATGTTTGCCTTGGCTGTAAGGAATGCCCAATAAACTAATGTTGTTGTTACGTAGCCAGCTCCAACCTGAGATCAAACCTCAGGTTGGAATCTCCTCAAGCAATGAATCATACATACCAAAATTATATATGAGAGTTCCGTGGACAAAGTGCTAAAATAAACTAATGAATGAGCTAAGGACACACCCTCCATACTATATTAACTAAGGTCTCAAAATTCTTGGATCAAATCATCGTCGAAAACCTGTTTCCCTACAATAATGGAGATGATCGAGTAATCCTTGTTTAAGTGTGAGCTCTCAGTTTACTAACTTGATAATCAAATCCCTCCAATTGTTGACTTTGAATTTCATTTGGTAATATCATATATATGATCTGTTTTTTTATTTCCCCCCAGCAATCTATACCCTCCTCCAAGTAATTTACAAGACTATGAGGTTTTCTATATGTATATTTTGATCAAATCGATCGTGGCTTATTTGAATTCATAGGCACCAAACTTAAGATCAAACTTAACTTGATTTATTTATCCAAGCCGGATCATGATCATATAGGTGGTTTCACACCAGAAGATGTATAGTTGGAAGAAGCAGGCTAGGATTGAAGATAAAAGATTCATCTTATATTTTAATTGTTGATTATTAGTATAAAGAGCAGGCTAGCTTATGTTCCCAGCCTCAAAACTCAAAGCAAAACATGGCTAGTGACAAGAGTATCACTGCAATACTTCTTCTCCTTGTTTGTGGTATGATTTCTTACCGCTTTTCCACCATTGCTCATTCTATATTTCAAATTAAGTTCTTGTAGTTAATTAACTCATGTTTCGAACAAGAGAAACACAACTACTCAAGTTAATGAAAATCGGAAATATATGAAGTAAAGAAACGATCCAAAACTGTGTATCACTTCTCAGTTCTCGCACGTACTCGACTATCGAAATACTGTTCTCATGAAATGCCAAATTCATATAAGACGTATAGCTTATATATGGATGCATGTTCGCCAAGGTTTTGGCTCGATTATGAGGTTGATATATATGCAGGTTCAGTCATTCTGGGAGTTGTTCCAACTGAAGCCAAAGTCTGCCCTCTAATTTGCTACGATGCAGCTGCTTATATGACCTGCCCGTCTTCAGGAAACGAGCAACTTTCGCCTCCCTGCAACTGTTGCTTAGCTCCGGCACCAGGCTGCGCCCTTTACCGAGCTGATGGAACTCGCCTCTGTACTACTACTTGAATAGCTGCATATCGTAATAGGGGGCGTGCATGATCATGAATCCCTAGCTTGTATGATACAATAAACATTATGGTTTGCCATTAGTACGTGATTTGGTTTGCCATTAATAAGAATAAGAAACAGATCTCTCATTATTCTGCAGTTTTACGATATGTTGAATCCAAAAATAAAAAGTCTGCAAGGATTGAAAATGATGTTAATTTTTTCCTGATGATTCTACTGGATATGTTGCTTTAATAACTGAAGTTGCTTTCGAATTCTAAAACACAACTTTAAACAAGAACAACCTTTCTTTTACAACCAAAAATGGAACCACATTTCACTCGACGGATGCCTACTGTTTACAGAGAAATGTCTAAGGGAAAGGAAGGAGGCATTCTGCTACATCAAACTATTCTAAGATAACACTGATTATTATGAAGACAATCATATTTCACATTTTTGCAGTGCCATCCTTTATTTCGAAATCCAATTTTTGACCAGATGGTTTTTCACTCAGATGAGCCTTAATTACCCTAAAAGATAAATTAAGTTGGGTTATTCCCAGTTACCTTGAATTGCTTGTGTCTATCTTCTTGGCTGCTTCAGCAGTTCAGCAGGATTAGTTTTGTACAGGCTATCTCTGGAAGGCTCGCTGCAAGCAAGTCGCTCTCAAGTCGACTGCGGTCACTGGAGGAGTGAAGAAGAGACAACGATCTAGGCCGGGAATCAACGGGCCCCTTGCAAACTAGCAAGCACCCGAAACGCAAGGTCTCTTTCCAGCGCCTTGTGGCTGAAATAGCTCAAGATGTCAAGGCTGATTGGAGGTCCCAGAGCTCAGTTGTGCCTTCTCTACTCAGCATGCATCCTTTTGTTCAGTAAGTGATACTGGAACTCTCAGTTTCGTGAGTAATAGTTGTGGTGCTGTTGATTATGTGTCTGTTGGATCAATTCCTGTTGGTGCGAGTGTTAGGAAAGATAATATGCAAGGACCAAATTCGGGTGAGAATGGGAGAGAATGTCATGCAACATTCAAATGAGTTGTGTAATGTGGGAAGGACTGTCGCATCTCTTACGAGTATTCGAGACAAAGGTGGGGGACTTGTTTACCAGCCTTTAGAATATGTAATTGGGGTGAATTACGCAGAGGATATGAAAGATGAAAACTCGGACCCTGGTGAGATTCGCACCAATGGGTCTGCTGGCAAGCCTATGGTGAAGTGCAAGAAACGAGAAGATGACCCTGGTAGTGTTATTTTGAAGGTAGAAAAGAAAGAGAAAGGAATTTTGGATTCTGCCCTTGAGAAGAGCCACACAGACCGGAAGATTGAGAATCCAGTCGCCACCGGTGAGGACCCAAATGATGAACAGGTTACTAATGCTGATGTGATAAAACTCAATGATTATGCAATTTCAAACCCCCAGGTGCTGTTTGGAACTCTACTGTCTACCAACACCGCATCGTCATATTCAATTACCAGACCGGAAGGTAACATAGGTGTTTCTGAAAGGCCAGAAGTTATGTTGGAACAGTTGGGTCTTACTACTACAGGAACTACTGCTTTGGTTACTGGTAGCATGGCAGTCACTCTTGAACATGATTCTCTTGCTGGTATTAATCTTGTTAGTCAAGACAAAGTTGGTGGGGTGATGTTGACAACTACGGAACCTACTGTGGTTCCCTTTGTACTTTTTTATGTTTGCCTGATAGAGTGCCACCCTCATTATCTCAGGTGACAGTTGCTACACTAGCTCGTGTCTGAATGCATGGGGGAATGATGTCAAATATCTCGCTCTGGGAAGCACAGATGGAGACATATATGTGGTGGCAGTTAAGAAAAGGGAGCATGAATCGGGTGTATTCTGAAATCACATTTCATCTCAAGGAATCATGAACTTTCTCACAGAGGTATCTGCACTTACTTTTGCAAACAAGGACTGCCACTGCTACAGCTTTGAACCTACTATATTGACTCCTCTACAGCTATCAAAGTTATCTGGAACCAGATGCAGTATGGTTGGTGACCCAAAACAAATTCCTGCAATAGTTCTCTCAAATGTTGGTAGTACATTTCTATTTGAGTGCAGCTTGTTTGAACGTGTACAAATGGTTGGCCACCTAGTTATCTTGTTGTCCAAACATTATAAGGTACACCCATACAGAGGTATTTTCCTTCTATCCATTTTTATGAGAAGAAGTTGATGAATGGCTATGATATGTCTAGCAAATCGGCATCAATTCTTAAGAACGGTATCACCAAGTTTGTTGAGGTGCCAGAAGTGATTTATGGATGTAATGAATATGAACTCGAGGACTATGACTGGAGAAATGAAATGCAAGGTGGAGAATGAGCTATATGTGAATTCTGAAATTGTGCCAGAGAAAATATGGGCGAAATTGAAATTAATTTCGATGAGTATTATGAGTATTATACTAAAGAGTTGCAGGTGATTTTTCTTGAAGACCATATGAAGCCAGATGAGAAGTGTTTGGTATATGTCATGTCAACCTTGGGTGCGCCCTTTACAAGGCAGGAGTTGGGATTCAAACTTAACTTTCAAAATTCATGTCAGCTGCTCTCATCTTATAATAATGTGTCTGTTACAAGTTTGGAGTTGCTGCAAAATGAGAATCGGATTGATCAAGTAGATGGCAAAGTTATTGATGCGGTCATTCAGTTGCATTTATATGAAGTTACTGATTTGATCCTATCAAATGGCAGAGTTTGTTATATGAATACAACCCTTCTTGAGGATCAGGAAAAATGGAACAAACAGAGATTGGACCCTGAGGAAATTATTGGTCCTCTTAATAACAGTTTTGAGTTATCACATTGGAGGCACTCTTCTGGTCTAGTTGTTTTAATGATAAATTTTGCTCTCAGACCTGTGTTGCACACATTTATACTGCAGGGAATTGCTCAAGATGGTGTATTATTTATGTGTCAGTATTCTCTCTAGTGGTTGTTTGATCTCCAGTTGTCCAGAAATTCTCCTCTAACATGCATGTATGATTACTTCTGGATCATAATGTACAGTGGAACTAAAGTTGCAGCATTCTTGTGCTTTTGCCTGGCCAATTGTGGTTCATTATCAGTGCAACTACATAATTATCATTAGAATCCTGGAGAAGTGACAAGTTTAATTGACCGGGAAAGGTGTCATGGATACCATATTGTTGTACATGATGATGGGATGATGATTATGAAAATTGACAATGCTGATGGGGACAAGGAATTCAGTATTTCCTTTATTCAGAATATGTGCGTCTATTTGCAGCTACCTCTTTTGGTTAAGCAATCAACATTGGCTTCAAGTGTAACAGAAGTCTTGGCATATCAGAATAATCATCAGATGGAGGACAAAAATGTTGTGCATGCCTTGTTGTATGAAGAGGGATTCAACATTGATTTCTTTAAGAAATCAGAAGACATGGCACTTGAGATTTTGATAGAATCTTTGCAGACTCATGATGATTGTGTGGCTTTTTTGGAGCGTCTCGTGGATAAAAGCAGTGATAGTGAGCTTATTGGTGTTATGTGGGACTCATGGATTTTGGAGCCCAAGCATGTTTCGGTCACTTGTGATTGGAGTAAGGGTGTTAAGGGGGACTCAAAAACTGAAATCATGGCTGGATTTCGCGAAGATGTGGAGCGTAGCAGTTTGACACCAGTTGCACCAGAACCTTCATATTCTTATGAGAAGTTGGTTACCTGGGCAGCAATGTTGGCTTTGATTGCAGATGAAGTAGGTTGAGAAATTCTTGAGTTCTGGTATGCAGTCTTGGATATATGGTGGAGCAGCAAAGTGTTGTAAACTTGAGGTCAAGTTTTTACCGGGAGGGATGGATTGTTATGATATTTTACTCATTTAGTCATGTGCCGCGCACGTGACCAGCCAAATAGGTTTATATGTACTGTTTTGAGAGTTTTTGCTCAGTGTTAATGAAAATATCAGCATTTTAATTTCTTTAATTTCTGCATTTCTTTGCTTTTCTCTCTAGTTAGGGCTAATACCCTAAAGCCAGCAGTCTCAAATAAGATTACAGTTCCTAAAGCCTGTAAATGCCTAAAAGTTCTTTATCAAGGAAAAGCTGGACTCTCACTCTCGCAGTATGACAAACATGAAAGATATTACAAATATATCTTATGAAACAAACTTGACCAAAGAGGTTAAGAGCAAAAGGGATTACACAGTAATATCCAACCAAGATCAGCATGGCTGCATAATGAACTGACCTGTCCACTGTAAAATGGCTTGAAGATCATAATCAACATTTATGCTTTCTCCCTGAACATCTTACAATGCGACTATCACATCCTTCTGTTGGGGCTTGGCTTAAACCAGAAATCAAGCAGTAGTAAACTTTTGCATCAGTGGGACACCCAGAGCTGAACATCTGATCAAACAACTCCATTGCCTTGCAAATATTGGTCACATTACAAAAGGAAGTGATTAAGATTGTGTAAGTGACAGCATTGCCTTTCAAACCTTTCCTCTCCATTTCGTTAAAGAACTCAAGTGCAGTGTTGAGTCTCCCACGCCTGGACAGACCATCAAGCACAGTATTGAGGGTGGAGACATTCATTGGTATCCCTTCTTCCTTCATTTTATCAAAGAGCTCACGGCCCTTCTCAATGTCCCCAACTTTGTTGAAACCATCAATCAAAATATTATAGGTAACAGTATTAGGAGCACAGCCACTTTGAGATCTCATCTTTTCCATCAAATGCAAACCTTCTTCTTGCCTTCCCACTTTACAAAGTCCATCAATCAGAGTGTTATAGATGACCACATCTGGTTCAGCCGAAACCCCTTTTACTCCTCCACTCATCTTTTCAAACACCTCCACGGCAGCACCTATTCTCCTAGACTTGCATAACCGATTAATAAGAATACCAAAAGTTATAACATTGGGCTTAATCCCCATCTCTTCCGTCTTCGCCATAAGCTCCCTCATCCTCTTAAACTCATTCCCTCTCCCCAAAGCCGACAACAGCGCATTGCACGGAGCAGCCTCTACAGCACCACCCTTCTTCATGATATCATGCAAAACATCCCAAGCAAGACCAACCTTCTTGTTCCTACACAAACCACTCACCAATTTCGTAAGTACCATGCTATTAGGAAACACGCGACGCCCACCAAATTTCGACACCAACTCCGCAATTTCCTCCTCACTGACACTCCTCCCTCTAATCTCTCCCCTTAAAAACAAGCCAACCACAACATCAACAGTAAACTCATCAACCTGGAACTTTGCTTCTGAGTCAAGCATTTCGTCGAGCACTTCAGTGCATCATCAACACGCCCCATTTTCAGCAACATCCCAATCACCACATTGCGAATACGAGTAGTTTTCAACCCCGACTTGAGTTCATTAAACACTATTAGAGCCTCCTCCTCCATCCCAGCCCTCCCCATGGACTGAACAAGCAGCCCTGCGGCCTTGGGACTAATCAGAACGTTTCGATCCTTGACCATCTTGTAGAGCTCATAAAGATTCGTTTCGTAGGGGGGCTGTCGCAATGTGAGCTCCACAAGGGCCTGGAATGACGAGGAGAGAAAACCCTTTGGAGGGTCCTGAGGGGTGAGATTTTCGGAGACGAAAACGAAGAATTTGAGGGCTTTGGAGAGGGAGGGGAGGCGGCGGGTGATGTGAAGGAGGGAGCGGGGTGAAGGGGAGGAGATGGAGTTGGGGAAGAGGAGGGTTTGGAGTTGGGGGAAGTTCCAGTGTTGCTCATTGGGTTGGAGGACTTGGAGGACTTGTTTTATGAGGGAGTCGTCGTCGTTGTCGTTGTCGTCGTGGTGAGGATCGGAGATGGGATTGGTGCAGAGGTGGTGAGTGAGGAGGAAGAAAGGGGAGTTGGATTTGGGGGTTATTTTCCAATGTTATGTAAACGTACTTGCATGAAGTAATAGATGTCTGCAAAAACAGTATTTTCAAGTCTCATAATTACTTGTCGCATGATTGTGTATTCTTTCTACTTCAAAAAAAAAAAACAAGTACATATAAATTTAATGATGTTTGATATTTTCTATGTTAATTAATAACCCTAATTACATCTCACTACTACGTACCATGAATTAACATAAAAATTAGCAATTGAGTGCTAATCCAAAGTTCTCTAATTTAAAAGATGATTTTTGATAAGATAATTGTTTCTCTTCAATTAACAATCAATTCTATCCATAACCCGTAGAAGTTTAAAAACACAATAGAGGAGTTTTTGTTTATGTAAGGTTTTAAAAAACGCTAGGCGCTAGTCTAGCGGACAACGCTCAAAAAATTAATCTAGGATTAATCGGTTTTTTATTTTTATATATTTTTATATTTTTTTAATAGGGTAAAAATTATAAACGGTCCTAGCTAGTGGTTTGAGGTCATGGTTACGTTCGCCATCATGGCTTAGAAATGATTAATTTTGGTCCTCGTGTTTTATATATCGACTAATCATATAATCTAATAATTAATAACATTTTGTCTAACACCGTTAATAAGACACGCATGTGCGCGTCACATGTTGAGGCACTTTGTCCAGAAAATAATGAATGAAAATAACCATAAATTCTAACACCCACAATTAGAATAAAATTAATCAACGACATGATTTATCTCAGATATTTGCATTGGAACCATTAGTGCGATTAAGATGTAAAATTTAAAACCATTATTCATCTATCAAAGTGCAAAAATGGCATTAGATTTAAAATTTTATATGGTCTGGTTTGATTCTAGTATTCGATATTCTTCTTCTCCATTAATTTCATACACTACCAGAAAATGGGTCTTGGGCGACGAAACAAAAAAAACCGGGCGACGATTTTTTTTTTCATCGCCTAAGAGGGAACTTAGGCGACGATTTTTTTTTTCGTCGCCTAAGTTTCCTCTTAGGCGACGAAAAAAAAAATCGTCGCCTAAAAATAAATTTCGTCGGCCAAGATAGAAACTAGGGCGACGAAACAATATTTCGTCGCCTAAGATATTTATTTCGTCGCCCAAGATTTTTAATTCTTAGGCGACGAAACTCAAATATTTCGTCGCCCAAGATTCTTCTATATATTGAGAGGCCGGGATAGAAGAATGAGAACTTTGAAAATTTGAAACATAAATTTCTCTAGTTCTTCAAATCGTTCGGTGTTGTGGAAATCTGTCCATACATAGTTTGTGGAGCTACTCCCATGTACGTACATATGCATATATATGCACATATATATATATATATATATGCATATATATATATATATATATATATTGATTTTCAATTTTATTTGAGTTGAATTAATGATATATATATATATGCATAGAGTTTGTTCCAAGCTGAGTAAGGGGCCGTTCTGTCATAGATATGGTTCACAGGTTTGTTTAACTGGATCTCAAGATCACAAACTGACCACTCTTCTCGGTGAAGGGGTCGATAGGGGTTCGCCTTCGTGATCACAAACGAGTCCTGCCTGGTTCCTATAGGGGGTTCGCCCTCCGTGACATTGACACTTGCCTTCTGAAACCACGGAATCCGCTCGAACTAGATATATATAATTAATAATTAGTATGTTGTATTACATTAATATATATATATATATAAAAGATATGTTCATTAAATATTGATATATATATATATGTGTTATTTTCAGGATATGGATAAGAGTTGGATTTCTCTTCCAAGATATCAAAGAAAATATGCTGAAGGAGTTTGGGATTTTATGCAATATGCGCAGGCCAATGCTGACGGGAGTGGCATGTTCTATTGCCCGTGCAAGATGTGTAAGTGTCGCAGTGATATGCATCGATTTCCGTTGGGGACAGTATGGGACCACCTGAAGAGTAACGGATTCTGGGAACGTTACACATGTTGGATATATCACGGTGAAACCTCATCACGCCCGCATGATCATGGACAGTTTTATGAGACGGGCAGTACATCCAACGATCCAACAACGGCCTTCATCAACGACATGTTTCCTCATGACAACGGTGTATGCCCTGAACGACAGCACATTCCGCAGGCGCCGATGCAGGCCGTCCCTAGAGGTGTCAACACTGCCGGTATAGCCAAGTACAACAGACTTATTGCTTTCCAACAGACCCCTCTGTGCCCAGGTCATGAGAAGACCGTTCTTCAGTGTGTGATGGAGGTGATGCATAACAAGGTTGACACAAAATCGACCGTGACGGCTGTTGATAGGTATCTACAGTACGCTGCTTCGCTCCTGCCCGACGGTCATCGTCATCCCACCACGCATCATAAGGTCCGTCGTATCTTGAGAGATCTCGGGCTTTCCTACATCAAGATCCATGCATGCAGATATGACTGCGTTCTATTCTGGGGTAAAGATGCAGACGGTAATGACCTTGAAGGCCTTCATCGTTGTCCGGTATGTGGGACCGACAGGTATAAGCGGACTCCCGCAGGCAACAGGAAACCTGTTAAGGTACTTCGCTATTTCTCGTTGAGAGATAGGCTGGAGCGGTTGTATATGTCTTCAAAGACGGCCGAAGCTATGAGATGGCACGCTGTGAGGGAGGTGCATGACGAAGACCTCATGGTACACCCTGCTGACGGGGAGGCGTGGAAGCATATAGACAGGGAGTTTCCTCATTTTGCTTCAGAGGTGAGGAATGTGAGGCTCGGGCTGTCATCCGACGGGTTCAACCCTTTTGGGACCATGAGTCTTTCGTACAGTATATGGCCGGTCATTTTGGTGCCTTACAACCTTCCTCCATGGATGTGCATGAAGAAGGAATACAACATGTTGACCTTGTTGATTCCGGGGCCCGGTTATCCAGGTATCTACTTTTCCTTCATATTGTATATATTGTTGTTGGTTCAACACCTCTCCATTTATTGTTTTTGTTCTATATTGTTGGTCATATATAGTCGTTATCTGAATTTGTTGTTGTTGTTGTTATCCAGGGAAGTGTCTCGATGTGTATATGAGACCGCTGATTGAAGAGTGTAAATTACTTTGGGAGGTTGGTCATCCCACTTATGACTCCCACAAAAAGGAGATGTTCCAGATGCATGCCATGATTGTTGGTACCATCAGTGATTTTCCTGCACGTGGGATGTTGTCCGGCAACGTTGTTAGGGGATACAAGGCTTGTCTTGAGTGTCTTAGCTCCCAGGGGTGCAGCAATCATTGCAACAAGATAGTCCGGATGGGTCACCGTGCTTACCTACCACATGATCACCCCTGGCGGATAGATACCGGGGCATTTGATGGGACCAAAGAGAGAGGTGTGGAGCCGCATAGATGGTCGGGGGAAGAGATTTTAGCAGTGCTGGATGAGTATGATTTTGGGCAGCTCAGCAATCATCCCGATATTGTGGCCAGAATACCTGAAAGACCAGACAGGTACAAATTCTGGACACATAAGAGCATATTTTGGGAACTCCCGTACTGGAGTACGCTGTTGATCAGGCACTACCTAGATGTGATGCACATAGAGAAGAATGTCTGCGACAGTGTGGTAGGTACAGTGCTCAACTTGGAGGGGAAGACGAAAGACGGTCCTAAGGCACGCGTTGATCTTAAGAAAATGGGAATCAGAAAACATCTTTGGCTGAAAGAGGGGAAGAAAAAGATGCCTTGGGTTCCTTACACCGTGAAGCCTGATCAGAAGACCCACGGTCCTAAGGATGTATAGCTGAAGCATATATTGCGCATGAATGCGTCACCTACATGAAGTTGTATTTAGGAGCGTCGTTGGGAGCTCCGCAAGCCATGGAGGAACATGCGCCGCGGTTCAATCTCTCTATAGTTTCCAGTGATGTCGAAGTTGGTGGAGCACGACTGTCCGCCGAGTATGCATTGTCGGATGAAGAGTTAGCCATAGCGCACTGGTGGGTACTAATCAATTGTGAAGAAGTTAAATATTGGAAAGAGTTGCACCTAAATTTTCCGGAAGTTGATGGTGATCTCGAGTACCACAACATGACGTTCGCAAATTATTTTCGCACCTGGGTACGTAATTTAATCTTCCCTGTTATATATATATATCTAATTATTTTCTATTGCATATATTTTCGGATATTTACAGTTCAATATCCGTTACAGATGGACATGATTAAATCTGATGATAATCCAAACTGGTCGCACGAACTATTACTTCTTGCGATGCAACCGCAACGGGCTAGAGTTTATCCCACCTGCACAGTGAATGGCGTCAAATTTGTATCTGAAGAGAGAGACAGCAGACGAAGAACACAGAATTCTGGGGTGATGGCGAAAGGTCATGGCCTTGACTATTACGGTGTTCTCCATTCAGTGGTCGAACTGGTTTATGCGGAAGGCATGAAAGTGCATCTGTTCAAGTGTAGATGGTTTGATACAGGCGCACAGAGCATGAAGATGGATCAGTACGGCAATTTATCGGTCAACACTGCTACAAGCGCCTACGAAGATGACCCGTTTGTTTTTGCGACATCGGTAAAACAAGTGTTTTATCTTGATGACCTTGCAAGGGGTGACGCGTGGAAAATAGCGAACATTGTGCATCCTCGAAACATTTACCGGGCGGCTACACTTGGAGTGACCATTCCAGGGCCAGAGGCTGATGCGTATCAGGAGCCGAACGCAGTAGGTATTCATGATGTAGTTACTGTTCGTCAAAATAATGTTAAACATGGACGAGTGCTCAGAATTCGTGACGAAGATTCAACCTTTATTGATGTTGATCCAAATGAAGAAACAGACGACGACTCTAACGACGAATTAAGGCATAGATTACCAGATATTAATTCCGATACCGAAGAAGACTCATCGGATGACTCAGATTACGAGCCTTAGCTTAGTTATAATTGAGCCTTAGCTTTGTAATTGTTTGTATACTAAAAGAATATGTTTGTACTAAAATAAATAAAGCACATTTAAATTTCATTGTACAGGATTTTTTATTTTTACTCTTGGGCGACGATTTTAACAAATATCGTCGCCCAAGTATTATCTTGGCCGACGAATTTAGTTTAATTCGTCGGCCAAGAGTAATCCAAATAATTAAAATAAATAAAACACATTTAAATTTCATTGTACAGGATTTTTTATTTTTACTCTTGGGCGACGATTTTAACAAATATCGTCGCCCAAGTATTATCTTCGCCGACAAATTGGACTAATTTCGTCGGCCAAGAGTAATCCGAATAATTAAAATAAAATAAAACACATTTAAATTTCATTGCACAGGATTTTTTATTTTTACTCTTGGGCGACGATTTTAACAAATATCGTCGCCCAAGTATTATCTTGGCCGACGAATTAGACTAATTTCGTCGGCCAAGAGTAATCCGAATAATTAAAATAAAATAAAACACATTTAAATTTCATTTGAATAATTAAAATAAGAGTCTCGTCGATTGGAAACTATTCTCAGTTGAAGGTCCGGCCAGATTACGTGATTTGGAGGGTCGAATAGCCGTTTCCGTCCGTTTAGGGGTTTGACCGCGCCGATTGACCGGACGGATCGAGCCCTTATCTTTGTCAGATTGAGCTGAATTTTTTTCCACCTACGTAATTCGTTATGCTGGTCAAATCTGACGGTCGGTTTTCAGTTTCTCTTCTCCGATCACCAAACTCACGTTATATGTACTAATGTTGTATAACTTTTTTATACAAGTGTTGAGTTTAAGATTCGTTTTGAAGACAACGTATACGTAGAGGCCTCAAACGTAAAAAAGTCGTGAAATAATATATGACCGGAACGGTGAAATACGTAAAACTGTGAAAAATAAAGATATTCCGGTAAAATTTCGATGCCGGTTGTTTCGGTTAACGAATTTTTCTCTTTTTTCTACCTAGTGGTAGCCCTATCCCGGTTATTTATTTTTTACCAAATTTTTATAGCCCCGTAAGAGTCTCGTCGATTGGAAACTATTCTCAGTTGAAGGTCCAGCCAGGTTACGTGATTTGGATGGTCAAATAGTCTGAATTTTATGATAGAAATCTTGGCCGACGATTTTCTTCATCTTGGGCGACGAGATTTATAGTGAAGAATATCGTCGCCCAAGTAGACTATCTTGGCCGACGATTTTCTTCATCTTGGGCGACGAGATTTATAGTGAAGAATATCGTCGCCCAAGTAGACTATCTTGGCCGACGATTTAAAAAAAACAGGGCGACGACTTCAAAAATCGTCGGCCAAGAGCATCTTGGCCGACGATTTTTACAAAACAGGCCGACGATTTTTATAGAATCGTCGCCCAAGAACGCCAGTATAAAAGGCAAAAATTCGGAAACCCTAACCATTTCTTCAGCCGCCAAGCCCTCTCTCTCTCTCTCTCTCTCTCTCCGAAAATCCTCTCTCTGCCCTCTCTCTCTCCCTCTCTCCGACCCCGACCCCGACCCCAATTCGGAACCCCGACCCCGACGTCGACCCACAATTTAAGGTATAACCCTAAAACCCTAAATTGGTTTTAATTGTTGTTGTTGTTGTGATAATTGTAAATTGTTGTTGTTGTTGTTGTGATAATTGTAAATTGTAAATTGTTGTTGTTGTTGTTGTGATAATTGTAAATTGTTGTTGTTGTGATAATTGTAAATGGTTGTTGTTGTGATAATTGTAAATTGTGATGTACGGTTTAGGGTTTACGGTTTACTGTTTAGGGTTTAGGGTTTACGGTTTACTGTTTAGGGTTTAGGGTTTAGGATTGTAAATGATTAAATAATTTAGGGTTTATTTAGGGTTTAGGGTTTACGGTTTAGGGTTGTTGTTTAGGGTTTACGGTTTAGGGTTTACGGTTTAGGGTTTAGGATTGTAAATGATTAAATAATTTGTAAATATATTGTAAATGATTAATTTACATTGCGAATTAATGTAAATAATTTGTTATGTGAATAAAAAAAATAATAAATCCTATAATAATTATTAAATTTTATTTGTGCTATTATTGTTGATAAATTTTTCGAAGTTTATGGTTATTTTTTGTGAACTTAATTATAAGACGGTAAAATATTTTTAATAAATTTATGGTTATTTTAAACAGGATGGCCATGAGGAGAACTTCTGGACAACGTTCGGGTGCGAGGAGCCAAGACGGCTCGGACGGTACCTCAAACAACCCGTCCGAATCACCGTCGATCGGGTTTCAGTGGCAGTTGACGGCCCGACGTGAGGCGCTTAGGGGTGGCGCGAGCGGCTCGGGTTTTGCTGGGCAGTCGGGTCCCGCAGCGACGGCTCCTCGTCATCCACTCATACTGGGCCGGTCGGGATCCCGCAGCGACGCTCCCACACAGTCGTCCCCGACCGACGGTGATGGCGGGTCATCCGGGGTCCCTATGGTGCCGTCCGGCCTCTTCCTTCCTCCTACGATACCGGCGATACCTCGCGTCGATGAGGAGGGTCGACCGATTCGGGAACAACTCCCGCATGTGACCGCACGAGGCCTATATCTACCGGGAGTTTCCCACGCCTCTTCATCCCGTGAGGGTCTCCGATCCGTCGGCTCAGCCTCATCCTCAGGTAATTTATTATTACTTTTTTGTCGATTTACATTTTTTTTTGTAAAAATGTATTATTAATATTAAATTTGATTCACAATGTCACAGCCGCCGGAACGAGAAGGCGGAACAGGAGAGGCACCGTCAGCAACAAGGGACTCGATAGGGCGGTCGAGTCCGCTGGACGGATCGCCATCCCGTTTTCCAACGGGAAACCGGTGGACGCCGCGTTGGGAAACCGGTACACGCGCGCCGCGGGAGGCACCATCCGCTCCAGACTCCCTATGTTGTGGGGAGTCTGGAGCCAGGTTCCTGATTGAGTGAAGGAGATGCTCCATCAGTCGATGTCGGTGAGTTTACTCGATCAATTACTAATTTTTTAACTAATAAATTATTTAATTATCGAAAAAAATACTAACAAGTGGTAATGCAGCAATGGTTTGTGGTTCCCGAGGAGGGACGTGACTGGGCGGACAAGGCCCATAGGGAGAGGTACATCTATTTAATAATTTATTAAATTTTATTTTTTTAATAATATATTTAATATTTTTTTTGTATATGTAGGTTCAAGGAGTGGAAGCACGACCTCCGGGAACACTGGAAGAAGTACGGGAGCGACCGTTCGGGTACCCCGAAGGAGTTCGAGTATCGGGAGTACGAGTGGCGGTGGCTTCTTGTCACGCAGTTCAACGACCCTCACAAACAGGTAATTCGTAAACAAATTTGAATATTTAATTAGTGAATTAATTATAATTGTATGTTTTTAAATATTTACTAACGATAATTTTTTTTTGAAGCACCTCGCCCGGGTGAACGTTGAGAACCGGCAACAGAACACAACCAACCATCGTGCCGGTTCGAGGCCGTTTTCGGCCATCATGGACGACGTGCGGCGAGAGCGGCCAGAGGAGAACCCCTATGTGGGGACCTTTCAGAGGGCATATCCTCATTCTGAGGAGGATCTTGTAAGTTCCTTATATTTTCTAATTTTTAATTTTAATTACATTTTATTAAATGTATATTAATATATTTTTATAATATATCCAATTAGGCGAGGGTGAGGGAGGCGGAGCAAGAGGTCATCAGAGGCATGGTGAACGACACATGGCCGGGCACGGCAGAGGATGACATGTCAGAGGCCATGTCCAGGATCGACACTTCAGATCCTACCGTTGGGGCGCGGATTATGGCCACTGCCTTCGCGCAGCATTCCAACACCTACTACTGCCGGGGTATGGGAGACGCTGGAAAGGGGATCCTGAAGACGACGCCAGGATTTCAGCGCAAGGGAGCCGCCGGAGCCTCAAGCAGCAACAGCCAGACCACTCGGCTACAGGATCAGTTCGCAAGTCTACAGTCTGAGCTGGAAGCCCAAAGAGCGAGGGAGTCTGAGCTGGAAGCCCAAAGAGCGAGAGAGATGGCGGCGATGGCGGAATCATATGCGGCTTCCAATGCTGCGCATATGGAGCGGGTGAATGAAGTCACCAATGCCAACCAGGCGGCTATGGGACAGTGGATGACTGCCTGCATGGCTGCACTTGCGGCCGGACAGCCGTTTCCGCCCATGCCTACGCCTATACCATTACCTCAGTGGCCCCATCCTCAGTGGCCCCAGCCTCAGCAGCAGCCTCCTCAGCTTGACCAGCCGCCGCCTCAGGACCCTCCGAACGGGAATGATGAGTTAGATTTCGGGTTTATCGATCCATAGGCAGAATTTTTGTAATAAATTATTTATAAATTTATAAATTTGTGTTATTTTTAATTAAATTTTAGTATTAGAAAAATTTAAAGAAATGCCGAAAAAAAAAATTCCACCAAAAATTAAAAAAACATTATTTATATATTTAAAAAAATTATTTAATTATTTTAAAAAAAATTTAAATATATCTTAGGCGACGAAATTTCTAAATCGTCGGTCAAGGACTTACCATCTTAGGCGACGAAAAAAAAATATCGTCGCCTAAGATGTAGTGATCTTAGGCGACGAAATATTTATTTTCGTCGCCCAAGGTTATAAGATCTTAAGCGACGAAAAAAATTTTCGTCGGCCAAGGTGTCAAATCTTGGGCGACGAATATTTTTGGGCGACGAGAAGTATATTTTAGGCGACGAAATTAGTATCGTCGCCTAAGAATTACTCTTAGGCGACGACGGAATGAATTTTCATCGCCCAAGTTCTTGACCGACACAGTTCTGGTGACGACGTCTTGGCCGACGACATGTCGTCGCCTAAGTACTTAGGCGACGATTTTTTTTCGTCGCCCAAGATCTATTTTCTGGTAGTGATACATAACTTTGGACAATTTGTAAAAGGGTCAAAACTATTATGGGGGAGTGAAACGAAATGAGAATTAAGAAGATTAATTTGATCAACAAGACAAAGAAACAAGGATAATTTGAGAATTAGCTATTGAATGCATATTTCAAAGGCTATTTTCGTCTTTTCATTTCCTAAATATCATTTTTCTCTCTCTCCCTCTAAGTTCTTCTTCCTCTCAATTAAAAAAAGTAGTTCTTCTCCCTCTTTCCAGATCAAACTCTGGACTGAATCGTGTTTAGGATTAATTTTGTATCTATTTTAGTTTCAATTTCTTTGATTTTGATGAATTCGAGTTCAGTCTTTTATGGGTTTTTTGTATATGAAATTATGAATGGTGGAGATTGTTATTTGCAGCAAATATATACTGGCTTCTAGATAAGTAAGCTCCAATGGTGAAAGCATAAACGCGACTCGATCAAATTGTAGAAAGCTATGGTGGCTCACCATATACTGTTAATTATGGATATATACATGTACTGAGTTTGACATATATATGCAATTCTGTTTGGTTTCTGGGTTCTATGTTCTTTGGTTAAAGTAAGGTCTGCAAATTGTTCTTTGAAAAGTGGGAAGAGGGAGAAAACTGATCAGAGAGGAAGCATCCAGAGAAGCTATTCAGATCCGATATAAAAATTTCTTTTGCTTTTTTTATATTTTTTATTATTTGAAGAAGAAAAATTAATGATCAAAAAAAACTGAAGGGTACATTGGTCATTCAACCCCACAAAAATTCTTTCCGTGAGATAAAAAAATGTTTAGAACTAAGGAAGGATTAAAATCGGCACAATTTGGAAGTAGGTTTTAAGCAGACGTGGTAGTGTTTGGTCTATAATGGTTGGGCGAGGACAAGTTCTTTAGGAACTTTCATATTGCTAGTCTTTGGGGTCTGCAGCCTCTGCTGCACGACAGTGCTTCTGATGCTAAAATTATATATCCACATCATCGCAAAACTATTTGAGGCTATAGAAAGCCTAGAACCAACTATCGACTGCAATACTCATCACTCATCAGCATCCAATCGTCGACATTTCCATTGCTAATTGTAATCATCACTTTGTCAAAAAATAAAGATCTTCACAAGATATGGTAATCACCAGAGATAGAGATATGTCATATGACCACTAAAAGGGATAAAAAAATAAATAAAAACTATGCAGAGCTAACAACAGGTTCAACCGTTCAACATAAACATTTTTTTTCTGATGAAGGATTCAACAAAAAAACATTGTAACAGGTCAAAAGCATGAATTCTCGTAATACCAATTTAGCACCAAGAGCAGATTCAATGCAAGCATGCATGATAAGAGGATGCACCGCATGCAATAGTCAGCCAAGATATGATCAAGAAAAACATTAAAACCATTATATTCAGCCACATAAATTTTCATTAATAAAACATAAAATCTGCTTAGGTAAAGGCGAAAACAAAGTGGCCATCAAATGCTGACAAATTGTCTCTAGATTGTGATTTTTAGCAGAAGAACATGTAACAAATCTATCAGAAAGCTTAAGATCTTGGCTTTTCCTTCTTCTCCTTGAAGAGTGCCAGAAGTGACACACCTGAAACCTTCACAACCTTGAACCGGACTCCAGGAATATCACCGACAGCATGCCCTTTACGACCAAATCCAGCAATAAGCACTTCGTCCTGCAATTGGCCAAAATAATCAGTACAACTAGAACAAACAGCTAAACAACTTAGCAATGTTCAAACATGATGACATCATTTGGTAATACTGTATCTGCACTTACATTCTCTTCAATGTAGTTCAGGCAACCATCATTTGGCACAAAAGCAGCAATCTTCTTTCCATTCTTAATAAGCTGAACTCGAGCACACTTTCTAATGGCAGAGTTAGGCTGCTTAGCTTCAATACCACTGCACAAATCAGCATACAAAGATAGTTATAATCCACTATGGAAGCATATCTCAAAGGAACATAAACACGTTAAAGCAATTATCCTTACATTTTCTCAAGAACAATGCCTTTAGCATGGGAAGATCCAGCAAATGGCTTCTTCCACTCGTTTCCAAGATGAGACTTCTTGTACGACTTGTCAGCCCACCTTTGCCTCCTGCGGTGGTTCTTCAGCTTGCGGGCAGCTCCCATACCACGTGTCTTCCTGTAACATTTTGTTACCCAGGCTAAGTCGATTATTCAAAGCACAAACTAAGAGCACTCAGTGTTACACAGGTTTAATTACGTCATTGTACCAACACATGTCCCTTGTCAAAAACTAACTCAAGCATTCAGAAAATCCAATCAACACAGACGATGCGGCCTACGTTGGCAGGCAAACAATTAAATAAACATGTTTCCATAAGTTTCTATTGTAATTCCAGGCTGGTTTCTGAACTCAAATCGCTACGATATACATCAGCACATATGCAAACAAATTACATGAACAAAATCAGCTTTTTTCTTCAGAACACATTTCCAGGAATCCAGAACCATCTTCTTTGCAAACAAATATCACAAAACAGAGACATTTGTCAGCGGAAAAAACTAATAGAAGAGATAGGAACCACTGAAATCTAGCCACATCCTGAAAATAACGAGATGCGAATACACTGATTCAATTGTTTTCCTTGCAAATCAGAAACGAGTACACTCACTAGCTACTCAGATCTATAAACTTCGAAATCGAACAAACAATGAAAAAATTAAGTTAAAGAATTCACATATTCTACTTCAGCTTTTCATGAAGTAAAGTAATTGTACTGGAGATTAAGTAGATTCTACAGATAAGAGAAAATGGAGGAAAGGAGGCGAAGATTTACCCCATGATGACTGAGAGAGAAGAGAGTCGGCGGAGAAGGTCTGAAACAGAGAGCTGCGGAGGCGCAAAGAGACGATATGAGGAAAAACCCTAGTGCGTTTCGATTGTATTGTATGCTTAAATAGAGAGGTCTTCCGTCTGGTCTTTGAGATCAAGCTACTGGGCCAATGTGAACGCCTACCCGATATCCATGTCGGCCCAATTCATGGAATTCGGATCTAACTTTTGTTTATTTTTCTTTCTTTTTAGGATTTAACTCCTTTTTTATTCTCATATGAGAAAACTTACAACGGAGATAAGATTCTTAAATGGTAAATTTTTTCTGTGGTACTAGTTTGTCATCCTCATTCACCAGTGACACGAGATGATGCATCTTTAATGCCTAGGTTGGAAGTGCAACGAGCAATACATTTGTCTAGTTTTTTGCATCATATGACTCTCACTAGAGTGTCACTTATCGGGTGAGACATCTGATCGTGTATATAGTCCCAAAAGCAGGTCAAGAAGCTGTGCTCTGGGCCTAGATCCAAAAACAAAACTATTGTCGGTGTACGTCTTCGAGTCGAAATTTGATGAAGAAGCTTTTCAAAAGGGATGAAGGGATTTAAATTTTTGTTTTAGAGCTAGATGTTACACATCTTTGAACACCTTGGATTGAACTTGGACGAATCCTTGAGGCCTTGAGGGTTTATCATCAACTTTTGTTTTGAAATACATTCTACAACATGTATGTTGAATTGTTGAATTGTATCTTAGATTGAACAGTACCGTAGAATTTCTTTGTCGTCTAATAATTTCTTATTTTTAAAACCCGGCCATTTAAGAAATTGCAATTAATGGAGATCTTTTAAGTTAAGCTAATTTTCTGTAGCAGATGCATATATTGTATTGAACCAATATACAGGAGAATTAGGACAAAGTTCAAACTAGTTAGTGACTTCATTTCCTCAATAGAACTCTTTTATCTTTCTCCTCTTTGTTCTGGTGTTAATCCTCCTTTTCCACAACTAGGGCAGCCCTTCATCCCAAATCCTTGGCAATCGAAACACCTACATCCACACCATGACCAAAAGTTCTTACTAAAATGCTGATAGCAAGACATATTGTACTAAAGAAAGAAAACTGGATTTTAGTATAACAGATGTAAGAACATAAATCAACTTACTTCCATCGCTCAAAAATATTTCCATTTTTCTTATTCCTTCCTGTACCCTGAAATGTGAAACAAACAAAGAGGTGAGCTAGCCTCTAAGCAATTATAGATCATTGTCAAAATAACCTAGTCTTTACTCTTCTAAAGAATGACTGAAGTGAGAGAAATTTTAAATACACCTCTAATCTCTTAATACACACCCTTATTATTTTATATTTCACATCATATTTTATAGGTATGTTTACTTACAAAAACATTCATCAATTATTAGGGGAAAAAAAAAATTTCTTCTTCCCTAAAACATAACTCTTCTCTACTATTATTACGCATCAAAAGAAAAGAAATAAAAACCTATTCTCCAAAATCCATCACTTGAATTTTGACGACTGTCATAATCACATGTACTATTTACCGATTTTTTTTTATCAACTTTAGTTTTTATATCTTGCAGACTAAAAACTAGTTTTTATATGTACTTTTATTAGTTTCTTAATTTTGAAAAAATTATGTATGTTCAATATTTTTTCTCCAAATTCTAGTCGATTGATGTCATATTGGAGATTTGGATTTCGAATATAATATTACTCTTTTGATTATAAATTGAAAAATATCAAGAAAACATTTTTAACCCAATCAAAAAAAAATCTAACAGAAAATAAAAGAGAATACATAAAGAGAGTTGTGAAACAGTAAATATATAATAATTATATTAAATAACAAATTATTATTAGTTTTAGATATTAAGGGTATTTTAAGCAGTTTGGGATATGTATTTAGTATAATATTGAAATGAAAAACTAGATGGGTAATATATTAAGTGTGTATTTAAAATTACTCCTGAAGTAATGCTAGTTATATTTTACACAAAAAAATGATTTGGAGTAACTAATTAACATAGAGTGCAGCTATTTAGACCTCTAAATTTGCTCAATATATCTTTTATTCTCTCTACACCTCTATTTTACTTTTAAATACAAACATTTGTTCATTAGACCTCCTTTCAAATTCCTAAAATAGCTTTGTTTATGTAATCCACATATATATATATATATATTAATATATTATTCATTATACCTCTTATTCACTCACTATACCTCCAATTCTTTTTTTTTTCTTTTGCATGCGAACATCCATTATTCCCGACTTCCATTCTTTTCTTTTTTTTCTTTTTAACGCAAACCTGCATTCCCGATCTTGATTTCTTGATTTTCTTTATTTTTTGTACTTTTTTATTTTGCATAAAATGTCACTCAATTGTAACTTGTAAGAAATAATTTTCAATGACATCAATTTTCAAAAAAAATTTAAATCAAATCATGAAGAATACTGTTCTCTTGAAAATTTAAAAAACAAGGATTGTGTCTCAAATTTTACTTATCGATCATCAAAAGAATGTTCTAACATGAACTATTCTATATTTTTTTTTTACTTTTGTATTTCTATTTTACATATACTATTTTTTTGTAAGTTTATATTTTTGGTTTTTATACCTCATGATGATCGATTATTTTAGTACTTTTTTTTTAATAATTGATAGAACATAATTTTTGTAAAAATATTTTTTCACTTTTGTATATGCATGTGACATATGTATGATAATATAAATATATAAATGCTTTAATAAGTATGTGGTAAAACTAGAAAATAAAAACCAATGAGAAAAATAATAAAATTCAATCATGTTGAAGGAAAAAAGATAACGAGAATAACGGTCTACTCATTCATTGATAGAAAAGCCTATTGATAGGTATTACATAGAGTCTCCCGAAGGATCTAGAAGATCTATCAACTGTAATCTATTCTAATAAGGAAACCAGATTAACCAATCCTACGTGTATTAGAGCAAAACACATAACAGAAGGACGAAAACATAATTCCCTTAAACAAATTCATTATTATTGAAGTAGAAAGTTAATTTAGAGATAATAAATGTATTACTTTTCGTTTAATTAATGTCTTTAATAGTCATTGCGTAAGAGGATAAATATATCATTTAATAATTCATAATAGAGTGGGGTCAAATGAGCAAATTTAAAGATCCTAATAGCCGCATTCATTAACATATATAAAGAGCTATTTGCTATCTCCTCAAAAAAAAAAAAGGGGGGGGGGGCGGTTTTCACCAAGTATAAGTTTTGTAACACATGCTCAAAGGTGGGACTAGAGTTTGAATCTCCCCTCATTTATTCTCCTTAGTTCCATTGATATTGTACTTAGAGTTGTGAAGACGTACGGACATGATTGCAAAATGCAGATTTGTTCAGTTTTCATTTCGTAAGTGTTGATCTCAGATTCAATATTGCTTAAGCTACGGCTAAGTTACTACCTCATGCTAGGCGCTTTGCCAAACCAAATCACTCATTTACTAGCTCAACTATTGTTGTATATCTACAACCCGTCAACCTTGTTTACTTGACATAAGCATTTTCTGATCTCTCAGTGTTTTCAAACTACCATCTTATCATATGGGAATTGGGAAATCATTTCAAAATTACTTCCACAGTTTTCATTTTCGGCCAGATAATTTACTCTCATTCAACATGTTCTGCATTGTTTTCCTGAAAGCATACCTTGCATCCCTTACAGTCAATTGCTCCTTTGCCTTGGCAGGTTTCACACCTTTTCAAGATCTGCATGCGAAAAGAGAAACTCAAGCAAAAATACTTCCATAATATAAATTATTGAACTACTATGCATAACAATGTTAACTGGAAAACAGCATATGCTTATACCGAGTTGAGTGAAAATCCTCCACCAGATTTCGCAGCGAAAGCTGCACCCGCTCTTCGAATTCGGCTATGTTCTGTGGTTGTTCTGAGGATCAGAATGGCCGTGGGACAAGGCCGAGGAGTAACCGGCACTGCCGGTGAAGGATGAGGAGAAGTTGTCAAACCTCTGTGAGAGTTCATGGAGAGTTTGGTCATCAACATCATATTTTTGATCGATCAAACCAAAAATAGTAATGATTTGGAGCTGGCTATGTGGATATAGCTGTTTATTCTCTAAACGTTTTGATGAAAAGGAATGAGTGAACTATACATGATATCACATCACACTCGTACCGTAATTTGGGGTCACTCATGGAGTGGATAATCCACACAACACCAATATAAGCCATTCAAATAACTGCAAAAATTTTACATGGCATAAATGTTTTTCTGGTCTTTTATGTTTTATCCACCATTATATAGAGCAACACAAAAGAAATATCTAGAAAAGTAATTTTCAGATGAGTCACAATTGGTGTGCCGTGGAGCCAAAGTCTTTTATCCATTTCCAAATTCCAATAGTTCGATGTTAGCCATTACATGCCTTATAATTTGTTACAAGTAAGCCACACAGAAGTGCGAGAAGATATTTTCTTAGCTCAAAATGTTTAAACATCAGATCTCCTCTTCCATGGAGAAAACTATCTCCCTCCTCCAACCACCCTGCTTAACCACTCATCACAACTTCATCTGTTTTCCATGGCTTTCTGCTCTTTCTATTAACTCTTCTTTCCAAACCAATAACAATAACAGTCATATTGAACCCAGAAACAGAACCAGCATCCCAAGAACTCATATTCTTCAATCTAGTTGCCATGGCCGTGAGCCTATACATACATCATCAAACCCAGACAAGAAGAAAGATGAGAAGCAAGGAAAGCAGTCCTTGTTGAGGTTTTTGGCTGATTTCGAGAATCTGGGGAAGAATCTGAAGGAGAACTTGAGCCCAAAACAGAAGGGTGACTGGAAGGACTTGATGTTGATGAGCTTATCATTTGCTGTTTATGTGTATATCTCTCAGAAGCTTGTCTGTGCTTACTGTGCTTGGACATCCATGCCCAACCAAACATGGTGAAAGCTGTGATAAATCTTGTTGTACATCTAAACCTTGATTACATATTTCTTTGCAAGGGATAGCATAATATTTCTTTGTAAGACATTTTAGAATGTTAAATATGTAACAATCCTTGAATAACAGCATTGTCTTTACCATTTCAGTATACATGAAAAATGATTGTACATAATCAGAGTGACTCGACCACAAAGTTCTTAATATGTCCTGTGAACTGCAGAAATGAATCAAAAAGTCCCAAAATAACAATATATTTAGAAGGAAACAATGTAGTGAATGTACCTTCAAATGCATCTCATTGATTTACAGAGGAATCGCTTGCTTCTCAAGGGTTAATCAACTATAACTTTCTATAAAATGGATATGACTTCACAGCAAACAAATATACATTAGAAGAAGATATAATACTATATAGAAAATATGGGTAATATTGAATCCAACTCTATGCTGAACACTATCCCAACTCGAACCCAAGTGAAAATCTTCTGTTGTTGGGAATTAGTTGAGAACCACAACCCAGGTCCATGCCGTCCACTATCTAGGGGAGGCTACAAAATTGTGTTTGTACAATGGTTCCAAGTAGCTTCCCATAGATAGCCAATTACCTTCATCTGTCAGCTACATTAGTATTCCTCATAACCATATTCCTCACAGTTATCATAGCCTTCATGAACATTATCAAATTCAAAACTGTTGTTATAATCCTCATATTCGGTTTCTGGACCAAAATCATCATTATTTTCAAACTCTTGGTTCTCCATGTATGGCATCTCTTCATCATTATCAGATTGTGAATCAATTCATTTCTTCTTTGAGACACCTGCAGTCTCCTGTTACGAGACAAACAAAGACCATACATCAGTAATTAGATAGATTCCAGTCACATTTAGATGCCAATTGTAATAGATATATGAAGGCGATGATGTGTGAATGAACCAAACCTAATATAATGCTAGGAAAGTTCCACAAAACAAGAAATAAACAAAAATTAAGTTTCCATTTCTGTTTAAATTAACGAACTGCACCAGTACCCAAGAGGGACTAGAGATATCTAAAAGAGATGGTATCATAAACAATCAAGTAGCGACCAACCTTCAGAGCAACTAAGGCCATGTAAACACTCCCCATAGACCGAGTCAATAAACTTACCACTGCACAGACTAATGTTTCTTAAGATAGTCAATGGGGGATAAAAGCTGGCATTACACCTAGCGGTCAACCCCTTTCTGACCTGATGTTTCCAAGGTGAACCCACAATGCTAACTCTATGCCCCAACCACACCTGCCAAATGATCTCACAACTCCAAGCCTTAATATTGTCAATGCAGACACCGGAAACAGCTTAGTAATGGACCCATAATAGATCTGCCTAACATAAAACAGTGCAGCCCACTCTTTAAACTTTGCACCCCTATCAATAATCAGCCTCAATCCCTATAGCCTAAACCCTAACATTTTAAGATAGAATGTTTGTTTAACCAACCGAAGCATTACAGACCCATCTGAAAAGGTAGAATGAAATCAGCATCTATACTGGATACTTATCCACGTAGTCAAATTAAGCTAAATGATTGATGTCTTTTCTGCGTATAGAAACCCTCAAGCCCCATATTCTCAACCTTTTTTTCTGCTTAAATTGACTAGCCACTATATTTCATTCTCTTTTTTCTTTTTATAATATTAAAATAGGTTTTTCTTTAACTATCTCGAGAATGTAGTTCTGAAAAAAAAAAAAAAAAACCTAGTTTACTGATGCTAAAGAATATTTATTACTTCTTTCAATTTTTCTTTTTCCTTATCCTGTCCACAGAACTTGGTCTTCAGGGCACATCAGTATTGACTGTATCTCTGATTGAAAAGCTGGAAACAAGATGAAGAAACTGAAGAAGAAAAGCTGGAAACAAGATGAAGAAACTGAAGACAAAGAGATCTGAATATATTGATAGTCTTATATTTCACGAAGAGATTACATGCTATATATACATGTACATAAGGCTAACTATTACATCAATCAAGGATCAGTTTCCTCTCCTACAATCAAGCTAAAACTAGCTACAAGTCAGGAACATAAAAGGCATGTATACAAACAGAATCAACATTCCAAATACAGAAGATTTCCAAATACAGAAGATTTACTTTCCAACACTCCCCCTCAAGTTGGAGAGTGAATATCTTGCACTCCCAACTTGCGGACCATAGGAACAAAAGTTTCTTTCCCCAAAGGTTTAGTCAAAACGTCGGCCAATTGATGTGTAGAGCTGACATACTTTGCAACTACAGAACCATCTTGAATTTTGTCCCTAATATAATGGCAATCCATCTCAATATGTCGTGTTCGCTCATGAAAAACTGGATTGGCTGCTATATGCAAAGCAGCCTTATTGTCACAGCTCAATGAGGCAGGTTCGTGATGAATAAGTCCTAAGTCCCTCAATAAATACCGAAGCCATGTTAACTCACAACAAGCTCCGGTCATTGCGCGATATTCAGCTTCAGCTGAGGACAAGGACACTGTTTTCTGCCGTTTTGATTTCCAGGATATCAATGAGGGTCCAAGGAAGACACAATAACCAGTAGTAGACCTTCTAGTGAGTGGGCAACCTCCCCAATCCGAATCACAATAGGCTCGTAATTTTAAATCACTCGTGGAAGAGAAAAATAAGCCTTGGCCAGGTGCACCTTTCAAATATCGAATAACTCGAAGAGCTGCCTCCATATGACTCTTTCGAGGTTGGTGCATGAATCTACTCAAAACATGGACGACATAGGTAATATATGGCCTTGAAACAGTAAGGTATATTAAACGGCCGACTAATCTTCTATAGCGGCTTGGATCTCTGAGTAAATCACTCTTGTCTGACAATTTTAAACTTCTTTCCATTGGAGTATCAACCGGGGCTGCGCCTAATAGCCCCGCATCTTTTATAATCTCTAATGCATATTTGCGCTGACACATAAAAATCCCATTTCTAGAAGAAGAAATCTCAATTCCTAGAAAATATTTCAATTCACCAAGGTCTTTAAGACGAAAACTGCTATGCAAAAACTTCTTAATTGCAGCAATACTGATGGGATCATTCCCCGTAATTAAAATATCATCAACATAAATCAGGAGGGCAGTAAAGGACTTGCCTTGTTTCTTGGTGAAGAGAGAATAATCAGCTCGAGACTGCACAAAACCGGCGGCTTGGATAACATTAGAGAATTTGGCAAACCATTGCCGTGATGCCTGCTTCAAGCCATACAAGGACTTATGTAGCCGACAAACTAAATGCTCCTCCCCCTGTCTCCGAAGCCCTGGCGGCGGAGACATATAAATTTCTTCGTCAAGATTGCCATGAAGAAAGGCGTTGTTGACGTCTAACTGATGGAGAGACCAGCCCCGAGCAGCAGCTAATGCCAGTAAGCACCGTACCGAAGTGATCTTAGCTGTAGGGGAAAAAGTGTCCTGATAATCGACACCCTCCAATTGTGTGAATCCCTTGGCCACTAACCGTGCTTTGTACCTGTCAATAGAGCCATCGGACTTGTGCTTGATCTTATATACCCAACGACAGCCAATCGGTTTCTTGCCGACAGGAAGGGAGGTAAGGGTCCATGTACCATTATCATTGAGAGCTTCCAGTTCAGATTGCATTGCCGCTCGCCATTCTGGATGAGCGGCGGCTTCGGCATAGGACTGTGGTTCTGTAACAGCACTGACATTAGCAATGAAAGACCGATGCTCTGGCTTGTATCGATGATAAGAGACAAAATTCGCCAGTGGGTAGCGGGTGCCTTTCTTCGGACCTGAAAACAAAGTAGATGATTAATCTGGGGAAACATGTGTGACATTAGAGCAAACATAATCACGAAATTTCACCGGTGGAGCGGTGACACGGCTAGAGCGACGGAGGGGTTCAAGGGATGGTGCTGGCAGGTCAGGAGAGAAGAGGGTTGGTTCGGGTGAAGGAGGAGATGGATTGTTTTGGTTGAGCGGGTCGGACGGAGTTTCCGGTGCCGGAGAGGCCGGAGAGGGAGAGGCGAAGGCCGGAGTCGGGTTGAAATCTGATTGATGGTCAAGGCCGATTTGTGGAGTTGGAGATGTGGGAACACCCTGGAGAGGGGAAGATGGAGGCGCTGACGCCGGCGGAGGAGGAGAACTGGAATGTGGCAGATCGGATTCGGAAGGAGAGGACGCGGCTGTGTTGTGACGAGGAGATGAAGGAGATGTGATTGTGTTCGGCGTTTGCTGAAGTGGGGAAGAGATAGAGTCATGATCAAAAACATGGTCAATATGTGGTGTTGGGCTGAAATTAGAGAAAAGTGGACCATTGGATTGGGCCGCCGGTGGGACTAATAAGGTGGGCTTAGCATATGGCAGTATATTTTCGTGAAAACGTACATCTCTACAAGTGAAGACTTTTTTGGTTGACAAATCAAACAATTTGTAAGCTTTTTGACCAACCGGGTACCCTATGAAGATGCAAGCCATAGCTCGATGGTCAAACTTGTGTGAAGGATGAACATTAGTGGCATAAGCTAAACAGCCGAACACACGAAGATGATGATAAGGAGGAGGTTTCAAATATAAACGTTCAAATGGAGTTTTGAAGGAAAGAACAGGGGTAGGTAATCGATTGATGATGTGAACCACATGAAGAACACAATCCCCCCAAAATTGGGTAGGAAGCTGAGCTTGAAACTTCAAGGCTCGGGCTACTTGTAAAATATGGCGGTGTTTACGTTCCACAACCCCATTTTGTTGAGGCGTGTAAACACAAGAATGTTGAAAAATAACACCATTGTCATTGAAGAAGGAACGGAGTGAAAGAAATTCCCCACCATTATCACTACGAAAATTTTTAATACGAGCGGAAAATTGAGTGAAAACATGGCTAAAAAATCTCTTTAAAATTGGTTGTGTTTCATCCTTGTGTCTCATCAGAAAAACCCATGTGAAGCGGGTGTAATCATCAACAATGGTGAGAAAGTAATGCGCACCAGAAAGAGAAGGATGTTTATAGCGGCCCCAGATATCACAATGAATTAAATCAAACGGTTTTTCAGTTGAGATGGAACTAGAACCAAAAGGCAAGCGATGCTGCTTAGCCAAAGGACAAATAGGACAAGCATCAATAGGCTGAACTGAAATATTTAAGAAGTTCTTAGCAATGAAATTCAAGGGAGGATGGGAAACGTGACCTAGCCGGCTATGCCATAGATCAGTAGGAGAGATGGTGAGGTTACAGACTGGTTGGTGGTCAGATGATGGATGAGGATAGGTTTTTGTTTTCTCCGTCGCTAACGCCGTTAAATAATACAATCCGTCACGCTTCTTACCCAAACCAATCACTCTCTTTGTAGCCAGATCCTGCAAAATACACCAATAAGGAAAAAAAGTCACTGAGCAATTCATGCTTTTCGTTAATCGACTCACAGACATTAGATCAACTTTGAATGTAGGAACGCACAACACATCATGCAAATTGTACACAGAATTTAGAGGTAAGGAACCCTTAGCAACAATATTAGCTTTTTCTCCACTAGGTAATAACACGGGAGGCAATGGGCAATTTTTATCACTATGTAACAATGAACTTTCAGACGAAGAGATGTGGTCCGTTGCGCCGCTATCGATGATCCAACGGCGGGAAGTGATCTTAGAGAAACTTGGCGTGGTTACGGCAGCATTGACTTGTGTATCATTAGATCCTTTGTGGTTCAAAATAGCCAAAACATGTTGAAGTTGTTGCTTGGAGAGAGGAATAGTCAAAACGAAGGAACTGCTTTGCCGAATGGGTTGATCTGACTGATTACTTTGATTGAACACTATCACCAATGTCGGATGATTAGGATGATCCCTGAGAAAAGATTTGATATTTTGGTTTGCCATGAAGACAAGAGAGAATTGTTGTACGAGATATAGAGTACAACGAGATGTGCAGAAAATTTGTTGCACGAGAGATAATATGCAGTGGCTATAGAGTCAGGATCTAGTCCTGCTCTGATACCATGAAAAGCTGGAAACAAGATGAAGAAACTGAAGAAGAAAAGCTGGAAACAAGATGAAGAAACTGAAGACAAAGAGATCTGAATATATTGATAGTCTTATATTTCACGAAGAGATTACATGCTATATATACACGTACATAAGGCTAACTATTACATCAATCAAGGATCAGTTTCCTCTCCTACAATCAAGCTAAAACTAGCTACAAGTCAGGAACATAAAAGGCATGTATACAAACAGAATCAACATTCCAAATACAGAAGATTTCCAAATACAGAAGATTTACTTTCCAACACTGATGGCACTTCTACTAATCGCGAAGAATGGGAAGAATGGGAAAAAGGGAGATAATTCTAATACATGACTCCACCTGTGTTTACTTTTGTACATTTTTTTCCCCAGGTATCAGCAATCTAGGAATTCAAAGACCATCCCTTATGGATGTAATTTATATTTGCATAAACTCAATATAGATGGTTCAAAAGTTCAAATGAGATTATAACCAAATTATAAGTATCACGGAACATTTGATGGAAATGCCTATAATTGAAAATAGAGAAATCATAGAATCAAAATGAATGGCAAAAAAAAAAAAAAAAAAAAAAAAAAAAAACCCAATAAGAGAGATACACATACAGATGTTTCGAACATATCCTCCAGGACGTCGAAGTTGATTTTTGAGCTTAGTCTCTGCACCAAAACAATGTTGAGATCCATCAAAAGCAGGTAATAGGTACAACAGTACAACAACTGTTCTTTGGGTTTTTATTCGCAATGCCTGATTCTCAAGAGAATTTCTAGCTTATTATATATGGTAGAATATAGAAATAATTCTTAACCTACTCCCGAAAACAGGCTACAATAAGGAATTAAAATCAGGAACTAAAATTATAGCTAATACCACAGTAAGTTCAACCAAAAAAAGAGAGCTGTGAGCGACAGGAGTAGATATTCCACTTCAATTCTAGTTGGGGAAGTATTTCTGACTGTTGAAAGAAAGAAAAAATAAATAAACTAAAAAGATTCCTACAGCTATCTTTATCAATATCATGAGTTATTAATTATCATTACCTTCTTACTTAGCGTCCTGTAAGCAGCTTCTGCAGCAGTTTGAGCTGGAGTAGCATTTATCCCTTCTGGTGCTCGAGCTAGTTGCCTTTCCTAGGAAATTCATAAAAAAAAAATCTAAAAAATATCCACCGTTGTGATTTTCTTGCCGACTTTATAAATACAATTTCATTAAAAATAAACTATTGCAAACCAGTGAAACCACAAACATATACATTGAAGCTTACATCCTGTCAGTAGTAGACATCAAATAAGTCATGTCGAATACGAACGTAACCATAACCAATCCATATATAAAGATTACCCAAAAAAAATCCATATATTATAATAATCCAAAAAAAATACCTTTCTTTTTTTTGCTGCAGCAGCTTGAGATTCTGGACATTCGGTTCCCATAGCAGCCTTAGCTGCTTGCTCCTGTAAACATTATCGGATTTCTTAGCACCAAGACAAAATCCACTTAGTACTTGGAATGATGCCCTAAAACCAATAATGATACAGTATGCAAAGCATGCATGAAACAGCTTGGCTTTAGACATATAGAAATATGATTGTTTGTCTGTAATTCGTCAACATAAAATTTGGTAGATGTTTGTCACTAGACATACATTGTACATTAGTACATATAGAGGCATATGTTCTGTTTGTAAGCATTTCAGCAGCCATCAAATTTCTTGCAATAATTGTGACTTGTGAGATGCTTCATAGAAAAGGGTCATGTACTTCATTATCTTCACAATGATGTGTATCACAGAAAGCAGTATATGAGTCCAAGGAGCTCATGTTATCATATTGCTCCTTCATTTCAGAGAGTCGGAATATGTTTTCTTTCTTTGGGTTAAAAGTGGTCAACACAGAAACAATGTCGCACTAAGAGGAGAGACATTATACTACGATCTATTTGCTATGCAGGTTGAAAAGAACAAAGGCTGTTTTCCGTTTATTTTAATTGGCTTTCCTTAGGTAGTGGAATACTTGTCCATCATCTTTGTATCTCATCTCTTGACCATAAAAATTACACATTAAGCTTTCTACAGATGCTGTTTTTTTTTTATTTGACCAATCTTACCATGAAACTTCATTTCATGCACCGAAATGCTATATCAATTTAGTTCATCAAGTTAGCAAATGAATATAACCACCAGAAACAAATGGCTTTTTTGATGATATGATAACTTAATTGATTTGTCTTCATTGTATTTTGGGATTCATACTACTTGGAGAAAGTCAGGGAAATGATATGCAAATGCTATATGAGTTGATTACCTCAATGTATTCACGGTTCAGTGCTTGCCAAATTATCTTTTTGTTATGTTTCCCCTCTTCATCAAGGAGGTACTCATCAACCTAGCCTCTGCCCACTTACTCCCTAAGCCTATCCCAGGTGAAGTGTCATACCTATACATTGTTGTCTCTTCTACTAATATAAGCTTCGCCCTCATGCGACGAGAACACAAAACCGCGAGCTCCCAGTATACTACATCAGTAAAGGGTTCACGGATGTTGAGACCCTTTACCTCAAAATTGAGAAACTTGCCCTAGCCCTGATCATGGCTGTCAGGAAACTTAGACAATACTTTCATGCCCACACTATCCATATCCTCACCGATCATCCACTAAGACAAATTCTCGAAAAATATGAATCTTCTACTAGTCTAGTTAAGCGGGTAATTGAGTTAGAAGAATTCAACATCCACTTGAAGCCCTGAACAACCATCAAAGGACAGACAAAAACTGACTTTATAGTTGAGTTCATTCCTCTAATCCCAGTAGTAAAAGCTCTTGAGACCCCGCCACCTTGTAACTCCATCTGGGAGCTTTATGTTGACGGCTCATCTATCAAGTAATAACAAGCTCAGTGGAGCTGGGATAATCATCACACGTCCTAAGGGAAATTCTCATGAGCATGCTCTACGATTTCGAATTTAAGGCTTCCAACAATACTGTTGATACCAACAAAAAAAAGAAAGAAAAGGATTACAAAAAAAAAAAAAAATACTTTTCTTGTGCTACATGCACAATACTTTTGAGTTTAATTGTGACTCTTGCAAACAGGTGTCTAAATAGAAACACAATACGGGCATCAAAGTCCAATAACAACTTAATCATCATAACCAAGCACTCTACATAAAGAGGCAAAAACCTCCAAAAGAAAGGGGAGGGAGAGGCGAAGCGAAACATAGGAGAACAAGAAGAGAACATGCGAAGAAAGCAGAGAAGCAAAGCAAAAAGCAAAAGAAGAGCGGCGAGCCAACAAGAAGGTGGAGCTCTCATTCTAACTCTCTATTTCTTTTGCAGTGTCTTTATCTTTCTGTCTCATCCCTTGCTCCGCCGGAAGCCCCAAAAGCACGTCTTCAGCGAGCCATCTCTCCCTAAGGCGCGGCAAGACGACTTCACATAGAAGCAGAAGCCTTAAGGCAAGGCCAGACGACCCCGCGAGGTTGTCACCAAAAGAAGACTATGGTCGCTCCCCCTCCTCTTGTTACAACAAATATATGGCCTTGCACCTCGCATAGTAAGCCACACAAGGGGAAGAAAACAAACATTCCAAGCAATGCGAATTTGAAGAACATGAACTTACCCTGACGGCTTGGAGAATCCCTGAGCAGATCGAAGTAAGCTTAAGATACATGCTCTCGATCAAAGCAACAGACACAACATATCTCCATTTATAAAGGAGTAGTTTCCTCAAGTCCGATTCCCAATCACATTCAATTTTCATCTGCAAAAAGGTTTCTCAAGATGATAATCATCGAGGCGGTGTCAAGTTGATTCAAACTGGGAAAGACGTATTTGAGGAGTTACGTGATTCATATGATTTCGGCTACAAGTTCTTCTGGCCGAGACAACAAGTTCCTGTTGAACATTATCATGCGAGCTGGATAGCAATTCGTATGCAAAGATGACCTCGCATGAAGGCTGAAGCCCTAAGGCTAAGGCGAGGTGACTTCGCGTCAAAACAAAAGCCCTAAGGCAAGGTGACTTTGCGGAGAAGAGAAAGACCAGGCGAGGCGGGATGACTTCACAAATTGGAAGTCCAGGTGAGACGAGATGCCTACACAAAGGTGAAAATCCAAGCGAGCCGAGATGACGTCATGTAGCAGTGGAAGTCCAGGCGAGGCGAGATGCCTCCACAAAGGTGAAAATCCAGGTGAAGCGAGATGACGACACGAAGTAGTGGAAGTCCAGGCGAGGCGAGATGCCTCCGTACAGGTGACTTCGCGAAGAAGAAAGTCAAGGAGCCCGCATGCACGCGATGTCCGCATACACGCAAGGCCCGCACGCACACGGAGCCCGCTTACACGCGAGGTTCGCATACACGCGGAGACTGGATTTACAGCAATCACTTACGCCTCCTACCAAGGACCATGGCTAAGACAATTCAAGCTTCTTGGTCACATTGATGCATCATCCGTTTCGCGTGCCCAAATCAAATCAACAGACACTCTACCAAATTGGCACTATGCCATTTCTTGCATCAGGCAACACCCATCAGGCGACAAAAAAAAATTAAGTATGGTTCGGGGTTTCGAGGCGACACATTTTTTTTTGTGTTTGTGGAATATCCACTTAGACAATACTTATTTTCTTTGAAAAAAAAAGTATGTGTTTGGGACAATACATATATGTTGGTGAAGAAAGAGGTCTGTTTTTAGTCTCAGTTGTCAAAATGAAAGTTACATTCGGATAACACTTATAGGTCGTCTAGCTATGAAGGTTATATTTTTTCAACTTTTGGAGGAATTTCCAAATTGACTAATACTTGTGTGAAAATTTTACTCATGTTATCCGACAACATTTATGTGTTGGCTGATATTGAATTTTATTGAATTGACAAATTGTGTGAAAATTTTACTTAATTATGTTAATAAGACAACATTTATGTGTTGGCTGATATTGAATTGACAACTTGTGTGAAAATTTTACTTAATTATGTTAATCCGACAACATTTATGTGTTGTCTGATATTGAATTTTTATGAATTGACAACTTGTGTACAAATTTTACTTAATTATGTTAATAAGACAACATTTATGTGTTGGCTGATACTAGAATTTAGTAATTTCTGACTTTGGAGGTAAACCCTAACCTTTTAAGTTAGGTGGATTCCCTCCAAAGCATTTGAATTTGCAGACAATTTTTTTTGTTAATAAGACAATATATGCTGTTGAAGGCTTCGTCATGTTCCGGGCCCCAAGTGATTTCTTTTTTATGCTGTGCTTTGAGCAGTTGAAAGAAAGGGTTGCACCTGTCTGTAAGGCGGGAAATAAAGCGTGCTAGGGAATCTAGGCGTCCGGTAAGGCACTGGACTTCGCTCCGGGACGTCGGAGCAGTCATGTCTAGGATGGCTTGGACTTTTTCTGGGTTGGCCTAAATGCCTCTTTCGCTGACCATGAAGCCAAGGAATTTACCGCCTCCCACAGCAAGGATGCATTTCTGAGGGTTGAGACGCATCCCATGTTCGAGGAGCTTAGTGAATACTCTGTCAAGGTTGGCAATGTGGTCATCTTCTGTCTTGCTCTTGACCAACATGTCGTCGACATACACTTCCATAATCTCACCAATTTCATCTTCAAACATGGCGTTAACTAGCCGTTGATAAGTTGCCCCCGCATTCTTGAGGCCAAAGGGCATGACCTCGTAACAGTACAATCCTTTATCGGTGACAAAGGTTGTGTGGGCTTGGTCGGCGGGGTGCATTTTGATTTGGTTGTAGCCTGAGTATGCGTCAAGGAAGCTGAGTGTTTTGAAGCCAACTGTGGAATCAACCAGTTGGTCGACTCGTGGCAAGGGGAAGCTGTCCATAGGGCAGGCCTTGTTAAGGTTCGTGTAGTCAACACACATGCGCCACTTACCGTTAGGCTTGGGGACCATGACGACGTTGGAGACCCATGTCGGGTAGGAAACTTCCCGGATGAATTTGATTTCCTTGAGCCGTTGAACCTCGGCTTGGATAGCTCGATACTTGTCTGGGTGAAAGGTGCATCTCTTTTGTTTGACAGGGGGTGGTCTTTGATGATGTCGAGTTTGTGGGTGATGATGTCAGGGGAGATCCCCGGCATGTCGGCGTAGGACCAAGCGAAGACTGCTTGCTTTTCTTGGAGGAAAGTAATGAGCTTGTGGCGGAGTTCCGGGCTGAGACTTGAGCCAATGCGGACTTTCCTTTCCGGGGCAGTGGGGGACAGGGATATCTATTCCGTGTCTTCAGTTGGATTAGGTCGTGGGGCCCTCTTTTTTTCTGTCCCCTCTAGGTCGTCTCGCGGGTCATCTATGGGTTCCGAGGGGCTGAGAGGCAGCATCTCATAGGCTGCGCCCCTGTTAGATGGCGTTAAGATGGCAGTGCTCAATGACTGCTCGGTCCCCTTGAACTGTCAAGATGCCACCTGGGGTAGGAACTTTCATGAGGAGCATGTGGCCGGCTACGAAGCATTGTAGTCCCCATAGGATGTCCCGGCCTAAGATAAGGTTATATGACGAGGGACAGTCGACTATGAGGAAGCGAGCTGTAATGGAGGAGCGGCAAGGAGTAGTTCCTACCGCCACGGTTAGGCGGTCTGAGCCTAGCGGTTATACTATGTCAGCAGAGAAGCTGACCAAGGGGTCGTGGTTGTTATATAGTTTGGTGCGGTCCCGCCGAAGTCCCTTGTAACAATCAAAGAACATGACACTTACAGCGGCCCCGGTATCCACTAAGGCTCTGTGGCACCTATAATGATCCACCTGCACATTGATTATTAAAGGCTCACAGTGGTGACGATGTGTGGTATCCTCATCCTTGCGGAATGTCACTTGATCCCACGCTAATGGGGTGATCGTGACACCGCGTTGGATGTTAAGGATGTCTGAGGGTGCCGTGTATTACCGTGTTACAGAAGACTGGCGTTGGGGGAACCGTGGAGCTCCGCCATGCAGGGTTAGGATTTGGCCATGAGCACAATTACTCTGGACTATGGCGTCGCTGTGGCCAGTGGAATTGTATTGCGAGGAGAGCATGTCGGAGTGGAGATAGGGGTCCCTCTTGCCTTTACACTTTTCCGTCTTCAGTGATTTGGTGGAAATGGGGATGGGTTGGGGAGATGGATTAGGTTGATGTGGCAGGAGGGAGTCATTGAGGATTGGAGATGGCTGGGGGGCCGGGAGTGGAAATGAGGGATGGGCAAGGGGATGGGATATGTATACGATCTGGTTAGGCTCTCCCGAGAGTACGGGACCAGTCTGGTCTTGAAGGGAATCCGGGGTCCCGGCAATTCGCGCCGCGCATTCTGAGCGATCATTGTTCACGTTACGATGCTATAACGTGGCGCGGAGTAAGGATTGCTCTTTTTCCAACTCAGCAATGCGTACCCGGTACGCTTCCGCTTCTGCCCTTTCCTTCGCTGCTTGCTCGCGGAACGAATGGAAGTCTCGCTTGAGGAGTTCAAGGGCTGTGGCGGGGTCGGGATGGCTAATGGAGGCTGGGCTGCTGGTTTGGGGAAGGGATGTGTTGGGTTTAAGTTCCACTTGAGTGTCAGGGTCCACGGGGTCATTAATAATCACCATGGTGCCGAGTTCCGAGGCAAGTGGGAGTTTCACAAGATAGGGCCCCTCCTTCTAGCGCCAATTGTTTCTACCTGTTACGTCCCGAGCCGGGAAGTGGTCGCGGGGCGGAATGAAGTAGAATTCTTGAGGGGCTTCCACTCGGTACCTGCACAAATGACAGCGTCACAGGGTCGGGACTGGGGTGGCCCAGTCTTCGACTCTCCGATGCTTAAGTGAGCTATGTGCACTTGTACGGGTAGAGGAATGAAAGTATGAGAGAGTATATATCTGAGTATGTGAGAGAGTATATATGTGTGTACCTTGAGCTTGTTTTATAGGCTAAGCTTGTGTACCTTGAGCTTGTTTCCAATGTGGGACTCTTTGCCCTCCTTTGGAGTGTCTCCTCTTTTGGGGGTGTTTTGCCGCTAGAGTGACTTTGGCAAGTGGTTTGTTACCGGCCCTTCCTTCCTTGGATGTCTGTGAAGGGCCCATCAGGGCTATCTCGACCGGGTAATTGTACCGTATTCTCGGCTTAGCCAAGTATTTTGGCTATGTACTAACACAAGAAAATTGATATGAGAATCTGGGTATTACACCGAAATGTGATAAAACAAGATTTACCAAAGAGAATCAAGGAATATTCTCTTAAATCTCAAGAATATCGTGTAATATCCCGTAATTTCGAGAAATATCCAAAATATCTCTCGAGAATGTGATAAAAGATGAGACACATTTTTTAGGTTTGAGGAGAAGTGAAGAAATTTTTTCACTTTTACCACTTTATAACTATAAGTATGTAGTCGAAAGCTACAAGCAGCACAAATGCGCTTTTGTTTCCTATCTTTCATGATCGGTGGATTGTCATTTTGGCTCCCTAGTGGCTAGTGCTTATATTATCTACTTGTCTATTTTAGAAAGTATCTTAAAATATCTTAAGTACATGACATGTATCTACGCGTACATATGTAAATAGTTAAGATTAGAAGATATAATATAGAAACATGAGTGGTTAAACATATAAATTGTTATAAACAGTTAAGATTGCACCGTGTATTTACACGTCATGCATACACGAATTTCCGGTTTATTTTGCGAATGAAATTTTTTTTTAACAAAAAAAACCCTATTGACCAAAAAAACAAAAAAGAAGCCCGAGGATGGAAAATCGAAAACTATATATTGTTACTGTTGACATTTTCTATTTCCGCTGACTTGTACTTCCCAGTACCAACAGTCGGCAAAAAAAGCTTCATTTCAATGGCGAAGCAATCCGAGAATTCGAAGCCCCCGTACGTCCGGTCATCTGCCGCCAAAGTCCACCCCTCCATCGACCTCGACGCCGACCCCAGCTCCTACTCCCTCGAAAAATTCCGCCTCTACGAAACCAGACAGGTACAACTTCTCCCTCCCTCCGCAATTTCTAGGGCTCCAAAATCTCCTTCATTCTATTCTCACACTGATCGGTTTCAATTGCAGCGGTTTTATCTGATCGGAAGCGATCGGAACAAGAGATTCTACAGAGTGCTGAAGATTGACCGCTCGGAGCCGGATGATTTGAATTTAAGCGAAGATCCGGTTGTGTATTCTCCGCAAGAGATCAAGAATCTGCTGCAGCGAATCGCCGAGGGAAATCGAGCCACCGGAGGGCTCACTTTCGTCGCCAAGGTGTTTGGGATCGCCGGTCAGTGTTTCAGACCTCATTTCTGTGCTTGCTTGGATGTTTAGGGTTGCTAATTAAGTTGATTAAGTAGTTTTATTTGATGTTTATGTGGAATTATGGGGTTTTGTAGGTTGCATTAAGTTTATGGAATCATATTACTTGATTTTGGTTACGAAGCGTCGGCAGATTGGGAGTATATGTGGTCATGCAATTTATAGTATAGATGAGAGCCAGCTGATAACTATTCCGCATGTCACGATTCAAACTGATATTGCACATTCTAAGACGGAGCTACGGTAAGTTCTTGTTTTACAGACATTCATATAATTTTCATGCTGTTTGTTCTTTGAATTTCTAATTTGAAGGATCATAGGTGTGTCGACTTTGTAATTTCTTTGTTTAAATATGTTGTCAATATATGAGCTTCTAGCAATGATCAGTGATTTGGCTATGATATTTTGACTGTCCACCAATTTCATGTATCTAAATCTGGCCCACTCTGAACTGCGTTTGAATATATACTGTGTGAAATAAACAAAATTTGGTGTCTAGCACTACTGGAAGCTATGAATAGGAGCATTTGGTTATAAACTTTCGTATTGCGTTTGGTATAGCATTTCAATGCAACTGTTGTGAACTTGGCTCTTCGAGTTGTACAATAGCCGTAGAGATTCTTTTTGGACTACCCAAGTGCGGGGAGCACTGAATCTACCTAGAAGAATAAGGGATATATTTTCAGTTTGTCGATAGATGTAGGCTTATGGTGCCAGCTGATAAGAGTATCTTTCAAACAAAAGGCCACAGATGAAACTAGTGAAAAATAAGATAGTAAATAAAGCTCCAGAGTGGAACACATTTTGTAAGAAATGAGTAGTCTTTGTAGTTGAGGGGGATTCAAAGCTAAGTTCACCCTGAATGGTCCCAACAGTTTCGGTTCAAAATTCACGGGGCTGCATAAGCCACTGCACTAAGACATTAGCCACATTAATAGTCTTTGATTGCATATCCACCGGCTAATATCATTGTCGTTTCCACTTGTATGGCTTTTTAATGCTACTTATCATTCAGTTCTTAAACTGCAGGTACAAGAAGCTTTTGTCGAGTGTTGATTTGACCAAAGATTTTTTCTATAGCTATACTTATCCAATAATGCAAAGTCTGCAAAAAAATGTGGTATCAATGGGTGAAGAAGGGATGCAGTATGAAAATATATTTGTATGGAATGCCTATTTAACACAAGCAATTCGCTCAAGGTGTAATAACACAATCTGGACAATAGCATTAGTGCATGGGCATTTTAAGCAGGTATAATTTCTCTCTCTCTCTCTCTCTCTCTTCCTTTCACTTATTCAATTCAGTGTGTATTAACATGGTTATGTTCTGTAGTGGTTTGCCTCATTGTTGTATGGCTTTTGAAGTGGACTATGTCCGTTTTTGTTGCACCTTTTGATAATTGTTAGATGTTCTTTTGTTATAAAATTAATGAGTGATGTGTTCAGTATATTAGTATCTGACTATAAGTGCATTTTACTCATGATGCTGGCAGGCTAGGCTATCAATCTTTGGGAGGGACTTCAGTGTTTCTCTGGTATCTAGACGCTCTCGGCATTTTGCAGGAACACGGTATGTTCTAGTTGAATACAACTCTTCATTCGTCTAATTACATCTTTAAATCTTTCCATTAGGCATCTAGAAAGTACAAGTGAAGTCTAACATTTCTTATACGTTTTTGTGCTCGGTTCAGACTGGTTAGAACAGGGCACATATTTCAGTGATGCTTTTGATTTCTTTGCAGTTACTTGAAAAGGGGGGTGAATGATAGGGGAAGGGTTGCAAATGATGTTGAGACAGAGCAGATTATCCTTGATGAAGAAGCTGGTTCATGCAAGGGAAAAATGAGTTCTGTTGTCCAGATGCGTGGGTCAATTCCCCTCTTTTGGTCACAAGAAGCTTCAAGATTAAGTCCTAAACCTGATATAATCTGTAAGAACTGTATCTCATCTGTTAACTAGAACTTCAATATACTTTAAGTTAGCCTTTTCTAATTGAAATTTTTGTTAACATGTTCTCTTTTTGGATCTAGTACAGAGATATGATCCTACATATCAGGCTACCAAATTTCATTTTGAAGACCTGGCAAGGAGATATGGAAACCCGATTATTGTTCTTAATTTAATCAAGGTATATTTTCGAATGCCTTCCTAATAGATGCTGAAAATCTAAAAATACTGCTGTTGATATTTGTTTTTGTTTTTGGGCCCTAAAGTAACAACATAGCCCCCTGTGGTTTGGGGTAGTATTCAGTTTTCTTTAAAATGGTTTAATAACACCCTCTAGGTTTAGATGTTAATCAATCTTCGTCCATTGTACCTCAATTGCTCAACTTTTGTACAAAGCTGAGGGCAGGCATCACTCTTTCAAAATCATCAAGGTGACACTCAAAAGTTATTGCATTCTGATTATAACAAAGATTTATTCTTGTTTATGGTTAAAAAGTATGGACTTGTGTTCAAGAACACGTGTCATTACTCTTATCAGAACAAAAGGTTTCCTTTTACTTTTTTGATTTTATATTTTTATAAATATATTGGAGTAGTATCAGATATCAGTAATATTGTGTTGGTTTTCCACATGCAACATGGGCTAAATACAAAATATTCACAGTTGTGTTAATTACCATTACTTATCAGTCGTCACCTAGTGAGAGCAACAATATTATCACTGATGCACTCATAAGGTGGACCTGCAGATGTCGATTGTTTATATATTGTTTTTCTCTATTGGTTTCCTGGTATTACACCAAATCAAATGCCTCTTTTGTTACTCTCTCCACTCGCCCCCCCCCCCCCCGGGACGGGATCCTCCTCATATTTCTCTACTCATATTACCTCATAAGCCAATCTCGACCGTCAAATTTTATTCAACGGTCAAGATACCTCCCATTTTCATCTTTCTGGTCTCTTTGCAAAATCTCATCGAGACTTATCAACTATCATATCCCATCTCTCTCGCCTCAACTGATATCTTAAGTTCTTAACTAAAAAATGATGAAGCTACTATTCTCCAACAAACGCATAATAAATTGGATCCAAACAAAAGAAACAAACCCAGAAAATAAGTGATGAAGCTGCACTTTCAATTTCAATTTTCACCCTTAACAAAATGATGAAGCTCCTCTTCTCCTCCTCATGCCTCCCTGCAACAACCCACATTCAGCAGCATCATCAATACCCACATAATAAAATTAGTTCTACAATCTCCATCACTGGTTGGAGAAACACATCTCAGTCACTCAACATTTATAAAGGTTCGCATTGCCGGAAGTTATGGCGACTGGCGAGTCTGAGCAGGGCCGTGACCTCGAATGGGTATGGGTGTTGATAAAACTTGAACCATGAGATATGGGTCCACCGAAAAATTGAAACTCAAATCAACTGCCAAAAGAAAAAGGGATTATCAGACCCATCAATCAAAGGAATGAAAGATATAACAAAAGAGATGAAGGGGGAGTAGTTAAGCTTTCACAAACATCTTCGCAGGAGGTGAACCAGAAACAAGACGAAGCTGTGGCAATGAAAAGAGATTAGAAGTCTTGTCGAGATTTTGCGAATAGATGAAAACATCTCAAAAACAAAAATAAGAGCATCTTAGCCATTGATTAAGATTGGACGGTTAAAATTGATCTATGAGGCAATATGAGTAGAGAAATATGAGGAGAGGATCCGAGTCCCCCCCCTCTTCCCCCTCTATGTTTCTGAAAGATCTGTTAATTGCTGAATTTTTTTTGGGTTATAAGTGATATTCTGGTTATGATACATATGCATGCAGATTTATATGTTGTTAGACATGTTCACAGGAAGCTGTTGGAAATTCTAGCTGATTTAAAGTGCTGTTTGTCTTAGCTCTTGAATTTTTCTTGTTCTATTGTATTTAGGAATTTTTCTCTTCTAATTGTCTTCTGGCTGTGGAATTCTTATCCACCTCTTGTATGTTATAGAACCGTTTTCTCCCAAAAAAGTTCATGCCATGTTTATTTGATTGCGCAACATGTAATTTTGTATTCTTTTTTCTTGATAGTTTTCATCCATGTATCTCATACAATTCTAATGTAGACTGTTGAAAAGAGGCCTCGAGAAATGATGCTGAGGCGTGAGTTCGCAAATGCGGTTGGGTATCTGAACCAAATTATTCCGGAAGAAAATCATCTAAAATTTATCCACTGGGACTTTCACAAGTTTGCAAAAAGGTAACCATATGAACTTTCTTTTTTACTTTTCATTTTTATTCTCTTGGTGGTTTAGTAGACAGATGCAGGCGCACCAACATGTGTGAGTGTGATGTCTAATGTATAATATGTACATCATTTTGCTCCCACTTTGTTATCTTGCGAATCACTCTCTTCTTGTGAAACAATATCTATATTATCATATTACATTATGTGTAAATGTGCACGTTTGTGACCATTTTATCTAACTATTTTCTTCTTTCTTTTTTCAAAGCAAGTCTGCCAACGTTTTAGCTGTTCTGGGTGCTGTGGCAAGTGAAGCACTTGATTTGACTGGATTTTACTACAGTGGAAAACCTAGCATTGTTAAACGGAGGCTCAATCAGATGAGTCGAACAAGTACTGGAAGGCATGTAATAAATATCTCAGCTCTTATCTTGGTTTTTGGAAATATTGTTGGAGTGATCATAGATATGGATCACAATCCATTTTGAACAAAAAAAAAGATAATTTTGATTTTGTTTTATGACCTGGTTGATTTTTGGAAACTAAGACTTAAAAATTCAGTGTGTGCATCCCTTTTCCTGTTTCTGGGTTGTATGTTGTTGCAGAGGGGCGGCCCAAAGATTATTTAAATTCTATAATGTCTGTAGAATTGCTAAATTGGAAGGCCTTAAGCTCTAAGGGTTATGTGTACTCTCCCAATTATGTTGTATTTTGTTGGTTATGTGGGGAGCCTTTGTTTGCAGTTCAGCTCCTAGTTCCCTTGGGCTGTATCTTTTATGTTTTCAGTCGATTCTATTTCTTTTTGACAAAAGAACAAGTTTGTTTTGTACTGGAAACTGTAAAATGTGAAACTGAAAGCATAGTAAGGCATCATTGACATGGTACCTACAATTGTTCTTTCTTTTTTCTTTTCTTTTTAAAAGCATCTGATTAGTTATTTTTGTAATGAGCGGACTAGTTTAATTTATAATACAATACCCTGCAATATGATTGTTAACGCTTGAGATCTGCTTTTCTATCTCTTTCAGGGAAGCATCTCTTAGAGGTCTGAGAGCCAGTTCTGGGGACCTTCCCAGGTTTGGGAGCAGTAATGAAACTCTTAATCCTTCTGTTACTCGAGATAGAGATGCTGATATTGGCCAACAGAAGAAAAGTGATAATTCTGGTGGCGAACCACCACACTTTCAAAGTGGGGTTTTGCGCACAAACTGCATTGATTGCTTGGATCGTACAAATGTTGCCCAGTATGCTTATGGCCTTGCAGCTTTAGGCCGCCAACTTCATGCAATGGGGCTGACGAACATACCAAAAGTTGATCCTGATAGCAGTATTGCTGCAGCCCTCATGGATATGTACCAGAGCATGGGGGATGCTCTTGCCCAGCAGTATGGTGGTTCTGCAGCTCACAACACTGTATGTTCTTTTCTACAAGGGTTTCATTTTCATGTTTTTATTTAGTTCATGATGCTGGAATGGCATGTGCATTCATATATTCAATTGCGGGTACATCTTACATTAACCTTAATTAAATGTCCAAAAATAAAAAAGAAAAAGAGAAGGAACAAGGAAGCAAAAATCAGCTGTTGGTACTCGATAGTTTAGATGCTATTAGTTTACCAAAATATTTGGTAGATGGGAATTATTTATACACATAGTAGAATTGATTTGAGGACCTACTAAAAGGTTTTGGTTTTGAACCGCGGTTGATTGTTAGATATTGATGATTGAGAATTGTCAAGGTGTATGACAGCCAATCATATATTCACATGAATTATCTACCGGGATGCTGGAGCTCAGTTAAAGTTCTCAAATTCACTCTGGGGCTTGTATCTTCTCATTGTATTTGTGCATGTGTACCTGATGATGATTTAATTTTAAGGTCTCAACTTGATGATCACGTTGTTGCTTACATCCATGGTAATGTCCCATGATCCAAACCAGTCTTTAAATCCTTTAGAATTATCTCTACCTATAAAGCAGGAAATCGTGAATCCTGTTGTCATTGATAATGGTGACCCTGGTGTTGAGCCAATGCTCTATGAAAGATTTATCCTAAGGCCTTCATCCTCATACATCTTTTTGTGGGGTTTATAGAGGTTTGGGAATAGATTTGCGTGTGTGTGTGTGTGTGTGGGGGGGGGGGGGGGGGGAGGGCTTCTTTCTGAAAGGATTCAAGGCTTATTGAAATGAAATGCAAAACAGTAAAGTAAAAAACGCAGAGAGCTCTGATGGACTACATCCTGTATTTCATGATAGAGTGTAATAGTACATTAGGTTCAATATATAGGGTAGGGATTAGTTATAAAAGACAAGTGTACCCTCATATGGTTAACACTTTCCTCTCTTATATAGGCTGTCTATGGTTTGGATCATGTGACTTTATTTAAATATATTTAACACATATAAGTATATATATCAACCACATTTTTATATATAAGATTCCCCATGTCTCAGTGGGTATGTGTCCAGAGAGTTGATTTTGCAATTTATCTTTGCTATTTTGGTACCGAAAAAATTTGTTTTATGGTTGCTAGGTATTTCCTGAGAGGCAGGGAAAGTGGAAAGCTACAACTCAATCAAGAGAGTTTCTAAAGTCTATCAAGCGATACTACAGTAATGCTTACACTGATGGTGAAAAGCAAGATGCAATAAATTTGTATGTGTCCTCTCTTTTATACTGTATTTATATTTATATTTTTTTTGTTTTCCTTTACCCAGCTGAAAATTCTTTCTAATATTTATCTCCATCGAAACCTTCACTTCTGCATTAACAAAAAGATGCCTTCTTTATTATATGTGAACTCGTGTTGATGCCTTTAGAATTCCTAGAAGTTAAATGACACTATATTATGTTGTATTGCATTAACATTGAATGTATCCAGAACTTCTAGTGTCATATCATAGTACATTTCTTTAAAAAGAAACCATCCAGACAAAGAAAAATACAATCTGACGGCAGGAGTATTTGATGTAACATATCTTCTTGTCATATTGAGTTGTAGTGTTTTTTTTACAGTTTTCACCATGAGGGAGTTTCTAACAAGGACATCCTCTTTCCTCCTAGGTTCATCCTCCCGTAGACCATATTTTATTTCAGATAAAGGAAAATACAATCTGATGGCAAAGGGTATTTGATGTAATAAATTTCTGATAGTACTGTAGTGTAATTTACAGTTTTTACCATGTGGGAGCTTCTAATATGGACATCCTCTTTGTAATAACAGTATTGAATTCCTCATCTCATGGTCCAATTTAATGGTCACTACTGTCCACCTTTGAGGTCTTCCTCCTAGGTTCATCCTCCCTAAATTAGCCAAATTGGAAATAGTTTAGCCATTTTATTATCAAAGTTCGAATCGTTGAACTACATTGCCTGGTGGACGGAGTTGGGAGTTCAACATTAGTCTTAATAGATGACATCAAACTGTTAAGACTTCATACTATCAAATTGTATTATAAAAAAACGTTTAACTATCCAATCATTGAACTACACAGCTCTTTTCACAACACATGCTATACTATCTCTTGCCTTATGATAATTTACTAAAACACTGATCTTTTTGTTGTTTGATCAGATTTTTGGGTTACTTCAAGCCACAGGAAGGGAAACCTGCTCTGTGGGAGCTGGACTCTGATTACTATCTTCATGTATCTGGGCTTGATGATCTTCTCCTTGATTTGTGGTAAAGCTATCTATCTATGCTTCTTCGTTAGCATATGTTTGTGCCCTCAATCCCTCATGCATAGATGCAGCACTTCTACATATACAATTACTTGTGTTGATGTTTTGTCTATAAGAGTTAATGTTTCAATATATTCACTCAATAAGATACTTGATTTTGACTTTGCAGCTCACAAGCCAATGAAATGCACTCAGGAGCATTGGGAAACACTCTTGCCCCTATTCCAGCTTGCAAAGAAGACTTTTTGAGGATGAAGCTGACATCATTTGACAAATTGATTGAAAGAACATGCAGTTCAATAAAGAATGTAAGACTTTGCAGCGAACCAGACCAGAGACCAGGTGGTGCTGCTGCAAATTCTAGTGTGGCACCTGACGCAGCGTAATTATATCTCTCTTATTCCCATTATTTAGTACCGTATAGATGATTTTTAATTATTCTTATTTCACTGGCTTGCACACACAGACGCACTCTTAAACGATACTTCTGAGCTTCTCATATGCTGTTTTGGTGGGCAATAAGTCTTGCTACGATATCATAATATGCTTGATTTTGCTTCATTGCAGTTTTTATTTTTTTACTAAAACCATTGATTAAAAGGATTACTGAACTTCTAAATGTATATATCGGCAGATCATATTCTTCCCCGAATTTGCTTTGTTTGACCTTACCATTGACAATGGACTGTGGTACTTGTAGTGGTTAGTTCATTTATAGGATTTACCTGTGCACTTGGTCCTGAAATCAGGCATTTGTCGTTTTCAGTGAAATACAGTTGAAGAGCCCTAATTGGCTTTTTGGCCAGAGAAAGTATGAAGAAAGTGGATCTGCACCAAAAGTTACTTCACATGTAGTCATAAATGGAGGATCCCATAATGACCCCAAAGTTGATGGCTATTGTGACCTAAATTGGCTTTCTTCTGGTGGCAATGATAACGAGGAGGATATATTCCAGAGGTATATTGTCTGAGAATGCTTATATTTTGGCATATAATAAGAACCTCACTCCTTTTGTCTAGTTCGTTAACTTGCCAAGCTTGTAATCTTTCGTGGGATTAAAAATAATTTTCTGTTCTATTTATCAATAATTTGATAATTATTAAGCTTAGCCTTAGCTTAGCTGTTTGATTTGTTTTTACTATTGAATGTCCCTTGGTTAAAATTAACTGCATTTGGTTGGAATTCAATATGTTTGGCTTGAACGTTGGTTTTCTAGCATGCAATGTACATGGATAAAAATAGTTTGTGCTGATACAGTATGTTACCTTATTGACCTCAAATATTTCCAAAATACCTTACAAAAAAAAAAATTTCCAAAATACTAGAGTATATGGATTAAAGCGAATAGATTACCATTTCTCAAAATTAATTTTGTTTTTCAGTTCCAAATTTGTTTTCCAATACCCTGTAGATGTGGAGCTGTTGAGATTAATATACCTTGTTTAAAATTGGCTGTGGTGTATCTATGGAGGGTGTGGTTGATCCTTTGTTCCTCTGCTGAATTTTTTAGGTACCTTTCAATGACATCAGTTGATGAAGCCAATGGGTGGTATGGTGGGACTCTGTTAGGTGATCAAGATGAAAGCAGTGAGATATTTAAGCATTATGCTGAGTTATGTCAGGTAATATAATTTTGTCAAATCTGTTTCTTTTCAATATTGGAGTCTGGAATATTTTTTTTATTATTTCCATTCTTCATTTCTTACCCAAAAGAAGTAATATCTGCAAATACTTTTTATTAATTAATTAATTAATTAATTTACTTTCTGTCATGCATGCCATACCTTGTGTGTAATATTGCCTGTTTTTCTTTTTTATGCTTGAGGCATTGTTACTGGCCGTGTATGACATAAATTTAACATCGACAAAAGTGAATAACTGTCTATTTTCAGCTTTAAATTAAGTTGATGTTAGTGCAATTTCTGTTCTTTATTGTGATGTGATAAAGTAATCCTGTCCAAGTATATAAAGTGAACTATGGTAATGATTTTGAAATATCTCTGTTAGCCAAGGTGGAAATGCTATTTTTTCTCACGTGGTGCATAGTTTGCACGTTTCCATTCTCTTGGTAATCTTTATGAGATGTTTAACATGCAGGGCCCTGCCATTGAACCGTTCCAAAATGATTTGGAGAGAGAGAAGCACTATGCTGATGCTCTTCACATGGGAACAATAAATATTCTGGATGATGCTGCTGTTGAGGCAGAGATGGAAGCAGCTCTCAAGGAGTATGATCAAATTGGAAGTGATCTTGGGAGCATCCCTACAGCTTGTAAATCATTTGCTGATGATCCGAGTTGGTTGACAAGATGGATCATTGGGGAAGAGAAGGTGCAAAGGATTTGACAGAACTCAGAGGTATATGGATTCTCATTTCTGACCAACTGTAAAGATATATGGACTACAAGGATTGAACATTTTGTCAGCAAATCATATTTATATATGTTATAGCATCTAGCATTGTTGAGCTGTAGTATGTAGATATATACATGTAGATACAATCTGTTCAAATATAGTTAAACCTCTGTTGTGCATCTTTATTACTATGATCAGACCTCCTCAATCTCTTGGTAGGCCGGTCCTCATCAACTGGATCACGTCTTTCTCCTCCCACATCATCTTCACCATAATCACCAATAATTCCATTAGCAGCATCAAACGGGTTGCAGCTTGCTCCTGCCTCATCAACACTGTCATCAGTATCATCATCAAGATAATCTAATCCCTCCTTGTATGGGATACATTTCGTGAATACTTTTGCTTCGCAATAGAATGGCACGTGATCCTTTATTAGTTCAACTCCTATTTGGTGAACCTTAAAACAATCTCCCAGTACTACTCCAAGGCTGATACAGTCGCCACCTTCCAAATATAATCCATCCTGCAGTAACATATTGCATAGCCAAATATAGTTTTCATTGGAATCGGTTGCTATAATGTCCCATAGGCGGACCAAAAAGGCAGTGCACCTAGTATGATTTACAACAAACATTCCAGTCTCATCAGACAGATCACAGTCAGAGTCGCTTAAAGAGGAAGAGTAAACAAAGCACACAAAAAAGGCTATATCCCTTCCCGACGGCATTTTGAAACAGACTTGGCGACCTCTACGATTGACATGAGAACACCACCAAGGAACCTCATTTGCAAGGAAAGAAAGGCCACCACCTTGAATCAATCTCCATTCCTTTGCCATGTGGAAATCTATGTGAGAGAGAGATACCTATGCCAAGTGGAAATCTATACCATGTGGAAATCTGTGTCTGTGTGTGTGTGTGTGAGAGAGAGAGAGAGAGAGAGAGAGAGACCTGTAGGATGGCCTTCTTCAGAGGAGAGGGGATATTGTTGTAGTGTCCCCCAAATGCAATAACTGCCAGACCCTCTACCCAGTCAACCAAACCTGGAAAGTCAATCAGCTCGGGGCAGTTCCACATTTCTAGTTTTATGGGATGAGGGAAAGAGTCGTATGAATAATTTGGTACCATCTCCAATGAAATGCAGTGTGTCAGAGATAAGTAGTTCAAGTTTACTGGCAGATCTGTGATTGCAAGAAGGTCTTCGCACTCATTCAATATCAGCATCCTAACCTTAAGGCCACTGAGGTTATTAAGACTACGGAAACCATTGCACGTAAGATCCAAGTAATCCAATGATAGGCCCCCAAGGTTTAAAAATATTGAATCATCAGTTAAATTGCACTCACTAAGATTTAAATCTCTTAATGCATAGAATGATGATCCTTCAAGTCGAACTATGGAAGATGGTCTTGGTATATTTGTAACAGCAGTCTCATCTGCATGCCGAGTTCTTGATGAAACGATCTCCGATAAGCTCCCAGCCAAGTTTGTTCCAGAAAGATCAAGTGTTTCAAGAGTAAATTTCAAGCTCCCAAAACTCCTTGGGAGACACTTGAGCATTTTGCAGTCTTTCAGATTTACCAAAGAAAGTCGTTGAAGATCACCAATAGACTGATGAACCTCACACAAACTCTTACAGTCTTTGAGTATCAATTGCTCAAGATTTGGTAGCCTTGAAAAGTCGGGTGAATGCATTAGGTCATGTGAATGACTGAGATTCAGAATCTTCAACTTCTCAAGAACGTACTGTTGGAAAAAAGGAATACAGAAAAAATCAAATTCACATGAAAGAGAGAGAGAGAATGTATGATCAGTTGATCACTATGATGGTATGGAGTATGAAAAAAACATAAAGGAATTAAGTAATATTTTTCTCATGAAAGTATATATATTATTAGCTATATATTTTATACCTGAGGATTGTCCCAAAAATCTGTGAGTTTGCTATAGCGTAGGTCTATAACAACTAGGCTTCGTAGATCAAATTCTCTTGGTATAACCACTAGAGGGAATCCATGCCAACAAAGCCATCTTAGCTTTTTCTTGGAAAGATATTTGTAGTCTCCTGTTAGACTGACATGGTTAAGTCGAAGTAATCTCAATCTTTTCATTTTTATAAAGGCCTCTGTACTGAAACTCCTCACTTCAGATTTTAAAAAGTTTAGAGTACTTAATCCTTCAATTCCTTGAGTAGCCTGTTAACAATAAAACACAGCATCAGAAACTACTCTTATTCCATATATATGACTTACTAGGCATAAATTAAGTTAATAACAAAATCTAATATATAGTTAATTCTGCAGAAGTATGTATAATAATATATGTACAATTGTACATTAACAAAGAATTTGATTAGGAAGTATCTTACTGAGGTTTCTGTCAATACTTCTTCTACATCTTTGGGATGCCATAATCTACTGCGTTTTTCAGGCTCATCCCGATACTTTTCACAGACAACCTCTCTGCCCATGTCTCGAAGCAAATCATGCATTGTCAGCTTGTTCAGTGTACTAAGAGTTACCAGGCACCGATCAAGGAGGACTCTGATTCCTATTCCTGCAAAGAAGTCACATCCATCCAGTATTTTTGTGACATAATTCTTGTCCATTCCAATAAAGAAACAAGCTATGTCAAGGAATATGTCCTTCTCTCGATGCCTTTCACTTAGCCCGTCATAGCACAATCTGAGCTTTTGCACAATTTGGTCATCAGGAATTCTTTTTAATTTTTTCAAATGCGACTCCCAGTCATGAGTGTCTTTACCGAATAGAAAAGAACCTATAACTTTAAGAGCGAGCGGCAACCCTGCACAATAAGAAACTGCCCTTTCTGAGAGTTCAAGATAACCTTCCTTAGGATAACTACTATCACGGAAGGCATGCCAGCAAAAAAGCTGAAGAGATTCAACTTTGTGCATTGGTTGAACCCGATATATTGAATCCTTGGTAACTCCTTTTAGCAAATGCACATCTCTTGTTGTTAAAATAATTCTACTTCCTGGACCAAACAAATCACAGTTTCCAGCTAACGCATTAAGTTGATCCTCGTCATCAACATCGTCAATTATGATAAGCACCCTCATGTATTGAAGTCTTTGTTTTATGACTTCCTTCCCTCTATCAACAATGCCTACGTCAAGCTTGGTTGGTTTCAACATATCAGCTAGAAGTTGATTTTGCAAACCGACCAGACCATTCAGTTGCTTTGTAGTTTCCCTCACATTTTCAAGGAAACTAACTTTCCCTTGAAAGTCCCGATAAAATTTGTTACCTATGGCTTTGGCAAGTGTTGTTTTACCTATGCCGCCCATCCCTAATATTCCACTAATGCGAACATCATCTCTTGCTTCAAAATGCAAACAAGAAATTAAATCGTTTAAACGAGAGTTTACTCCAACTGGATGTTGGGCTATGGATATTAAATATGTGCTGGGAAGCTCTCTGGTAATCTGTTCAACAACTTTCTGAATGAAAGTTGCTTCATGCCTGGAAATCATAAAAAAGTTCAGAAGTGACTTCGAAATTAGACGAATTAATGAATTATACGACAGCCAATAAGAATACAAAATATAGGGCAATGAAAACATGTATACATACATGCAATGGCGGACCTAGGATTTTAGGTTGGGGTGGGCTGAAATTTTTTTTCTTAAAGTTCTTTAATTTTTTTTCTTTTATATTTTACGAGTAATTTTAAATACACACCTATAATCTCTTAATACACTCTTTACTTAATACATTACCTATCTCGTTTTTCATTTCAATATTATAGTAAATACACATATCAAATTGTCTAAAATACCCTCAATATCTAAAACTAATAATATGTTATTTAATATAAATAATTATTATATATTTACTATTTCACAGCTCTCATTACCTATTCTCTTTTATTCTATGTTAGATTTTTTTTTATGGGGTTAAAAAAATTTCTTGATATTTTTCAAATTATAATCAAAAGAGTAATATTATATTCGAACTCCAAATCTCCAATATGACATCGATCAGCTAGAATTTAAAGAAGAAAGAAATATTGAACATACATAATTTTTTCAAAGTTAAGAAACTAGTAGAAGTATAATAGCATAAAAACTAGTTTTGAGTCTGCAAGATAAAAACTAAAGTTGATAAAAAAAACCAAATAAATCGGTAAATAGTACATGTGATTATAACAATAGTCGAAATTCAGATGATGAATTTTAGAGAAGAGGTTTTTATTTCTTTTCTTTTGATGCATAGTAATAGTGGAGAAGAGTTAGGTTTTAGAGAAGAGGAAATTTTTTTTCTTTCTTTTTTTAAATTTCCCTAATAATTGATGGATGTTTTTGAAATTAAACATACCTATAAAATCAGATGTGAAATATAAAATAATAGAGGTGTGTATTAAGAGATTAGATGTGTATATTTAAAATTTCTCATATTTTACATATCACATCTTATATTAAAAACATATCAAATAATCACGTAGTTAACTAATCATTAAGAAATCAATATTATAACATTTTATCGAAATTTGATAACAAAAGTTAAAGACAAAAGAACATACTTATACCGCTCTAACAATACAGTAAACGAGTGTATAATCCTTAAACCTAATTGGACAGAAAAACACATTAATCTAATAACTATGAATCAAACGTTGGTACTATTACTACTATATATATATATATATATATATATATAGACACACACACACACATATCATTAGCATCAGTCATCTACAATAATATTGAGATTAGAATTAGAATATCAATAGAAATACAGTGCGATGAGATGATGGGATATTGAGACTATCAAGACATTAATCGGTTGAAATTTGAGATGATGGGATATTGAACTAAATTTGAGCAAGGCATTAATCAATTGAGATTTGGGAACTAGGTCATATGACACGTACAAGACTCGAAGAGGATAATCGATATAGAAAATAATCATACCTGAAGATTAAAGAGAGAAAGCTTGACACTTGGCTTAGTTGTTTTGGCAGAAGAGAATGGAGACATATACAACGACAAAGAAAAAGAAATAAAGAGAAGAAAGTTGACCTAAAATATACTAAAGGAGCAACTGGTTTTAATAAAATAAACAATATATATGAAAATCAGATAAAAAAAAGTCATATGGACTAAGTTCTATTACATATAGACTATGTATTGAAATTTGGGGTGGGCTGGTTTTCATAATTTAACTTTTTTTTTAACTATAATTATGCAACAAAATGTTTAATTTTCTCAAAATCTGAGGTGTAGCCCACCGTAGCCCGTGTGTAGGTACGCCTTTGCATACATGATACAGGTGTATCCTAGTCTTTTAGGGATTAGCCGATTCCTTCTCCAAGTTAATTAAGGAAATAGCTTTTCTAGCTTGTTAGGGGAATAGTTTTCCAACTTAGTTTGGGATTAGTCGTCTAACTTAGTTAAGGAGTAATCTCCAAGTTAGATAAGGATTTAGACTCTATAAATAGAGGTCTTAGCTTAGTTCTAGACATAAGAGAGGGCAAAACAGTTAGAGAGATATATGTTTGGAGTGTTATTGTGAGAGAAGGCATTAGACAATAATCATTGTACCCTTTTGCACAATAATAAGAGAGGAATACATTTTCTTCGAACTACATTGCTTGTGTGTTTTAGTACTGTTAGCAATTCCACTGTTAGCAGTATCACCCGAGTAATACGTATCAATACATGTGTGTGTGATTCTGTGTGTAAATGTATATACAGGGAATAACTCTGTCCAAAGTAATGGAAAAAGTAGAGAAAATAGTCATTACCCATTGGCAGTGTTCCTGAGATCCCAGCCAGACAAATTTGCAGCCTCTATAAGAGCATCTTTCCACCCCTGTAGATTATCTTTATCTATATCCTGATGCTTGTGATAAAAGGCCTCGCCAAAAGAACCAGTGTGGTTCCTAACATCTGTAGGATCAACATCAAAAAATATTGGCAAAACCATTTGGCCACTCCTTTTTCTACACCCAAGTATCTCCACCAGCTCCTCAAGACACCAACTGGAAGCGGCATACCTCCTTGAGAAAACAATCACCGAGATCTTAGACCCTTCGATTGCTTGAACCAGTTTTTCTTTTATTTTCTCCCCTCTTCTTAGCTCGTAGCAGTCATCAATAAAGGTGTTTACTCCAGCCTCTTTTAATCTCGTGTAGAGATGGCCAGTGAAGGATTTGCGAGTGTCATCACCGTTAAAGCTCAAGAACACATCATAAGTCCAGCGTTTTGAGGATGAAGAGGAGGCCTCATGAGTTGTCATGGTAGGTAGCATGGAGTGAAAATTATATGCTGCTGATCAGATTGCAATGCAAAAGGGTAATCAGGACCCAGATACTTTGAGAAGTGAAACACGGATATCGCAAGTATTTTTAGAGTTGTGTTACATCCAGCACCAGGTGTATACTCGATTCACAGAAAGAAAGGTCAAAGCAAGAAGCAGATGGGATTTTCACATCTTAGTACATCATCTATGTTATTTTTTTTTTTTAATCAGTAACGTACTACATTCCAGCGGACAACGATAATATCAAGGCAGTAGATCTGAAGAACCAAAGGACCTTCCAAAACAGTGCCGTGGATATCTATGTATTAAAAGACAAAATAAACAGATATACAAATGCACTAAATCAACATGTTATAGGAGAAGATATTGTTTGGCATTATAGGACAAGAGATTGTCGTGGAAGTTTATGTATTACATCTAATCTGATATTCAAGAACACATGCTACGTTCACCATCTTTTAAGGTGAGTGGATGAAGTATCATTTTCTGATATTTTTTTTTCTTTAGGTCAATTATATCTTATGATTTTCATCCACTCACCTTAAACAGGAGTTTCAAACAAAATACTCTTTTCTGTTATCTCAACTCCAATGAAACAATCCAGCATCCACCTTAATTTCACAGGCTCACAAAAGCAAGTATAAGATTGGCCTAATTTTACTGACTATTAACACACCTAGCATTTAAACTAATATAATGAAAGGTAAGAAGCTATCATCATGAAAAGATATAAGAATTGTAGCAGTTCAAACTAGCAATCAAACAAAAGGGTGGCTCGATCGATTCTGCAAGACATTTAAATTTTCCTCATGTAAGAGCCAAAAAGCAGTAAACACACCTTTATCCAAAATGAGACTAACGAACCAAAATAAAATGCCACTGCAATGAAATAAAATGTCCTCACAAACCAAAGCAGATCGAAGAATTTAAAACTTATATAAAACCCTAGAAGCTGTAACAAAACCAACAAAAGATTTAGAAGGTACATTTGTTTAGTTTTTGCATCTCTGTGAGGGCACAGAAGATTGGGATCAGACCAGGGTTTTTAGGGCTTTGGAATTCAAATCAATTGAGAGAGTCGCTTCTGAAAAGAAAGGAGAGTGAGAGTCAGTGAGAGGTTAGAGATAAAGTATTTTTGCAAAAAGATTCTGATTGCAAAATCTCAGGATTCACGTTTCACAATGAAGGTCTTGAGTGCACGGCGTCTACATATATACACGACATACGCATGGCTAAGATTGCACCATGGCATACGAGAATTTTTTCTTTTCACATATCAATGATCAATTAGATGTTTATTGCATGTGGAACTTATGGCAGAGGATCAGCACTCCCAAACGACACCATAACTGTCACTCCCGCCTTCCTCTATATCTTCCAAACCCACATTCACATACAAACAATCCACTGAAACCCCCTAATTAACTTATGGGACGCATGAAAGGATTGTTGTAGTAATCAGCATTACACATACAATGTTGTAATGCTGGAGGAATTGGCAATACCAAAGCACTGTTGCTGAAGGCTTTCCTCTTAGAAAGGCTCTCCTCCAGGCTATCCCTATTCCCACCAAGGTATCAAAGAAACGTAAGCTGAGGGAGACTGTTTGAACTGTTAGTTTATTAAGTCTGTTTAGCTGTCTTTAATTAAACATATTAGTCTAATTAGATAATTAGTTGTTGTAATCAGCTTAACCTAGTAAGCTCTCCTCGTACCAGTCATGTGCTAGTCCTTATATAAGTCTGTAGCTACTCTCTGTTTTGCTTAATGCTCATTTTTCCTCTCAATCTTATCTTCTTCTCTAAATCTCTCTCAAGCTTTTATGAACCCAAACAGAGACTCCAAAATCTTGATAAATTGTATCAATGAATATATAAATAAACCTTAACTTGTTACTGACACACAATTGTATTATTAGTGCGACTCCAGAATCTTGATAGACTGTCTATCCGGGCCGTCCAATAATGCTAACAACTGATCTTGTCCACAGTCAATTCAACTACCAAAGTTGAAGCGAGATAACAGTGAAAGCAAGGAACCGAGTAACAGCTCGACAAAGCCATACCATTTACAGGATCTCAGAGCCAGAATGTGGTAACCAGACCATTGTATGAATTCTCACGGTCAGTTAAACACTCTGAAACTTTGACTCCAATTAAATTTTAAATTACCTAAATAACAAAAAAAATTCTGATCGGCATCTCAATCATTTGGAAACCAACACTTATCTAATAGGAAACAAGTCCTGAAGTTGGAAGGTCAACCAAATACACCAATTGAAGGCAAATTAGAGTGGCAGATTTTCATATTGGAAGTTTGTCCTGCTCTAAATGAGTTTGTCTTCCTGAACCTCTCATGAGCTTTCATTAATAGTATTTCTTCTTTCTTAAGTACTTGCTGAAAAACTACTACAATTTCATAGCATAAAGTTTCTAGTTAACTACCAAGAAGCTCAGTACCATATGACCATAATCAATGTGGGTAAAAATTATTTCTAATATATTCTGAAATTACTGTAAATTGTTTACTTGTTTTCCTTTGATTCAACAATGCTTCGGAGCTATATGGAGTTGGATACTTCAATCCTGGCCTCCCAGTCATTGTATTGATCTCAACTTCACAACCACAGCAATTTCAGGAAAATGGACATATCAATGGAGCCAGCACACTCATCCATCTCCAGCAGTGATTGATCCTGACATCCAAAACATCCTGCAGCCAAATGTCTCATGAACTTAGAAATACAGCAGCACTATAGTTCTAATAAAAATTTGTTTGCCACTGAAGTTGGGCATGATAAATCAAAAATTTAAGCAGAAGGTCCTATTTATATGTGTAACTTAAACTTATATGTTTCTAATAAGTAAAAACCAAGGAAAGCACATTCAACCATCCAGTTAAGCAGAACTATAACATTTCGCAAAGCTTCATGAGAGACATCTGGACCACAATGACTGGTGTATGGGAAAAGAAGAAGAAGAATGTTAAGAGATGAGACTGGAGTCTGTTTTGGCCCACGTCCTCAGCAGGGGGTGATGAGGGAACAAAAGTAAAATGGTGTGTGCGGGGCGTGCCACCTCGCGGACGAGGAAAGAGAACGATGCGCGTTCTGACTTCTAACCAGGCGAAAGAAGGCTCCGGTGTCACCTCAGATGAGGAAATATTTACGAGCTTACTCTTCTAGTCATCTGTTGATCGATACTCACTGTCAGAGCGAGCAGAGCAACAATAGGGAAATCGGAGACGAGTCCTGACGGGCTCTGAGATCTAAGGCGGGGTGCGCTTAGAACGTAAGGGTTTTCGAGGAGGCTCGAAGGTTTCGACTGTGTTCGTCTGTTTGAGAGAGTTGTTGATTGATTGATTGTGTCTTTCTGTAAGCTGTAAAGCTTCTTTATATAATCATCCGTAAGCAACCCGCGGAGACTTAATCACAATCCAATGCGGACTCAACAATCAGAATCCCACAAGGATACGATCAATTTGCCAACCGGGCGCTCCATGCAACACGTGTCAAACCTACCTCGCTTAGGTCTCATTCGCCGCCTCGCTGTAGAGTCGTATGCAAACTCAAACGCTAAGCGAGCTTATCCCAAGGGCGTTATTGTCCATTTCCAACTCACCCTCGCCAGGAACTGTAGAGTCCCATGCGAATTAGAGATAAGGATCCCGCGAGGACACCGAATCTCGCGAGGTATCAGAATCTTCTGGACAAAGTCTTCGTCACGTGCCGCCAGACCTCGCCACCCTTCGTAGCCTAAAAAAGGCCACAGGTATTGGCCCAAATGATATCCAAAGCCTTTCTCGAGTCTTGGACCGAAAATGCCTACTGGGCTCAAACATTGCCCCCTAGGCCTTGAGCTTAATCCGTTTCGCAACGGATAAGCGAAAAGGCCTAATTAAGCTTTTTTACGGGAACTCGTATTTCAAAAGGTGCTGACGCTTCGGCGTCATCGCCTCCCTTCATCATTACGGCTTTTTGAATTTTGAAACGCGCTGACGTTTCGGTCGTCATTGCGTCTTTTCGTTGCGGCCACTGACTGAACGGGACGTTACGGTTCGTCTCCTTTATAAACCTCGACGCAGGTCCCCACATCTTACCATCGCTTTCAAATCAGCCTCTGCCTTCTGCAACCAGCCAAACTCCAACACCGACCTTACTTCGACCGGAAACAATGGCTCCTAAACCTTTTGCCAATGACCCGAACCTCAGCCTCACGGCGGCGACTTCCTGGTCGACCAGCCTTGCTCGCCGTTTCGCCGGCAACCCGCCTCAAGGAACACCTATCTACTTCCTCGACACAGGGGCGGCCTTGCTCGGCCCGACTCCTTCAAAGCCTTTGTCCGACGCCGACCTCAACCATTACAACGCCTCCGTGCGTCGACCAATCTTGGCCCAACGGCGTGAACCGAGGAACTTCTCTACCTGGCAAGCCTGTTCCCATATAAACGTCCGGGTCGGGGAGTGGCCCAGCGCCACTGCAGAGGATCGAGCGTGGTACGCGGAGTGCCTCCGGACCGACCAAACGATCTGGGAAGCGACCGGCATTCATGAAGCCATTGCCCTGAGTTTCTCGCTGCCCCCTCACACCGACCGAGCGCCTATCGCTGCCGTGGCCTGTTTGTGGAACAGTGCCACTAACACCTTCGACTTCCCCTTCGGGCAGATGGGCATTACTCTGCTGGACATCCTCGCCATCACCGGGCTGCCGATTCACGCAAAGCCGTATGCGCCAAGCGACTTTGCGTCGACGGAGTTCACATATGCCTACAACTTGGGGGCCCGCCGCGCCCTGAGAAGTTCATACGGGGCGTGGAGGAAATTTTACATAGGCCACGCGGAGCCGCATGAAGGAGGCATCGCTTTCCTGGAGTATTGGCTCGACAAATTTGTCTTCTGCGGCAGTGCTCACAAACCAACCGGGAAATGGACCAAGCTGGCCGAAGCACTGTACAATGGGGTTGAAGTCGGGCTAGGGCAACCTGTATTAGGCGCACTCTACCGGACCCTACACCTGCTGTCCCTGAGGCCTTTCCATCTTTCTGGCGGCCCTCTGTGGATCCTGGACCTGTGGACGCAGCTATACTTTCCGCTCTTCCGGCGAGCCCCGGTGGAATTCCTGCCCGAGGACCAGCTGCTTGGCTTTGTGGTGTGCAGGAACGCCGCAAATCGGACTCCTCTGTCCTTCTTCGCCAGCCTTTCCATCCTCTACAACCACATTGAGCCGCCTCCTACCATGGATATGATGGTCCGCCGGCGCCATCCCGAAGTCCTATCGACGGGCTTCTTCCCCCGCCATGGCTCGGACAACGATGCCAGAACTGCCTTCGTGAGAGCGACTTCGTGCTGCGACCTTCAGCTCGCCGAGGATGAACAAGGCTTCGAGTTGTATGCCCCCAATCACTTCGCGAGGCAACTTGGCTTCTATCAAGGGATTCCTTATCCGCTTCTCCATTCGGTCAACAAGTACACCTCGTGGAGGAAAGTTGGCGAGTCCGACCGAGTCACCCCGCTACAAAACATTTACCCTCTTTCTCCCAACTTGCTGGAGATCGAGCCTTCGCAGGGTGTCGACCCCGCCTATCTTGCTTGGTGGCGGTCATTGTCCGACAACCATTGGGGGTTCCCAGACGATGCTGTCTTTGCTGCCATCTTCCGCCCTTTATACGACACTTTGGGCGAGTCAGACCGTGTCATCCTCGATGGCCAGCGCGACCGTGCGGAGAGGGGTTCAGGGGCTGCGACGGGAACTAGACTTGCGCTTCCGCCAGCTCCTGCTGCTCGCCGCCCGACGGGGATCGTCATTCGAGAACGCGATCCCGCACCCGAGGTATGTCACTAAGCGTGTAAATTTCGAACCTCCTTTGCCATATTGACAAAGTGTTTCTTCCTAACCCTCTTATTTACTTTTTCAGTCTGCCCCCCGCCGGAGAACAAACGACAGGTCTGAAGTTGCCAGAGGAAAAGCACATGTTCGGAGGGAAACTGTGGCGGGCCACGACAGTGAGACTGCTCCTGTCGTTCCTCGGCCAACGAGCGGCGAAAGCTCGCGGAAGCGTCCTATCGAGGACGAAGAGGACTTGCTCGAGGATGTGCGGTACCAGCGAGAGTATGGCTTGGTAAGCATCCCGGTAAGCGGACCACTTCGGATTAAATTTTCCTAAGCCAGTCAACAACTCGCTAACTTTTGCCTTTAACAGGTTCGCCGCACCCGACCTCGCCTCGCTGTTGTTGAAGAGGCGCCAGTGATAACGGAAGTCCCGTCTCCGGAACCATTCGTTGGAGACATGAACTTGGCCCTCCAAAGGGTCACTGAGGCAAGCGCGGAGATGGTCATCGAGGAAATTGCTGAAGCCGGCGAAGAGATGGTCATCGAGGAAGTCGCTGTGGTAGGCGCGGAGACGGTCGTCGAAGAATCTGCTGAATCCAGCGAGGAGATGATCTTCGAAGAAACTGTTGAAGCCAGCGAGGGAACGGTCATTGAGAAAATTGCTGATGATGAAGTTCTTGACCAGTCCGTCCGACTCTCCGATCCTACTGCCCCCTTGGCGTCTCCGCCCGAAGGCCTTCAATTGATACTTTGGGTCCCTCCTCTGCGATTGGGCCGAGCGGGTCGTACCAATGAAGTGCCTCCGGTGGTTCCAACAGAGAATCCCCAGCCGCTGCTTGAGCTTTCTCCACTGCAAACGGACCCGACGGCTCAGGCCAAAGAGGTGGAGACAGAAACAGCTCGTGGCACTCCGCCATCTTCTCCAGAGATTGAGGCGGCTGCCGAGGTTGAACCAACCACTCCGGCTCCAACGAGAACACCTGGCGAGGAGTCTTCTTCCTTCGGCACCCGAGCCGCTCGTCTTTGGGCCCGAACTACTCCGCCTGCTGATCCGGAGCCCATCCGCCTAGCTCGTTCTTTCCTTCATGGGTTGCTGCACCACGGCTCTCGCTCGAACGTGTTTGACTTGGTAGGACGTATTCGCGAGGCTCATGAAGCTCTGGATCGACATCTTACTGGCGGCAATCCTGTTCTGGACCAAGCGCTGGAGTTGGCTGACGCTGTCGAGTCGCAGGCTTGCCGAGTCCTGGATATCGGTGCTCAATCAGCTTTCCATGAGTAAGCTCGCCGAAACTTAGACAACCAGATGGCAAACCTCTTGGCCGAGCTTGGTGACGTTGGCAATCTGGGAGCGTCTTCAGAGAATCCAAGTGCTGGCCATGCTCGGCGAGTGGAGGCCCTGGAGGCTCAGATAGCAGAGCTGCAGACTCAACTTGCTCAGGCTCGCCAAGACTTGGCCCGTGCTGTGGAAGTGGAAAACCGACTGCAAGCCGCAGAGGAGGCCCAGGAAGCTTTGGACTCGGCCATCGCTGCTGCCGAAGGAGTTCAAGCCCAGGCCTATAATGAAGAACTAGCCTTAGAAGGCATGCTCTTAGATTTGTATAGGGTTTGTAGGCGTGCTTAGGTTTGACCCGTAGTTGCCCCCTTGTGTATGAACTTTGTGATAATGTTAAAGTTAAATTTTCCCGCTCTTTGCCAACTGTTATGTAATAACTGTCAGGAAACAAATCTTTTTCCGAGATTTAGTGACGGTTTCCAATAATAACTACTCGCTCGGAACGCGGGTAGTCATTATTGAAAAACGCGTCTGACCTTATCTCCAAAGCCCGTATCTCGGTGCAAGTATTGCATGGGAGACAACTGTCGAACGCACAATCGCCCCTTCCGCCTATAAAAAGAAACGCTTGGCCGGGGTGAAGTATCAGTGAAGTCTTTGCCCTCGCACCATGATTTCTTATTCTCTTCTGTTCATCCTTTTGTCCCTGCTTAGAGCAAAGCCCCTAACCATACATTCCCATTCTTTGCTGATTTTGAAAATCTACTCTCAGGCCGAGAGTGATTCTGAAAATCTACTCTCAGGTCAAGCCTTTGTTCGGCTTGACCAAAGGTTGGGTACCCTCTGCCTTGCGCCTGCTGTTCTATCAGCGCGTGAGGCTCTGCCGGCCCTTCAAATTGAAGACCGGTGGTAGCATGAGGGATCTTGACCCACGGGACCTCTAGCTCCTCAACACTTTCTCTTAGGGCCAAGCCGGCGTCAACTTTGAGCGTTTGTCAACTTCTCTAAAGACGCGAGGCGTTTGTCGACTTTGAGCGAAGGACGCCGCGGCAGACTTTTCTTTAGCCTGGCGAGATATGCGGGACGAGGCTTCCAGTATCTGTAGATCTATGCTTTTTTGAATGTAAACATAGTCTAATTTTACCTTTTCTGATCAATGTAATTGCTTTGGCCGCAAAGCCATAATTCGAAATATGTATTGAACCAAATCAAAAAGGCAAGAATAAATGAATTTTATTTTTTAGGCCTCTAGAATAGGCCCGAATCTTGTACTAGTCTTTGTGTATAGATTTTGCACGTTTACAGAGAATGGAGAAAAACAATAGAACTTTTTAGGGCCTCTAGAATAGGCCCCAATCTAATACAGGCCTTTTTAGGCTGGTACGTTACAATGTATTCTATTAGTCTTCTGTCCCGAGTTGAGTTGCCCCCTAGTGTTAGGCGGCGGAGCGAGAACGCTATGGCGCGTAGCACTATTGACTGTGATGGCGGGATCTGGTGGAGGTGTAGGATCCTCGCGCTCCCAGACCCCTGCGATGTGGCGCTTGAGGAAGCGGCCATTAATAGGGTTGCGATGAATAGTACCGTCCAAGTCGCGTAAGTGATATGCCCCCTTGGGAAGTATTCGGTGAATAATAAAGGGTCCATCCCAGCGAGCGGACCACTTGCCCCGTCCATCTGTTTTATCTCCAAGCGGGAGTACCGCACGCCAAACCTTCTGGCCCTCAGCATAGCTCTTGCCGCGCGTAATCTTATCATAAGAGCGGGCGATGCGTTGTTTTTCGAGGACGAGATTGTTGAAAGCGGCGACGCGATGCTCGTTCAGATCTTCAAGCTCCTGCCACATGGCTTGGACGTAATCCTCGCCAAGTAATTGATGCTGTTCCTGAACGCGGAGCGAAGCGATATTGATTTCAAGGGGCAGGACGGCATCGTGACCGTACATGAGAGCATACGGTGTGGTATCCGTCGGGCCGCGCTTGGAGGTACGGTAGGCCCACAATGTGTGGTAGAGCTCTTCGTGCCAAACGCGTGGGTTCAACTCCAACATCTTGCGGAGGATGCCAAGGATGACCTTATTGCTAGCCTCCGCTTGGCCGTTGGACTGTGCATAATATGGCGTAGAGTGGAGAAGCTTGATGCCGTAATCATTTAAGTACGTAACAACTGAATCGGCCATGAAAGCTGCCCCCCTGTCCGTAACGATGCACTCCGGGATACCAAAGCGGGAGATGATATTGCGGAAAATAAAGTTGCGCACTGAGTTGGCGGAGGCGACTTTGAGTGGTTCGGCCTCGACCCATTTGGTAAAGAAATCGGTGGCAACGATAATGAACTTATGCTGCTCAGAGGAATGGGGATGAATGATGCCTACGAAATCCATAGCCCATCCGCGACACGGCCAAGGCTTGATGATGGGCTGCAGCGGGATGTTAGGGATATGTTGCACTGGTTCGTGAGCCTGGCAATCTTGGCAACCCCTGGCGAAGGCAATACAGTCTTTCAAAATGGTTGGCCAATAGTATCCATGGCGGCGGATCAGCCATCGCATTTTGGGCCCGGCCTGATGCGAACCGCAAACCCCGCAATGGACTTCGCGCATGAGACGTTTAGCTTCGTTCCCGTATACGCAGCGGAAGTCGTTGCCGTCTTCCCCACGCCGCCGGAGTTCCCCATTTAGTAGAACAAAGTTTAAGGCGAGGAAACGGAGTTGCCTGGAATGAGCAACGTCGTTGGGGTTCTGGAGGTAGGCGATAAATGGTAGCCGCCAATCCTCGTCGATGGGGTCCAAGGCTGCAACTTCTGGGATAGTGTCCCGAAATTTCCCCCTGGCGATGAAAGAGGGAAGAGTACGGCGTTCGACCTTGAGCAGGCGTTCGCGCACTCCGTCGCTCAGGCTGAGGCCAGACGCTATCTGGGCGAGCTCGTTGGCGGCGAAGTTAAATTCCCGTGGTATGTGCTCGATGTAAACGTCGTCAAATCGATCAAACACCTCAAATGCTTTGCGCAGGTATGGCTCAATTGACAAGCTTAGACATTTGAACTTTTCCACCAGTTGGTTAACGACCAACAAAGAATCACCAAAGATCTGGACCTCGCGGACTCCTAAGTCCAACAAGATCTCTAGGCCGATGATCAACGCCTCGTATTCGGCCTGGTTGTTGGTGCATTTGAAATCGAGTTGGAACGAGTAGGAGAAGCGATCTCCAGCGGGATTGGCTATGGCTATCCCGGCTCCGGCTGCGGTATCAGTCCGTGAACCATCAAAGTACAAGGTCCAGGGAGCGAGTGTCACTGTGGCGAAGTCCAACTCGCGGAACGCTGTGAGCTCTGATGGTGGATGATGGGCAAGAAAATCTGCTATTGCCTGTCTTTTTACTACCTTTTGCGGAACATATTGCAACGAGAATTCGGACATGGCGAGGATCCACTTACCGATGCGTCCCCGCAAGATAGGGCGAGAAAGCATGTATTTGACCAGGTCGGATTGAGCGATGACGACCGTGGTAAAGGCAAGCATGTAATGGCGCAGCTTGCATCCTGCAAAGTATAGGGCGAGACATAACTTTTCCATGGGCGAGTAGCGTGTCTCAGAGTCCGTTAAAACTCTGCTGAGGTAATAGATGGCATGTTCTACGCCGTTTTCGTCATCCTGGGCCAGGAGTCCGCCGATGGACAGATCGGCGGCGGCGATATATAGTTTAAGCGGGGCGCCGTCGTGAGGCGGGATCAGGACAGGTGGGTTCGTAAGGTAGTCCTTGATTCGATCAAAGGCCTGTTGATGTTGCGGTTCCCATACGAACTCGGTTGCCCCCTGGAGCTTAAGTAGAGGTGAAAAAGGTTGGACCTTCCCTGCCGCGTTTGATATGAAGCGGCGAAGAAAGTTGATGCGCCCTAATAGCTGTTGTAGCTCCTTCTTGGTAGTGGGGGGCGAAGCGGTGATTACCGCTTGTGCTTTGTCCTTTGGGATCTCGATGCCTCTTTGATGCACTAGGAAACCAAGAAAGTCACCGGCCTCCGCGAAGAAAACGCACTTGGCGGGGTTCATCTTGAGGTCATGCCTGCGCATTCGTGTGAACACCTGCCGCAAGTCTTCCACGTGGGTTGCTCGCGATTTGGTTTTGACAACCACATCGTCGATGTATACTTCGATCAACTTGCCCAAGATGTCATGGAAGATGAGGTTCATGGCGCGCTGGTACGTTGCCCCCGCGTTTTTAAGGCCGAAGGGCATGACAACGTATTCGAACGCGCCAGCAAAACCAGGGCAGCGGAAAGCGGTCTTGTGTCGATCCTCCTCGGCGACGGGAATCTGATGGTACCCGGCCGTACCGTCCATAAAAGATAACACCTCGTGCCCCGCCGCGGCATCAATGAGCAGGTTGGCCACAGGCATGGGGTAAATGTCCTTTGGTGTTGCGTTGTTTAGATCTCGGTAATCAACACAGACACGCATCTTGCCATTTTTCTTGCGAACGGGGACGACGTTGGACAACCACTCGTTATATTTGGCCACGCGAATGATACCCGATCGGTGCATGCTTTCGATCTCTTCCTTGACGACGATCTGAGTTTCAGTTCGCATGAATCGGCCGTCCTGCCGGACTGGACGCCGGTCGGGATAGGTTGGTAACCGGTGGCAGACCAAATCTGGGGACAAGCCGGGCATATCTTCGTACTTGTCGGTGAAGCAATCCCTGTACTCACGTAGTAGGGCAAGAAGGGCTTCCTTTTCGTCCTCCGCCAACTTTGCGCTGATGGAAATGAGTAAGGGCTTTTCTGCAGTCCCTACGTCAACTTGTAAAGTAGGGTCGCGGACTTGAGGTGGAGTGTCGTCCAAGGCAGCAGGAGCTAACTGAATAACTTCGTCCTTGGTATCGGAATAATCCACCACTTCATCGACATATTCCATAGTCGCGACCTTGTCGTAGGCTTTGCGTTCTGCCCAGTACGAAAGGAGTCTTTCGCACAAGGACTCGCCAGCCTCGCGTGCCTCCTCTGAAAAGGCACTATCCATCGAAATGGGGTGTGAGAGTCGCGATGGTGTGAGGACGTTGCAAATCGTCCTTCGCCTGGGTAAGTCCCCATCGCGTTAGATTGGAGGCCGTTACTCCGTATGGGCGGCCTTTGTGATCGACGCCTTGAACATCCAACGGGCCCAAGTCGGTATTATAGTACCGGGCATCGTTGAGGTTGGCGGAAATAGAGAATGGTCGCGGGTCGGCCTTGACAATGACTGCCTCATGTTTCTCGGTATCCCAGATCATGAGTTCTTGGTGCATTGAGGAAGGCACGCAAAAACTTCTGTGGATCCAGTCTCGGCCGAGGATCATGCTATAAGAGGAAACGCACTCGGCGACAAAAAAGGTGTAAACCCTCGATGCCGGTCCGACTTTGACCCGTAGGAACAGCAAGCCTAGGGTTCTGGACACCTGTCCTGTAAAGTTCTTCACCGTTAAGGACGTGGTCTGGATCATCGAGCGCGGGATGTCGAGGAGTCCCATGGTGTGGGTTGTGACGAAATTAACCGCGGCACCGGTGTCGATCATGACCTTGTTGATCAGTTTCCCTTGGACCTCTGCCATGATATACAGTGGCCGCATGTGGGTGGCAATGTCCAGAGTTGGCGTAGAAAAGGTCATAGTTGGCCTTTGTGTGAAGCTGCTCGAACTTTCCGCTTGTGGAGCGTCGTCGGCTGGGGCCAGTACGGGGCCTATTTCGCTGCTGCATGGCGGAGGTATGCTGTCAATCTCGCTGCTGATGGTGATGTCCGCCGCGCTGCAGGTTGTGTTTGGTGGAAGGGCGTATCGTTCCGAAATGAAGAACACCATCCCGACCTGAAAAGAGAATTGTTCGGAGACTGGGACCAAAGGTGTGTCAATGGTCCCGTGTTCCCCTTCGAGCACTGCAAAGGCATCTGTTTCGCGACTAAACCCTTGATCAGCATCCCATCCGGAGACCTCTAGCATATTGCAGGTGAATGACTCTGCCTGCTCTTCGTACTGGTCTTCCTCGAGGTTGAGTCGAGGTTCTGAGTGTGCTTCGTCGGCTTCCTCATTCTCGCGGAAACGTTGGGCCATTTGTTCGGCGAGATTAGGACTGGAGGATGCCGGTGTCTCTGCTGGTGGCTCTGAAGCCTCAGGTTGCCGCGGGCGCCATACTGCCTTGGTTGGAGGAGGTTGGTCCTTGGCTGGTTGTTTGTCTGCGGCCGCAGGAGCCTTATCGTTGTCCTCCTTCGCCAATCGCTACAGAGTCAAGAGGTGCTGTTACTACATAGGACACTCCGGGGTGCTCCTTTTGCAGCTTCAGCTGTTTGGGATAGAATATCATGTTAAAAGCACATAGTTCCATTTCTTTTACTATATTCTCTTAATATTCAAAAGATGATACACAAAAATACTCAATTCTATTTAAACCCATCTACAAACCTTGTCCCAATGTCTTCTCAGTAACAGGAAAGATGGCTTACAAAAATCGATCTGTTGAACACAAGAAATAAATGCACCTTGGATTGATGGCTATGCTAACTCCTATGAAATTTCATAAATAAATGAGGACTTCACAGACACAGCACCATCAAGTATGTATTTGTGGACAATGATAGCGCCTTCTCCATCCCCAAGGACCCCAACCCCATGGGAATTTGTTCAAATCCTCCATTTCCAGTTCTCATGCAAAAACCCTATACTCAAATCACTACTTGATGCCATCTCTCTCTTTTTAGTTGCCTGAGGACCATGAACATGCACTTGTTCTGCTGCTACTTGTTTCAAAGGATTTAATGGTCAACTGACAGATGAATAACGACCCCATTGACATGTTTGAGGCTGTGCTCTCTGACCTCGAGCAGAGAGCAGGAAGGAAGCCAGTTCTTATATATAGGTGGTGCAAAGATCTTTGGTAATCAAAAAGAAAAGGCTTCACATCCCCATTAATGATACACAGTACACTCCCACCACAGCAAACGATCATGTAGATTCTTCTTGGGTATTCACTCAAGAATCCTTGTCAGTCTCATATTCTAATCAAATCATAATGCAACAGAACAACGCCCAAAAAATCAATATAAGACTTGCCTAATCTTATATGAAAAGATTTATAATTAGACAAGATTAGTAATGATATGACAGAATTCCAGCAGCATGTCTATTCAAACCAGGAATCGAAACAAAGCCTAATGCTTGAAACTTGAAAACATTTCAATTGTAACACATGCAACTACTTCCCAGTTTCCCAATCAAAGACCAATAGCAGAACCATTTTCAGACAAAAAGGTTGGAACCAGACCAAGAAGCTTTACATTTGTACAAAGGTAGTACCTCTTCTTTTCAGTTCGTCGGAGACAGATGTGGGCGGAGGAGCTAGCGGCGAAGATCATTCAGGGCAGAGCAGATTAAATAGTAAAGCGGGTTTGATTACGCCACTTACTAAATAAATAAATAATAAAACACTTGTTTATGGTGGAACTCACAGCAGACGATCAGCACTCGCAGTTTTCAAAATCCCGATTAAGCCGCCTTATGTCCCAAATCCCAAACGACACCATAACTGTCAACCCCCGCCTTCCTCTATATCTTCAAACCCTGTCACCCACATACAAACATTCACTGAAACCCCTGTTCAGTTTCAAACAGATTCTCAGGCACCAAAGTTGAATTTGACAACTTTGGTGCTTGGGAACCCTATTGATCACTCTGCTTATCTGCTATGGAGGGCGTGACAGATTCTCCATGGGCTGTTGTGCCTTACCATGACCCTTATGATCACGAAGTCCCTGAAGTTCTGAGTTTTGTTAATGGTTCTCCTGATCAAACTCTTGACGCATTGTTCGACGGTGGAGTAGTTCCTTCTTCCCCTCATCAATGTCCAGTTCCTCATTTTGATGATGGAATCCAAGATTTCCCCATGTCCCCAATGTGGGATTTCAGCAACAATTATAATGGGGGACGGAATAATAATTTTTCAGTACAAGAGGATCCTCCTTCTCAGTGTTCCGGAGGAGGTGGAGAACCGGCTGTTGATCAGAATTCGGGGTTAGGGTTTGGGAAAAATGTGATGCCGCCTCCAGTTGTGGCGCCGCCACCACCAATAATCAACTCCGGTTGCTGCGGCTGCCAGGCTCTAAGGGAAATCGTTCACTTCAGCCGTAAGTCTCAGTGCTCGTGAGTCGTGACTAATTAGTGGTGTACGTAAATCTTGACATATATATGCTAGTTATGTATTGATCTTGCTTTGGTATGTAGGCGACTACATCATGACACTTAAAATTCATGGAAGACTTGGCGCCATCTGCCATGCGATTCAAGAAAGCCGAGCCAATTACTTGTATGACTCCGGTGTTTCTAGCGAGCCTCACTATAAGAAGTTAGAGTAAGTTCAAGTATCTCAGTGCATTTATAGTAACATTTGCATGCATTTCAAGAATTAGGGTTTTTTAAAACGTCTTCATGGCTCAATCTCTTACAAGTTTATTATATCAATTAATCAACAGCTTTTGCAATAAAGGCATTGAGGAAGTGAAGCAGTATCTGAAGCAGTACTGCTTAGAGCGAAAGGTAGAAGGCTACATCATGCAGCAAGATCCTCTGCAAGCATTTTATCAGACTCTCTGTGTTGGCATGGATGGTGAGTGGGATGATATTCTTAGTTATCCCGACGAATTTATTCCAGAGGACTTCGACGCCACCGACGACTTCATTTCTCCTAATTCAGAAAGGGTGGAAGAAATGGATCAACCTGCTGCTGTGGCGACCATGAATACGATAGGGAAGGGTCCTAGGCTTCCTAGGTATTCCCTTGCAGAACAGGTAACTGTTGCATGTTATTCTTCTTGTCATAAATTGTACGTAGAACTCCTGGCATTATAAAGTGAAGTTGTTGTGTGTAACATTATGTATATACTTGTGATGGCGCAGAGGGAGAGAGCAGCAAAAATGAAATTAGATGATCTTCGTGCTTACTTCCATCTCACCATTGAAGAGGCTTCTGAACAATTGCGTTTTTGCCCAACAGTTGTCAAGAGGATCTGTCGAAAGTTTGGAGTAAGCAGGTGGCCTGCCAGAAAGGTTTGTCTTCGTAACTCCCAATGTTAATGTTTAATTAGTTTCATATATACCACCAAATTCATCATGAATGAAAAGTATAATCTCGGAATCTTGATATTTGTTTCTTTCAATCGTATTTGCAGATCAAAAGCATTGAGAAGCGAATATCAAGCTTGAGGCCACTTTTGAATTCATGTAGTGAGAGCACCAGGGCCCATGTTGCAGCTGAAATCGAAAGGCTTGAAACGGAAGTAGCCCGACTTGTACCATAATGTTCATACGTACTGAATCGAAGATAGTATTTATGTACATATGATGTAATGATATTTTATTGTTTGGCTATTCGTTTTCCAAAAGATATAGTTGATTTAATTCTTAAAGCTTGTTGTATCAAATAATACCAGGCATTTGAGATCTGATTTTTGTAAGAATATTTGAATGAGATGGTCTTGTTAAAAAAAAGTTATGTATTGAGATGCCCATGTCCTGTGAATATTACTTTGTACATGCATGTTGCATACTACGTACAGTATACTAGCCTTTACTTGTCACGCTCGATGAAATTCTACTCGTTCACACATCTTATCTATATAAAATGGAAGTCGATTGAAGTATATTCAAAATAAAACCGTTAGTTGGTATATAATGAATTGTATTAATAGAACACATAAGGTGTGTGAATAACATCACCCTTCTGAAAAGTATGGTTTACTTTGTAATAATACTGGAAAGCTAGTATAAACCAAAAGATCAAACTAACGTTTTTTTCATTATTTTCAATTCCTGAGTTGCGGTTAGTACTCCGACAAGTGTATGCCTAGTCTGACGGCACGCCATTGCGGTGGAGTCGTCGTACGGGCTGGATGGGACCTAGTGTTCGGTATTTGGTGGTTGTTGAATAAAGCCAGTTAGAGTCTAGGCGGAGTGGTGGCGGCGTGGCTATCCAGATTGCGTGGAGTCTTGGTTGCAGATCGACGATGGTGGTTCGGGGGAAAGCGGGGACGGTGGTGTCGCTCCACCCTCGATTATGATGTAATTGAGGAAATTCACTTTTCATGTGATAAAGGCTTAGAAACAATACAATGAAGCACTGAAGCAGATTCGTATTCCTCCAGTGAGGGGTAATCTGAACTCCGGAAATATTGAAGTTAAGGATGATTGCGCAATTCATACAACTAATGTATCTAGCTCATGAGGGAAACAAAACAATATGATCAGTGTCGATGTTCAAGCAAATTTAGTGGTACATGTGCTCAAGAAATCTCCGGCTTCTTCGCTAGACCAGATGAGGCTGCTGATGCCTCTGGGTTTGTTTAGGAGTTATACCCCACTTTTTCCGAACATCCTCCAAATCCTCATGGAAGTGTTTCTCATAGTACGCATGAGATCTGTTGAATGCATACCAGCTCGAATGGCCCAAGGAAAGTAGTGCTGGAAAAACAATTTTCATTGCTTCTCATTGAATCTCAGAAGTCGTGCACCTCACGAGCCCTCATGGCTACATATGCAAGTTCATCTGTTTCCATGAAACGTACTGGTGGTCGATCATCTGGGGAGAAGTTCCTAGATCCCATAAACTTTGCATAGGTAATACCAAATGTATTCGCTGGAAGATCTCATGCACCATCTACTGTTTAGACCCAAATTAATATTTTACTAGACAAGTAAATGTCTATGTGAATATTAATTAAATTCATAATCCACGTCACGCCGGCGAGCCCGAGTAATATTGGGTTTAGAGGCGCGTGGATTACCTCGCCTACGATATCATGCGAGCTGGACGAAGTTCACATGTAATAAGACTTCGCATGGGAGGAAGATAAAGCTTCGCATGAGTTGTTGGCGGACTGGTCTCCGGATGCAGTTGGTCATTCAATTAAGTGATGACCCGCGAATTACAAAGTCTAAAACTTGCATGAGGAGAGGAGGACTTCGCCTAGGTTGCCATGCAAACTAGAAGTTGGCCCGCCAGCAAGATCACGCGAGCTGAATAGTCGAGTTCGCATGCGAAAAGGACTTCGTATGGTGTCAAGAAATAGACTTCGTGTAGATGGCTTCACGTAGAAGTGGGGTCCTAAAACATGAAGGCGAGGCGAGATGGCTTCTGTTTCTACCTGTTTCGTCCCGAGCCGGGATGTGGTCGCGGGGCGGAACAAAGTAGAATTCTTGGGGTCTTTCACTCGGCACCTGCACAAATGACAATGTCACGGGATCGGGACTGGGGTGGCCCAGTCTTCGACTCTCCGATGCTTAAGTTAGCTTTGAGCACTTGTACGGGTAGAGGAATGATAGAGGGAGAGAATATATGTGAGTATATATGTGTGTGTACCTTTTATGATAGGTTGAGCTTGTTTTATAAGGCAAGTATGGGTACCTTTGCCTTAGTCTCCAATGTGGGACTCTTTGCCCTCCTTTGGAGTGTCTCCCCTTTTGTGGGTGTTTTGCCGCTAGAGTGACTTTGGCAAGCGGTTTGTTACCGGCCCTTCCTTCTTTGGATGTCTGTGAATGGCCCACCAGGGCTATCTCGACCGGGTAATTGTACCGTATTCTCGGCTCAGCCAAGTATTTTGGCTATGTACTAACAAGTCCCCAAGTCCTCAGTCCGAGAGAGTTCTTGGGTGGGGAGTTATTCTAGAGATGCCGAGGATAGGTTTTACCCGGGTACAGGAGGCATGGTGCCGAGTCCCCCAAGTCCCTACGCGAGAGTCGCGAGGTGACGGGGGTGATGTTCTGAAAACCGGTTGGCGAGAAGAAAAGTTTGATGTTGCTCTGGCGAGTCAGTTCGCGCTTGGGTGGGGACTGTCGCGAGGTGGCCAGTCAGTCCTCGCTTTGTTGGGGACTGTGGCTATGTGGCGAGTCAGTCCGCGCTTGGTTGGGGACTGTCGCGAGGTGGCCAGTCAGTCCGCGCTTGATTGGGGACTGTGGCTATGTGGCGAGGCAGTCCGCGCTTGGTTGGGGACTGTCGCGAGGTGGTGTTGCGGGCCGCTGCATGGCGAGTCAGTCCACGCTTGATTGGGGAGACTCGCTACTGAGCATTGCGGGCCGTTGCCTTGACAAGGCTGTCCACCTTTTTCTTTTTCTTTTTTTTTTTGGGAGTGGCCAACTGTGACGTGGCTTTACCCTGACCGTTCAGTTTTGTGGGGTCCAGGGGGATGCCTATAAATAGGGTTGGAGAGAACTGAAAGGGGAGTTCGTGTTTTGAAACTGGAAACTGTGGAGGCGCGATTTGTGTTTTAGGGTTTCGGCTATTCTACAAGTTTCAGACTGGGAAACGTTCAATTTCATCCTCAATCGATTGGGTGCGAGCGCTCAGCCGATTGTAATCAGCTTCACTGCCACTACGCGAACCCAGTATTTCCAGGTATGAACTCGTCGTTTCCTCTGTCTTTTGATTTTGTATGTGGTGGCGGCGTTGTTTCGGGTTATTTGGGGTGTGGGATTGTTCACATTTTTGTGGTGTTGGTAGGAATTCTAGGGTGAGGGTTTTGTTGTCGGGCTGGTTAGGGTTAAGGTAGCGGGGTATGGCAGATCCGGTGTGGGTGTCCAGCGAAGAGATCGTGGAGGTCTCTAGTTCGCTTAGTGCTGATTCAGACACTTTGCACCGGATGGAGGAGGGATTGGCTAACCTTATGGCGGAGATTGCCCTTGACTTGGGGGAAGGCATTCATGTGGTGGATGCCGGGTCTCATGTGTCCTTATATGACCCTCTATTGCAGGAGGTAGAGGAGTTGATCATGGCGACATCGCATGAGGAGGATGACTCGTTCTGGGAATCCCCTGGCGAGAGTTTGACGTTGTCGGAGCTTGAAGTGCTTCGCCAAAATTGGAGCATCCCGGAGGAGGTTTTGTTGTTGCCGCTGGGCCGGGGGGTGAAGTTTTGGGATCCCCCGGGTAACTTTACGTTGGTATACGAGTACCAACTAAAGTGCGGGTTGATGTTCCCGCTGCCCCCGTTTGTGCAGTACACCTTAGCGTGTCTGCATGTCGCCCCGGGGCAAGTTACTCCCAATATGCTGAAGCAAATACTGGGAATGGGCGTGCTATTTCGCCTGCTGAAGCAGGAGTTCCCGAACTATGACGAGTTCAATGCGTGCTGGCATATGGAGTGGTGCGCAAAGAAGGGCAGCCGGGGCTGCGTGACGATGAAGTCACGGGGGAAGTTCAAAGTTTTGGTGGAAGACTTGCCCACCTCAACAAGTGAAACCTGGAGGCGTAAATGCTTCCTTGTTGAGGGACAGTGGCAGGAGTGGCACGGGCATCCTTTCCGGGTCCCGGGGAGCTTCCAGAGAATAGGTATCGTGCTGTTGCCTTGTGTTGTTTTGTTTTGTTTGCCTACTGTCACTGCTGACAACTAGCTTTGTGCAGTGCCGCAAAAGTACAATTTGACTGAGTTGATGGAGCGGCGGATTCACCGAGTGATATGGGCCTTCGAATGTAGGAGCTCATATCGGATATGCCGCCTTGGCATATACAGCCACTTCAGCTACGCCCGAGTTCCGGGTCTGTATTTTAGTAGTTGCATTACTTGTTGTAAGGTTGCGAGTCATTGTCTGACTAGTTTGTTTGTTGCAGTGACGATATCGCGCGACGGGGGCTCGTGAAAGAAGGAAGGTCCTTACGACAAAGTGTCGGATGAGGACGTGTTAGATGGGCTGCTGGTTGAGGCTGATCACGCCAAGCAGTACGACATCGACTTGGAGACGGGGGAGGGAAGGGAGGTGGAGCTGGGGGACTGTGAGGACTTTCTGAGGCTGAACCTGGCGGATGAGGATTATGCCTACGTATCTCCATTGGTGGCGGAAGCGATGGGCCTAGGTGTCCAAGATGTGGATTTGGAGGGGGAGGAGGTGCCGATAAAGGGTGATCGCGAGGACGAACCCGACCAGGCGCAGGAGCCGGAGCCTGTTGTGAAGGAGGTTGCGGACCGCGAGGAAGAGATAGTCGCGGCCCGGACTCGAAAGAGGAAGGAGAGGGTTGATCCGGCTCGCGAGGGCCCATCAAAGAGGTCACGGAGGGACAGCCGGTTTGGGGGATCTGCCAGCCTAGCTGAGGTTTCCCAAGCCTTGGAGGGGACAGGGGAAGCTCAGCCATACTTGGCTCAAATGGCTTATGACATGCGTCACCGTGCTCGTGACATGCATGTACTAGAGGATGTGGATCCGCCGGCGGGAATGGCTATCGCTAAGGAGAAGCTGACTCGGGTAAGTGTTTATATGCTTGTGTGTTTCACTGGTTTGAACTTGGGGTTCATGCATTGCTGTGACTGCAGGCAACTTTGCTGTTGTACGCCACGAGTGAACGGGCGGCCTCCCACTGGCAGGATGATTCTGAGGCGAAGAGCCAGCAGTTGAGGGAGGCCGAGGAACGTAACCGTAGCCTTGTAGAGCAGCTAGCTGAGGCCGAGCAGAACCTTGCAGAGCAGCTAGCTCAAGCGGAGCAGAATAACGCTGTCTTCCAGGCTCAGGTGGCGGAGCTGAAGGAAGTTGTGAGGAAGAAGGACGAGCAGATGGAGGCTTTGGAAGTGGCGGCTGCTAAGGCAACGTCCTTGGAAGCTGAGGTGGCCAAGTTGACGCAAGCACTTGTGGATTTGGAGGTGTCCTGGAAATCCAAGTGCAAGCGAGCTGCTATGGCGGGGCAAAGGCTGTTCCGGGAGGGTGAAGTGTACAAGCGGCATCTGAAAAGTGCCTACACCAAAGGGCAGGATGAGTTGAGCCGGCTGGGCTGCCAGGCGGGGTGGATTAATGAGGCTGCCATGCGCAAATGGTATGCAGAGAAAAATGTTGCAAAGGTGGCGTGGGAGCAAATGACGCCCGAGCAGAAGAAGCAAGCCGAGATCTCGCAGTCTCTGGCGAACCAGCACGAGGCGTGGCGCGCAACGTTTGCTGGACAGAAAGGGATATCCGTTGCGGGTGACCCGCGACCTCCTGCTATGGTAGCTGCATCATCTGTGAGGGCTACTGGCCCCGAGGGGTCCATGTCTGTCCAAGCAGTAGTGTCGCAGGTGGCTTCGTCTGCCATTGCGGCTCGCGATCCCCGGGCTCCGGGGTTGGTGGCGCGCGCGGGAGTTCAGAAGGCTCCCGTGAAGGGACGCCCCGGTCTTGAGGTGGTTCCTGGTAGTTCACTTATCTGCCCCGCCACAGCTGTGAGGCCTTCCTTTTTATCCCGGGACCCGTTGAAGCAGCCGACTGGGCAGAGGGTAGCGGGAACTGTGGGCCAGGTTCGTGGCCGCAGTGGCGGGTCGAAGGGGAGTGTGAACAAGTCTGGCGACTCATCCGCTGGGAGGGAGTGAGAAATGTCTGTACATTTTGATAGCTTGTAGGGCTTTGTTTTGGAACAATGTAAGTGGCGTGGTTAGCCATTGTAACTAATTTATGCTAATTTGCCTGGGAATCCAGGTTGATATTTTGGCGTTATGTGTAGCCTTTGTGTTTGTCTTGCCGTATACTTTTGTTTGTTTTGTGGCCCTGTGTTGCGGGGGCAAAGTATAGCATGTGGGAATGACAAAACACTTCATTGTACTTAGATGTAGCCGCTAGCGGGCAAAGTATATATAGGTGAAGCCGCTACTGGGCTATTGTATATACACTAGTAACAATGAAGTAACGGCTTTCGAAGCCAAGGTTAAAATTGGTCTAAGGTAGGTGGTGGCGAGTGTTTGTAGGACTAGGTTGCGGAGCTCTCTGTCCTGCACCCCTTTGTGTCGTCCCGGGGATCATCTATGAGTTCCGGGGGTTGAGAGATAGCATCTCATGGGCTCCTCTCCGCTGTTGGATGGCGTTAAGATGGCCATGCTCAATGGCTGCTCGATCCCCTTTAATTGTTAGGGTGCGGCCAGGGGTAGGAACCTTCATGAGAAGCATGTGGCCAGCTATGAAGCACTGCAACCCCCAGAGGATGTCCCGCCCTAAGATGAGATTGTATGATGAGGGGCAGTCGACAATGAGGAAGCGGGCCATAATGGAAGAGCGGCAAGGAGCTGTTCCCACTGACACGGTTAGGCAGTTTGAGCCTAACGGCTGTACTATTTCGCCAGAGAAGCTGACAAGTGGGTCGTGGTTGTTGTACAGCTTAGTGCGGTCCCGCCGGAGTCCTTGGTAGCAGTCAAAAAACATGACGCTTACGGCGGCACCTGTGTCCACTAGAGCTCTGTGGCATCTGTAATGGTCCACCTGCACATTGATGATGAATGGCTCGCTGTGGTGGCAATGTAGGGTATCCTCATCGTTGCGAAATGTCACTTGATCCCACGCTGATGGGGTGATCGTGACACCGCGTTGGATGTCTAGGATTTCTGAGGGTGCCGTGCATTGTCGTTTCACAGAAGGTTGGCGTGGGGGGAACCGTGGTGCTCCACCATGCAAGGTTAGGATCTGGCCATGCACTTCAATGGCGTTGGCTCCTGTGGCGGGAGCACAGTATTGGTGTAGTTGCCCCTTCTGGATCAGATGCTCGATTGCATTGCGGAGGCCATTGCACTGCTCTGTTGTGTGGCCATTATTGTCATGGTAAGCGCAGTACCTGTTGCCGGTGGCTCGCCAGGGCTTTTTTGGGAATTTGCTTTTGGGAGGTAGGGGGATGAGATCTTTGTGCCTGGCCCATATGTCCTCATATGTAGTGGTCAGGGTAGTGTGGACTTCATAATGAGGCGGCGGGGAGGAACGACGCTGTTGCTGTGGAGGGCTCTGGTCCCTTGACTTGTAAGGGTGGTCGTGGTTTCTCTGTCCCCCATGGCGACGGTCGGAGCCGCGCCCCTGTTCTCGGGATGGGCCATGTGATTGCCCTTTTTCTTGTCCGCGGCCAAAGTGCTCATCTGGTGCCGGGGCAGTAAGAGCTAGCGTTGCATGGGCGGGACGTCCGAAAGTGGCAAATTCAGCACGGGCCCACCGTACCGCTAGGTCCATCAAAGCATCATAGGATCCTGGGGGGTTCTTATTGATCTCCATCAGGAAACTGCCGGGGAGTAGAGCTTGACGGAAAGCCTGCTCCGCCACGCGAGGTTCTAAGTTGTGGCACCTCGCTGTGGCAGATTGCCACCGGGACAGCAGTTCATGGAGGCCTTCGCCCTCTTTCTGCTTGATGTGTTTAGGGCGTCTACAGTGCGGTAGATGCTGATGTGCAGTATGAAACGGTTGAGAAAACGTTCCGAGAGTTGGTCGAAGCTATCTATGGAGTTGGGTGGCAGGCTGAGGAACCAACTGAGTGCCTCTTCCGAGAGGGTATCTTGGAAGGCGTGGCAGGCTATGGCGTCGCTGTAGCCAGAGGAGCTACAGAGCGAGAAGAATGTCTCGAGGTGGAGATGAGGGTCTCCTGTGCCTTTATACTTATCTATCTTGAAGGGCTTGGCTCCCGGAGGCCGCTTCTCCATCTGTACTCGGGGTGTGAAGGGGCTTGGGCGATGTCCATAACCAGAGAACAAGGGTCGCTGAGCCCCGCGACTCTCGACGCCTTCAACCCGTGAAGCTAACTGCGTGACAGTTTGGCTTAGTTGGAGTAGTAGGCGGGTTGGCATGTCAAGAGGTAGGTTGGGAGAGTTGGTAGTGGTGGAAATAGAGATAGGTGGGGCGGATGGATTAGGTTGATGTGGCAGAGGGAAGTCATTGAGGATTGATGGTTGGGGGGCCGGGAGTGGAAATGAAGGGTGGGTTAAGGGATGGGACATGTATACAATCTGGCTAGGCCTTCCCGGGAGTATGGAACCAGTCTGGCCTTGGAGAGAATCCGGGGTCCCGGCAATTCGCGCCGCGCGGTCTAAGCTATTGTTGTACACGGTACGATGCTCTAACGTGGCGCGGAGAAGGAATTGCTCTTTCTCCAACTCAGCTATGCGTACCCGGTAAGCTTCCGTTTCTGCCCTTTCTTTTGCCGTCTGCTCACGGAATGCATGGAAGTCCCACTTGAGGATTTCAAGGGCTGTGGCGGGGTCGGAATGGTTGATGGGGGCTGGGCTGCTGGTTTGGGGAAGGGATGTGTCGCCGTGTTGAGGTTCTACTTGAGTGCCAGGGTCCACGGGGTCATCAATAATCACCATGGTGTCGAGTTCTGAGGCAAGTGGGAGTTCCACAAGATAGGGGCCCTCCTTCTAGCGCCAATTGTTTCTACCTGTTTCATCCCGAGCCGGGCTGTGGTCGCGGGGCGGAATGAAGTAGAATTTTTGGGGTCTTTCACTCGGCACTTGCATAAATGACAATGTCACGGGGTCGGGACTGGGGTGGCCCAGTCTTCGACTCTCTGATGCTTAAGTTAGCTTTGAGCACTTGTACGGGTAGAGGAATGAAAGAGGGAGAGAATATATGTGAGTATATATGTGTGTGTACCTTTTATGATAGGTTGAGCTTGTTTTATAAGGTAAGTATGAGTACCTTTGCCTTAGTCTCCAATGTGAGACTCTTTGCCCTCCTTTGGAGTGTCTCCCCTTTTGGGGGTGTTTTGCCGCTAGAGTGACTTTGGCAAGCGGTTTGTTACCGGCCCTTCCTTCTTTGGATGTCTGTGAAGGGTCCACCAAGGCTATCTCGACCGGGTAATTGTACCGTATTCTCGGCTCAGCCAAGTATTTTGGCTATGTACTAACAGCTTCGCATAGGAGACTTCGTGAAGAAGCAAGAAGAAGAGTCTGCATGCACGTAAAGGTGTTCGTGTTGGTTAAAAACTTTATTCCTTAATTGGATTTGCATGAATCACCTACGCCACATTTAACGTTGAAGACTTCTACAAGTCTTTAACATGCTTTGGGCCAATACATGTGGCCTTAAATAACTCTATATAAAGAAGTTCACACACAACACAAAAAGACACATAACAACTCAATACAAACAAACAATCTTTCAACCCAGTTGATACCTTCGAGCCTCTCGAAACCCTAGTTCTAAGCGCACATTGCCTTAGTTCTCAGAGCCCTTTTGGACTCATCTCCGATCACTCTTGATCCCTCTTTGGTTGCTCTGCTCACGACACACTGTGAGTATCGATTCGCTCAGTGCTCGTAATTCCTCATCCGCGAGGTGGCACCGGAATCCCTCCGCTTGATTAAGAAGTCAAGACCTGACACACTCTCTTTCCTCGTCCGCAAGGTGGCACGCACGCGTCTTTATTACTTTTGGTAGCTAATTACCTCGATATCCCTTACTGAGAATCGTGGCCAAAACATCCACATTGGCAGATATTACACGGGGTTGCTCCAACAGTGCCTGTAAAGAAGGATGCCCGTTGGTCTTAGACTAACAAGAGCAATGTGTATAAGGAATACCTACTTTTGTTACCCTAATACTAAACTGTAACTTTATATCATTGCAACATGAAGAACAACACCATTGCCAGTTTTCCAAGAAACCCCGACAAACACCATTCTTTACCCCAGTACACCTTTCCTAGTTTGATGAGGTCTCTCTTCCAATATATACCCTAAACTCCAACACCCCACACTTCATTTTCACTCAAATAAAAGCAGCATAAGCAGAAACTAGCTACCATTTCTTGATTTAATACAAAAGAGAGCCTTACTCTTCCCTGAGGGCTACTCTTCATTCTCTGAAGAACTCTTTCGAATGCCGGCTTCCCCAGAGCTGCTATGTATCAGGTCAGCTCTTCTTGGGTCCAGCAATGCTCCCACCGCCACCGCCGCCTGATGCCACCGGTTCAGCCGTACACGACCTCCTCCGATCATGATTCCTAACCATCGCAAAACAAACATTCACCGAGACATTTCCCACAAACACCTTCTGGGGCATCAATCCATTGAACAAGAGAAAAATACAAATGACACTAGTGAATGGCAGAGTTGTAAGAAAAAAAATTAATTATGAGGCCAAGAGCGTCTTTTCCGCCCTACACAAATTATAAGAGAAAATAGTAGCAGTGTCTCTAAAAACTCAAAACTGAAAAGCGGAAGCTCGAGAGCATGGAGGACATTGAGGATTTGTTCGTCGGTGCCGGAGGAGGCGGCGGAGCTCCTCCGGGCTTCCGTCTGCCGATTACATCTGTCGGACTCAATCCAAAGAAGAACAAGAAGAAGCCCAATCCCAACGGCAACAGCAACAGCAACGGCCTCTCCCCCAAAGTGCCCGGCACTGAGGTACCTCTCTCTCTCTCTCTCTCTCTCTCTCTCTCTCTTCATCTCGAGGTTTAATAACTTGGCTTGACTCTGTGTGTGTGTGGCAGACTATATATATCAAGACATTTGGATGCTCCCACAACCAGGTACGCCTTTCTTTCTACTTTATGTTATCAGTTGATGCCATTTTGTTTCGATTTCCTCTGCATTTACTTACATATGTTGTCGATTTTTCTATGCTCCATTCTTAACAAATGCGTAGTCAGATATTGTTCAGTTTGGTTTTAAGTCAGCACTCGGCATATGAATCTTCTGTTGACCTCAGTCTAGATTAGAGCCACCATAGGTGTCCTGGCTCTACTACTTTACCAAGATAAACTAAATTAGTATCTGGATTATTTCTGTGGACTCAAGCTTCGTATTAACTCCAGCTCTTTATTCTATTACTTACCTTAACCGTTAATGTTACATTAGCATCTGAGCTGACGCCCAAGTGTTGTGTGTTTGTTTGTTTTTTAATTTTTAATTTTTTAATTTAATATATACATGTACATTCATCAGAATTTCAAACACAATCAGTTTCTCATTATTGTCTTTTGTTTTTCTTTACTTTGTTAATGTGTCAGAGTGACAGCGAATATATGGCTGGTCAACTTTCAGCTTTTGGTTATTCATTAAGTGACAATCCTGAGGATGCAGACCTGTGGCTCATAAATACGTGAGGATACTTTTATTTCCCCTCTCATTTCCGCATTTTGTCTTTGTTTTTTCACTGCAAATAATCTAGTAGTTCATACTTTTATAATTGAAGTGAAAGGATAAGGTGACGCTGTTTCAATTAACTCGGACATCATTTTGGTCATTTCTTATAGTAATTTATGTAATTGATAGATTACATTCTAGTAATGTTTGTCAGTTTAGAGTAAAAGCTATTTTGGATTCTATTCCTATAGCTAAGTGCTATTCTTTCCAAATCTCTTTCTTGTTTGATGATGATAATTGTTATTGCCTCCTATTTTGAAAAGAAATGGTACTATGCATTATTCTTGTTCTTTTATATTTATCGAGGAGAAACTGAAATCTATTGAAAGAGACAGCAAAATACAATAGTTGACAAGAAGTCCACTTTCAAAGAACAGTAGCATTTGAAAGCTGCACTAAGCCTACATGATAAAAAATATTAACTAGGAAAATACAGACTTCCAAGTCAACTTATTGTCTTTCCTACCCATCAATAGAGTTGAAAGGGAATAACTACTTAATTCAGAAGAAATCGAAGCCCACAAAGGGACCAGAAACTGACTAGAATGCTTCTTACAGAATCTTTTATTACTCTTACCTGCTAATATAGTTCTTGTTACAAGGAAGTCTAAGGATTTCTCAAATACACAAAGTCAATGCAGCATCAAACCCATGGCCCCCTTTCTGAACCCAACCCCCCCCCCCCCCCCCCCCCCCCTCCCACATCATTTGTTTATTCTCTCAGTGATGGAGTGGGTAATTTAGGGCATGTAATTTTGATAGGAAATTTCATTAACATTTAAAATTTATTGATTTCATTGACTCTTTGCGGGCTTACAATCAATAACACAACTCGATCTAATTAAGGGGGAACAGGGCTCAAAACCTATCACTGCTGATTCATCTTTACTTCTGAAAACCTCAATGATGTAAAAGGCTTATCTGTCTGATAGGTACAAGTTGATGCTTGTACCATTTCCCCTGAAGGATCAATTTTTGTGTAGTTCAGGAAAGAAGGTCTAATGCTTAAGTGTAATTCCGTTGATGCATCACGTGTAAAGGGAGAATGAAAGTGTGTTCCATACTTTCATCTTTTTTGTCCATTGTTCTTTGCTTTGAGTTATGGAAGAAATTGCTTGGCAAAGCAATATAATAATTGGGATATCCTGCTTATTTGTATTTTGTTGGGATTTTGTTTTATGCTATTGGATTTGTGGAGAAGTGTTGGGAGGAGGTGTGGTTCTTGTTGGCTGCAGTCCATTTTTTCCATTTGGGCATTTAGTTCAAGAGTGTTTCATGGTCGGTCCGTTTTCTTTGTTCACACGGACTGAGCTAATGTCATTTCACAATTGATGGTGACTGAGATATGGTCTCAGTCTCATTTGCATTTGTCACATTAATTGAAAAGACATTTTAGTATTTCACAATAGCTACTTAGAGGAATTCATTTTCACTACATGTGCAATTACTTAAAAATTTATTTCAAAGTAAATGCCATCATCATTTTTAAGAATTGAGAGGAGGGTCACAAATTTTCTGATAGCAATAGGTTTATACATAAAACTACATTATAAAGAGGATGGTTCAGCCTTTTCTTCCTGAATTTATCCCTTTCTCATAAGTAGGAGGCTGAAGATTCTCCTAAACTATGGGTGTTAGCTTAAATTATTGATCATAGAAGGTAATCACCTGTGATATGGTTAAAATTTCAAAGGACACGACTTCTGTTTGTCTTTCCCCTGATTGGTGTTCTTTATTAAAAGATTGATCTGATTGAGAATATTTTCATTGCTCTTTGGAGAAAGATGATTAGGGAGAAATGTGGTTGTTTCTACCTCTCCCTGTTTTGGCTATGTACTAACAGTGGTATTGAAGAGATATGGTTTCATAGCCTTCTTCTGGCTTATTTGGATGGAGCAAACAGAAGAATTTGGTCAGACTGTTAAGGAGAAGAAGCTGGACTTCGTGTAGGAAGGGGTCCATTTTGGGTCATTAGTAGTCTTTTTCTATTTATTTATTTATTTCTTGTCTGTTTCTGTTTTTCTTTTTTCTTTTTTCAGATTGGAATACAGAGGTTTGTTAGTGTCATTCGAAGTAATGTTTCTCTTTCTGGTTGATGTGTTTTGTTTTTTTAGCTGGTGTAATCAGGTGTATCTTTGTACATTTTCCTTATCTGCAAATGAAATCTCGTTTCTATCAAATTCTTTAATTTACAATATGTTGAGTTTGTTGATTAAATTCCACAATGAATGTAACAATTGCATTGTGATGCTGAAATTTAAATCCTTTTGCCAATCAAAGGTTTTGTCTCTACTCTTTCCAGTACTTTAGTATTTGAGGTGTTAAAATCAAAAAATTTAACCAACTAATGAGGGTGATGCTACTGCAATGTTACTCCCCTGAACTTGTATCAGTTGTGTATGCATGCGCTGCTCCGTCCCCTTTAAACTTCAGTTTTGTGTGAAGATGTATGTTTGATATATTGTCCATTTTTTTAACAAGGTATTGGTTGCATTATTTGATGTAGATGCACAGTCAAATCTCCAAGCCAATCTGCCATGGACACTCTGATAGCAAAAGGCAAAGGTGCAAAAAAGCCCCTGGTGGTAGCTGGGTGTGTGCCTCAAGGAAGTCGAGATATAAAGGAGCTAGATGGTGTCAGTATAGTAGGAGTCCAGCAAATTGACCGTGTGGTTGAAATTGTTGAAGAGACTTTGAAAGGTCACGAGGTGCGGCTTTTAAGCCGTAAAACGTTGCCAGCACTGGACCTCCCTAAGGTGTGTGGTTTTTTCCCCTGCACAGTTGTTGGCCGTCTTCAGTCATACTCATACACTGTTCCTGTTTCCACCATATACTATCCCACTACTATAGTGATAGAGTATTTGGCTTTCAGTTCCACTTCCACCTCATATCTCTACCGGTGAAGATTTTATATGTTTGGCTTGACTTATCAACAGGTGAGAAAAAACAAGTTTGTTGAGATTCTTCCCATTAATGTTGGCTGTTTAGGTGCTTGCACATACTGCAAAACGAAGCATGCCCGTGGTCATTTAGGGAGTTACACTGTTGATGGACTTGTAAGTATGTGAGATAAATATTTTCTTATTCATTTGTGTCTGATTTTAATTAATAAGAATATTGGCACTGCAGGTAGGACGTGTAAGATCTGTGATAGCTGATGGAGTCAGGGAAATATGGTTGAGTAGTGAAGATACTGGAGCATATGGTGACTAGTTATTTCAGCTATATGTCTTTTGTATATATATTTCGTTTCTCTGTAGATATTTTGTTTCAAAAATCCTTTAAAAGTACTTGGTGGTGAGAGTTATGATGTGGAATCATCTATGAAACATGATACTATACCCCTTATGTGGAACCACAATTTTTATATATTTTTTTATCTATATTACATACCAGGTTCTGAAGATAAGACACCAAGATAAAATGTCACTTATATTTGAGGGAACCAAAAGAAAAAGAAGAAAGATGTAAATTCATAACTTAACTGGGTCCTGGGCATCCCACATTTTAGTATTATGGTTTGTTAGATGTTGCTAGGAAATGGTTTCGTAGTGCATAAATTCGAAAGAACCAAAAGAAAAGAGAAAAGTAAATTCGTGAGTTTTTTCTAGGACCCTTGACCTCCTACATTTTAGTATTATGGTTTTCTAGATGTTGACAGGAAATGGTTTCACAGTACATCGAGTAATTTAAGATAAGAAAAAAAAAATTAATCTCTTTTGGCATATGTTGGTTGAACATTAAGGGTTGCTTTTGTGGTTTACAGGTCGTGACATTGGTGTCAATCTACCTATTTTATTAAATGCAATTGTCAAGGAGCTTCCTCCTGATGGAAGCACAATGCTTCGAATTGGAATGACGAATCCTCCTTTCATTTTAGAGCACTTGAAAGAAATTGCAGAGGTGTTGAGGCATCCATGTGTATACTCATTTCTCCATGTACCAGTCCAATCTGGAAGTGACGCTGTCTTGACTGTAAGTCCTCGAATATAGTTTTCGATCTCTTTCATAGATTGGCATAATATCTCATAGCTGATAATGATTTTGCAGTTTTCTTTTCTTTCTTTTGTCTGGTTTTCTCTGGGATTTATTCCTACACTTTCAATGACTTAAGTGCTTCTTGTTTCAGGCAATGAATCGAGAATATACTGTGAGTGAGTTCAAGACTGTTGTAGATACCCTAACTGAGCTTGTGCCAGGGATGCAGATTGCAACTGATATAATTTGTGGATTTCCCGGTCAGTATATAACGTATAAAGTTTACTTTGTGGTGGATTTGCTTCTCATTTTTTACCCAAGTTTATGGCATGTTCTTTAAGATCTCGTGGATGTTTAAGCGAATTTGAGAAAATCACAATTTTTACTCATTATATGTTCGGATGTTCCCAGCAGTTTCAGTGGCTTGGTTTTATTGACAAATAGCATCAAATGTGCAAGGTTTTGAGTTGCTTTTAAGCTTTTGGCTGTGATTCGTTTTTGAACCATTTCTCTTATCATAAAAACATCATTAATGTGTCAAAAAATTGATAGAGCACTATATCACTGCTGGTTAAAGTTTCCTCTGTAAAGAGGGAATTAACCATCTACACACGCAAATATGTGTGTGTGTGTGTGTGTGTGTGTGTGTTTACTTCTTGGAGGAAATGTCCAAGAATATACTTCCTAGATTTTACATTGTGCTGGAGGTATTGCCATGGTTATGGGTAATTCTGACATAACTTGTGGGATTATATTACTTTTATCTATTACTTCAACATTGGGGCAGTCCAGAAGATAGTACTCAAGTAGTTTACACCTATTTATTTCCTGGTTTCTCAGGTGAAACGGATGAAGATTTTGCTCAAACGCGTGACCTTATTAAGGAGTACAAGTTTCCTCAACTTCATATTTCACAGTTCTATCCTCGACCTGGTATGAATATGTCTAATTTTCAAATTCTCTTTTTTTTTTCTCATTAGTTCATTGATTTTATCAATTAATGAATCATAATTACTATAGCTAATCACTACAAGTTGTCTCACTTAATGCCATAGCTTTTACAGGCAAGAAACAACTCTGTATTAGTTATGCAAAGAGAAATCTTGTAACACAAAGCGAGTCGATTAAAATTAAATTTTGCACTTTGATAGAGATCATAGCCAACTTTTCTGTTCTTTTCAAAATTCAGGAACACCTGCTGCAAGGATGAAAAAGGTCCCCAGTACTGTAGTGAAGAATAGGAGTCGTGAATTGACTTCTGTTTTTGAAGCTTTCACCCCATATGTTGGAATGGAGGGCAGGGTGGAAAGGATTTGGATAACAGAAGTTGCCACTGATGGTACTCACTTGGTAAGTTTATGTGCTTTAAGTGTACATCGATCTCTTTCTAGGGAACTTATTTTATCAAATTTCTTGTTTACTTATAAAATCATATCATCCATATCAATTCTTGTATATTGTTCTGGAAGTTACGGTAATTAAATTGGTATGTGGAGTCGTGCTAGTTTTGGAAGTCAACTTGCGAGTAACTGCATGACTAGTTGACCAAACTAGAAATCATATTTGATGTGTAGAAATGCTATTATTGATCCCTGGATCAACATTTCATAACAAAAGTTGAGAGCGAATTTATTTACAAACTTGATGATCAAAAAGAATAGTGGTGGCTGACAAGTTGCAATTGGCTACATTAGAGACCCTAAATAGATTGCTAGTACTGAAAGAAAATAGTCACAAAAGGTAGGTTTTCAAGGATAATGATAGAAGGAAAAAGAAAAAAAAAGAGGCCCGCCTTCAATGTACATGATAATTTATGGGTTGAGCTTCTTCTTCCTATTATGATTGCATAGTCAATGATGTTTTAGTACACCAAGATTGTATTTTTAGCCAAAAGTTTTTTAAGATATAAGACAATTCTAATGAAGTGAATTTTGTCATCCATCTTATTTCTCTTCCCAAGGTTGGTCATACCAAGGGATACGTACAAGTGCTTGTAGCTGGTCCAGAAATTATGCTGGGGACTTCAGCTATTGCGAAGATCACTTCAGTTGGAAGGTGGTCAGTATTTGGAGAAGTTATTGAGACTATCCCTGAAATGAATGATAGAGCAGCTGTAGGAAAGAAAAGGCAGAGTCGGGAGAGTAGTTTCCCCTGCTCAAACAATTTTGAGACTTGTGCTTGTTCAACAGAGCCTGAAAATTGTGCTTGTGGACCAGGAAGTTGTGGAGAACAGGCTACATCGACAAAGTGTTATGTAACAACTACTGGTGTTCCACTTGAAGAACAGAGGAACAGAAATCTTATTGGATGGTTACTAAGGAAACGAAAGAACCAAGTTCAGAAATTCGTGGAGAACGAAATTGACTTGGGATCTAAGGAAAAGCGAGAGCAGGCCCAAGAAAGTGTCGGTAAATGGGGTGCTGTGGACAAGGCTCTTCTTGGTGGGATGCTTGTGAGCTTCCTGACTATTGTAGCTGTACTAGTACATCTAGGATTTAGAATTATGTCAAAGTAAATTTAGTTATACTAATCCATTTTTGTAATGGTCATGTGGAATTATTTGTTCCCTTCAGAAAGAATATTTATGGTATGATTGTAATGTTAGATTTTTGTTTGCATCCAAGTTGTTGAAACATGACAGCTATACAAGTAACAGCATGCTATTGATTTCAGTGCGTTTCCTCATTTGAGTTTTGACCTTACATGCTGGATCGAATAATTGAACCTACTGGAGAGTTCAGACTGATAACTGATAACCTTTAGTTGAACTGACCTGGACTTACAATGGATATTTGGAAATAATTGTCGACAGATTGGATTGGCAGGGTGGGATGTACATATAATCAGGAAAAGTGCAAGCAGCATTTTCACATTTGTCTTTCCTTCTGTTATCGTTTGGTTTATTTAATGGAATAACCCTTTTCTTTACAAGAATGAGGTAAATAAGTAATAAACTGGTTCTTACAAAATAATGAAGGTGATCGAGTGCAGGTAATTGCTAAACTCTCATAGTAACATGTCTGACTTGGAAGGCAGTCTCTTGAAGAAATTAACAGGTGCAGAAGGCATCTTGCTTCGGAATCGTGGATGCCGCAGCGTATAGAGACCAACCAGCACTGCCACAACCTGGAAAGGAGTTATGTATATGAAAACTGCCCAGATCAACGAGAAGATGATGAAGATTGCAGTAGCCCTTGAATCCCTCCAGCTTAGTAGAGCTTGAGCTCTTTCCCCTTGGGTTGCCAAATCTCCAACCACAGTTTGCACTCTACCTGCCACACTACGCAACCTGTCATACCTCATTCTCACAATGTCAGAGGATCGGCTTGTAGGGAAGCTGTCAAATTCTTCGTCCAATTCATCCGGATGTGCAAACTCTGCCTGTGATATCCGAGCATCCATGTGAGGTGGGTGCCTTGGTCTGAACCTATAGTTCCATAAACCAATCACAAAGAGGTAGAGGAAAATTGTTGGCAGGATCAGCTCTGGGTAGCACACTAGAATCACAAACAAAATATGCACCAGGCACGTAGTGATTGGGTTTCTCCAGGTGCAAATGTCATTGAACCATCTGCAGACCATGGTGAATCCGCTGAGAAGTGACATGATACGTTGGAAGTTGGCTTTGCTTCTCCTTAGACTAAACATATGGTAGTCGACATCTAGCATATACTCAACAGCCTCCCGCCTTAATGGTGGCTCTGCTCGAGATAGCCGTGCAGCCACAATCTGCATTGCCTGGTGGCGGAGCCAATCAACGTACCTAACAGGTATAGGATTGACATAATGCATCTTTGGAAGCAATGGTCTTCCATATTGAGCTACCATATTAACCCAAGCTGTACAACTGAACCTCAGTGCCAACTGAAGTTCACCATGCTTCTTCAAACCAGAGGGCGTCAAAACCAACAAGGGATAGTAATGTGTATAAATCCGATCAGTTTCTAAAGTGGATAACCTGATTCTCACCTTCCCAATCCGCTGGTCCCTGGCGTCTTCTTTGCTTCCATTGATATGATGATTGTCGAAAACACCAACGGTGATGACAGTACAAGGATCATGCACTTCCCATGTATACTGCTCATTCCAGCGAGGGTTCAGAGTGTTGAGGAGTGTTCTAGTTCGCACCCATTTGTTCCCATACTTTGCCACACAGTACGAATCAGTAGTCCTACCCTCCCTACCCTTCATTGGGAGCAAATTCTTGGCACTAAGAATCCCAAGTTCCAGAATTCCAATGCCTGCTTTCCTCAGGTGCTTGGAAGAAGGCTGCATATCACTGCTAAAATGTGTAGACTCATCAAGAACATGATACCCTGCATCCAAATAGAGGCGGAGATGAATCTTGCTTGAAAACTTTTCTTTCTTTTTCTCACTTTCCTCTTCTTTTGCCACTGAAGGCTTCTGGAGATTAAACCAAAGAGGCTCAGGAAGCTTATGAGTGTCATGTCTTTGTGGAATGTCTCTAACCGAAAGAAACACCATTCCCAACAAGTCATCCCTGCCAGGTCCAACCTTGTCACCCACTGATATGACTATGAGATCTTCAAACGGCTCAGACGCAACCAACATGAGCTCATCATTCCAAATTGGATTAATAGTGCGAACCTGAGTAGGCCTTGAGACCCTCATCTGATTACCAAGCTGTACCTTCACAAATGTGTCCAAAGGTCTGCCTCTTTCTGAAGGGACAAGGTCCTGAGCTTCAAGAACTTGAACTCTAAGATAATAAAGTTTCGGTGAGAAGTAAACCTTTGATCTTGTGCTAGCAAGATTAACATGGCTAACGTCATGTGCATCAGAATGCCAAGCTTCAGGAAATGACTCATCAGCTTGAGTCCCCGTCCAAACAGCAAGCATGATCTCCCCTCTAACCTTGTCCCCTTTCTTGTCCACCAATCTGTACCACTGAGGAGCAAGAGGACTATCCGGCGGAACACGAACGGGAACTTCAGTTAGATCAAAGAAAACTCTCCCCACATGATCATCCTTCCCAAAATCCTTGTCTTTCACACTAACTTCCAGCAAATTCGACTGCAGCCTCTCCTTGGAGAAAGCGAAAATCTGCTTCCAAACCGGGTTCTGATTCTTCTCCAAGTGCTTGGTGACACCCCTGTAGTTCCCAAGCTTCACTTCCACATAAGGGTCAAGGCTTCCAGACACATCCATGGTCGGAAGATCTCTAGCCTTCACCACACTCACATACAAGTAATGCATCTGCTCCACCAAGTCGTATGTGCTCGAGGTCTTATCCCCTGAAAACCCGCCAGGTCTATACCGGAGCCGGGCCGCGAGTGGTGGACTAGTCTCCACCAGCGCAAACTCCGGGTTCTGCCTCGGAGGTCCCTGCTGCATATGCATAACCGTGGCAGGACCCGGACCCGGACCCGCCCGAGCAAAATCCGTCCTTGTTTCTACGTGGGGTGCTTTCTGGTGATGGGTTTCAAACCCAAACCCGGATGAAGGTGGCTGAGAATGAGAGAATCCACCGCCGCCGCCGCCACCTGTTCCAATGGAGTGGAATGTTCTCACTTCATGCTCCTTCTTCTTCTTCATCGGCTTCTCACCCATTTGATGATGATGATGCTCGGCTTGCTCATTGATTCTATGAGTATGATTACCATTGATTTCTTGCAGAGGAGTAGTAGAAAACATCTGAGGAATCTCGACGCTAGAGATGTTAGCAGTTCCGGTTTCGACATTACCATACTCATGTTGCTGTGGTTGAGCAGCACTAGTGTGATCTTGAACTGCGTAGATTCGAAGAGCGATGTCGCCTTTGATGTTGGAGAACAGGCCTCTTTTGTCAAGAGGGTAGCGCTGGAGCGTGGTTTCTGACTCGGACAGAGGGACGGATTCGCCGGAGATTCGGACCCGGCCGAGGAAGTTCTTGTGGTGGCCGGACTTTTTGTCATTGTAGACAACCACGTCGATGGTGTTGTTGGAAAGATCTCTTGGGTTGGTGACGTTGAAGACCAGCTGCTCGTTCCAGTAAGGATTGAGGTCTTTGGGTTTGGTCTGTGTTCTCTGTCTCTGCTTGTCGAAGTCGACCTCCACAAAGGGAGATGCGAACCCGTCGCCGTCCTTGGGCATGAGGTCACTTGCATCGTGAACTTCGACTATGAGCTTGATCATGGTGAATGGTGAGATAGAGAGAGATGGGTTATGGAGAAGAAGAAGAAGAAGAAGAGATTAGGAGGTGGGTAGTGGAAGAGTAGAAGTGAAGAAGAAGAAGAAGAAGACAGGAGGTGGTGGAGGAGAGATGAGGTGAGTCATTCTGTTGTTGGAGTAAGAAGACAGAAAACATAAGTTAGAAAGAGAAGAAGAAGAAGAAGAAGAAGAAGAAGAAGAAGAGGGAAGAGGGTATGGTGGTGGAGGTGGTGGTGGTGAGTTGGCCCCTTTGGATGAATATGGCTTTTTGATAGAGAAAGATTCTGGTGGGTATAGTACTTTACCATGTATACATCTGTGCTTTTCTCAGAGGAGGACAGAGAGATCATACATTTTCATATCATGATCACAAATTATTAGACTAATGCTAAATCAAACATACAAATATACTTTATTTGGTAGCTATTACACTATAGTATTAGTATTACAGCATAAACAATAAAATCTCCTCGCTCCATCTATACAATACAAGTATACATGCATGGTAGTATACTATGTGTCACGGCTCATTGATATACGTTTTTATTAATTACTTCTATTCATTTTAGAGCAGACATAAGGTAGTCGAATTGTAAATCAATGCTATCGTTAAAAATAATTCACTAATTTGTTAATCAACCGTGAATGAATCACCATTTGAAAAATTTGACCAAGTATTGCTTTATTGGATGTATCATCTTTATGGATCATAGTGTTACAAACTTGTGAATATACGATGGATCCTATTGGAACATAGTGGGGTTTGATGGAGATAATGTTTAAGTGGAGGGGAAGAAAGCTACAAAGAAATCTATGGGGGCAGTGAAAGTGATCACCTCATGGATGAAACATAGAAACTTTATGGAAAAGCAGTGTGTGCCCTTTTAGTAGAACCTCTCCCTCTCAAGGAATTAGGCAACTTCTATTATTGATTCAAATTTGTGGAGCTCATTGTCATGTCTTTAGGCCTAGCTTAGCTATAAAGTTTACCAATTTCATAATTCTCCTCTTGCCAAGAAAAAGTTGAGTAGGGGCCTTTTTTTTATTTATGTTTTTAGATTAACAAGTTTTTCTACTCACGATTTACAGTTTCAAGTTTCAAAAATAAAATAGAAATGTTGAGGTTGAGCAATACCCCTTCCATACTAGGATAAGTTTTCTAATGTCAAACCAGGAAAGAGGCACTGGTCTAACTCTGAGAACTAGGTTAAGTCATGGTGTTGGGCGACGACTAGACTGGTCGATCACTTCAACTAGATTGGATTTTACAGGCAATGTGTCAAACAAAGTTGTGCGATTCTTTTAGTTAAATCCTCCTTTCAACTCTTGCTTCATGTTTCAACGTCAATATTGTTTCTTTTTTACGTGACGATCTAGTCTAATTATGGGAGAAAATCTTCTGTCTCCAATTTAGTATCTTATTCCCTGTGACCTATTAATATGACGACATCTGTCTTCTCTTTCCAACTCATCTAACAGACATGTAACTCTTTTAAAGCATAATTTTTAAAATAAAATTCAAGATATTGAAAATAATTTGCTGGAGGATGACCTCACAACTCACTCCTCTGAAACTTGAGACCTCCATACTCTTCTTTTCTCAAAAAAAACTTGAGACCCTTTTTCTCCTTCTTGAAAAAAAAAACCCTTCTTCTCCATGTCAAATACATGCCAAAGAAATAGATTTTTATTGAAATTTCTTTTCTGATTGGGTTTGGGTTCATTTGTATGATCAATTTGATCTGGGTTTATGAGCAAGGGTCATGAATAAGACCTGGGTTCATGATTTTCTATGTTCCAGGATTGGAAAAGTCTCAAGCTGCAGTGATGATCTTGAAATCAAATTCCATGATCTTCATCCAATTCTCAAAAAAATCCCCAATTTCTTATTAACAGAACTAATGATGGAAAGCCAATAGTCCCTTTGCTTCGAGAATCCGGCTTCGGCAAGAACGACGACAATGACGGAACGCCGCCATATGATCTAGGTTCCGCCATTGTTGGGTAAAAATATGCATGAAGCGTAAATGTCATCCAACATAATTTCACTCTATCTCATTAGTTAAGATAGAGTTTTAATTATGTCTGGTTCAATCCATTCAAGACAGAATGTGTCTTTTAATTACAATCTCTTGTTACAAGGGAACACCCTTTGATTCTGTTTATCAAGAGACCATTGTAGGTTTGTTTGTTTGTTTTTGTGACTGCACCCACATTTGGGAGTGGGATGCCTACGTACCCTAGAGGGGATTAAGTCACTCGTAGTTCAATGGTTCCAACAATTAAAGACTCATTGGAGGGCTTTGATTTTGGAGTGAGAATAGTGTTTGGAAATGTGTATGGATTTGTGTCTGTAGGCATTTGAGCTTAGGAGCGTGATTCTGGCTTCAGGCGATCCGGAAATTTATTTGGATTGGTGGTTGCATCTAGATTTAAATCCAGACTGCCTATATACCCTGTGAAGGGATCAAACCAATGTAGTTTGAAAGGTTTGGTTATGAATTTTATTTTTCTGGTGCTTTAGGAATTTGACAAGAGTCATTTGGACTGGATGAATTTGACTGGTGGTGTTAGAGATTCTGTTTGGAATTGTGGTTGCATCTAGTGGTTTGCTAGATTGCCTACGTACACCCTTGAGGGATCAAACCGATCGTAGTTCATGAAGGTTTGTAGGCTTTTGCGGCTTAGTGCCAGCTTTAAGTTTGACATATGTATTTTTAAATCCGTCAACTGTATTTCTTGTGGACACTCAATTTGGTATAATGTCAGCTGATTTGAGTTGAGAACCCGAAATGAGTGATGTATCAGTGTGACCAAGAGGCTTGAATTGTCTTAGCCATAGTCTTTGATAGTGGCGTAGGTGATTCCTGCAAATCCAGTCTCCGCGTGTAAGCGGACTCCTCCTGCATGTGGACTTCGCATGTATACTTTGTAAGCAGACTCCGCATATATGCTTTTTAAGCTGACTCCGCGTGTATGCTTCGAAAGCGGACTCCACGTGATTGTTTTGTAAGCGGACTCCGCGTGAATGCTTTGTAAGCGGATCTCGCATGCTTGCGTGTGAGCGGACTCCGCGTGCTTGCATGGAGGGATCTCGCCTGTGACGTCATCTTGTCTCGCCTGGACTTCAATTTTGTGAAGTAATCCGCCTCGCCTGGACTTCCAATTTACGTGGCATCATCTTGCCACCCAGACTGCCAATTTGGTGAGAGGCCATGTTGTCTAAATATCTGCTCTGTCGCGAAATCACCTAACCACCCTTTAGGGCTTTTGCTTTGATGCGAATATTACACCGCTACCCCTTAGGGATTCTGCTTTGATGTGAAGTCGCCTCGCCACCCCTTTGGGTTCATGCTTTGTTGCGAATGTTCTACCGCCACCCCTTAGGGCTTCTGCTTTGATGGGAAGTCACCTCGCCACCCCTTAGGGTTCATGCTTTGATGCGAATATTGCACCGCCGCCCCTTAGGGCTTCTGCTTTGACGCGAAGTCGCTTCGCCACCCCTTAGGGTTCATGCTTTGATGCGAATGTTGCACCACCACCTCTTAGGGTTCATGCTTTGATGCGAATGTTGCACCGCCGCCCCTTAGGGCTTCTGCGTTGATGGGAAGTCACCTCGCCGCCCCTTAGGGTTCATGCTTTGACGCGAATGTCATCTCGCCACCCCTTAGGGCTTCTGCTTTGATGAGAAGTCACCTCGCCGCCCCTTAGGGCTTCTGCTTTGATGCGAATGTCTCCTCGCCACCTCTTAGGGTTTCTACTTTGACGCGAATGTCATCTCGTCACCCCTTAGGGTTCATGCTTTGACGCAAATGTCATCTCGCCGCCCCTTAGGGCTTCTGCTTTGATGAGAAGTCACCTCACCGCCCCTTAGGGCTTCTGCTTTGATGCGAATGTCTTCTCGCCACCCCTTAGGTTTCTGCTTTGATGCGAATGTCACCTCGCCTTTGCTTTGAGGCTTTAGCCATCACGCGAGGTCATCTCGCAAGGCTATCCACTGATGTGCAGCTCCCATGATAATGTTAACAGGAACCTCACAACCAAAAGAGCTTTGTAGCCGCAATCATATGAACCACATAACTCCTCAAAGACATCTCTCCCAGTTCGAATTGGCTTGACACCACCTCGATGATTATCATCTTGAGAAAACCCTTTTGCAGTTGATAATCGAATATAACTGGGAATCGGACTTGAGGAAGCTGCTCCTTTATAAATGGAGATATGTTGTCTCCGTTGCTTTGATCGAGAGCGTGCTCAGGGATTCTCCAAGTTGCCAAAGGTAAGTTCCTGTTTTTTTCAATTCGCGTCGCCTGGAATGCTTGTTTTCTCCTCTTGTACGGCTTGTTATGCGAAGCGCAAGGCCATATGTAACAAGAGGAAGGGTCGAGAGGCCATATGTTTATTGTACTAAGAGGAGGGGGCGAGGTCATCTCGCCATATGCAAGGTCGTCTCGTCCCCGCTCAGGGGCTCTGCTTCGCGCCTTAAGGCTTTTGAGCAAGGGATGAGGAAGATAGAATTGCTGCAAAACAAAAGAAAATAGAGTTAGAATGGGAGATCCACATTCTCGTTGTTAGCTCGCCGGTCTTCCTCTGCTTTCTGCTTTGCTTCTTCTCTTCTGCCTCCCTCTCTTTTTTTGTCTCTTCGCCCATCTCTTCTTGTTCTCCCCATTATTGGAGGCTTCTGTATCTTTATATAGAGTGCTTGGCTGATTTGCAATTGGACTTTGATACCTGGATTGTATTCCTATCCGAATACTCTTTTTTTGTAAGAGTTACAATTGAACTCAAAAGCTTTGTGCTAGCACAAGAAAAAGATTATCATTATTTTTATTATTATTTTTCTTTTGTAATCCTTTTTTGTCGGTATCAACAGCCATATTCTGGGTTTGTTATTCAATATCATTTTTAAGTTTTTATTTTGGAATTATTGGTTTAACACTTAACAGAGGTAAATATCCGTTAGATGAGTTTGAAGAAATGACATGTGTCATCATATTAATAGGGTCACAAAGAAGGAGACACCAAATTGAAGACAGAAGATTTTCTCCCATCTAATTATAATCGAATTCTCTTTTCTCCCTTTGCCACTTGCACTCTCCCAGTATAAAACATTTTTTTTTTGAGAAATAGATAACCCAGAACAGAAGAGGATTAACAAAGTTTGAAGAGTAATGATTGTAAGTAACGAACTTAATTACATCAAAGACGTTACCATAAAAAGAAAAGAAAGTTGTTTTCCATTGAGATGAGGTAGAGATTGATTGCTTTGAGGCATATAATACTGAAATGGGTGAGTTTGCTTCTTCTGCCCAAATCGTTGAAAAATCCATGTCGTTTCTTACTACCAAAATATTATTACCAAACTGATACCGAAAGTTCTTGTATGTACCAAAGTACAAGTGAACCAATAGGTATAATTTAATCTCAACCGTTTATTTGATCTAGTTTTATAAAGACACTAACATCGATACTAACGCCGTTAAGTGACACTAACAGCAATCTTAACACTGTTAAAACAGTAAAAAAAAAAAAATTAAAACATGGTAAAAACAAAAAAAAGTTGAATATTTTGCTAGTCAAATTAAACCAAGCTTCTATTCATGAAGAAGCAGAAAAAGATGAGAGCTGTTTTCTCTCTGTCCCGGCGGCGACCAACCCTAGATCTAGGGTTTGGTTCATCGCGAATTTTGGCCGCCGTTGAGAGTCTCTCCCTTCGTCTAGCCTGTAAGTCACCTTCTTTTAGGTTGAGCTCTATGGTGGTCGCGAGGGGATTGGGCGGGATGGTATGGGAGATCAAAGCCGATCCTCTGGTGGCGGTTTCCGAGCGCCAATAAGGATCGGGGACCCGAGCTCTGTACTCTCTTTCTCTGGTGGCGGTTTGTTTGGGAGGGAGAATGGCTCTGGCTTTTGTTGATCTGTTCGGTATTGGTGGAGACTCGGAGGCTGCAAGATCCTTGTTTGTGTTGGCAAATGGTTTATATTTGGGAGGTAAAACTTGTGTGCTTATTTATTTGTAATGTGGCAGGAACAAAAAGTTGTCACCATATTCAGTGCACCCAACTACTGCTATCGCTGTGGAAATATGGCATCCATCCTGGAAGTCGATGACTGCAAAGTTCACACATTCATTCAGGTTGGTTCCTCTTCTTTCTCATAACCTCTCCTTTCTAGTTTCTCCTACCCCCACCCTACCCCATGTTGACCTTAAAGTGTAAGTACATGTGATGAACTATTCAATGATCATGCGGTTCATGAGTTGTATTTTTTGCTTGTATGCCCAAAATGTATGGAATGAATTTGAAACTTTGTTTTCTTGTTTTACAGTTTGAGCCAGCTCCAAGGAGGGGAGAGCCAGACGTTACTCGAAGAACACCTGATTATTTCCTATAATTGGATTGTGAAATCAGTTGCTGAATTACCTGCTGCTGCCTCCTAGAAGGTTTATGTGTTGAGGGTTCTACTAATTTAAGACTATAACTTCACAACAGTGGTGGTCAATTGGGGATAATCTTGTAAGATTGGAAGGTGAGGCTTCCTGGAATTGTGTTCAAGTTTCAGCAAAAGGAAGTAGCAGAGGGTGGCGACACTGTTGCAGCATATGTATCATTTCCAGCAAATGTGGCATCTTCTGTTTCTGATTTTTCATTCCTTTCCTTTTTCTACTTATTTTTTCTGTATTAGGATGTCTTTTTGGGGGTTTGTAGAGGAACAATGAGCTCACTTCATATAATGGGTGCTTTTATAATTTTCCCCTGGGTACGAATGAATGCTACATGTTATCCAATAGGTTCATTTTATTTTGATTACTTCATAGTTCAGTTGAGTAGCATCTTTCCCCTTTTATTTTCTCCTTGGAACCATATTCTATATCAGTGTTCTTTATCCCCTATCTATGAAGATGGTTGATCATATGAAAATTTGATTGTTAATCCTGGAGGGTCTCCAGAACCCCTAACCGCTTCCCTGGTTCTGGTCTTAAAAGAGTTTTTGGATCTGTAATGGCATTGGCATTAGTCTAGAAAAGTATATATTATTTTAAAAAGTTATGTATTATAATTATTCAAAAAACATAAATATGTTACTTAAATAATGCACCGGAGCTTTTTAATTTTATAAATTAAAAGTGTTCATATAGATTTGTTTTTTTTTTGAGAAATAAAAGTGATCATATCAACTGAAACTCAACCAAATACAAGTAAAACTATTTTTTTTTCCGTATCCATTTTACTGTTTTTTATAACACAAAGATAAGAGTCAATGGCCAAATTAGCAAATTTATTCTTCATCCACATTGCTAATTTAATAGGATATACCTTTATATCTATACATGCAATGATAAAGATTGACCACACTTATATGTACCTACATAATTCGGGTGGGCTGTATCGTCGTCGATGTGAGGCTAGATGCTCTGGTTTTGGATATGCAGTGTTTTGAAGTCGGATACATGCTCTGGTTTGATTTTGTCGTCGTGTTTATGTGGTTGGAGAGTCATTTGGACTTCAAGGAGCGGCATAGTGGTCTGCCAATGGACGGCGGCGTGTAATTGAAGTACGAGACATTGTGGCACTACACATTACAGTTAATGTCATATGGTCTACTCATTTGACATCTCATTCTCAACTTTGAAACAAACAGAAGTACGAGAAATTTTTACTACCCTAAGGCCAGAGTGTCAATTAAACAACCGTTCTCTACCAACTAAGGACAGAAGAAGATATTGTGGCACTACATATTACAGTTAATGTCATGTGGTCCACTCATTTAACATCTCATTCTCAATTATGAAACAAATTGAAGCTGCATCTGGTACTACTCTAAGACTATTCAATAGTGCCGAAGTAAGAATTTTCTGCCATACTTGTTATTTTCATGATATGGTTAGGAATATTGTACAATTTCTTTGTCTTTTTTTTTTTGAATAATATGTAAATTTTCATTCGATCTGAAGTGGAGGTCATCTTCCGAATCATTCAATTACCTTGCTTTCAAAAGAGAGAGATAAGAACAAAATTTGCATTATAGTACCCTCATTACAACCATTCAATCTCACTTATTTAAAAAGGGAGCCTATATTGTAAACAAGAAAATAAAAAGATTATAGGCAAAGTTATAATTTTGTAACATCCTGATTTTTGAAATTTCTTAAAATTAATTTTTCTTGTTAAAAATAGAAAGTAGAGGTCGCCGCGGGTTCGTCACATATTTCGGTTAATTTTTCGGACTGTCGAGCTATTTTTAACGATTTTTAAATCTTTGTCAAAGTTTCATCTAAGTTGGTCACATGGTGACGTGGCGCGCCTTTACTGGTCAATTTTCTGACTCGGTCCCCACATAGCTATGACCCACGTGTGGCAGGTGATCAGATTGGCTTTGGTTGGTCGCCACGTGGCGGATTAAGTGATTTAGATGAATCTAGCTTTAACATGTGGCGATAAGTGTTATGAAAATTAGAATCTCTCATCCGACAGAGACAAGTGTCACTTTGTGATTACACCAAGCTTAGAAACCGACCCTAGATGTTTGTGTCATTCATCTCTTCTTCACAAGTGTCACTTTGTCAAATTGAGCCTATAAATAGGCTGACCCGTAATTTCGATTTTCTCACTCTAGATTTTTTTTACGACTAAACTTCGAATGATCATAATTTTTGATCCGTAATTTCGATTTGGAATCCACGAAATGCTTTGGATTCGTCTTGATGTCTTCTTCCTATCTATTGAGGTTTCGGTTAGATCCAACGATTGATATTCTTGGTGGAGATTCAAGTTGACGAGGTGACTGGATTTGTATAATATGTTTCAAATATTCTTATTTGCAATTAAAATAGTTTAAAAAAAAACATGATTTTGATCGTTTACGAAATATTTCTCTATTTTTAAGTAAAACATGTCAATTTGCGAAATGTACAGAGTTTATATATATTTGTGTTAGATCCATTGTTTGACTAGTCATGCAACATGTGAACTTTGCTCTTTGATTCATTATTAGGATCTAATTTAGTGTCCTCTCTTCTTCTTAATTCTCTCTAGATGTTGATAAATCTCCTTTGCGATCAAAAAGTTTGCAAGTAGCTTGGAGAGAAAATTTGGCTACTTGAGCTTCTTTGAAGAGACTTCATTCATATAAGCACAACCGATCAGATTAAAATACTTTTAGTTCCGTAGTCATTGATAGAAGACCAAACTATAGAAATTAGGAAAATTTTATTCTACATAAAATGCGGTGTACGTAGAATTAATTCGGTGTATATATAATTCTAACCATAGATTGTGTCGAAGATTTGTGGTAAGCCCAACTATAAAAATTTATAGAAATTAGTTAATAGGGATAACCAGGAATTTAAAACCTAGTTAGCCCTTGTAAAACTTTATGGTTGTTATTATCTTTTTTTTTTGTTGATAAAAACTTTTACTCTTTTATTCAGAATTTGTTTGATATGAATTGTTAATTATAATTATTTTTCAATCTCAAAAAAGTTGTTAATTATTTGAATTAAATTCAGTTTACCCCCCAAATCTTTGGTGTCAAAATCAGTTTAGTCCTGCAACTTTTTTTAAAATCAGTTCGCCCCCTCAACTTTCGTAAACACATTAGTTTAAAAACAGTTCGCCCCCTCAACTTTTTTTAAAATCAGTTCGCCCCCTCAAAATCAGTTCAAAAATTGGACCAAACTGGACCAAACTGATGTGTTTACAAAAGTTGAGGGGGCGAACTGATTTTAAAAAAAGTTGCAGGACTGAACTGATTTTGACACCAAAGATTTGGGGGGTAAACTGAAATTAACTCTAATTATTTTTTAAAGGAGAGAAAATCAAATCTTTTTAATCCGTATCCATATTGGGCTGAAAGAAAAACAAAAGATTCGGCCCAAATGAATTGTAAGGATTGATCCGTTTAATGGAAGGGTGAAGTCTGAACGTTTTTTTTTTTTTTGGCGAAGTCGAATGGAATGGCATGGGAAAAGTCGAAACTCGAAACACGAAAGGTCTCGCAAGGATCGATATCAGTTTAATGGCAGAGGTTCAATGGAAGGGCAAAAGTCGAAACTTGAAACTCAAAAGTCTTGCAAATGACTTTAGGATTGGTATCAGTTTAACGGAAGGGTAAAGTCGAAACAAAGCAGTGCACCGATCGAGTTCACAGCCAAGTTTTCAATAGTCGCCACTCGCCACCGAGTTCCTCAACAATAGCCACCGAGTTTTTCTTCGAACTCGGGTTTGCGTGTTACATTGCCCCTTTTGTTTCACACAGGTACAAATAAAGTCTTTGATTCTCGTCTGATTACATGTAGATTGATATCGAACTTGTAATTGATTCCGTTTGATTTCGTCCAATTTTGATTCTGTTCGATTGTTTCGCACAGATTTCGAGTCAAGAACAATGCAAAATCTGAAAAATTGAATGTCAATTTAACTCTGAAAATCTAGATTAAGCAGTGAAACTGAAAGAAAATTTGCGTGGGAGTACTCCCCTCGAAAACAAGTTTAATATTTAACCTTCTTACCTCTCTCTCTCTCTCTCTCTCTCTCTCTCTCTCTCTCTCTCTCTCTCTCTCTCTCTTGTGGAGGAACGAATGGTGGGTTCGTTCTCTTGAAGCTTGGAATGGATGTACTTGGATCACAATCGGAGCAAATGACTGCAATTCTCAATCGGAACAACAATTTGTAGTCGGTGCAGATTTCACGGTGAGAGAAAGCAGAGCCCTGGCCGGATTCGGATACCGCGTGGGAGACTTCGAATCTCTTCGTCGAAGCCATCGTGGGATATCCTTTGAATCGGAGACTTCGAATCTCTTCGTCGAAGCCGTCGTGGGATTAGGCCAGAGAGCAAGAATGAATTTTCGTTTTTACTGCAGTTTTTTTTTTTCGTTTGCATCTGACTAACCAACGGAATCTCTCCGTCTTAACAACGACTGCTAACAGACGTTAGACCCATGTGAACGGTTCATGTGCACCTAGGTGCCCTGAATCCGCTCCGAACTGATACAATGGATAAAGTCATGTTAAGTTAACATTTCTTATACATCAACTACTCGTTATGTTACTTAAAGAGTTAAACTCATATCACTTTGACGACTTATATTAATGTTTTAAAGTTTTATTTTACCGCAGTAAAAACAAAGTCTTGATGCGACTTAAAAATCCATTTAATTAGTTATCGTATCGCATCCCATCAGGTGTCACATTAGACACACCCACAGCTCTTTGCTGTTGTTGTAGAAGGTAAGGTAAGCTGTAATATCAGGTTGTTGGACAAAATGATACTATCATCTAATAAAGACTCTCATTCATGTATGTGCTTGTTTGTCACTGCATCATCCAGCAATTTTATTTATTGGCTTTCAATAAGTAGGAACAAGAGAAGAGACGGGGATTATTTCTGAAACAAGTGTAAATGATTATCAAATTTGGTAGTTGCTATCATTGACGAATGAGTTTCTCTTCACTCATTCTCATTGACTCTAGGTCGCTTCTTAATAATCACGTACCTAACTACTCAATTCCCTAAACCCTTCCAAACTTCTCAAACCCCAAATCTGAAAAAAGTCTTGGACGATGAGGGATCACAGTCCTACAATAAATATCTTTATTTTCATTCAAAATTATAAAAAGCATAGGGACCGACTAGTCACTATTTCATAGAAATGATTTACACGCATCAGGACTTGGTGGTATCAAGACAACATGTGATGTACATTCTCATAGTCCCTTATTATGGTGTGCTAAAGGATATCTACAGTTGACATGATCGAGAGTGAGATCATACTCTTTGATTAAAATGATCGTAATTCGCAAGAGCTAAGTAAGTTTTTTTGCATCTTCGTTCTTCTTCTAAGTAAGAGAAATCGCATGAGATCCACAACGTGGAGACTTCCCTTCTTCTTTCTCTCTTTTCCTTTCTGGTGTTCATCGCTTTAAGGACATGTTTCGAAGATACGTCCAAAAGTCGACCAATTTTTCCGATCGAAGTTGCTTTGTTCATCGATCTGGGTATCAGAAGTATCATCTGCATGTGGATGGGACTACTACTTCTACAGTTCTACCATGCCATGCCTCAATCAGAAATCCAACAAACAAATCCCATGAGAGGTCGGATAGTGATATAATGAAAGTGGTTCTCCTTCCTCTAGTTTCATTATTCTAAGAACAAGAGTACAACGAGGGAGACGTAAAGCCCAGCTGCCCTCTAGGTCGATTGGAGTGGTTCTCTTTTACATGTTATGTTAGATATTAAAAGAAAAACATAATAATCTCCAAGTCTGTCTAGTTACGTGGATATGATGTTTATTTCTACACTCAGGAAAGATTTTAATTAACGTACAAGTATGAAGTATCAATCTCATATGCATGTTTTGTTGTTACATACTAAAAGTTTAAAACATACGTCCGTAATTCTAAATCTAGTGGAAATGATATTGTCTCTGCTTCAACAATACTTGATGAGGTTACAACGTTACAAGTATCAATCATAGTTTTGTTTGACGTCCGCAATGTAATTTTTTTTGTTTTTTTGGTAATGGAATCATTTAGGCATCAACAAAGAGCTATAGTATTCAGGATTAATTACAAAATACTACCCGAACTATAATGTTATTTTCATTTTCATACCAAACTATTAAAAACTTGCATTTTCATATCCGAAGTTTCATTCTGTTAGCATTTTGACACCCTAACCATTAACACATTTAAATTTTGAGGGCATTTTTGTCATTTCATTAAATATATAATTTTTTACATTTACTTTAACAAAATAATTTATTTTTTGAGGTTATCAAATACAAATAAAACAATTTACTTTAGCAAAAATATTCAAAAAAAAACTCAAAAATTAAATATTTATTTTTGCAACAATAGTGATAAAGTAGAACTCTTGTGTGTGTGTGTACGTGTATATTTGAAGTTACATGTTAAGTAAAACAAAATAAAAATAAATTAAAATATATAATTAAAATAAATTATATCGAGAAAATATTGAATATCGATGAAAATTTTATCAAATTTTATATAAACATGTTTAATATATTTTTGGTTAAATATACCATATTTATATAAAATATGACAAAATTTCAAAAAATACCATGTATTTGATAACCTCAAAAAATAAATTATTTTGTTAAAGTAAATGTAAAAAATAATATATTTATTGAAATGACGAAAATGCCCTTAAAATTTAACGGTGTTAGTGGTCAGGGTATCAAAATGCTAACTGATTGAAATTTCGGGTATGCAAATACAAGTTTTTGACAGTTAAGTATGAAAATGAAAATAACATCATAGTTCAGGTGGTGTTTTGTAATTAATCATAGTATTAAGAAATCAAACCTACAACCGGAGACAACAGGGGAAAATCTGTGATTAACCCCAACCGCCACCATCTCTTCAGCTGCATGCCCACAGCTTGCCGCCACAAGCTGCGACGGGAGCCGCCACTACCTCAGCCGTTTGTTAACGTTAATCAATCCAAAAACATGTATACATGATGGATTAGTCTCCACCTACGTTCAGGCAATCTATTTGAAACTTGTCGGTTTGGATGATAAAATTTCAGTGGTTTAATCTCTGTCTTGCGTAAAATATCTTTGAACTTGTATGAAATGATTGTGAATTTGTAACCAAGTGAGAGGTTGAAAACAAAGACGAAGATCATAAATGGGGATATGCATGGAAGGATGTGGGGAAGAATATGCGGTGGCGGCAAGGAAGAGTCTCCATCTCAAGGCACTACTCCATCGATGGAGTCGCTTTCTTTCGTTTTTAGTGATATTGCTTTTCATCTTCCTCCCCTCCTAAAGGTTCTAATGGATCTCAACTCTAACTGCAGATGACACATGCATGATAGTGAAGTCTCCCCTACTACTCCTCCGTCCAAAACACATTAATTCAGAGGTGCTAGTCATGATGGATCAGCTGGGTTCAAAGATAACCAAATCAATGAGTTTTAAATCTTGATTGATAAGGCATTCAGAGATTAACGGTTTTCTCTTTGGACCCTCGGAGAATGATTTAGTTTCAACTTAATCAGCATCAGTGATACTCAAGTCGATACAGGGGGCTTCACACTCGTACCAACTCGACTGCATGCCTATTGTCATGATTGTTGTATAGTAAGTTTTAAAAGTAAATTAGGATTTCTATTTATCATTGTTGGGTCACTACAACTACTATTTTTATTCTAACAATCTATTGAATTAGTTGCAAATAGAGGGTATATATTCAGATTTACTTATTGATGATTTACTCAAACATGTTGCTGAATACCAAGAAACGGAGGTAAGTGGGGGTGGATCCAAAAGAATGAAAAACACAACCAAATTATTGGTTATGGCGCATTCATGAATCATGATGAACAAAATCATCTTCGACAAAAGACCAAGAAGAAACATTGACAACATGAGATATGCCACTTACATATATTCTTTTGAAACAGTGGGCAGTGGGCATAGACTCATAGAGAGTGTAGGTGCCCTCTGTTGTGGAGCAAGAATATGGAACCTAGATTAGACACTGCATGTGCAGATAGGACTATAGATGGGATTTATAGGACCCCAGTTGCTGTAAAACTTTGGTCTGAATCGGCTCATATAGATTTGAATCATGTGATCATGTACATGGTTCTTCAATTTTGTTAATTATTTCCGAGCAAGATTTTAACAAGTTCATTGTAGGCTCTATCTAATCTTTAAAAAGTTAGTTTCACTATTGAATAATATTCGGGCTAGATTTCAGCAACATTATGATCATTTTTTTTTTAAATAAAAAGTGTTTCATTCCATCACAAATAAAAATTACATCATGAATCGATCCACTACTTTAAGTACAGAGAGTAAATAAGATCACCTGATCCGTGTGATATCATTTTCTTGTTTCTGAACATGTACAAAATAAAGACCTAAACTACAAAGAGTACTCACTCTCGCAATCCACTCCCAAGTCACCAGAATGAAGAACAGCTGAAGCAGAAAGGAGAAAAGAGCGCTCTCAACGACGGCTTTAAAATGACTGGTGGTGGACAGGTGGTTAACCATGTTTGCAACAAAATCGGTATCACCAAGGATGTGATGAGCAACAACTCCGTGTCATCTAGGATCAGCAAAACAAAAGAAATTCGCAGTCGCAAAAACAAGTCTTTTTGACTCTTTGTTTCCGAACAAGGGTGCAGTATAATCAGAAGGCAAGGAACTGGTCTACATAATTGCATAGCTAAGGGTAATATTTATATGAAGCAGTAAAAGCAAGATTATTGAAGAACTTACAAGAACCAGTGCAGCAAGACTAACACCATATTAAATATCACTCCAACACAGTAGAAAGCACCTATAATGTCGACAGTAGTAACACCACCAAAAACAGCAGATTTGGAGAAAAGAAAGAAACTAGCTGCAAGCACCAACCCAATACAAAAGAACCACATACACTTTTGATAGATAAAATTACCACAGATTTGTTGCTTTAGCATTGTCCAAAAAATAAAAAAGCAAGAATAATGCAGAGAAAACCACTAGCAAGCTAAAAACAAAAGCAATAATGTGAGAAACCAGTTCAATCCCAAGAATAAGCCGCAACATCCCGAACATGAATTTACTAAAACGCTCGCTCTAACAATCTTCATCACATCAATGGAACAAAAGTAGCTATTGTTTGCCATTTATGAAAGGGGTTCTATCATTGGTAGATAGCCATGTACTTCATTCGTATAACACCATCAGCAATATATAGAATACGTAAAATTATTACCCAAACAATGATCAATCACTATTCTGATTAAAAGGAACCAAGTAGCAATCATATATATTCATCAAGTAAAAATGACCTCTGTACAGAATCCGCTTTATCAACTAGGTATGCAGAGTGTAGATATAAGTATGCATATAGAATAGTTTAGCAAAGAAGAATAACATAAGAACATAAACTCAACTCATATCTACTGAAGCCAAAACTCCGCTGACTACCGTAATCAGGTTAAATAACTGAACTATAGAAGAGATCCAGAAGTATATGTCACATAGAGTTCTTTGCAACCTCTAATTAGCTGATGTGACCTCTGTGCAAACCAACCTAACGCCAAGAAGTGGCATGTCTAAAGAAAAGCTGATGGGAGTCCCATCCCCCATCCGGTTCCCTCCTCTTCATGGGTATGGCAGTCAAACCAACTTGTTGGAAAGATTTCATTTGTTCTTCCATTGTTGCATCACTTGCAGGAATAGAAAGCTGTCTATCATTCATTCCCCTGCTTCCATTCTCCAAAGAATTAGCTCCAATGTTTAGATCAAAAGTTGGCCTGATGAAAGCAATGTCATTAGGGGCTGATCCGCGAGGAACCCCCATAAGATGTGGGGCCATAGGAAACACTGGAACAGCACCAGAACCAACATATTGTGGGACTACAGTGGTTGCACATGGATCTGTCATATATGAAAGGAAGGATGGAGGATAAACATTTGGGGATAAGCTGTTGTTCGGGTCAATGCAGAATCCATTATTATAGAGAAAGGCATGTGGTGGTGATGGAGAAAAAGCAACCTTGTGTTGCAAGGTGGCCATCCTCTGCAGTTGTTCATTTGAGGGAAGCATATTGGTTGCCGCAACCATAAAGGTATTGTCATGACCATGACGAAAGCCCTCCCTTGAACTCAAATCCTGGGAACATGAAGATCTGATAGTTTTAAAGTCTGATTGTCTTGAATATTCCACAGAAGAGACTGCTCGATCATTGAAATTTCCATTTCTCAAGCCTAGAGAGCCTACATATGTCTGGAAGGGACCAATGCATGCATCTGCAGAAGGTAGGTTGTCATTCAAATCAAAATCCCTAACACAAGCTGGTGGAGACAATTGCCTGGAGCTGTCACCATTTTCACTAACACAGTTGAGATCAATGTCAAGCATTCTTGCTCGTCTTGAATTCACTTCAACAGATGACTCCTTTGAATTACCGGATATTGCTGTCATAGGTTTCTTGGATAGTAATTCAACGTCAAACACAGCACCAGCAGCAGCCACATTAAGGTCAATCCCTTTAACCTGTGAATAGTTCGAGCTGCAAATAGTGTCGTTCATCGACAATGCATTTCTATTACAACTCTCAGAACAAGAAGTTGGTTTAAAAGCACTAGTAGCAGCTGAACCCCTCCAACCACCTAGGTCCCATTCATTTTGAAATTGTGGCACAGGTAAGCATAACGGAATTCCAGATTTAGCGAGCACAGGTATTGGTTTTGACACATTTTCAAGAAGAGAAACCGTTTCTTTGATGGACTTCTGAGGAAATTCTTCTTCATTTTCCAGGATATCTTCATTAAGATCAATACCAAAAACATGAGAAGTTTGGTTACTGGCAGCTCTACCTTCAACTTCAATAGCAAAGCTGGATGATCCGTGCTTCTGACAGCCATCACTAGTTCCAGGGACAATGCCTTGAACCGGCTCTTTCACCTCCAAAGACAGCAGTTCCTTCTTTGTCACCAGTTTTATATCCATAGTCTCTTTAGCGGAACAGAAACTATCAGACTCATCGCACTTATGGTGTATAGAACCGGTTTCTGTTAAGCAGTCTTCTCTATGAGAACCTGCTGAATCAACAGAGCTGAGATGAACCACCTTGCTACTTCTCCCTGGTATTGAAGAGGAGCTTCCTGAAGCCTCAACCTCCTGCTCTACCTCTTTTGCAACTTTCCAAGCCACCTCAAGTGCATCATCACCACCCAGGTCATAGCAAGTCTCTGATCTATTTTTATTATAACACCCTGTAGTTTTCTTCTTAGGGAGATCACTTTTCATATGATTAATTTTGATTCCACTCACCCATCTATTAACAGGTGTCAAACCAAGCACCTTACCACTAACCCTAGTTCTGATATTATCAATTGGCCCTGAAGCTTTATTCTCATTGCATTGTTCCTCAGATAAATCCATGGTAGCATTCAGCTGATATTTTGGCACTTGTACGGCCATATCCGGTACTAAACTTCTAAATGCAGGCTGTTCAAGCTTAAAGTTCGTACAAGTTGAACTGTCTACGGCACGAGGTGTGATAGTCTCATATGAACTTTTACAGAATGACATCTCCTGACAGCTATCCTTTGAAGAAGCTGGAAGAGTGACTTGTGCTGAGTTGGAAGATGAAGACTCAGACTTACATTGCTTATCATGGCAGGTTGTCTGCACTGAAGACTTGACTTCAAGTTCACCAACGCATGGTGGATATCCATCCATTTTCCCATCAACAACCTCATCACCCTTTGTTTGACTGGGTTGTCCACTGTCTGAGCCAACATCACTTTTCACTGAATTTTTCTTCAGAGAAGGGTCTCCTACCATAAAAGGTGCAGAAGCTTCACTGTCCTCACTATGATCAAGTCCATTACGACCTGACATCACTCTGGAAGTTCCTTCAGCATGAATGTCTCCCTGGAGTACTGAATTTCTGACAGTAGAAATCACAGAAGATGGTTGCTTCAAAGTATCTACATCATCCATTTTACAACCAGTCAAAGAAAAATGACCCATCGCTGGCAAATTTTCATCTTTGCAACCATCAATCTCATGGTCGGATATATTGACTCTCTGCTCCATTTCCACATTTTTGTCACTTGATATCATAAGACAATCAGATAAGATCTTTGCCTTCACAAAATGACTTGGTCCTTTAGAAGAACGCGAGTTCCCAACATTGTCTTTCATTTCACTTCCTTTCAGATATGGAAGTTAACTGAATGCTAACAACACAAAATCGATGAATGAAAAGTGACCAACCGTTCCCAACTTTTTCCTACAGTATATTCATCCATCCATCCAACTCCCAAATATAGCAGGTCAACTGTAAACCGTAGTTCTGTATGTGAGCTTCACTGTCGAACTCCACAGAAAGTTCAGTGCTGTAGGCAGTGGGATCTCCTGAAGAATAAAATTCATCACAAACTGGTTATCTCACTGCGCAGAGATTAAGACAAGCCTCAACTGAATATGCTATTGGAATGTTAAAGTCCACCGCACGACATAGAAACATATAATGCACCAACTTAGCAACTATGGACATAGGATTTAGCTACTTGGTAATGTTAGCCACACTTCAAATGACACCAATGGTTTTAATAAATTGCAAAGCGCTAATGGGCTTTACTCAGTAAGTGAGTATGATAAGAACAACAGAGGAATCAGAACATATACCTCAAAGGATAGACCAACCTCGAACCATATTCTTCTCCCTCTTAAAACTTAAAAAGAGAAAGCAAGTATCACTACCACCTGCTTCATTCCAGAGAGAAATCCATGAGAAAAAAGAAAAAGAAAAAAGCAAATATTAATTCACTAGGCAAATATATATGAAGAAAGCAGGTCAACTGGAACAAATGAAATTCAAAAACGGAACATGACCACCGACTCTCAGTTTGGAACAGCCTCAAGTCAACAAATCAACTTTACATTTTCAACCTCGAAATACAAAACCGCAATCGTATGAGACTCAAACCTACAAACACTTGAACACAGACTCGAGTGCCAGTAAGCGAAGCAATACAAAATCCCAGAATTCAGGTCCAAAAATAGCAACAGTTACATGGAAAAACGAAACGATGGAAGAAACGGACCTTTAGAACGAATCAGGCGGGAGTGATGATGATTATTTATGATGGGTTCCGGATAGAGAAGAGAGGCTGAGCCAACGAACGTAACAGAGAGAGAGAGAGAGAGAGAGAAGCCGACGTCAGACATCAAATGCAAACCAACACTCTGTTCTTCTCTTCTCTGCTCGCTCGCATAGGAATTATAAAATTAAAATCGAAATTTGGGATTATTCTCTCTGAGAGAGAAAATAATATTAACAAAAAGGAGTGCGTCAGAGAGAGAGAGAGTGAGTGAGGACAGGAGGGGGACGATGTGATAGGCAGCAGCTGGAATATGGAACGAGGCCTGTCAGTGGGCCCCCACGCTCTGTCCTCTGACTGTCTCCGCGCTCCTTTTTCTCCTCTCCTTGCTGGCGGGCCCCTCCCTCTCCCCCGAGCTGCGCTGGTGGGACCCGCCATTCCCGACGCGTTCGTGGGCGTTGTTCCCTCCGTCTTTTTCTTCTGCGTGGTTTTTTAATATTATCGGGGGCGACGTCCCGGACCGGTGGGCCCACTTCCGGAGGAGGGTTGCTAAAGAGCCTTTTGATATTTCATTTTCTTTTCCATGTTGGTTTGTTGGTTGCCGGTCTGGTCCGGTCGGGTTGGTCTATTTAGAGAAAGAGCAGAGTTTATTGATTGCCAAGCTGAGTGATGATGGGTGTCCGTACCTCTGTGACATCCTGGTACTCATTAATTAAGTCAAGGCGATTTAATCAGGATTAATATGTAGCTACAAGATTTATTAAAACAAGTCAAATATCTCAGTATCATATGTGAATCTCTAGTTAGAAAGTCCAGTTAACCTTGTGACTCTGTGAAGGGTTGGATTTTCTACTGAACAAGATATTGAATACCATGTACATGTATGATTTATGTAAATTAGATTCCTTAGATCTATAAAATTAATTTTCTCTTATTCTGACGACTTCCAACGAACCAATTTACGTCTGATCAAAAAATAGAGACGGACCAATTCATAGAACAAACCTCTTAACTAAAACATGATCGACAACTAGAGGTAGAACATTTGATCATCAAACATAAATACGAAATAAATTCTCATACCATATAGAATTTAGAAGAAACACCCAAACTCTCAACACTTAATCAAATTCGATGACGTGTTATACATGCATGTAGATCACGAAGAATATAACAATTTAAATACCTCAAAAACCTCAAACGGTGACCGAAGTCGCCAGAAAAACCACGAAATTTTTTAAATTTGATAGTTTCGAGCTTCGATTCTCTCCCCTCATCTGACGTATAGATTATCCAAAGTCATAGGTAAGACGACAACGACTAGAGGATTCAGAAGCTGGTGGTTTGCTGCCTTGAAGTGGTCGGACGACAAAAATTTCAAGTCGTTAGGTCGTGGAGTCTTCAATCTCATATGATCTGGGCCTGGCCAACCTATTTATACCCTAACAGAAATGAATTTTGGAGGATTTAATGTACCGGTAGATAATTTTCTACAACCTAATTTTCTTTTCTTTTTTCTTAAATTATATTTCATATTTTTAAACTTCTGAGAATCATAAATATATATCTCGGATGTCCGAAAAACTATCTGAAAATTTTGATGGACTCTTCATGAAATATATTTTACTAACTAGTCCAAAATTTAAAAAGGGCATGACGGAGACTACATCGACTGCAAAGTAAACAATGCAACCTCACACAATTATTACCCTGCAAATGCCATCGTTAGTATAGAATAAGTAGGGATCGTTCAGTCCGGGGATGTCAAATGGTGAATTGAACTTATTCACATAATACACATATAATTAGGGGGTTTTTGGAAAGATTTATCTAACTAAAACTACTGCTGAAATAAAACCTAAACTAACATATATACATGTGATTGACAACTTCACACAAAACAAGAAACGAAAACACTCAAGAACATGTAACAAATTATGCAAGACATTTGGTACAGCAGTTTCAACACATCATGGACTCTACTTCAATTCTGATTCTGATTTAGAGCCCTTCGCGGTTACTCCAATCGTTAAGACTTTACAAGTATTTAGAATCAACTTCGCGTGTAATCCTAAATTGTATGCTAACTCGTTTAAAGACACTTCGCGTAGAAATTAAACAAGAAAACACATAAGCATAGTAAGTTGAATCAGAAACATGCACAAGGTATGGCGTCACTCATCCTATTAACATGCAAGTTTTCAGAATTATACTTAACCACTTTTAAGCAACAAAGACCTAGACAACTTCGCGTATGACTAAATCATATATCACTTTGGTAGATGAAATCGCAACCCACATAACAACCATGGCCTTAGGCTGTATGCAACCATTGATTTTGCCTGCTAGATTCAGAAAACTAATCGAATACAATCAAGAACACATTGAAACATGCTGCCCTAAATCTAGCACAGAAAATATCACATGGACAAGTATGTAACTATCGTCATACATAAGTTATAAATATCAGAAAATCTAAACATGTTACAAAACCAAATTGGCAACCATAAAAACATACAATCTTCATAGACAAAGTATTGTAAAATTACAGAAACATAAACAGCCATGAGAAGAATGGATCACACTTTGTAGAAACCTTGAATGGTGGCTGCAAAGGTGGTGGAATTGGTGATGGAATTATACAAAGCAAAAACGGAGGTGGTGGTGGTTCGGCTAGTGTAGCTTCTGTATAGGGTTTATGGTAAGAATTTGGTAGAGTTTCGGCTTGTGTTTGTATGGAAGATGTGATGTTTAATTCTGTAGCTCTCTGCTCCTTTATATAGTAGTATGGCAGAACCCAAGCTCTTTTCCCAGCCCTTGATGAACTTCTGATCCAACGGTAAAGAATATTGCACCAAATCTTCCCCAGAATTCTCTGGAATGTCTTGTGCTGCAATTCATTGTATGAGGCTTGAATAGAGACCAGGTACGTTCCTTGTTCTCCAAAGGAAATCCCAGCGATTAAGATATTTCCTCTTCTGCCTTCAGTCAGATTTCTGACGAAAATCCATGATTTTCCTTCCTTTATTTGTGCACAATTAGGGTTCCTGGAAAAGAAATAAAGTCAGATAAATATGGTTGGGAATATTAGAATTCAAACCATGAAATTAAAGGAAAGAATCTCCCTTAATTTCTGATTTATAATAGCACAGATTACTCCTTGGTTTCTGCAAAATTCGTCCTTCCCTTTTATACCCATTCAAACCATTCATGTTCCAAGTTGGATTAGGTTTCTTGACTTCAAATGGTTTCCCTGTCTCATTAGAAAAGAAAGTTTCCTAAATAATTTAGGAAAGTCATAATAGGAAAGATTCAGAAATAGTAAGTTTCCTAAATAAAAATAAGGAAGTTTCTTCAAATGAAATAGACAACTTTCCCTTTTCAAAACAGGAAAGTTTCCTAAATGACTTATCCCCAGATTTTGCGACTTAATGAGACTCCTTGCTGCACCAGAAATCCTTCTTTGATTATGATTTCTCTCAACTCTTGCTTTGGTCTCGACAAATTCTGCGTATTCAGCTCGTTTTAGCACAATATACAGCCGACTCTACTGTAAACTCTTAACTGGAAAAAATGACACAATATTCTCACAATAAGGGTTAAGCAAACTATAAATGGAGGTAAAAACATATTAAGAACGTCGCATTTTATGCTCCTATCAGGGCAAATAACACTACAGTACCATTTGAAGGTACAAATGATAAAAGAATCATCAATTGTTTCACATGTTAAAATGGTCACCCCAAAAGTTATTAAATGATAAAATGATTACTTAATTCTATATCATATGATCTAATGGTCATTATTAAGTGTTAATTATGATAAAAAAAATGTACATTTTTAAATTTTAGTGTTTGACGATTCTGCCCTTTTTGTTATAAACATCATTTTTTTTCTCTCTGTTACTTTCTCTCGTTCTTTTCTCTCAGCTTCTCTCTTTCTCTCTCTCTCTCTCTCTCTCTCTCTCTCTCTCCCTGTCACATCCCGGTTTTTAAATTAAGTTACGGTTATTTACTTTTGGTATTACTTCGGTCTTTTACCGTTTTGAGTAACAGTTTTGTAATACCCTAGATTTTCATATTATTTTCCTTGTATTATTCCCATAATTAATGAAGGATTATTTATGAAAATTCTTATTGGTTGTGTGAAGTTGAAGTTCGGGTGTATATTTCTTAGGTGCTTTGTCTTTTAAAAGACCAAAAAGTTGACTTTATTTTCAGTAAGTTATTTGCAAAAACTTCCTTCATGAAAGTTGTAGAGTTTGACGATAGAAATTCGTAGACACGCGACACGCGACACGCGTAAATCGGATATTGTATGAGAAAGTTATGGTCAGATGAAGTTAGTTTCAGGATTTTGAAAGTGTATAAGAATCATTTCCTCTCTTTCTCTCTCTTCCTCTCCCAACCTCACCCCGCACAGCCAACTTCTGCCGGAGCTAGCTAGCCGTCCGGCCACCATTTGGACCATCACCGGTCCCATTCAACTCCCACAGGTGCCCTCTTCAAGGCTGGGCAGCTGCTGCTCTGTGTAGCGCACCGGAATCGGAGCTCCTTTGCTGGGAAAGGAGCTGTTGCATCTTCGATCAGAATCACTGTATACGGCGGCGACGAGGGGCAAACTTAGGTGAGTTTTGATCCTCTCCTCCTCCTGCTGTGCCTAGGCATAGTTTGAATCAAGTTTTTTAGTGGTTGAGCCCGGATTTGCAGATTTAAGGTTGAATTCATGGTGGAGTTTCGGGTCACTTTACGGCCGTTTTCGGCCAAAATTGGTTGAAACCTCAGGTATTATAGTTGCTCTTCATGCTTCAATCTACAAGTTTCATGTTGTGAGTTTCCCCAAATTTTAAGGTTGGTGGTGGCGCGAGGGGCTCACTCGCCGCCGCCTGTGGCCGCGTGTGAGAGAGTGTCCGGGCAGGGTAAGGGCTTTGGTTGTTGTGTTAGCTAGTCCTTGTAGTTGCTAGTGTGTTAATTGTGTGTGAAGACTAAGAGTTGATTAGGTTTTTGCATCTTAGGTGCTAAGTTTGTTCATGGTGTTCGTTAGGTCGGAAACTTGGAAAGTTTGATCTTAGAGGTAGTCTGGTTTTGTTGAGTGTCCAATGACCTTGGGAGGTTTTGGAGGAAGGATTGTCCTTTTTTATGCAACCTTTAAGTTAAGGATACTTTGATCCGTGTTGTATTTTTTACTAAGTTTTTTTTAATTGTGTAATTTTAGGTGTTTTGTGATTTTGTGATTGCTTGCTCTTGTTGTGTCGTGGGGTTTGCAGCGGGATTTCTAGGTGAGTAAATCTCACCATGGTTCACTTTTGGACCTATTATTATTATGGTCATTGGATGTTGATGTAGATTTAATAATATGCTAGGATTTGCTTTTAAAATATATGAGATTGATCGTCTACGGCTCATAGGTAAGATAAAACAAGTTTTCCTTATATGTTTATTTTGAAGTTCATGTGATCATAATTTTATTGATAGATTATTCTTATGGAATAATATATATTGTTCTGTTGTAAATATTATAATATATGTGGATGTCTTTGTAAATACTCATTAGTTATGTCTTTACGATGTAAATCATACTCATATATAAGAGAGCCTAATGAGAATGAAAGGGACACTTCTTCCTCCTCATACATTTTGTTCTTCTCTTTTCTCTCTATATCATCCTTAGTTTATAACACGTTATCAACACGATTTCGCTAATTCCTTTCATGAACTTCATGATGATCTATGAGATGTTGGTGCAACTTTTGTTGCTTATTATTATTATCTACACTCATGATCTATGAGTTCACTTCTATTTTGATTATATCTTGTTTACATATATACTTTGTTTATATTACTCAATTCTATGTTTACAATTGCTTATATTAGTGAGCATGAAGTTTCGCTAATAATACTTTTTGAGATTGTGAACCTGAAGTTCAATATTACATTAGACTTGGAGATCTAATTGTGTAAGCATAAACCTGAAGTTTTATGCATGTACATGTGATTCATTGTTCACAAGATTCGAACCTGAAGTTTGGATATTGATATTTCTTTCTTACTAACATGAAGTTCTAAACAACATAATTAGATCCATGATGATCGATGTGGTCTTGAAAAAGAGTCTGAAATACATGTATCTAACGGTGAAAGATCCGCTTGAGTTTTGGCAAGCATTGGTTGATCAGTTACTAAGAGCACGATATGAATGGATGCATTTGCGCCTTCTAATATGGATCATGATATGGCTATAGTTATGGCTTAACCATTTTCAGCCCATTGACGCATGTCCTAACATTTAGTGACACTTTTCAAAGCCCTCTTTGAATGGCAACAAGACCAAAATTAATCATATTAATCAGCCTCTTGAGAAATATAAGCCATGAGTGGATGTCACTTTACCCAAGTTGACAATATTTTTGTGGCTAAATTGAAATGTTAAAGACATGATCAATGGGGGTGTCCTTAACACCGATTAATATTAAGCCTATCATAATGGTATTCTGGACACCGAGTTATTGTGATTGATATAAGTGCCTTAAATTATATGAGTGAATATGGTTACTTTACTTCCCAATATGAGCACACAAATACTTTTCAGATCATGTTCATGTTGCTTCAAAGCCACTGGTATTGGCTCGAGTCATAAAAATGAGTGTGAGTAGACAAGTCTGTGAATAGGCCTTAAAACCCAAGCACCCAGCAAAGCATTATAGCGAAACTACTATACAGTTTCCCTAGTACTAATCATGATCTCAACATAACTAGGCACCTTGGACTTGAACTTAACGTGCACTCCGCTTGCACTTCGCCTGCACTGCCTGCTCTTTGCCTGCATTCGCCTGCTCTACTCAGAAGACATGATACATTGCACATACCGTGAGCGGATGTAGTTTGTATGAATATATCTCGAGCAGACGTTTAGTTTGACTAGATTCCAAAAATGGCCCTTCGCGAGCTCTTGGCTAAATAATGACTAAGACACTTGAAGAAGATCTAAAGTCTGAAATATCTGGAACACATACACATATCTACCCCAATGTGCCCCCCTCAGTTTTGATGCATGTTCTCCGATGCTTGAGAAGAATGAAGGACATCAAAAATTTTAGTAAGCCCCCCAATGAAAGAAAGCATGCTGCAAGGTCATAAAACACATTGAAAAAGCTCATTGCAAATTCGCGCGTATCCTAACCTGTCTGCATTTGAACTGCCATAACACTCTCTAGAAATGTCAAAATGACAAACCGTAAAATCCTCTGGAAAATAGACATCCAGGGCTTTCTGTTGATATAAGGCGCGCCGACTAGTTCTTCCTGGATCACTCCAATTTAATCGGCGAAGTGGACTGTCTGGTAGTGGCTGTTGCAACTTGCAGCAACTATTATAATTTCTTCTCTGACTTGACTTCGCTGGCAGCAATTCAAGGCATATGGAAATGCTTGTTGTCTTCAAGCCTCAAGGATAGGCTCTAAGTGAAGTTCAAGCCTTATATAGGCAAGAACGTTGTCTTGCATTTCAGCAAAACCAAGGATCTCTTTTTGTGTTTTTTGCTATTTGACTTTTTTTTGTATTTTCTTTTTTCAATGCGAGAAAGAAAGAAAAATGAAAGAAAACAGAAGTAAAAACTGAAGTAAAGCTAAGAGTAAAGGAAAGGAGAGTATAACATGTTTATTTACCCTTCGTAAGGCCACGGGGGAGGCCACCAATGCTTCACTCCAAGTCTCGACGTTGTTTTGCATGAGACTCTTGTTGTTGAGAATTTCCAAGTGTTGAGCAGAACTGTTTCGCATCAACAACTTGAAAATTTAAAGAAAGTAGCTCGTAGGGACTGCTTTGTTGCCCCCCCAAGCATCTTTGTCATCTGACAAAGCATGATCTTCAACTGCGTACTTGCGGACAATATAATGTAAAGATCTTCCTTGGCATCGACAATCATGTCATAATGCATGGTCTCATCGGGAACAGCCACACATTGGTCATGGAAGGGGACCATATCAAGAGCTTCACTGGGATTGAACTCTTGTGGAATATGATTATGAGACAGACGCACCAACATATAGTCTTCATCATATTCATCATATTCATCATAAATTGGCTGTGTCAAAATAAAATTTAGAGTCACTATAGTCCAGCGAATCCACCTCTGCACCTGATGCAGATATATAACATCCATGAGCATCATGCTCAAATGCTGCCAAGTCCTTGCTGCAGACTAAAGTGAGATGGAACTGAGAGTATTTGACTTTACACCCATGTATAATCAACTTGCAATTCTGGGTGTAAAAATGTTTTCCACATACAATACTAAAGCCATAATTTGGCCTTTGAATTTGCATGCAGAGACTCCAATTATATTGGAATGTGAAGCCACAGATTGGCCTAATACCACCACACCATATATAATTAAGCTTGTTATGTCTTTGGGCAGCTTCCTGATGATGTCCAGTAATTGGACAAAACTTGAGTTGATCATGCCCTTGACCATGGTGGTTAAATAAAGAAGGAAGGCGAGCTATACCTTGCCTCCCATGCGTCTGACCTATGTCCACATATACATCTCGCATAAGAAAGCTGGCTATTTGGCCACCTTTCATGTGAAGTTGTGGTTCGCCATTAGTGTTCGACCCGCTCTCTTCTTCTAAAGTGGATTATTCTGTCCTACCATCAAGCTTATCTTTTTGAGGACCAACGTTAAACTTTGAGATATGATTATTATCCATAATCTCGCCGGCCTCAACCTCAGGTTCTTCGTCATTGATTGACAAAGTAGTTTCTTCTTTGGACGTGGGTTCGTCCAAAGGAAAATCTTCGCCAATAGATTGGCTGCTAGGCAGTTCAATCTTTTTGGTAAGGACATGCTCATTGAAGTCCTCACTGAGTATGGCGGGATTGTCCTGGTCAGCTTTCCAGAGGATCTTGTCCCTCTCAACCTTTTCAGCAAGGTCGTCGACCTTTTTAACAAGGTCGGTGACGCTATGTTTGGTAGCAGTGGCCTCAATCAGGCCTTTTAGTTCCTCAAACATCTAGAAGATTTGCTCCATAGGCAGAGCAGATCCTGTGTCTTGGGTTGTGACCATTGAATTGGTCATGGTTATCATGCGTGAATTTGGACTCCCAAATCTCGCCAATGTTTTTTCATTTGCAAGACCGTGAGCAGTGTTTGATCACAGATACTCGTCTGCCTTTCCAATGGCAGATGACGGAAAGTACTACTTCGGTCCCACTAGCGTGCCAATGTTTTGGCCAGGATCCTCAACAGGGGATGAAGAGGTACTTAGCGGTACCAAAAGTAAATAAAGGTGTGGATGCGGGCGTGCCACCTCGCGGCCTAGGAAACAGAGTGAGGTGCGTCGGGTCTTGACTTCTTTATCAGGCGGAGGGATTCCGATGCCACCTCGTGAACGAGGAATTACAAGCACATCGATTCAATACTCATGGTGTGTCGCAAGCAGAACAACCAATAAGGATCAGGAGTGATCGGAGTAGAGTCCGAAAGGACTCTGAGAACTAAGGCGGCGGCGCGCTTAGGGTTAGGGTTTTGAGAGGCTCGAAGGTATCAACTAGGTTGAAAGTTTGTATTGTATTTGTGTAGAGAGAGTTGTGTGTGTCTGTTAGGGTTTCGAGCCCCTTTATATAGTGGCTCGCCTTCTACCAGAAGTAATTACTTTCCAAGTCGGACTTTGAAACCGAATATCACAAGGATACTGCTTCAACCACGCGAACCAACCATCTGCATGACGCGTGTCCATTTCACACAACACATTTCACATAGGTCAATGCCTCCGCGCTGCTCAACTGTAGAGTCCTATGCGAACTCATTAAAAACGTCCTTATCCCGCGGGGTGTCACAGTCTTTGTAGAAGACTATCTCGTGTGCTCCTGAAGCTTATCCCGCGCACCCCTGAAGCTTGTTTCTGTCTCACGGGCCCTTGCAGCTCGCGAGACTTAAAAAGCTTAATTTTTCCTTAAAAGGGCCACAGGAATTGGCTTAAAGCATGTCAAAGACTTGTAAGAGTCTTCAACGATAAATGTGGCGCATGCGGACTCCGCCTGTTGCTTCTTCGCGAAGTCTCCTACGCTGAGCCATCTCGCCTCGCCTTCTTGGCGAAGTCTCTTACGCGGATCAGTTCGCCTAAATGTACTCCGCCTCGCCTAAGACTTCACTCCCAAGCGAAGTGTCACCTCGCCTAGCCTAAGCGAAGTCCATTTCTTTAATTCCATACGATGTCCTTTTCGCAAGCGAACTCTGCTATCTAGCTCGCATGATCTCACTGACAGGCCATCACTTGTAAACCCAAAGAATTTGGGCTCGCCGGTGTGATGTGGACCAAGATTTAATTCATATTCATATAGACATTTACTGTCCAGTACAATATTAATTTGGGCGTAAACAGAGGTCAATAACAAGTTTACTAAGGGTCAATAATTCCGGCGATTGGAATCTGGAGGCCGGTGACCGGGGTCCAGCGAGCGGTGACCGGAGTTGAGGTTCTAAGCAAGTCTCCGGCAAAGTCCGGCATGGCTCCGGCAAAGTCTTCTCTCTCTTCCATTTTCTCTCCCTAAATGTGTATAAGACATAAGGGTAAAAGTGTCTCAAAAATATTATTTTATTATGAATTTAATAAAGATTTGTATATCTACGCACAAATAAGTTAATTTCTCGAATCATCACTGTTTATAAAGACATACTGTTGGGATGTCAAAATGTCTCCCTGTAAATTGTATTTGTGTTGTATCAAGAAGAGAACTTGTAGCTATAAGGGAACCAAAAAATCATAAAATAAGCATAAATATAAGCAAAAAAAAAAACTATTTCAGATTAAACACTACTAGGTTGATAGGTTTTTCCGTCAGCTTTGTGGTTAAGGCGTCCGCCTTTCTCACGAGCTGGCGGGGTTCAAAAGCTGGTATGGCCGTAGAGGTGTTCTGGTTGTGGAGTTTGTTTCTTCCTCAAACCCAAAACCAAAACTATATAAAGGAAAAAAAAAAAAACACTACCAGGTTGCATGAGTCTTTGTAATATTGAGGTTCAGTCAGACTCAGGGACCCAGCTACCCAACGAACTGATTCGGTTCGATCAGAAACATACATAAACACAAAGCACGAGCGCAGGTTTCCAGGTTCTTTGAAAAGTGAGTTCTTGATGACGATGATGATGATGTTAATCAAATGCAAATATCAAGTCCCACAATGGGTTAAACTTGCTCATAAGATCGAACTATCTTTGCTCTTAAATGCTGCACCCACAAAAAGGTACGACCCTTACATCTGTGTGGTTCTCATCAGTCCTCCATTCAATTCTAGAGTATTGTTTGTTAGCTTGCATTTTCTCATTACACAACTTGAAATGATATTTTGTCACAGTTTTATGAATTCAAGGTTCAGCAACTAACCTTTCATCATTGTTTCCATTGAGAAACATCTTTGTGGTTCTCATCAGTCCTCCGTTAAATTCTAGAGCATTGTTACTTGTTAGTCGATGTGAGATATCAATTCCACGTCGGGAATATGAGAACTTACATGTGGGTTAATAAGGGTTTGGGCCACTCCAACTATTACCAATTGGTTTTAGATGTGAACCCCAGACTAATTTATCATGGTATCAAAGCGGGTTACCCACGTCCACGTGTGAAGCCTAATAATGGCCACACGCACTCCACGTCACCTAAATGTTGTCCACGTGTTAGGTTTGAAAATTCGCCACACGTGCGGGGACATGTTGAGATATCAATCTCACATCGGGAATATGAGACCTTACCTGTGGGTTAATAAGGATTTAGGCCACTTCATCCATTACCGATTGGTTATAGATGTGAACTACTTTATCAGTTAGCTTGCATTTTCTCATTACACAACTTGAAATGATATTTTGCCACACTGATGATGACAGTTTTATGGATTCAAGGTTCAGCAACTAACCTTTCATCATTGTTTCCATTGAGAAACTTAGTCTGATGCATATGGTGTTTAGAGCCGAGATTTTTGGGGGTTTGAATTCGATTATGTTTTTGATGTTGTTCTTGATCTTGAGCTTGCTTATTTTAGGGTGTTATTGTGCTGAAGTTCATGAGATCACTAATTCCAAAACATTAGAAGTAGGACAAACTGTAGTCTCCCCTGGCCGGATTTTCGAATTGGGTTTCTTTAGTTTTAATGGTTCAAGTAGGCAATATGTTGGGTTATGGCACAAGAATATATATCCTCGTAAACAAGTTTGGGTGGCCAATAGGGAAAGGCATCTTGCAGTTTCAGATGGCTTGGCTAGTCTGAGAATTAGTAGAAATGGGCATTTGGAGCTTGTAGATGGCAAACAGATTTCTGTCTGGTCAGCCAATATATCTAATTGTTCATCTGCAGTTCTCTTGGATAATGGAAACTTCGTTGTCAAAGATGTAACGGGAGCTGATATGTGGGAGAGTTTCAATAATCCTAGTGACTCGCTTCTGCCAAGCATGCTGGGAAGACGGATTTTCTTGACATCTTGGGGAAGTGATGATGATCCATCACCGGGGATATTCATGGTCGGACAGTCAGCAGAGTTGCCATCACAATCGTTCATTTGGATAAATGGATCCATTCCCCACTGGAGAAGTGGGCCTTGGGATCAGTCAAAGTATATTGGTGTGACACCGGGAACAAGGTATAACAGTTCTAACATCATTGCAGGTGACCAAGTTCTTGGATATATGTACATATCTGGCTCAGTTCTAACATCATTTGGCTCAGTACTCCGTCTGACCAAGTTCTTCAGACGGAGTACTGAGCCAAATGTTTTCAGAAAGTGGGAAGAACTGGTATCTTGACTGGGAGTCATGGAAAAGCCCATGTGACAATTATGGCGCTTGTGGACCTTTTGGGGTTTGCAGAGCTTCTGAATCTCCAATCTGCAAGTGTTTGAAAGGGTTTACACCCAAGTCCAATGAGGAATGGAGCAAAAGAAACTGGACCGGAGGTTGTATGAGACAAACAAATTTGTCTTGTGAGACACACACAAATGAATCAGTATCATCAAAATCAGAAGATGGGTTTTTGAAGTTGGAAAGAATGAAAGTACCCGATTTTCATCAATATCTGATTTCATTGGCTCAAGACAAGTTTGAGGACTGCAAGATACAGTGCCTGAGTAATTGTTCTTGCCTGGCTTATGCTTATGTTGATAACATAGGGTGTTTGGTCTGGTCCAAAGACCTTATTGATATGCAGCAGTTTCCATATTTTGGAGAAGATCTTTATGTCCGCCAAGCAGACTCAGAACTAGGTAAATGATAATAGCTCATACGCAGCTCTAAGATCCCCTTTTTTTTTGTGTGAATGTTATGTTGATTTTGTTTTTTTGTTTTCCTTGCCAGATGCAGGAAAGCCGATAAAGTTAATTGCCAGCCTTACAGCTATTGGTTGCATGAGTATCTTGGTCGCTATAATCTTCAGTTTGCACCGGTGGCGTGCCAATAAAAAGCGTAAGGGATTGTTATTTTCTGTCATCCAACTGTTGCTTCTTGTTTTGTTCCAACTCAGTGTTTGATAGTTTTATTTGCAAAATCAGGAGATGTCATATTAACAACTCCGCGCTTGGAATCAAGTAGTTTGATTAAGATTTACAGAGACGATCTTCGAGAATATTTGGGACAGCATGATCTCTCAGAGCTAAAGATATATCATTTTGATAGCATACTAATCGCCACAAACAGCTTCAGCATCACAAACAAACTCGGGCAAGGAGGCTTTGGCCCAGTTTATAAGGTGTTTTTTTTTTTTTTTTTTTCAGAAGTTTGTAAGGTGCTTTGTTCTGCAAGGATAGCATATATAGTACTTCGATAGGTACAAGATACATACATTAATGAAATGATTTGATTTGTGAATCTCGCGTAGGGGATACTACCAGAAGGGAAGGAAATAGCTGTGAAGAGACTGTCTAGTAGCTCAGGACAAGGTGTTGAAGAGTTCAAGAATGAGATGCTTTTGATCTCCAATCTTCAACACAAAAATCTTGTTAGGATCATGGGTTGCTGCATTAAAGAAGATGAGAAGTTACTGGTTTATGAGTTCATGCCTAACAAAAGCCTGGATGCTTTTCTATTTGGTTAGTTTCATTAGGTTTTTATGTTTATCTGCTGTAAGTTGCTCATTTTTATCTTGTTCTCTTTCAATATAATCTTTCGTTTTTGATCTGTTTATAAAATTCTTTTGAAAAGTTCTACATGTAGTTATGAAAGGAGTAGCAAGAACTAAATAACCTAGTCACAACTCATCCTTGAGTTTGACTAAGCAAGATCTTTAACCCTGCAAGTTTAATGCTTACCGCTATCTAACATGTTCTGGTGCTTAAGATCTCAATAATAAATTCACTTGATACAACTTTGTCTCTAATGTTTAGAGCTAGAGTTCTAGTTTTAACCAAATTTTATGGCTAAAAGTCCCTTCTCATCATTGTTTCATTGTAATGTGTATTGATAATATGAATATAATTACTGATTAGAGTTTTGCACTCTAATGGGTGCACTGATTATTTGATTAGATCCATCAAAGAGAGCAGTGCTTGATTGGGCTACACGCTTTAACATTATTCAGGGTGTTGCTAAGGGCCTTCTCTATCTTCACCATGATTCCTATGTGAAGGTGATTCATAGAGATCTAAAAGTCAGTAACATCCTCTTGGATGAAAAAATGAATCCAAAAATTTCAGATTTTGGATTAGCACGCATTGTTGAAGGAACACAGAGTCTAGAAAATACTCTGAAGGTTGTGGGAACACGGTAAATATTAGACTTTTCAGTTACATACCATAAGGCAGAAATCAGAAGACCAATTTTGTTAGATACATACTCTGATGTGTTTTCTGTGCAGTGGCTATATGTCTCCGGAGTACGCTATGGGTGGGGTGTTTTCTGAAAAATCTGATGTCTACAGCTTCGGGGTCTTGGTATTGGAGATTATTAGCGGCAAGAAAAATACCAGCTTCTATTTATCTGACCAACAGCTAGGCTTTCTTGCCTATGTAAGTTTATACTCTAAATTTTAATGTAATTGTTGTCTACAGTTTTGGGGTCTTGGCAAGTTACAACAACAGCTAATGGGATTATATTTTCAGGCATGGAATTTGTGGAATGAGGGGAGGGCAATGGAGTTGGTAGATGAAGTACTAGGTGATTTATATTCCAAATCAGAAGTAATGACATGCGTGCATGTTGGGCTTGTTTGTGTACAAGACAATGCTGCTGATAGACCTACCATGGTTGATGTAGCTTCAATTTTAAGCAGCGAGAATGATGGTCCACTTCCTAAGCTGCCTGTATTCACTATGCAAAACTCAGCTTATAATCCTCAACACTCTGAGAATACTATTTCCTCCAAAAACGAAGCTAGCATTACCGTGATTGAAGGACGTTAAGCAACAGAAAACTTGGTACATCACAATGCAATACATCAGGGGTTCTTCCACATATCGAAGGATTTGAGTGTTATATATTACCTGGTCTACACTTAGTTCTGTGTTGTATATGTTCTTCAGCACTTTCAGTAACCAAGCAATCCTTGTGAAACAGAATATAATGGACATTGTTCTTCTGCGAAACACATGTTGGGATGAAGCTGAGTAGTGTTACTTTGTTTTTCATATCCATCTTCAGTTTGCCTCCGTCACAGTATGGCGCTAAGTAATAACATAACTCCTTCACACCCATTAGCAGAGGGACAAACTGTAGTCTCTCCTAGCCAAATATTTGAATTAGGCTTCTTCAGACCTAATAGTTCTGCGGATAAGTATGCGAGGTTGTGGCACAAGATACAGCACAGACATGAACCTCTTGCAGCCAAGGACACCTTGGCTATTTTGAGAATTGGCAGCAGTGAGAGTCTGGAGCTCATAGATAGTCTAATTGTTCTGTCTGGTCTACCAATATATCTAATTGTTCATCTGCGTCTCTTAGATAATTGGAACTTCGTCGTCAAAGATGTTATGTGGGAAAGTTTTACTAATCCTAGTGACTCACTTATACCAAAAATGGTGTTGAGTTACAACAGTGGTACTAGAAATAGTTCTTGAAATCTTGGAAAAGAGAAAATGAACCGGGGTTATTTTGTTCATTCTTGGCAGGACTTTCAACAGAGTTGCCAGCACAAATTTTCATTTAGAGTAATGGATGTGTACCCACAATGAACACTCTGGTTATTAATCCATTTTCACTTGTTCGGAATGTGATGCAGTGAACAAGGTACTTCTCTTACAGTTTTGATAAATTTCCAGGTGACACAGTTCTTGCATACATGGACATATCTTCAGAAGGTAAAATGAGCCTTATGTTTTCACTGGTATCTTATTGGCCACCAAGTCCCCGTAGTCAAAAACTGGTACTGAATTAACATGTCCACCTCTAAATTGGTTCACAGGTCATTATATAGATTCAGTATTTGCCTACGCAACAACTTAGAGAGAATGGAGAGGCTGCACTTGAAACCAAACCTACACAAAATCATTACCTACAAATCAGCGTGGATACCTCGCTTTCTGATGTCTCTTGTCTCTTCGCGTGTTCCATCTGCCTTACCTACCAGAAATTCTCACCTACCAGAAATTCTCACCTACAAACTAAACAAACCAAGACCATATACACAAAGGAGTGAGAGGACCATCATCCTCAACTAGCTAGCTTCAGAGTTCCTCAGACACAGTACGTACAATGGCAGCTGACACCTTAGTCCTCTATGCAGCTCCAGGAATGGGGCACATGATCTCCATGGTGGAGCTAGGGAAGCTCATCCTCAAGCATTACTCCCACAAATTCTCCGTCACCGTGCTCTACACCACCGGCAGCCTCGTCGACACACCAACCATCCCCGCCTACATTGACCGCATCACACAATCCCATCCCTCCATTTCCTTCCACTGCTTCCCACGCGCCGCCATAACTAACCACCATAACGAAACTCGAAGCCTGGCCGCTCTCATGTTCGAGTTCATCCGTCAGAACGACCCCAACGTCCGTCTTGCCCTACAAGAAATCTCCAAAACTTGTCAAGTCCGCGCCTTCATCATCGACCTGTTCTGCTCCTCCTCAATGGCCATAGCCAAGGAGCTCAACATTCCCACTTTCTACTTCTACACTTCCGGCGCGGCAGCTCTCGCGGCTTTCATGTATTTCCCGACCATCCATGCACGAGTGAACCAGAGTTTCAAGGATATGAGAGACACTGCTTTTGAGTTTCCGGGATTGGAGTCTCCTTTGCGTGCTGTGCACATGCCTGAGCCGATGCTCGACCGGAACGATCCTGCTTATTCGGACCTGGTCTACTTCTGCTCTCATCTTGCTCTATCAGATGGAATCATAGCCAACACATTTGAAGAGCTCGAGACTCCGGCCGTGAGTAAGGCCATCTCTGAAGGTCGATGTGTCCCTCATGCTCCAACTCCTCCTGTATATTATATCGGACCCTTGATCGATGAAGAAAAGGCATCCGGCTCTGCACATTCAGATGAGGAGTGTTTGTTGTGGCTCGATAAGCAGCCGAGTCGGAGTGTGGTGTATCTCTGTTTCGGAAGCATGGGTTCATTCTCGGAAGCTCAAGTGAGAGAGATCGCAAATGGGTTGGAGAGAAGCGGTCAGAGGTTCTTGTGGGTGGTGAAAAAGCCACCTGTTGACAACACCAAGCAGATTCATGGCGTGGAGGACTTCGATTTGGATGCTCTTTTGCCGGAGGGTTTCTTGGAGAGGACTAACGAGAGATGCCTGGTGGTGAAGTCGTGGGCGCCGCAGGTGGCGGTGCTGAAGAAGGAAGCTGTGGGCGGGTTTGTGACTCACTGTGGTTGGAACTCGGTGCTAGAGTCAGTGATGGCCGGGGTGCCGATGGTGGCTTGGCCGCTTTATGCAGAGCAGCATCTGAACAGGAGTGCTTTGGTGAAGGAAATCAAAATGGCGATTGATGTGGAGCAGAGAGAGGAAGATGGGTTCGTGACGGGCGATGAAGTGGAGAGAAGAGTTAGGGAGTTGATGGAGTCGGAAAATGGAAGAAAGCTCAGGGAGAGGAGCTTGAAACTTGGGGAGGTTGCTTTAGGTGCTCTGGGAGAGCATGGTTCCTCCAGAAGAGCTCTGGCCAACTTTGTTGACGCCATTCAATGATTTGTTTATCTTTCTCTAATTTGTGTGCATGAATAGGAATGCAAAGTGATTTTGGATTTTTCTGTTTATGGAAGTAATGTATGTGTAATTTTAGATGAGCAGGAATGGAAAGAATACTCGCTACATATCATTTTATGTTGCAAGTTCTGTTGCCAATGGTGGAATACTATGGTAATAGAAGATTGTTCTGTTTCCGACGATGATTTTGATGATGGGTATAAGCATCTCCAACAACATTGATAAATTGAAAAAAATTAGAGATTTTTCAATTTTTAAATTAATCTTTGTTCCGCAGTATACTTAAAAAGTTGATAAATTTAAAAATTGATAACCAAAATTGACAAATTTATCAATTCAGGAGAGATAATTTGTCAATAAATAGCTAAGTTTTCTCTAATAGCTACTCTGTTGGAACAAAACTCTCAAAGTGAATTGATAAATATAACTTTTATCTAAATTTATCAACTATTTTATCAGCCACTACTGGAGATTGGAGATGCTAGCTTTCATCGATAAAAACTATCATGCAAGGCACAAGCACAAATTGTTTCAATTGAAGAGCAAAACAGAGCTGTCACAGTTTGCAACTACTTTCCATCAAAATATTGGTTAATTGACATATGGAAAATGGTTGGGATACCAACAAAATATACCAAATATCAATATCAATACCAAAAGATGTGGCATTTCATCAACGAAACTTTCAATAGGTGCAGGAAGAGTCAACTTCACTCCCAAAGAATAAACTCATACAGAATGCAAAACAGAAGCATCATTGTTGCATGGGAAGGGTATTGGATTGGCACCATCCTGATCCCAGTTTTAGGTCCCAGCTTTTCATTTGTTTCCGTAGCTTTTTAACCATTACTATAAACCCACAACTTTGGACCTACTAACTCCATTGATGTACTTCATGTCCCAACACCAATAATAGCTAATGTTTAGTGGTATAGGCATGCCAACAAACCTTAATCCTATGTTTTGAGGCTCATCCTATAAGCCTAAACAAAAAGCCAACCTAATATATCTTAGGTGAAGCAAAATCCAAACAATATGTCCATCCTTCTTCAATTAATATGTTCTATGTTTACAAAATCTCAATTTGGTACATATAATGTCAGGCAAAAGAAGGAAGGCTTTGATTAAGAAAATAACGTACTACATGCTGATGTTCAAAATTATACTTTCCCATGGAGATGCACCAAAAACTGCTCATCTGCCATCAATTCTAGCTTAAGGATGCTGCAATGGGAGCTACCACCAATGGAACTTCAATGTCTTCCCCTCAGATATTCCGTCCACCACTTTTCTTTTATGCCGGCAAGTATGGCAAGCAAGGAATGACCTTTTGTTCCGCAACACCAAGAGATACCAAAAACCTAGTATATTTCTCGGTAATTCTCTCTACCCAAGATCTACCTGTATATATATGGTTTCAGCAAATTCTAGGACTGAAGCAGACAAAATCATCTAATACCAGGCATGAGCAATGAAATTGTGACCACATAATTATGCATTAGAGAACCTTCACAAAAGCTCACCTTTCTGACACCATTGGGTAGCCAGATCATTCATAGTATTAAATCAAATCAATAGACTTATAAGATCAGCAAATATTCTAGATTGACGTATTCCAAATTAACTTTTTGATTTCTAATATATCTCAACAGGAGGAATATTCCTCAACAAAAAAAAGAAAAAAAAACAGGAGGGATATCTATCAGACAACTTACTGCATTCCCAATTAACATCACATCAATAGGCTTTCCTCTGAAATTATAGAATCAGAAACCAAAACGTTTTCTCTAACTTCGATTAGTTAAAGAAACAATCTTTTGAAAAGGAATTTGGATAACCAAACCAAGTTCACATATGAGATACGGTCAAAATCATATCACAAACAATTTGACAGGAGAAGCTGCAAAACCCTCAATCCAAACTACGAGCGAGCATCATCCATAGTTAAGCTTCTATGTTTTCTCTGTATAACAATATTATCACCTCTAAAGACAATGCCCATTACTAGTATGGTGTAGGATTAGAAATATTGAGCAAGAGAGGAATGTACTGCAATCCGTTTATACATTTAGTTTTAACTTCTAAGCATTTTTGGCTTTAATTATACTGTATAGGACCTGTATAAAATGATAAAATTATTTAGCTCACCACCTTTCCTTATTATCCAATAGCCTATATTCTACCTCTTCTTCATGTGTGAGTCTCCATTACCTACTAGACAAACCACAATCAATATAGATTAAGACTTTAAGAGCTTGAAAATCCAAGGATTTGAACTTGGGAACTCCTACTATGAGTTGCTAGCCTCACACATCACTACTACAAGGTGGACCAATAAAAAAAATTACATTCTAATATTTCTTGCTTAGAGAATTTGGTCCATAACAGTAAAACCCAACAGATTGTTTTTATTCATTCAAAACAATCATGAACCACACAAAATTGATCCTCTCACTTATAATCCTCCTCTATTTACAGGACAACATATATTGAAAACAATTTCATATGAAATGTCTGATAATTTAACTAAATCTGTTATTTAATATGTAGCTTATCATGTGAACCAGCCTTGTCTTCTTTTTTCTTTATTTTTTAATTTTTTTTAACAATGCGAACTGCAACTTTTCAACTTATATATTCAAGATGATATATGGACATGGAAAGAAGATAATGGGGAAAATGATTAAAAGCATGTTAAAAATATGAAATCTGATGCATAATTTTAGAGCTATGAGTCCATAACAATACTCGGGTTCCTTTTTGATGGAATACAATAATACTAACAGAATTTTCAAAAGGAAGCGGCCAAATGCTTAACCACTGATTCTAGGTATGGCATTCTTACATCTATATATTGAAGAATGCGCCTTAGAATATAGAGTATCTCAAAAATACAAGGTAATTCTAATCAACAACCATGATGACAAACCTCGGCTGAAAGTTTAAAAACCTAATAATTACACTAAACAGTAGGTGGCATTCTGAGGTACCTCTGTTTATTCTTTAGGCATGCATTTGCACCTGCGCTGATACTCTGACAGCTCCTGCAACATTATAATATTTCAGTACATAAAGAACTTCACTTCAATTATTCCAAAGACAGTGTAATGTGTTTACTTCCCGTTCCTTCGAGTTTCCTCAGGATACTTGCATATGGGGAGATTTTTAAAACAAGGTCAATGTATAATATACCTGAATCTGTTTCTGAAGAAACTTCACATACTCCACTGCCTCGTCTAACATATCCGCGGTATTAGTTTGCTGCAAGGACCAACAATAGAAGCCCCACACCAAACAACTGTGAGCTATTGTCTGCTTAATCAGACTCTTGTAAGCTGTTCTTTACTACCAAATTAGGAAGTTTAATATTATCCGAACAATTCGCTAGTTTCTTCTTTTACAGACTCTCAAGATAGTTTACAAATGCAAGAATCAAAATATGGCAATAGTTTTCAAGACTGATTATAAAAATAGTAGGGAGTTCATGTGCATAAGTAATGTACATAAAATAAAACCAAATACAAGAACATAAACAAGAGGTCCACCTATCTGTTGGGAGATGGATGTAAAATGAATTACAATCTTGATAAAGTAATATTTTATCAGTAAAAATGAAGTCCCGGAATCTGACCATATTGATAAAGACTGATTGTAGATAGTAAAATTACTTGCAGCTTTAAAATGCCTATAAAGTTTTAAAGATGTAAAAGAAAAGTACAATCCCTTTTCGGTTTATGAAAAAACATGAAGGTTAAAACTATTTATTCACTGATTAAGGCATTGAACAAATTAAAAATAATCACTTATTTAGTTAATTGTTCAGTGCATCAAAGATTTTTTAACTTGCTGATTTTAGAGTTTAGAACAAAGGTTATAATAGTGAATTCCGTAAATTGTATTCCTCCTTTTACATTATGCCTTCCCTAGCTCATTCCTAACAAGTTCAAAAGGGGAAGATCTTCGACATATGCGGTTAGCTAGATTATAAATTAACTGTTTATTGTCTCACTCACTCCAGACTAATCTAAACTATCCATGAAACAAGGGCAGAAGAACTTAGAGTCATCATTAGATTGCCATCATCATTGCCCAACACGAAGTAGGATACTCCTATACATAATATTAGTTTGATCACACAACAACTCCAACTAAATCACTAGCTGCAGTTGAACAATAGAGTGTGCTACAGCAAATGGTATTTCAAAACAAATTATCTTCCAGGTTCTATCATATGGTATTGATATACAGAAATTGTAGTTTGATCAGAAAGTAAATCAGTCAGAAGCTCTAACCTTATCCATGTTGGGTACCAGCTCCTGAAGCTTCCTTATCCGGTCACTAATTCGAGTCCTCCTAACCTACAACAAACCCATGAAACATAAGAACTTAATAAACCAATATATTAACTCAACTAGGTAATTATTTATGATTAGAAATGGAAACATTCCACCCTCTTATTTTCTATATATAGAAATGAATAAAATGTGTCCAAGGAAGACTATAGTAGTTACCCTTTCAGCAATACTCCTTGGATGAGTAGCACAACCTCTCTTTGCCCTAACCCTCAGAGCCCCTGACTCCTCCAATCCACCTTCCTCCATTTTCTACAAACAAAAAATCGACAACCAACTATTAAGTAGACAAATTCATTTCGAAAAATAAAAAGAAAGTTGAAGATTCAAAATGTACTCACCACCTCCCGAACCCGCTTGTTAGCCAAAGAAGATGAAGAAAGGCTACCGAAATTCGGGTTGGACACATAGTCGAGCTGGCTGGCCGGAATCTCACCGAACCCGGAGAAATACCCTTCCGACCCATCACTCGAATTCCCGACAAAGTCGGCCGGAGAGCTGTTCTGTCTCAAAAACCCCGCAGCTGGATCCGCCACCACTTCTGAGGAACCAAACCCCACCGTCGCAGACGAAGTGGCCCTCCCGCAGCTATCTGCAAGAAGGTCGGTGAGGCACTGGGTTGGCTTCAAAGGGTCCTCTTCCTCGTCCTCAAGCAGCGCTTCCAACCATGACGCCGGCGCCGAGCAGAACCGGCCGAGCCCACCTCGAGTCACTTCTCCACTTCCGCCAGGTGCCGGTTGCATCTGCCCTCGTCACCACCGCCGTCCCCAGCTCCGGTATTTTCGCTCTTTGCGAGAATTTCGGCTACACAACAATGGTGAAGGAAGCAGAAACAGAAGCAGAGGAAGACAGAGACTTCACTACACAGTGGTGTTTGAAGAGGTTTGCTTTCTGATCCTCTTGTTCTTTCTCTCTTTGTCTGAGCAATGTTGCGCCAAATCGAGAAACCCCAGGTAATCATTCTCTGCTTCTACGGTAGCATCTGTACGTTCATTCTCCGCCGTCGATGGCTAAAGTGAAGAGTGTGGACGGTGATTAAGTATTAGTGACGTGCACGTTACGCGAGGGGTAAACATGTAAGGCCGGGACGGTTCAGGGTGGAACGTCATCGTTTACTGGGCTCACAAACGGTGTCTTCAATGCGAAGAAAACCGATACGAGGAGTGGCGCGTGGGGTGGACTCGTGGAAGTGGTAGATTTTTTCTTCTTTTTCTTTCGATCTGAATCCTACGGTTTTTGCCTTTTGTGGCAAATTTAAGGAGAGAGGGCAACGATGGGCATTCCAAAACTAAATTTGCATAAAAATGGAAAACACCCCCCAAAAGGACGTCGACGTTTTTAGTCCTTGGTTTGTACCGTTAAAGATACAAAGAGGGGACAACACTACTAGTAAAGGTTGAGTCGAATCCAAGGGTCACATTGAGCACCATTGCTGCCTGCTGCGTGAGGTGTAATGTGGTACCACACTCTCCAATCAATGACACTAGATGACACTCATTACGGATAGAACTTGGGTGACACGTTTAGGTGACCAACACCAATAAATTGATGACACGTGTTGTTTTAGACTTGTTAGTAAAAGAGGCTCAACATTACTACGAGTTAAGCAAATTAGTAAATACTTGTGACACCCTGTAGTTTACACCTAAAATCAGTTTTGTCCCTAACTTTTTTTTTAAAACTGGTATACCCCTATATTTTAAATTCTCGACTGATTTGTCCTTGTCGTCAAGTGAACCCGTTATGTAGCTGACGTGGCTAACATGTTGACACATGTATGAGACCAAAGTATTGAGATAACAATTTTACCCACAGAGCAATTCCAAACCCATTTTGAATCATCAACTTTTTCACTCTCCTCCTCTCCCTCTCCTCTGCCGCCCTTGACCACCACACCCTCCTCCTCTCCCCCCTCCCCTCCACCCCCTCTCTCTCCCAACCCGAATCCTTTTCAGAAACATCTGAACCCGACTCCGACCCATCTTCCCTCTCCCTCCCTCTCCACCACCTCGACGCCTTCTCCTTCAAAAAATCACGGGATCATCACAAGCTAGGTGGTAGCCATGGTAGCTGAGTTAGGCCTCCTCATCCTCTTCCTTGTTCTGCCCATCTTCCAAGCCCCTTGGCCTTGCCCATCATCGGCCAAACCCTAAACCCTAAGGTCATCGGCGCCGTCCACGTCCCCCTCAAGGAGCTCTTCGACTCCGCCGACCCCAGGGACATGAAGTTTATATCATACCAGGTCCGGCGACCTTCCGGCAAGCCCAAGGGCGAGCTCACCTTCTCTTATAAGTTCGGGGAAAAGGTCACGGTGCCGAAGCCGGCCAAGAAGAGTGAGCCGGTGATGGCGTACCCGGTTGGTGCAACAAAGTCGACGGGTTACCCGACGGTGCAGCAGAAACCAGCAAAGAAGAAAAGTTCAGGGATGGGTTTCCACCGTTCCTTCCATCTCCTCAGCCCTCACATCCACCGTTCCTTCCATGGGTTTCCATCTCCTCAGCCCTCACATCCACCGTTCCTTCCATGACCTCTCTCTACGCTTCGGTCCCATATTCACTCTACGCCTCGGCTCCGTCCCATGCATCGTGGTGACGTCGCCGGAGTTGGCAAAAGAGTTCCTCAAAACCCTCATGCTATCCTTCATAAACCGACCTGGTTTTCGACCCGAGAAAATCCTCCTCCTTCTCCTCCCTCCCTTGCTCCTCCCCTCTCTGCCGCCACCTCGACTCACCCGGCTGCAGCTCAAAGTCCAAAATCTGCCTCTACCAAGTCTCCTACGGCGACGGCTCCTTCACCTTCGACGACTTCTCCACCGAAACCCTCACCTTCCGCCGCTCCAAAATCCCCAAAGTCGCCCTCGGCTGCGGCCACGACAACGAAGGCCTCTTCGTCGGCGCCGTCGGTGAGGCTTGCTGAAGGACCTGTAAAAGTCACTATAGTCAGGGGTATATTGGACATATTATGTCGATGTTGCAGGTTTCTAGCTGAGTTGAAATCGCAAGACCGGTCATCTCAGCAACTTAACAGTCTTCTTTAACGGTCAATTGACGACAAGGGCAAATCAGTCGAGAATTCAAAGTATAGAGGTATACCAGTTTAAAAAAAAGTGAGGGACAAAACTGATTTTAGGTATAAACTACAGGGTGTCACAAGCATTTACTCCTTAAGCAAAATATGGATGTTTTTTTTTCTTTTTTTTTCTTTTTTTTTGAAAACGAGAGCTAAAACGGCAGCCCTCAAGCCATAACCATTAATGAAACCTCAGAACAGAAGGGGGAGACATCGTGCCTAAACCCCATAATGTAAGAACATCCTAAAGTATTAGGCATGTCTACAAATACTATGCATTCTAGCAAGTACCATCTAGCAAAGATTGCATCATTGATTACTCTGTTTGCTTCACAATTTTGGCAACATGCCGGAAAAATACCTCTCAAACGGAGCCATAAATTACTATGTCTATCAGCTTTCCGGCTATGACGCTACTGGAAATTACCAGTGGCCCTAAGTTTCATCCTGCCACTAGGAGGTTGCGACCATTTGACAACGCAAAGAACTCGCCGCCTCATTAGGGCAAACATGGCACACTGCATGCACTTACCAGAACAAAGCCCACCGGTATTCAAAACCACTAAAAAACTGTAAAACCAAAAACAAAAAAAGCATGTACTGAAGCAGATACTAGAGCATAACTCTTTGTCAGCCATTAGAAAATGGTGACTTATTCCAACAAAAACCACAAGTAAAACTATGAAAGTAACAAACTGAACCGAAACAATAGTAAGTACCCAGATTGAGCTTGCAAGCCATACCCAAGAAACACCAAGCCCAAAGCTGGCCCATGCTCGGATGGAGGCCTGACAGGTCTAGGCCCTGAACCAAGCCCACCATGACTCAGGTCCAGACAGCCCTTTGTTCCCTACCGCGCCTCTAGAGTCGCAACAGAGCCTCCGTCGTCAGACATTGAACGCCATTGAAACGACTTCACCGGCCGAGAAACCAATGGCCTTCTTAGCCACCCAAAACACTGAGCATTGAACAGGAAGAGAAACCTCAAGCCTAGACCATCCTTCGATCTCCGCTGTCGCCATTGAAGCCGAGATCTGGAAATCAAGTGCGCAAGGGAGTGCAGCGAGATCCTCGAGCGCATCTCCGCCGCACATTCGATCCCCGCCATCTGTTGCAGATCGGCCACCTGCGCATGCTCCACCTCTTGCTGATGCCAAACGCCAAGTCGATCTCCAAGGCTCCATCTCTGAGTAACTACACACATATCCCGTCCGGCCGCACTCGAAGAAAGCCGACGAGGGCAAGGACCCACGTCGACGCCCCGGAGCAACCGGACAGGTGGAGAAAAGGCGAGCGGCGTCAAAGCTAGAGAGGGACTTTTGTTAAGGTTTTTTTTAGATTTCTGTTAGTGAGAATTGCAAACCAGCAAATCTCAGAATTGTTGCCTCATGCTATCATATACTGATTGTTGGAAACTAATTTTACGACACTAAAATGTGACCCAGGCCTTCAGCCACCTCAAAGGAAGACCTAAAAAAAAATAAACCAACTCCACCCACAAACTTTTTTTTAACCCAGGCCTTCATTGGGTCTTCACATGGATCAGATCTATGACACAGGCCTCCATTTTTTAAGACCTAGGCCTTCGATTCCAACTCAACCCGTTTCGTGGGGCCTAGGGAGATGTCGACCACGTGAAGCGCGCAAGTGGGGTGGGACGACGCGAGTAGCCAAGCGCGTAAAGGCTACGAGCGAATCAGAAAAAGGCATGCGTGTGTCAAACGTGTTTTTGTCGCGTAGCGGTTACCTTTTTGAAGCAGGGACCACGCGTCAACAGCTGGAGTCGTTACTTTTCATTTCAAATCCAACGGTTCTTTAATCTGGACCGTTGGTTGTGATTATCTGTTGGTGATCCAACGACATACAATTAAACATTAATGTTACTGTTGGTTTCCAATGGTTTGAATTTTTTTTATAACCTAACGGTTATAAAAAAAATTCCTATAAATACCTTGTTTAATTTTCATCCAACACAACATCTCACTCTACCATTTTTCATACTAAACATTTTCCATTTCTCTACAATCACACAATTCCTCTGTTTCTTTCACCACAATGGATAATTTGTGGGAAATGATCCGCAAGTCACAAGAAGAAGATGATGAAGATGACTTGGCGACAAGCGCCGCGGTTATTGCAGCAGTGGCTCATCATGAAGCTCAAAACCAACCTCCGCGTCGCGGTTCTCGTCCCGGTCGTCGTCCAAACCAACCTCGAGAAAGGGAGCACAGAGGCAAAGGTATGCTTCAAGACTACTTTGTTAAACGTCTTATTTTTAGTAATGAGGAATTCCGAGTCGATATAGGATGAGTCACAAGGTGTTCAACCGCATACGTGATGGCCTTTGCAACTATGATCGATATTTTATACAAAAGTCAGATGCTATGAAGAAAGTCGATCTACTTCCTGAGCAGAAGATGATGTCTTCTTTGCGGATGCTTGCGTACGGTGCTGTGGCAGATCAATGTGTTGAGTATTGTCGGATGGCAAAGTCCACCTTTATTGAGTGCCTCCAACGATTTACAAGAGGAATCATTGCTCTTTACTCAGCAGAGTACCTTCGAGCTCCTACTCTGGCCGATCTGAAAAAATTTCTTGTTAAAGGTGAAAGGCGAGGCTTTCTAGGGATGATTAGGAGCATCGACTGCATGCATTGGCAATGGAAGAATTGTCCAACTGCTAAGGTTGGTGAATATAGTGGGAGAAAGAAAATTCCTACTATAATTCTTGAAGCGGTCACATCTTACGACACTTAGATATGACACTCCTTTTTTGGAATGCCCGGGGCATGCAACGACCTCAACGTCCTAGCAAAATAGTCGTTGTTTGACGAGCTTATTGCCAGTCGAGCACCAAAGATCCAATTCCAAGTGAACAACAGAGTTCACAAATTGGGTTACTATTTCGCCGATGTAATATATCCTAAGTCTGCGACTTTTGTGAAGACCATTCCAAACCCCACACGACCCAAGGAAATTACATTTGTCAAGGCTCAAGAGGGGTACATGAAAGATGTGGAGAGGTGTTTTGGTATTTCACAAGCACGCTTCGGTATTGTTAGAGGAGATGCTCGGGGGTGGGGTAAAGAGGATCTCTGATACATCATGTTGACTTGTATTATCTTACACAACATGATAATTAAGGACGAATGCCCTGAAAATAGCGATGAGGATTTAGAGTCTGACGAAGAAGAGGATAACAATATGAGGCCTAGGATAGCAGAAGTTTGGGATGGACCTACTGGGCAAGACTTTGAGGAAGTTGGTAGAGATGCTCATACTTTTGAAGGTTTCATGGAGCGGTACAATGAAATTAGGAATCAGTATGATCACTCAAACCTTCAAGAAGATCTTAATCGAGCATTTATGGGAAGTACGTGCAAGGCAACATGGATATCTAGATTGCAGTTTTTTGTTTTTGTTTTATGTTATGTTTGTGTTATTTTTAAATAATTGTATTTTGTTTTTTTCTAGGCTTAGCTTGTCAATTTAAGTCATGAAATAAAAAATTTAATTTCAATATGTCATTTTTTTTATTTATTCATAATTTTATTAACATATAAATTCATTATTCACATTCAAAATACCTAATATAAAATTCAATAAACAGTCACTGCCAAGTGGTGACCCAAAAACAAAAATCGTGGGTGGAAACTGTAGCTTAAAATCAGTACCACGTGGTGACCCAGGTCTCACCCATGACCCAGGTCTTCCCAACGAAGACCCAGATGGTGGACTTGCTCTAATTTTCCATGGCTCAAACATACCTACCCATCAACTTGTAACTCAGGATCTTTCGGTGTCACTCAATACCGAGTCAATATCAAGTCACTACAAGAAGAAAGGCCTTAGCCGACGAAAAAAAAAACCAGGCCGACGAATCAATTTTTCGTCGGCTAAATTATATTTTCGTCGGCTATAGTAATCTTTAGCCGACGAAATTTTAATTTCGTCGGCTAAAGAATTTATTTTCGTCGGCTAAAGTCTGTGACTTTAGCCGACGGCTTTAAACTTTCTTTAACCGACGAAAAAATAATTTCGTCGGCTAAAGTTTGTGACTATAACCGACGAAAATATAATTTCGTTGGCTAAAGATGACAGAAAGTTAGTATGGTTTACTAATATCGTCTGTTTTTTAATGTATTTTTTTCATTTAGCCGACGAAATACACTATAATTCGTCGGCTAAGATTGTTTTTGCCGACGAATAACCTAATATTTCGTCGGCTATAGTTATTTTTTAATTTTTTAATTCAATACTATAGCTGACGAATACGTTAGGGTATTCGTCGGCTAAACCCTAAAATTTTTCTATTACCTACTATAGCCCTATATTCGGTGGTTATTTTGCGTAAAATTTTTATACGACTTGTTGCATGTCATCGGTTTAAAACTATTTTCAGTTGGAGATCCGGCCAAAATACGTAATTTAGACGGTCGAACGACCTTTTTCGTGCGTTTAGAGGTTTGACTTACGAGATTGACCGTCCGGATCGAGCCCTTATTCTTTTCGGATCAAGTTGAATTTTTTCCCATACATGTATTTTATCATGATGGTCAGATCTGACGGTTGGATTTTTGTTTCTCAAGTTTGATCATCACAATCACAACATTCCAAATGTATAAAAATACTTTTAGCCGACGAATTTCAAAGGTTTAGCCGACGAATTTCAAAGGTTTAGCCGACGAATTTATAAAGTTTAGCCGACGAGTTTAGAAGGTTTAGCCGACGAATTGGTGTATAGCCGACGAAATTGGTATCTTTAGCCGATGAAATTTTCAAAGGACTTTAGCCGACGAAAATATATGAAAAGTCGTCGGCTAAAGTTGAAAAATTTTCAAAATTTTCAACCAAAATTTTTTGGCGGTCAACCAAAATTTTCAAAAGAGTTTAGCCGACGAAATTCTTTATTTTCGTCGGCTAAAGTTCTTTATATAGGCGAAGATGGATGGTAAGAAGTCTATTATCTGCCAGATTTTATTCTCGGCCTAGCTCCGCCAGGTTAGTGAAAGACAAAGGCCATCCTATTCTGTACGAAGCTTTCTCGGAGCTCATAGCCAAACATCAAAACGTGTATCTGATCGTGGCCGGGTCCGGACCATACATGAATGGGAGCAGCGTTACAAGGATTTAGGTCCTCGTGTACTTGTTCTCGGGTCGATGAGTCCTTCTATGCTGCAAGCCTTCTACAATGCCATAGATGTGTTTGTGAACCCGACCCTAAGGCTGCAAGGACTTGACCTGACTCTCATGGAGGCGATGATGAGTGGGAAGCCGGTGATGGCGTCGAGGTTTTGTAGTATTAAAGGAAGCATTGTCGTCGACGATGAGTTCGGGTTCATGTTTACTCCCAACGTCGCTTCCTTGCTGGAGGCTTTGGAGTTGGCTGTGAAAGAAGGGTCGAGGAGGATGAGTCAACGAAACCCAGCGTTACAAGTTTCTGCAGTTTTTTTTTTTCAAAACCCAGCAACTTTAGCCGACGATATTTAAACACTATATTCGTCGGCTATAGTATTTTTTAATTTTTTTATAAGGTTTCGCCAACGAAATATTTTATATTTCGTCGGCTATAGTTATTTTTTAAATTTTTTTACAAGGTTTAGCCGACGAAATATGGCATGTTTCTTCGGCTATAGTTATTTTTTAATTTTTTTATAAGGTTTAGCCGACGAAATATTTTATATATTTCGTCGGCTATAGTTATTTTTTTAAATTTTTTTACAAGGTTTAGCCGACGAAATATACTAAATTTCGTCGGCTATAGTTATTTTTTAATTATTTATTACGCACTTTAGCCGACGAATATTTCGTCGGCTAAAGTCTGGGAAAAAAACCGACGACATGTTTTTTTGTCGGCTAACTGTGAGACTATAGCGGACGAAAAAAAATATTTCGTCGGCTAAAGTCATCACAGACGACCCTTTCCCGACGACACTATAGCCGACGAAGGTTCGTCGGCTAAGATCTTAGCCGACGAATTAAGATAACAAGCCGACGAAAATTTTTCGTCGGCTAATTTTCGTCGGCTAAAGTGCTTGTCCTGGTATTGAGTCGAACTAGGAACGAGAGAGAGACATGAGAAGGAGGGGGAGCAGATTGGTGAACGCAAGGGGTTGGGTCTCTGAGTCAAAGCTTGACTTTGACGAGGAATTTGAGAAAGGAGAATTTGCCTCTGTAGAAGCGATGGTTTGGGTCTCTGAGAAATTTGAGAACAGAGAGCTGGATTCCACTTAACTCTCTCTCTAACAATTGTAAGTTTTTCTTCTTTACTTTTTGAATTGAAATTTGTTTAGTCTTTGTTTGAAGTCGACATCTGTTTACTCCTTGTGGTTTTATTTTAATCTGAGTAGTCCTTAAAGTTACAATTTTTCATCCAAATAGTCCTTATGGTTTTATTTTAATCAGAATAGTCCTTAAAGTCATGATTTTTCATTCAAATAGTCATTCTGATTTATTTTCTCAGTTAAACGCCATAAGGACTAGTTAGATGAAAAATCATGACTTTAAGGACTATTCAGATTAAAATAAAACCATAAAGACTATTTAGATGAAAAATCGTGACTTTAAGGACTATTCAGATTAAAATAAAACCGTAAGGACTAAACAGATGTCGACTTCAAACCAGAAGGACTATACAATATTTTACCCTTAATTTTTTCTACACAAGTCTAAAAATAACAGGTGTCGTCTCCTTATTGGTGCACAAGGGCTTGTCACCCAAGTTCTATCCCTAATATAATGAGCAGGCTAGAGGATTAGAAAAAAAATTATTTTATATGGGATCATCACGTAATACAATTTATAATACTTAAAAACATTATAAATTTTACAGATATATATAAAGTTTGATGCTTCTTCATGGTAGAGTTATTTTTCCGTAATGTCAATGTTTTGTTAAAGAAAATAGAGTATCAAATGAAACACTCTTCGCTAAACGGTGCATGTTTAGAATTTATTGTATATTGTAACTTAGAGTTAAGGCTCAAATGTGCCCACTCTTTTTTTGTATTTTGTGGTTTCAGTAAACAAGACTCTAGGGTGACCGCATCAACCCTCCTTCAAAAAAAAAAAAAGAGATTGGGAGAAGTGATTGTTTAATCTACAAAATCAGTACTTACGTCTACTATTTGTATATGAATTCTGGTGGCACTCTTTGGTGAACAGATTATAGGAAAATAGTTATAACATGTTTCTTTTGAAACAAAATATTGGAAAATTTTACGTTGTTTCTTACTTAAAAACTATGATGTGATGATCAAAGTCACTCACATTATAGTCCTAAGATATGATTCTTGCCAAAGTTTAGTAATGGAAACCATTTCGACGTTTCATTAACAATGTCATAGTACTCATGATTTTGTGTTTAGAGGTGATTTCGGTAATACAATTATGCCGCTAAGAAGTTAGGTATAAATGATGTACAACCTCATGATGCTCTAGCTTTAAAAGACGAACTCCATAGTGTTGTCATACATGGTTTTACAAAGCTTGACGTTGAAGGAGACGTCTCAAGATTATTGACTGATAGTATTCTTGGAATCATTTCTCCCTTGTGGCGGATCAAACTCATCCTCATAGATGTTATAGCTAACTAACCAACAACCAGTTTTCGAGATCAAACACGTCAAGAGAGAAGCAAATTTTTTTAACCAATGTCACTGCAATTACTAGTCATAGTTCTATTGTTATGCTTGGAGAAATTATAGGTAAAAGGTTCCTCCTTTAAATCTATTCATTTCGTCAAATAAAAAGGATATTGGATTTACAACTTTTCTAATAGGGAGCTATATTTTTGACAAAATATACATCAAACATGTTGTAACGACCAAACAATGCCCCATATGCTTCTAACAAAGTAATAGAAAAAAAAAATGAAAAACAATTTCCATATGCTGAAATTTTGTAGTCTGCTATCAAAATATGAACAATTTGCATATTGCCTAAAATTTGGGGAGCATAGCCTGTTGCTCTAGAATCTAGATACCGTATTCTCAAGCTGCAAAACTCTTCTATTGTCCTATGGTTTCTTTTGTTGTGAAAATAATATAATGGAAGTAACAACTCAAAACCACGTAAAGGATAAATATGCAAAGATGTAAAAGATAGAGGAAATGGAACACCGGATATAACGTGGTTCGGCGATGTGCCTACGTCCACGGGGCAGCAATAACAAGAACTTCCACTATGAAATAATGGGTACACGAGATACACAACTTCAAGAACAGTACTTGAAGGAAACCCTCTCTCACATTTGTTTTGCTATCAACTACTCTACACTCTCAACTTAGAGTGGACACTCTTCTCTACTTGGAAGATGGATGTTTCTCTCTTGGAAGAAATGCTTGAGATGGATGAGATGCATGGAATAAGAAAATGACTCTCCTGTATTTTCTAGTATGTTCTTGTCAAAATTTGCAACAGTCTGATCCTCATGGAACATCACATCTCTACTTCTGAATAACTTCTTGGTTATTGGATTCCACAACCGGTAGCCCATCTCTTCATTACCGTACCCAAGAAAGATGCACGGCACGGCCTTGTCATCTAGCTTTGATCTTTTCTCCTTTGGAACATGTGCAAATGCTTTGCACCCAAATACATTCAAGTGAGAATATGAAGTGCTTCTACCGGTCCACACACTCTCTGGAGTCTCCAAGCCCAACGGTACACATGGTGTTCGGTTGATGAGGTAACATCTAGTTGTCACTGCTGCGCCCTAAAACTCTTTCGCCAAGTTAGCTGTCTTTAGCATGCTTCTCACTTTCTCCAAGATGGTGCGGTTCATCCTCTCTACTACACCATTATGTTGTGGGGTGCCAGGAAATGTCTTTATGTGTCTAATGCCATGCTTCGAACAATAACCTCTAAACTCGTTTGAAGTGTACTCTCCACCATTATCACTGCGGAAACACTTGAGGGTTCGTCCCGTCTCCCTCTCAACCATGGCATGGAACTCCTTGAAGGTTTGGAACAACTGGTATTTTGATTTCAACAAATACACCCAAACTTTTCGTGAAGCATCATCAATAAAAGTAACAAAATACTTGTTATGACCTATTGAGTCAACTTCCATCAGGCCACATACATCAGTATGTACTAGGTCTAAAAGATTCTCCTTCTTGGCGAATGTATTAGAAAAGCTGACTTTCTGCTGCTTACCAAACAAACATTGATCACAAGAGTCAAGAGAGGTACCTTTGGCAAAGGGAATAAGAGACTTCTTTGCTAGAATTTGCAATCCCTTCTCGCTCATGTGGCCCAGCCGCTTATGCCATAGACTTGGGGAAGAGTCTTCTCCAACGTTCAACTCCCTTTTACATATCTTGCCTTATGTCTTGTAGAGGGTACAACACAGCTTCCCTCTAGCCACCACTAGTGATCCTTTGGTAAGCTTCCACTTTTGGTCTCCTCCGTGATGATGATATCCTTGACATCAAATTGAGACGTAAGCCGGGAACATGTCAAACATCTTTCAACATAAGCTTGTTCCTCAAATCAGTCTCAAGGCAAACATCTCCGACTCCTGCAATCTTGGAGTAGCCTTCGTTGCCCATCTTTACAATCCCAAATTCTCCACTTCTATATGTAGAGAAGAACTCCTTATTTGGAGTGGTATGGAAAGAGGCTCCGGAATCAACGACTCATGGAACACCAAGAGTATCATCATGAACATGTAGGCATTCTCCTTCAAGGTAAAGGGACTCATACACATCATTGCACACGGCAGCGGTTGTGTTCCTTGTGTCATCCTTTGGTTGAGAACTGTCTTCTCGCACCTCCCTTAAATCCTTTTTCAACTTGTGACAATTTTTCTTCATGTGCCCAAAAATGCCACAATGATGGCATTTTCTGTTGAACCTCATTCTGGATCGGCTTACACTCCTTCCATGACCTTTGGTTCCTCTACTCTTGCTCCTTCCTCTGTTCTCTGCCACGAAGACTTGGCTACTGTCGGAGCTTGAGGCTTTTCTCCTTGTCTCTTCATTCAACAAGTTACTTTTGACATTATCCATAGTCAATTTACCATCAGGAGCAGAGTTACTTATAGTGATGACAAAAGTCTCCCAATTGTCCAGCAACGACCCCAACAACAACAGTTCTTGTAATTCATCATCGATCGTCATCCCTATGGTTGTCAATTGATTAATTGTACTTTGAAAGTTGTTTAGATACTCGGTGACCCTTACACCATCACTATACTTCATGTTGACAAGCTCTTTGATTAAAAAGGCTTTCTTGGCGGCGGTCTTCTTCTCGAACAAGGACTCCAACTTCTTCCATAACTCATGCGCATCGGTTTCGTTGGCTACATGGTGGAACACACTATCGTCCACCCACTCTCGAATATGACCGATCACCTTGCGGTTCATCTTCTTCCAATTAGCATCCGAAGTCCCTTCCGGCTTAGCCTCGACTCCTTCGATGGGCTCATGCAAATCTTTGCAATAGAGGATGTCCTCCATTCGTGGCTTCCATGTAATCCAATTTGAGTAGTAGAGTCGCACCATGGTACTCCTTGAACCTTCCATTGTAACACCCACGCCCTACGAACCAAGAGCTCTGATACCACTATTGTGAAAATAATATAATGGAAGTAACAACTCAAAATCACACAAAAGATAAATATGTAAAGATGTAAAAGATAGAGGAAAGGGAACATCGGATATAACGTGGTTCGGCGATGTGCCTACTTCCACAGGGCAGCAATAATAAGAACTTCCACTATGAAATAATGGATACACGAGATACACAGCTTCAAGAACAGTACTTGAAGGAAACCCTCTCTCACATTTGTTTTGCTATTAACTACTCTACACTCTCAACTTGGAGTGGACACTCTTCTCTACTTGGAAGATGGATGTTTCTCTCTTGAAAGAAATGCTTGGGATGGATGAGATGCATGGAATGAGCAAATGACTCTCCTTTTATAGGCTAAGGAGGAACCATCTAAACCTCTAATTAGGCTCTCCCAATAAATGGTACTTCATAAATCTTCCTGTAACTCATGCCTTGACTATAACTCCAAAACCATCCATGTAACCTTGTGTAACTCATGTAACGTTTGTGTAATTCATGAAACCTTTCATATTATTTTCATTACTATTTTATTTATTTTGGTATGGATATTATAACATCTTTTCTGATAACCAAAAAAAAATGTTTACATACTCTGTCACTTTCTAAAGCTTACTCTCCTCACTTACAGGAACAAATCGTCGATTTCAAACTATTTCAAACTAGCCTTTTTTTGCCCACCCACTTACCCCTATGACTAGAAAGACAGAAAGAAAGAAAGAAAGAAAGAAAGAAAGAAAGATTCCCATTAGCTGAAGGCCTGAAGAAGAACCAAAAAAAATGTCCATTGACCAAAAAAAAAATTTGGATATTATGTTTTTTCTTTTCTTTTTTACTTTTGGATATTATCTTTTCTTATGTTAGCTTATAACTTTTATTTTGCACTTTATTGTTTTCAGGGATCCCTTTGCACGCCTTGGGGTATGCATACCTCGTCTAGGTGGCATTAACTCTGTTAGCTGACTCACTAACTTTGTTAACTAACTCACTAATTCCGTTAAGATTTTTTATTTTTTTATATATTTTTTTCAGTTAATTCTCAATTTTTTTTAACCTCTCTCTCTCTCTCTCAAAAACACATCGGAAAACACAGCAACCTTGCTCAATAGCTACGAAGTCACTTACCACCGCTTAACACCTCTAAAGTCGACCCAGGTCATCAAAAGAAGTAGAGGATGCCAGAAAGCCTTGTCGGCATCCACCATAGCAGCTCGCCAGAAAACTCAAAATTGACAATATAGGGGTTATTAAGATTTGTAAAAGATTCGAGGGATTAAAGGCACTAGGATGCAGAGAATGAAGGGAAAAGTTCGAACATGCCAATTCCAGGCCAAGTCGTCGCCGGAGACGGCGGAAACAGACGAACACAGTCGGAGCTTCTCGCCGTCGATTTGTCTTTGAATCAGTATGTGCGATTCACCTGTTTTGTTTACATGGTGTACAATAAGTTCGATCCTTGACTCATGATACGCGTAGACCAACTCGATAGTGTCCAGTATTCACAGACACTTAAAGAATTCTTGGGAGCTTTACTTGTTTACGAAGCCTAGTCTGCTTATTTCAGAGTAACGGTCTACTTTTTTCATGAGACAAAAATGTCTACCTGTTTACAAAGACTAGCCTACATGTTTTGTTTACATGGTGTAATATATGTTCGATTCTTAACTCATGATACGCGTAGACCAACTCGATAGTGTACAGAATTCACAAACACTTGAAGAATTCTTGAGAAGTCTACTTGTTTACGAAGCATAGTCTGCTTATTTCCGATTAAGAGTCTACTTTTTTTGTGAGAAAAAAGGTCTACCTGTTTACGAAGACTAGCCTACATGTTTTGTATACATGGTGTACAATATGTTCGATCCTTTACTCATGATACGCGTAGACCAACTCGATAGTGTCCAGAATTCACAGACACTTGAAGAATTCTTGAGAGGTCTATCTGTTTACGAAGCCAATTCTGCTTCTTTCCGAGTAAGAGTCTACTTTTTTTGTGAGAAAAAAAGGTCTACCTGTTTATGAAGATTAACCTACATGTTGAGTTTGAGTTTAGGTTTTGAAGATTTGAGGCAGCTCAATTGTGTCGTTGAGTTCAATGACTTTGGGAAATTGTCCTCCCTTGAGCTAAGGGTTAGTTTAAGGGTATTGTGTTATCCTTTAGTATTTTGGTTTCTAAGGTTTTTAATTGTTTGATTTTAGGTGATTTGTGATTTTGTGATTGGCCTGCCTTCGTTGTTAGGGGCTTTGCAGTGGGATTTCTAGGTGAGTAAATCTCACTAAGGTTCCTTTTAGGACCAAATCTTATTATGATCATTTGTTGATGAAATTTATACTATGATATTATTTGTTTTAAAATATATGAGCTTGATCGCCAACATCTCATAGATAAGATAAAACAAGTTTTTCTTATATGTTTATTTTGAGGTTCTTGTGATCATAATTCTATTGATTATTGATAAGTTATTCTTGTGGAATAATATATATTGTTCATATAATTATATCCTTGTGAAGGATATAATCACATGATGTGATCTTGTGATTGTTGGATAAATAGCCAAACTGGGTTCCAAGTCTTTAATCGGGTGATTAGTTACGGTTAAGATGCTATTTATTATTTTGTGTTTTGATATTGGACAGTCAAACCGGGTTCCAAGTCTTTGGCCGGGTGATTGGTTACGGTTAGGAATAGAGCTCTAGTCCGTCTGTCAGTGTAGGTCATGAGAGATACTTTATGGTATCTGGGACCCATGGGTACACAATTTGTTGTTGTAGGTCATGAGGTGTATTTATTAAATATCTGGGACTCATGGGTACATTTTTTTGGTAATGTGTTGGAATTGTGGTTTTTAATTATTGATCAAATCTCTCTTGTGAAATGTTGGATGTGATGATGTTGTGTTATTTTTGAGTTTACTCATACGAGCTTTTTAGCTTATCGGGTTTGTTATTTTATAATCCCAGTGCACCAATTATTGGTGTAGGGGTTAGACCTGCAGGTGATGATCAACAGGGTTGAAGTGGAGGTTTAGTGCCAGGGTTCTTTTTGGCTTTTTCTGTACTCTGTATAGTTTTGTTAATTGGGTAGAAAATATTAAACTCATGAGATTGTTCTCATGTTCTCGTATTGCAAGTTTATGTAAATAAGGAAGTGTAATATTTAATTCAGTGATGGGTTGTATGATATTACTTTTCCGCTATTGAGTTCTAGTTGATTGGATTTGTTATTGAAACAGGTTGAGATTTTTCTATTTTAAGTTAGATCATGCCGAAATTTTTGAAAATTATCTTTCGAAAATTGGGGTGTGACAGTTTGGTATCAGAGTGTAGGTTTACATATTTGGTGATAATCAATACTTCAGAGTGATGACCCGACTGCAGCGGATCACCATCATTAGCTCTTCGGTATTGATATGTCATTGGGTATATGAAGGGTTAGGTGTAGAGAATACTCTGTATTTCGAATTTTTTGTTCCATCTTGAGTTAGTGCCTTGGTTAAAAATTGTGTATTAGACTTATACCTTGGTTTAAGTTTTATGCATAAATTAACTAAGGTTTACTTGCTCCTTAGGTGATGGATCCTCTACGAGGAAGAGGTAGAGGCCGAGGTAGGGCCAAAGGGGCAGGTAGGGCCAGAGGCAGAGGTAGGGCTCCACCTATGGATGATTTCTTTGAGGAGGAAGTGGTGTTGGAGATGCCGGTGCCAGTTGTGGTAGATGATGGTCTACGTCTGGCCAGGCTGGCTCAGGGTATCATCAGGTTAGGAGCGCCTTCCTTTCTGGAAGGTACAGACTACCTTATGGCTGATCATTGGATAGAGGGTATTGAGACATACTTCACCATGATCACATGTACGGAGATTGAGAAGATGTGTATTGCCACATTTCTTCTCAAGGATGAGGCACGGGTATGGTGGAGTGGGGTAGAGAGAGCTAGAGATGTGACCGCCTTGACTTAGGAGGGGTTTGTTCAGCTCTTTCGGGAGAAGTATTTTCCTGACACTGTGAGGGAGCAGTTGGAGCTTGAGTTCATAGCTCCAGTGCAGGGCTTGATGAGTGTAAGGGATTATGAGGCTCTGTTTTCTCAACTGCATCGTTTTGCTAGAGAGATGGATGCAGTCGATTTGTCACAAAAGTTTGTGCGGGGTTTGAGGCATGAGCTCCGGAAGGCTGTGATTTCTCACCGATTTGCTACTCTGGCAGAAGCGGTTGAGAGTGCCCTTGCAGTTGAGCAGGAAAAGGCCATGCATGAGACTAAGAGGCAAAGAGATGTTCAAGGGAAGGGCAAGGGCCTGGTAGGGAGTAGCAGTTCAGGGGACCACAGAGGTGGTTATGGGAAGAGGCAGCAGTTTAATCAGATGGCACCAGCTAGAGCAGCAGCTACACCTATTAGGGATATACCTATTAGGCAGGCACACCCTTGAAGTGTTTTAATTATGGTGAACTGGGCCACTACTCTTCGGCATGCAAGAAGCCCAGGAGACAGGGATGCTTCACTTGTGGGCAGGCATGCCATTTTGCTAGGGATTGCACCCGACCTTAGGTTGGAGGGCAGGGTAGTCAGCAGAGGCCGTTACTTCCAGGACCAGCTAGAGTGTATGCCATTGGTCAACATGGTGCAGGAGTGAAATGTACCATTCTTGTTTATAATCTGCTTGCTACAATTTTGTTTGATACGGGGGCAACCCATTCCTTCATATCTAGCTCGGTGGTGAGGGCATTGGGCTTGAATCTGACACCGCTTACTAGATCATTGTGTGTTTTATCGTCTCTCGGTGTTTCTATCGAGCTTGGCACTTTGTGTGGAGCTTTCCCTTTAGTGATTAGTGGGAGAGAGTTCCTTGCATCTCTGATTATGATTCCAGATCGTGCTTATGATGTGATTTTGGGAGTGGATTGGCTAAGGCCAAACCATGCTGTGATTGACTGTTTTGATATGATGGTGTCATTTCACGTTCCTGAACAGCAAAGCTTTCACTATCGTTGTCATAGGTCGGACACGGCCATGTGGGAAGGAGTGTTAGCTCACATAGAGGCTACAGGTAGTACCGTGGGCATTGCGGATATTGTAGTAGTCTTTGAGTTTAGTGATGTGTTCCAGGAGATTTCAGGGTTACCTCCTAAGAGGGTAGTAGAGTTTGCTATAGATGTGGTACCAGGTACTTCACCGGTATCAAAGACTCCTTATCAGATGGGGAGAACTGAACTTCAGGAGTTGAAGGTTCAGATTGAGGGTCTTCTCGAGCAGGGGTTCATTAGACCTAGCACCTCGCCTTGGGGTGCACCAGTGTTGTTTGTGAGGAAGAAGAATGATACACTCCGGTTGTGTGTGGACTATCGGGAGTTGAACAAGGTGACCATCAAGAATAGGTATCCCTTACCTAGGATTGATGATTTGTTTGATCAGCTTAGAGATGCTACAGTATTCTCTAAGATTGACCTGAGGTCCAGTTATCACCAATTGAGGGTGAAGGAGGAGGATATTCTGAAGACCGCTTTCAGGACTAGGTATGGGCATTATGAGTTTGTTGTTATGCCATTTGGTCTAACCAATGCACCTGCTGCTTTTATGGATTTGATGAACCGCATTTTTAGTCCTTATCTGGATGTGTTTGTGGTAGTATTTGTGGATGATATTTTGATTTACTCCAAGACTTTGGAGGATCATGATAGGCACCTACAGATTGTACTACAGGTTCTTAGGGAGGCCAAGTTATATGCTAAGTTTGAGAAGTGTGAGTTTTGGAAGGAAGAGGTCAAGTTCCTTGGTCACGTGGTATCAAAGGAGGGGATTTTGGTGGATCCCTCTAAGGTGGAGGCAGTGTTGAATTGGAGTCGTCCCACTACTCCTATGGAGATTTGTAGTTTCCTTGGGTTGGCAGGATACTACCGGAGATTTATTGAGGGATTTTCTAGTATTGCCTCTTCCTTGATCAAGTTGACAAAGAAGAATGCCAAATTTGTGTGGACCGATGAGTGTGAGAAGACATTTGAGGAGTTGAAAACTAGGTTAACTTCAGCCCCAGTGTTGATCATTCCTATTAGTGGTGTCGACTATGTAGTCTATAACAATGCATCTCATCGGGGTTTGGGCTGTGTGTTGATGCAGCTTGGCAGTGTTGTGACATATGGTTCTAGACAGTTGAAGGTTCATGAGAAGAATTACCCCACTCATGACCTAGAGCTAGCTGCAGTAGTATTTGCCTTGAAGATTTGGAGGCATTACTTGTATGGAGAGAAGTTCGAGCTCTTTTCTGATCATAAGAGTTTGAAGTATTTATTCTCTCAGAAAAATTTGAACATAAGGCAAAGGAGGTGGATGGAGCTCCTTAAGGACTATGACTTCACATTGGAGTATCACATTGGGAAAGCGAATGTAGTGGCAGATGCATTGAGTAGGAAGCCTAGGGGTATAGTCGCCTCTATCATGGTGCATGAGTGGCTTATGTTGGAGACTGTATCTGAGTTTGGCATTCAGCCATCAGGCAAGGAGCAGGGGATCTTCCTTGGAAGCACCTCTATGCAACCCACCTTGATCTCCATGATCATTTAGGGCCAAGCACATGACGAGTTCTCACGTGCAAAGTTGGCAGAGTTAGTAGTGGACTGGTTGGAAGATTGTCCTTCCGAGTGGTCGATTGGGTTAGATGGTGGTTTGAGGTTTAGATTGAGATTGTGTGTTCAAGACATTATTGATCTCAAAGGGGAGATTCTTTGAGAGGCACATCGATCTCGTTATACGGTGCACCCAGGGAGTACCAAGATGTATAAAGATTTACGTAGGTAGTTTTGGTGGAATGGAATGAAGAATTATGTAGCAGAGTATGTGTCCAAGTGCCTCACTTGTCAGCAGGTGAAGGCAGAGCATCAGAGGCCTGCAGGTATGTTGAAGCCATTACCTATTCCAACTTGGAAGTGAGAGTAGATTTTCATGGACTTTGTGACTGGACTGCCTAAGTCCAAGCTTAGACATGATGCTATATGGGTGATTGTGGACCGTTTGACGAAGTCAGCACATTTCATTCCGGTGTCAATGACGTACACAGTTGATGCCTTGTGCAAGTTGTATGTGAAGGAAATAGTGAGACTTCATGGAGTGCCTACTTCGATTGTTTCTGATCGAGACCCCCGATTCACTTCAAAGTTTTGGGGTGGTTTTCAGAAAGCCATGGGTACTACCTTAGACATAAGTACAACATTCCACCCTTGGACTGATAGGCAGACTAAGCGGGTGAATCAAGTGTTAGAAGATATGTTGAGGGCTTGTGTCATGGACTTCAAGGGAAGTTGGAAGGATCACCTCCAATTGATTGAGTTTGCCTACAACAATAGTTATCACTCTAGTATCAGCATGGCACCATATGAGACACTTTATGGTAGGCCGTGTAGATCCCCTATTTGCTAGGTAGAGGTGGGTGATAGTGAGTTGTTGGGTCCTGATATGTTGAGGGCTTGTGTCATGGACTTCAAGGGAAGTTGGAAGGATCACCTCCAATTGATTGAGTTTGCCTACAACAATAGTTATCACTCTAGTATCAGCATGGCACCATATGAGACACTCTATGGTAGGCCGTGTAGATCCCCTATTTGCTAGGTAGAGGTGGGTGATAGTGAGTTGTTGGGTCCTGATATTGTTCAAGAGACAACTGAGAAGGTCTCTATTATTCGAGATAAGATCCGAACGACACACAGCAGGCAAAAGAGCTATGCCGACTTGAAGAGGAGGCAAGTAGAGTTTGATGTTGGGGATCATGTATTCTTGAAGGTCTCACCTACTACAGAGGTGGTGAGATTTGGCAAGAAGGGGAAGTTGACTCCTAGGTATGTGGGGCCTTTTGAGATTTTGGAGAGAGTAGGAGATTTGGCTTATCAGCTTGCCTTACCTCCTGTCATGTCAGGGGTACACAATGTGTTTCATGTGTCCTTATTGAGGAAGTATATTCCGGATGCATCACATGTGATTGACTATGGAACTATCAAGGTGAATGCGGATACAACCTTCGCTGTTGAACTGGTTCGAATCTTGGATAGATCAACCAAGAGGCTTCGAAGGAAGGAAGTCGAATTGGTTAAGGTGTGTTGGAGTCACCATGATGAGGGTGATGCATCTTGGAAGTTAAAGTCAGACATGAGGGTAAAGTACCCCAAGTTGTTTTTGGGTTAGTATTTTTGAATTTCAGGGCGAAATTCCTTTAAGAGGGGTAGATTGTAATACCTTAGATTTTCATATTATTTTCCTTGTATTATTTCCATAATTAACGAAAGATTATTTATGGAAATTCTTTAGTTTGTGCGAAGTTGAAGTTTCAGGAGTAATTTTTAAGGTACTTTGACTTTTAAGAGGCCCAAAAGTTGACTTTATTTTTCATAAGTTATATTCAAAAACTTCCTTCTTGAAAGTTGTAGAGTTTGTTGATACGAGTTCGTAGACATGCGGCATGCCTGAAACAGAGGTAGTATGAGAAAGTTATGATCAGAGGAAGTTAGTTTTCGGGTTTAGAAACTGTATAAGTAGAAAAATGTGGGGGAGTTATTTTTGGAAACCTAAAAATCAGTTTCACTTTCTCTCTCCTCCCTCTCCCGACCTCTTCCCGCTCTTCGTTTTTCTCCAACCGAGTTCTCCCTCATCCAGCCACAAAACTAGATGCCACCGGTCCCGTTCGGTCCGCACGGACCTCCTCTTCATTTATGGAGCAGTCCTCTCCTTCCTCTAAGGATGTTTATACGTCTTTGGTGACCTAAAAACCAAGTTTGGGTGCCGGTTTTGCAGATTTTGTTTTTGATTTCATTTTGGAGTTTCAGGGCATTTTCCGGCCGAACCAGTGAAAACCTCAGGTATTAAAGTTGTTCACCATACTTTAATCTACAAGTTTCATGTTGTGAGTTTCTCCTAATTCAGAAGTTTTGGGGTGGCACGTGGGGCACACTCACCGCCGCTTGTGGTGGCGCGTCCGGCTGAGTTGTGGTCTTAGTTTCCTGTGGTTAGCTAGTTCTTGCTGCTGTGATCATGTTGAGAGGTAGTTTGGCTAAGTTTTGAGCTAGGTTTGCATGTTAGGACTTAGGTTTATTTGTTTTGGTTTGGTTGAGTTTGAATTTAGGTTTTGAAGATTTGAGGCAACTCAATTGTGTCGTTGAGTTCAATGACTTTGGGAAATTGTCCTCCCTTAAGCTAAGGGTTAGTTTAAGGGTATTGTGTTATCCTTTAGTATTTTGGTTTCTAAGGTTTTTAATTGTGTGATTTTATGTGATTTGTGATTTTGTGATTGGCTTGCCTTCGTTGTGTTAGGGGCTTTGCAGCGGGATTTCTAGATGAGTAAATCTAACTAAGGTTAATTTTAGGACCAATCTTATTATGATCATTTGTTGATAAAATTTATACTATGATATTATTTGTTTTAAAATATATGAGCTTGATCGCCAACAGCTCATAGGTAAGATAAACAAGCTTTTCTTATATGTTTATTTTGAGGTTCTTGTGATCATAATTCTATTGATTATTGATAAGTTATTCTTGTGGAATAATATATATTGTTCATATAATTATATCCTTGTGAAGGATATAATCACATGATGTGATCTTGTGATTGTTGGATAAATAGCCAAACCAGGTTCCAAGCCTTTAATCGGGTGATTGGTTATGGTTAAGATGCTATTTATTATTTTGTGTTTTGATATTGGACAGTCAAACTGGGTTCCAAGTCTTTGGCCGGGTGATTGGTTACGGTTAGGAATAGAGCTCTAGTCCGTCTGTCAGTATAGGTCATGAGAGATACTTTATGGTATCTGGGACCCATGTGTACACAATTTGTTGTTGTAGGTCATGAGGGGTATTTATTAAATATCTGGGACTCATGGGTACATTTCTTTGGTAATGTGTTGGAATTGTGGTTTTTAATTATTGATCAAATCTCTCTTGTGAAATGTTGGATGTGATGATGTTGTGTTATTTTTGAGTTTACTCATACGGGCTTTTTAGCTTACCGGGTTTGTTATTTTACAATCCCGGTGTACCAATTATTGGTGTAGGGGTTAGACTTGCAAGTGAGGATCAACAGGGTTAAGGTCGATGCTTAGTGTCAGGGTTCTTTTTGGCTTTTGCTGTACTCTGTATAGTTTTGTTAATCGGGTAGAAAGTATTAAACTCATAAGATTGTTCTCATGTTCTCGTATTGCAAGTTTATGTAAATAAGGAAGTGTAATATTTGACTCAGTGATGGGTTATTTGATATTACTTTTCCGCTATTGAGTTCTAGTTGATTGAATTTGTTATTGAAACAGGTTGAGATTTTTATATTTTAAGTTAGTTCACGCCGAAATTTTTGAAAATTATCTTTCAAAAATTGGGGTGTGACATCTCAGACGCCAGTGGACATCGGAGATCTGGGTGAGATAGGGGGAGAGAGTGAAGAAAGGTAGAGAGGAATGCACAAGGGGGAAAAGAGAGGAGAAAAAGTGCAGCTAGGGTTTCATTTTCTTTATATACTCTTACCTATGCGAGGAAATGACGTGTTTGTCCTTTCGGTTTAACAATTAGCGTTTAGGGTTTAAGGTTTAGAGTTTCAGTTGGTTTTCCTTTTTGTGAAAGTGGGAGGCATTAAATTAGTCGACCATTAAGATCGACGCTAGAAAATTGATCTATTTTTGCCTTTTCGGTTTAATTACACTTATGTTTCTATTTGGGGAGCATAAACGTAATTAATGCCTTGTCTAGCAGGACATAAACATGTCTAACTTAATGCCTAGATCGGGACATAAACATGTCTAACTTTTTACATAGGTTCATTGCGCTTGTCTATATAAACCCTAAACCATATATTCACTAAAGGTGACTATTTCTTGATCATTATAAACCTTGAACCATATATACATGAGAGCTTATTTGTACTCGATCATCATAGACCCAATATGCACTAGAGGTGACTAGTGCTTGATTATCATATATCATGTATACACTAGAGCTGACTATTGGTCGATCGTCATAAACTGTAAATCATATATACACGAGAGCTGATTATTGTTTGATCTTCATAAGCCCTAAACCCTATATACACGAGAGTTGACTAGTACTCGATCATCATAAATCCAAACTATACATACAATAGGTTTAGCTTGTGCTCGATCATCATAAACCTTATATACACTAAGGGTGACTAGTACATACTCGATCATCATATACCTTGAATATGCTAGAGCTGATCAACTATTGATCTCATCATAAGCCATAAATTATAAAATTAGGAAGCCACACATGCTTCTTGACTCTAAAAACCGTTAATCGTATTTTAATTGTGAAACCCTGTAGAAATTTATCGGGTTTTCGTCGGGTTACAAAGCTTAGTAACCACACTTGGTAATTTTTGAAGTTAAAGTTCATGTTCATATTCGAGTTTTTTTTTTTTGAAATTCCAAATTTAAGGTTTAAGGTCGTAGTGTCGAAGTACGCGTCGACATGAGTTCACCGACGTTTTCGGATTATTTTTCGGAGCATCGAGCTATTTATTATGATTTATCAAAATTTCGATAAATAAATTCAATTTCTGAAATTTAGAAAATAGCTGAATTAATCTGGGTCGTTGATCTCTTCTCCCTTTATAAAGGGGAGGAGACTATTGACCCGGTCAAAGAGCTCAATTGAGCGCTGATCGAGCCCAGACGCCTTCCCGACGCCGACCGTCTTTCCCGACGCCTTCTGGCCAGCTCCTGCCACCAATCACCACAACCACCCACAAATTGTTCCTCTCTTTTTCTTCTTCCTAGCCCAGCCCTTGAATCTCGCATGCAACCACCGGCGACACTGAATCGCGGTGGAGAAGCTTCAGCTGTTCTCCGGCGACCCACGACGATCTTGACCACGATCTGTGGAGAGCCTAGCGGCGATAGGAGGGCGGCAAAACCGACGGGTCAACCCGGAAGGGTCATCAGACCCAATCTCCCTTTCTCTCTCTTTTCGTTGGGGATGGCCTGAGAAAATAAAGCTCGATCCCAATGTGGTCTGAGCTTAGAGTGGTGGCGGCGGCGTAGGTAAGGTCCAGCTGACCCTCCCAAGCCAGAGCAGGCCAGCGGCAGGAAGTTTCTGGCGAGGTGTTTGAGAGAGAAAGTTTTTTTATTTTTTATTTTTATTTTGTTATAAAGATCCGTTTAAAAAAAAGTCTATTAAAAAATCCGTTAAAAAAGTTAGCTGATGAAGTGAAAATAATTTAAGAATAAAGAATCGTAAAAGATGTGTATTATTCATTGATAGGAACCCTTTATATAGGGAATTACACAATACCAATTAGGTAAGAATAAGGAATACATAGATCTAGTCAAACTACATATCCTATTGGCATAAGGCCAAGACACACATAAGGAATATCTAGAAAGATATAGAATATCCTAGAACATTCCCCCTTGTGCCTCGCGCTGATATGCCGATGGTGCTGATCTGTTGCCTCGTCAAAAACCTCGTCAAGTCACAAAAACCCTGTGGGGGAAAACTGAACTTTGATCGTAGGAGAAAAAGAGTACAATGCACCAGCCTACTTCATTGAGATGATACTCCCCCTGATGTGAACATTATTCAAGGAGACTTGATAGCCAACGCATACCTATACCTCTTACATGTTTCTTAAAAGTAGACTTAGGTAAGGACTTAGTAAATAAGTCTGCTGAGTTTCCTTCAGAATTAACTTGGTTCACTTGAATGTTACGAAACGCCTGTTGTTGTTGGTTGTAGAAGAACTTAGGTAAAATGTGCTTTGTATTATTACCTTTGATGTAACCTAACTTCATTTGCTCAATACAAGTTGCATTGTCCTCATAAATGCATGTAGGTCTATAAGTTGTAGAATTTAATCCACTAGTCCTTCTAATGTGTTTAATGATTGATCTCAACCAAACACATTCCCGAACAGCTTCATGCAAAGCTATAATCTCTGCATGATTTGAAGATGTCGCCACTAGAGTCTGCTTAGTAGACCTCCAAGATATCGCCGTATTCCCAATGGTGAACACATAACCAGTTTGAGAACGTCCTTTATGAGGATCAGATAAATATCCTGCGTCGACGAAACCCACCAACGTATTATTGGGTGTCTCGGCATAGGACAAGGCAGTGGTGGCATGCTCGACATTGGACCCATGTCCAGCAGTCGTGCCGGCAGTGTCCATGGCGGCGGTCTGGTCCCTTGGTGGATCGGTGCCGTGCCTTCCATGAGCCATAGGACCATCTTCTGTCCTTCTTGAATCAATGTAGGGAAAGAACAGTCCCAAGTCAACAGTACCCTTAAGATATCGAAAGATGTTCTTGACTCTGGTCCAATGACGTTGGGTTGGCGCTGAGCTAAATCTAGCTAACAAGTTGACTGAGAATGCAATGTCTAGTCGAGTGCATTGAGCTAAGTACAATAATGCGCCTATTGCACTAAGGTATGGAACCTATGTGCTCAAGACCTCTTTGTCGTCCTCTTTTGGACGAAATGGATCTTTAGTTATATCTAGACTTCGACCAATCATGTGAGTTCTAACAGGGTGCATTTTGTCCATATTAAATCGCCTGAGCATCTTTTGGACATATGCAGACTGATGGATAAGAATTCCACAGACTCAGTGCTCTAGTTCAAGACCTAGGCAGAAACGAGTCTTCCCAAGATCTTTCATCTCAAACTCGGATTTCAGATAAGCCGCGGTCTCTTTGATTTCATCAAGAGTACCGATAATGTTCATGTCATCGACATAAACGGCCACTATTGCAAATCCGGAACTTGTATTCTTTACGAACACGCACGGGCATAGTTCATTGTTCTTATATCCCTCCCTAATCAAGTAGTCACTTAGACGAGTATACCACATTCGTCCGGATTGCTTTAATCTGTAAAGTGAGCATTGCAACCTTATAGCATACGCACTCCGTGGTTTAGAGTCACTTGATTTAGGTAATGTAATGTCATCGGGCACTTTCATATATATCTCTGAATCTAGATCCCCATAGAGATATGTCGTAACCACATCCATGAGCTGCATGTCAAGTTTTTCGGACACTACCAAACTGACTAAGTAGCAGAAAGTTATGACGTCCATGACCGGAGAGTAAGTCTCCTCGTAATCAATCCCAGGGCGTTGTGAGAAACCTTGCACCACAAGGCGGGCCTTATACCGAAGTACCTCATTTTTCTCATTACGCTTTCTAACAAAAACCCATTTATGTCCAATAGGCTTTACACTCGACGGAGTTAGCACTACTGGGCCGAAGACCTGTCTCTTTGTTAGAGAGTCTAATTTTGCCTGGATTGCAACTTTCCATTTAGGCCAATCTGCTCTATTTTGACATTCTGCAACAGAGCGTGGTTTGATATCATCGTGCTCAATGATTTCATGAGCCACAGAATAAGCAAATATATCATTGACATGGGTTGATGACCGGTTCATCAATTCATAAGTGTTATCATAACACATGGAGATCTCTATGTTCTCTGATATTGACATTGATCCTGAGGCGTCTCCCATGGATTCTAACATCAATTCGTGGACATAACTGTAATCAGAGATGATCTCGTGAGAAGGATTCTAAACATCGATGATCAAAGGATTGACTTGTGTCTTGTCAGTCCGTTTCTTTCTCGGACGCGTGTCAACCAAACCAAGTGGCCTCCCCTTTTTCCTTTGGGGAGCCACGGCCTCCATCCCCCTACTATGGGCGGCGCCGGCGGCAGTACCAAGCCTGGGGATGGCCGTGCCCTTTCTAGGGACTTCGAACCTAGCAAGAACATTCAGTTGGTAGTGAGGTAAAGACCACTAGATTGACTCAGGAGTTTCTCCAATATACGTTTACCTTCGTATTCATGAGAAGTTATATACAAGAACTCAGTTCCATCTTCACAATGAGTTTCTAAGTGAAAGCCGTTAACGCGAATATCCTTAAAGCTCAACAAGGTTCGGTGCCCTTTTAGGGCATAAAGAGCGTCCATGACATGGATCATAGTGCCATGAGGCAGAAAGAAGTGAGCGGTTCCACGCCCGAGGATCACAGGAGAAGATCCAATCATTGTCGTCACAGATGATCTACAGGGCACTAACTCAAGAAATAGTTGTCGGTTCCTTAGAATGGTGTGGGTTGATCCACTATCCGCGAGGCACTCGATCTCTCCAAGAGACATACCTACAAAAGAGAGTAGATATATGAGTAAATAGGTTGATATCGAGCCATTTTAGAAAGACTGAAAAAGCTAAAAGTAGCAACAATCCCGAGAGTGTCGAAAATTTCTCGCGCAGAATGACCTTTGCGCACTAAAACAGTCATAACTCTTTCGTTAAAATAGATATGGACGAACTGCAAAATGTTCTCAAAACTAGACACATAGAGATTTCCAATTATATAAAGCTCACTATCTGGTTTGTACGGAGATTTTCACAAAGCTCAAACGAAGTGACTGTTCAGGAAGGACAGATTACTATTTTTCGCAGATTTGTCATTAGCAAAGCTTTTGAAGCTTGCTGGTGCCATGGAGGCGTATGCTCAGCCACATGGACGTGTTGATGATCAAATTCAAGGTTAGAGAACCTAGAGGATTTGATGATGATCCGGTTTAGTCAAGTCTTTAACGTCTTTTACAAGACGGCAATTTGGAGTAATAGCGTAAGAGGTATCCAAAATCAAAAGCTTTCGGTAACTCCAAATTAAGTATGACCAGACATGTCCGTGGAGGGTCGATAGTGCGAGGCACACTTAAAACCACTAGCTCCTTAATTTCGGACTCTAAGACATCATACTAACTTGGATGAGCCTAGTTGAACAATTGATGATGCAAAATCCGCTATAGGGTAAAAGACTTGAACCGGAAAACACGTTAGTAACTCTCCTTGAGAGTCACGGCGCTATACGTCACCTCCTCTGAGGGAGAGACAAAAAAAACGGTGTTGATGCCATGTTTTCTGAGGTAGATGTAAATCAATTCGAACCATGTAGAGACAAGAAGAATCAGAAAGAAATATACTTCCATTAATGCGCTGAAAAGAGTACATAAGGGTCTCAAAAACAATTGAGAGGAAAACTAAGCATGACATGCTAATGATGCTTTATTACATCATGACTTGTAAAAAGGAAAACAATCTAGCCGGTGACGTCAAAGTCAGGGGCATATAAGTCAGAACATTGTTTATTGGGGTCTGCGACCCTGATGGTAACCTTATGTTCAACTCCATTGTTTTCAGTGGAATTGACTTCCATCAATTCCTTGTATTTCTTGTATACGGCAACAATATTTGCAGAAGCGCGACAGCTTTTAGACCAGTGGTCCTTAGACCCACATCTGTTGCATTGACCATCAGAGGCAGAAGAAGAGAGAACATGCTGCTTTCGAGGAGGAGCGGCGCCGCCCTTGGGGCCGGCGGCACCGGTATCTCGATGCCATGAGTTGGTACGGCTACTAAAGCCACTACCTTGTCCCCGAGAACCAGAGGCACGATGGTGCTGATTCCTACATGCGTAAGATTCATTCCGATGTTGATCCTTGCGTTTCGGAGCCTTCTGACTCCGTTTGCTGTTGTAATTAGATTTCAGAATTTTTTGGGTGCCTACAGGACACAAATTATGCTGATCATTGATCATGTTGTTCTTTTCTTCCATAAGGAGTTGCGTTATCAAACCGCTAAATGTTGTAATCCTTTTATTTTGGAACTCAAGTCGATACTGGTTCATTAGGATTTTAGCAGCTGAAGGGAAGGTCGAGAAAGTCTTTTCGATCATGTCAGCATCACTTTTCTCGACTCCACATGAACTCAGTTGAGCTTGTAGGCAAAACATATCCCTGTTGAAGTCATCAACCTTCTTGTAATCCAAAAGTCAGATTTCATCCCAGCGAGCAATTAGTTCTGGGAGCAAGGTTGAATGGATATTGCCGAAGCGTTCGGCGAGTGCATCCCACAGATCTTTTGGATCATGCTTTGATTGATACTGCCTGCGCAGTTTGAGATCGATATGCTTATGAAGGAACATGAGCGCCTGAGATTTTGTTCTCTTGTGAGGAGGTTCCTGAGTTGAATCGGGGAATATGGTCTTGGTCAAATCCTTATCAATGAAGGTCTGCTCTATATCCGAGACCCAGCGATGGTACTCGGTACCATAGGCGTCGAGGACATCGAATTCGATGCCTCTGTCCATCTGCATATAAGAGAGAACAAGTCGTATTCGTTTTCTGCTGAGACCCAAAATGGATACTCAAATACGGTGCTTTTATTTGGTTTGTCTCTCTAGGGTTGATCAAACACAACCCTAAGTGTCCGGAGTCGATCAAACACGACCCGGAAAACTTGTGTGAAGGTGATCAAACACACCTTCAAAAAGAAATAACCAAAGTTGATCAAACACATCTTTGGACCCGGAGAGGACACCCAGGATTTTAAACCTGCAAATACACCGACCCAAGCATAGAATGGAGTAGAAGAAAGGGAGAAATCACTTTATCTCCCCCGAGGTTATTGAACTTTGAAGAGTTTTAGGGTTGTAAGGTAAACATACCGTAAAAAATTTGAATGCTTGATCAGATGAGAAGAAAGAACTGGAGCGGACGACCGGGAAGCGGCGGCCAGAAAGTGACGGCGGGGGTGGCGGCAGCAGCGGTGGCGGCCGAGGCAGGGCCGAGAGCTTCGGTTTTGGTTTTAGGGTTTGGGAAAAAATATTAGCTCAAGGGTTGAGCCAAGTGCTAATAACGTGACGAAGTGAAAGTAATTTAAGAATAGAGAATCATGAAAGATGTGTATTATTCATTGATATGAGCCCTTTATATAGGGAATTACACAATACCAATTAGGTAAGAATAAGGAATACATAGATCTAGTCAAACTACATATCCTATTGGCATAAGGCCAAGACACACATAAGGAATATCTAGAAAAATATAGAATATCCTAGAACATTAACAGACCTTTGTTAAGTAGATCCTTTTTTTTAAGTGATTGGCCTATGTGGACCAATAACACATTGCCACCTTGCGGTTGAATAGATCAATTTTCTTTAAGTGGTTGGCCTATGTGGACCAATAATACACTATCACCTTGCGAGGTATATACCCAAGACATCTAAGTCTTTTCATTGTTTTCAACGCCACCTTCATAAACAATAATCCATAGGAGATGTTTGTTTGGCAAGATAAGTCTCTTGGATTTGCTTTAAATTTGCCTATCTGACTTCATCACATGTTTGGAGACCCAGATAAGGTTGGGCTGGAAATTTAATTCCTTTCAGACATGGATTTGAAGTACAGCTGAAAACACGTTATTAAAAATAACGAAACATTCATTCGGCTCATTCACGACAACTCGAAACCACTACTCCTCTGCTTCGTCTGACACTCTTTCATCGTCGCGCTTCGTTCAAGTTTTTGATCCGGTCATCCGCGGTCGTGTTCCACTATCTCTGGTTGTTGCTCATCTCGTTCAATTGTGTTTTAGGTAAATTTTTCTCTAAAGAACTCTTTTGTGGTTTTCAATATGAAATTCTCTGATTCAACTAATTCAACTTCAATCCTACGTGATTGATCTTTCTCTCTAATTCGATGGGGTTTTTTTTTAATGTGGTATTGTGAATTTAATTCAAGGGTAGTTTATATGTAGTATGAACTTTTGATTGATTGTGTTATGTTGAATTGGTTACAAGATCTGTGCTCAAAGTGATGGTAAAAGTTTGCCTTCTGGTAAGTTCTCTCTAAACCTCCTTTGTATCCCTGACCTCTAGGATTATGTGGGTTTTGGAGTTCGAGAATGAAATAGCACTCGGGTCTTGGGGATAGATAGATAGCTGCAATCTTTGGGGTGTTTTAAGAAAGTGGAATGTTATGTATGTTTTGTACTGGACTGTTGCCTATAATAGATATTTGGTTTTTAAGGAACTTTGTCCTCGTATAGTTGGTTGAGTTTTAAACTTTTAATTATCAGTATTGTAATATAGATTGAAATATTGTTCAGGAACCATGGCATCTGCATCGAACAAAGGTCAAGGTAGAGCTCAACAATTGCTTGCTATAAAGCATATCGTCAATGCTGCCAGAAATCGTAAGTTTTGTTCATTGTCTTTGATTTCGATGAGGTATTATTGTAAACTTTGATGTTGCTCTTGTAGTTGATCAGATAAGAATGTAATTACTTAACCAATCACATTCTTAATATGTCTCATTCAGTCTCTGCAACTTTGCACCTGTATTAAGTAGGAGTTTTTTTTTTTTTGGAAGAGAGAGCACAACTCTGTAGCTACAATAATGAAACTGATGAGTAATATACAAGTCTAGGAACTTGAAACTTGAAAGTATTATTACATTTCAGATTTGGGTGCTAGGAACTTTATTCCATAACATAAAATAAGATTTTCATATCCCATGAAAAATTATTGAATGAATAATGGGAAATGGGAGATCGGTGTCTGCCATTTCTGCTATAATATCTCAAATTTCAAACACTTAAAAGTCTAAATAAATGGCACAGTAGTAGTAGCAGCAGCTTTTGCTTCAGTGTTAAGTGTTGGTAGTAGAGACTGAGACATATAGATATGGGGCTTTCCTTTCATAATTGAATTTTTTATGTATGTTTGTATCCAGATATTTGATTTGGCCCTATATGAGATGGATTTGGCCCTATATGTAAAAATATATACATTCACCTTTTAATTCTCCATTGTTTAGAGGGTTCAGTGAAATGGCTCATACTGCAAATGATGATGCATCTTCCGGTAACTCTCTCTCTCTCATTATGTATATATATTATTAAGTGGTATTCTGTTACATACTTATTTTTTTTCTTTCTTTTTTGTTTGGCATGTTCTTAATGATTAGATGATCATAGAAGAAAATTTTGGATGTTTTTGTTGGTAAGGCATATGCATGTACATAAACAAATGATGGGCACAATGATGTTTTTTGTATTTATGTTTTGTGCTGCATAGATCCCGAAAAAGAAGAAAGGTTTTAAGTGCTCGAACATTTGTTAGGCATGATACTCGGGTTAGCCTTCTAGATAAGTTTATAAATTCAAGTGACACAACATGCATAAATGAACTCCAGATGGATAGGAGGGCATTTAATTTGTTATGTGAATTACTCCGTCATGATGGGGGGTTGACGAATGATGGTTCAATCCCGGTAGAGGAGCAAGTGTGTATTTTCCTACACATTCTTGCTCACCATGTAAAGAACCGTACAATACAAGATCGATTTGAACGCTTGGGAGAGGCTATAAGTAGGTATTTTAATTTGGTTTTAAAAGGAGTGTGTCGATTACAAGGTCTGCTACTAAAAATCCCAAAACTTGTACATGATGTTGAGACTGATGCTAGATGGAATCCTTTTAAGGTATGTGTATGCGTCATTTTAAGTTTATGACCTTTAGTCTCACTTGCTGAATTCAAATTGTTTTTAGTGTAGAATTGTCTAGGTGCATTAGATGGAACATACATTAGAATGCAAGTGCTTGGGGTTGATAAGCCAAGATATCGAACGCGGAAGGGGGAAATTGCAACAAATGTCTTAGGTGTATGTGAGCGAAACATGATTCATGAATGGGAGGGTTCAGCCTCAGATTCTAGAGTTCTCCGTGATGCATTGAGTAGGACCAACGGATTAATAGTTCCTAGAGGTAAGATCAAGATGCAAAGAGAATTTTAGAAAACTATATACAATTAAAAGCTGAACTCATTCCTGTTGTTTAATTCTTATGTTACTATTATCTAGTGGATGCTGGATATGCAATAGTGAGGGTTTTCTTGACGCCATATCGAGGAGCTAGTTACCATATTGAGGAACGGGATGGTCGGAGACCAAGAAATCGTGAGCAATACTTTAATATGAAACATGCCTCAGCAAGAAATGTGATTGAGAGATGTTTTGGAGTTCTTAAGGGTCGTTGGGCTATCCTAAGAAGTCCTTTCTATCCAGTGGATACTCAGACTCAAATAATTCTTGCTTGTTGTCTTCTGCATAACCTTATTAGAAGAGAAATGTCTCAAGATCCAATGGAGCAACAAGTAAATCTAAACTGCAATGGTATGACAAGGGTGGACATGCCTAGTCTATCTATTCTTAGGAGGAGAGATGAATCACATCTGATCAGTGACATACTTGGAGAGATGGTTTGGCTGAAAAAATGTTTAATGATTGGAAGAGAAGACAAAGACAGAGAGAAATAGAAAGAGAAAGAGCAAGGCAGAACATTATGATCCAATAGTTTAAATGTGTCTTTAGGTTGTAATTAAATTTGCATTATTTTTCTAAATTGAATAGCTCTGTACATTTGTGATAGTATCTATGCTGAAATTTTTTGTCTTCTTGACTGAACTCTTGCTATTGTATTTTATAATTTATATATGACAATTACTTATACATGTTTATTGTATCTTGTTTGTGTACTCAGGAATGGATTCTGAAGATAGTGGTAGAAAGAAGAGAGAACGGCGTACATGGACAGATGAGCAGGAGGATACTCTTATAAACATCTTGGAAGAAATAGTTGCAAATGGTTATGCTCGTAAAAATGGCACATTCAAACCTGGTACATCAACTTTGATTGAAAATGCTTTGCTGGAGAAATTTCTCAACTCCGGACTCAAGTATAGTCCACATGTTGAGTCAAAGATTAAGGACTTCAAGAAAAAATATGCTGTAATCTACGACATGCTTCAGAAAAGTGGATTTGGATAGAATGATGTGAGGAAGTGTGTGGAGAGTGACAATGATGAGGCATGGTATGCATATGTTAAGGTAAATTTTTCTAGACTTATTATGAAGGAGATGTTTCTTTTTATTTTGTGAGCCTAGTCTGGTGGGTCTCGACCTGCCAATACTAATTTCTATTCATCTTATTAATCAAGTTCCATGTCTCTTTTGTGTTGGAATTTTAAATGTGTTCTCTGCCTAATGTATGTATTAGTACACAGTTAGATGAAGCCACCATTCCAACCCCCATATATCTGATTGTGATTTTAAGTGTACAATATATGATTGTTTTGTTTTGTTTTGTGTGTGAAAATAGCAGCTTATTGTTCTTTCCTTTCTGTTTTTAGCATCATAGTGAGGCTGATGGATGGAAGGGCAAACCATTCCCACGTTATGAGGCATTTTCTCAAATATTTGGAGTGGATCGTGCTATTGGAAATGCTGCCAAAGTACCCGCTGCAATAGTAGACGAAGTCAATGAAGAGCTTGGAAACCCAGAGCAGGCTGGTACATTTGATTCTAAGGTAGAGACAGACCAACTATCCACAGCTAAGTCCCATCTATAAAAGAAAAAAAAGAGAAGCACATCTATTTTGGGCATCGAAAGACGCATCATGCAGCAATATTTCACTCTTATGGAATGCTCATGTGATTGGTATAATTGCTATGTTCATGGAATAAATAGCCCAATAAGAATACAGCCAATCAGCCAGAACCAATCACAAAATTATGCATTATTCACGTCATCAGTACCTTCAAGTCCTTCCAAATGAAAAACAGCATTGAGTTCTGCAGTAAACTTTTGATAATGCAGTAAGGTATCCAATTGTGGCAATGATCCTCATGATTTCAGAATAATCAGTTTAAAAATCAACAAAAGAAATAAGAAAACCACTTGTGCCATAAAGAACTTGATGATATAGAAATCATATGACTTGTATACTCAACTACTGTTTGCTGCAAACTGATTTCTTGAACTTACTGAAGCACTGGATTTCCGTCCCTACCACCCATCTCCGTTTCCCTATCTCCATGGTTGGTGCACAAGATCCTAGTTGAGCAGAAAGTCCTAGCCCCCCCCCCCCCCCCCCCCCCCCCCCCCCCAAAAGCTCTTGCATCTCCATGTCCTAGGTTGCCTCGCAGGGCCAGCCTATTGGAATGGATGTATGGCAAACAAAACAAAATATACAGTCGAGCAAAACTGACCACGGCCAATGTATTTACAGGTTGTTGGCCCATCTGTGCCACTAAACTGAGCAGCTTGCGTTTGGTATTGGGAATATAATCATGGTGAGACCTTCTTGCCATGTCCAACCACTGGAAACCAAATTCCACGCAGACTTATGCGGGGGAGATATGATCAAACAGCCACTGGAATCTCATTTGCTCTCAAATGAGGTCGCCCCATAGATGGTGCACCCATATTCAGGTCCTCATATGCGATTTTCTTGATGCGACGGGCTTCACTGGGCATCCCAGCTTTCGCGAGGCAAGATATCAAAGAATCTATGGTGATTTTATCAGGGGCGCAACCGATGGACAACATCTTACTAAAATTGCCAATTGCCTCAGACATTCTCCCTTTCATAGAATTCCCCAGGATAAGAATAGTGAATGTCACTCTATCAGGGGTGCATTTCTTCTCCTCCATCTCTGCCACAATCAAATTTGCCTCATCAATGTTACCAGCTTTGCAAAGTCCATCTATCACAGGGTTATATAGAAATGATTTTGGAACAACATTACTCCCCTTCAGTTCCCTCAGTAAATCACGTGCTTCACATAGTCTATTACCCTTGCACAAAGCATTAATAAGCACAGAGAAAGTATATGCACTTGGAGACACATTTTTTGCATTCATCTCATGCCAGAGCTGTAACCCATGGTTGAGGTGCCCAGCTCGGCAATAGCCATCAATTAGGGAAGTGAAGGTGATCACATCCGCACAATGACCATTAAAGAGCATACTCTCATACAGAGAAAATGCAGAACTCATGTCACCTGCTTTACCATATCCATCAATCAGTGCATTAAAAGTAACTGCAGTTGGTTTAAGCCCACAACCAATCATCTCGTCAAAAATAGCAGATGCCTCCTCCATTCTACTCAACTTGCAATAGCCGGATATAACCGATGTAAAAGTTATAACATCTGGTGAAAGTTCACTTCTGGACTGAACCTCCCTGAGCAAATCACACCCTCTATCTACCTCATGAGCTCTACATAGTCCACTAATTAATGTATTATACGTAACAACATTGGGGGAACAACCAAAACTCCTCATATCACTGAAAAACTCTAAACCCTTATCAACTGTTCCAGTTCTGCATAAACCTCGAATCAAAATATTAAACGTCCAACTATCTGGACAACAATGCGACCCCACATACTTCCTAAACAAGCAAACAGCCTCATCTACTTGATTCAGCTTAACCAGCACATTGAACAAGTTATTGTAAACAAAACTTGACAACCTAACCACACTGCAATGAACCTCATCAAGAATCTTCTCCGCAAGATCCGACCTCCCCATTTGAGCACACGATGAAACCAAAAACTCAAGAACAGATTCATTGGGCGAAAGCCCATCAGTCCTCATGTAATCAAACACCAACTTAGCCGAGTCCTGAAGACCCATTTGGCACAAAGACCTCAACAGATAATGGTAAGTCCACACACCATGATTAACATTCAAACTAAACTTACTGAGCTCAAAGAACCTGAGCCCCAATTTGGGATTGTTCAACCTTTTAATAACCTCAAAAGCCAAAGAAGGCGTCAAGTTCTTGCTTAAATAACCCACGTAAGAATCCAAAGAATGCGAGCGAAGAAAGAGAGTGTAGACAACTTTCACAAACCAGGCTTCAGGGTTTAGAGGGTTTAGCAGAACCTCTCTTTCGGGTTTCGGGCGAGCTCCGGCGAGAGTGTGGAGGTGGGAGGCGGCGATTTTGGAGGCTCGAGCCCAGAAAGTGGGGCGGGCGGTGAAGAACAAGAGGCTCATCTGGACGGCCATGCCGTCGTCGGGTACAACGCGGCGGCTCTCATAGACATTCTCGATCAGAAATTGGGTTTGGGAGGGTTTTGGATTCGGGTCTTGAATCTTCATGGGGATGAGGATAAACCCTGCTGTGGATTCAGCATAGCAAAAAGGGAGTGTTGCGAGTGAAATGCAGAATGAATGAAAAGCTGAGACGTGTGATTGAAACGGAGGGTTTCTTAGGGTTTTGTCTCTGTACTTGTGATCTGCAGATTTGGGCTACGTCATAAGGCCCAATAGTAATAATCTTATCTATCTTCTAACCATTTGTAGAATGTGAGATTTGAATAACACGTGATACATTGTTGTGTCATATTTGGTAAGGTGATTTTGTTGATTTCGTATGGAAATTCTTGTATGCACGACGTGTATTTACACGACACAATCTTAATCGTTCATAATAATTCATATATTTGACCACCATGTTTCTACATTATTTCATTTAATCCTAATCATCCATGTATGTATGTGGAGATACACGTCGTGTACTGAAGATACTCTCGATTTCGTATTAGAAACCGTTAAGTACTAATGATGTCAAGTTTGATAATGAATTAAATCTATGATCGTCTTTTAATTAGTACACTGATGAATTCTTTACATATCTTTTGTTAACTACGTCACGAAAACAATGGACCGATTTATACCAGATCGCTTGAAGCATAAATCTAAATAAAGAAACTCTCTCAGTTTTATTTCATTTTCAAATCTGTTAAATCGATCTTATTCTCGATAATAATATTGATTAAATTACATCAACAAGTCTATACACAACACAAGTTGTGTATATACAAGAACAACAACTAGAGAAGTTCTCTACATTGACAAGAATTTGGATTAAATTGCATAGACAACTCTCCTCTCAAAATCTGATACCAACGAGTGTTCTAAGCCTAATGCAAAAAAATTAGAACACAATCCGTGTGTTTGAATTGGGAAAGAAAGAGGAAGAAAGCCAGAAAAGTCAGAAGGTCACAAGGAACCACATGGTATATATAAAAATAAAAACTCCACTCTCAAACCAACTCACTTTTGTTTGAACCCCAAAAAAACCCCAAAAGCCGGAGCAGCACCACCACTCCCAAACGCCCATGGAGTCGATCTCCACCTCGTCCTCCTCCCAACGGCCGCAATCGTCATGCTAGCCGTCGCGTCCTCCTCCTCCACGTGGCTCCGAGCCCGCCGGAGCCGCTGCGTGTTTCTTCTCCTCTGCTCCCCGATCCTAATCCCTTTCCTCTTCGCCACCTTCCCTCTCCTCTGCGCCGCCGAGCTCTTCCTCCGCCTCTGCCGCCGCCGAAGCCGTGGCAAGTTGGCCCGCGACGAGGCGGAGGACGATCGCGTGCGGCGATGCGAGGAAGGGCGATGCGCGGCGGAGGCGGAGGAAAGAGAAGAGATGGGGCTGCTGCAGAGGTACTTGGAGGATCAACTGTTGCTGGTCGGATCTGTGTACGATTGTGGAGAGTACGATGAAGATTTGTATCAAGGGATTCAGGGCTACGATGACAACGATTCTAACACCCCTCTTTTGTCTTAGATTTGCGATTTCCATTTCTGCCTTTGTTTTTCTTTTACATTTTTGTACATCACACACATTTTCGATTTAGGTATATTTGGTTGTCAAGTTTGTGGGAGATTTTGGAATGGTGAATATGATCTTTCACGTTATCGTCATTGGAATGTCTTCGAAGTTCGGTTTTGTATTCCGATTTCAGCAGTAGTGAATTAGATCGTGTTTGAGTGTCTTCGGGTTTTGTTAAGAGTCAATGAGGCTGATTAGGAGTGACCGCAACTATGTAGTTAACTAACGCTTGCAGCTCAAGGATAAATAGATCTTTGTTTTGTTCCAAGATAGTGTCTACTTATTTGGAATGAAAAAAGTAGTAAATTTGTCATGAGATGATGAAATAAAATCGAAATGGGAATCACTGTTAAACTCATATTCTCGCCTCAATAAAAGGTTCTTCATGAATCAACTAATTTCTGATAACGAGGGGCTTGACGGTGCCATGCTTATGTTAGTAAGTCTAAGAAAACTCACTCAATGAAACTTTTATGTGTAGTGTCATTTTCAGTCCAAGTAGAAATGCCAATTGTTTTGTCTAAGCAAAACTAGAAACTGTCTAGGGTCTTAGAGTCTAGTTTATGTATTTTTGTCGTCCGACTGGACGTTGACGTTGTCGTCAGACGAGAGTTATGATGATTGTTGGTTTGGGGGTTGGTGGCGGTGGAAGGATAGATTAGGTTGTACAAAGAAACGATAGATTTGAAGTTAACGTGTGTGGCTCTAACATATGCAACATGTGTTGCTCTGACATGCATGTCAAGCCGTCGAAGGGCAGCTAGCGACAACATGGGCTTGGAGGCGAACATGAGTGGCGGTGTGGTACGACATCGACGGGGAGGACTATTTGGATTGATTTTCCCGATCTAGGTTAGGTCATTTTGCTTTGTTATGTTGCAAATGTCGGAGGGTGGCGTGTGATACGGTGGAGCTCTTCTGGTGGCGGCCTACGTTGGCGGCAATGCAACAGTCTGCGCTCATGCACGCACAAGTCTCTTTGAGTCTGGTCTTCTAGATGGTGTGGTCTTCAAATCCAATGAGTTGTAGCTAGGTTGGGCTTAGGCTTTTGTTTGGCCAAGATCTGGGTTTTTTTTTCCTTTTGGTTTGATGTTTTATGCTTTCTTTTTCAGTTTTTTTCTAGTCGGATTCAGTTGTCCCTCCTCTTTAAGCGAGGATTTAGGTCTTAGTCAAGTTGGTGGTAGGGCAACAGTTTGCGCTCAGGCGTGCGCAAGTCTCTTGGTCATTTGAGGATGAAAAAACTAGCTTGGAATTAGTCACACTCTCTCTTCTTCCCTACCTCAAAAAGGAAAGCGACTTTTCTGTTGAATAAAGCCATGAATCGAGGTCGTGACACTGCTGCAGGGAAGGAAAGTAAGAGAATATACGAGTAGATGGAGGAATGGAACTTGGGCCTTTTGCGCAAAAGAGAGAGAGAGGTTTGGGCCTTTTATGCAAAAGAAGTTGGGTTTTTGAGTACCAAAAGTATTTTGGGTTTGGGGAATAGTAGTCTAATTCTCTTGTTTTTCACCAATTCGTTATCGATTTCAGACATCGGGCACAAATTTCAGGCCCAAGACCAAAATTATTAATGACGTTAAATCGAAGGACAAGCGTTATGCGTCTTTGTAACATTTCACACCACACCCACTTTTATAAGCCCCAAGGATGAGTGGATGTGGCTTGGGTTCACATCAATGGGCATGTTTGCTTGGCGAGTTAGAATCAAGGATTTACCCTAAGATTATAGGGTTTTGCATAAATTGCATAACATATTGTCACAAGGCAAGGTCCATGATATTTTTAGATCAACAGTGAGAAACTCACACGATGAAACCATTCTCTTTAGTGTCATTTTCGGTCCAAGTAAATAAACATGCCAATTGTTTTGTCGGAGCAAAATCAGGAACTCTCTAGGGCTTCTAGATACTAGTTTTTGTCTTGACATTGTCCGACCGCACGTTGATGTTGTCGTTAGACAAGAGTTATGGTGGTTGTTGGATTGGGGGTTGGTGGCGATGAAATTAAGGATAGATTAGGATGTAGTGTTGTACAAAGAGTATCAGGACCCACACCCCAGTTTCACCCTGAAATTCGAAGTAAACCCTGCGTAGTCCACTTCAAGAGAGAATTTACCAAAAATTTTGGCATAACATCCCTTAAAAATGAACAATCCTACCTGTCAAATCCAAACATATACTTCTATAATCATACTCTAACCTTGTACTCCTGGAGCCTTCTCGCTCCTCAAGTTCAACAGATCTCCTAAAATATCAATTACTCATCTAAAATAATCTCATAACCAACAAAAAAAACATTCAATAATTTACTTACTGGGTTATCAGAGCATATCTAAAGATGAACGTAAAACAATAAATAAATATTAAGCGGAAGCAGCCTCTGACTATGCCTCGATTCCATGTATGGTCGACCTCAAATACACTTAGCCTGCAAACTGGGCATTTGAAACCAAAGGGCGCAGGGGAAAAAAATTTAAAAACTTTTGAGTGAGTGAACAAAAATAAATTAAATAATTTAACAAAAACGTAATTTAAATTGTCACGCCCTAATAAATTTTCAAAAATTTGGGCATGATAACTCACAAAAAAACATTTCCCAATACATGATTAACAACTTAAAGAAGACCAATCTAAATTTTAGAAATGTAATGTCAACACAACTCAACATCGAGTTAATATTACATTTCATTATTTACATGAACTTGGCAGTCAAGAAATGAAAACACTCGAATGAATTTAATGCTACCTATCAGTATAAAAATATCAAGTATACAGCAAACTAAAAACCTTGCCACTATGCTTCCGCCTCAACCTGTTGATCAACACCTGCAGGTCTAACCCCTATCCCATGAATTGATGCACCGGGTTGTAAACAACAAACCCGGTAAGCTAAAAAGCTCGTATGAGTAAATCTCAAAATTAACACAAAACCTCCAACATCCAATTATATCACAATAGCAAAATATATCAATAATTAAATCCACAAATCCAACACCTTTTCAATTAACATGTACTCATGAGTCACATGTATTAAAACAATACCCCTCATGACCTACAACAACAAAATGTATACCCATGGGTCCGAGATACCATACGGTATCTCCCATGACCTACACTGACAGACGGACTAGAGCTCTATTCCTAACCGCAACCAATCACCCGACCAAAGGCTTGGAACCCGGTTTGACTGTCAAATAACAAATCACAAAAATAAAAATAGCATCAACCGTAACCAGTCACCTAATTAAAGGCTTGGAACCCGGTTTGACTATTTAATATTAAAACACAAAAATGATAAATAACATCTTAACCGCAACTAATCACCCGATTAAAGGCTTGGAACCCAGTTTGACTATTTATCCAACAATCACAACATCATCATCAACAACACAAGATCACATCATAAATTATATCCTTCCCCATAGATATATTTACATGAACAATTATAGATATTCCACAAAAATAATCTATCCATAACCAAAAACATTATGATTACATGAATCTTAAAAATAATCATAAAATAGGAAAACTTGTTTTAACTTACCTAAAATTACACAATTAAAACCTTAGTAATTTCTCAACAAGGATCAAAGTACCTTTAACTTAAAAGTTTCCTAAAGAAGGGCAATCCTTCCTCCAAGACCTCGCAAGGTCATCAGACACTCAACACCAAACCAATACTACCTCCAAGAACAAACATCCCAAGTTCCTGACCTAACGAACACCAAGAACAAACTTAGTACCTAAGATGCAAAAACAAAATCAACACTTAGTCTTCACACACAAACAACACATTAGCACTACAAGGACTAGCTAACACAACAACCAAAGCCTTTGCCCTGCCTGGACGCGCTCCCACGTGTCGCCATAGGCGACGACGAGTGAGCCTCACGCGCCTCCACCAAACTTCAAAATTTGGGGAAACTCAAAACATGAAACTTGTAGATTGAAGCATGGTGAACAACTTTAACACCTGAGGTTTTAACCAATTCTGGCTGGAAACTGCCCCGAAACGGCAACCCAAAAATTAAAATCCAAACCTACAAAACCGGCCCCAAAACTTGAATTCTAGATCACCAAAGAGTAGAAACATCTCTAGAAGAGAGGTGAGAGCAAAACTCACCTAAACTTGGCCGAAAACGGCGTTGAAATCGTCGGCTTTCCAGCGGAACAGCAGCAGCTCTGCCGCTTCGTGGCGGCTTCCAGGTGACGAGACGGCGAGCAAGACTGCCCCAGCAGTGGAGAGGAGACCCGTGCCGACCCAATGGGACCGGCAACGTCCAATTTGGTGGCCAGATGAGAGAGAGCTCGGCCAGAGAAGAGAGAGTTCGGGGACGCTCGGGACAGGGAGGAGAGAGAAAGAGAAAAAACTGATTTTAGGTTTCCAAATAACTTCCCCCACATTTTTCTACTTATATACTTTCTAAACTCGGAAACTAGCTTCCTCAGACCATAACTTTCTCATACGACATCCGTTTCATGCGTACTGCATGTCTACGAACTCGTATAGCCAAACTCTACAACTTTTGTGAAAAAAGTTTTTGCAAATAACTTACAAAAAATAAAGTCAACTTTTTGGTCTTTTAAAAGACAAAACACCTAGAAAACTTCAACTTCGCTCAACCAAAAAGAATTTCCATAAATAATCCTTAATTAAATATGGGAATAATACAAGGAAAAATGATATGAAAATCTGGGGTATTACATAAATATTTTCTCACGTTTCAACTTTAAAAACGTAGCTGCACGCAACTTTGATAAACCATATAACTTAAAATCTAGAACCACATAAGAATGGACAAACCAGCTCCGCTGATTAATCAAATAAAGAAATCTCGTAAGAAGAGATAAACCAGCCCCGTGGGTTAATCAAATACATAACTGAGAAAAATAAAACAAGGGGAAGAGATATCACCATATAAGAGGAGCCTTCCAAGATCGGGTCAGTGCCTCCCAGGCTATAGTAGCGTCCCACGCTAAGCGCTTGACTCACCTATGATGAGGACCGCTAATAAAAGCTAGCTAGTAAAGAATAAGAGCGACCCTAGTATGATGACTAAAATCATACGAAATCACTTAAATCCATAAAACTTTCTCAAGATCATGCGAAGGGTACGGTTCCCAACCGTACTTAGAAATTATCATATGAACTTAAAATAAAACTCTATGACGTGTTTCACACGTCAAAATATTATAATTATAAGTGAGATTTAATCATCAAGTAAAAATTGTAATTAATATCTCAATCCGAAATACTCACAAATAAATGATAAAATTATAATAGAGAACTACTTAAATCTCATTTTTGGAAATCTTTTACAAATCTCAAAGTCCACAAATAATCATAATGAAATCCAGAGTTCATAAAGAAAATCCAAACTCAAATACCAAATTAATAATCTGAGCTCAAATCCATAAATTATAACCACCAATTAATCAATGCATCAAACTTAAATAATCTCCAAGATCATTTCATAGACCAAAGTTATAATATAAGCTCGGAAAATAAAATGATAAATTACAAAATCTTGTATGCATATTTATTAAAAACCAAAGTGTCCACTCACAAATTTAGGCATAAGTCCGACGATATTCGAATTGCCACTCAAGCGAGGTCTCCTCGTATCCTGGAACAATAACTATGCTTAGGACCAATCTTCAATTTCATAAAAATGAATACTTAATATAAACACTAAACTCTTCTGCTTAACCCACTACCCTTACTAGGGTTAAGCTTACCGGATTCACACCAAACTCCACCACAACCTTAATTCATCGATTCAAACATTCTAGAATTGATACAAATGAAATCCAACGGTTGGATCTTCTTAAATTACATACCGATAAAACCAACTTTGAAAATTTCCAAACTTCAACCAACTTCAACCCAAAATTCACAAACTTAACATCACTGAACTCCTCCTATCATACTCTACCTTAATAGCTTGAAAAACCACTCAAAAGAGGCGGGGCCGCCGTCTGCTCCGCCGGCAGCAGCGGCCGGCCACCTAAAATCTGACCACCTCTAATGACTATCAAATTTTAACACAATTTTTCTCTCAACTTTTTAAACAATTTCCATAACTAGCCCGAAAATCAATTTTAACCCTAACTAAGATAATCGAAGCAAAACAATAAAAATATCAAATCTCAAACCTTAGGATTCAAAAATCTTCGATCCTCGTTACATATATCGAATTTGTAACGAATGTATGGGGTCTAGTATGTTGCTTCTTGTCTTGTCCAGGAGTAACTGTGTGTGGTTGTAGCTGGTTAAATGTAACTAGGGTTAGTTAGTTTTGTTTGTCTGCTTATGCTCAACTTAGGGTTCTGCTGCTATAAAGAGCCATCTTTATATTCCAGCCGCATCAATCAAGATATCAGTTTTCTAGTCTTTCATTTCTTTTAGCTATTTTCTTTAAGAATTGACCTATAGCCAGGGTTTGGTACCATCACTTCTGGTATCAGAGCCCTATCTGGGCACCATGGCAAACAAGAAAGGTGGTGGCGGCCATAATCAGCCACATACTTCGGGAGAATCATCTAGCATTGAGCTCGATCTCCAAGCTTATCGAGATGAGACCAATGCTTCGATGGGGGAGCTCCGAAGCACTATGAATACATATCAAGCATCTTTCAACTCTTTCAGGCTTGAGATGATGGAGGAAATGAGAGCTATGAGATAACTCTCTACATCTGCTGCCGCTAAGTTGGAAAGCTCTTTGTTATGCTTTGGAACCATGCCTCCTACTTTAGGCATTGCGGCAGCAACACAGGGTCAAGTCACATCGGCATTGGAACGAGCACATGAGCATGCTGCACATGGCCTTGCATTCACAGACCCTGTTCCATCCCTTTCTACCAGCTCAGCAAAGCAAACCTTACACATCCAAGAGATTACAGAGGTTGAAACGTCGGTAGGGGAGCTATTTTTCTTGAACCAAACCGAGCCTTTAGTGACTAATGCAGCAGGAGCAGTCCTCCCCAAGTCAGGATCTTCGTCTAGCACTGAAAAGGGCAAGACAACAACTGGATCTGCTTCTAGCTCGAAAGGTAACCAACACCAACAACACATCTTCAAACACACCAATTTTGGTACCAACCCTTTTAACTATATGATGGGTCACACAGCTGGTGTTGAGTCTTTTTCTCCTCTCCCAAATCCTATGTTTTTCAATCCCACCAGTCCATATCCTTACTTCCAACCTCCCTATCTCCCTCCACCTTTTGGCTATTCATACCCAACATATGCTACCATAACTACAACAAACCCACACACGAGTACTCAGCTGCACATGGCCTTTGTTCCTCCACACACAGCACCCCCTAATCCTCCTAACCCTCCCATTGACCCAAACCTGCCCACAATGAGACAAATGAAGCTTGAGTTACCTCTGTTTTGTGGAGGAGACCCAGTGGAATGGATTAACAAGGTGGAGCAATATTTTGCTTTTTACGAAGTTCCAGATGACAAGAAACAAGCCATAGCTTCGATGCATATCACTGAGAGAGCCGCAGACTGTTGGTTTCTATTTCGCCATGAATTCGCCAACTCTTGGCTTGGTCTTGCCGAGTTGTTGATGCGAGAGTTCAGTGGTTACACGGTTGTGGATTACCAAGCAGCGTTGGGGCGTATGTCGCAAACTGGCACTGTTGAACAATCCATTTATGCATTCACGAAGCTATCTCGAAGAGTTTCGGGATTTTCACATGAGGCTTTGGTTTCTTGCTTCATTAGTGGCTTGAAGGAGGCCATTAGAGCGCATGTTAAGGATCAGAAACCTAAAACGCTATATGAGGCGTGCGAGCTTGCTAAAGTGTTTGAAGAACTAGACTCTTCACTCAGAACTCAAGCTCAAGTGTCAACGAGGCTAGCTCAAGGGGTACCACAACGTATCAACAATTGGAATGGAGGAGCAAATGTGAACACCAGACCTCCTGTGGTGCAGCAGCGCTTACCAGCACCTCCTAACAATGGACCTCCAGGAAGAAATCGACGATTGACACAGGCAGAGTATCAAGAGCGCAGAGCACGTAACCAGTGCTTCTTTTGTGACGAAATTTTTCGACCTGGGCATAATTGCCGGAGAGGGCAGGCGCTAATGGTGATTGAAGTGGAACAAGAAGAGAGAGCTTTAGAAGGGCCGGAAGGAGATAACAATGAACTAGCTCTAGTAGATGACAACAATGAAGAGGAAGTGGTCTTGCAAGCAATGAGCGATGGCAGCGCTTCCACAATGCAGTTGAAGGGGCTATGTAACAAGAAGAGAGCACATGTTTTGATAGATTTGGGAGCTTCACACAATTTTATTCATCCGGCATTGCTTAAAAGTGTGAAGGCAACAGTGCAGACCATTTCGCGAGTGAGGGTGAAGCTAGCAAGTGGGGCTGTGTTGTACACCAACAAGTTGGTAACAATGGAACTTGAACTTCAAGGTTATTCATTTTCTACTGATTACTATGTTCTTCCAATTTCAGGTTCCGAAATCATTCTAGGGGCTGCTTTGGCTTAAATCCCTAGGTGACATTATTTGGAACTTTGAGTTAATGCGCATGAGGTTCATGAAGGGTGAGCAAGAACATGTGTTACAAGGTGAGATGGAGCGAATGTCTAAGATAGTTAATTGTAAGTCTATGACCAGGCTATTGCGCAAGGAAAAGGAAGCAGTATTGGTTCAGTTGAACGTAGCTAAGACAGAAGCTAAGGAGGTTGAGCAACATTCACAAGTTAAACAGCTCTTGTCTCGGTATGCAGATTTGTTTGAGCCTCCTACACAGTTGCCTCCACATAGACCTCAAGACCATCAGATCACTCTGCTCCCTAACGCTTCCCCTATCAGTGTCCGTCCATATAGGTATCCTTGTTCACAAAAGAGTGAAATTGAAAAGATCATATCAGAGTTGCTTGCTAACGGGGTAATTTGCCCGAGTATTAGTCCTTTCTCATCCCCGGTGCTATTGGTTAAGAAGAAAGATGGGAGTTGGAGACTTTGTGTAGACTACCGTGCCCTAAACACCGCCACAGTTATGGACAAATACCCTATTCTGGTGGTGGATGAACTCATTGATGAGGTTCACGGACCAGCTTTCTTCACCAAACTCGATCTCAGATCCGGTTATCATCAGATACAAATGAAGGAGGAGGATATACCCAAGACAGCCTTCCAGACTCACTCGGGTCACTACGAGTTCTTAGTCATGCCCTTTGGATTGACTAATGCGCCGGTGACTTTTCGTGCTGTGATGAAGGAAGTGCTACGAGAACATCTTAGAAAATTCACATTGGTTTTCTTTGATGACATTCTTGTATACAGTCCCTTTATGCAAGAGCACCTGAAGCACCTAGAGTTGGTTTTTGAAAAACTCAGAAGACATTGTCTTAAGATAAAGTCTAGCAAGTGTGTTTTTGCAGTGCAACAAGTGGAATACTTGGGTCATGTTATAAGCAAGAGAGGAGTTTTGGTGGATCCAACAAAAATTCAGTGTGTAAAGCAGTGGCCTCAACCTACAACTTTGAAGCAGCTGAGAGGGTACCTTGGTCTAGCAGGGTACTATCGCAAGTTTGTAAAAGGGTTTGGTTTGATCCCTAAACCTCTAACAGACATGCTTAAGAAAGATGGTTTTGTTTGGAGTGATAGCGCAGTGGAAGCTTTTGAAAAGTTAAAAGAAGCATTGATGAGTACTCCGGTGTTGGCAATTCCGGATTTTTCAAAGGAGTTTGCTATTGGGAGTGTGATGCCTCTGATGGGGGAATTGGAGCTGTTTTGACCCAAGGACACCCCATTGCCTACATGAGTAAGGCTTTCAAAAGCACTTGGCTTTATCTGTGTATGATAAAGAAATGCTTGCTGTGGTCTCGGCAGTGCAACACTGGCGTCCATACCTTCTTGGTCACCACTTCAAGATTTACACTGATCACAAAACAATTGAGCATTTTCTAAACCAGAGGATCACTACTCCGGCTCAACAAAAGTGGCTCATCAAGTTGGTTGGATTTTACTACACAATCCATTATAAATCAGGGAAAAGCAATGCATCATCTGATGCTTTATCTAGAGCACTATTTTCAATTCAACTCAGTGGGGTGTCAATACCAACTCACACTTTTGTCCAAGAGCTACAACAAGCTTGTGCAAGGGACCATGAGGCAAAGCAGGTTATTCAGATCCTTGTTCAAGACCCCCTTGGCTCTTGTAGAAATTACACTCCTACCTTCCGCTTTTGGAAGAGCTTCAATAAAATCCATTGTGATGTCTTGCCATGCTTGATCAGGGATGGAAAGAGGCTGCAAATGTCCAGGAGGGGTAATACATTCTCACCATGGTTCCTCTGGCATGTATCACACTTAGAAACATACTTCTTGACATCCTTGTGTAGCCTTGGCCAAACAAAGTTTCTCTGTACTCTTTTATAAGTTCTATGGCGACCAGCATGGCCCCCACAAAACCATCATGGAACTCAGATATTATCTTTTGGCCCCATCCATCCAGGTTAGGAACAAAAACACAATTTTTGTAGTACAATTGAGAATTGACCAGAGAGTAGTGTTTCTTACCAAGGGGGTCTTGAACAAGGATTTGAATAACCTGCTTTGCCTCATGGTCCCTTGCACAAGCTTGTTGTAGCTCTTGCACAAAAGTGTGAGTTGGTATTGACACCCCATTGAGTTGAATTGAAAATAGTGCTCTTGATAAAGCATCAGATGCTGTATTGCTTTTCCCTGATTTATAATGGATTGTGTAGTCAAATCCAAGCAACTTGATGAGCTACACGAGCATTGATCCAAATCCTTCTGAGGTTATGCTACACGAGCCACTAGCTTCTAAACCTAGCACTTGGTTCCCAGATTGATGGCCGGAAAATGAAGATTCTGGCAACATGGCATCACCGTGCAGCCGCGAATTCTCTCCGAGATTCTTCTCACACGGCGGCGAGACAGGTCCGGCCACCTACCCAGATTGATTGAGGAGCTGAGCTTCAAATCGATACCCCCCTTGCCGCCTAAGTCAGCCGGACGGCGGCGGACGACGACCAGAAAGTTGCGGGTAGGGAGAGAGATGCGGGGAGAAAAGAGAGAAGGTAAGTTTTTGATTTTTACCTTACCTTAAATGGTAAGTTTCCATTTTTATACCCCAACCGAAATAGTAACTTTACATTTTACACCATAACTTTCACATACGAATTTCGATTTCAACGTATAGCATGTCCACAGATTCGTAGAATCATTTTCTACGACTTCTTTTAAGAAATTATTCCAAAATAATTTTTCTACAAAAAGTAACTCTAAGGTTCTTAAATAGTAAACGGTTATTCAAAACAGTAAAAGGTCAAAGTAACACAAAAGTAAATACCCGTAAATTAACTTAATAACCGGGATATGACAAAGAGGACTACCAAGAGTTAGACGACAGGTGTTTGAATGCAACGTGTGTGGCTCTAACATATGCGATGTGTGTTGCTCTGACATGCATGGTAAGCCATCGGAGAAGAGCGACTACAAGGCTTAGGGATGAACAAGAGCAGTGGTGTGGTACGACATTGGCTGGGAGGAATGCTTGGATCGATTTTCCCGATCTAGGTTAGGTCTTTCTACTTTGTTATGTTGCAGATCTCAGAGGGTGGTGCACTGATACGGTGGAGCTCTTCTGGTGGCGGCCTACGTTGGTGGTTGGTCGACTGTCTGCACTCATGCGTGCGCAAGTCTCTTTGCCTGGTTTTTTGGATGGTCAGGTCTTCAATTCCAATTGGGTATTGGGCTTTTGTTTGGCCAAGATATGAGTCTTTTTTTCCATTTTGTCTTTTGTTTTTCGTTCTTTTTTATTTAGTTTTTGGTTTTTATTTAGTTGAGTTTCGTCCCTCTCATTTTCGAGTGATGGTTTGGGTCTTAGTCAGGTTGGTTTCGTTGTTCAAGTGGGTGTGTCAAGGTTTTGATGTCATCTCAAGAGACTATTTGTTTTTTACTTTGGTGTTTTGTATATAGTGTTGGGAGAGGTTTGTCTCTTCTTGAGGTTTTTATTTTTATTTACTTTTTAAATAGTCTGACAAAGATTAAGCAATATCAGCTCCATAGTAGTAGTCGGGTGTGTGACAGAGCTCTTACTCTACCTTGAAAAAGACCACTATAACTAAGAACCCACCGCCCTGTCTTTTATTAGATATTTTATTAATAATAAAAATGAATTACATGTAGTGAGGAATGAGGGACTAGGCCATAATGATATATCGATGCGTTGGGAGAAGGTTTGGTTACAGTTGAACGGTCATTTCATTGTAATCGTTAGTTTTCTATTAATTTCATGAGTAGACTTCTTCTCAACAAATAAAAGTAAACATGCCAATTTGATAGACTTCTAATTAACTCAATTCTCTACCAATTTGATTCAAAATAAGTTTATTATGTCGTGTAAGTATGCAGCACTTACAAGGTCATGATAGTATGTCTGAACTTGTAAGTGAGTTGTTGGTTAGATAATCTAACTAACACCATTGAGGTCATGAGTTCAAATTTCACTAATATATAGGTGAAGCAGGGACTTAAACTTTTGTCTAGAATATAAAAACGCTTATTCTCAGATGATTCAAATGAAACGCTGGGGACACAGAAATAAGAAAACAATGAAACCATGCTAGTAGAGTAGAAGCAATATGACCTATGGAAGCAAAATCCTATATGCTACAAAGTTAACTTCTCTATGAACATGTCTCATCTTTGCAGTTGAGAAGCAGGCAAAGATGTATCATGAACCAAAAATTTGATACACCAAGGAACATTACCTTTGCCAGACAAGGTTTGGGTTAAAATCTTGTTATCACATTCAATGAGTACTTTAGGAAATTTCTAAAGATAAGATGAATGTAAACCTTCTCGTAAAGTTGTTGCTTCAGCCACCAAAACATTGGTATTTCCAATCAAAGCAACCATAAGAGGGTTATCGAATGATCTCAGATAACAAAGCTAATGGAAGCTTTCCCACGATGAACTTTAGCATCAAAGTTTAATTTTACAAAACCAGGATCAGGAGGATGTCATTTTAGCAAAGGCAAACTTTTTACGAGAAGAACACTTTGTACGAGCATTGACCAAGCTATAGTCAGACAAAAAGGTAACACCATGGTAACAACACCTGATTGCATCAGCAGTTTAATTTTGAAAGATGAGATTATTCCTCGAGCTCCAAATAGACCAAGCAATCATTAAATCATGCTGAATGTGTTCCAAATCACGAGACTGAAACAAGGATTTTAACCAAGTAATAAACAGAGTTGAGGCAGAATGAGGAAAGTAAGAATGAGAAAATAGCAAAGAACAATGCATAAAAAGATTATCCATAAATTGAGTATGATTATTGCAGAAATTGAATCTTAACCTTGGTGAAGCTTAAATTACAATCTTTTGTAAGAGCATCTCCAACAGCTTTCTCATTTTTTTGAATTTCTCAATTTTTGGGAATATAGAGCTGTTTTTAGGTCCAACAGTTTCCTCATCTCATTCCCCAAAATGGGGATGGAGAGGGAATGAGAAGAAAGAGAAACATTTATTCCCCAAATTTGCAGCAAAGTCTTTCTTCCCTAAAATTTAATTTTTCACGTGCTTTAACGAATTCAAGACAACAATAAAATATTTTATTGGGTATTTTATTGTTACAATGAAATATATAATAGTCTTTTGTTATAATTAATAATTGTTGTAAAGTAAAGGAAATAAGAAGAGAAAAATAGTTGGGAAGAGGTAAAAGTGTTCTTATTCATTCTCATTAATCTCCTTATATAGATGTAAGGTTTACATCAGAGTACATAACTAATGAGTAATTATGTGGACATCCTCATAGACTATAATATTTATAACAGTCCCTCTTGGATGTCCACCAATGAATAATGAAATTGGTTGCGTTTAATGTTGTCTTGTTAAAAACCTTGCCATGTAACAAAAACCCAGTGGGAGAAAAATAACCCTGGTTGAAAGAGAAAAAGAGTATAACTCGCATATGTCTTAGGTAGTATACTTCTGGATGCTCCCCCTGATGAGAATCTCCCCCTAAATGTTACAAGCTTCATGCGCCGTAAATAACGGTTTGATTTGTCCATCATTAAAGTGAGACCATGTGTGCTTTGGATATAGGGGCTCATCATGAAATTGTGTACCTACAAAGTTAAAACAATACTAATAAATCTAAACGATTATAAATAGGTCTTACCTCATTGAGTTGTATGACCAAATTCATATACTAAGTAATAGCTAAACAAGATAAGCAAATTGACATTAAAACATTGAAATATCTCATGGCATATCTAGCCATACACATTATTATTTTTGTGTAGTGATACGTCTCATATAACCTCTTCAAGAGCTCTGAGTAATTCATAACTTCCCAAGAGTTAGAATATGTAGCAACATAATGATCATAATTCGAATTTGATTCTGTAGTCCGATCATAGTACTCATTGAGGCAATTTCGATCACATTAGTTATAATGGAATGAGTATATATGAGCTAACTTTAGACTATTTGATTCCATGAAGTAGCTTCAGGCTCTCTCAAGTATTCATGGATCAAATTACATTATAATCATTCATGTACTTGAATCCTTTGAGGATTTGACAAGCGATAAGCTTGTAATGACATTTCACTTTTGAAAATTTGGTTTATTAATGTGTCTTTAAAGACCCTCGTAATATATGATGACAACATGCCATAAGTCTCGTCCATGTAACAGTTACATGTAACATTGTACTTATAGAAAAGTATCATTCGTATAAGGGCAGATTCATAATCTCATGTCTTTTGTAGACATTAAATCATAGTGATTTACTTTCATTGTGGTAAATACCCTTTTGTATCTGTAGGGTTAAAGGTCAAAGTATCTCATCACGTTTCAAATATTTAGTTTAATTGGAATTGTCTCTTTCCAATTTGGCCAACAATATGCTTTGTCGACATGCATAATGAAACGTGGCATAACATTCATTAATACAATCCTTAATGGTCTTTGGTAGCTACCATTTGTAAATTGTCATAGATGATCATCATTCATAGATCTCACACATTCTTATATGCATGCATTTTTGATATTGGGTACTCGTGCCACTTCTGGGGCAAATATTGTCACTTCTTGGACAAATATTATCTAGCGAATGTGGATCTTTTACTTGTAATATCATGTAGACCATTAAAGGACTTGTATAATATTCCATTTTCAGGTGCTTAAAACTTTAAACCTGGTGGATACATTCTACTCAAATTCACGCCCGTTATTTAATTGACAATAGTTTTATTCTCCCCCTAATGGCGAGAAGATTGTCATATTATGACTATGCGCAAAAATGTGTTTCAAGCTCTATCACTTTCTTTCGAATGAGATGTTCATTGGTTGGTGACGAACCAAAACCAAGTTTGAGGTCAAAAATAGTAAGTTTTTGAGTATCAACCATATTGATGTTTTGTTCTATCACCAAGAAATCGTTCTCTAATGATGTACATTAAGCGTCGTAGCCATATTAGAAACTATTGCATTCTTTAATGATATTCTCTTCAGAAGAACCATGTTACTTGGATACACATACATCCCACAAATCAAATGAGATCAATATGGTTGTTATCCAGGACTTTTAAACAAGTATGTGCTTTTACATGTGCTTTTGTCAAGATCTTTTATCAACACATTTGCTGAGATATTTCTCAAAACCAAAATTAGACGGTGGATACACAACTCACGTCAATTTACATTGTTCTTCAGGAACAATCTTACTCCCCTCATAACATGAAGAGTGTCTCATTAAAGTGACAACTAAAAAAATACACGACATATAAATAATTTGCTAAGAGTAGGGCTAGTGGTAATTAAGACTTGTTACCGATTGCAAGAAACACTGTACGTAAAATATGACACAAATAGTCATGGCAAATAATGTATTTGGTTCAATGAACTTCTAGTTCATGATATAATTATATGCCACAAGTAATTGGATAAATTTAGCATTGTATGTGCTTTTCTGGAGCCATCAATTATATGTGTAATCGAATCTTCAAGTTCGAATATTTACAATTAGAACTTCGGGTTCTACAATGCAATATTTTGAAACTTCTGGTCCAAAAATGTTACACTCAAAATTCATATGATCGAGAAGTAGAGTTGTTAGCCCGAATGAATAATAATAAAATTTAAATGAACGTACTGTAATGAAAGTGCATAACAAAATAAGAAAATTGTAATGAGCATAAATAAATAAATAAACTTCACATTGGAAACTTCTGGTTTCATAAATGAAGAAAATACACAACACTTCTGGACTGGTTAACTTCATCAATATGATAATCTTGCTTTACTGATCTCCTCTACGATTAAGGATCGTAAGATGCCGTTTCGATCATTATACGACTTTGGAGAAGTTCAAAGGCTCTCGTTAATTGCATAAGCTTTGAGAAGCTTCATGTCGTAATTAATTCTATTTATTGTAATCCTCTCGAGGAACTTCAGGCCCTCCATTTCGATCAAGAGACTCCATGTCTCGATCTTTGAACACAAAACTCATCAACCTAAACGTGATTGTGTATATATATATATATATCATCAAATGATCAAATAGCTAGGTCAAATTGATATATTTCTGTGAAATTCAAGCCGAATGTACAGCTTCTAGCTTTGGCTAAGTATCCAACATATTGACCATCAAAACTCCTATTTTCATACGGAGGAGGAGGGAATCTCAAATACCAAATTCATGCCTCTTATATTCATCGAGAATTATAGTATGTAAGTTCATATACTCAATTGTATTGCTTTGAGGATCTTATGTCCCTCGTAAATTTACAACTCCTGAAAAACTTCATATGATCTTTACAAGAAACTTATAGCACTTGCATAATCAATTCAACATACATGCATGATGTATATAAACTGAGATATATTTCAAGGATTGAAAACACATGTAAACAATATTCAATTATCCAATATGCATAACGAAACATGTAGAGACAATTATTTCTTCTATATGGGTGCAATGATCCATGAAGCCTTATGTTGATCATTTTACAACTACTGGGGATAAACAAATTTATAATAAACCAAACAATGTAAAATTGAAAAGTAACTACAAAGATTAGTTCATGGATAATCATAGAGAAGTATATATATCATGATGGGCTGATCAAATCCCTTTTGGTTGCTTGTTAAAGCCAATCGAAACATATGATTGTAATATGCAAGCTAGTAGCTAGCTATCCCATAATCTAGATATATGAAGGACGATCGAACCAATCCATTTGTTTGCAAATACATAATTTTTGCCTAACCTGGCAGGGACTGGGGATAGTGAATTGGATGGAGCTTGGCATCGTAACCTCCAGGAGATCAAGCATCAATCACCCAATTTCTATGAGGTAGAGCATCAAACAACGATGATGCATCAAACACCCAAAAACCACAATCATAATTGCAACCGTTAACAATCAACATGATCTGATTTAAAAAGCAATAAACAAATCAAACTCATAGATCAAGACTATAGGTGAGAATAAACAACTCTGAGTTGCACCGTATGACTTTTTCGATCATCATTGAGTACAATAAAAGAAAATTGTAGTGTAGGAAAAAAATATTTGGGTTTGTAGAATTTGGTCGTTATCAACTCAAAGGTAGAGTCGTGCTGATAACGTGTTGTAAAGTAAAGAAAAGAAGAAGAGAAGAATAGTTGGGAGAGAAATTTAGAAAACTAACCACTTTTTTGGTGTGAAATTGATTATTAACCTCTTTTTCTTAAGAGTTTGAAATATAACCTTTTTAAAGTGTAAAAAGACATGATTATCCAAAAACACAATTCTATTGATTGAAAGAGAGAAAGTTTCACTGGAAAAGCAGAAAATTTGGCGTCGTTGAAAAACTAGTAAATAGCAGAAAGCAGATTAAGACCATTGATGGCATTCATGGTGACTAGCAAGAATGGGAGACAGAGGGCATATGTGAACAAACTTTTCAACAGACAATGTGCAGTTGTGGGACGAAGAGGATTAGGGTTTGAATCAGGGATGAATTTGGTAGCAGAGAAGAAGGATTTTGACAACAGGCACAATGAGAATAAATGAATCATAGTTGCTAATTAGGATCACTTATAAATTCTATCTATAACACCAAGGAAGCCGATGATGAACCAAAAATTATATTTTGATACACTCGTCGAACATCAGGTTTTTGAAGCCATATGAACACAACATAAAGGAAATTGTGACTTCAGTACAGTTGAAGGATTTTGGGTTTGTCGTTGCCTTGGTGGATACCTAGCTAATTTATGGAGGGAACATATGTGGTGTTGTACTAAGCTATACTATACATGAGGTCATAATGAGAATATGGAATCCTAATGCTTCTGAGTTTTAATCATCAAGCTATATGGGTTTAAGAGATGCAATTAGGAGGAACTTGAAGCGTCAGCTATGTTTCCATTAAAATTAGGGATAATGCCCATTTGCACAAAAACAAGATTTTTAAAACCCATTCCAATGAAAACAGATTTGAACAGCCCATTTCAATTATTTTGATCAAAAAGACAATATTACCCGCACTCTTTTAATCTACCCTCCTCTCTCTCTCGTCTCCTCTCAGAATACTCTCTCTCTCTCTCTCTCTCTCTCTCTCTCTCTCTCTCTCTCTCTCAGCCGCGAATCCCCTCACCGGCGAAGCACTTACGATCTGAAGCACCGGTGACGCGAAGCATTAGTGACGACTAACAAGGCCTCGACGCCGACAAGGCTAGATCTCTCATGTTGGTTCGTCACCGCCTGATCTGGCCACCATCACCTTCCGTTCTTGTCACAACGATCAAATCCGACCATCCCACTAGATCTGGTCCACCGACGACTAGGCTCTGCTCTTCGGATCCGGCTTCATCAACTTCGCCGGCTTCGGCTTCATCCACATGGTTGAAGGTCCGAGAAAGACTGGGTTGTAGAGGTCTCCTTGGTCTTCAAATCCAAGTGGATGGCGCGTTGGTTTCGGTGCAGGTGAAATCGGAGGGGGAAATACAGTATAGTAGTCTTAAATAATTGAGTTGATGCAAGAAGAATGGGCAGAGCATCAGATCGAGGATGAGGAAGGATTACAAAGGAGGGAATCGAAGGGAATAATCTGAATTTTCTGTCAGTGCATTGAACAACATTACTACCCCCTTAGTTGTGTTTTTTTATGCTTTGGAAACATTACTACCCCTAGTAAAGTATGTTCTAGGGTGCAGAACAACAAAAACTGAGCTTCTGGAAACTTTACTACCCCTAGTAAAGTATGTGTTAGGCTGCAGAACAAGTAAATCTGACGACTTTGAAACATTACTACCCCTAGTAAAGTTTATTACTGGGTGCAGAACAACATTACTACCCCCTTAGTTGTGTTTTTTTATGCTCTGGAAACATTACTACCCCTAGTAAAGTATGTTATACGGTGCAGAACAACAAAAACTGAGGTTCTGGAAACTTTACTACCCCTAGTAAAGTATGTGTTAGGCTGCAGAACAAGTAAATCTGACGACTTGGAAACATTACTACCCCTAGTAAAGTTTATTACTGGGTCCAGAACAACATTACTATCCCCTTAGTTGTGTTTTTTTATACTCTGGAAACATTACTACCCCTAATAAAGTATGTTCTAGGGTGCAGAACAACAAAAACTAAGGTTATGGAAACTTTACTACCCTTAGTAAAGTATGTGTTAGGCTGCAGAACAAGTAAATCTGACGACTTGGACACATTACTACCCCCAGTAAAATTTATTACTTGGGAGGGAAGAACAGAAAAAATAAATAAATTGAGGGTATTTTCGACAGAAAAAACTGTTAAAAGTGAGCCCATTAGAAAAGTTTTGTCCAATAAGACACATTTCACACATCTTATATTGAAATGGGCACATTTCTTTTAAAAACATTTAAATGGGTAAAAAGAAGCTTAAATTAGTACTAAAGTGTCATTTACTCTTAAAATTATGTGTTTTGGGTAATCATGTTATTTCACATTATAAAATGGTTAGAATTCAAAAAATTTTAAAAAGAGGTTAATAATCATTTTCACTCTTAAAAAGTGGTTAGTTTTCTAAATTTCTCTAGTTGGAAGATAAAATGTTCTTATTCATTCTCATTAACCTCCTTATATAGAGGTAAAGTTTACATCAGAGTACATAACTAATAAGTAATTACGTGGACAGCCACATAGACTGTAATATTTATAACAATAATAATATAGTATATTTTATTATTGTATTAAATGCCGAAATCTCTAAAATAGAGAAACTATTGGATTTTGAGCATAATTTTTTTTTGAAGATTTTAGTTTTTGCTTCCCCATTTTGAAAATTTTTTAAGAAAGCTGTTAGAGATGCTCTAATAACTCAAAGTTGATGATGATAAAACTGTTCGAATTTCTAAAATTTGATTTCTTTAACCGAAACTAACTGAACTTGACAGGGTCGATAAAATTGGTTTTTCTTGCTCTTTAAAAATCAACACATAAAATCTATACATCTGGTGCGTAGCCATTGCCCATTGGTGGTACCGTGGTAGCATGCAATTTTTCAGCACTGAACTGCTTTGGTAAGGCTTGTCTCTTAAGATCATTACTGATTACGCCACTGCTCTTCTTTTGCTTCCTTGCCACCAAAAAATATATGGCCACACAAGAGCTCGGAACCGAGTGAGGAAAAAAACCCTATGTGGATCCAGTTGCATGCCTTTTACCTCTACTAGTGGTGCTTTTCACGGACTCCCAAGGATCTCACATCACCTGAAGGCATGCAATATCCATGTAAATGACATCCAGAGATGCAACCTAATCCTAATGCATATGTATCATATCAAAATATATGTGATCTTAGATCAGAGGCAAGGAAAAGTGGGAGAGCCAAACACCATATTAAAATTATAAGAAAGAAAGATCAAGAATAGCATCAAACCTACCTCAACAAGTCTCACGATATTCTCAAACTTTTTCTTATGATTACTAAGATGTAGGCAACATGATATTAATCCAAGAGAAATTGCAGCAGACCATTTGCGGTGTTGATGCTCAGGCTGGACCAGCCAGATCAATACACATTTTGAAGCAGCTGGTTGAACAGTATGAGCAGACAGAGGCAAGACCTGACAAAAAGCCAAAACTTAAGGCTAGGCAAAGTAAAGGCACTAGTTACTGAATTAGTTAAACCTCAGGAGAAGGAACAGGTCGGAACTAAGGGGGGCACCTCTATCTTCTTTCTGTTTTTGCTATTATGGGTAAGTAGGTTGAAGCTTCAGTTTAATTGGCTAATGCTGTCCTTTTATTTCTCTATATCTTCCTTACGTCAATTCCTTAGATCATTCTAATATCATGCCTCAGTTTTCAGGTGTTCATCTCGTGTACTATCAAAGCAAAAGTATGTTTCTTTTTGCATAATGTTATGCTAAAAAAAGGTGGTAGAATTAAAATTTGAACAGGAGACAAGTCAACTGGTGCTGGAAGTGAGTAGCTCAACATGAATTATTTTTTAACAATATTTATCTGTAAATGTAATTATTATTCTATTTTATCAGATACCAAATTTCCAGTGCCTATAGGGTAGAATGTACTCTCTCAATTATATGTTTCATCTAGGGGAAGTCAAAGATAATTGATAAATTTCAGTCATCATGGTTTTATTACAAGCATCCGTTGAGCTTAAATTACAACTTAAAAAATGAAATCCGCAACACAGTAAGCTTATTAAGTTCACATAGAATCTTCAGAAAAAATATCTTACCACACAAAGGGCACCAACATCTACTGCGATGTTTTCAGCATATCTAGGAAGAGCCGCTTCTGCTAGTTTTATATCCTCTGCATAATTAACAATTATATAATATGAAAAAAAAAAGTTAGAACAAGTTCAGAAGACAGCCAAAAGACACAGATTAGTTAAGATCTGAAGAAATGTAAAGAAAATAATACTTTGATTTAAGGTCTTACTCTTGACATCCCTTGGGTGTTCACACCTTTAGGAGTAAAGGAAAGACAAGGCTGGACCAGGTAACTTCCTTTTCTTTTCCCTGCAATGAACTGTAAATTCTTAGAGAAAGAAACAGATACTGGTCACAAATAACAAGAGCAAATAAGAATGAACAAGTTGGATAATATGTCATCAATTATAACCTCTACTATTACTAATATGGATTTAATGAAGTATGGTAACCTACAAAACTAACATGAAGATTAAGCAATTGAAAAAATAATATTTGCACAGTTTCATTGTTTAATGAACCTCTATAATGAGTTCAAGATTCGAGTAAAGTCTAGTGATTCCATGTGGTTGACATTATTTATTTTGCATCTCTTTTGACACTGCATTCCAAATTTTAGCCAAAAAGATAACCAAGCTAAGGTACATTTACCCTTTTAAAAAAAAAAAACGGACAACCAACTGCCATTGTGTGTGTAAGTCAGTATGTCTGTAAGTTTATATAATGTTAAAGATTAGTCTCTTGATACCTGAAGAAAAGATCACCTCCCAAAACACATCCTGCAGTTTCTCGGTCTTACTTACTACAACTTTTCCCCTCCTCAGACAATCTTCGCCTTGTGCTGATTCATCGAAATGAAAGAGTTAGAGGATTAAGTTACTTACAGGTGATTTATTATCTTGACCATTAGTTCCATGACGTTGAGTACAGTACTGTTTGCTTCATAATAAAGCAACTCCAGGTCCTTTTCTTGAAATCTTGAATTTTTTGTTCAATATGTAATACCTAGGGAAAATTTAATAATGTAAAGTATACAATTTCATAGAAGACCAAAAATATATATGTGAAGAAGATAGCTGTTATAAGATAAGTGGCCAACCAATCCAGAATGAGATTGAGCAATCAGAAAAACTAGAATAGGGTCAATAAGTGTGTGTGTGTGTGTGTGTGTGTATCTAAATAAACTGTGATTTCAGCTCTACACTTTTGAATTAACTTACCACTTAGACTTACATCTTAAGTAGTTAAAATTGGAGTATAAGTCTGAAAAGGCTATATCACTACCCTATGTATTTGTATATGTAAGCAGCCATTCAGGAGAAAAAAAGAAGTGGAATTATAATTTTTCCATGGTGTACTCACCGGATAAAATCTCTGAAAGAGCGTGCATTCCCAAAGGGTTCGTTCCTTTTTCTGTATGGTCTTGTTTGTATGTTTAACCCAGAAGAAGATTATCTTTCTCGTCTGGTAGTTTTCCATAATCCATGGACAGCATACTTAAATGTAAGGCTATTTGGTGAAAAACCCACTTTCATCATCCTATCTTGTAACTCCAACAACTTAATCATATCACCATCCTCACAGAAAATTTTGATAAGTTCATTGTAACTTTCAGAATCAAAAACCTGAAATTCTGTGGCAAAGAACCTTAACAATGATTCTGCTTTAGCAACATCCCTTTCTTTGCAGTAACCCTTTATCAATGACCTGCAGATTTCTGAATCAGGCGGCAAACCAGATTCAACCATCTCTTTCAGTAAGGACTCACCTTCCACTGTTCTGTTTATTAAACATAAACAGTTTATTAGAGCTTTATATGTGATAAGATTGGGTTTGATGTTCTTACAAACCATCTCGGCTTTCAATATCTGTGCCTCGGTCACATTATTGCTCTGGCAGAGGGACTCAATTAATTTGTTATAGATATCCAGATCAGGCAAATAACTGTCTTGAGAACTTCTTTCTAATAGACTTTTAGCTGCAAACGGCCTATTTTCTTGACACAATGCAACTATTAGATAATCATAAATATGACGAGAAATAGACACTTGAAATTTTTGAAGCTCCACTATGAAATTCATTGCAGATAGCAGCTTGCCTTCTTTGCCATATCCTTCGATGACTACCCTACAAGTGAAATCATCCGGATAAACCCCATTTTTTATCATCTCATACAACAATGATTTGCACTCCGGCAGCTTCCCCTCATTGCAATAACCACTAATAAGAGTGTTATATGACACAATGTCTGGATAATACCCTCTATGAACCATCCGATGAAAAAGCTGATGAGCCTCTCTCACATTCCCTTGTTTACAAAGACCGTGCATCAAGGCAGTGTACGAAACTAAATCCGGCATAACACCCCTCCTAAACATGATCTTATACAAATAAAACGCATCTCCTAACCTTCCTTTCCTACAATAGCTACTAATCAGAGTATTATACGTTACGATATCAGGATCAAATCCTTCCTCTTCCATTTTATCCAAAAAAGCATTCACTTTCTCAACATCTCCATCCTTGCACAAAACATTAGTCAAAATATTAAAAGTATACACATTTGGGTGTATTCCAATCCTTTCCATATCTACATACACCTCCCAACACTGATCTAAACAATTCAACCTCGCTAACCCATTCATAAGACAATTACAAGCGATCACACTCGGAACAAATCCAACTTCTAATGTCTTCTTAAAACAGATAAAACCATCTCTAATCATACCTGCTTTCACATAAGCCTTGATGAGCATATCAAAGATAACTGGATCCCAGTTACAATCTTCAGCACAGACAACCAAACTATGAAAAATGTCGTCTTTCTGTGCAGCATCTCCATCCCTAACCAGCTGTATCAATTCACATAACAATGTCATAGCCTGGGGAAACTTTTTAGAACAAGCTAGAATATGAAGAGCAATGCAATAGTTCTGGGTGGTGAGCCTGAGGCCCAAACCAGTCTTGACCCAGTTGAAGAAAATAAGAGCTGAGGAGTACTCGGATTGGAACCTGAGCAGAACCCTTGAGATTTCTTGACCACCTAGATGGGGAAGAAGGGGTTTGAGGTCATTTTGAAGATGGGAAAGATGGTGGTGGCTTTGTTGCTTCAGGGCTGAGCAGATGATATTGACTATATTGTTGGGGTTTTGGGTTTGGGGGAGAAACCGGTAAAGGGGGTTTGAAATTGATGTGGAGTAAGAGTCCGGGATGGTCTGTAGGGAAGAGGAAGAGGAGGAGAGAGTTGATACAAAATTGATGCTAAAAATTGGTTTTCTGGTTTGATAGGGAGAGTAAACAGAAGCTCGGTTCATTGCTACCAGAGAGCAAGAACGATTCTTGTTTTACGTCACAGAAAGTTTCAAACTCCCAGTACCAGCAACAAAATGCACTTGTTTGTCTATAGATACTCCAGTGAGGGAACCTAGAAAGAGATACTAATTAGAAATTGCAATAACAACGAGAAACAGAAGAGGCAGATATCTCAAACTGAGTAAAACAAGTTGGCAGTCGACATGAGGTTATTTTATTTCATATTATGTGCATCAGGTTAAAGAGTACATGCATTTGCCAATTGTACCAGGAAAGGCCAAGAAACAACAAACGGAACTGATAATAATCACTCAATAACCTTTGCCATATCAAACCTCTATTTGTCTATAAAGAGCTTTGTTTTCTCGAACCTCTAATTCACTACCAACAATCCATTTTCCAATGGTAAGTTAGTTCATTCACTCCATTGCAATGACCTCAAAGTTAGCTTATATCAGAACATCGAAATCCTCAAATCCTACATTAGAATCAAACAGCTACTGAAAAAACAAAACAAAACTAAGCTCCTAAAGCCTACACAGCGAACTCAACTTAATATCGAAAATGAAACCCAAGTAATTGCGCAAGGATCATAATCAATCGAGCAACTACAGAAAGGAGTTCAAACAAATTCTTACACAATCGGAGAAATGGGTTCCGGGAGCTTCTATGTATAGAGATGGAGTCGGCTCCAATGCGGCGGACGGCGAGGATAGGGACGTAAATTAGAGGTAACGGAGGGAGAGGTTTTGGGTTTCAGCGGAGGAGCCAAAACTTTTGGAGAGAAAGAATGGAATCAATGAGATAAAATGGAGGTGGAAATTGCATTTTGGACCAAAGATGTCTCCGCAAATTTGCATCGGCGCCTATTAGAATACGAGAAATTACATTTGCCTCTTTTAAGTGTTTGCGGTTATTTGGGCACCTCAGCGCGTCCTTTTCACCTTTTTTTTTTTTTTTTTTCGTTGGTTCAAAACAATAAAAAAAAACATAGTTGATTCAAAAGAAATAACGAAGACAAAAGAAAGATAGTGAAGCCACACATAAGGTTGAGATTACTTGATACCGTGACCCGTTAGATGGTATCAAAGCCCAGGTGATGCTTAAGACTTGGTGTCTCGTACGATCGAATTACAATTTGGTCGGTGGAGCTCCCGTTTGGATTAGAATCATAAGATTTGGAATTGGATGCTTGTGATTGAGGTTGAGCTATTAAGACTTGGATCGTGAGACAATTGGAGATGGCTCGAATCACGCCAAAGTGGAGATTGTTAGAAAAATATGGATTAGATTAGAGCAATTTGGAATCTCATATCGAGTACTCGTTGGAACTGTCCCGGAAATAGAAAACTAGTTGTATAAACCTGATAAGCTTTCATCTGAGGCTGGAAAGTCTACTTAAAATTTACCCAAAGCATAGATGAGCCCAGGTCACAACAACTAAAAAAAAAAACAAAACCTCAACCTAAAGTTGGTCGAGTGAAAATTTACTCTTCTATGACTTTGGGTTTCAATTATTTTTACCAGAGTTAGAGTTGGTGTTAGTGCATGTAAAGTGGTGATTGAATAAACGACCTAGATCACATAGTAAGCTAGAGATATATGGAGGAGATTACTTAAAGTTTTACCATAAGATCATAAAAGCAAAACACAAGCAACACCTCGTCGCGCGGTATAAGGCGGTTGGAGGGCGAGGATGGGTCGCAGGATTGCTTTGTTGGCTGGACGGGATGGACTATGGAGGCATCCTGGCATGGAGTCTGAGTTCCAAATCTGTTTCATGGTTTGTTTGATTGGTCCTACGACGTTGTGTAAGACGTGACAAGGTTCTGACACTGGTGATGGGACAACGGCCGTGGTGGTGGAATGATAGTGGTATTGTTGTAGCCGCGGGTTTGGGCCATGAGGGGAAGGATCAAGTCTTCTTTAGTTCTTACTTTTTAGGTCGGATATAGCTGGTGGGTCAATGTTTGGCCTAGGCCTTGGTAATTTCTTTGTTTTTTTGTTTTGGATTTTTTTCAGTTTTTGTTTTTTGGTTTGGTGTTGGTTGTTTGTCGTCCCTCCCTTTTGGGTGAGGGTGTTAGGGTTTTGGTTTTGGTGTCGTTGAGTGGTTTTGGTAGGGTCATGTTTGGTGTTATGTCCATGGACTATTGTTTTAATATCAGTGTTTTATTGTTATCAATGTAATTGGGAGGTTGCCCCTGCTACATATATGTTGGCGATTTTGGTATATAATGTTTGGTGGAGTTGTTTCTTTTTAAAGTTTAGCTGTAAGGAAGTATCGAGTCTTCTGGATGGGGTTAGGAGTATGTTACATTTGGACCCTTTTCGGTTCATATTCGTTGTAATCGCTAGTATGTGGGTAGGGAGAAGTGTGGGGACTTGTTATCCACCACTGAGATCTCTCATAGTTGTAATTGTTGGTTGTTATTATATAAAGTTTTACAATTCTAAAAAAAACATGCAACACCTACAATAATAATCTTCATCAAAAACACCTATGATAATAGAATATTCATAGATTTACACATAAAATAAAGTGAAGTGTCTCTTTTTCTATTGTATGTAGATGGCTACGTGGCTATACGGTGTGTTGGCCTCTAACTTGTGATCGATTTTGGTGATTGCTAGGGCCTTTCAATCCTTTTTAAGTTTTTAACATTTTCCTTTTCACGTACTCTTCAAAAAACATTTTCCTTTTCAAAAATAAAAAACATTTGATATTCTCTAGATTATAGTATATCCAGTAGTGTAAGTAAAACTTAGTTTACTTTGCTTTTGTAATGTCTTTTTCATGTCTTAATCTTCTTAGAGATGATTTTGAGAGGCTTGTTTGCTTGCCCTTGGTTTTGTTTGGGCCTCCTTATGCCTTTTGGCTTCTATGATATTTGTTTCACGACAAAAAAAAAAAAAAAACAACAAGCAAATCGATCAATGCGCTGACACTATAAGTCGAAGGGCAGAGCCAGACCTATATATTAAGAGGGGCCGAGTTACAAATTGAAGTTTAGAACATCCAAACTTTAAAGTTTACGATATCAAAGAGCAAAACTCACGAGACTACCTCACTTGAAACTCGTTCATCTCAAACCGAAGGAGAAATCACTACTATAAAAAGGTTCTAAGGTGACGAAATATTTCTAATTCGTCACCTAAGAGAACACTTTAGTGACGAAAACAGTTTCGTCACCTCAGTAAAATATTTCGTTTTCTAAGACAGGTAAGGTGACGAAAAATTATTTCGTCACTAAATTCGTCACCTAAGTCAGCTCTAACGTGACCAATATTATTTTCGTCATCTAAGTCATAGGGGACGTGACGAAATATTTTTCGTCACAAAGGTGTTCTATCTTAGGTGACGAAAATAATGTTTCGTCATTTAAGTTACAGGAAAGGTGACGAAACAGTTTTTCGTCACCCAAGTTTGTATCACTAAGGTGACAAAAAAGTGTTTCGTCATGTAAGTGATAGGGTAGGTGATGAAAAAATGGTTCGTCACTAAAGTGTTCTCTCTTAGGTGACGAAAAAATATTTCGTCGTCTAACTGGTTACTATGGTGACGAAATAAATAATTTCGTCACCTTACTGGATTTAACTTTTATAACATCCTGATGCGTTTCCAGATCTGCATCTTTCATTTCAAAACACTCCATTCTCCATTCTCTCTCTCAAAATTTCCTTCAATTTTCAATACCAGGTGTGAAGCCTTTCAAATCCGGCCGGGCTCTGAAACTTTTGTCTACCATATGCATTGATTTATAGTTTGGTATAATCTCTTTCTCTCTCTTTCTCCACTTTTCATGTTTTCCGATGAGTTTTCCGGCGAGGATTCCGGTCACAAGCATGTTGTTAATATTATTGGGTGATGATTAATTAATGCTAGCTGATTGATATTCATATATATATATATGCATGTTGATTCTTAAAGTTAGTTATTCTAATTTGTGTATTGATTAGAGTTAATTAGTTTAATTTGTTGATTATATATATATATGCTTTACTATTATTAGGTTACAAATTATTTAATTATGTTATTAGGGATATATGTAAATATACTTAATTAATTGTTTGGTTTGAGTAAATTTTTTGTGCATTCAAATGATTATATATGTTATATGTTTATTTTGTGATAATCAAATGTAAGAATATAAGATTATATTCTTTCATTCACCTAAATTTGAACCTTAGAAATCTCGTTTGAGAATCATTTTGTCACAATTGTGTTTGACAAAATGATTCTTGAATTGTCCCATTTTTGGACAGTTTAGGAGAACATGATTTTGTTCTGTAGTTTGTTGTTCTTGTCTTTTCGTTTTCGGTTGTGGGTATATGTTTCAACACTGTCTCTCGTTACCGTTCCTTGACTGCATATTAGGTATAGTTATTTATGCACTAGAGGGACTGTAGGAAGATGCTGCCGAAATTTTCCCACATTGAAATCGAAAAGACAAGAATTACAAACTTAGAAACAAAATTGTGCTCTCTTGAATGAGATTAGGACCTTAACCGGAGGCATAAGGTGAAGATCAAGCGATCGAATACATGTTTTTGTTGTTGTGTTTTTTGAACTACTATTTCTTATTTGTTGTTTATATATATGATAGGACATGGACAAGAGATGGATACAGTATGACCGGGGGAACCCTGAATACCAACAAGGAATTCTAGATTTTATATTATTTGTACTTGAACATACTGATGGCAGAACTGTACACAGGTGTCCGTGTGTTGAATGTCATAATACTAAGTGGAAGACGATTTATGAAATCCACGAACACCTGAATACAAGACGTATTATGTGTAGTTATACTACATGGAGTCTACACGGTGAAACATTAGATAATGAACCTACCTTGGAAGAAATCCGAGCGGGACATTTTCAGCATGCTGGCTCATCCAGCAGTAGTTTCTGTCACGCCCCAGTCCTTAAGTTATTTTACGGTTATTTATTCCGGTATTATTTTGGTCTTTTACCATATTAATTAACCGTTTACTGTTAAGGACTTTAAAGTTGACTTTTTATTCCGTTGGGAATTTGGGAAAACTTTCTTCATGAAAGTTGTAGAGGACGTCGTTACAAGTTTGTAGGCATGCTATGCGTTAAATTCGGAGTAAGCATGGTAAAGTTATGAATTTAATGGTAAAGTTTTCGTGTAGGTAAAAAGGGGAAATTTTGTAGTGGGTATTTTTTTTGAGTTGGGTTGAGAGTTGGGCCGGGGGTGGCAGCCCAAGCCCTTTTCTTTTTCTTCTCTCTTTTTCCTCTTCTCTTCTTTCTCTTCTGTTCTTCTTCCCGAACCCGGGTCTTCTCCGTCGGAAAGCCTCGCCATCGCCCGCCGTCGTCCCGCCAGCGACGGACCGCCGCTCCGGCCCAGGAAGGACCCTCGTCGCCTCCTCTCTCTCCCCGGCCAACCATCCGAGCCGATAGTGCCGCCGGAGAGGAGATAAGCCGCCGGAAGCCGCCGATCGTCATTTCACCGGAGCTCCGTCCTCCGGCCACCATAGGCCGTGATTTTTGGCTCAACTTGTAGCCCTCATCAAGGTGAGTATTCCCTCAAAAGGAATCGGTCTATTTCGATCTCGTTGTGGTGTTTTGTATAATTGGAAGTTTTAGGGATTTTAGAATGTTTTAGTTCGATTGCCCTAGTTAGCCTCGGAATTGGATTAAGTGCTAGTTATGAAAGTTGTTGGGTATGTTGAGAGGATTATTCTGTCAAAATTTGAGAGGCATTGGAGGTCGACGGAAAATGGCTGCCGGCCGCCGCCGGAAAAAATTATTTTTTTTTAGAGATTTTGATGAGGAGTAGTATGGAATGAGTTTTATAATTTTTGGAGGAGTTTTGATAAGGTTTAAGATTTTTTTTTCGATGGTTAAGAAATTTGGCGGTATTTAATTTGGAGTGCCGATATTTGGGTTAGCTGGATTTAAAATTTGTTTAAGGTTAAATATTGGCCATCGGGGATGGTGGTGAATTTTGAGTCTAAAAGGATTAAGAATGGAAAGTTGGACAAGGGAGAAGATAATTTTAAGCCCTTAAATTTTTATGGGTCATTTGTTGAAGTTTTATTTCAGTTCGAGAATTGATATTATTTTTGTCCAGGCCGTGAGGAGGATCATTCAGCAAAAGCTTCGGGTCGTCGACAGGCTTAGCCGAGCACTGTGAGTGGACCCTTGATTTAAATGTCGTGCATGCAATAAAGTTTATTTAATTTTCCAAGGCATTTAGAGTTTAGAGTTCCATTAAATTTTGGGAACTCTCTTGAGCATTTTAATTGACATGTGGGACATGTCAAGTAATTTTTATAATTATTTTCGGAAAATGACTTTCCGAAAATTTGTTATTTTCTTTTTCACCATAAAGGGTTGATTTATGATCTTTATTGCTAGCTAAACATTATTGAGCCGCTACTCACTATCGGTGAGTAGTGCGCCTAGCGTGGGACGCTATTATAGCCTGGGAGGCAACCGATCGGTATTTATATATATATGTTAGCTAGCCATTATGAGCGGCTGCTCACTATAAGTGAGTAGTGCGCCTAGCGTGAGACGCTACTATAGCCTGGGAGGCTCAAACCCTAGCTTGGGAGGCTCATCGTTATGGTGAAATATTTAATTAATGAGAACTAATGGGATTGGTTCGTCATTTTAATTTTGAATATTTATGGAAATGTTGGGAGAACATATATATTTGACTTCATTGCTCCATTATTTTTGCTATTTATTTTGTCCACTCACTCTAACGTTTTTAAATGCTTCTCCCCTGGGCCTTTCGTTTTTAAATGCCCAGTCTGCAGAGTTCGGTTCGGCGAGGATAGGAGGCTTGTTATAAATTCCCACTGCATCCAGTTTTCCCATATAGGTTACGAGTTAATCTATGTTATTATTTCTTTCAGTAATCATTTTAGTAGATGCTCTGTGTATTTGGGTTGGTTAAAGTGTTGTGAGGACTGCTGAAAAGATTTCTTTATTTGTTTTTGAGAGATTATTTTTCATGATTATTATTGGGAAAATGATTGAGTTGGGTTTTGTGATTTTCCTTTCAGTTAGGGTTACCCATTATCAAGGGAGGTTCTATCAAGAATTTTGGTAGAATTTTCCTTGAGGTGGGTCCCGCAAGATTCACCTCGGATTTCAGGGTGAAATTCGGGGCGGGTCCTGACAGTTTCGACCCTTATGTGGATCCTTCTATGAACATTATACATGATGCTTTTCCTTCATTTGCTACAAGACATGAGGAAGAGGTTGTTTACGATACCGCTGATGCAGACCATGCTTTTTTAAATGTTGACAATGATGATTACGATAAATATAACAGGCTGCTTGCTAATGCACAAACCCCATTGTACCCTGGGTGTAATGTAACTGTCTTGGGTGCCATCATTGAACAGATTAAAACCAAAGTTGACAGCAATTGGTCGAATGTGTCGTTTAACCGTAACTTGGTGAATATCAGGAAATTGCTTCCTCCAGAAAACAACTTTCCCCACAGCTTTGATAAGGTACAGAGTATGTTGAAAGATCTTGGCCTCGGTTATGAGAATATTGATGCATGCAAGAATAACTGTGTTTTGTTTTATGGAGTCGTCAACAAAGACCTGAATTACTGTCCAGTGTGCAAAGCGTCAAGGTGGAAGTCATCATCATCTTCTTCATGTAAGAAGAAAAGGATTCCATAGAAGGTGCTTCATTATTTCCTATTGATTCCTAGGTTGAAGCGTATGTACATGTATTCACACACTTCAGAAAAGATGAGATGGCACGGGGTAACGAGGAAAAATGATGACACTCTAAGACACCCCGCAAATGGGGAGGCTTGGAAATCATTTGACAGATCATTTCCTGATTTTACAGCAGACATTAGAAATGTAAGACTTGGACTTGCAACAGATGGGTTTAATCCTACTGGAAACATGAATTTGTCTTATAGTATTTGGCATGTTTTTGCTGTGGTGTACAACCTACCTCCATGGATGTGTATGAAGAAGGAATTTAGTATGCTGACTTTGTTAATTCCAGGTCATTATTCTCCAGGAAAATGTCTTGATGTGTACATGAGACCATTGATTGATGAGTTAAAAGAATTATGGGAAAATGGTGTCCCTACTTTTGACTGGTATAGTCAAACTTCATTCAGGATGAAAGCAGCAGTTGTTTGGACCATTAGTGATTTTCCTGGATATGGGATGTTGTCGTCTCAAACCACTAAAGGTTACAAGGCTTGTCCAATCTGCTTAGGAGACCTAAATGCTAGTTGGCACGTTGGAAAGGTGTGTTACTTGGGGAGTCGTACATGGCTTCCGGAAGATCATCCATGGCGATTTGATACAGCTTCATTCAATGGGAAGCAAGAGTTTGGTTTAAAACCCCAAGAGCGGTCTGGTGAGTGGATTTTGGACATGTTGATCTCTTTTGATTTCGGACGTCTTAGCAGTGATCTGACATGTTAGCTCGGAATCCAAAACGTCCTTCTAGATTGGAGAACTGAACGCACAAGAGTGTATTTTTTGAATTGCCTTATTGGAAGAAATTGAAAATACGGCACTGCTTTGATGTCATGCATATAGAGAAGAATGTTTGTGACAGCATTGTGGGAACAGTTTTCTGGTTTAAAGATAAGACTAAAGACACTGTGAAGGTGCGCAAAGATCTTCAACTCATGAACATAAGCCCTCACTTATGGCTAACAGCGTCGGGGTCAATGCCTCTTGCACATTACAGGATTAATCCGGGTAATGAGAAGAAAGATTTCAAATGGTTTGAAGCTATTAAGTATCCTCATGGTTATGCAGGAAATATATCTTGATGTGTAAAAGTCAGGGAGAATAAGCTATTTGGATTAAAGACTTATGACTGTCATATCATGCTACAACGTCTTTTTCCAGTGGTAATTCGACCATATATGCATCCTAATGTGGTAGAGTCGTTAGCAACGGTGTCTAGATTCTTTCAGAAGTTATGTGCTAGAGAGCTAAAGAAGTCAGATGTCCTTGGATTAAAAGAGGACATTGTCTACATCATGTGCAAGTTGGAGCGGATTTTCCCGCCTGCTTTCTTCGACATCATGATTCACCTCATGATCCACCTACCAGAACAAGCGCTACTTACTAGTCCAGTACACTTACTTGGATGTTCCCACAAGAAATGTACATTGCACATTTTAATTGCCAGTTTACATTTATATTTTATTGTTTGCACAATAATAATAGCATAAATTTTAGACAAATTGGGGAGTACAAAAAATATGTCGGCAACAGAGGAAAACCAGAAGGGTCAATAGCGAACGCATGCCTCTTAAATGAGTGTGTAACTTACTGCGACTTATATCATAGTAACACAACCGAGGCGGAGTCGTCCACAAACGTCTTCAATCTTTCAGTTGTTTCAGAAGTTGTACGTTCATTTGGTAACTTACCAAATTCGTACAAGTTAACAAAAGCTGAACTCCGTGAAGCTCATTGGTGCGTGCTAGACCACTGCTCTGAGGTTGACTACTACAAAAAGAAACATTTAGAAAAAATCATAGCAAGACAACCATATAGAGATGAAGAGATGCACAAGATAACTTTTCCTGATTACTTTCTTAATTGGGTAAGTTCAATCTCCGTTTTATTATTTATTGGCGATATTGTTTACATAGTCCCATCACTTATGAGTTATTCATTATTTATTTTTCAGATGGAAGAACTCCTACGAGAGAACAATACTGATTACTCACAGGAGTTGCACAATTTGGCATGTAAGCCGCAACATCACAGTGTACATGGGGGATGTTTTGTTAACGGTGTTAAGTTTGTGACGTTCTACCGGGATGAAGAGCGAGTCACTCAAAATTATGGGGTCATGGTAGATGGGGATGAAATTTGCTACTACGGGATCATACTCTCCATTGTCGAATTATTATATGGAGCTGGTATGCCAGTTGTGTTGTTCAAGTGTAAATGGTTCAACACTGACCCCAAGTTTACCGAGGAGTACGAAGATGGATCATGTATTTTTATCAGTTAATACATCCACAAGCTGGTATGAGAGTTAGCCGTTTATTCTTGCCACCATGGACAAACAAGTGTTTTATCTTGATGATCCGAAAGAGGGTGGAGATTGGAAAGTGGTAAATGTGATGTCTCACCGAAACATATGGAGTGCATCTACGCTTGAAGGGGATGCAGAAGGAGCATGTGATGAAGAAGAGGCTCCAGAACCATATCAAGAAGAGTTAAGCAGTTATATTCTAGATACACAGACTATTCGTATCAACAATGACCCCTAGTACTACGTACACGGGAATGCATTCATTACAATTCCTAGATCTCAAGTCCCACATGTTGACAATGAGGATGAAGATGAAGAGCAGCATTATGATGAGGATGAAGAGGAAGACGAAGAGGATGATGATATGGAGGATGAGGATTATGATGTCAATGACGTTTGACTTAATATGTTAATTTCCTAGTTGAATTCAAACTTCAATTTCTCTTAATGAGTGGTATTTTTTAATATGACATAAATTGTATATGAGTGTACGTAACACTTTAAATTTTTCTTTAATTTCGAATTTCTTTAATGATATTTGTATTGTCAAATGTATTTTTTAGGAAATAAAGAAAAATCCTTGTATCAAAACTATTTCTTTTTAGGAGTCAGTAATTATTTCTAAAACTTCTATGAAAACCTTTTCTTTTTAGGTTTTCTTCAACTAAGTCCCAAAATTTGAAAAATTGTATAAATATTTTTGGTTCACTGAGATGATGAAACTTAATGTATTTGTCACCTAACTACTTATTTGGTTCACTTAGATGACGAAAATTAATTTATTCGTCACCTAACTACTTAATATTTGGCAGGTCGAAAATTCTGCCAAGTTTTTGGGCCAAATTTTGTATTTGGCTTAGGTGACGAAAACAAGCGGATTTGTGGGCTGAGTAACATTTGTAAACCCAGACACCCCGAGTCCTAACTGAAATACAAGCTGTCTTCGATCCTCATCCACATCGCCATCTCGTCCTCTGATTCCAAGCCGTCTCCTCCTCCACATCGCCGTCTCCTCCTCTGATTCCAAGCCATCTCCTCCTCCACATCGCCTTCTCCTCCTCCGATTCGAAGCCGTCTCCTCCTCCGATTCGAAGCCGTCTCCTCCTCCGACTCGAAGCCGTCTCCTCCTCCGATTCCAAGCCCTCCTCCTCCACATTGCCTTCTCCTCCTCTGATTTGAAGCTGTCTCCTCCCTTGCGCCACATCCACTATGCCGCCGACTAGTGGGAAGAGGAAGAGATAGGTGGAACAGTCTCAGAGACTGATGCAGGAGATAGCCCAGCAATATCGACGCCCCACAGAGGTCTCCTCGCAGCCTATGGTGCCTCCGTCAAGTTCGGCACCTCCACTCCCTCCACCACTGTCTGATGTCAACGAACCTTCCTCAGATGTTGACGAACCTTCCTCAGATGATCATCAGACTGGCCATTCATCTGTTAAGATCAGCGTTCGGTGCAAACTCCGTTCTGAAAGTGGTAATTTTCCTCACTCGTACTCATCTGCGACCTTTCGATTTTCGATATTGGTTTCTGGGTTCTGTGTAGGGAATGAGTATTGGTTTTGGAATGAGTTTTGTGTAGTGAATGAGTGATGGTTCTGCGTTTTATTAGGATGGTGTTCATGGATTATGTGTATATTTGGAAAGGATTTTGTTTTGCTTGTGTAGGAGTCAGTGAGCTTGGATTATGTCATTTCCTTAGCTTGATCAACATTTCAACTCTTTCTTTAGAGACTGCATTTCTGTCTGAACCAAATCTGTGACTTGGTTTCTGTTTTTTGTGCATTTGTTTTCATGAAAGTGGTTGAACAGCACGCAAACGCCTAGCTAGCTAGAATCCCAGGTCAATGAGAAAACCCTTGGTTATATATATTATTGAACTCCATGAGGTATAACTAGCTTGGATTTAAATTTAGCTTGCAAATTGATATGTAACTTTTTTTCCTAGCTAATAGGGTACGTGAATGACCAATTTCAGCAAACATTACTTTATTTCTCATCACATGTTGCAATGAATCAATCTGTGTAATGTCTCATGAAAGGAGCAAAAGCTACATCTCTCATAATGTATAGTATTCATTGGATGATGTTGAACTGAGTAGCATGAATTATTAAGTAGATCTTAATGTGATTGTTCGAGTATTGATCTGATTTACATGAAGCATATATAGAGGATGGTTAACTTCTTTATAGAAAGCCAATAAGCTGCAGCATGTGCAGTGCTAAGATCAAAGCTTATAATGAAGTTATGAGTATCAATCCTTTTGAAATAATTACCAAGCATGTTTTCATATTGCACCGGTCTCTTCACTTATTGATCGTTTATTTCTTTTGCATTTGGTTTTGACAAAAACTGTTTTTTTTTCCCTAGCACCTCTCCCTAAAACCAAGACAGGGGTGGTAAAAGGCTTAAAAGCAGAGGAGATAGTCAAGAGGACTGGACAAAAAATTAAAGTAACGTGAGACGATTTCTGCCACGGTCTGAAAAGTAAAGAGTTAAGCAGCATGTTGACACACGATGTCAGCCACATTATACAGGACGAAATTTCCATGGTGGCTGCAACTTGGGGTGACACTACCGAAGATGAGCAGAAGAAGCTGCCCACTAAACTTTTTGTAAGGACTTTTTCCGTTGTTCATGTGTTCACTCAATGCTTAATTAATTGTAGAATTATGAGATAAATAATGTTGTTCATTTTTTAACAGATCTTTTATGAGTTTGATGTTGATGATAAGCTCATGTGGAAGTGATTGGATGATAATGCTAAAAATGCTTACTAAAACTGGAAGTGCACTATAAATACAATTAGGAAGGAAAACCCGGGGAAGATCCCAGAAGAGTTTGAACACCGACTGGATGAGTGGAACTGGCTCCTCAAACATTTCGAGTCTGATGGATTCACGGTAAATTACTTTAATTTTATAACTAACTGTTGCTACTGATGAAATTAGTTTGTTGGTTTATTCAAAAGGATTTGTTTCTCTCTTATTGTATTCAATGTTCATTTTGTGTACTTATACTTGTATGTGTAGCTGCCAGTATGGTAGTTGGTGCCTTTGTTGTTCTGCCTCGTTTTGCCTTTGTTGTTCTAACCATTTGATTTTTGGAAAACTAGTTTCCTGGTTCTGTAACTTTCTTGGATTATACTCATGACTGTTCATTTGATCAGTTTTATGTCACTAATTATTGATGATTAAGCTTGATGTTACTAACCAAAGTGTTAATATGATGAAATTACAGAGAAGATCGGCTGCAAATAAGAGGAATCAGGACAAGAAGACATTGCACCACCACACCAAGGCGAGGCCTTTCATCAACAATGCGAAGGAATTGAAGGACAAGGGTGAACACCTCTATTTTATTAAAAGTTACTCACAGGCGTATGACTCGGTTTACAACCTAAAAGCAGCTGAAAATGAAGTAAGTCATTTACATCCTGCCTTTAAATTACAATTCCTGCTTATTGCATTACCCTTCACATTACTTCCTTTTTTTTTTTCTTTTCTTAGCATGATATACATTAGTTAACCTGCCTACTGACTAGGAGTTGATATAAAAGATGTCAACTACATAACTAATCCTTTTGAAACAACAAAGATGACAACCACATAGTGACTTTTAAGTTATCCTAATGATCCTCATTTTCTCATGGATCGACATCGATCCAGACACAAAATTCTTCATAATCAAACTTGCTGCACTATAGAGAGCGGCACTCCTAAGTGAATGAATAGATTATCATCTTTTTCTCTTAACTTTTTTGAGCTGTGCAACTTTTTCCTCTTCTCTTTTGGCAACTTCTTCACTGCTGCCTCTTTTGGACTGCATTTCTTTTGGCTACTTCTTTCGATGCTGCCTCTTTAGCTTCTAGCCTAGACAATGCTATCTGACATCTATATTTTGCTTCAGACACTATCATTCCCATCAACAACAGATTGGATTTATTGTTTAAACTATTATCATTTAGACAGATACCAACCATTAACACCAAGTAGTCTTAAAAGAACAAACTGATAGGTGCAATATTAGGAGCTTATCAATAAACAAACAGACATTCTTTGATTTCTCATTAATTTCTTTTCTTGGAAGAATTCTCGGTCTCTTCATATTAATTGTTGTTTGTAGCTAGTTCATTTTCTGATGGAGAAGGTTGATTGTTATTAATTGTTATTCTCCATATTAATTGTTGTTTGTAAAACATATACTGCTTTTGTTAGGCTAAACTGATGGAGAAGGTTGATGAGATCTGTGACAATGTGAGGAAGGAATACCCTGGCATTCTGGAAGAAGATATTGATCTTCATTTTGACCAACAAACTCAGGCGATCGTGTTTGAAAAAGCATTTGGACATAGAAACATGAACGAGATCCGGGGCATGGGACTAGTAGGTAGTTATGGTTTGAGTCAAGGGCCTGATAGAAGCTGCACTTCACGTTCCCAACGAGCTGCACTTGTTGATATGGCGGTGGAGGAAGCTCGAAATGCCAAAGAAGAAGCCCGGAAAGCCAATGAGGAAGCCCGGAAAGCCAAGGAAGAGAACAAACAAATCATGGCACGTCTTCAACAATGTGAGCAGTTTCTCTTCACCAAAGTCGGCGTATGTCAGCCGGCAGTCACACCGGAGCAGCCCAATGATGATGATCATGATGATGGAGGCATTGATTCAATTGACACTTCATAGTTACTAGCTAGTTCATTTTCTAGTATATATTTTGTATAAACAAATCTATATTGTATTACTCTTGATGAGTTTGTATATGAAATTGATTATATATATAAATTTTTGTTATTGTCCAGGTGTTTTGTTCAGGGTTTTTTTTATTTTTTATAATATTAAATGTGATTTAATAATTTTTAATGATTAAATTTTTTTTAAAAAATAGCACTAAGGTGACGAAAGATAAATTTTTGTGGCCTTAGCCCCATGGTGACGAAAATATTTTCCTCAGCTAAGTCACTGTGTGACGAAATATATTCGTTAGCTAAGTAACTGGGTGACGAAAAATATTCGCCAGCTAAGTCGCTTGGTAACGAAATATTTTCGTCAGCTAAGTAACATGGCGACGAAATATTTTCGTCAGCTAAGTAACATGGCGACGAAAATATTTTCGTCAGCTAAGTACCTTAGTGACAAACAAATTGTCGTCATATAAGTAAGTTGGTGACGAAAAAAATTTCGTCACCTAAGTATCTTGGCGACGAAAAGTTATTCGTCATCTTAGTACTGACTAAGACGACAAAATTATTATTTTCGCCACCTAAGTGCTCTGACCACCGACCTTAGGTGACGACTCTTAGGTGACGAAATTTTCGTCAGTTAGGTCTTTACATGACGACATAAGCTCTTAGGTGACGAAAAAATTTCGTCACCTCAGGGCTTTTTTCTAGTAGTGAATATACAAACTTTCAGTTGCAGCTCCACATTCATACTGAAAATCTGTATACATGAGGAGAAAGCCCTTCTAATTAGGACCCTAAAGAAGCTCCACATTCATACTTGTAGCTCCACGTTCTCCCAAGAGAACTTGTTGAGGACTTTTCGGCTTATCCCACTTTTTGATCTTATATCCGCATCTTAACCGATCAGTTTATAGGTATTTATGAGTAGATCATTTCTCTAAATTTTCAGCTATATTGAAAATTGTTAAGGCATTCATAAGTGTGATTTATCAATTATGAACTTGAATGGTTCATATTTGACAGATTTGGTTCGTCCATTAATTTGATCTAGTTTATTATCTTAACGAACACCAATTTGGTTTAAAATTTGTAGAAATGATCTACTCATATAAACCTAAAAACTAAACGGATGAGATGTTAAAATGTGATTGAAAAATAAGTCTTTTAAACCATAAACCGAAAAGTCCTCAACTTAAGAGTTCTCACCAGAAAGGCTCCCGACAAGAAAATATATATTAGTTTGTCTTTTGCTTAATTATGAACGCCCTTATTTAAGCAGTACCTTACAATCTATACCACATTAGCACACACCAAAGTGAGGGGAACAAAAGAAAAAGAAAAAAAAAAGCAGAGATCCAAACACAAAATTCCAATGAGGAAGTAAATCCAAACATGAAATTCTAAAACAAGTTCTGATAACTCTTACAACAACCATATGAATCTAAAAGTTCTATCAGCCCCACATTCAAGTTTGTTTTTTCGACTGTCTCCCTTGTCATTGATCCGTTCTCAGATCCACACCAACCCACATGTTACTTTCAGAGACGAGACGAAGGGTAGTACCACCAGTCCACCACCCTTGCTGGAAATCACTAAACAAGAAGCCATCATTTCACCATGATAACATTCATTTTGGAAATGCCAAACCCGTGACAACAAATTTCAGTAACAAATTATATTAATCACTCATATACTTGTGAACTATCTTCACCTCCTCTTCTTTCGCTTTTAAATAAATCTAGCTAGCCCCCCATTGTTTCATATTCTGAGTTCCACACAGAAATACCAGAGCTAGAAAGAAGAATCTCATGGCTGCTAACACCCAGAACACCCCATTGCTAGATCATGACATTGAGGTTGCCTTTTCCGAATCCAAAGCCTCTTCCCTGACCTCTATCAGATCGTCCACCACCGGCGGCTGGCGGTCCGCCTCCTTTATAATAGGTATGTAAGCCTAATATTTTCACGATCTGTTGTTGCTTTAACTTCTTCACTTCTCAGTTTTCTGTGCTAGCTACAACTTACCTACCACTGATTGCTTGCTTAGGCTAGGGCACAGCTCTTTTATCTGTCGTGAACTAGTAAAGTTTGTAAGCTTTAGAGCTATGCCTGCAGGAAGCCATTGGAAATGCTCTAAGAGCTTTACGATATGTCATTGGTTTTTAGTTTAGGGTGCTCTGATCAGTAGAATATCGGGTGAGACTGATTAGGGTTAGTGTTCGAGTCTCGATCTGTTGTAGTATAACTGACGTGCATGTTTTGGCTTATGTTGTTTTAGGGGTGGGATTTGCGGAGAGGTTTGCGTTCTATGGAGTCAGCTCGAACCTGATAACGTTTCTGAGCGGGCCGTTGGGGGAGTCGACGGCAACGGCAGCTGTACACGTGAACACGTGGTCAGGAACGGCGGCCTTACTTCGTATGGTGGGAGCCATTGTCGCCGATTCATATCTCGGACGCTACCGTACCATCCTGTTCTCCACTATGCTCTACATTTTGGTTCGTTCATCCCTCTCCACATAATAACAAATCATTTTGGAAGTTCTATGTCGTTTTCCCTAGCTCGTACAATGAAATTTTTCGTTTGTTTTTCAGTATATAATCTGAGAATAAATCTCGTACAGTCATTCAAAATGTTATATGCGAGCTAGTGTTAGAGGAGAGAATGTGAAGTTTAGTGTGACAGTCATGAGCACATGCGTACTCCATGGCATCATTATTGGCATCATTTTGTTACAAAAACATGTGTATTCCAAGAAAGAGGAAAACATATGAATAATCATCATTCTAGTATCTCGGACTCAAACAAATCATCATTCTAGTACTCGGACTCCCGTTTAGTAATGAAAATGAAAACGTAGCTAAACATGGTCACTAGCTAATACCGCACCACCGAAAAAAAAAAAAAACTAATACCACGAGTGTGACTCGTGTTATTCACACTTTTCGTAATATCCAAGTACGTAATTTTAGTATTTTTCGATGACCATATCTACAATGATAAATTGAGCCTAATTTAACAGTGATATCCCCCTTCTAAAATCTTTGTTAAGGATAAAGGATATTGCTGTTAGGATGCTGTTCATTGTTTTGGTATGAAGACGATCGATTGTAACCTTGGTAATAATTAATTTTTTCTCTGCATCACGTTCTCACAGGGACTAGGCTTGTTAGCATTTTCAGCCAGGCTTCCTTCTCTCAGTGGTTTTGCATGCGAAAAGACCAGTGAGTTCACTTCCTGTTACTCTCAGCTCGAAGTAATATTTTTCTACTTCTCTCTATATCTGGTAGCATTAGGGCAAGGTGGAAACAAACCCTGCATACAGGCTTTCGGAGCTGATCAGTTCAATGGACAAGATCCAGTGGAGAGCAAAGCCAAAAGCTCATTCTTTAACTGGTGGTACTTTGGTATCTGCTCCGGCTCCTTATGTACGCGACTGATATCAAGCTACGTGCAGGACAACTTCAGTTGGGTTCTTGGATTTGGACTTCCTTGCATTGTCATGATTCTTGGACTGTTTGTTTTCTTCTCCGGAACAAGAACTTATCGGTATAGCATCATAGGCAATGGACAAAGCCCTTTTCGCAGAATCGGTAAGGTGTTTGTTGCTGCATTTAAGAACTGGCGAGCTAATACTACATCAGACACTTTCGGAAACATGCATCATCAAAGTTCTGAACAGTTCAAGTAAGAGGATTAATTACATACACTCGAAATAATATTTTTTTTCCTTAATTCTTAATGCTTAGTCTAGTATCCGATCCGCTTGCTTTGTATGATTTGCACCCTTACTTCATTTGGCAGATTCCTCAACAAGGCATTGCTAGCACCAGATAGTAACTTGAAGGAAGACAGGAAGCAGTGTACCGTCTTTGAGGTAGAAGAAGCAAAGGTTGTTCTTAGTCTTTTTCCGATATGGAGTACATGCTTGGTGTTTGCAATTGTTCTCGCACAAATGCCAACTTTCTTTACCAAGCAAGGGGGTACCCTGGACAGAACAATTAGAGCAGGCCTTGACATTCCAGCTGCTTCTCTTCAGTCCTTTACCAGCCTCATCATTATATGCCTCATTCCTTTGTATGACCGCATTTTTGTTCCTATTGCAAGTGCTTTCACCGGAAAACCCTCCGGCATTACAACGCTACAAAGAATCGGAACTGGGATATTTTTATCTGCTGTTTCCATGATAGTTGCAGCTTTCATTGAGACCAAAAGACTTGAAATTGCTGAAGAGTTTTCTCTGCTTGATATGCCACATGCTACCATTCCAATGAGTGTGTGGTGGTTGATTCCTCAGTACTTGTTGATTGGAGTGTCTGATGTGTTCACGATGGTTGGTCTGCAAGAGTTTTTCTACGATCAGGTACCCAATGAGCTAAGAAGTGTAGGAGTTGCCCTCTACCTCAGTATCTTTGGTGTCGGAGACTTTTTGAGCAGCTTTCTTATCTCCGCGATAGAGGAAGCAACCGGCGGAGAAGGCCGAGTTAGCTGGTTTTCCAATAACTTGAATCGTGTTCATCTTAATTACTTTTACTGGCTGCTCGCTGGACTCAGTATAGCGGAACTGGGTGTCTTCACATATTTTGCAAAATCTTACAGATACAGAAGTAGAGGAACAATGTAGAAACCTAGAGTCCTCTGTGTACTTGCAATTAGTTCTGCAATTAAGATGTAGTAATTAACGTCCTTAATGGATAAAAGGAAATAATTATTCGCTGACATGAGGCCTAAGATTTGTGACCTTAATTATAGATGTCATGCTGATTTACAAAAACACATAACTAATTTGCCAAATCATGTCATGTATTGCTTGAAGAAAAAGACTATCTTAATGAAATATCAGATTCGCTGAAACCCACAATTCGACGCCGCCTAGTCACCGTCGACCCAATCAAACCATGATCTAGGACCTACCTCTGCGCCGTCTGAATGTCTTCCCATGCCACTAATCGCAATTCAGATTGCCGACTACTAGCCAAACAGTCAGAGTGAAGACGACGCCTGCTGCTTGAACAGTTTCTCGCTGAGGGTAACCCGAGTAGAGAAAAAGAGCCGACTTTTACACTACCTTCTTAAAAATATCCTTCAAAAAGTTAAATAGAAAGAGTAGACTCCATTTTACACCACTCCACTACTGGACTCCGGCAACTAGAATAATAATTTGGCAAGATTTTATTTTATTTTATTTTTAATTTTTTTATTAATTTTTTTTATTAATAACTTACATACCTTACATATGTCGTGAGGTTTGAACTTATGACCTCAAAGTTCTCAGTTAAACACTTTAACCAACCAAGACACAGCTTACTGACATATGAGTGAGAACAAATAATTTAGCAAGATATATTATGTGGAATTGAGAACAAATATTTTTATTTACTCAAAAATTTTAGGCCTCATATGAGTGTCCTTAGATAAAACGATCAGTGTGTGTCCTCTTGGTTATGTTGGGGAACAATCATATATATGATCTTTAAATAAAATAGAAATCTCAATAACGAGTGTGAGAAACAAACAAAATACGACTAGGATTAATGAAACTAACGATTCAATCCTAATTTATGAGTATAACACTATATGAATCTTATAAAAGTAGTACAAGAAAAGAAAGAACTGATTTGATATTCCGATTAAGACATGCATAAATACACTTGACTAAAGACAAATTTCGCCTCTACCCTTGTGCTTGTAGTTCGATGGGCGTCCGCCTTGTAGAATACAACAATCGATAATCCAAAATAGAAGCACCGCAATTTTAGACTCTAACGAACCATAAATTGTATCTTGTACTCTCTTGATACGAACAAAACTTCTAAAAGAATTGAGGATTCTTGATCTTATATTTAAGAAGATATGAGTATGAGTTAGTATAGAACCTCAAGTGAACCAACATGTCCGTTCACTTATCTCTCCTTGAAGAGACACACTTATTTCTAAAGACACCTATTGAAATAGACACACCCTTTTAAATAGAAATGTCATGAGTAATTTTATTTTCTTTCATATTGAATATTATTACATAATTTCCAACGGGTTATATATGTAATTTTAGATTGGTAGCGATGGGAACTGTGATGTGGTTTAAATTAGCAAGCATACATAGAATGATAAGCTGTATGGTAATTTAGGGTGCATACGCATTCGGATGATCGGATGTACTTTCTATATATAAGTAGAAAGTATGCATGTCGACACGTAAAGACGGATGAAGACTGAAAAAAGTTTTGGTCTCTTTTAGGACTGTCTTATTTTTTGTGATAAAGAAAACAAAAACGGTGACTCATTCCATTTCCACATACGTGACTCATTCCATTTCCACATACGTGACTCATTCCATTTCCACCCTCGTTCCATTTCCTCTCACCTTCCTCATATGAGAAAACCCATAATATCATGGTACGTTATAGACAAACCCATCTTGCATATTGCTTTTGTTTTCTTTATCACAGATGTGACTCATTTCCACATAAGTGAACAGAGGACTTCCATAAACATAATACACACATACATATATAGAGGATCAGAAGCGGACGTCTCTCTGTTCTCCTCCGTCTGGTGCCGGCGCCGGCGTGCCTCCACTCCAGAAGACTCCAACAGCATTCTCGACCACTTTTCCTCACCGGCGAGTCCGTTCTTTTCCAGTTTTTCGGTGAGATCACCCAAGCGTCGCCAGCGCCGGAGGGTGAAGAACTGAGGGACGTCCGCACTTTAAGCCGCTTAAAGTGCGGACGTCCGCCTCTGATCTGGCCTCTATATATATATATATCATGGTTATAGACATCTGTGAAAATCTTTCCATTTCCACAGATGTGATTCATTCCATTTTGTTCACTCGTTCTCGCTACTTCTTCCCACCCTAGAGGAAAGAGGTACTCCATTTCTACAGATGTGACTCATTACACGTAGAAGGTCATTCCAGAAGAAAGCATCTACCCTAATAATCATGGCCGATCAGATAAATAGGTCTCTTTAAAAACACAATAGATGGCTACCCATGTCAGGACCCACCCCGAATTTCATTTTGAAACCCGAAGTAAATCCTGCGGGGTCCACCTCCAAGGAAAATTTACCGAAAATTCGGCATAATCTACCTTGAAAATAGACAACCATTACCTGAAAAACTCTAGATAAACACTTCTATTATCAATCATCTATCCTCAACTTTTGGAGCCTTCCTGCTCCTCAAATTCATCACATCTTCTAATATAACAATTTCTCATCTAAAATAATTCCAACCAACAACAAACAATTAATAAATTACTACTGGACTTTCAGAGCATATCTAAAGATGAACGTAAAACAATGAATAAAGAATAAGCGGAAGCAGCCTCTGACTATGCCTCGACCTCATGTACGCTCGACCTCATTTAAATTTATCCTGCATACTGAGCATTTAAAACCAAAGGGCCCAGAGGAAAGTAATTTAAAAACGTTAGAGTGAGTGGACAAAAATAACTTAGACAATTTAACAAAATACGTAATTTAAATACTTTCCCATGTTTAGTTTTAAAAACTTAGATGCACGCAACTTTCGTAAATCATATAACTTAAATTCCAAAAACCCAAAAAAATTGGACAAACCAACCCCGTTGGTTAATCAAATAAAGAAATCTCGTAAGAAGAGATAAACCAGCCCCGCTGGTTAATCAAATACATAACTGAGAATAATAAAATAAGAGGAAGAGTTATCACCATATAAAAGGAGCCTCCCAAGTTATAATAACGTCTCACGCTAAACGCTCTACTCACCTATAGTGAGGACCGCTAATAGTGGCTAGCTAATAAATAAATATAAATATCGATCGGTTGCCTCCCAGGCTATAATAGCGTTCCACGCTAAGCGCTTTACTCACCTATGGTGAGGACCGCTAATAATGGTTAGCTAGCAATAATCAATATAAGCGACCCTATATTATGGTGACTAAAAACATACGAAATCACTTAAATTCATTAAACTTCCCTAAGATCATAAGAATGGTATGGTTCTCAACCGTACTTGAAAATCATTATAAGAAATTATGTTAAAACTCAATGACGTGTCTCACACGTCAAAATATTTTCAAAACTAGCTATAATATAATCGAGATTTAATTAACAAGTAAAAATCATAATTAATATCTCAATCCAAAATACTTGCTAAAATATTCTCAAGGTCAAGATCGATATTCCACCAATAATTTAGAAAATTATAAATAGCGAACTACCGAAAATCTCATTTTCAGAAATCTTTTATAAATCTTAAAGTCCACCATTAAAACCATTATAATGAAATCTGGAATCCTCCGCCTAACCCATTATCCTAGCTAGGGTTAAGCTTATCGGATTCATACCAAACTCCAAGCACAACCTCACTTCATCGATTCTAGCACTTTAGGACCATATCCAAGTAAATCAAATGGTCGGATTTTCATTCTAACAACCACAAAGATTTTCAATCTTAGGAAAATCCCAAACCTGACCAAAACTCTTCTAAAAATTCCAAACTTCACCTCATTAAACTCCTCTCAATAACACAAACTCAAAAACATGAAAAACTACCCAAAAGTGGCGCAGCCACTGCATGCTCCGCCAACATCGGTGGCTGGCAGCCTCTACTTCAGCCACCTCCGATGTTTCCCAAAATTTAACACAATAATCCTCTCAACACGCACAAAAACTTCAATAACTACCACAAAGTCCAATTTTAAGCCTAACTACGGTAATCGAACCAAAACAACAAAAATCCCAATTTATACCATAGAATTTAAAACGCCCGATTCTCCTTACCTAGCTCAAGATGAATTGAAACCTTTTGAGGGTTTGCTACCCGAAGAGAGACCTTCCAAACGGGACAAGAGACTCCATGCTATGGTGGCTGAAGAAGGAAGTTCCAGCGAAAACTCCACCGAGCACAGCTGCGTCTTTCAGGCCCGATTTCTCTTTCACGGCGGCGCGACTCCACCGGCCAGCTACCCAAAACGATGGAGGAGGAACTAAGCTTCAAATCCCGACCGGTATGGCGGCCTAACTCCACCAGACGGCGGCGAAAGGAGGTGGAGAAGGCGCTGGGTCGGGAACCGAGCGGGAGAGAAGAGAGAGAAGTGAAAGTAGTGAAAATCTGATTTTTCACTTTTGACTTTCCACCTTTGGCCCCTTTTATTCCTACCTTCCCGAAATAGTAACTTCAGTTTTTAGACTGTAAATTCTTCATACGAACTTCTCTTTTTTTACGTGCCACATGTCTACGAACTCCGTTTAATGTCCTCCACTACTTTCATGAAGAAAGTTTTCCCAAATTTCAAACGGAAGAAAAAATCAACTTTTGAAGTCTTAAATAGTAAACGATTACTTAACACGATAAAAGGTCAAAGTAACCCAAAAGTAAATAACAACAAATTGACTTAAACACCGGGATGTGACAACCCAAATATTCTCATGATTTTAGCCTCATCAGCTAAGAAGCTAGCCTACTTAATTTGACTAGAAATTAAGATGATCGACCACCCAAGTACATTCCATGTTGATCAGATTACCACTCTATTTCCCCAGATGTGACTCATTCCATTTTGTTCACTCATTGGTCTTTTTCTTGCTACTCCTTCCCACCCTACAGGAAAGAGGTACTCCATTTCCACAGATGTGACTCATTACATGCACGTAGAAGTTCATTCCAGAAGAAAGCATCTGCCCCAATAATCATGGTCGATCAGATAAAGAGGTCTCTTTTAAAAACACAACAGATGGCTACCAAATATTTACATGATTTTAGCCTCATTAGCTAATAAGCCTACTTAATTTGACTAGAAATTAAGATGATCGACCACCCAAGTACATTCCATGTTGATCAGATCGATTACCACTCCATTTCCATAGATGTGACTCATTCCATTTTGTTCACTCGTTGGTCTTTTTCTCGCTACTCCTTCCCACCCTAGAGGAAAGAGGTACTCCATTTCCACAGATGTGACTCATTACATGCACGTAGAAGTTCATTCCAGAAGAAAGCATCTGCCTTAATAATCATGGTCGATCAGATAAAGAGTTCTCTTTAAAAACACAATAGATGGCTACCCAAATATTCTCATGATTTTAGCCTCATCAGCTAAACCTACTTAATTTGACTAGAAATTAAGATGACCACCCAAGTATATTCCATGTTGATCAGATTACCACATTATGTCGTCATTCTGTACTTGAAATCCATAACTAGATATGCAATTTTTCATCATAATGTGATCATACCGTTTCTCCTTTTTGGAAAATCTTGCATCACAATATTTCTATTGATGTTAGAGTAATTTTAGACCACTTTTAACTTTTTGAAATCTAACTTGTGGTGGTCGAAAGTACAGTTTCGACCAAACTAACCGAGATTTGTACCGAATCATATATCATGTTTGGTTGTTTAAGCACATTCCCCAACTTCAATGTATTGCGACCATTACATACGTGTGGAATGCTATGTGATATCCGTTGAGTTTAGATATATTTTGAATGAACTACACCGGCCTATATTTTTTGTACGTGATAGCAGAAGAAAACAAATTAGGGTAGGATTTAGAATTTCATCAATTTTGGTATAAATTCAGAAAATCAATCATGGTAGACATTTCATTATTTTCTCAAAGCTATGGATTGTTTTACTATAGTACGACATCCAATCAAAATATTATTTTGTTTATGATTATTATTTTCTGGATAATTGTTTTCCGATTAAGATATATATAATTTTCTTTCCTTAAACTACAAAAACGAAAAAAAAAATGAGAAGATGACGGGGGCACACCACATCGTTTGGAACCTGAAATATAAAGGTCGCATACTCCCCCTGCAAAACGAGAAACGCATGCAATCCAACCAGGACGCGTGCCTCTACTGTTGAGGCTTGTGCTCCTCTCCGGCTGCGCCACTTGTATCCACCTTTCCCTCTTCCCCAGTATATCTACTAATCGAATCTCCTCCCAAACCAAAGACAAAGATTGCCTTCCTCATTCTGTCTTCTCCTTTTCATTAAACAATTAAAAGATCCCTAGCTATATCTGTATTGAGCTCAACCTCTCTGCATTTCAGTAATAATGGCCACTCCTCCTCAGCCTGACACGGACCACAGAACCCCATTTCTCCAAAACGACGTCGAGGCCCCCGCCGTTTTGGACTACAAGCACCCCCCGACGGGCTCCGGCGGCTGGCGCTCCGCCATCTTCATAATCGGTAAAGTCTCTTACGACGTCGTTTTTTGTGGATTCGATTTCGGTTTTTGATTGTTTTGATCGGTAAATAACTCAAATACTAAGATTAGTCTGTCGTAGTAATCATAAGTCGAACTCACAAAATCTCGTGTGGTTAAGGGGAGACTACGCCGCTAGACCAGGTACAAGGCGATTTTGGTTTTGATTTTGTTTTGTGTGTGTGGATTTAGGTGTTGGATGTACGGAGAGGTTCGCATTCTACGGCGTCAGTTCGAACCTGGTGACGTTTCTGAGCGGGCCGTTGGGGGAGTCGACGGCGACGGCGGCGGAGAATGTGAATACGTGGTCCGGGACCGCGTCTTTGCTTCCGTTGCTCGGTGCCGTCGTCGCCGATTCGTTTCTCGGTCGCTACCGCACCATCGTTTTCTCTTCTCTGCTCTACATCCTGGTTCGTACTTTTATCTCTCTCTAGCTCTCTCTCTCTCTCTCTTCACGTTTTCTGAGCTCTGAAGATTTTTTTTTAAAATGTTTTTTTCGGATAATTATTGACCAGAAAACAAAAACGCACTGTCGTTTTCGTAGTAGCTTCGAGTATATTTTTGAATTTGTTATATTAGGATATTATCGTTTTGAGAATGAATGCCGTAGGTTCCATGTGTTTGGTGAGAATATGTGACATGAGGATGACTAGATGTGCACATGCGCATATTATGCATATTCTGTTGGAAACTGAAACTTACGCTGTCAATTTTATAAATTAATGTTAATTTTCTTTTTTTGGTAATTTTAATTTTATTTTTAGTGACATATGTGTGACAACTTTACCCAAAAAGAAAAATTGAGAGTGTGTATTGTAAAATAGTGTAAATTTCACTTCCCATTTTGTTTTACCTTAACTGTTTTTGATTTGGGATTTCAAAACTGGAACATCTTTCACAACTATGGTTCAAGTGAGATCAAGAAGCTGGTTGCTTTTGTTAATGATCCTGCAATGACATGATCCTTGTGTTCATAGTTTTAAAACTTCGGTTAAATTGAGTTCAACAAGCTCATCGTTGCGTCAGTTCAAGTGAGTTCAACAAGCTCATTGTTGCGTTGATAATCCTGCAATGAGATAATTGGTGTGTTAATAATCCTAAAACTTCAGTTGTACTGAGTTCAACAAGCTCATTGTATTGTCACTTTGCGGATGGAGCTCAAATGTGGTTGTTGCCAGTTCTTACCTTACTCACCTTGCCGGTCTAAAGCTAAATTGGTTTCTTTCAAAAACTATAAATCTATAGAGATCGATTTGCTTACTTTGTTTTTTAAGGAAGTAGACCAATAAATGTGTTTACTTTTTGGAAATAATGGTTATAACGGTGACCTTAAGAAAAGTTATCTATATGTCTTGTCCAGTTTGAATGCTAATTGTCCTGGGGTACTAAGATTGTGTGTGTCTTGCAGGGGCTAGGCTTGTTGAGTTTCTCGGCTAAGCTTCCTTCTCTCACTGGTTCTGATTGCGAAAACAGCAGCCAGTTGACATCATGTTATTCTCAGCTCCAAGTAATATTCTTCTACTTCTTGTTAGCGTGAGTCATGGAGTTAGTTTAGGAATGTAAATTAATTTGTTATTACTTTCCTATTCTGTATGTGTAGTACATAGTACGTAGGGTTTGTACAACTTGTACCTCTATATATAGCCTCCTCTGTGAGACGAATAATATATCAGAAAATTCATTCTCCAAACCTTGTTATATTTGACTTGGTATCAGAGCAAAGATCCGAAAGGACTTTGTCTCTTTGTTTTTTCCGCTGCAAATTCGTTGACGTTTTTCCAACGATTTTTTTTTATTATTATTTTCCGGACGACGTTTTTCCGTTCGGGTTTTTTTTTCTGTCACGGATTGAACCCAGACCAGGTCCGGTGCTGCTGGTGCTGCCGTGCCCAGACCAAGTCGACGTTGCCACCGTGACAAGCCCAAGGTGCTGCCGGTGCTGCCGTGCCCAGACCAAGTCGACGCTGCCGCCGTGACAAGCCCAGGTCAAGCTTGACCCGATCCTTGCCGTGAGTTCCAGCCAACCTTGACGCTGCCGTCTCAAAGTTTAGCCCGACGTGGTCTCTGCCCAGAAGCTGCCGTCCTGGACATCGAAAACTCTGCCCAGAAGCTGACAGTTCTTCCTCCGTTCGATCCGAATCGTTTTTCTCGACCCGGTTCATCGACCCGCGTGCTCGACCCGACCCGGTTCATCAACCCGCGTGCTCGACCCGATCCGGTTCAGCGACCCGCGTGCTTGACCCGACCCGATTCAGCTACCCGAGTGCTCCACCCGACCCGGTTCAGTTGCTTTGCACCAGGCGCAGGTTTATTCAGCCCTTTCTTGTTTTTTGCTCCATAAATTACTGATTTGGTATTTGTGTTGCAATGAGTTCTGGAGTTGAAAGTTCTCAGGGGAAAGATGTTCAGACAGTTGAAGTATCCGTCAAGAATTCTGAAAGTGGTTCATTTGGGGGTGCCAAACTCAATGGAACCAATTTTCGGAAATGGAAGAAAATCATGACGGCTCATCTTCGAGGGATGCACAAGATGGGGCATGTAACTGGGACAATTAAGGCCCCTAGTGAAAGTGATGTTGATGCTTACACTAAGTGGGAAGATGATGATGGTCTTGTGATGTCAGTCTTGTACAAGGCCATGAATGAGGACATAGTCGACCTGGTGGAACAATGTGATACAGCTCAGGCGATCTGGAAGACACTGGAAGATTTATATACTAATGAGTCTGATTTCATACAGGTTCATGAGTTAATGTGCACTGCTTCTTCAATGCAACAGAATGGGCAGCCAGTGGCACAGTATTTCACCAAGTTAAGGAACATTTGGGCTGAAATTGATACGAAACGTCCTTGCAAGATCAAGAACCAGGAGGATCTTGTTTGGTACTTGAAGGAAAAGGAGCTTGAGCGAGTTCATCACTTTCTGAGGGGTCTTGATGCAAAACACAACAGTGCCAAAGGAGAGCTGCTCAGAATGACAGAACCTCCTAACCTGATTACAGCTTTCACATATATCCGTAAGGATGAGTCTCAGCAGGAAAGTCTTACTCAAGCACAACTTGAAGTCTCTAGTCTCACTATTCAAGCGAGAGCACCAGCCCCACTCCTTCAGCATTCAAGTTCAGTTCTACTGAACAAGCAAGGACCACCACCAGGCTTTGGGGACCAACCTCGTCCCCCTTGCTCTTATTGCAAGGGTGACCATGCTCGTGAGTCTTGTTGGAAGTTGTACCCTCATCTTAGGCCTAAGAGGCCTACTTATCGTCCCAAGGCAAGAGCAGCTATCCAGTTGGTCCAAGAACCAGACATCTATGGTGTATCCGGACATGACCATCATACAGCAGAAGGCGCCACACCCACAGCATCAGTGGCTGGTCGTGGTAAGATAGGTATGGCCTTAAATATTTCTAGCTTTGTTGGTGGTGATACATGGATTATTGATTCAGGTGCTTCAGATCATATGACTTATGACAAATCTTACTTTACTGAATTATCCTCTCCACCAGTACCATATGTTACTAATGCTAATGGTGAAGCCTTCCCTGTGTTAGGAAAAGGGTCAGTTTGTATCACTCCCACAATAGTGCTACAAAATGTGTTATATGTACCTGCTTTATCTCATCATTTGATATCTGTCTCACAGTTAAATGTTGAATCCAAATGCTCTGTGACCTTTTTTCCTATGTATGTGATTTTTCAGGATCTTCTCACTGGGGAGTTACTCGGTCGGGGGTACTTGAGGGGCAGGCTTTTTCGTCTGGACCAGACTTATGTGGGGGCGAAACCAGGAGCACAGCCACGGACCGCTTTAATATCAACTTCTGACAGGTTAAGTGAAGTTTGGTTGTGGCATCGTCGCTTAGGGCATCCATCTTTTAGTGTTATGAAGAAATCCATGCCTTCTTTGTTTATTGGTGTGGATGAGTCAGTCTTACATTGTGAAACATGTGTTTTGGGCAAGAGTCATCGCTCAACCTATTCACCTCGTATTTCTAATAAAAGTGTCGTTCCTTTTGAATTAATTCATTCTGATGTTTGGGGACCTTCAAAAGAACCTACTGTGTCAGGTATGCGATATTATGTGTCATTTATTGATGATTGTACACGTCTTACTTGGGTTGTTCTTCTTAAAACTAAGGATGAGGTTTTTCCGGCTTTTCAAGCTTTTTCTTCCGAAGTCCAAAAACAGTACAATGCCAAAATTAAAGTTCTTCGCTCTGATAATGGAGGGGAATATGTAAACCGTGTCTTTCAATCTTTTCTGCAAACACATGGGATTATCCACCAGAAAACGTGTCCTTACACACCTGAACAAAATGGGGTCTCTGAAAGGAAAAATCGTCACTTACTTGATATGGCTCGTTGTATTCTCTTCAGTGCACATTGTCCTAAGGATCTGTGGGGTGATGCTATCATCGCATCTACCCATCTTATTAATCGTCTTCCATCTAGTGTCCTCCTGGGAAAGGTACCATTTGAGGTACTAGCTTCTTATGTCTCTTTACCTTCTTTTCATAATCTCCCTGCTCGTGTTTTTGGTTGTGTTGCATTTGTCCATATACCAAAGAGTCAAAGGTCAAGTAAGTTGGATGCCCGGGCGCTGAAATGTGTGTTTGTTGGTTATGGGGGACATCAGAAAGGATATAAGTGCTATCATCCACCTACTGGGAAGTATTATGTCACTATGGATGTCACTTTCTTTGAGGACATGAGTTATTATACCTCTTCTGATACTGCTCTTCAGGGGGAGCATTCATATTTTGAAGAGCTGTATCATGGAGAGGGGGAGACAGGTCATTCAGTTGAGGTTACTGATGCATCAGCTTCACATACACTAGTCACTCCAGATGTTCAGAGACCAGAAGATGATAGACAGGCACCACCAGATGATTCTGGTGCAATTGCTCCAGAGATTCAGGAACCAGAAGCTGAAAGTGTTCCTGCCCCTCCTGCCTCGCCTGCTGTTACTAATACCCCTGACTCATGTCTCCCTGGTACAGAAGATCTTCCATCTGAGGTTAGTGATTCTATTGGGGTTAATACTAGTGATGCTAATAGTAGACAATATGTGTTACCAAATAGGTCTACTAGGGGTAAACCAGCAAAAACATATGAACCTACCCTTCAAGCCAAAGCTAAATATCCAGTGACAAATTTTATGTCTACCAAGAGATTGTCTAAGTCATATGAATCATTTGTGAATCAAATATCTGCTGTATCAGTACCTAACAAAGTGCAAGATGCGTTGGGAGATCCAAAATGGAGGAAAGCAATGGATGAGGAGATGGAAGCGTTACAGAAGAACAATACTTGGGAGCTTGTATCCCCACCACATGAAAAGAAGGCTGTTGGATGTCGCTGGGTGTTTACAGTGAAGCATAATCCAGATGGGTCAGTGAGTCGATATAAAGCACGCTTGGTAGCAAAGGGATTCACTCAGACATATGGCATTGACTATGATGAGACATTTGCACCAGTTGCAAAGATGAATACTATCCGGGTATTGCTCTCTCTTGCTGCTAACTTAAACTGGCCTCTTAAACAGTTTGATGTCAAGAATGCTTTTCTTCATGGAGAACTTGTGGAGGAAGTGTATATGGATCTTCCACCTGGATATAAAACTGCTCCTTCAGGTAACTTTGTGTGCAGATTGAGAAAATCTTTGTATGGTCTTAAACAATCGCCTCGTGCTTGGTTTGGAAGGTTTTCACAGTTCATGAGGAAGATTGGTTATAAGCAGAGTAACTCAGACCACACATTGTTTCTCAGACATCAACAGGGGAGGGTAACAGCTCTGATCATATATGTTGATGATATGGTTGTTACCGGTAATGATACTATTGAGATGGATAGATTGCAAAAACAGCTAGCCACAGAGTTTGAGATGAAAGACCTAGGTACACTCAAGTACTTCTTGGGCATTGAGGTAGCCAGGGGGAGTGAAGGCATTTATCTGTGTCAAAGGAAGTATATACTTGATCTATTAGCAGAGACAGGTATGTTAGATTGTACTCCAATTGACACTCCTATTGAGCAGAATCACCGATTAGCAGAGTATCCTGATCAGGTACCTACCGACAAGCCTCGTTATCAGAGGTTAGTTGGACGTCTGATTTATTTGACACACACCAGACCTGATGTTGCTTATGCAGTAAGTGTGGTGAGCCAGTTCATGCATAATCCCAGTGTAGATCACATGGATGCTGTAGTAAGGATTTTGAGGTACTTGAAGTCAGCTCCTGGGAGAGGAGTAATGTTCTCTAAACACAGCAGTATTCTTGAGGTTTGTGGTTTTACAGATGCAGACTGGGCTGGAAATATTACAGACCGGAGGTCTACATCAGGGTATTTTACCTTTGTGGGAGGTAATCTTGTTACTTGGAAGAGTAAGAAGCAAAAGGTGGTGGCTCGGTCTAGTGCTGAAGCAGAATATAGAGGTATGGCTCATGGAGTATGCGAGTTGTTATGGCTGAAGAATGTGTTACAAGATTTGGGGGTCAAACCCAAGTGTGCTATGCAGTTGTATTGTGACAACAAGGCAGCCATTGATATCTCACAAAATCCTGTACAACATGATCGTACCAAACATGTGGAGGTTGATCGTCACTTTATAAAGGAGAAGCTAGATGCAAAGATCATTAGCTTTCCTTTTGTCCCTACAGAGGAGCAACTTGCAGATATACTCACAAAAGGAGTTTCTAAGAAGGCCTTTTATGACTCACTTGGCAAGTTGGGCATGGTTGATGTATATGCGCCAACTTGAGGGGGAGTGTTAGCGTGAGTCATGGAGTTAGTTTAGGAATGTAAATTAATTTGTTATTACTTTCCTATTCTGTATGTGTAGTACATAATACGTAGGGTTTGTACAACTTGTACCTCTATATATAGCCTCCTCTGTGAGACGAATAATATATCAGAAAATTCATTCTCCAAACCTTGTTATATTTGACTCTTCTCACTATATCTGGTAGCAGTAGGGCAAGGGGGAAACAAACCTTGCATACAAGCTTTCGGAGCTGATCAGTTCGATGGACAAGATCCGGTGGAGAGCAAAGCCAAAAGCTCATTCTTTAATTGGTGGTACTTCGGTATCTGCTCAGGCTCCTTATGCACACGATTGATATCAAGCTACATACAGGACAACTTCAGTTGGGTTCTGGGATTCGGAATTCCTTGTATTATGATGGCCCTTGGCCTATTTGTTTTCTTGTCCGGATCAAGAACTTATAGGTATAGTGTCGAAGGGGATGGGAAAAGCCCATATGCTAGAATTGGTAGGGTTTTTGTTGCTGCATTAAAGAATTCACGTGCTCCTCCTTCAGAGCCTTTTGCAGACCTGCCTCAACAAAGTTCTGAAAAGTTCAAGTAAGCGAATTTTCTGTCTGAGATTGTTTATTTATCACCAAAAGTATTAATAAGTCTGAGATGCATCTTTCACTTCAAAGATGCAAAAAGTTTATACATTATGTTGAATTGGCTAAGACATCAGCATATCCATTAGTTTTACAGGATTTTAATGAATCCTTATATATCATGTTTCCAATTGTCGTGTTACTGTCATGAGGAAACTCTCATTACTTACTACATTTCTGAATGTTTAATTGATTATCCTTCTTTCTAACTTGAATCATCTAATCTGGCAGGTTCCTCAACAGGGCATTGCTAGCGCCAAATAGTGAACTGAAGGACTGTAGCAACCTGTGTACCATCTCTGAGGTAGAAGAAGCAAAGGTTGTTCTTGGTCTTTTTCCTATATGGTGTACATGTCTGGTGTATGCTATTGTCCTTGCACAGATGTCGACTTTCTTTACCAAGCAAGGGGCAACACTGGACAGAGAAATCGCAGCTGGCTTTGAGATACCAGCTGCTTCACTTCAGTCTTTTACCAGTCTGATTATTATTCTCTTCATTCCTGTTTATGAGCGTATCTTTGTTCCGATAACAAGTGCTATCTCTGGAAATCCCACTGGCATTACAACGCTGCAAAGAATCGGAACTGGGATATTTTTAGCTACTCTTTCCATGCTAGCTGCAGCTGTCGTTGAGGTTAAAAGGCTTGAAATTGCTCAAGAGTATGCTCTGGTTGATATGCCACATGTTACAATTCCAATGGGCGTGTGGTGGTTGATTCCTCAGTACTTGTTGATCGGAGTGTCTGATGTTTTCGCGATGGTTGGTTTGCAAGAGTTTTTCTATGATCAGGTACCAAATGAACTAAGAAGTGTAGGAGTTGCGCTCTACCTCAGTATATTTGGTGTGGGAAACTTTTTGAGCAGCTTTCTTATCTCGGCCATAGAGGAAGCAACCAGCGGAGAAGGCCGAGTTAGCTGGTTTTCCAATAACTTGAACCGTGCACATCTTGATTACTTTTACTGGCTGCTCGCTGGACTCAGTGTAGTGGAACTGGCTGTCTTCACATACTTCGCAAATTCTTATCGATATAAAAAGAGGTAGAGCATAAGTAGTGTGTACTCTTCAAACAGAGTTGTTTAGGAGCCCGTAGGGGTCTTTTCCTCTCTTTCAGATATCTTAGAGTTGATTCCTTCTTCAATAAGGAGCACTGCCATGGATTCTCTGGCAACTCTTTTGCACATCATCAGATTTAGCATTGTATATCATCGTATAGATCTTGTAGCAAATGTAAAAATTTCGATCTAAATTGTTAGAACAACTTTACCAGACTCTATTTTAGTTTTTAACTATTTTAGAGAGCGTGTTTAACTTTTTTAGATATTTTAAGAGTTATAATAGACTAGCCAAACTTAAGCTATTATAACTTTTAGCTATCTCGCTAGCTATAATTTATTACATTCTTTTTAAGATATTTTAGGTGATATATAAATGCATTTAAACTATTTAATCTTTATTTGAAGAATAATATTAATGTAATGCTAGGTAAAATAGAGAACATTGATGTATACATATTTCTAAAATGGATAGCCAAAATAACATTTTAGCTAATTTGACAAAAATTTAACTCAAATATGACTAGCATTGCTAGAGATGGTCTTAAGAACATTCATTTGTAGGAATTATTATATTGTCTAGTGTCAATCAATAAAATCATGAACGTGCATAACATTCTCGGCAGCTTTAGGAGAAACCTTTCTAAAAGTCCAGCATTCATGATCAGATATTGAAGAAGAGCTAGAGAAAATCCTAATTTCAATCCGAAGTTCGTACTTCGTACGTACCTATAAGAAATGAACCATCTTATTCTTAATTTCTTTTTTTTGGAAATGTTATTCTTAATATTTTTGGTATAAGAAATTATTCACCAATTCGACCCCAACAAAAATATCACACTGAAAACTCTATTCCCACAGCTGGAAAATAACTCCAACATCGCCTATAGAGAAACATGAACAGAGTTCTAGAGAGCTAAAACTAGCTATATGTGGAAATCAGCCTACTTCTCTTGATAATAATAATAATGAAAACTCAACTTTCGCACCTTCAATTGTAACTCCAATCCAATCTTCCATACTCCATGACTCCAACTTTCAGCCATAATCCTTATTGAAAACTCAACTAACACACTTGAAAACGTAACTCCAAATCTCCAACGTGTTCCGTGTAATCAAGTTCATAGTATTTTTTGAGAAACTTGACTAGCTAAAACTAGTCATACGTGGAAATCATCTTTTTTTTCTTCTTCTTATCGGAACAAAAAAAACTACTTCATTTTTTCTTAATTAATACTAGGAGGAAGCAAAAATATGTAATTTGGCTTCCTCTTCTATATAATTTAGACAAAACTTCACTTACAGTCCCTCAACTTTTGTGGCAAGGCCAATGTGATACCCAACTTCTTAAACCTACCAATATGATACTCACACTTAATTTTCGCTACCAATGTGAGGCCAGAGGCCATATTCCGTCACGTCATCGTATGTTTGGTCACGTGTCGTGCACATGCCCTTCCATAAAAAGGTAAATTTACTGGAATGACCATGTGTTCAAAAACTCATTTCCCTCTTAAATTTGATTTCTCCTAGGCCTCATTTTTTCCCTCCATTTTCAATCAGTTGCACTTGTTTTTCCTTCTGGTACTTTTATGCATCTCCATCCTACAGTTTGAGAAATGTTGTTATGCTTATCCGCTAACAAATAATCTTGAACCATGTCCTTTAAAAACCAACATTTAAAATCCTTTTATATATCCAAAGAGGCATACATGCCACAATTCAACAAGAGGTCTCATTCACCAAACCTGAGTTCAAAATCATGTAGAGAATGAGTTCAGCAAATTGAACTTGTCTAGCATAAGGAAAAATTTGAAGAAAAGATTACAACAAACACCCTAAATGTAACAGCAAAATGCAAAACTATTAAAAACCAGCAAATTCAAATTAGTATGGGTAGGAGGCTATGCTGCTAGATTGATTTGAGGACCCTTTGCATTCCTGCTAGCACCCCTTGCTGTTGGATTTTGACTGCTTTGAGTAGACGACTGTTGAGCTTGTGTTGAGGTTGCTGCACCACCATTTGAAGTAGAAATACCCTCCTCAAATGCCTTTCTTTTCAACCAGCTCTTCCTGGACCTTGTGACTTGGTCTTTGACATTAGAAGTAGCCTTTGGTGGGGCTGGTGCTCTTTTCACCTATACAATCAAAACAAGCATATTTCAACATCTATAATATCACATTTTCAACACAACAACATTTTCAGAACAATAATACATTATCAACACAACAACATTTTTAACTAGAATAAGCTAAGATAAGCAAACCTTATTCCTAACTCTTTTCTTAGTGTTTGATCCACCACTTGTTCCTTCACCCTGTTTTGATAAAAAAAAAAAAAATCCAAGTCATTTAACTGAAAAAATGCAAAGATTGTTGAATAAATGAAGAGCTCATTTATGAATCGATACTTACTGCTGCAGCTGCCTTTTTAGCGTTTGTAATTTGCGGTCCTAATTTGCGGTCCCTTTTTTACCCAATTTCCCCTCAAGGGGAGCTGGTGGTGCTGTGGTCTTGTACTTCTCCCTTGCTTCCTTATTTCTCATCATCTTTGGCCTCCCAGTTTGCCTTTTATATGGAGGAGCAATTGGATAATCCACTTGTTCCCAATCATCCTCCCATGTGATAGGGTTTATGTTAGGAGTATATGTCCACAACTAGGTGCTAGACATGAGATAATCATCACAATACAAGGCAGCCTCTTGTTTCTTGAATCTTATTGCATAAATAACATGCACACAAGGGATGCCACTCAGCTGCCACCTTTTGCATGTACATGTGTAAAGACCCAAGTCGACTGCATGTTTGCTGCCATTTTCATCACTTCTAGTCACTTGGAATACAAACTCACTACCCCTATGAGCTCTGTACAATGTTGCTCTCTCTCCAGTCTTATCTATAATCTTCTTTTTCCTCGGACCAACCACATCCTTCCACTTCTCACATGTAACCCTTCTGTTTGCATTCCTGACCATCATGTCCATCCTTATCTTCATTATTCACAATACAGGAAATATTGTCTTAGCCGACGGAAAAAAATGATTTCGTCGGCTAAGTTCATCCTCGTCGACGGAAACTTAACTGTCGTATAGGACACCACAATCGTCACCTAAGATCTACTTAGGCGACGAAAAGAACGGTCGAGGATATCCGACGATTGAGATATTTATAGCCAACAAAACATCATTCGTCGTCTAAGTTCCGTCGACTTAGTAAATCTTAGGTGGCAGAAACTGACGGTCGACACCCTCCGTCGACTAGGATCGTCCTAGGCGACAACCCATTTCCATCGGTAAGGTTGGTCTTGTGCGACGAACTACTTTCAATCGGCTTAGTGAATCATGTGCGACGAATCATGTGGCGTCAGCTAAGTAATTCTTGGGCGACGAATATGTCTTTCTTAACCGACGGTTATTTCCGCCGACTAAGAAATGCATTATTGCCTGACACAACGCAGAACAAATATATTTTTGCCGACGCCTTTTGTCTTAGGCGATGAAATTTTCGGTTGGTTAAGTAAAGACGTCATTAATTTATAGTTTCTGCCCAGAAGAGAGAACGATTAAATGTTGTTTTGGAAGCTTTTCTTCATGAATTTGATCGATCTTCAAGAGCTGCTTCTGTCAGAACCCACCTCGAATTTCACCCTGAAACCCAAGGTAAATCCTGCAGGGTCCACCTCTAAGGAAATTTTACCGAAAATTCAGCATAATCTACCTTAAAAATGGACAACCCTTACCTGAAAAATCAAACTTATACTTCTATAACCAAACAAACCAGCATCAACACCTGGAACCTTCCTGCTCCCCAAGATCATCACATCTCCCATATAACAATTACTCAACTAAAATAATCCCACAACCAATAACAGACAATTAATAATTTACTACTGGACTTTCAGAGCATATCTAAAGTTGAACGAAAAACAATGAATAAAGAATAAGAGGAAGCAGCCTCTGACTATGCATCGACTCCATGTATGCTCGACCTCATTTAAACTTATCTTGCATACTGGGCATTTAAAACCAAAGGGCCCATGGGAAAGTAATTTAAAAATGTTAGCGTGAGTGGACAAAAATAAATTAAATAATTTAACAAATACATAATTTATATACTTTCAACTTCTAAAACTTAACAGCATGCAATTTTGATAATCCAGAATACTATAAAAATAGACAAACCACCCCCGCTGGTTTAACCAAATATAGAAATCTCATAAGAAGAGATAAACCAGCCCCGCTGGTTAATCAATTATATAACTGAGAAAAATAAAATAAGGGAAAGAGTTATCACCATGTAAAAGGAGCCTCTCAGGCTCGGGTCGGTGCCTCCCAGGCTATAATAGCGTCCCACGCTAAGCGCTCTACTCACCTATAGTGAGGACCACTAATAATGGCTAGTTTAAAAATAAATATAAATACCGGTCTGTTGCCTCCCAAGCTATAATAGCGTCTCACGCTAAGCGCTCTACTCACCTATGGTGAGGACCGCTAATAATGGTTAGCTAACAATAATCAATATAAGCGACCCTAAATTATGGTGACTAAAAACATATGAAATCACTTAAATCTATTAAACTTCCCCAAGATCATACGAATGGTACGATTCCCAAGCGTACTTGAAAATCATCATAAGAAATTATGTTAAAACTTAATGACATGTCTCACACATCAAAATATTGTTAAAACTATAATATATTCCCAAGATCATACGAATGGTACGATTCCCAACCGTACTTGAAAATCATCATAAGAAATTATGTTAAAACTTAATGACATGTCTCACACATCAAAATATTCTTAAAACTATAATATAAGCGAGATTTAATTAACAAGTAAAAATCATAATTAATATCTCAATCCAAAATACTCGCTAAAACATTCTCAAGGTCAAGATTGATATTCCACCAATAATTTTGAAAATTATAAATAGGGAACTACCGAAAATCTCATTTTTGGAAATCTTTTATAAATCTCAAAGTCCACCATTAAAACCATTAATATAATGAAATCCGGAATTTATAAAGAATATCCAAACTCAAATACAAAATTAGTAATCCGAGCTCAAATCCATAAATCATGACCCGTAATTAATCAATGTTTCAAACTCAAATACTTTCCAATAAGATCATTTCATAAGCCAAAATTATAATATAAGCTCGGAAAATAAAATAATAAATTATAAAATCTTGCATGCATATTTATTTAAAATCAAAATGTTCACTCACAGTATACGGCTATGCCTGTCGATCCGAGGTCTCCCAACACGATCCTTCTCATGTCCTGAATAATAGATATTATTAAATCTCAAGACTAATTTGATAACTGCAAGAATAAAAGTGAGCCTATAAATCCTTCGCCCTTGCCCAACTTCTCCAATCTTAAACCAATAAGGCTCCAACTTAACCACAAGCATCGAAAGCATAAAACAACTTTCTGAAGTTTAATCAACACTAATCCAATGGCCAGATTCTATATCCTACCTACCGCTTATTTCACTAATCTTTGAAAAATCTCAAACCTCACCAAAACTCCTCCAAAAATTCCAAACTTCACATTATTAAACTCCTCCAATGGCTACCAAATTTTGACACAATCTTCCTCTCAACATTCCAAACAACTTTCATAACTACCACATTGATCAATTTCAAGGTTAAATATGTCAATCGAATCAAAACAGAAAAACCCCAATTCAAGAACCCTAGAATTTCAAACATTTGATTCTCCTTACCTAGCTCGAGTTAGGATGTTTCTTTTTAGGGGTTTACAGCTGGAAGGGAGAGCTTCAAGTTGAGACCAACAGCTCCGGCTATGGTGGGCGGAAATGGAAGTTTTTGGCGAAACTCCACCATGCATAGCTTTCGAGACTGATTTCTCCTTCATGACGGCGCAACACGACTAGCCACCTACCTAGACTTGAAGAGGATGCTCCAAGCTTTGATTTGATACCTAGCTCTCCCCTAACTCGGCGGGACGGTGGCGGACAAAGGCGATGAAGTTCCGGTAGAAATTCTGGAATTATCCCGAAATGAGTGTCTGATTTGCTCTTTATAGAACTTGAGATTCTTGCGAAATTACCAATCTGCCCCTGAATTAAAACCCTTATAACTTTTTCGTATAAACTCCGATTAAGACATGCCACATATCCACGTACTCGGTTTAACGTCCTCTACGACTTTCATGAAGAAAGTTTTCCCAAATTTTAGACGATGGAAAAAGTCAACTTTTGGAGCCTTAAATAGTAAATGGTTACTCAAAACGGTAAAAACCAAAATAATACTAAAATTAAATAACCGTATTTTAATTAAAGAACCGAGATGTGACAGCTTCTCTCCTAATTGGTACGTATGTAACTACTTTATTTCATCTACTTTCTTCATTTAGGCATATTTTCCGGCTAACTTTCCGGCGACTTTAATTACTGGTCCAATTTTGGGTGTAACATCAAATTCCCCTTTCATTTAAAATGCACTCTGCAGACTGAGCATTTTAAAAACGAAAGGCCCAGGAGAAAACATTCAGAAATGTTAGAGTGAGTGGACTAAAATAAATTTGATAAAATATTTATGCTTCCCCAAAATATAATTTCCATAGGAAACACGTTGCATGAGACAGCTCAAAAGCTTTAACTCAAAAATTGACTAACACGAGACTAGTTTCGCTAGTCTCCCAAACTTTAAGAAAAATGTCTCTCAGGCTAAAATTATATATATACGTATGTATTTACACTCGTCATATTCCTTGTACGTATTCTATAAATAAATACGAAAAAATAGAAATTCATACAAGGCTACGACGCTGGTGTCTAACGCTCACGTCACACCATAATGAAATTTTACCTCATTATGGCGGAAAAACACGAGTGTATATATACGTGCATATTCCCTGTATAAATTCTTATATTTATATAGGGCTACGAAATTGCGTCTAACGCTCACGTTACACCATAATGAAATTTTACCTCATTATAGCGGAAAAACACGTATAGCTAGCTAGTATTTATTTATATACATACTAGCCTCATAATTAACCACATATGAATATATAATCACCGAAATTCTCAATTTCGGTTATTCTCTAACAAAAGAAAATATTCATCAATAAATCTTTTGCATGCACATTATTTGAAACAAAGATCTACTCACAAATTAGGCCGAAACCTGATGTTGATCCGAGACCTCCTCTGCTCCAGCCTCCTCACGTCTTGTTCTAAAAACATAATTAAATCTTCAACTATAACCCAACGCTTATATAAAATTAGGTAAAATTAATTATGAGCTTTGCACGCTCATTCATACCTAACGTATTAATTCTCAACTTCGTTTCAATCCATACTTTACCACAATATCGACATCTTTACTATCACTCAATCCGGTCCTAACTCTTAACCTTTATGTTTGGATAAGAAGACGTGCTCTTTCTTAAAATTTCAAAATTGTTGTCGGTTGAAATCGGCAACTATATAACACAACGAAATTGGATATTTCGTCTCCCATTATTTCTGAAGCAACTCCCCCAACCACCAGTAATGGCTTATTCTCACCATGAATCACCGGAGACCTTAACCCCACTCCTTGAAGACGACGTCGTCGACGGCGCCGCTGACTACAAAGGCCTTCCGGCCCGCCGATCCTCCTCCGGCGGTTGGCGCTCCGCTTCCTTCATAATAGGTAACGCCGCCTCACTATCATTTCTTCTTCCACTTGAGAAACTAATTAAGCTCAATTTTGATATGAATTCGAGTTAGGTGTGGAAGTTGCGGAGAGGTTCGCCTACTACGGAATCAGCTCCAATCTGATAACGTTTCTGACGGGGCCGTTGGGGCAGTCGACGGCCACGGCGGCAGAGAATGTGAACATATGGTCCGGAACGGCGTCGTTGCTTCCTCTACTGGGAGCGGTCGTCGCCGATTCCTTTCTCGGTCGCTACCGCACAATTATTGCCGCTTCTCTCCTCTACATTTTGGTCCGTGTCCCTTTCCTCCCAATATTCTTTTTTATATTTTAATTAATTTTGTTCTCTATTGTTTATTTGCACGCAATGAACGAGGTGTCAGTCAATGTGGGTTGGCTTTGTGATTTGACTTGTTTCAATGGATCATCTGCAGAGCCGACCCGGTTGTAGATGATCATTTCCAAAAATTTGGATGATCTGTATCTCTGTTTTTTATTTTATTTTTACTTTTATTATTATTATTATTATTATTATTATTTTTTTTTTTTTATAATTTGCAAGGAGAAGAACTTTATCAGCCTTGGTGATGGATGAGGAGAAATCCGAACTCCGAGAAATGACACTTGGTAATGTTACAACATGTATTAAGGCTGTTTACAATGTCAAAATGAGTGAGTTTCTGAATTTCGAATCATTCATCATTTTACAATATAAGCTACTCGACTGAAAGGAGACGGTCCTCACGGTCGATCACCTCAGATTTTGTAGTTCTTGGCCTCTATTCTCACTTACACATCATACGGTTGTGTAAATTGCTGCTGAGAGGGTCTATGTACATGCACATAACTTGACGTGAAGCCCATTAGGAGCTTCTTAGGAAGGAAATGTGGAGCTGCAGGGAAAACTCTTCTGTGTTGGTGCTCCCCCAATGATCAAAATTTGGAGGAACTCAAAGGGGGAATGGTCGTGCCTGATCACAGCTCTTTTTTGGTGTCCTGAGTCTTCTATATTGTAGCAGTGACATTTATTACTTGTTGTGCACTTTTTTGGTGTCCTGAGTCTTCTATATTGTAGCAGTGACATTTATTACTTGTTGTGCACTTACTCGTACCAGCATTCTTCTCTCTGGTGAAAATACCCTTCTCCTTATAGTTTAGGACTTGTTAAAAACCTAATCAGCATTCCTCCTCATGCAATTACGGAACCGAACAGAGGATTGGATGTAGAGGAATCTTTATGCTCTGCCTCTTTCCTTTCAAGGCGTAACTTTTGGTAGTTGATGATGCCTATGGTGGTTTCGTAAACCTCTGCCTTAGTTGGGATAAGGCCTTACACTATACTGGTCTTTGGGGCTTGTAGGAACTGCACAGCTGCTTCATAGAGATGAGTTGCATCCTCAGTTTTGTGTACCAAGAAACTTTATTTTTGCTCACCTGGGAGGTTAAACAGTCTGCCTCTTCCTGTCTAAATTCCGACAGAATTATGGTTGTCTGGCTGACAGTGTGAAAATGAGTATGTTTGTCACATTAATTTAGTTTGAAATAAAAGAAGTATTCGTGTCACAACTGCTTTAATGTATACTGAGTTAGTCAGTCACGGTTTTGCCAGATGTTACATTTTGGTCTGGTTCATACTGAATTCTGGTTAATCTACTGCAAATTTGATATATATTTCACTTTACCTTCCTGATGGAAGGAGCATGACAAATGATTATGAGTGGCAGTTTTAGTATTGTTCTCTACATCTTGCTATGTTTGAACATCATTGTTCTTGACATGAATTGGAACAGGGACTTGGCTTGTTGACCCTGTCGGCCGTGATTCCTTCTTCTCAGCTTCAAGTACTGTTATTCTTCTTCTCTCTATATCTAGTAGCATTTGGGCAAGGTGGACACAAGCCTTGTGTTCAGGCTTTTGGGGCAGATCAGTTTGATGGACAAGATCCAGAGGAGTGCAAGGCGAAAAGCTCATTCTTCAATTGGTGGTACTTTGGTGTCTGTGCAGGCGGGCTATTCACAGTCTCAGTATTGGCCTACATACAGGACAATCTAAGCTGGGGTCTGGGTTTTGGAATTCCTTGTGTTGTGATGGTCCTTGCACTGATTATTTTTGTTGGTGGAACTAGAACATACCGGTATAGCATCAAAGGGGAGGAGGAAAGTCCATTTGTGAGAATCGGCAAAGTTTTTGTTGCTGCATTAAGGAACTGGCGCACTAGTCCTTCAGCAATAGCTTCTGAAGAGGAATCCCGTGGAACCTTGCCTCATCAAAGTTCTGAACAATACAGGTAAGCATCTTATCTGCATAGCTTTAGATTAAAGAGAATAAGGAGTAAACTAGGATAAAGATTCAAACATATGAAGCCCATTTTTTCTTGTATGACTCATCTGAGTACTGACATAAAAAATGTTTAATGGATGAAGGTTTTATCAACTGTTTATATCTCTCATTTGGCTCCTGTCCCTATCAGTTTTACACAGCATTTAATAAAGATTGTCCTACTTATTATCTATACATATTCCAGTTCTTTGTGGTCTATTGTATCCCAATCAGTTCATACTCAGGCATATAAAGTTGGGATTAAGGTTTGCTGAGTGAATAATCTGGCATATTTTCAGCTTTGTGTATTCCTTGTTATGTAACAAGGACATTTTATAAATTATAAAGCACTTTTCAAACCGGTGATGTAGTTATTGTGGTTTTAGTTGGTTCAGCTAGAACTATTTTGTTTCAGTGCATCAATAAGCTGTGTATCCTTATCGTGACTGTTGAACTTCGCCTTTTAATGGAAATTTTGGCTATGTGAAGTAAAGTTTATTATCCAATAGCCGTCATACCAGCTAAAAGAAACTCCTATAATGTGCTGTACTAAAGTTATTCAGTCTAGTTTAGTATTTCTTCCTTTCAATGTAAATCTTTGTTCTTCATGTTGCTGATAATATGAAAATTTGATGCTCCTTATAAATTCGCCTTCCTTTTAATCTTGCAGGTTCCTCAACAAAGCTTTGCTTGCGCCAGATGATTTGATGAAAAATGGGAAAATGTGTACCATTGCTGAGGTTGAGGAAGCAAAGGCTGTTCTTAGGCTGTTCCCAGTATGGGCAACATGCTTGGTATACGGTACTGTATTTGCACAGTCCACTACTTTCTTCACCAAGCAAGGTGCTACAATGGACAGAACTATTGTGCCTGGTTTTGACATACCAGCAGCTTCACTGCAGTCGTTTATTGGCCTAACCATTATTATTTTCATACCCATTTATGACCGCATTTTCATTCCAACAGCAAGAGCTTTCACCAGAGAACCCTCTGGCATTACAATGCTTCAAAGAATAGGAACTGGGATTTTTTTCTCTATCATCTCTATGGTCGTTGCAGCTTTAGTTGAGATAAAAAGGCTTCAAACTGCCGAAGATTATGATCTGGTTGATCTGCCAAGTGCCACAATTCCAATGAGTATTTGGTGGTTAGTTCCTCAGTACTTGTTGTATGGACTTGCCGATGTTTTCACCATGGTTGGTATGCAAGAGTTCTTCTACGATCAGGTACCAAATGAATTAAGAAGCATAGGACTTGCCCTCTACCTCAGTATTATTGGGGTGGGAAGCTTTCTGAGCAGCTTTCTTATTTCAATTATTGAGGATGCAACCAGTGCTGCTGGGCAAACTAGCTGGTTTTCGGATAACCTTAATACTGCACATCTTGATTATTTTTATTGGTTACTAGCTGCACTCAGTGCAGTAGGATTGGTGATCTACATGTATTTTGCAAAATCATACATTTATAACAGGGGTAGCACAATATAAAGACAAATCTGAATAGTTATAATTACCACGAAATGCAGTGTCATCACATCAGTTGTAGTAAATCTGAAAGTGAATGTGTAAATCAATTGCGTTCAGTCATTTCATATGTCCTCTAGGCCTTACAGATTCCTCAACAAAGCCTTCCACCGGATGATCTGAGGTTGAAGACGCAAAAGTCGTGCCATTCCTATATATGGGTTACATGCTTGGCATGTGCTATTGTGTTACTACAGTTATCGATTTTTCTCACTAAGCAAGGTGCCACCATGGACAGGACAATGGTGCCGGATTTTGATATACTAGTTGTTTCACTTCATTCGTTTATAATCAGCATCGTCAGTATTATATCCATTCCCATTTCTAATCGCATAGTGAGAGCTTTTACCAGAGAACCCTCGGGCATTACAATGCAACAAAGGATCGGAACTGGGACGTTTATATCTACTATTTGCATGATAGTTGCATCTTTAGTTGAGATTCAGAGGCTTCAAACAGCCAAAGATTGTAATCTAGTTGATAGTCTTAGTGCCACAGTTCCAATGAGTATTTGGTGGTTAGGTCCTCACTGCTCAGTACTTGTTAAAGTCGGTGAACTTTCTCTGAAGTCGAAACCAAATTGCTATCATGGAAAATAAGTCTACGCCAGGGTAGTAATGTCAACTTATTGCTACTTGAACCAGTAATGCTACCAGCACTCCAGCAGTGCAAGCCTGAGCCGTTCTCCGTGAGGAAAATCGTAGGGCAAAGGATTCTTCGGTTCCCATCAAGCTTGCTGAGTATAATACAAGGTTGTTTTGACATGTTCCACTATACCATTCTACCTCATGCTGTATTTCTTCAAGTAGTTGAAATGTTATGATTCTGTTCCTCTTCAACGTTTCTTTCTGTAGCTGCACTGATTTGGAACAAACAGTACATTCACTGAAGCTTGAACTCCCAAGATTCGATCATAGACACCATGATGGTGTTTCTCTTTGTGATTTGAAGCCTGAGAATCGATCTTTTTCAGCACAAGGACGTGAGGGTTTCGATCATTTGAACATTTCAAAGGTAGCAGATTTCAGGTTGTCAGTATTACTAGAGTAGTGATGAACTATTGAAACAAACATGGTGTAGGAGATCCCATGGTTTATGAGGTGTGTGACACTCTTTTTCCCTTACTCTTCGTATGCATCTTTACAAGGTTAATGCTGTACTCGTTAATGCATCCTTGCTATAAATAAGGCCGTTGCGGGAGAAACTGAGAAACATAACAAGTTTAAATACGAAGTATCTCCCACATTTTCTCAAGCAAGTCCACCCTACAACAGTACAACCGGCAATGGCTTCCTCTCACCACGACTCTCCGGAGACGCGAACCCCACTCCTAGATGACGACGTCGTCTTCGACGGCGCCGTTGACTACAAAGGCCGTCCTGCCCGCAGATCCACCTCAGGCGGTTGGCCTTCCGCATCGTTCTTAATAGGTAACACCGCCACACAGTCACTTCTAGCCTTCCTTCACTTCACAAACTAATGTAAGCTGAATTTTGATATGAACTAGGTGTGGAAGTTGCGGAGAGGTTCGCCTACTATGGAATCAGCTCCAATCTCATAACGTTTCTGACCGGGCCGATGAGACAGTCAACGGCCACGGCGGCGGACAATGTGAACATTTCTCTACTGGGAGCTAAACCCTAAACCCTAAACCCTCAACCCTAAACCACGGCGGCCGGAACGGCGTCATTGCTTCCTCTACTGGGAGCTGTCGTCGCCGATTCATTTCTCGGTCGCTACCGCACCATTATTGCTGCTTCTCTCCTCTACATTTTGGTCCGTCCCTTTCCTCCGGTCTTTTTTTTTTTCATAATTATTTTTCTTCTCTGGCATTGAGCGTGGTGCAGTTCTGGATCTCTGTCCTGCGTTCTGTTTTGTTTATTGTTTTGCATGGACCTGGATTCAGGGAATCTTTTGGTACTAAATCAATTATACCTTTAAGTTGAGTTGTTTTGTTTTTTAACGGTTGACATGTAAATGTAATTGTAAATGGTTTCTTTAGTTACGTTGCGCGAATGATTATGAGTACATTTTTGGTATTGTCTTCTACGTCTTGCTATGTTTGAACATTGCTGTTTGGAACAGGGACTTGGCTTGTTGACCCTGTCAGCTGTGCTTCCTTCTTCTCAGCTTCAAGTATTGTTATTCTTCTTCTCTCTATATCTAGTAGCAGTTGGGCAAGGTGGACACAAGCCCTGTGTTCAGGCTTTCGGCGCAGATCAGTTTGATGGACAAGATCCAGAGGAGTGCAAAGCCAAAAGCTCATTCTTCAATTGGTGGTACTTTGGTGTCTGTGCAGGCGTGATATTGGTCTTGGTATTGGCTTACATACAGGACAATCTCAGCTGGGGTCCTGGTTTTGGAATTCCTTGTGTTGTGATGGTCCTTGCACTGATTATTTTTGTTGGTAGAACTAGAACATACCGGTATAGCATCAAAGGAGAGGAGGAAAGCCCATTTGTGAGAATCGGCAAGGTTTTTGTTTCTGCATTAAGGAACTGGAGAACTAGTCCTTTAGCAATAGCTTCTGAAGAGGAGTCCTTGCCTCATCAATGTTCTGAACAATACAAGTAAGCATCTTATCTGCATAGCTTTAGATTAAAGAGAATAAGGAGTAAACAAGGAGAAAACTAGAAGCAAGATTCAAACATATGAAACCAATTTTATCTTGTATGACTCCTCTGAGTACACACATAAAAAAATGTTCAATAGATGAAGGTTTTTATCTAGTGTTTATATCTCACATCCGGTTCACGTCTTATTATCTATACATATTGGGATTAAGGTACACTGAGTGAAAAATCTGGCATTTGCACTGCTTTGTGTATTCGTTGGTGTGTAACAAGGGTAGTTTAGAATGCACTTTTCAAACCGGTGCTGTAGTTATTGTGGTTTTAGTTGGTTGAATAAGAACTATTTTGTTACAGTGTATCATGCAGTATCCTTCACATCCTTATGGGGACTGTTGAACTTCGCCTGTAGTTGGAATTTGGGTTATGTCATGTGAGTCATGACTCGCGTCAAGTGATTTATTTATAGAAATAGCCATCATTCCCAATTAAAAAAATTCCTATAATTTGCTATACTAAATTATTGACTGCAATTTAGTATATTTTCCTTTTAATGTAAATCTTTCTTCTTCATGTCCCTGATAATAGGACAACTTGATTGATCATTTGATCTCATACGTATATGTAAATACTCGACCAAAGCTCTTTGAAGCTCCTTTTGAATTATTCTTCCTTTAATCTTGCAGGTTCCTCAACAAAGCCTTGTTTGCGCCAGATGATTTGAAGACGAACGGGGAGGCTTGTACCCCTGCTGAGGTTGACGAAGCAAAGGCTGTTCTTAGGCTGTTTCCAATATGGGCTACATGCTTGATATATGGTATTGTATTTGCACAGTGCACTACTTTCTTCACCAAGCAAGGTGCCACAATGGACAGAACTATTGTGCCCGGTTTTGACATACCAGCAGCTTCGCTCCAGTCATTTATCGGCCTAGCCATTTTTATATTCATACCTATTTATGACCGCTTTTTGTTCCAACAGCAAGAGCTTTCACCAGAGAACCCTCTGGCATTACAATGCTACAAAGAATCGGCACTGGGATGTTTCTCTCTATCATTTCTATGGTCGTTGCAGCTTTAGTTGAGATAAAAAGGCTCCAGACTGCCAAAAGATTATTGTCTGGTTGATCTGCCAAGTGCCACAATTCCAATGAGTATCTAGTGGTTAGTTCCTCAGTACTTGTTGTATGGACTTGCCAATGTTTTTACCATTGTTGGAATGCAAAAGTTCTTCTATGATCAGGTACCAAATGAATTAAGAAGCGTTGGCCTTGCTCTCTACCTCAGTATAATTGGGGTGGGAAGCTTTCTGTGCAGCTTTCTTATTTCTATTATTGAGTATGCAGCCAGTGCAGCTGGGCGGACTAGCTGGTTCTCGGATAACCTTAATATTGCACATCTTGATTACTTTTATGGGATACTAGCTGCACTCAGTGCGATAGGATTGGTGGTCTACATTTATTTTGCAAAATCTTACATTTATAATAGGGATAGTTAAAAACATGAAGAGAAATCTTAGTTATTGTTCCCACAAAATGCAGTGTCATCATAGCAGTCGTAAGAAATGTGAAACTGTATGTGAAAATCAATTGTGTTCAGTTATTTCATATGTCCACCAAGTCATGCAGATTCCTCAACAAAGCGATTCTTGAATCGGATGCTTTGAAGGAAAATGGATCGGTCTGTACCAATCTTGAGGTTGTTTCCGATATGGGTTACATGCTCGGCATATGCTAACGTGTTTGCACAGTTCTCGATCGACTTTCTTCACCGAGCAAGGTGCCACCATGGACCGAACATTTGTGCCAGGTTTTGACATACCAGCTGCTGCACTTGAGTCATTAATAAGTCTTGTCATTGTTGTATTCATTCCGATTGATGATCTTATTTTTGTGCCAATAGGAAAAAATGTAGACTCCTCGGATAACAATTGCAGAGGTCACTGAGTGGATTCATCTTCTCTGAGTATGCTGTTCTTGATTGGTGACTTGGTAAGTGAAGGTCTCCAAATAGATACCAATGCTACCAAGGTAATAAAACTTCTTGCTATTATCACCAACCTTGATTGTAATAAATTCCAAGAGAGGTTCCATCTTTAAAAATGGGGGAATTTTCATATACACCTAATTTTAAAGAGTAGTTTTAAATAAAACTCACTTAATATTCTTATCTGATAGACATCTAAAATGTATCAATTATGATAAATATTATTTCCTATTTTTTCTAAATTTTACACAATTACCACCATTCAACTATAACATATTAATATAATAAATAAACTTAATTGATGCTTGTCTTAAATACCTTGATTATGAGTTTTTCTTCTAACACTAACATTTTTCAATCAATTTGCAATAATCATGTAGTTTTCTTTATTTTTATGAAAAAAATCTAGATTAAAGGAATTCATTATCTAATCTATACATAAGATAAAATATAATATAAATAAGATATATGATCTAAACCCTAAATCCTAAACACTAAACCCTAAACCCTAAACCCTAAACACTATACCCTAAACCCTACACCCTATACCCTATACCCTAAACCCTATACCCTAAACCCTATACCTTAAACCTTATCCCTTGACCCTATACCCTAAACCCAATTTTAGGTTTATTCTTTTAGGTATATTATCATATCATGCCCTACTTAATAGATACATTAGAAACGTAAGTAGTAGAGAGTAAAATGTTCTCTCAATTAGGATGGGAAATAATATAATAATATACGTAAAAAGAAGAAAATTAATCAAAGAAAAAGAACGTGTACCTTACAGTTAGATATTTTTCGACTATGTAGAGAGACACCAAATGTGAGCTTAGGAATGAAAAGTATCATCCTATTACAAATGACATACTTCTGTATATAACATTTATATATATATATATAAACTCAAGTTAGTAATAACAAGGTAATAAATTAAAGAATGTAATTGATTATGACAAAGTTAAATCCAACTAAATTTTAGCTAGTATTTGAGTTTCAAATTGATGCTAAAATAAAGAAATACACAAATTTAGTTTTTTACTATCTGAAAGGCAAAATAGAGAAACCAAAAAATGAAGAAAACTATTAATTATAGACATTTGCTCTATATGGTATGTTTGCTTATGTGAAATAGGTGTAAAATAAAAGAAAATATGTATGAGTTTATCTTAAAAGAGGTCTAGTATTTTGGGTTTTTATCTAATTTTCTTTCAAAAATGTATATAACTAATGAAAAGCCGTCAAACAACATCAGATCATGAGATTTTTGTCTAAAAACAGGAATGTTGTAAGATCTCTTTATTTGATTAACCAGCGGGACTGGTTTGTCCATTCTTATGGGTTTATGGATTTAAGTTATATGATTTATAAAAAAAAATTGCTTGCAGCTAAGTTTTTAAAGCTGAAATGTGGGAAAGTATTTAAATTGAGTATTTGTTAAATTGTTTAAATTATTTTGTCAACTCACTCTAACGTTTTTAAATTACTTTCCCCTGGGCCATTTGGTTTTAAATGCCCAGTGTGCAGGCTAAGTTTAAATGAGGTCGAGCGTACATGGAATCGATGCATAGTCAGAGGTTGCTTCCGCTTAATCTTTATTCATTGTTATTCTTTCATTATTAGATATGCTCTGATAACCAGTTAGTGAATTAATTTTGAGTATTGTTGGTTGTGGAATTATTTTAGATGAGAAATTGTTATATTGGAAGATGTGATCGATGAACTTGGGGAGCAGGAATGCTTCAGGAGTTAAGGATGGATGATTAATAATAGAAGTGTTTATAAAGAATTTTTTTTGCAGGCAAGGGTTGTCTATTTTTAAGGTAGATTATGCTGAATTTTAGATAAATTTTCCTTGGAGGTGGACCCCGCATGATCTACCTCGGGTTTCAGGGTGAAATTCGGGGTTAGTCTTGACAAAAGATGTGGATAGGTGTTTTGGTATTTTACAAGCACTCTTCGGTATTATTAAAGGAGCTGCTCGGGGGTGGGATAACCAGGATCTTCGATATATCATGTTGGCTTGTATTATCTTACACAACATAATAGTTGAGGATGAAAGCCCTGAAGATAGCGATGAGGATTTAGGGTCTGACGAAGAAGAGGACAACAATATGAGGCCAACGATAGCAGAAGTTTGGGATGGACCTACTGGGTAAGACTTTGAGGAAGTTGGTAGAGCTAGATGCTCATACTTTTGAAGTTTTCGTGGAGCTGTATAATGAAATTAGGAATCAGTACGATCACTCAAACCTTTAAGAAGATCTTATCGAGCATTTATGGGTAGTGCAAGGCAACATAAATATCTAGATTGCGGTTTTTTTTTTATGTTATGTTTGTGTTATTTTTAAATAATTGTATTGTATTTTTTTCTAGGTTTGGCCTGTCAATTTAAGTCATGAAATAAATATTTTAATTTCAATATGTCATTATATTTAATCATAATTTTATTAATATACAAAATCATTATTCATATTCAAAATACCTAATATAAAATTTAATAAACAGTTACTGTCACGTGGTGACCCAGAAACAAAAATCGTGGGTAGAAACTGCAGCTCAAAATCACTGCCATGTGGCGACCCAGGTCTCGCCCATGACCCAGGCCTTCCTAACGAAGACCCAGAGGGTGGACTTGCTCTAACAAACCTTCAAATGCTAGGCTTTGATGGAAACTCTTACACTTTAATACATAGATGTCTAGCAACTTCATTTCCCTTTTTCATTTGCTTTTGATCTTGAATCAGTTAACGATTACGATCGTTCCGAATGGTATTCGCCATCATTTTGGGAAATATGATAAAGCCCAGAGCTATTCTACAACAAAGAAGAAAGTGTATTACAACACCAATGTGTCCATGTACAATGAAACACACTGCTAGCTCTGAAACATTAACAAAATAACTACCAAAAACTAAAGCAAATCCTCAACTTCCTCAAGATGATTACCAACCATATATAACAACATTACGACCGTTTTGAGATTTGTAGATCAAACCATCACAATGTGCAATTCAAGATATGAAAAAATCATGAGCAACGAGATCTAGATTCATTCCAATTTTTTATTTTGGCGAGAAATGAATAATTCATTAATCAATTGACAAACCCAACTTATAAACACAAGGCTAAAAAGCTAATAACAAAAAGCATGAGAGAAAATAGAAAACGTGAGAGAAAACCAACAACTCGCTAAACTATGGGCTGGTGACCCTACATCAGAAATTGTAAATACAACAATTCTAACAAATCTACCACACACACCACTCATGCATGCTAACATTGTCGTCGCCATCACCGCCAGCAGCTGTGAGTAAGTGAGGAATGTTAAATCAGAGCATTGATGTCCAAGTACCTAATGCATAACGAATCTCAATACACAAATCATATGGAAACCCACAACCGAGAGGAAAGACAATCTCAAAACAACACCGTACAATCCACCATCTAAACCGAAACCATGAACAAGCTGAGGCTGCCGAGAGAGGACCAAAAACAAAACCAAATAAAATAAGGGGTAATGAACTCACGCGTGAGCACTTATAATCTGATAGATAAGTACCAAATTTCACTTAACCGTACATGCACACAAGCTCTCATGTCGGTTTACTTGACAGGTCGTTTTGGTTTGGGTGACCAAAATCTATCAAGTCAAGCATCCTAGCTTACAAAACACTGTTTGTCAAGTCACGCAATTGTGATACTCATCATCTGTATTCAATATGATCTCCCATTATTTGATTATTCAAAAAAGAAAAGAAAAAAAAAATTAAACAATTCAAGAGGGGTGGGAAACTCCAAAAATTGAATCGAGCTAGGCCTCATCATTTGGCCCTTCGGCCCTAACCCGCCCTACCCTATAGGGCTGAAGCCCTACCCGGCCCTCCATTAGGGAGGGCCGGCCCTAGCCTTTTTCAATTAGGGTAGGGCAAGGGTCAAACAAATGAAAACCGGCCCTACCCTACGGCTATCCCCTATTGAGCCCTTTAGGGCCAAGCCCTACCCGGCCCTAAAAGCCCGTCCTTTAGGCCCTAATAATTACTTATTTTCTATTATTTTTAATATGTTTCTTATTTTTTATACAGTACAACTAATCTTGTAAGTTTTATTTCTTTAATTTGTATTTTTCTTTGTTAAATAATGATTGATTTATGATGATTTAGAGAGATAGTTAATGAAATATATGAATATAACTACTTAGATTAATAATTCTAGATGTCTTAAGTTAAATATAAATGTATATGTATGTTAAATATGACTAAAAATAGGGTTGTGTATCATATATATCTCTTGAGGTAATATTTGAGAAATAAAAAATATTAAAACTCATGAATTTATTTCGTTAAACAAAATAACGTCATATTCGGCCCTTTCGACCCTATTTAGCCATATTTAAAGGGCCGGCCCTACCCGGCTTTATTAGTCCTACCAAAATGGGCTTTAAAGGCGGGTAAGAACTTGCATATTTGAGCTCTGATCTGACTCTAAATTTTGTTAACCAAGTCAAAGTCCTACCTAATCCTACCTTAAACCCTGAAATTTAAAATAGAGTCGGTCCTAACCCGGTCCATGATGAGTCATAAATCAAGGTAATAAACTAATAATAGACCAGGGAGCAAAATATGCGTGGATTTAAGCACAAAAAAAAAAAAAAAAAAAAAAAAAAAAAAAAACCGCACACAAGAAAATATCCCTCGATTTTTATATTAAACAACAACCCGCCAACAGCCATTGTGAATGGCCACTTCTCCGGAGACCCAAACTCCACTGCTCGACGACGTCGTCGACGGCGCCTTTGACTGCCAGGGCCATCCAGTCCGCAGATCCACCTCAGGCGGTTGGCGTGCCGCTTCCTTCATAATATGTAAGACCCCACTCAAACCCACCAATCTTCAATTTCATTAGAGAACAATCATTCTGATAATACTGACTTAATTTCAGGGGTGGAGGTTGCCGAAAGGGTTGCCTACTATGGAATCAGCTCCAACCTCATATCATTTCTCACCGGACCTTTGGGACAGTCCGTCACCACGGCCGCCCAGAACGTCAACATATGGTCCGGAACGGCGTCGTTGCTTCCTCTCTTGGGAGCCTTCGTCGCGGATTCTTTCCTCGGTCGCTACCGCACCATTTTTGCCGCTTCTCTCGTCTACATCTTGGTCAGTCTATTTATAACTTATTTTTTGCTCTATTTAAAATCAATAAATAGTATGAGTTTAATTGATCGTTTATTTCTGTTTTCTTCTTTTAAATTTGGAAAATGTTGGGATGTTTTCTTTTTTGTCGTAATTATTTATGAATACAAGATCAAAATTTGTGGATTAATATATGAATTATAACTAGGAATATGTATAATGTGCCTGATATGCACTAGTTGGCTTGTTTGACTATCAATGTTTAGCTTCTGGGATCATCAGTGGGTATTTAAACACAGCTTCACATGACAGATGCTACTTTCTGTTTTGAGGAAATTAGTGGTGTTACTGGGTTAATCAAATTTGACAGTTTCTTCTAGTTGAGTTACTAAAGTCGAACACAGACAGATAACTTGAACAAGTAGAAATAAAAGCTAAAGCAACTATGTTAAACTCGAATCTTGTATTCCAAGTCATATAACAGATTGCTGGAATGAAAGTTAGGAACTAAGAGTAAGTTCACCCGTTGGGTTAGAATGAACATAGTGACCTGGGTCACTCTGGGTTACTATGACTGGGCAGCAGTTTTCACCCGTCTGAAATGTGAGATTGCTGCCACATGGCAGTGACTATTTATTTAATTTTAAAATCGTTTTTAAGTGTGAATAATGGTTCAATCGTAAATAAATAGTGATTAAATAAACAATATGAATTATTGAATTTTTTTTTATTCCATGACATTTAATTGATAAGCCAAGCCTAGGAAATTAAAAAAAAATACAATTATTTGAAATTTCCTAATGAAAAGCACATAAACATAATAAAAAACATTCAATCTAGACATTCAAGTTGCCCTGAAATTGCCACAAATGCTCTATGAGTTCTGCTTGAAGGTCGGAGTGCTCGTACGGACATCTAATTGCATTGTATCGCTCCATGAACCCATCGAAGGTATGACTATCTCTACCAACTTCATCAAAGTCTCGACCGGTTGGTCCATCCCAAACTTCGGCTATTCTAGGCCTCATATTGTTTTCCTCTTCTTCATCGGACTCCAAATCATCATCACTATCAGCAGGGCGTTCGTCCTCCACTATCATGTTGTGTAAAATAATACAAGCCAATCAGAGATCTTCTTTATCCCACCGTGAGCAGCTCCTCTAATAATACCAAAGCATGACTGCAAAATACTAAAACACCTCTCCACATCCTTCCTATACCCCTCTTGGGCCTTGGAAAATGTAATATCCTTAGGACGGGTGGGATGTGGAATAGTTTTGACGAAAGTCGCCCACCTAGGATATATACCGTCGGCAAGGTAGTAGCCCAACTTGTGGACTCTATTATTCACTTGGAACTCGATCTTAGGTGCTCGACCGGCATTAAGCTCGTCAAACAACAAGGATTTTGCTAGGATATTGAGGTCGTTGCATGACCTGGGCATTCTAAAGAAGGCATGCTATATCCAAGTGTCGTATGATGCGACCACTTCAAGAATGATAGTGGGGATGTGTTTTCTACCACTATATTCACCAGCCCAAACGGATGGACAATTCTTCCATTGCCAATGCATGCAGTCAATGCTCCCAATCATCCCGGTAAAGCCTCGCCTTTCACCTTTAGCGAGAAGTCTTTTTAGATCGGTTGGATTAGGAGCTCGAAGGTAATCTGCTAAGTAAAAAGCAACAATTCCTCTTGTAAATAGTTGGAGGCACTCGATAGAGGTAGATCTTGTTATCCGACAATACTCTGCACATTGATTTGCGGATGCGCCGTAGGCGAGCATCCATAAAGAGGATGTCATCTTTTGCTGGGGAAGTAAACCGACCTTCTTGGCAGCATCGTTTTTTTGAACAAAATATCATTCGTAGTTGCAAAGGTCACCACATATACGGTTGAGGACATCGTGGCTCATCCTGTAGCGAACTCGGAATTCCTCATCATTAAAAATAGGACGTTCGACAAAGTAATCTTCAAGCATACCTTTGCCTCTATCCTTCCTTTCTCGAGGTTGGTTTGGACAATGACCTGGATGAGATCCACAACCTCGAGGTTGATTTTCAGCTTCAAGGTGAGCAACCGCTGCGATAACAATGTTGTTAGTTGCTATATCATCTTCGTTGTCTTCTTCTTGAGATTTTTGGATCCTTTCCCACAAATTATTCATTGTGAAGAGAAGGAATGAGAAGAAAGGGAATGAGAAATATAGTGTGGAAAGGAAAAACTTGTAATCAAAGTTGGGATTTTTTTTTGGTGTGAGATGTAAAATTGACTATGTATATATAGGAGATTTTTTTATGTTACCGTTAGAAATAATACAATTTTTTTTAAAAAAAAAAATTAGATTTTTTTTGTTGGAATTATTCACAACCTACCGTTTTTTTGGATTTATTCAAAACGGTCGGATTTTTTGAATCTTGGGTTGCAACGGTTGGTTTCCAGACGTCGCTCACTGTGCGACGCGTGGTGTGGTCCCGTCTCCTTGTCTCGCCCGCAGGGCATGGTCCCTGTCTCCTTGTCGGTGGAGCCACGCGCTTAGCTCGTTGCTGCGGTTGGTTCGTGCGCGACACGTTCCTTCCAAGCGTGTCGATCTGTGCAGGTGTCGTTGCTGACGCAAGCCACGAGCGTGGGCTGGGCTGAGGTGGCTGCATCTCGCCTGGGTCAGTCTTCTCCTCTCACCTGGGTTAGTTTCTCCCCAACAAAGTAACTTGGGCTAGAAAATGAGATAACCCATTTCATGGGTGGAAGCAAAAAAATTTGGGCTGTGTTGCTTTGTCTATGTGGATCCAACCTGGGTTGGGTTTTTTTGCTCACCGGTGGACATGCTCTAAAACATGCCAGCTGAAATGACTTGAACTTGTCACTTGTGTAAGAGTTACTGCTAAAGTGCTTCTCATGAGCTCAGCCATGGCTTTTGATAGGTGTTTCTGGCCTTGTTTAAACTCAAGTCTGGCTTTTAACCACAAAAGTTTGTACAGAAAAGTACTTTAGATCTGATCTATATTTTACTTTACCTAGTGATGGTTGGAGTGATTAACAAATGATTATGATGTCTGGTTTCAGCACTGGTTTCTATATCTTATATGTGTGTCTGATGGCATCATTCTGGAACTGAACTGAACTGAACAGGGTCTTGGATTGCTGACTGTGTCGGCCGTGCTTCCTTCTTCTGAGCTTCAAGTGTTGATGTTCTTTTTCTCTCTGTATTTAGTAGCAGTTGGGCAAGGTGGACACAAGCCTTGTGTTCAAGCTTTTGGAGCAGATCAGTTTGATAGAAACTATCCAGAGGAGAGCAAAGCGAAAAGCTCATTCTTCAATTGGTGGTATTTTGGTATATGTGCAGGCCCCTTACTTACACTTGCAGTATTAGACTACATACAGGATAATCTTAGTTGGGGTCTGGGTTTCGGTCTTCCTTGTGTTGTGATGGTCTTTGCACTGCTTATTTTCCTTTCTGGGACTAGAAAATACCGGTTTAGTATCAAGGGGGAGGAGGAAAACGCATTTGGGAGAATTGGCAAGGTGTTTGCTGCTGCATTGAGGAATCGGCGAACTACTTCTTTAGCAATAGCTTTAGAAGAGGAATCCCGCGGAACCTTGCCTCACCACAGTTCTGAACAATTCAAGTAAGAGTTTTTAACTGTCTATATAGCCCACTGTTTATTACATATATAACCTTAGTACTAAAGAAAGAAAAAAAAATTCATGTTACTGACAGCAGGAGTTTCTATTAATTAATGTTAAATTGCTTCTTCGATTGAAGTTTGTTATTTTATTCTTATTATTATTTTTTTAAATTATATGAAAACTGTGCAGATTCCTCAACAAAGCCTTGGTTGCACCAGATGATTTGAAGGAAAAGGGGAAGCTGTGTTCCATCACTGAGGTTGAAGAAGCAAAAGCGGTTCTTAGGTTGTTTCCGATTTGGATTACATGCTTGGTATATGCTATTGTGTTTGCACAGTTCTCGACTTTCTTCACTAAGCAAGGTGCCACCATGGACCGAACATTTGTGCCAGGTTTTGACATACCAGCTGCTGCACTTCAGTCATTTATAAGCCTTGTCATTATTGTATTCATTCCGATTTATGATCGTATTTTTGTGCCAATAGCAAGATCATTCACCAGGGAACCCTCTGGCATTACAATGCTACAAAGAATAGGAACCGGCATGTTTCTATCTATTATTTGCATGGTAGTTGCAGCATTAGTTGAGATACAAAGGCTCCAAACTGCCAAAGATTATAATCTGGTTGATAAGCCAAGTGCCACAGTCCCAATGAGTGTTTGGTGGTTAGTTCCTCAATATTTGTTAATCGGACTGGCCGATGTTTTCACCATGGTTGGTCTGCAAGAGTTCTTCTACGATCAGGTACCAAAAGATTTAAGAAGTATAGGGCTTGCCCTTTACATCAGTATATTTGGTGTGGGAAGCTTTCTGAGCAGCTTTCTTATCTCTGTTATTGAAGAAGCAACCAGTTGGGCAGGCCACACTAGCTGGTTTTCCAATAACCTTAACCGTGCACATCTTGATTACTTTTATTGGTTACTTGCTGTACTCAGTGCAGTACAGTTCGCCATCTACATCTGTATCGCAAAATCTTACATTTATAATAGGGGTTCTACGGTGTAACATGTATTATTCCGAGCAAATACAGTGTGCCAGTGTCACTATCCAAAAGGTGAAGCTGTAATCCTGTAAATCAATTACGTAATATTCTGTTTGTTCATGAACTATGGTGAGAAATGGTAGAGGACATGATCGTTGTGTTTGGTTATTTTCTGTTGTACGTTAATTTTGTTTTTCACTATTTCTTGATGACAACGCAAATGCCTTGTGTTATTACTTCTGGTTTTGATATATCATGTGTTTTTAGGTCTAGTCTTGTTAGTCTTGAGAAACCTTGAAGTTGAATAAATATATTATCTGTGTTTTTTTATTTTTTCAAATGTATTAAATAACTCACGTATTCTAAATATGTCAGTGAGGTTTAAACTCATGACATTAACATTGTTATCAGGCTGTGACTCACTGATAAATTATCTGTATTTAATCATTTAGATCTTTAGATGCTTTAAGGTTATAAGCTTAAAATATGGTTAGAGCATCTCCTATGGTAGGCTTTATCCTTAACCAAATTTGGCTTAAAAAAAATATTCTGTAGAATCTTTTTTTAGCCTATCAAAATCTCTCACCGTAAGCTAAATCCTTAGCCAAATTTATAGCCTTTTGACTTTAAAAAAAACACTCTCACTATAAGCTAAATCTCAAGGTAAAACCATTTCTAAATCTTTTGTCATATATATGTAATGTTATATTTCTATGCATATTTTTTCTTTTCTCATATATATATATATATATATATATATATATATATATATATATATATATATATATATTGTTGTAAATAGTTTATTTAATAGCATTCTTGTAATTAGCTTATTAGGGATATTTATGTAATTTACATACTAATTACATCTCTATATAAGAGATAGTTCCCTACTCAATATGAGACAACATATTCCTTTATTCTCATTCAAAGTGTCGTTCCTCTTCTCTCTCAATCTCTTGTATTTTATGTTTTACAACACGTTATCAGCACGAATAGTTCTAACATTATCTTGTTTTCTGTTGCATGTGAAGCTCTAAAAGCAAAGGATGATCTTTCAATTTGATTCATCGAATTCACTCTACGTTGACATGGAAAGGTTTGAAATCGATGATCAACTATATGAGGATCATTATTAATTTAACCAAGTTCTTGGATTGGCTGAGTAGCTCCACAAATGACATTCACAATTCTACACATAAAAGATGGAGATCATCCGTTTTGCAATGAGTAACGTTTTCTTATCTTAATTCTAATTCATATTTGCTAGCCTTGATTATGATGAACAAATCACCATGAAGCATGAACTCATTGTCTTTGGTTGCATATTGAAAAATTTGCCTACGAGGCATGAACACCAAATTTATTTTATTCGTTTATTTGGTTGATATATATAGATCTCTAATATAAACTTGTTCATATTTTGTGAGTGATAACGGAGACATCATAAATCACTAGAGCGGTCAGTAGCCATTAGAATTAGTCATCGCCACCTTCCTAGTAGTGCAGACAAGAAGGCAAAATAGATCAGCGCAAAAGTTTTGTCGCTCATGAGTCATGATATCTAAACTATAATCCTCATGCATTCCGGAAGTAATACTCGTAACCATCATGCTAATACCATTAATTTGGTAATTTGTATGAAATGTTACAAGTATGGAATATTCATTATGCTCGAAGCATTTAATGTCATTTAGTAATACAAACGAATTAATATTGCTCTTAATGGGGTCTGAATAAAATCTATTTAGAAATGTAACATCATTTGAATAATGAGGCGTCACATTGATTATGTTATTTACGTGTAAATTAACATATACGTTTTGTCAATTACTTATTTGCAAATTCAATGTCATTTCAGAATGCATGTAATTAATGTCAGAAGCATTCACTAATTTATAATTCATACATTATTCTACAATTATTAAGGGCCAAATATGCAAATTATGATAGACACGTTATGAATTTAATATTCAGTTACGTCAATTTGAATAATTGTCATTATAATTCATTATGCTAGAAATATGAATTTTGGGTTTAATTATGTAATTATTATATAAACGTTATGCTAGTAACATTTACCTCATTTTTTACTAATACAGTAATACATAGTGTCATAAACATTAATGGGAATTAAACCCATAACCGCTACATAAATGATATTTATTATTGACTTTATGTCGGATCCTAATTTAATGTCAATTACGAATTAGAATCATATTCATTTCAATTTGACATTTATGAGAGTGTAATGCCTAAAGCAATTACATATTTATAACCCCATAAATTGTGCTTGAAGCATTAGGGGATTATTATATAAATGTTATGTCATAAGTATTTACCTGATTTGGTTATAAGTACGTATCGCCAGAAGTATTAATGGGTTTTGAACCTATTTTCTTATGTATAACTGCTGCATAAATAATGGTGATTTATACCCTATTTAATATTTATCTTATGCCGGTTACCAAAATCAAATCACGTCGGTTTTATCTCAATTAATTCTCATTCATATTGTCTTTTATGTCGGTAATTATGCCGAAAGAAAGTAAGTAAATTGAAGATGCAATGGAGTTGATTTTGCATGTAACTATTGGTGTTTATTGAGTATATAAAACCAATGTTAATACATATACTTTATGTCAATTAAATTGTTTCTGTTATGTTTAGTTTATTTCGATTTATTTGAAAATTACTTTCACTTTAAGTTGTGTAAGTAATGAATTAATAGCATATATTGATTTGTCTTATTAATGATGAATGTTAAATAAGGCTCAGTCAGAAGCTCAAATCAAGCCTAAGTGACAACAACAAGTCCGAGCCAGAAGCTCAACCTAAGCTCCAAGGCTAGCACGGAAGCTCGCCACATGTCGCCTTGATTCCATGACAATGATTATAACTCTTCTCAAACTAGGCTCACCTAGTTGGATGCGATATCTAGGTAAGTTCTTTTGAGGATGTGTACTTAAGTGAGCCTCGCTCCACCACCTCATTATGTCTTACCTGGTCGTATACAATTAGAGTTACCGAAAGGGTTGACTAATAACATTGCATTTCTTGGTAGACCATTCTGAGCCTAGTAGGCCCACTCTCTCTCTACGGGACCTAGTAGCCCAACATACCTCTCAGATTGTGCCCCGTAGGCTTGTAAAGTATGTAGAGGCTAGGTTTATTTATTTCACTTTAATTACAGTCAATTCATTTGGTCTAGCAGAATCAAACAAAAGGAAAAGAATATAATGACACTGGTTTTTCATACTTAGTCATTATATATGTCTATAAGACTCTCCAAATACTTTCTCATAATGGTTGTTCTTAAGATATTCACCATATTTAATGTGTAGTTAATTGTCAGAAACATTTACACATAGTTACGTGACATATTCACAATGCTAAATTAGTAGCGTAGAATTAATATCATCAATTGCTACATGATTATAATTTGAAAATACATTTACCTAATGAATTGGTAGTTCAAAAATGAACCGGTAGTTCAGAAATGAGCTAGTACTTCATGTATAAATGGAATTTGTAGTTTCGATAATAACCCTCTTAAGAAACTTGAAGTTTCATTCATAAATTCACCAAACATGATAAAATCAATAGCTTTTATTCATATCATGTTAATTGAAAGTCTCTAGAAGAAACAATCTAACTAGACATCTTCTTTGCATGAAACTAGAGAATATTGAAATGAAAAGGCTTGATGTCTTAGAATCTAAATCAAAATTGATATGTGTTATCAATATTAAGGAACTGAGCGTTTTCGTCTGGCTAACGAGGCAAAATACCTCTACGTTTCAGAAGAACGTTATCGAAAGGTAAGTTCATTGAAATTAATGCTTAAAACATTGAAACCACCAGAAAAATGGTGTAATATCTTTGCATCATCTTCGAATGTGTGGCCAAAGCGTACATTGGAGATATTAAAATTTTTTAGCTAGAAGCTAAATGATTCGAGCAAATACTAGCTATAGTATTGGTGTTTGATGCACCTGGGAAAAATATATGATGCACCGTATCCTCAACTCAATTATCACACGGACATCCCCTTCAGAATAAGGGTCTTGTCTTTAATGACATATTATGTCAAGTTTCTCGTTAAAGATGTTGAATACTAGACCATCATATGCAAAGACTAGAATGTACACTATCTCTTTACGCACAGAATGCAAGGAAAAATTGGTGGACCTATCTAACCACCATACAGACCAGTTAAATATTAATGGTTTTGGTTGATGCATCGACAAAAGTGATCAGATGTCACATCACTGTCCACACAAAAAAATGATGCATTTGCTAAACTCTCACCCATGAAATTTAGGGTACACCACTCGGATTATCTTATAAAGTCTATAAGGCTTGATAATGCCGGAGAGTTTACATCGATGGCTTCCGATGATTATTGCATATCCCTTGGGATCTGTTGAACATATAGTTTCATATGTTCACACCCAAGATGGTCACACAGGTATAACCTTGGTAATGCGCACCAAGCTTCTAGTGTTTGCGTCGGGCTATGCAATCTTGCATGCAGCCATGTTGGTCTGGTTGAGGCCCACTGCTACCCACCTTACTTTGTGTTACAGTTGGTGACTGGCTGCAAACCTGGTGTTTTGCACTTACATAGATTTGGGTGTGCATCTCTTGTGCCAATTGTGCCGCCACAACGTACAAAATTGGGCCCTCAACAAAAGATGGGCATATATGTCGATTATGAACCCTATCCATTATGTGCTCCTTAGAGCCCTTGAGAGGAGATCTCTATACCGCTAGATTTGTGGTCGTCATCACTTTAATGAGACAGTCTTCCCACTGTTAGGGGGAGATAAGAACGTCATCGTTCCTGATGAACGACATGTAGAATGCCTCATCTTGATCTCCAAACCGCACATGTGATATTGCAGTGTGAAGAATTTTACTTCCAGTTGAAGTGCAAAGAATTCTAGATCTATGTAATGTAGCCCATAATATGTCAGATACTTCATTAGATCTAGTTAAAGTGACGAGATCATATATACCTGATGCAAACCTACCAGGATAAACGTCCCCGTAGGACGTATCGTCCTAGTTGGACGAGGTACGGCCATGGCGGCTAACCAGTCATATGTCCCTGCCTAGAAGCGAGGTAGACCATTAGGTTCGAAAGATTCTTATCCCTAGAAAAGGGTAAACTTGGCACAAATGAATCTTCTTGCCATCACAATCTTAAACCAATTCAACTCACGAGATTAATCCGGATTATGGGTTCGTCCTAGAAGAGACGAAGTTGGGGATCACTCCAACATTTAAACCCACTCCCAAGAATAGAAAATCTCAGTAAATTTTGTGAGATATTGAATCGGAATGAGAGTTCATCGATGATATGTTTGTATTTGTAGTGGTCACCGAATTTATAATAAGCGATGATGTCGAACTTTGCTTCGTTGATAGATCTCAACGAAGAGACGACTGGCTAAAAGGGAACGAAACAATTCAGGTCATATTATATTCCTTAACTTAGAGAAAGGTGTTATGGGCCTGTTGTTCCCACACCTCCCCATGTTAAACATATAGAGTTTAATGGGTACTTACTTGTAAGGAAGCGTAATGAGAAAAATGGGATTGTGATATACAAGACTCTTCTAATGGCGCAAGGATTTTCTCAACGCCCTGTGATTGATTACGAGGAGACGTACTTTCCCGTAATGGACGTTATAACGTTCCACTACCTTATCAGTTTGGTAGTTTCTGAATAATTGAATAAGCAGCCTATGAATGTGGTAACAACTTATCTTTATGGGGATCTGAATATAGAGATATACATGAAAGTTCCTGAAGGATTTCTGTTACACAATGCAAATAATTCTAGTCCACAGAACATGCTCTTCATTTCCTAGAGTAGTTCACTACAATCCAGACAGAGTTGGTATAACCGTCTATGTGAATATTTGCTTGGGATGAGATTGTTTACGCCCAAATTAATATTTTACTGAACAGTAAATGTCTATGTAAATATTAATTAAATTCTTGGTCTATGTCATACCAACGAGCCCAAGTTTCTTTAAGTTTACAAGTGATGGCCCGCCAGTAAGACTACACGAGCTGAATTATAAAGTTCGCGCGCGGAATGACTTCGCGCGGACTACAGATCTCGCGCATTTAGTAGACTTCGCGCGGATTATAGAGCTCATGCGCTTAATGACTTCGCGCGTAGGCAAGGCAAAGTGATACTTCACGTAAGAGTGGAGCCTTAGGCGAGGCGAGCTAGCGAACTGGCTCGCGTAGGAGACTTCGCAAGGATCCACAGGCAGAGTCCACACGCGCCACATTAATCGTTGACGACTTTTACAGGTCTTTGACATGCTTCGGGTCAATCCCTGTGGCCCTTTTAATATAAAAAAAAAAGCCTTTTTAAGGCTTGCGACCTTAAATAGCCTGTGAGATAGAAGAAAGCTTCAGGAGCTCGCAGGATGGTTTGAGACTGTGACACACCGCGGGATAAGATTGTTCCTAATTCCAGTCCACTTAGGAGTTTATAATTGGGCGGCGCGGAAGCAATGCCCTATGCGGAATGAAGTGTGCAAACTGGGCATGTGTCACAAGATGGTTGGTTCGCATGGGCAAAACAGTGGCCTTGCTATTAGGGTTTCAGAGTCCAACTTGAATTCTAAGCTATCTTTCCTCTGCCGCCAGTCGAACCACTATATAAAGGGCTCAAAGGTTTACAGAAAAGGACAACTCTCAATACATCTAAACAATCAATTTTACAATACAAACCTTCAACCCAGTCAAATCTCCAACGCTCCCCGAAGCTCTGTCTTCGCTTTCCTGTTGAAGCACACACAATCAAATCTCTCAACAAAACAACAAACAAACAGCAAACCAGTTACCCTTCGAGCTACCTCGAAACCCTAACCCTAAGCGCACCGTCGCCTAGGTTTTCTAAGAGCCCTCCTGGACTCACCCCCAATCTCTGATCCCCTTATTGTTGCTCTTCTCACGATATACCATGAGTATTGATCGCCTTATGCTCATAAATTCCTCATCTGAGGTGACACCTGGAAACCCCCTTCCGCCTAATCAAGAAGTCAAGCTCACATACAGGCTCTTTCCTCGTCTGCGAGGTGGCACGCCTGCAACAGTCTCCCCCACTATTTGTTCGCTAGTTACCTCTGCCCCGCGTGCTGAGGATCGTGGCCAAAACATTGGCATGCCCAGTGGGACAGGGAGTACAAGTGATTCATCATAGGGAAACCAGGGTAGTCTCTGACGTCATCTTCATTGGGATCGACGATCGGAAATAGAGATGCGATATGATTGGTAAGAAAATTAGATGCCATCGAGATAAAATATGCCGAACTAAGAGCTGCCAGCCGCAAAAAACATGCTACCATCATCAAGCAACACGCTGAGGAAACGGCTGCTAGAGAGGCTGCTGAAGAAAAGGAAAAATCTGAAAGGAAAGCCTTTCTAGAGGGGTTTCGTCAACAGTTCGATGCCTTGAAAAAGGCTTTACAACGCCAAATTGTAAGGCCTATAGTTGACGAGCACGTCATTGCTAAAAAGATTGAGCTGCCTAGCAGCCAATCTAATGGCGAAGACTCTCGTTTGGATGAACCTACGTCCAAAGAAGAAATCACTTTGTTAGTTAATGACAAAGAACCTGAGGTCGAGGTCGCTGAGATTATGGGTAATCATCCTATCTCTAAGATTGGCGGTGTTCCTCAGGAAAATGAGCTTGAAGATAGGACATATCAATCCATCTTTGAAGCAGAAATTGGTTCGCACACTAATGATGATGGCGAACCACAAGTTCGCATGAAAGGTTACCCAGGCGCTAGCTTTCCTATGCGAGACTTATATGCAGACACAGGTCAGCCGCATGGGAGGCAAGGCGGAGCTCGCCTTCCTTCTTTAGTTAACCACCATGATCAAGGGCATGATCAACTCAAGCTCTGTCTAATTACTGGACGTGATCGAGATGCTGCCCCAAGTATTGACAAGAAAAATGAAGCTACGGTAATGGATTGGCGCAGATTTGACGACTTGTTGGCAGCCTTCCACAAGCAACTAGATGCGCAAGCGGTTGCTGAAGAAAATGAAAAGGCTTTACAACGCCAGAATGTAAAGCCTACGGTTGGCGAAGATTTTCCTTTGGACGAACCTACGTCCGAAGAAGAGACTTCTTTGTCAATCAATGACAAAGAACCTGAGGTCGAGGCCAGCGAGACTTTGGATATTAATCTTATCTCAAAGACCGACGGTGTTCCCTAGAAAGATAAGCTTGAAGGTAGGACAGAACAGTCCACCTTAGAAAAAGAGAGCAGGTCAAACACTAATGGCGAATCATAGCTTCGCATGAAAGGTTACCCAGGAGCCAGCTTTCCTATGTGCGACGTATATGTGGACACGGGTCAGATGCATGGGGGGCAAGGCAGAGCTCGCCTGCCTTCTTTATTTAACCTCCATGATCAAAGGCATGATCCACTCCATTTTTGTCCAATTACTAGACGTTATCAAGACAAGCGAAATGACACTGGACCAAAGCTTCTTGAGTTTCCTTTTTAGCTTGTACACGTGGGACGTCAAGGCTGGTGAGGTCCGCTTCTCCTAATGATTCGTCTCGCCAATCTTATGTTGACCAGCGAGATGACTCAGTCCGCTTCGCCAAACCATGGTCATATTAAGCTTAACTATATATGGTGTGGTGGTATCCCTAGGCCAATCCGTGGTTTCACATTGCAATGCACTTGGAGTCTCTACATGCAAGTTCAGAGGTCTAAAGGAGACTTTGGTTTATGGGCGAAGTACGTACATGTCTCATGCATGCATATGGTTGCAAAGAAGGTCGAGCCACCGACCTTTGTTGATTCTACATTTGATTTTGACACAGAGCCAACTTATGATGAATATGATGAAGACTATATGTTGGTGCGTCTGTCTCATAATCATATTCCACAAGAGTTCAATCTCAGTGACACTCTTGATATGGTTAAGAGAGACCAGCAACTGGGTCTCTTCCATGGTCAGTGCGTGGTTATTCCCAATAAGACCATACATTATGACATGATAGTTGGCAACAAGGCAGATCTCAACATCATACGATCCACGAGAATGCAGTTGAAGATCATGCTTGGTCCATAGAAAAGGATACGTGGGGGGCAATGAGATGTACCCTACGAAATACCTTGCCCAAATTTTCAAGTTGTTGACGCGGAACAACTCTACTTAACACTTGGAAATTTTCAACAGCGACAGTCTCACGTTGGAAACATGATGACGTCGAGGCTTGGAATGAAGCATTGGTGGCCTCCCCCGTGGCCTAACGAGAGATAATCTAATCAAGCTATGATCCCTTCTTTTCATCGCTCCTAGCTTTTAATTCAGTTTTTACTTCCGTTTTCTTTCAATTCCTTTCCTTTCTCGCATTGAAAAAGAAAATACAAAAAAATCAAATAGCCAAAAACAAAAAAAGAGATCCTTGGTCTTGCTGAAATGCAAGACAACGTTCTTGCCTATATCAGCTTGAACTTTACCTTGAAGCCTATCCCTGAGGCTCGACGACAATAGGTATTCCATGTGCCTTGAATTTCTGCCAGCGAAGTCAAGTCAGAGAGGCAATACAACTAGTTTACAATGCTGAAACGTTGGAGCCGCCATTACTGGTGTTTCAACTTTGCGGACTCATCTAGAATGATCCATGAGGAATTAGCCAGCGCGCCTTATAAATGAAAGCCCTGGATGTCTATTTTCCAAAGGATTTTACAGTTCGTCATTCCGACATTCCTAGAGGGAGTTATGGCAGTTTGAATGCAGACAAGTCAGGATACGCGCGAATTTGCAATGTGCATTTTCAATGTGTTTTCATGATCTCGTAGCCTTCTTTCCTCAGTGGGGGGCATCGGTACCACAACTCCTTCCTTAGGGGGCATGCTAAAGTTTTGATGTCCCTAATACGATATGGTGTTTATGGTGTTGTCTCGGTAAAAACCTTGCCAAATAAAACAAAAACCTCATGGGTAAAACAAAAGACTTGAACGAAGAGAAAAAGAGCACAACGCACCAACTACAATTGAAAATAACATGTGATGCATGTAGACTCCCCCTGATGTCTACACAACGACTCCCCCTGATTGGTAACTCAATCTCAAAGTACAGATAAACGGCGCAAGCTAATGCACTTCACATACTTCAAAAATAGAGTTGGGCAACGATTTAGTCATTAAATCCAGCCACATTATCCTTAGATCAGACCTGCTATGCTTAGCATTATTTTGATCTTTAAGGAGAAGGTTGCCTAACAACTCAAAATATAAGTTCGCGTTGAAAATCATATTCACGCATGGCATGACCTTTGTGTACTTAAACAGTCATAACTTCTTCGATACAATAGGTATGGACGAACCGTAAAACGTTCTGGAAACTAGACACACGTAGCTTTCCAACCATACAAGGTCCATAACCTAGTTCATCTTGAGCGGATCACAAAGCTCTGTCGAATTTGACTGTTCTGCAAAAGCAGATTCTCGGACAGATCCGTCCTACTTTACGAAAATAGCCATAACTCACTCAATATGATATGTGCGATCAAATGGTTGGTTTCCCTGGAAAGTAGACACATAGACCTTTCTAATGGTACCAATTTCACCATTTTCCAACAAGTGGACTATCATGCAAGTCCTGTGGAAGTTGACCTACGAAACTGGGCAAATTCTGATTTCACATTTGATGTGTCTTTCTGTAGGGATGAATAAGCCTGAACCTTTCATAGAAGAAATCACTGCCATTACATTGGCGTTGCGTGCGCACATTTGGCCACTACCTTGATGTTCCTTCACACTCATCTAAGAGGGAGTGAAGCTGCTCGACCGCTAGAGAGTTGAATGACTAAGGAGAACTTGGCCTTACAAGTTTATAGTGAATGAGATATCGAGTCGAGCATATTGTAACAAGTACATGAATGTGCTACTATACTTAGATGGAGAATTTCTCCCAAGACTTCTTCGTCATATAGACGAAACAAGTCTTTTCAAGACTTTGACCGATCAAGGGATACATATAGGCATAACTTCATCATCCTTTAGATTGCCTTAAGCCGACAGATGAATAAGCATCATCAATAACGGTCCTCATTTTCGAGACCAAGTGTTCCCAAGATCCTTTCATTCATAATTTTGGATCCTTTCGTTCTCTCTTCTGCTCTCTTTTGCGGCAGCGTCGGTTGGGGCGCACAGGGCTGCTGGGCGAGTTGAGGCTGGGCTGAGGAAGAGTACCGGTGGAGCTCTGAGATCCAAGGGGTACGGCGGCTGTTGCAGGTCCAAAGCCGATGAAGTGAAGTTGGGTGCCCAGATTGGATTTCTGGGTGCCTAGAGCATATTCCCGGTTATGGGTAGAGCCGAAAATCGTCGTTCGTCTCGGGCCGGATGTCTCGTTGCCTAGAGATGCACTGGATTCGTTCAAGGCTGGGTGGTGCGACTCGGGATTGGAGAGGGTCACGTCGGTCGGTCACTTGTTTGGCTTTGCCAGATAGGATACGTCCGGTTCGAGGGCAGTGCTGGGCTGGGCTGGGATGGGTGTAGCCGAGTAGAAGGCGGTGCTAGAGCGGCGCTGGGGGTAGATGGGCTATGGAGGCGCTGACCAGCAGTAGTGGGCGGCGGTGGGGGACGCCGTCGGGGAAGATGGGTGCCCAGAGAAGAAACATGGGTGCCAGGGCAGAAATCGATTAGGTTTAGGGTTTTTTTTTTCAGGTTTCTAGGGTTTTTCGTTATCAAGCTTGGGTCAGAGCAAAGTGCTGATAACGTGTTGAAGGAGAAAAGATAAAGAGAATAATGGTCTCCTCATTCATTAATAGAAAGGCCTATATATAGGCATTACATAGAGTCTCCCGAAGAATCTAGAAGTTCTATCGACTGTAATCTATTCTAATAAGGAAACCGGATTAACCAATCCTACGTGTATTAGGGCAAGACACATAACAGAAGGACAGAAACATAATTTCTTTAAACAATTACAAAGCAAAATCTCTAATACAACCAGTTTGCAAAGAATTAAAATGAAGAGCAGCAGCTTGAGTAGAAATAGTGTTCACCCAAAACTTTTTAGATAATAGGATAACTTCGTTCATTAAGAATGGGTTACAAAGTGAGATGGATGCGAACGCACTCAAACTTCAGGCTGGAAGTCTAGAAACAAAAAAACGCAACGACAAAAACAACATCAGTGGAGATATTGCTTCAAATTAAGACATAGTCGTAATTTATGTCCACACGTGATTGTTCATTCTAAACTGGATTTTCTGAAATCTAATAAACTTTTAGTTAGGCATCAGATATAAACCGCATTCTTAATGTTTGACTAGTATCCAATAATTACCTCAATTTTGTTCAGGAACATTACTTTATACGAACAAGGTGAACGATATGGAGGTTCAAATATAAAACATTGGTTGAAATATGAAAAACGTGAAAAAGCCTCGAAGAGAGAAGGGAAAAATTCAAGAGAAAAAAAAAAGATAAAAAAAAAAGCAAAAATAGGTTTCTGATGAAGTATAAACAGTAAAGATAAAAAGAGATAGTAAGAGAATAGAAAATCATCTTATTCATTGATATGAGCCTTTTATATAAAGAATTACAAAGTACTAATATGATAATGATAAGGAATACATAGTTTTATTCTAACTACATATCTTGATGGCATAAGGCCAAGGCACACATATGGAATATCCTAGAACACTCCCCATTTTGCCGCGCGCCGGTATGCCAGTGGTGTTGATATGTCGCCTCGTTAAAAACCTCGTCCAGGAACAAAAACCCTGTGGGAGAAAAACTAAACCTTGATCGTATGAGAAAAATAGTACAACGCACCATTCACATTTGATAGCGACTATTTTGGCCACGATCCTCATCGCGCGGAGTAGAGGTAAACAACGAGCAAAGAGAAGGGGGAGTGTCGCGGGCGTGCCACCTCGCGGAAGAGGAAAAGGGTTTGTGTGAGTGCTTGACTTCTTGATCAAGTGGAAGGGGTTTCTAGGTGCCACCTCAGGTGAGGAATTACGAGCACAAGGCGATCGATACTCACGGCGGGACGCGAGCAGAGAAACAAAGGGAGTTCAGAGGTCGGAGAAGAGTCCAGAAGGGCTCTGAAACTAAGGCGGCGGCGCCCTTAGGGTTAGGGTTTCGAGGTAGCTCGAAAGGTAACTGATTTGCAGTTTTGTATTTTGTTAAGAGATTTGATTGTCTCTTGCTTCAACAAGGAAGCGAAGGCAAAGCTCCGGGGAGCGTTGGAGGTTCGACTAGGTCGAAGGCTTTTGTACTTCTGTTGAGTAGTTGATTTGTTTTGTTGTATTTGAGAGTTGCCCTTTTCTGTAAACCTTTGAGCCCTTTATATAGCAGCTCGACTTGCGGTGGAAGAAAGATAGTTTAGAATTCAAGTCGGACTCTGAAACCCTAATAGCACAAAGGCATAGTTCAGTCCGCGCGAACCAATCATCCTATGACACATGTCCAGTTCGTACACTTCACATAGGTCACTGCTTCCGCGCGGCCAACTGTAGAGTCCTATGCGGACTGAAATTCATCCCGCGGGCTGTCACAAAAGGCTATCTCGCGTGTTCCTGAAGCTCGCTCCCATCTCGCAGGCTATTGCAGCTCGCGAGCCTTAAAAGGGCTTTAAATATTAAAAGGGCCACAAAGATTGGCCCGAAGCATGTCAAAGACTTTTAAGAGCCTTCAACGATTAATGTGGTGCGCGCGGACTCCGCCTGTTGCTTCCTCGTGAAGTCTCCCACGCGGGCTAGTTCGCCAGCTCGCCTCGCGTAATCCGCTTGTCACCTACGCGGGGTGTTAATCTTGCCTCGCCTGTTTTACGCGGAGTCATTCCGCGCGTGAGATCTGTATCTCACGCGAAGTCCATTAAGCGTGCGTGCGAAGTATGTTAAGTGCGCGAAGTCCGTTCCATGCACGGACTGTGTAACTCAGCTTGTGCGGTCCATTCTACACGCGGACTGTATAACTCAGTCTGCATGGCCTCACTAGCGGGCCATTACTTAAAGAAACTTGAGCTCGCCGATATGACATGGACCAAGAACTTAATTAATATTCACATAGACATTTACTTTCCAGTAAAATATTAATTTAGGCGTAAACAGTGACATATATGTATGTGCTAGACTCCCCCTAAAATTCGCACCTCCCCCTGATCTTTACATCAATTATGTGGCTCTTGCTGATTTTTATTAATGATGGAAATGTCAATAACTTAGCATGTCAATGTTTCTTTAGCATGTCTTCAAATGTGGTATTGGGCAATAATTAACTAGATCATGCAGTATATGTCCTTAAACATAATCTTTTACACTTAGATCTTGAGGAGAAGACCGATTGTGAACTCAAAACATAAGTTCGTGTAGGAAATCAGATTTCCGCATACCATGACCTTCAGTTACTAGAACAGCCGTAACTTCCTTTAGAAAATACATATGAACAAACCGTAGACGTTTTTGGAAAATAGACTCATTTAGCTTTCCAACCGTATATTACACACGTTCTGCTTCATCAGGAGCTGTTCACAAAGTCCAGTCGAAATTGACTGTTTTGCCAAAATCAGATTCTCGGACAGATTCGTCCTACTTTATGGAAACGGCCATAACTCACTCAATATGATAGGTATGATCAAATGGTTGGTGTCCCTGAAAACTAGATACATAGACCTTTCCAATGGTACCAATTTAACCATTTCCTAGTGAGTTATATTTCCTGTAGGTCTTGTGGAATTTGACCTACGAAACTTGGCAGATTCTGATTTCGCTTATGATGTGTCTTTCTTATGTAGGGATAGAATAAGTCTCAACCTTTCATACCATTAAGTATTGAAAAAGGAGTTACAGCCATTACATTGGCGTTGCATGAGGGCATAGCTACACTTAGTTTTACAACTTCTCTTAGCGAATGAGATGTCAAGTCTTTCTTATTGTGTTGAGTACATTGATGCGTCTTATTGTACTTAGATAGGAATTCCATCTCTTAACACATATTTGTCATATTTCTTTAGACAAAACAACGGATCTCTCTTTAAAGCAAAGACTTTGACTAATCATGGGAGTATATGTAGGCCTCACTAGATATAGAGCACCTAAGCCGATTGATGGAAAATCATCATCAATAAAGTCATCGAGTGCCTTATCGAGACCGTGTCTTCCCAAGATCTTTTTCATTCTAACTTCAGATATTTGATACATATTGGCATCTCTTGTTCAATTAAGAGTCCATGTAAATTCGGAATGAACACGCAAAGGCATAATTCACCATATCTCTTCCAAATCAAGTATAGTCCATGTGCGTTTCAATACATTTAGCAAACACATGCTCCTATGGTCTGGAGCCACTTGATTCGGATGAATGAAGTCCGTTTAAGACCTTCACGTATACCTCTGATCTCATAGAGATGTTATTATGACCACATTCATAGGTTGCATGTTCAGTTATTCGAAAACTACCAAACTGACAAAGTAGTGGAGTGCAATGACATCCATTACGAGAGCATATCTTATCGTAGTCGATCCCAGTGCGTGTTAGTGAGAGACCTTATGCCATAAGGTGAGTCTAATCTCTTGTTCTCACTAAGCTATCTAACAAAGGCATAGTTGATAAGATTTAGCTTGCGGTGTCGGCATCACCTACCCAAGGACCAATCTCTTTGTTAATGTTGGATCAAATCTTTTCATTAGGCCAATCAACTAAGTTGATATCCATCAACGAAGGGTGGTTCGATAGAAGACTCATTATCTCACGTCCTCATGTACACTAGTGTAATACTTGTAGAGATCTCTATATGGATTGGATTTGACATTGAGGCGTCCCCCAACGATAATTACAATTTAGACTTCATGAGACGGATTTGAGTATCACTGATCAATGAATCAGGTTGTGCCAAACTCGCTTTCTTCCTAGTGCAAGAAAGTATCGAACCTAAGGGTCTCCCTCCTTTTGGGGAGCCATATGGCTTTTTGACACCAATTTTGTCACTATATAGCATCACCATTTCACCATCCATGGTGATGGCGCCAAGACCAACTTCTTTTGGTCACGCCATGTCCTCTTGATAGGACATCAATTCTTGCAGACATATTTGCAGCATGTGATCTCGTCACTTTAACACTTTAAGCATTTAGGATCAAGATGAAACTTAGTGGGGAAAAACCACAACAACTCACGTCGTTCCACTTGAATACATGTGTTCTTATCTCCCCCTAACAGCAGGAATATTGTTTCATCAAAGTGACAATCCGCAATTTAGCGGTGAATGAGATAGGCTGACAAGGTTTCTATATAAGCGGATTATAGGTGGACGTTCATATCTAACCTAAACCTATTCATCTCAAATGACCCATCATTGTGTGCAGTGGCATTGCGATTTGGCACCTAGAAATAACATCTAGCCGAGCTCAAAGATTAGAGATCCGTTTCAATCTTGTTTGAGCTCAAGGATTGCAATTTTGTGGCAATCCTCTTACACAGTCACGAGCTGTAGTACAAAAATATTCAATGATGATGGGGTCATAGATGAATAGTAAAGTTGCATGCAAATATTGCATAGCCCCAAGATGCAATAGAAAGATTGATGTGCATCAATAATGTTCGAGCAACAAGCTAAAGTTGCTTGGTCGTAGCCTCGGTGAGATCATACTGCGTGTGAACATGGGGTACATGATACTTCAACTTATATCCCGATAAACTTCTTTAAAGAATGTGTAATGAGCCCGTAGAAATATAAGCAGCATAAGCAGTAGATAATAGTGTAACATATGACCAGTGTGTTAACACTTCAACCAACACCATAAAGCGTCCGCAAATTGGTTGTATCTATCTACATAGTTAGATGCAAGAATTGAATGTTCACTTTTGTGTCATTTAGCGTAGGAGGGTCTCACTTCTAATTTAGCTAAAGAATAGGCTTTCAAAACGAGTAATGAGCATTGCAATGGGCTAATAAGACATCGAGGGAAGGCCGGTGCACCTCAATTGCTTGAGGAATTGACCGAACGACCTCTGGAAAGATGGAGCCGTGTTTGGGTGATGTCAATGTCCCCAAGGTGCCGCCATTTACAACCATGGCGTCACCATCATGCTTCATGGAGAAGATAGATCCCGAATGTCTTCATTTTGAGCGGGAAAATGTATGTCCATGAGAACTTCTCAAAAGTCGGACCATTATATCTCTTCCAAGATGACGAATTGGTCAAAACCAAAACCTATATGAGTCAGTGTCCCAAATATCATGTTTAGCGACAACATGTGATTCAATATTCGAATCGTAGTGACATACAGTCCACTGAATTGATTCATAAACTTCTTTAAGATGCATTTCAGTCTGCATTCATAAGAAGGTATACACAAAAGAACTCTTGTTCATTCTCACAATATGTTTTCAAAAGAAAACTATTAGCAGGAATGTCTTTAAAGCTTAACATGGTTCGGTTGCCTCTTAATGCATAGAGGGCATCTGTTGTCACGCCCCGGTTCTTAAGTTATTTTACAGTTATTTACTTTGGTATTATTTTGGTCTTTTACCGTTTTAAGTAACCGTTTACTATTTAAGACTCCAAAGATTGACTTTTTCTTCTGTTTGGAATTTGGAAAAAACTTTCTTCATGAAAGTCGTAGAGGATGTTGTTACGAGTTCGTAGACATGCTATGCGTTAAAATCGGAGTTAGCATGGAAAAGTTATTAATTAAAAGGTAAGTTTTATTAGGGTATTATTTTGGGGTATTAAATTTTGGAATAGGTTATTATTTTCACCTCTCTCCTCCCTCCTGATTCTCTCTCCCTCTCCCTCCGCCCGGAAAAGCTTCTCGAGCCTAACCACCACCGTCCGGCCACCGTTCGCCGCCGCACCGGTCCCAATCGGTCGGCCTTCAACCCAGCTCTCTTCCTAGACCGGTGAGAGCCGCCCTAGTGCTGTCGTGAGGGAGAGAAGCCGCTCGAAAGCCTCGACTGCCGTGGAGGTCCAGTCGCCGGAACATCCTCCTCCGGCCGCCATAGCCGAAGTTGCTAGGCTCAAAAGGAAGCCCTCCTCTTGTGCTCCAATCCCTCCGAAGGTTTTTCCCGATTCGGCTTGGGTAAGGAGAAATCAGTGTTTGAATTTCTAGGGCTTTTAATTATGTTTCCGTTCGATTGGCATAGTTAAGCTTAGAATTGGTGTTTGTGCTAGTTAGGAATGTTGTAGAGGAGGTTGAGAGGAAGGTGCTGCCAAATTTTGGTAGGCAAAGGAGGTCGCCGGAGTCGGCCGCTGCTGAAAAAGTTTTTTTAATGGGAAATATTAAGAGGAGTTTAATGGTATGAATTTTAGAATTTTTGGAGGAGTTTTGGATAGGTTTGGGAATTTTTAAAGTTTATTTTTTTTGCGGATTAATAAGTTAAAATCCGGCCATTAGATTATTTATGGTTAGGAAGGTGGGAGATCATTTTAAGGATGTTGGAAATTATGGTGAAGTATGGTTTTAAGCTAATTTAAGATTAAGGATGTTAGGCTTGGACGAGCATGCGAAGCTTACTTTTATTTCTGCCTATTTTTATAAGCGTCGGTATTTAGTTGAGGATTTAAATTATATTTTTGGAACAGAACGTGAAGAGGCTCGAGCGGATGAGGCCTCTGACCGGCATCAGGCTTAGGCCTAATTTGTGAGTGGACTTTTATTTTAAATAGTATGCATGCAATTGTTTTGGTTGAGCAAATTATTTTGTCTGAGCATTTGACGTCATTTTATTTGACGATTTTTGTGTATTTTGGAGAATTACCGAAAATGAGATTTTCGGTAAATTATAAATATTTCTATGAGGAGAGTATGTATAAATGCTAGCTAGTCATATGTGTCTGTCCACCTTAATGTCATAATATATAGCTGCATTCTGGTGTGACGTGAGCGTTGGACGTAAGCGTAGTAGCCCTATATGAGTGTTTAATTCATATAGAAGGTATGGGCACATATTATTACACTTGTTTGTCCACCTTAATGACGTAGTGTAGCACCGCATTAAGAAGTGACGTGAGCGTTGGACGCAAGCGTAGTAGCCCAATATATATTATTTTAAATCTATTAATTTATATTGGGAGTATGGGCATGTGTAGATACATACGTATATTGTTATATATATATATATATATTTTTTTTTTTTTTGAGCTGAAGATGCTCGATAGGTATGAGATAAAAGATTTCTCATTTGAAGCATGCATTCGTTTTCTTCGGAAATTTATTTGGGGAAAGCATAAGTGTTGATACTTATTTTTATTTATTTATTTTTGTCCACTCACTCTAACATTTCTGGATGTTTTTCCCCTGGGCCCTTCGTTTTAAAAATGCCCAGTCTGCAGAGTTCGGATTGGATCTAGTAGGAGGCGATGAGGCATAGTTACCCATCTCTTAGCCACTTTTCACCAGTAGGCAGCCTGCTTAACCTACTAGGGTATTTTCTGCTTCCGTTGTTCGTTTTTAGTAGCTCTTAATACTTTTGGGATTGTTGTAAATATTTTCGGTGGTGTGCTAAGACCGGTATATTCTTTATTTGGATATTTATGGCTGAATGGGAGAATGGTTTATTTGTTAATAGAGTAGTTCCATCTTTTTCCAAGTTAGGGTTATCCATCTTTAAGGGAGGTTTGCCGAGTTCTTTGGTAAATTTTCCTTAGAGGTGGTCCCCGTAAGACGTACTTCGGATTTCAGGGTAAAATTCGGGGTGGGTCTTGACATCAGTGACATTGATCATGGTGCCATGAGGCATCAAGATTTAAGCTAAACCGCGTCCCTAAATGACTGGTATGATTCAATCATTATAGTCACAGAAGATTTAGAAGGCACAAAATCCAGAGATAGTTGCCGGTTCCTTAGAATGTTATGGATAGTTTTACTATCTGCGAGACACTCAATGTCTCTATGAGACAGATCTACAAAATGAAGTAAATAGGATAGTAAATAGTTCCACTTGAACCATTTAGAAGGATTGAAAGAAGCTACAAAAAGCTGCAATCCCGAGAGTGCATAAAAATTTCCTCGCAGAATCACCTTTGCACACTAAAACAGCCATAACTTCTTCGTTAAAATGGATATAGATGAACCGTGAAAGGTTATAAAAACTAGACTCGTAGAGCTTTCCAATGATATAAAGTTCATTATCTGGTTCGTTTGGAGCTGTTCACAAAGCTCAAACGAAGTTGACTGTCCAGAAGGGACAGATTGCTGTTTTTTGCAGAATTGGCATGTGCGAAGCTATGAAGCTTCTAGGTGGCATATAGGCTTTTACCTTAGCCAAAAGTGACGTGTGTATGATCAAAACCAAGTCCTTTCGGTCGTTCCAAGGTCGTAAACTCCATGACTAGTTAGCGAAAGCTCCCTAACATGAACATAAACTAACTCAGAGGACTTAGAGGATTCGATCATGATGATGATTGTCCGGTTTTGATAAGTCTTCAACGTCTTTTGCAAGATGGAAATTGGTTTAATAGTGTAGGGGGATCCAAAATCAAAAACTTTCAGTAACTCCAAGTTAATATAACCAGACATGTCCGTGGAGGGTTGGTAGTGCGAGGCACACTTGAAACCACTATCTTCTTAATTTCAGACAATTTTAAGACATCACACTGAGCTTTGATGAGCCTAGTTGAACAATTGATGATGAAAAATCCGCTATAGGATAGAAGACTTAATCGGAAAACACGTGGGTAATCCTCCTTGAGGATGCGGTGCCGTGAGTCACTTTCAAAGGAAGGGACCAAAATCGGCAGAACATGCCATGTTTCTAAGGACAACGTAAGAATGTACATCTTTTTTGTAAATCAATATGAACCATAAGAGGAGAATAGTTTCATAACTTCGAAAAAAATTCTCAAGGCATTCATTATTGCTAATGTGAGTACATCAAGGTCTTAAATAGACAAAGGACGTCGATACGACGCCTTATTACATATAGCTAGGAAAGAAAATCAATGTCTAGCCAATGACGTCAAAGTCATTGGCTACTAGAGCTGAATCTGAATCTTTGAAATTCGTGATCATGAGGATGACATTATGGTCCGCATATTGATTTTACATACCTTTTTGTATGCATTTATAATTTGAAGGAGAGCTCGACAACTCTTGAACCAGTAATCCGGAGATCCACAACAGTTGGATTGTCATGAGCTGACATGATTAGTTTTGACAAATTGGTGTCTAGATCAGGAGTGTCGCCATTAGGGCCGACGACACCTCCCCCTCTTTTCTAGACATCAACACGGCGTTTTCTGTCGTTGCCGTGACCCATATTGTTATCCCCAGATTAGGGGACAATCCCAAATACGTTTATCACATTAGCGTATATACAATTCTCGTTTGCAATTGAATGATCAAAATCAAGTCTCGTTGGTAATTCCAAACCAACTTGGAAGACCTAGAGAACTTGATGATGATCGAATCCGCTAAAGATTATGGATCATGATGCCACAAAAGATCATCGACAATATGTAGTCAATTAAGGTGGTAAGCAATCCACTTGACTAATAACACAACAAGTAGAGTTATATAAACATTTCAAGAAACGCTCCATGAGTGCATTCCACAGTATTTTGTGGTCATTACTTTTTTCACAGATTTTCATTGAAGGCTTTTGTCGATGTGGCGCGTCAAAGACTTTGAGCACATGAGATGTGAAATCTCGGCATCTAGGCTTGTTAGCTTGTGGGTCAAAACATGTGGTTTAATCCATTCCAATTAAGGGTTCCACATATACCTAGCAAAAATTCGTCTTAGGCATTGAGTATGTCAAAACTCAAATGAGTAGACTGTTACATTGCTCTTGCATACAAAACCAAGTAGTTAGGAGACTCGATATAGGTCACAAACGATACTTTTAATAGTTTGTCTTACGGATTGATCACACACAATTAGAAAAAAGATCGATGTCGATCACAAATAACCCGGACAAAGAAACGAGTGATCAAACACACTCTTAACCCGCGAATAAAATTTCGGGATTTTTACCTGCACGCATAAAATTCCAAGCATATAATGGAGATGGAGAAGGGAGGAAAGGATATCATCCTCCCCGAGTTATTGAACTTGGAAAAGTTTAGGGTTTCAAAACATACCTTTCGAAACTTCAACACTTGAAAAAGTCGAAAATTGTAGTCGGAGAAAACCAATCCTAGAGTCAATAACCCACCATTTATTTTCCGAAACCCTAAAAAACACCGTGCTGATAACATGATGAAGTATAAACAGTAGAGACAAAGAGAGATAGTAAGAGAATAAAAAATCATCTTATTTATTGACATGAGTCATTTATACAGAGAACTACAAAGTATTAACATGATAATAATAAAAAATACATAACCATATTCTAATTACATATCCTCGTAATAAAATATCAAGATACACATATAAAATATCTTAAAACAGTTCCATTTTAAAATTCAAACGGAAAGAAAGGAACAGCAAAGAACAACCGGCCAACAGCTTTGGCTTGCTTTTAGAAACAAAACTGATAGGCCCCGGGTCCCACAGAAAAAGAAAGACCCCACAACCACAGCCAAAAAATACCAAAAAGACAAAAACAGCCCCACTCCCTCGACCTGGCTCTTTGCGGCCGGCTTCGATGTTGTCAAGGTTTCAAAGATAAAAACCCCTTCAGATGATCCTACGACAGCCTGTTCCAAGCAGACTCGCTGACCGCGCGACACCTGGCAACGACCCGCCTCGGTTTCTCTCCCTCTTTTGGCCCCGGTTGGTTGGTTCTTATTCTCCTTGACAGCTCTGTCACTCTCTTATTTTTCCCATTGAAACGTGCAGAGCGGTTTCTCATAAAATCTCATGCGCCCTCTTCTCGGGTTTGCGAGGCCCATTGGTTTTATTTTCCTTTAAACAAAAAAATTAATAAAGCTACGGCTTTTTACCATTTTTTATTTCATAAAAATTATAAGAGAAATTTTATACACATCTCATACTTAATACATATTTTATTCATCTTTTTATTTTAACATTTTATTAGATGCACAACCTTAAATTTTTCAAACTACCCTCATTCACAATATACCATACCTGATGTTTCTGCACAATCCCGAAGGGGATATGCGGAAGCTGATGGTGGGATATGAACAGTATGAACAGTGAACAACACGGACGTATAGTGGTTCACCATGCCTCGGGGGACATGACTACGTCCACTTAGAATCAAGTATCATCTTTGGGTTTACAATGGGATCCATCCCGGAATACTATCTTTCCAGTATCTAAGTTTCCCGATTCCGATCCTATATCTAGAGGGGGAGTCTTCCTTTTATAGATAAGGAAGGTTCCCTCTTACATTACATTTTTTATGTGGGATACTGTACATATTTATACTCTCATGGTGCCTTCTTGTGGAGCTTGAAGAAGCACCTTCCCGATGTCGCATTGATGATCTTTCACCATGGCGAGGTAGCTTGGATGTCGGTCTACAAGTTTCATGACTGGTCTATGGGCAGTGGAGGTAGTTTACCGACTACCGACTACACCTGATATTCAAATCACAGTTTTAAGATTGATTTCTGGGCACTGGAAAGCTAGGAGTCAATTTAGTAATCACTCCTCCAAATGGCCAAATGCAAGGTACATGCAAGAAGCTAGTCCCAAATGACATTAATGATCAATGAAGTTCTACCTATCAAGGTTGAAGACATGATTGTTACATATGAAGGGGGAAAACCTATCCCTCACCTGGACACACGATTGAGCTTAAGTCCTTGACCTTCATGAGACAACCATTTGCAGGGTCACCACCACTAGAAATATGACAGGGATAGTTACAACAAGTACCCATGGCGAGGGCCTTGGTAGTCCTTCATTGAAATCCTTTCTTATAACACCAGCTTTGATATATGTGTTTTTATACCAGTTTAATTATATGCTTCGTTACCAGTGAAATAAGGATTTGATCTTTTGTGTTTGTCTTCAAACTCAAATGGATTGTATTTCATTTTAGTTTTAAAGATAAAAGTAAATGAATGCACCTCTTGATTGGGGTTTGCGACACATGCGTGCAACCTTCATATTGAAACCTTGAAGCTATCTTCTCTCGGCTTTCTTGTGAAATACTACTATCTTGTTTTGACTTCCATAATCAGATTGCCTATAATCAGAAATTCATATAAGTTTTCATTTGCTCTTGTTTGTCCATATCACTAAAGACTTTTAGGTAATTTAACTTACCCTTAAAATTTGAAATTTAATGTATGAAAAAAGATATGTGTATTTAGTATTTACAAGTGTGTGAATAAAATTTCTCAAATTATAATTTCTTTTTGAAGAAAAAAAAATAATATGACATAATTGAATCATTGTGACAGCCAATACGGGCATTGGTCTTATCTGTTAATTTAGGATTTGGATTTCTAATTTTTATTTAAAAGACACTAGGCATCAAATAAGTCCTCCCCCTCTACTAACTTTTTCCACAAATTGGGGATTTAGTGGCATTCCAAATCTTCCATTGCATGTGCAAAGACAAGACATCCCTTATCTGACAATTTTTTTCTACCACACTCTTTTAATTTTTAAATTCTACTATTCTTGAAAACATCAAATTTTCGGTTGAAAAATTTAGAGTTTACATTCAACTTGATAATATTCTATTTTTTGTAATTTCGTATTGTTAATATAACCACCATTTTCCTCAAATAGCAAAAAAAAAATCACTTTAAAGTTCTAATTATAGGCTTGATTCTTTGCCAACGTTAGTGGCACTTGCTCTTTGTGTCAGTTTCAGTTATTTGTCTTGTTTTGTTTTTTTTCCTCTTACTTACAATTTACAAGCTTTTCTTGAATTTCCAAAATAAAGAAGGGCAACGGTCAAATGAGTGCTAGACTCATGTGCGATTATGTATAAAATTCAAGATTTGTTGGCGAAATATAAAAAATTTCATTATCGGTGTTAAACAAAGAGATATAGTCATAAATAAATGCCTTCTAAATTCAAAGACATACCTTTTTTTTATGAGAAGTTAAAAGAAGAACAAGTTTGTGAAATAACTTTGGCTAAATCAATTCTTAGTAGTTGAGTGCTGTCCTATTAGCTTCACCAGTAGATAAACCAAAAAACTTTTTCCCATTTATTATGACATCACCCCCATAATAAAACAAAAGAGGGCAAATTAAATTAATTATCCAAAACAAACAAAAAAATGTAAAACTCTGAGAGCAGGGCAGATGAGGGAGACAGTGATATTGTTGGCAAAGTACATGGTTCGATATGAAACAGAGAGAAAGGAGAGATAGAGACGGAAGGAAGGAGAGAGAAAGAAGAGGAGTGGTGGTGGACCCCACGGAAAGAGAGAAGTGGAGGGGTGCGTTAGTACTTAGCTGGCAAACCGGTCTGACAGACTGGTTCGCTCCATAGACAACGACACCAACATCAACCACCTATTCCTTCTTCTCTTTCTTCTACTTCAAACCTCCCACTTCTTCCTCCATCCCTCTCATTTTAAGCCCTCCCTTCTTCTCTCCCTCTCTCTCTAAAACCCTCTCTCTCTCTCTCTCTCTCTCTCTCTCTCTCTCTCGCCGTTGTAATCGCTATACATGGCTGAGGAACACGAGAAGCCTGCTGCCTCTGCTGTAGAGGCACCGTGTGAGGTGGCGGTGGTGGAGTCGGAGGCCCCGCCTGCCGAGAAGTCTGTCACCGAGAAGGAACCCGTACCGGAGCCCGAGGCGGCACCGGAGAAGCCTGCGGGAGTTGTTGAGGAGCCTGCCAAGGCCGAGGAGGAGATTGATCCTAAAATCGTAGCTCAGTCGGTTTCGTTCAAGGAAGAGAGCTACGTCGTTGGTGAGTTGCCTGAGCCGCAGAAGAAGGCTCTCGACGAGCTCAAGCAGTTGATCCAGGAGGCTCTCAACAAGCACGAGTTCACTGCTCCACCAACTCCGCCGCCGGTTAAGGAGGAGGAGAAGCCGGCCGTGGAGGAAGAGAAGAAGGAGGAGGAGAAAGCTGCCGAGCCTGAGGCCCCTGCCCCTGTTTGTGAAGCAGAGCCACCAAAAACTGAGGTCAAAACTGAAGAAGCTCCAGAAGCTTGCAAGGCCGAGGAAGTGAAGCCAGAGGAAGTCAAAGAAGAGGAGACCGTGGTTGTGGCCGAGGTGGTTGAGACTGTTGCTAAAGTTGACGATGACGGCGCCAAGACTGTGGAGGCGATTGAGGAGACTATAGTGGCTGTAGTCCCTGCTCCGGAGGCGGCGACTGAGGAGCCAACTAAAGAAGCTGAGCCGGCAGTCGAGGCGACTCCGGCGGAGGAGCCGAAGACAGAAGCGGAAGAAGCCCCGGCTCCTTCAGTGGAGCCTGAGGAGGTCTACATATTCGGAATTCCGATCCTCGGTGACGAGCGCAGCGACGTCATTCTGCTTAAGTTCCTGAGGGCTAGGGACTACAAGGTGAAGGATGCCTTCTCCATGATCAAGAACACGGTCAGGTGGCGCAAGGAGTTCGGGATCGATGCTCTGCTGGAGGAGGAGCTCGGAAGCCACTGGGACAAGGTGGTGTTCACTCACGGTGTCGACAAGGAAGGACACTCTGTGTGCTACAACGTGTTTGGTGAGTTCCAAAACAAAGAGCTGTACCAGAACACTTTTACTGATGAAGAGAAACGGTCTAAGTTCATCAAGTGGAGGATCCAGTTCTTGGAGAAGAGCATCAGGAAATTCGACTTCAATCCTACCGGAATCTCCACCATCGTTCAGGTCAACGATCTCAAAAGCTCTCCCGGACTCTTCAAGAGGGAGCACAACCAGGTCACCAACCAGGCCCTTCAATTGCTTCAGGACAACTACCCTGAGTTCGTTGCCAAACAGGTACTTCATATCTTGCTTCTTGGATTGTCGCCTAGTTTGAGTTTGGTTAATTAATTGATTTCTTGTTCAATTATCGCTATTTTGAAGGTTTGAAGGTGTTGAATGAATTCTTGTTCAATTATAGCTAATTTTAGTTTGAGGGTGTTGGGGTTTTGGAGGTGTTGATTTAATTCTTGTTCAATTATAGCTAATTTGGTATTGGGATTGTGGATTTGAAGGTGTTTATCAATGTGCCATGGTGGTATCTTGCCTTCAATAGAATGATCAGCCCCTTCCTGACCCAGAGGACCAAGAGCAAGTTTGTGTTTGCTGGTCCATCCAAAACTGCAGAAACCCTATTCAAGTAAGTGTCAGTCTGTTTTTATTCACTGTTTCTGTCTGCTTTAGAGTTGATTCAAAATTCAAATTAGGACTGTGCATAATTCTGTTTGTTGCGTTGCTAATGAATTTTGGTAAACAGATACATAGCTCCAGAACACGTGCCAGTTCAGTATGGTGGTCTAAGCAAGGAAGGCGAGTGTGAATTCACCACAGCCGACCCTGTCACAGAGGTTACTGTTAAACCAGCTTGCAAGCACACCGTTGAAATTCCAGTTTCTGAGGTATAACATATTAATGTACTTAAGTTGATTGTATACATTGTAGTCGCAGTTAGATTTTGTTGACAAACTAGAAATCCTAATGGAATATTCTTGGATTGGCAGAGTGGTGTTCTTGTTTGGGAAGTGAGAGTGGTGGCTTGGGATGTGAGCTACGGTGCAGAGTTTGTGCCAAGTGCTGAGGATGGTTACACCATCATATTGCAAAAGACTAGAAAGGTCGCCCCGACAGATGAGCCAGTGATCTCAAACAGCTACAAGATCGGGGAGGCAGGGAAGGTTGTCCTCACCATTGATAACCCAAGTTCAAAGAAGAAGAAGCTCCTCTACAGGTCCAAGACCAAGCCTGCCTCTGACTAAGAAAAAAGCATGCTGATGAATTAGTTCTTCATTCCTAGCTGTCTTGGGGGCCGACATGTCTGATCAAATACAAGACAGCACAAAGTGCAGTACTGCGGAATAAACAGTGGGTTCTTTGCTATTTAAATACAGGGTTAATTTTTTGTTCTTTTGGTTGATATTTATTTTCGTTTTTTTTTTTTTTTTTTTTTTGGGAATGAAAGAAGCAAAAGAGTCTGGGATTCATATTTGTTTTAGTGTATGGGGAGAAATTATATTTGTTATTCCGTTTTGGAGTTTCTGGTGGGGAAAACATTTGACGTATATATGTTAAGGGATGGGGACATTACAAAACTCTCTCTTGCCTGTAAACTTTGTGTAAATTTGGTTACCTTCATTCCCTTCCTTTACATCTGTTTGGTCATCTTTACGTTGTTGTCCATGGTCCTGGCAATCAATTTCTATCATTAAATTCATTTTCGTAGTTTTTCAATCTTTGTGGAAGATTTTAGTCTATTTATAGGTAAGATGGATGAAAATAGGAGTGATAAGTGATGTGTTAGAGGTTTGAATTAGAAGTAATAGAAGCCTCCATTGCAATGTTGCTTTCTCATAATATGTAGCTGCTGAAGTCTTACCTTTAGTTGGATAAGGTTGAGGCAATTGTGTCTTGTGTTCGTGTCATTTGAAAGTTTAATGTCTTTGGAAAATTATACAAACATGGATCAGTAAGATCCATTTGATAAACTATATTAGATTGAGTTGCTAGAAAACGTCTTTGATTTGGTCACTAATGGATATTCATTCATGTTCAGGTGAGTTTATGTATGTCATTATCGTCTACAATTTCACCTAGACCAGTATTATTGAGTTCGGAGTGTTCTCTTCACTGGTTTGATTTACTTTTATGGGATTACATTAGTTTGCTTTCTATTGAAAGGTTTAGGACCTCTGTGTGTAAGAGCAAGTCCAACAGATTTATTAAATTCTTTGATTTTCTCTATTTTAGAGAATATGAGGTCATTTTACACTCCAACAGCTTCCATATCTCATTCTCTAAAATAGGGAAAGAGATGAAAGAGAAGCTTTGTTTCCCTATATTTACAGATTCTCTAAAAATATTTAGGGAAAGAAGAATTGAATGTTGCACATTTTTCAAGGCTCAAATATAAGAAAGAAAACATAATTTATTCTAAAAAATAAACTTTGAAATTTTTATACTTATTATTATATTGTAATAAATGAGGATTGTTGTTGTAATAAATATTTGAATCTTTAAAATAGGGAAACTGTTGGATTTGCTATACAAAATTTTTAGAGATTTTGGGTTTTGCTTCCCTATTATGTAGAAAATATAAGGAAGCTGTTGGACTTGCTCTAAGACGCAACATGTTAGCACTTAAATTTCGAGTCATCTTTCGATATAATTTAGGAGTATTCAGTATTCACATGTTTTTCCTGCTTTGCTTATATTTTTTTTTAATACAAGTGCAAAAAACAGAGCGGATTCTACGTACCAAGATGCACTTATACCATTAATGTGCAAGTCTTCAAATCGCCGTATGTGAATATCGAATGAAGACTAAAGATCTTAAATTGTTTATTTTCATTTTCATTTTTGATCCGATCAAATTAAACGTCTAAAATAAGAGTACCTCTTATTTAACCACATGTCTTCGTTTTCTATGTTGGAAACACATAGGACTATTTTTTTTGGGTTTCAATTTTTTTTAACGGTATTAGAATACATGCATGATAATACGACGTAGATGATCAGATTAAAATATTACATGTTAGTTGCTCGGTTCACTTACACGTAGAAGAATTTTTGCCTTACTATGTGTCATTTACTATTTATGCTGTTTGAGTTTATGGTTTCCGATAAATTATGTATAAATTTGCTAGACATTTTGTATAAATTATGCCCAATATGAAGAAAACGTTGATCTCTGTCATAATACCAAACCTCTACTTACACCTTCCTAACTAATTATTACAACTAGCACATGACTCTAGAACAGAAATGATATGTATCCAAAGTTTCATAACTTCAAAACCTTCTTAATTTAGTCATGGAATCTACACAATCAAGCTCCTTACATAATAATACATACTCAGAAACAACCAACACCAATGATACCATCCAAAACAGAATTGAAGATATGCAATGCCACACCCATTTCAAACTCACCCCAAAACACAATTAAGCAAGGATTAATACACATGTTGTTAAGAGTTAAAAGTTAAGAGTTAGGCAGAGAGGTTGAGACTTGAGGCAGTAATTTAGGCAAATCACTTTGCAGAAAGCAAAGGCTTGTAGGTTGTCTTCATTCCCAGCTTTATAATCATATTGATTCCCTTCTTAGGATTCGGGACCCGTGTTTGGTTTGCAATCATTTTCTCCACCACCTTGGTTTAACAAACATTATAATCTGGATTTGATTATTGCTCTTAAGATACTTATAATCACGCGAGAGGGTAAGCATCATCCAAATTTAAATATCACAGGGCAACCCTGCAGCTGTTAAAGTTTAACGATGGAAATCTTGGCAGTTAATTATTATTGTTTTGGTTGGAGATTCTTGGTTTGAAAACGACATTACCTGCCGTTTTTCTCTGCCTTTTGTTTTTCTGTAACCTTTCCCTTTCAAAATGTTCATATTGATCTTCTGCAGTTTCGGTGATAATGGCAACAAGAAAAAAAAATAAATTTCTTGTGTCAGATTCATCCTTCCGCTCAGATACAAAGATAATGGGCTTGCAGGACAGTGTATTGTCTTCCATATGAAGTGCTGTAGGGTGTAGGGTCTACGAGGTAAGAGTTTAATTCCAACCCATACATGAGGCAGAATTAAATGAAAATATAAAGTAAGTTTTTATTTTTTCGGGTTACCGTACGATATAGTTCATATCTTCATACGATTAAAATTCTTTAAGTTCCGTTCAATACTTAATGTAATGACATAAGTATTTTCTTTATAAATGAGAGATTGTGAGTTGAAAAAAGTTATGATTCCAACATATAGCAACTGTCATATGAATAATTATTAATTTGAGAGGGTGATGAGATATAAAAATTTCGGATACCTTGAAAAGAAAATGGTATAAATGGATTTTGTAAGACTAAAATTAGCCTGACTATAGGAATCAGGACTCCGGCCACTTGGTGGGGTGGAAGCTCTGCCGTAGTTGCCACCCATCTTCAATCTACTTTATTAATTCAGTTAGCTGAGAAATTCATGAAGACTTAGTTTGACATGTTGACAAAACAGTGAAAGCACAAATACAGATCGTGGGAGCATCAATCTCCCATCCTAGGATAAGGTCATATACAACTATGTACCAGAGGAAGTGAAATTTCCTCCTATCAAATCGTAATCCACACTTTCTCTTTTCTTTTCTGGCCAAATCACAAAATCCAAGTTACTAGAGATAAAAATTAAGTCAAAATTGTAGCAAGGGAGACTCTTCTGCTTGACCTCTTGAGTTGGGCACGATCCAAGTAGCCCAATTTGCACAATTTCCTAGTTAGCTTAGGAATGAAAATTTAGGCACTCATTCATATGATAAGCGACCAGCGCAGGCCATGATCAGTTGATCAACCGTCATTACATTCGTCCATAAGTCATAACTGCCACAAGAGACATCTCCGATGGCTTATATGGTTATGCTCCTGTTGGGTAAAAATTGTAAACGAATGTATACCCAACACAATTTCATTCTATCTTACTAATTAAGATAGAGTTTTAATTATGTCTGGTTCGACCCATTCAGAATAAGGTAAATTCCTTAATTACAACCCTTGTTTTAAGGGAAGACCCTTTGATTCTAATATAAAGTAATAACTGGGGAAATGTGTGTGTATGATGTGACTGGCTTGGAAAGAACCAATGATTTGGTTTTAAAGGTGGTTGTATCCAGATTTAGATCCAGACTGCCTACATACCCTGTGAAGGGATCAAACCATTGTAGTTCAAAAAGTTTGGTTATGGATTTGATTTTTCTGGTGCTTTAGGAATTTGACCAGAGTTATTTGGACAGGATGAATTTGACTGGTGGTGTCAGAGATTCTGTTTGGGATTGATGGTTGCGTCTAGTGGATTACTAGATTGCCTAGTGGATTACTAGATTGCCTATGTACCCCTTTGTGGGATCAAACCAACCGTAGTTCTTAGGGGTTTGTAGGCTTTGCGACTTAGTGCCAGCTTTGGGTTTGACAGATGTATTTTTGAATCCGTCAACTGTATTTCTTGTAGACATTCAATTTGGTAGAATGTCAGCTGATTTGAGTTGTGCATCTGAAATGGGTGATGCATCGGCGTGATCAAGAGGCTTGAATTGCCTTAGCCACAATTCTTGATAGTGGCGTAGGTGATCTGCAAATCCAGGCTCCTGTGTGAGCGGACTCCGCCTGAATGTGGACCTCGCGTGTAAGCGGACTTCGCGTGTATGCTTTGTAAGCGGACTTTGCTTGTATGCTTTGTAAGTGAACTCCGCGTGTATGCTTTGTAAGCGGACTCCGCATTCTTGCGTGTGAGCGGATTCCGTGACTTGCTTCCATATGAAATCTTCTTCATGGATGGATCTCGCCTGTGATGTCATCTTGTCTCACCTAGACTTTCTCTTCTCTGCAAAGACACCACGCCTAGAGCTTCTGCTTTGACGCGAAGTCACCTCGCTACCTCTTAGGGTATCTGCTTTGACGCGAATGTCACCTCGCCACCCCTTATGGCTTTTGCTTTGACGCGAATGTAACCTCGCCACCCCTTAGAGCCTTCTGCTTTGACGCGAAGTCACTTCGCCACCCCTTAGGGCTTCTGCTTTAACGCGAAGTTACCTCGCCACCCCTTAGGGTTTTTGCTTTGACGCGAACCATCTCGCGAGGTCATCTTTGCATGCGAGCAGGAACTTGTTGTCTCGCCCAAAAGAACTTGTAATCACATAACTCCTCAAAGACATCTTTCCCAGTTCAAATCGGCTTGACACCACCTCGATGATTATCATCTTGAGAAACCTTTTTGCAGATGATAATCGAATATGATTGGGAATCAGACTTGAGGAACTGCTCCTTTATAAATGGAGATATGTCGTCCATTGCTTTGATCAAGAGCGTGCTCAGGGATTCTCCAAGTTGCCAAAGGTAAGTTCCTGTTCTTCAAATTCGCGTCGCTTGGGATATTTGCTTTCTTCCTTTTGTGTGTGGCTTGTTATGCGAGGTGCAAGGCCATATATTTGTTGTAATAATAGGAGGGGCTGAGCGGTTATCGTCTTCTTTTGGTGACGACCTCGCGAGGTCGTTTGACCTTAAAGGGAGATGGCTCGCGTGCTTGTGGGGCTTCTGGCGGAGCAAGGGACAAGATAAAGACACTGCAAAAGAAATAGAGAGTTAGAATGAGGGCTTCACCTTCTTGTTGGCTCGCCGCTCTCCTTCCACTTTTTGCTTTGCTTCTCTACTTTCTTCGCCTGTTCTCTTCTTCTTTGTTTCGCTCCGCCTCTCCTTCTTGTCTCCTCCTCCTTTTTTTGGAGGCTTTTGCCTCTTTATATAGAGTGCTTGGTTCGGATTATTGAGTTGTTATTGGATTGCGTTTCCATCCGGACACTCGTTTGCAAGAGTCATAATTGAACTCAGAAGCATTGTGCATGTAGCAAAAGAAAAGTATTTATTTATTATTTTATTATTTTTTAATCGTTTTTTTTTTTTGGTATCAACAGCTCCTCAGCACCTGCCTATCAAACTCGAGCACACTGGTATACACTTTAGCTGAAAGTTTAGACATAAACATACAGTACGTACTGTCGTACTCCTCAAAGCTGATTAATCCTCACATGATTAATCATATAAAAGACGATGTATATGTATAAGTTAGGATTTTTCTCAGCTGCGGACGTCCGCACCAATGGTTTTGGTGCGGATTTTTATTTTTGCACCACTTTTCGATTGAATTTCCTCATCTCCACCGTCTAGTATCTAGATAATATTGTGTAGATTATCTCTGCAAAATTTCAGCCAATTTGGTAATCGTTAAGGCCCTTAAACTCGAACTGAATTCTGTCAAACATGAACCGTTCATGTTTATAACAAAAAGACGTCATTTTGAAGGCCTTAACGATTACCAAATTGGCTGAAATTTTACAGAGATGATTTACACAATATTATCTAGATACTAGACGGTGGAGATGAGGAAATTCGATCGAAAAGTGGTGAAAAAATGAAAATCCGTACCAAAACCATTGGTGCAGACGTCCGCAGCTGAGAAGGGCTGATATATGTTATACATATACATATAACAGACGATGCTCACATGAATAATGCTCGAAGATTAGACATAGTCGAAGACAACTAATTGCAGCATTGTAGCGTAGAACTCCTGTTTCCTCTAAAAAAACAGTAATTATAAATGAGGACTAATTCAGTAATTGCAAGTTTGCAATCCCGGTTCACACAACAACATGAAAAACGTACAACTCCATAAAAAAAAAAAAAAGACAGCGCAATAGTAACAAACATCACCCGATTAGGATTGTCTTACGCAAAACTTCCACTGCAGTGGATTCATCATCTGAAATCATAAGATTAGAACTTTCCTAAATAGCAGAGATAACTATAATAAATATTACTCAGGTTTTGATCTTCATCCACATCTCTTTCCTGGAAGACAACAGTAGCAGTGAAACCTTATTGCTTTTATTTACCCTCCCTATAACATATAATTTGGCGGGGTAAATAAAATATGACCATTTTCTTCAGATTTTGAGCATGCTCGAGGATATACCTTGCCAACTCCAATGCATTATAAGTATAACCATTGAAAATCTCTATTGATACCTCCTTTAGCTGATGAATAAACTCCAGGTTTTGGGATTTCCAGTATTTCCTCTTAAATCCACAGGCCTGGAAAGGAAATGAGCAATCGATCAACTTTTTGTGTGAATATTATAGAGCTTGCAAATTGCCTACAAAGAAAGGAATTATTATTCTCATAAATTCACAAACTAGAGAGGATGATTACACCATACGCCTACTGCTATGGAAACAATATTTTAAGCTCCAAGTTCTTGACATTTTTCAATTTTTGACTAAGATCAATGTGCACTGGAAACTAGTTTAAGCTAGAAGTATATCATTTCTTAATTCTTACAAGCTAGATAACTATAAATTTTGACAAATATTCAGTGTGCTCCATATTCACAAGGCATAAGGGGATATGTGTGACAATGTGAGAGAGCGAGAGAAAGCAACAAAAACTATAACTTACTTTTGGTTTACGTATGTTCAAGGAAGGGTGAGCTTTTAGGTGCAATGTATTCAAATTTGGCATTCCTTTTAAAAGAGAGACCATAGCAGGGACTAGCTCATCAGTCAAGCTCCTCATATGCATACTCAAGTAAGAAATATGATCAAATTGTGCATGCATGGAACCCTCCCTTAGCAATGCCTGCAATATTACAAAGTTAAAGGTGAACTTTAAATATAATAACTTAGTGACAGTTTGAAACCCTTTAAGGAAAACTGCTATCGAAGTTCAGCCAAGGGCGATATATTTCCAGAGACTATAGAGTTCAAACCCAAATTAATCTGAAGAAGCATGAATAACTATTCTAGCAACAAATATTTCTATCAGCTAGGTCGCCATTGTTGAAAAGCAAAGCATAATTAAAAGACATCAAAGTTATTATTGCCAAGCCATAGCCTCCTAGCCAACATAAGTTGATACTGTAATCTATTTAAAGAGTTGTAAATCGAAAAGTAATTTTACACAAGTTCATACTGCACTTATCTTGATTTTGGAATAGGAGCATGCTTGTTTGAAGAGTAGTATATCCTTACCTTAGTAGTATCTTCACTAAGAATCAGAATTTTAACCCTGCATATACTGCGAAGAACACCAAATGCGTTGTCAGTCATAGTCCTCCCCTTTGTGCTTCAGGAAAACATGAGCTCTTTCTAAACACATTAAATTCCCCAGATAATGGTGATCCAACAAATTGCCGATCCATGTCAAATACTTTAGATTTGGAGCAATAATAATCAATGACCTGCCAGTACGACTAGGCTTATAAAATCTCCATTCTAGCTTTATACTTTCAAGTTTCTCACCAAATAGGCCAACATGGCACAGGTCATAAGAGTCGACAAAAGAAAACAATTCCAAAGATGAGCTTTTTATGGATATGTTTTCTGCACTCACACTACCAGAAAATGGGTCTTGGGCGACGAAAAAAAAAATCGTCGCCTAAAAATAAATTTCGTCGGCCAAGATAGAAACTAGGGCGACGAAACAATATTTCGTCGCCTAAGATATTTATATCGTCGCCTAAGTTTTTTATCCTTAGGCGACGAAACTCAAATATTTCGTCGCCCAAGAGTTTTTAATTCTTAGGCGACGAAACTCAAATATTTCGTCGCCCAAGATTCTTCTATATATTGAGAACTTTGAAAATTTGAAACATAAATTTCTCTAGTTCTTCAAATCGTTCGGTGTTGTGGAAATCTGTCCATACATAGTTTGTGGAGCTACTCCCAGGTACGTACATATGCATATGCACATATATATATGCATATATATATATATATTGATTTTCAGTTTTATTTGAGTTGAATTAATGATATATATATATATATATATATATGCATAGAGTTTGTTCCAAGCTGAGTAAGGGGCCGTTCTGTCATAGATATGGTTCACAGGTTTGTTTAACTGGATCTCAAGATCACAAACTGACCACTCTTCTCGGTGAAGGGGTCGATAGGGGTTCGCCTCCGTGATCACAAACGAGTCCTGCCTGGTTCCTGTAGGGGGTTTGCCCTCCGTGACATTGACACTTGCCTTCTGAAACCACGGAATCCGCTCGAACTAGATATATATAATTAATAATTAGTATGTTGTATTACATTAATATATATATATATATATATAAAAGATATGTTCATTAAATATTGATATATATATATATATATATATGTGTGTTATTTTCAGGATATGGATAAGAGTTGGATTTCTCTTCCAAGATATCACAGAAAATATGCTGAAGGAGTTTGGGATTTTATGCAATATGCGCAGGCCAATACTGACGGGAGTGGCATGTTCTATTGCCCGTGCAAGATGTGTAAGTGTCGCAGTGATATGCATCGATTTCCGTTTGATACAATATGAGACCACCTGAAGAGTAACGGATTCTGGGAACGTTACACATGTTGGATATATCACGGTGAAACCTCATCACGCCCGCATGATCATGGACAGTTTTATGAGACGAGCAGTACATCCAACGATCCAACAACGGCCTTCATCAACGACATGTTTCCTCATGACAGTGGTGTATGCCCTGAACGACAGCACATTCCGCAGGCGCCGATGCAGGCCGTCCCTAGAGGTGTCAACACTGCCGGTATAGCCAAGTACAACAGACTTATTGCTTTCCAACAGACCCCTCTGTGCCCAGGTCATGAGAAGACCGTTCTTCAGTGTGTGATGGAGGTGATGCATATCAAGGTTGACACAAAATCGACCGTGACGGCTGTTGATAGGTATCTACAGTACGCTGCTTCGCTCCTGCCCGACGGTCATCGTCATCCCACCACGCATCATAAGGTCCGTCGTATCTTGAGAGATCTCGGGCTTTCCTACATCAAGATCCATGCATGCAGATATGACTGCGTTCTATTCTGGGGTAAAGATGCAGACGGTAATGACCTTGAAGGCCTTCATCGTTGTCCGGTATGTGGGACCGACAGGTATAAGCGGACTCCCGCAGGCAACAGGAAACCTGTTAAGGTACTTCGCTATTTCCCGTTGAGGGATAGGCTGGAGCGGTTGTACATGTCTTCAAAGACGGCCGAAGCTATGAGATGGCACGCTGTGAGGGAGGTGCATGACGAAGACCTCATGGTACACCCTGCTGACGGGAAGACCTCATGGCCACTGCCTTCGCGCAGCGTTCCAACACCTACTACTGCCGGGGTATGGGAGACGCTGGAAAAGGGATCCTGAAGACGACGCCAGGATTTCAGCGCAAGGGAGCCGCCGGAGCCTCAAGCAGCAACAGTCGGCTACAGGATCAGTTCAAAAGTCTACAGTCTGAGCTGGAAGCCCAAAGAGCGAGGGAGTCTGAGCTGGAAGCCCAAAGAGCTAGGGAGATGGCGGCGATGGCGGAATCATATGCGGCTTCCACGGCTGCGCATATGGAGCGGCTGAATGAAGTCACCAATGCCAACCAGGCGGCTATGGGACAGTGGATGACTGCCTGCATCGCTGCACATGCGGCCGGACAGCCGTTTCCGCCCATGCCTACGCCTATACCATTACCTCAGTGGCCCCACCCTCAGTGGCCCCAGCCTCAGCAGCAGCCTCCTCAGCCTGACCAGCCGCCGCCTCAGCCTCAGGACCCTCCGAACGGGAATGATGAGTTAGATTTCGAGTTTCTCCATAGGCAGATGGACTGAATTTTTGTAATAAATTATTTATAAATTTATAAATTTGTGTTATTTTTAATTAAATTTTAGTATTAGAAAAATTTAAAGAAATGCCGAAAAAAAAAATTCCAGCAAAAATTAAAAAAACATTATTTATATATTTAAAAAAATTATTTAATTATTTTAAAAAAAATTTAAATATATCTTAGGCGACGAAATTTCTAAATCGTCGGTCAAGGACTTACCATATAAGACGACGAAAAAAAAATATCGTCGCCTAAGATGTAGTGATCTTAGGCGACGAAATATTTATTTTCGTCGCCCAAGGTTATAAGATCTTAAGCGACGAAAAATTTTTTCGTCGGCCAAGGTGTTAAATCTTGGGCGACGAATATTTTTGGGCGACGAGAAGTATATTTTAGGCGACGAAATTCGTATCGTCGCCTAAGAATTACTCTTAGGCGACGACGGAATGAATTTTCGTCGCCCAAGTTCTTGGCCGAAGCAGTTCTGGCGACGACGTCTTGGCCGACGACATGTCGTCGCCTAAATACTTAGGCGACGAAATTTTTTAACAGGGCGACGATTTTTTTTCGTCGCCCAAGATCTATTTTCTGGTAGTGTCACATTCTCATACTGTAAATCCTTGAGGCATTTGCATGAATGTGTTGATCGCCAAAAAAATAAAAAAAAATAAAAAGAAAAAAAAGAAAAGGATTACAAAAATAAAAATAAAAAATAATATTTTTCTTGTGCTACATGCACAATATTTTTGAGTTCAATTGTGACTCTTGCAAACAGCTGGACAATAGTCCAATACGAACTCAATCTTCCAAACCGTGCACTCTATATAAAGAGACACAGAGCAACAGGGGCCCGACGCAATTAAACCCTCTTTTGTGTAGATGTAGCATAAAGTAAATGGGGTATCGTTCAGTCCGGAGACTCGTGGAGGGGTCTCTGCATCTTGAGTCGCTTAAAAGAGATGTTAGTAAACAAAACAGAAATAAATATTAACAAATATACACTTGGCACAAATCACTTAACGGGGGTTTTGATTTGGGGTTTCTAACATCCTAAAACAATAAATAAACACACGCACACACACTATATACACGTGACCGACTTCAACCAATCCATCCAAATAAATCATTCCAGAATAATGAACATGCAATTAATTACTTCAAATGCGTAACGGAAATATTATCATGCTTTGCGAAACTAAGTCCTAAGATACACCCGTCGAGGACATGCACTTAATCGGTTTTCCTTAATAGTTACTAGGTCAGAACGTCTAGGCCTAGAGCATCTCATAAATTAAACACATAATGCCACGAGCAACTTACATGCAAAATCTACAAGTCATTAAGATGAAAACGGACTTAAACAAATTACTAAGTTTACAAACGTTGCCTAACTTTTCACATGCAAAGCACTTATCTCGACCACTACGACATGGCCTTCACCACAACGGAATACTTCTAAACACGAAATAAACCTCTAGCACTACCAACCTGCAGAGTTAGTAATCACTTACGCACTAGATAAAGCTTTTAACACAAACCATAATATTAGAACCGAAAACACAAGATCATAAATAATTAAACTACACATTCAAATATTCTGGAAATTCAAACCCTCATGACTCAAACATCATTCGAATTTATAAAGAAAACATAGGAGTTCATGCACGAATTCGAAACCAAAGAAAACAAAACAAAAACAACAAAGAACCATTACAATTGGAATCGGCAAAGAGAGGCCAACTAGTTGTCGATTGCAAGGCTTTGGACTCGGCTGCTACTCTCCTCCTTGGCTCGGCCTTGGGGCAGAGGTCTTGACTCCTTAGGGCTCCTAAGGTGGTGCGACGGCAAGAGAAAGAGAGAGAGAACTTTTCAGAATTTTTCTGGATTGTGAAGTGGTGAATTCCTCTCTTCTAGTCCCTCCTATTTATATTGAATTGGTGAAACCTTAGCATTGCCGCAACCCTTGGATCTCTCTTGATCTTGTGGCTGAAAACAAATCCTAATTACACAAGAAAAAGCCACCAAAATCGGTGGGATTCTCTTCTAGGTATAATAGGATTCTCCTTCCTTAATTTTCTGATTTTTATCCTCTTGATTCTTCCATAATCTTCCATTAATTTCTGAGTTTGACTTGGACTTAATTTCCCTTGAATTATGGACTCAAAAATCGGCCAAGAAGTCCATGGATTGGGCTTTTATTTGCACGGCAACAAGCTCTCCTAGTTGGATTAGGATTTGACTTTTTCTTCTTCGATTCCTTGTAGAAACAGGATTTCCTATTTGAAAGAGGTTTCCATGTCGACACAGGATCTCCATGATGAAATGGGAATCCTAGTTGAAGTAGGACTCCTCGAGCAAATAGAATTCTTCGTAATTTCTGCGACTTAAGCTCCTTTTCTTTGTTTGTGCGCAAATGACTCCTATAAGATAAAACATGTTAAAAATGGCATTATTAAGGAAATAACATAGCTAAATAGGGTAGGAAAATATACTAAGAACATGGCATTTTATGCCTCTATCAACTCCCCCACACTTAGCTTTTGCTAGTCCCTTAGCAAAACCAAGCTAACAAGACTCGAAACAAAAACTCTAATGCCCCTATAATGTCTAGTAAATCTCGGAACTCATAACATTGAAACTCTTCTTCAATCAAGATTCACTCTATGAACTTTCGAGAGTTAATTGCCACGGTTAATTACATAAACATGTAGGACTTGGAAGAACAGTGGTGATGGTTAAGCTCAACATATTTCAGATAAATAATGATTCATAGCTCACAAGGATATGCACTCATCCTTTTTTCACTCAGATTTTCTGGCTCACTCATCTATGCAAGATAAATAGTATCTTGAGAAATTATGAATAGCTCACATAGAAAAGATAATAATGAACCTCAAGGAAGAATATGATAACATGCACAAATGAACCAAAAACCATAAGCTCAACTCTTGTGAAAGACTCCACAGATCATAGGCTGCACATCTCAAGGATCAAGAAGGAATTCAAAAGGTGTAAATGTGGCTAGGCTAAAGGTATGAATTTATCGGAACTGAGATCATAAGGATCCTAAGGACCTAGCAGAGCATTCCAACAACCTTATGTCCCCGAAATGAGTTCATGAGACTCCAAAAACGTCACAACACTCCCCTTATAACATGAAAACGGACAAAGGCCAAATATTTCTGTTTCTAGGCCTTCAATTTACCACACAACTCCAATTCCACAAAAGAACTTGTCCATGAATATTTCTTTCTTTTCCTGCCGATGACATGTATTTTTTTTCTTTTTCTTTTCGGCGCAACTCTCTTTTTTTTTTTTTTTCTTTTTCTTTTCATTGGACACTTCTAACTCCCCCACACTTGCTCTTCAACCACACCTTCATATAAACATTACAAAATAAGCACTACTAGATCCGAAGGATAAAGGTAGAGATTTCTATTACTAAGCTCAGGGTAGTGTTTACAAGGGTGATGAAAGAAAGGCAAAACGTAGGCTCAAAGGGGCTAAACTAAGGGGTGTGCCGCGCACACAAAATAGGACACAGGTTAATTTGGCATTGGTGATCATCCTAAAAATTCTTCTTTTCATTTCCAAGATCAGAACATGTAATGACTATAAGTTTTGCAATTCACAAGAATGAGTTCTAGCACTCTAGAGTTCATTAAAGAGCTATGGCATGCAATCAATCAAATGAAAGAACAATGAGGTTCCAAATAATAATAACCAAGAAAAGATAGATTTTTCCTATAAACTCGAAAGAAATGGCACATATATCGGCTCAAAATCTCACATAGGTTCATATGAATCAAAACTTAGCTGAATATGTTCAAATTCTGTACCAAAGTTACGAACCATATCCACTACATACCATATATTTTCAACTCATTGCAATTAACCAAAGAAAAATCAACCTAAGATCATCTCGATTTTGTTATCATTTCAAAATCATCAATTCAGAGATTATAGTCTATCATCGACATTAAGGGCTCCTAAGACTCAAAAACATAAATAAAGAGCAGGAAAAAATTTTTAAATGACTCGAAAAATTTAAAATTTAAACACTAAAACTAAAAACGAAAAATAAACAAATTTAAAGACTCAACTATCATGTAAATCCCTCCCCCACACTTAAATCCTACATTGTCCTCAATGTATAACAAGATATAGCATGCAACATAGAATCAAAGCATAGAGAATGAAATTCACAAAAACACTAAACATCGGTTTAAATTAAGTAAGAAATTCTCCCCCTTGTAGACCTCCCAAACTTTGCTCATCGCGGAACTTGCTGGATGTAGGCACCGGCCCCCAAGGTTCTAAGGCCTTGGTCTTCTCATCAAAGATCATACCAACATGCTTGAAGATAAAACAAAGTACTGGACTGCTCACAAAGAATGTCCTGATCAGTTCGGCTCTGTTCCAGAAGTTTCTGCTCTGACCTCGCTCCATTAAAACTCGAATTCCCGGCTCATCCGAACTCCAAATCCAGTTCTGTAAAAAGATTCAGAAACTAGACTCGTAGATCTTTCCATCCATATATAATACACGGCGTAATTCCAAAGGAGCTGAGATCCGTGCACGTTCCAAGTCACTGGACTGCACATCTCAAACCAGACTAATCAAAAATTTCAAACGTAATAAAACCAAATTATTAAAAACTAAAAATCTTACTAGAAAATAACCAAAAGGGTGTTGCAAAAAGGTGCAACTCAACTATAAAAACCAAAGATAGAAATGAACGAAAACCTAAGCCTTTGGCTACCAAACCGAAATGAAAGGGTTGCCTCCCTTTAGAGCGCTTCTTTTTACGTCCATTGGCTAGACGGTTTATTATGTCTCCCCTAATCCTCATTAGCGAATGCGGTCTCCATGTCCAGGTTGTCCTCCCAACCTTCGGCAAGCTCAGCATCATCATAAGGGTAGTATGGTGAGGCAGGTGGAGAGTAGGAGCGACGAGAGTTTCCCTCGTCATCATCCGTGACAGTACTATGGTTGTCACCGGACTCTTGGTCACTCTCCTCTATGTACTCATTCGGATCTTCCTCATCCTCATTGTCACCATACATGTCTTCATCAGCTCCGACATTGGGCATTCCTTCATCACCGCCATCATCATGGCCATCGTCATCATCTTCATTGTCGTCCTCAATGGGGTCCTCTTCATCATCCTCATCCTCTTCTTCTTCTTCCTCCACGGCATTGCCACCATCTCCCACAAACCTTGGGAAGTGAAGGACGCTATCCAACTCATCATAGAGGAAGTGGACATCATCCTTTATCTCCTTAATTACCTTGGCTTGATCATCTTGCTTTGCAAGCATCTCCTCCATACAGTCAAGTAGCTTTTGCATTGTTTCGGCCTTCTTCTTCTTTTGTATGGTCTTGGTGGCAGCCAAGCATTGATTGGACGGTTTGGGCAGCATGGAAGGTTGAGGGAAAGTTGATGGATGTGGCATAGGGGTTTGAGAAGTCAGCTCAGCAATTGAAGCTCCACTATTCGGTCCGCAACACACACACTTGGCGAGCTCGGCCGTAAGAGAGTCTACCCTAAATAGGGTGTCCTTGACTTTGGCCGAGACTTGATCTTTAGATGGTTGGTGGTGCAGTTCCTCGTAGTATTGGCGTGGTGCTACCTCCCTTCGCTCTTGGTTAAGCAAGTGTTGAACATATTTGCGCGCGGGAGTGTTAGCGGGCCGCCGATCATTTGAAAAATCAGCTACTAACTTCATTCCATTTGGTGCATCCGCAATTGACGGTATAAGCCGGAACTCAGCAACGAAACTCCTCTTTAACTCGTCCCACGTTGTGGTGCTATGGTCAAGGTCCTCAAACCATTGGAGTGCTCGCCCTCGCAAGCTCATGTGCAGCAAGATGATGCACACGGCATCCCTGTTTCCATTAGTTCCTCTTACTCCAACGCCTTCGATTGTTGAGGTGGTCTCGATCACAAAAATGTGCGTCCCCGGTTGCTGCGTTTTGTCTCCATTAAACTCCGGTATCTTGTCAAGTATTTCTCCGTCAAAGTAGACAAGCATCTCGAGTGCGTTAGCTATGGTAATTGGGGTAGACATCTGAAAACTTAAATGCAAGTTAGTAACGGTTAAGAGTTAAGAAACACAAGAATTAAAATGAAAACCGAAGACTCTACACGTCTGCAAAATCTTAAGCATAAACTCATTTTAACGATAAGTAACGATAAGTAACGACATGTTAGTTTAAAGACAAGGTTAGGGACCGAAATTTTATAGATTCTCAAATCCGAATTCTTGCAATGCAACAAAGTGGCGTGCGGCCTAAGTATAGAGATTGAGACATGCGCAACTCCGTGGTTTCAAGAGTTTTACTCGGCCAGGTAGACGTAGTAGGCTGGTAGGACTCGTAATTTGACTGTAGGGACAAAACCCTTGCAGTCATGAGATCCAATTTATGTTCCCAGGTACTTTAACTCAACCTAGACACCGAATAATTCCCCTTACTCAGCTGAGAGTTATTCATGTGTTCAATCAATCGACAAATGTTAATAAGGATCTAAGAGAACCCTATTAACACTTGCGACTTTACCTATCCACAATGTGCATTCCAATAACCCAAATCTGAAAATAAATAAAACAAACGAGTTAGTTAGATAAACAACAAGAAAATTAAATTGACCCAAATGCGAGAACTTATCACAAGTCCCCGGCAACGGCGCCAAAATTGACGCGAGCCTCCGGGGCGCATATATACGAGATACACGAGCAACAGGGGCCCGACGCAATTAAACCCTCTTTTGTGTAGATGTAGCATAAAGTAAATGGGGTATCGTTCAGTCCGGAGACTCGTGGAGGGGTCTCTGCATCTTGAGTCGCTTAAAAGAGATGTTAGTAAACAAAACAGAAATAAATATTAACAAATATACACTTGGCACAAATCACTTAACGGGGGTTTTGATTTGGGGTTTCTAACATCCTAAAACAATAAATAAACACACGCACACACACTATATACACGTGACCGACTTCAACCAATCCATCCAAATAAATCATTCCAGAATAATGAACATGCAATTAATTACTTCAAATGCGTAACGGAAATATTATCATGCTTTGCGAAACTAAGTCCTAAGATACACCCGTCGAGGACATGCACTTAATCGGTTTTCCTTAATAGTTACTAGGTCAGAACGTCTAGGCCTAGAGCATCTCATAAATTAAACACATAATGCCACGAGCAACTTACATGCAAAATCTACAAGTCATTAAGATGAAAACGGACTTAAACAAATTACTAAGTTTACAAACGTTGCCTAACTTTTCACATGCAAAGCACTTATCTCGACCACTACGACATGGCCTTCACCACAACGGAATACTTCTAAACACGAAATAAACCTCTAGCACTACCAACCTGCAGAGTTAGTAATCACTTACGCACTAGATAAAGCTTTTAACACAAACCATAATATTAGAACCGAAAACACAAGATCATAAATAATTAAACTACACATTCAAATATTCTGGAAATTCAAACCCTCATGACTCAAACATCATTCGAATTTATAAAGAAAACATAGGAGTTCATGCACGAATTCGAAACCAAAGAAAACAAAACAAAAACAACAAAGAACCATTACAATTGGAATCGGCAAAGAGAGGCCAACTAGTTGTCGATTGCAAGGCTTTGGACTCGGCTGCTACTCTCCTCCTTGGCTCGGCCTTGGGGCAGAGGTCTTGACTCCTTAGGGCTCCTAAGGTGGTGCGACGGCAAGAGAAAGAGAGAGAGAACTTTTCAGAATTTTTCTGGATTGTGAAGTGGTGAATTCCTCTCTTCTAGTCCCTCCTATTTATATTGAATTGGTGAAACCTTAGCATTGCCGCAACCCTTGGATCTCTCTTGATCTTGTGGCTGAAAACAAATCCTAATTACACAAGAAAAAGCCACCAAAATCGGTGGGATTCTCTTCTAGGTATAATAGGATTCTCCTTCCTTAATTTTCTGATTTTTATCCTCTTGATTCTTCCATAATCTTCCATTAATTTCTGAGTTTGACTTGGACTTAATTTCCCTTGAATTATGGACTCAAAAATCGGCCAAGAAGTCCATGGATTGGGCTTTTATTTGCACGGCAACAAGCTCTCCTAGTTGGATTAGGATTTGACTTTTTCTTCTTCGATTCCTTGTAGAAACAGGATTTCCTATTTGAAAGAGGTTTCCATGTCGACACAGGATCTCCATGATGAAATGGGAATCCTAGTTGAAGTAGGACTCCTCGAGCAAATAGAATTCTTCGTAATTTCTGCGACTTAAGCTCCTTTTCTTTGTTTGTGCGCAAATGACTCCTATAAGATAAAACATGTTAAAAATGGCATTATTAAGGAAATAACATAGCTAAATAGGGTAGGAAAATATACTAAGAACATGGCATTTTATGCCTCTATCAACACAGAGAAGAAGAAAAAGGGGGGCGGGAGACACACGGACGGAGAGACACGGACACCGCAAGGGACACAGAAGGCGAGACGCAGAGGAAGAAAGCAAGGCAGAAGAAAAGTGGCGAGCCAGACCAAAGGTGGAGCCCCCATTCTAACTTTCTTTTCTTTTTTGCAGCGCCTTTATCTTTCTATATCACTCCACCGGAAGCCCGAAAGCAAAGCCATCTCCCCTCGCGTGATGACCCCGCGAGGCAGTCACCAAGTCTAAGGCGAGACGACCTTCCCTTTGTTACAGCAAACATATGGCCTTGCAGCTCGCATAATAAGCCATGCAAGGGGAAGGAAACAAACAAGCAATGCGGGTTTGAAGAGCAGGAACTCACCCTTGACGACTCGACAAATCCTTGACCAGATTAAAAAGAAGGAGACGACATATCTCAATTTATAGAAGAGCAGTTTCCTCAAGTCCAACTCCCAACCAGACAGGGATAGACGTCTGGAGTTATGTGGTTCGCACAATCTCATCAACTTCATCAAGGAAAAGACGACAGAATCAAGGAAAAGATGACAGAGTCCTGCGAAGCAGAGTTCGTGTGACCTCGATGGTTTAAAGTCCTAAAGCAAAGGCTAACCTACAGTCGCGCCAAAGCAGAAGCAGGTTACTTAACCCTAAAGGGTGGCGACTTGACTTTACCCTAAAGGGTGATGTTGTTACTTAACTCTAAGGGGTGGCGACGTGACTTTACCCTAAGGGGTGACGAGATTACTTAACCCTAAGGGGTGGCGACGTGACTTTACCCTAAGGGGTGGCGACGTGACTTTACCCTAAGGGGTGGCGAGGTTACTTAACCCTAAGTGGTGGCGACGTAACTTTACCCTAAGGGGTGACGAGGTTACTGAACCCTAAGGGGTGGCGACGCGACTTTACCCTAAGGGGTGGCGACATGATTTTACCCTAAGGGGTAGCGAGGTTACCTAACCCTAAGGGGTGACGGCGTGACTTAACCCTAAGGGGTAGCGAGCCAACATTCGCCCCAAGGCAGGAACCCTAATGGGTGGCGAGCGAACATTCGCGCCAAGACAGGAACCCTAAGGGATGACGAACCTACATTCGCCCCAAAGCATAAACACTAAGGTAGGAACCCTAAGGGGTGGCGAGCGAACATTCGCGCCAAGGCAGGAACCATAAGGGGTGGCGAGCCAACATTCAAGCCAAGGTAGGAACCCTAAGGGGTGGCGAGTCAACATTCGCGCCAGAGCAGAAACCCTAAGGGGTGGCGAGGCCACTTAACCCTAAGGGGTGGCGACAGTGACTTAATCCTAAGGGGTGGCAGGCGACTTAACCCTAAGGGGTGGCGACAATGACTTAACCCTAAGGGGTGGCGAGGTGACTTCACATCAAGTCAGAAACCCTAAGGGGAGGTGAGGTGATATTCAGAAGTCCTAAGCCCACGCGAGGTGAAATGACGTCACATGCAAGATCCATTCATGCAGAAGACGAAGCAAGACGCGGAGCCCGCTCACTGACATGCACAAGCAGTCCGCTCACAAGTGAACACGCGAATCCCGCTCACAAGTATAGACGCGGAGTCCGCTCACAGACATTCACGCGGAGTCCGCTCACAAGCTTACACGCGGAGCCCGTTCACAGACATACACGCAGAGTTCGCTCACAAGCATACACGCGGAGCCCGCTCACCGACATATGCGCGGAGTCCGCATGAAAAGGCAGTCTGCTTACACACGAAGATCACCTACGCCACTATGTGGCCGAATCCTTGCAAGCCTTTTGTCACGCTGCTGCAACACCTATTCCGGGTGCCTAAATCAAATCAATAGACACTCTACCAAATTGAGTGTCCACAAGAAACACAGTTAGCAGACTCAAAATATGTCTGTTAAACCAAAAGCCGGCATTAAGCCATAAAACCTACAAACCTCTTTTGAACTACGGTCGGTTTGATCCCACAAAGGGGTACGTAGGCAGTCTAGCAACCCACTAGATGCAACCAAAATTCCAAACAAAATCCCTGACACCACCAGTCAGACTCTTCCAGTCCCAATAATTTTGGCCAAATTCCTTATAAAGCACCAGAGAGTCAAATCCATAACCAAACCTTAAGAACTACAATGGTTTGATCCCTTTACAAGGGTATGTAGGCAGTCTGGATTCAAATCTGGATACAACCACAACAAAAACCAAAGCCTTGGTTCTTTCCAAGCCAAATTCCCCACCAGAAACACACACATGCTCTGTTTGTCATTTTGTATTTAGAATCAAAGGGTCTTCCCTTGGAAACAAGGGTTGTAATTAAGGAATTTATTCTGAATGGGTCGAACCAGACATAAATTAAAACCTTATCTTAGTTAATAAGATGAGGTGAAGTTATGTTGGGTATATATATGTGTTTACAATTTTTGCTCAACAGAATGTGAAATCCATTTTCACAACCCCTCAACTACTGCCACATTTTTGAACTTCAAGTACTGAAGATGATTTGAACAATCAACGGAAGGCACTTTAAGAATTGTATTTGAGTCCACAGAGAGAGACCTCAGAGATCCACAAAGAGGAATGGGAGATGGTAATTCTATTGTCTGCATATCAGAATGAAGCAAACTCAACGTAAGATCAATCACTCCAACATTACACCTCCCTGCAATATGGATCCATGTCATTATTCGAAAAACCTCATCCAAGGATCCTGCAGAGAAATTCCACCAAACACGGAGTTGCTGCATCTTATTAAGCCCTCAACAAATCAAGAACCTTTCAATATGATTCAACAATTCTAACTGGTACTGCTTGTTTGATCCATAATCAACAAAATACATTGACGGGGTTGATCGATAGAACTCCCTGCACCTTTTGGAAAGGCTGCAGAATCGAGTGAGCTCTCTAAAATTGAGAAATGATAGAATGCGATGAGCCACATGGTCCGGAAGATTACTAAATCTGTCCACCATGCGGTCCATACAAGCTGCTTGAGCTTGAGAGCTTCCAGATGCCAATAACTAATGCCTGTTTTCAATGATACTCTTTAATAAAAGGATGCTGCACCTACAAGAAGTAAGGCCATGGAAACAAAATTTATATAAACACGTTTAGATATACTTAGCTGCAAGGCTACGATCATCTGACATTTATATGCTTCTAAATTCTAACCACTGTTAGCAACTTTTCAAATCTAACTTTGAGGATTCATATGAGACACGTAACAAATTTCTTAATTCATATTCCATATTTGTGCACAAGGGTCATATATCCCCATGGGTTTCCTGTTTGGTTAACAGAGACAGAAATTGAAAAGATTATACAGGCTTGTAACAGGGGAAAGGATCAAAGGAAAGCTATGAAAGTTGGCAATTTGAGAAAATCCATGAACACCAAATTAAAAGAATGAAGAAATCTTAATTCATTTCATACCAAATGCTTGTGTTCCTACTCGAGAGGATTCTTTGCCAATCTCTAAGCACCCTTCTTTGTTGTTAAGGGTTTAGGAGAAGTTGAGCAGCGTGTGGTTTTTTTCTTGATCGGAAGAAGCGTGCACTATGCCATATACATCATCAAACGACGGTCCAAGTCCGTCGTCTGACATTTTTTTTTATGTCGTCTGAGGAGCTGTCGAGTGATGGTCTATCAGACGACGGAGAATAGCCGTCGTCTGAAATACTATCACACGACATATCTTATGCTGTCTGAGAAGAGTGGAGATTGAAAAATTTCAATAAACACACCACAGTTAAGTGTGGACTAAATAAGCATCCAAAAACTGTAATATCATATCACAAGACACATCAAATGTCGTCTGTTTTGTATACCTACCACATATAAGTGTGGACTGATTGGAGAATAATTTGATTTATTGGATTTTTCTATCAAATCACACTTCAATTAAATGTTGAGTGTGTGAGCTTACAACGTCAAAAACTTGTAATATATGTGGTTATATAGAAGATCTAACCTCACTTATCTGTCGTTTCACATTGTAAACTATTAAAAAAAATTTGGTGCTTCTGTCATACGACATTTAGTTGTAGTTGCATTTGTATTCATACCACATATTTTTACTTTTCGACTTGGTATTACCACAGTTAACTGTCAACTGAATGAAGCATTATCATAGTTTGTTATGATTTTGTCATGCCGAGGTCCTTTACTTGACATATATATGTCATATGATTGAAGAATTACAAAATTTAATCTTGTGAGTCCTTCTCAGTCCACATATATGTGTTGAGGTAGCTTATATCCATCGACAATTTTTTTTTGTTTTATGTTGTTACATGACATTTGGACCACATATATATGTAGGTTGAGGGATAACAAGTAAGTTTTTCCTATCCTAAGTCGACATTTTAATAGAGTTTGATTCTGTAAAATATGTCGTCTAATGCTCAATTGCACTACATTATCATGTTTTTTGGGAGTTTACATATGTTGTTTGATCTAGTACGAGACGACACATTTGTGTCTTTAGTTGCATGATGTTGTCTGTCTATTTTGGCTCAAAAAGTACTGTTCATATGGTAAAACAGCCTCAATTTAGTACAAAAACCTGTGCATTCTACACCATATATGCCAATCAAACCTCACACATTATGAACCATAAGGAAATCAAGCTGCATAAAACTTGTAGATCATACTACTTATTAAACAAAAGCCTTCTAGCCATTTCCAAGTACACAACATATATAAACAAAAATATATGTTCGCGCGCATAAGTAAATTTGTTCAACATAGAATAACTTAGCTACCTAGTTGGCATCAGACCCACAAAATAGGCATATTAGTCATAAGTATTTATCATGTTCCAAAGTTATAATGCAATAAAGCAGCACACCTATGTATGAGCTATACTACCATAAACCAACATCAAGTCTGATTTTACTGGTCTGGAAACTGTAGCACATGCTCTGCCCACTCTCCTCGAATCTCATCAATTTCCTCGGCTGTGTAAGTCAGACCAGCCCTAGTTCCCCACTGAAAGCAAATGCAGCATACATAATGAGTTTCCAGTGTACGTATCATCAGAAAATACGTAAATTAACTAAATAACAGTATCAGCATTATAAAAAGTGCCAATAAAAAAAAAGTGCCAAATAGCTGATGTATAGTTGGAATATAATCGCATCCATTCCACTGCCAGGTTTATCCATATAAATACATAAATGTGAAGACACAAGTATATGTAAAGTTTATATGTGGTTCCTAAATCTCACCATCCTATGGATTTACATAAACATACTAGTTCCAAGAGCTAGCTAATTCATAAAAACTTAAATCACCAATGTCCATCACTTATAAGCAGGTCATGATTAATCTACAAAATTGCAGTACCTTTTTATCAAGGTCAATGTTGTTGTCCTCCACAATTTCCTTCATGTAGCGCATGACGTAATATCCACAACTCACATCATCTTTTTGTATCGGAGCACCCTGAAAATTATGAATCAGGCTTATCAAACAGAAACAAAAATCAAATTATACTGTAAAATTATACACTACTAAGTTTTAAAATGCTTACAAGTAGAGGTTTCCAAGGAGATGCTTTCTTCTTTCCAGGCTGCTTCCTCAGTAGGCCTCTGTACATTTTTATGGAGCTTCCAACAGAAAAAATAATAGTTAGCATCTTCATGGCTAAACTAATCAATGAGTAATACTAAAAGGCTAGACCATATAGGAAAACTAGCACACACTTACTTAGTGACAATAGCAGGCCATTCACTTCCATCCAGGCGCCTTTTCAGTGGATCCATATAGCGTGCGGTTTCCAATTCCGGGTTCACAATCGTCAATGTCCAGTGTTGACTATGCAATAACATACAATGTCATCCCAGATGTTTGTCTTAAGCACTAAATCATTTGTACCCACAAAATCTAGTTCATTGTTACGTACGTACCCTGTGTTATATGGAATCAAATAGATCTGCCCAGGCTTCCCATTCTTGTACATAACGGACAAATCACGAGACCTCGCTGTGGGAGTTCCACTTCCAATTGCACTGACTTTATCAGAGTCGACAAACCGTATCATATCCTCCATCTTCTTCTGCTTTAACACTTTATTCAAGTAGCTACAAACACATATTGCAACATGAAATGATTATAACTACTTCAAAATAAACAAAGAAACATGCTTCATAATTCAGCCGCATAATCCATTATGAAATATAAGAACCAGTAAACAAGTATAATAATTTACCTCATGTAGAAGAAAAGAGCACTGTTCGATACTTCTTTCTTGTGGGCTATGGAGTAAACATCAGCTCTGCATATATATGCTTTCTTTGGATGTCCAAAAGGATCTGCTTCATCAGACAACATACATATATCGTCTGAGTTGACCAACTAATACGTCATCAAAGCATTGACTTTGAAAAGTATTGGTCACACGACATATATATGTCGTTTGAAGTGACTAAGTAAGACTCGATTAACATTGACCGCATCAACCGAGACCCGAACTTTATAAAAAATGCATGAATTTTGTTCTACACCCATAATTCACTATCATGATGACATCTGACACTCAAACTTGAAAAAAAATTATTTTCGTCATTTGAATCACAACGTGCGTACTAATGTGCTATAATATGTTTACCAAGTTATTTGTAAACACACATCTTCATCAAGGAACTATATGCAAGAAACAAAATTTACCTAATATGACAGTTGGATATGATTGCAGTACTTAAATATCTATGTAGAAGAAAATTTACCCATTTTCGATAACTTATAGGTCTCGATCATTAGAGTCAACTTCAATTATACATAAAACGTTCCTATGTTTCCTCACGGGAAGCGATACGATCAGTCGATAAACATGTCCAAATGTTCACATAAAATAGTTTCGTTGACACGAAATGAGGGTATAAGAATTGACGAATCTCAACTTTAAGTATTAGTCGGTCTAGATAAGAGGGTTTTCGTTTAGATAAAAGTGTTGACTTTTAAAAGTATTTTTCAGACAGCATATATATGTCGTCTGAAGTTACTAAGCAAGATTCCATTCACTTTGACCGTATCGACCGAGATCCGAACTTTATCGAAAATGCTTGAATTTTGTTCTACACCCATAATTCACTATCATGTTAACATCTGATACTCAAACTTTAAAAAAATTATTTCCGCCATTTGAATCACAACGTGCGTACTAATGTGCTATAACATGTTTACTAAGTGTTTTGTAAACATACATCTTTATATGAAAACTATATGCAAGAAACAAAATTTACCTAATCTGACCATTGGATATGATCGCAGTACTTAAATATGTATGTGGAAGAAAATTTATCCATTTTCAATAACTTATAGGTCTCGATCATTAGAGTCAACTTCATATATATATATACATAAACTTTCTTATAGCTTTCGCAAGAAGTACATAATCGTTTCACTATCAAAGTGCCCAAACTATTACATAGATCTATTTTCCTACTCTTAACAAGAGTTTGAGTACCGGCTAATCAAAAATATAAGTTTTGGTCGGAGGAGATAAGAGCGTTTCCGTTTGGAAAATATGCACAATTTATGTTGACCACTTATTTACAACATTAGACGACATATAATCACCGTCTCACATTGAAGAAAAGCGAGGGAAAATTTCGGCACCCAAATTCAAATATTTCAGGTCCAGACGACATTTTTATGTTGTGCGATGAATAAATTAAGGTTGGCGCCCTCTCCCAAACTCAAATGAATTTGAATATTTCAAGTTCATACAGACGACATATTAACCTCGTCTGATAAATAGATTAATAAGTTGAGCCATTTTTCAAACTTATATATCAGGTTCCCACAGACGACATTTATATGTCGTCTTATTAAATACAATAAAAAGTAACCAAACTCAATATTTAATTATAAATTGAGTATTTTAGGGTCAGAGAGACCACTTTCATATGTTGTCTGAAGTTATATCGCATATGATCGGTCGATAAACGGGTCTGAATGTTCGCATAAAATAGTTTCGTTGACACCAGATGATGGTATAAGAATTGACAAATCTCAACTTAAAGTATTGGTCGGTCTAGATAAGAGCGTTTTCGTTTAGATAAAAGTGTTGACTTTTAAAAGTATTGCTCAGACGACATATATATGTCGTCTGAAGTTACTAAGGAAGATTTGATTAACGTTGACCGCATCGACCGAGACACGAACTTTATCGAAAATGCATAAATTTTGTTCTACATCCATAATTCACTATCATGATGACATCTGACACTCAAACTTGAAAAAAATCTATTTCCGTCATTTGAATCACAACATGCATACTAATGTGCTATAACATGTTTACTAAGTTCTTTGTAAACATACATCTTTATAAGACAACTATATACATGAGACAAAATTTACCTAATCTGACCGTTGGATATGATCGCAGTACTTAAATATGTATGTGGATGAAAATTTACCCATTTTCAATAACTTCTAGGTCTCGATCATTAGAGTCAATTTCATATATATAGATAAACTTTCTTATAGCTTCCACAAGGAGAAGTACATCATCGTTTCATCAAAGTGTCCAAACTATTACATAGAACTGTTTTCCTACTCTTAACGGGAGTTTGAAAACCGATTAATCAAAAATATAAGTTTTGGTCGGAGGAGATAAGGGCATTTCCGTTTGGAAAATATGCACATTTTATGTTGACCACTTATTTACAACCTCAGACGACATATAATCGCCGTCTCACATTGAAAAAAAGTGAGGGAAAACTCTAGCGCCCAAATTCAAATATTTCAGGTCCAGACGACATTTTTATGTTGTGTGATGAATACATTAAGGTTGGCGCCCTCTCCCAAACTCAAATGAATTGACTATTTTAAGTTCATACAGACGACATATTAACCTCGTCTGATGAATAGATTAAAAGGTTGAGTCATTTTTCAAACTTATATTTCAGGTTCCCTCAGACGACATTTATATGTCATCTTATTAAATACAATAAAAGGTAACCAAACTCAATATTTAATTATAAATTGAGTATTTTAGGGTCAGAGAGACCACTTTCATATGTCGTCTGAAGTTATACATTACAAGGTTCGTACACTCAATTTTATGGGTTTGTTATACGTCATTTGTTTGTCGTCTGAATAAGTGAATTTAAGGGTTCAAAATGGAGGTATAAATCAAAGATTTATGGTTGTTTCAGACGACATTAATATGTTGTTGGACGAAGTATATAAAAAGGGGATTAAAAGTAGATTTCGCATTCTTTCACAGACAACTTTTATATGTTGTCTGACGTATTACCATAAAGTTGTTAAATGTTGCTTTTTTACACTGCATATATGCCGTCTGAAATTTTGCATATGACAGACAAATTGAGCAACATCCAGAAGTATGAAGGGAGCATGGCACTCATACGACTTATATTTTACAAATGTCGTCTGAAGGGTCGAAAAATGAATCAGACGACACAAACTCAAAATCGTCCAAAATATGTCGTCTGAAATGTGTCGTCTGATGATGTATATGGTCTAGTGGTGTAGCTTTTTTTCTTTTTTCCTTTCATTTGCTTGCATATTGACATTTACGATTGACACCACAACTCTTACCACTCACGCCCTCTTTTTACACCACGCCCTTACGGTTGTTACAAGACAACTGTCCATAATATTTTTGGGTCGGACAGAACAAGTGGACCTACCGTAGTAAGTCGTGATTAAAAATGAATTATAACGAACAGCTTTCTAGACGGCCAATATAAAAAAAAACTATATGAGAAGTAAGCTGAACTTGGAGAAGAACTCATCAAACCAACATACCACCGAGGAAAGAGAGTGACCAACCAAAGTAAGAGTATTCGTAAAAAAATTTGTCTCTATAAAAATATGTAAGAAGGTGATACCTACAAAAGAATCGGCAAGAGCTATAACATCTAGAATCAGGGACTTGAGATTTCAAAGAATAACACATGAACTTTTGACATAGCTGATAATAAGGGAAGATTCTCCTTCTATTTCGATTTAATTACAGTTGTTAGTCTATGCTACAAAGTTTTCTTAAAGATACTCTTTTAATTACTCAATTCAGAATTTTGTCATATTGAGTTTCATTCGAGCAAGGTTTTGATGAGGTAATCTTTAGTTTTAGGTCCGAGAAGAAGTGATGACCTTCTGCTTCTTCCGATTTTGGTTATAACTTATAAGTATGTACTTTAATGAAAGTTTGCAAGCTATGCATGTCTATTTTTGTTTCTTAACTTTCTTATTAGGTTTTAATTGTTGACTCTCTTGTACGTGAATATATATTCTTTGTACTTGCCCATATCTTCTTTTTTTTTTTTTTGGGTCGTTATACTTGCCCATGTCTCAAGTGAATAAATGTTTCCTCATCTCAAAAAAGAGGAAAAAAAAAAATGAAAGTAGAGGCCTATACCTATATCACATTAAACACAAACCAAACTGGAAAAAAAAAAAATCATTTTGGGAAAGTAGAGGTCTATAAATATATGGGATTACAAACCCTGCGCAAAGAAGAATCGAGCCGCCGACCGTACACACTGAAATTGCGACGTCTCAACACTAAGGTAATTCTCTCATACGTTGTTGAACCTCTACTTCTTATTACTTGACAATCGTAATGCCTTGCTCAGCCTCGGCTGCCACCGACGTCGGTTATCGGAACAGAGCAATCCAGCTTTGAGATTTCAGTGAAGGTATTTACAACTGCACTGTTAAGTTTGTTCTTGCTATTGATACTTCAATCTGGCAATTTTTTTTTACAGAGGTTGATCTTATTTCTATTTCTATTTCAATTTCGAAACCCTAGACATCTGAGGCGGCGATGGGCGTGCCGGTGAAGCAATTCCTAACCGTAACCGACTCCTTCACTGCTCGACCACCCTAACCCTACCCCGGCCATCGACAAGCAATTCCTGGCGGCGCCGATCAAGTCCGCAACCGACAAATTCGCACTCCTGCCGGAGCTCCTGAAGGTCAGAGGCGTCGTCAGGGAGCATCTGGACTCCTTCAACTACTTCGTCATCACCGGAATCAAGCGAATCGTCCGCGCCAATGACCGCATTGTCTCCGAGCTCGATCCCAGAATCTACATCAAGTTCCTTAACGTCGACATCGGCGAGGCCTCCGTCACCAGAGACGGCGTCACCGATACAATTGCTCCACATACTTGCAGATTATCCGACATGACGTATTCGGCTCCAGTGAAGGTTACAGTGGAGTATGTGGAAGGGGCACATGATCTGACGCCGAGAAGGAAAGAAGGTGTCAGGATTTGCACAATGCCGATTATGCTGAGGAGTTGCAAGTGTCATTTGGCAGGGAAGAGCGAATCTGAGCTTGCGAGGCTCGGGGAGTGTCCACTGGATCCTGGAGGCTATTTTGTGATCAAAGGGAGTGAGAGGGTACTACTGATTCAGGAGCAGCTTTTGAAGAACAGGATTATTATTGATAAGGATAAGAAGGGGAATGTGACTGCTTCTGTGACTAGTAGTAATCAGAAAATGAAGAGCAAGACTGTGATTGAGTTTGATAAGAAGAAGAAGACCATTTCGTTGTTGCTCAATATGTTTGATAAGAAGGTGCCGATTATGGTGGTGATGAAGGCGATGGGGATGCAGAGTGATCAGGAAGTAGTGCAGATTCTTGGGAGGGATCCGAGATATGGTGCATTGTTGTTGCCGTCTGTTGAGGAATGTGCAAAGGTGGAGATATACAACAAGGAGCAGGCGTTGGTGTATTTGGAAGGAAAGCTGGCGAAGAAGCGCGTGAAGGATGGTACTCATGGTAGAGTCATCTCGGTTCTTGCTGATGTGCTTCTTGCTAATGTTGCGGTGAGACGGGGGAATTTTCATCCGAAATGCATGTATGTTGGTGTCATGTTGAGACGAATGATGGATGCAGTTTTGAACAAGGGTGCAATTGATGACACGGATTATGTTGGCAACAACAGGTTTGAGTTATCTGGCCAATTGATTTCCCTCCTGTTTGAGGATCAGTTCAAGACAATGATCGAGGCAGCTAGGAAAGAATTAGACAATAACATGTTACCTAAGGCAAAACCTGGTAGGATTTTGGCATTGCTCTCTCTTATACAGAAATCACGTATATCAGAAGGAATTGAAAGAGCCCTGTCTACTGGAAACTTTATTTTGGACCAGTTCAGGATGAAAAAGTCCGGGGTCACTCAGGGGGTGCTTACTAGGTTATCATTTATAGGAGCTCTCGGCTCAATGACCAAAACAAAGCCACAAGTTGAGAAGTCGTTGAAAGTAAGCGGACCTAGAGCTTGCAACCTAGTCAATGGGGAAGGCTTTGTCCTTGTGACACTCCAGAAGGTCAAGATATTCGACTGGTGAAGAACTTGGCCCTGATGGCTCATGTCACAACTGATGAAGAGGATGATCCATTGATTTCTCTGTGCTACTCTTTGGGTGTTGAAGACTTGGAACAACTATCAGCAGAGGAGCTTCACTCGCAGCATTCTTTTCTGGTTTTTTTTAAAGGAAGTATCCTCGGAGTGCATAGAAAGCCACAACGGTTTGCCAATGGAATGAGAAAGTTTCGTAGAGCTGGAAAAATTGGGCAGTTTGTGAGTGTCTTTGTCAATGAGAAGCAGAGTTGTGTTCAAATTGCTTCTGATGGTGGTCGAGTTTGTCGTCCATTGATTATTGCTGACAAGGGCATCTCGAGGGTGAAAGGACATCACATGGAGGAGTGAAGGCTGGCTACCGTACTTTCGAAATACTTTTGACGATTTTTTGAATGACGGTTTGATCGAGTATCTTGATGTCAATGAGCAGAACAATGCTTTGATTGCTCTGTATGGAGACAAGCAACAGCAAAAACAACCCATATTGAAATAGAGCCTTTAGGCATCTTGGGTGTTATTGCTGGTCTTATTCCGTATCCTCATCACATTCAGTCACCCAGAAATACTTACCAGTGTGCTATGGGAAAACAAGCAATGGGGAATATTGCCTATAACCAACTGCGTCGGATGGACACGCTTCTCTACCTACTTGTGTATCCTCAAGTAGGTATGATAAACTTGGAGCTGGGCAGAATGCAACTGTGGCTGTGATGAGTTATAGTAGCTATGACATAGAGAACGCAATAGTGATGAACAAGTCATCTCTGGATCGTGGGTTTGGTCGTTCTATATATATGAAAAGGTTCTCAGGTACATGGAGCTTATCCCTTGAAGCAGGTATGACTTGGAGGACTGGAATAGTTTGCATGCTGAAGTTTGCACCAATTTTTTGGCTTTTCAGACGCCTTTGATCAACCACAATGACGGTGTTGACGATGAGTTATTCTTGGCTTGGGATCCTCCTAGTGTTGGCCAAGTTAAACTTAAACTTGATGGCGATGATTAGAGCTGGAGGCGTTCTTAGAAACTTGAAAAGTATGAAGGTATCATAACGCTGCATCAAATTTAGAAACTTGAAAAGTATGATGGTATCATGTCTCTCCTAGTTACGAAAATGGCTTGCATTGCAGCATCTTCAAGCGAGGCATGCATACATTACAAACACAATATTGCGAGTTCATGAGCCTTATATCGCCCCAGAAGAGTGTTGAGATCATATTCCTTCAATTTGGAAGAACAGAGAGGTTGAATCGACAAATCTAAGCAAAGCTTGTATTCAATGTTTTAGTCATAGAGCTTCCAGTCCATATACTAATGCAATTCCTCCAAAAGGGTGCTGTTTTATTCTCCATTTCATTATTATCCCTGATAATTTCATGAAAAAAGATGATCACAGGTCTGGCTTTTTCTACAAACCACTACATCTGAGACATTGTGCAACGTGAATAATAGATAACTAGCCTTTGTGCATGCGCTCGCGTGTTTGTGGAAATGCTATTTCAATTCGTTCGATTAATTATTGTGCATTTTTTTTCTATTCAATTAATTATTGTGCGGTTTTCATAAATAACACATTTTTTAGACTCAAGTAAAAATGACACAATTTTTTTTTATTAAAACAAATTTCATTTAATAAACTGTAATTACAAAACAGTCACAGCACCCACTAAGAGATTACGACTACAAACTAATAACACTAGCCTCAAACTACTTGTCCTCACTCCGAAGAGGAGAGACTAACATGTCAATGGATCTAATAGAAACCGAATTGGGCAGCAGCCCGAGTTAACTTGACCAACATAAGTAGCAATTATTGGGACAGGATCTAACCACAACAGAATATTATTGGGTGGGTCATCCCAGGATCTCCTGGCACATTCAACACATGTTGATAAAATACGCAGCCAAAGACCGGCTGAAATATGGGTTTTTGTAACAACAAGCCAGCTACCCGAATTCAAGTACCTATTAGAAACCATGACATCTATCCAACAAACTCGATAGAGTAAGAACTTATTTGAGATTTGAAAACTAGACCCAAAAACTAACTCAAATAAAACTACAGCAAGAACTCCAAAAAGGCCCAACAATTGAGCCCAAGCCCAACCTGAAACCCTAATCCAAGAAGTTGAGACAACCACTGCCGCCGACAAAGTCTTGCCTTCCCCATCCCACCTGATATGCCAAACCACCGTCCTCCAAGTACGACCGTCGTCCTCACACCAGAACTCACACCACGTCCTTTCCCAAATCAGAGTCGGATCCATAACAAATCCAGTGGCTGCAAACTAGATCACACCACCACAAAGCCATCCCATTGACCTTGCAGAACGGCACAAACTCGCAAAGGAGTCCAGCCATGCCACCACGCCCAGCCACCATCGTGAACGCGCCACCAACAAACTCTGCCACCGGGACCAGAGAAGATGGAACCAAAACCCAGCCGCTGCCATGAGGATCCCAACCCTTGCCTGACCACCTCAAATCTTCGATCGAAAAAAGAGACTTCGACCGAGGACCCGGCTTAACTCTACCACCACGATCTACTCAAGCCCATCCGACGACAGCGCTAGGCTCCTCGCCGGACAGGTTAGGGAATCTTGCTCTAGGGCTCTTCACTCGCTCTCATAAAAAAAAATGACACAATTAAGTGAGATAGTAATAAAAAAATGAATTTAACCCTTAATCTAAATTCTATTTTGAAAGAAAGTTGAACAATAATCAACAACGAAGATCTCTAAATTACATGTAATAAGTTGAAATATCAAAATTGACAAAATTTCGAGAATTAATACATGTAATAAGAAGTACCCATCAATAAAAGTTGAAAATCAAAATTGATAAAATTTCGTGTGGGGAAGAATTTGAAAATTATCAGTGGAAATATATAAAAAGTACATACGTTAACCTCTTGGTCATACACATTATGTTTCATCTACTGAGATCAATTATGAAACTTGGTATTATGAGAATGAAACTACATCAGATGAGAGACTTCTTTGTGCTTTGCCGAAACCTCAACACAAAAAAGTTAAGGCAAAACAATATCAATCGAGTTCAAGATACCATGCACGTAATCGGACACCTCCCGTGCGTCTTGACCTTTAGTTGTTTTGGACTTTAGTTACTCTTCTACCATGTTTATGGTTTGTTAATGCTTTTTGCATTTTTATTATTTTTAAGGGGCATTGGTCTTATGTCCTCCCCTTTTTGATTGAATAAAATTCTTGTTTTGCCAAAAAAAAAAAAACATGGATGTGTGGTAGTATAGTTGGTGAAGGAGTTTTTACCTCTGCTTGCCAGCCATTATTGATTCCCCTCATGGGTACCCATTTTGTCCAAAAGTTTAACGTTAAAGAAAAACTGAAGGGCAAAACTGTAATGAAGTAAAAAGCTGAGTGGTAAAATAATAAATTTGGTCTAGACGGGCTGAATGAAAAAACTGAACAAAATGGGGGGCAAAATGGTGACGACACTGTTCTGTGAACAGTAACTCACCCATCCGCTTAATATATAGAGATGACCATTTTCCACTAGCGAAGGTGAATGATATTTAATTACCAGTGAAAACCATATTACCAGCCAATCACCAAAAACAGTGTACTACTCGGAATCTATCAGCATAAGTATTGACACAGGGTAACATTGGCAGCACCCAACAGAAGATCTGACCTTGTACAAATAAGTATGCAAAAATCAGCCAAAAAAAAATAGCAACTTTACTATTAGATGTTTTTGTCACAGTGCTTAGTGAGAAACGAGAAGGCATCAACAGATGATGTAGCCGGAATAAACTCATCGGTAAGATAATCCCCGGAAAGTGACTAGTCCATAAGAAGGTCCAGATCGATTGCCGTCGGTGGGAAAGAAAAGGTGATACATGAAGAAGCAAATGGAAGATGGACCAGGAAGTGTTTTAGAGGTTTAAGCACGAGTTATCATTACTCACCCTCACTGCAAAGCAACATGTTTCAATGGAGAACAACCCAAACATTCCTTAATCTAGTCTCAGATATATAGATGGCAGACCAATAAAGATCTCCAGGTATTTCATATTTGTATAAACTATGTAGCAAACGAACATGCGGAGAAAGCTGATGATGTCTCAACCATCCCCAAAGGCACAACATCAGTCAATTCAACTCTTTTCAATTCATACTTTTTCTCTGTTACTCATGAACTTCAACACATTGCCACAATCATATACACGTAAAAAGAAATGTCTCTAAGAAAATTATTACATCATGCATTGTCGTTGAAAACTAGGATCATATTGGCGACCAAAATCAAGTTTGTGGTGAGGTGCTCAGGTGCTCTATCTTTTTGATGTCAATGGTCATGTTCTGGATATAACTACCCGACACATAAATATAGGAATAATGAGAATGGAAGGTAAAATGCCCGTGTGTACCAAACAATGCAAGGATCACTCGATTCATGCCATAGTAAGATCAGAGTGCTCAAGTGATGCACATTCTAGCTCTATATGTTCTCTACTGTAATGATTGGCTCTCTACCAAATGAATTGCAAGGATTCTATTGAAGAAAAGAAAGTATCATGACAACATGCAGTTCTGGGTTCCACAAGAAAGGACATGGTGTGTCTGGTGAAATTATAGAAACCAGTATGAAGTTTCACCATACTATACTAGTGCACAACATGATTGAACCCCTTTTCTTATTTGAAAAAAAAAATGATCTTGCAGTATTTAAGTCAAAAGAAAATGGATGTCCCAAGTCATAGTCCCACATTGTTATGTGGCTTTTGAAATAGGCACTACATAAAAAAGAACACCCTCCATTTGAAGTTGGAGTTCAAGGATGAGCTCTATTCATGATCCAGTATGGGATTCTATCACTAAATCTCATCCTCTAAAGACAGATTCATCATCACAACTAATAAAGATGTTTCCTTAATTTACACACAAGGGGGTCCAAAAGGCCCTTACATAGAGATCAATATAACAATACAGTGAAAATACAGTGAAAGACCGTATTAAACAGAGTTAATACCATCATTTCTACCTTTTGTCCACAAATTTGCTGGCTTTCATATAAAATAACTCTAGTTTTGTTTTACAGTATAGACGCACAAAACAAACCAAAATTCAAACACTCTGCAGCTCCCACCAGCCTTTCTCGTCACCTGAAAAGCATGCACTAGAGTACAAGACCGCACAAGACTAACAACAAACTCTAATTTGCCTGAAAAGCATGCCCCTCCCTCTTCCTTTCACTTCTTAGTGCACAATCACATTTAATTGCACGATTTCTTAGAATTACTTAGAATCTATAGTTAATAGGAGGGTTCGATTTTGAACCTGTACAGAAGCCTTTTCTTCTTTGCGGTTGGGTTGTCAATTGTGAGCAATATTTTACCCAGTTCGCTGACTTTGAAGCAGTGATGCAGCACTGGTTCATCAGTTGGGTTCATCTTTGTGGCTTTTTGAATGATCAGTGTATATGCACCTTGAGAGTCGGGAACAAATTCAGCTCCATAGCTCACCTCCCACCCAACTACACGGAGTTCCCACACGATGGTGCACTTCTGCAATTTATTTACATTCAATTCAAGAATGTGAGCTTTGTATCATCACTAGACATGCATGAGGGCCTGTTAGGCAGTGCTTCTATAAAAGTGTCTTTCCTCACTAACATGATATTATTTTTATTTCTTTGTAAGTACAGGTGCTTCATGTAAATGCACCATGAATTTTTCCTAATGAAACACCTATCAATTTATATATGGAAAAGCACTATAACTCTATAAGTTATTTCTTCCAAATTGCAGACCACTTTAAAAAGTGATCTGAAGAGTAGTTGGAAGCTTTTTTTTTTTACTATTTCTGAAATAACCTGAAGGTAGATTGTATGTATAAGTTGTGGACTATAACTTCTGTGTTCGCAATACAAGTAGATTGTATGTATCAAATAACAATAGAACAATATAGAAGAAGCAATCTCACCTCATAAATTATAATCTCCACAGTCTTCTTTGTTCCAGGTTTGATGGTTACTTCCACGACTGGATCAGCAATCGTGAACTCTGGGTTGCACTCACAATAATCCACACTCAAACCCCCATATTGTATGGGAACATGCTCAGCAGAAATGTACCTACACCATAACTTTAATTAATCAACCATATACAAGGGGACGAACATACAAGAAAACCCTATTGATCAAATCCTGCAATGTAAGATAGACTACTAACTTGAAAAGGGTATCTGCTGATTTGGCTGGGCTAGCAAACACAAACTTGCTTTTGGTCCTTTGTGTCAAGAAGGGACTGATCAATGTGTAGAATGCAAGATACCACCATGGAGCATTGATAAACACCTTAACAACCAAACAATAGGTCAACACAAGGGCGCAACAGAATCAATGGAAAGATGAAAAAAAAAACACTCACAAAGTGATGAATACCTGTTTGGCTACAAACTCGGGATAATTGTCCTGAAGCAACTGAAGGGCTTGTTTGGTGGCCAAACGAAGCTCACTCTTTGCAGGGCCAGGAGAATTCTTAAGATCATTAACCTGAAAAATAGTGCAAACACCACCAGGCCTGAAATCCAGCTTCCTGATACTTCTCTCCAAGAACTGAACCCGCCACCGGAGAAACTTGGTTCTCTTTTCCTCATCCAAAAACGTCTTCTGATACAGCTCCTTGTTCTGAAACTCCCCAAACACATTGTAACACACAGGGTGACCCTCCCTATCATACCCATGCATAAACACCACTTTTTCTAAGTCATCACCGAGATCTTCCTCCACAAGAGCATCGATCCCAAACTGCTTCCTCCAGTGGATCGTGTTCCGAAGCATAAAAAAAGCATCTTTCACCTTGAAGTCCCTAGCCCTCAGAAACTTGAGAAGAATCACATCGCTCCGGTCATCCATGAGAAGAGGAACACCCCAAATCGAAACCTCCTCCGGAGAAATCGCGGTTTGTGATGCTTCCTTGGCTACTTCCTCTGCTTCCTTCACCGGGTTCTCTTCGATTTTGGGCTCATGTAGTGGCTTTGTTTCGGATTCCGAAACAGGGGTTTCTTCTTCTTGTTCAGTTGTGGCAGCTGGTTTTTCCTTTTCCTTGGTCTCTTGCACTTCTTGTTTCGGGGGACTGAACTGATGAGTGTTGAGAGCTTCCTGGACAAGCTGCTTAAACTCCAGAAGAGCTTTCCTCTCGGAATCTGAGAGATCCGCCACTACGTTGCTTTCCTCTTTGAACGAAATCAGAGACTGCGGAACCGATTTCCGAATCGAGGGCTCCTCACCCTCCTTGGCTTGCATAGACCCAACAACTAAAACGTCCTCGGATTTAGCTGTTGCGATAGGAGACTGCTGAGGTAGCTCTAGTGGAGGCTCTTCTTGTTTCGTAGACTCTGTCACTTCTGGTATTGGTGCTGGTGGAAGTGGGTCTTGTTTAGACTCAAGGTTTGTGGCTACAGAAGGCGATTCCGACTCAATCACCGTGACCGGCGGGTAGTCTGCCGGTGGCGGGGTGGCTGTGGGGGTTTCGTCGGCCATTTTGAGGAGAATGTTGCAAACGATGAGGGTGAAATGGAGATGGGGTTTGTGGGAGTGAGAGAGAAAAGCTGGTGGTAGTAGCGGGCTCTAGTTTCTAGTAGAAGGAGCAAAGATGGAAAAGATGAGTGTGGAAGCGGGGATGAGAGAGAGAGAGAGAGAAGGGTGTTTAGGTTTAGGAAGGAACTGTAACACTGTGGTGTGTCATGTGTGTGTCAGTGACGGACTGATGGGCCTTAGTTGTGTTAAACGCATGCACACCACATATACCACCGTTTCAGTCGTGTGAACAGGAACAGTATTGTCAACTCATTCGAGAATCCTATGCGTCACTTAAAACTTGAAAGTTCAAACCTCGTCCTTTTAACTCTTTTCTTTCGGGTAGTTTTGTTTTTATATCCACTTTTTTTTTTCTTTTTTCTTTTTGTAAATTTTTCATACGGTATACTAAGCATGGTATAAACAATTTTTCTTACGGTACATTAAGTATGCTATTAAAACACACCATTTTTTTTTGCTATTAATACATCATTTTCTAAGATTTCATACTAGCATTTAATGTCCAAATTAGACGAAATATTAAAAAATGAGCATAACTTAGGGGGTAAGTTTTCAAAATTAAGAGAACATGGACTGAAATAAAATTAACCCCAAACCTCATGGGGTAAACTGTAATTGTGAAGACCCATTCCGAATTTCATCTTGAAACCCGAAGTAAATTCTGTGGGGATCACCTTCAAGGAAAAGTTACCGAGAATTCAGCATAACTTCCTTTGAAAATAAACAACTTTTTCTAATAATACATGCACACGCTTCAAAAACAAAATCCATCTATACCCTCTACTCCTGGAGCCTTCATGCTTTCCAAATCACGACATCTCCTAAACATTTTTACTAATAAAAATTATTTTTTACTAGCCAAAATTTACCATTTTTACCGTCGTCACAATTTTCTCCTACGAATAATTTTCCGAAATAATCATCTCCCAAAACCCCTCTAGGGACCAATTAAACTATAACCTCATTGATGGAGATAGTAAAATTCTTATTAATACCAAGCTAGTAAATAAGGTAAAAATTTAAGAGTTGAGACGTGACAGTAATACTCTGTTAATTTAAAAGTTAATTAAATAATTAGATATGTGTGAGCCTCGGTGAATTTTTTGAGTTAATTGTTGCTATCTTGATGAATTATTTATCGATCAATATTGGTGGTTATTTATCGTGTTACCTTTCATGTGATCTTAAAATTATTTGGTAAGTTAAAGTGAGGTTTGTCGAAACATATTTTTGAACCTCGATGGAAAACAGGACGCTCGATAATTATGAGTTATGAAAATTTATCGAGCTAATTATGTCGAGATTGCTTGAGGATAATTTATTGATCTCGATTAATAAATAAATTTTTGAATATATTTTTCAGAGTTCTGATCTATTTTACTTTTGATTCCAAAGTTTGGAATCTCTGAAAATTCATTTTAAAGAAAAGCAAATAATTATTGTGCGATATGGACCATTCAAATTGGTCAATGTTTCATTTGGCCATCTATATGCTTTGTATAAGATTAAGAGGAGAGAGTTTCCGACTCTCCGAGAGGCCAAGAGCGAGTGTTTCTCCTCCTTAAATTTCGTGCCTTTAGCTTTGAAAGGGGGGATTCGAGAATACCGGGGAACTCGGGAACTCGTTTGCAGATCCGCCGACCTATAATTAGAATTCCGTTCTTGGCGAAAAAACGATGGTAGACACCTAGGTTTGGTTCGTCTCCTCAACGCCGATGGTTATTTGGCCTCAATTTTGTAATAAGCCATATTTTGCTATAATAGTAGCAATTTGATTTATTTGTTAACAAACTAAGGCATTATATCTTCGTCAGTGTTAACAAACAATCCTTTCTTCCTCTTTTTTTTTTACTGCTAAACTCCAAGAAAGGAATGAATCAATTCGGTGACCCTCTTGAACCACCTTGTACAATGCCATTAAACATCCGACACAAATAACTCCATTCCCCACTGTTGCCTTAAAGTCGGAGCGATCTCGACTTTTCTGCATCTACTTTACTAATATAAATCTCCGAGTAAATTACTCTTACTGTCTTTATAAAACCCTTTATAAATCCGGAGACCAAACTTCAACGCATAGACTTCCAAATGAATCCATTATGGCCTCACGATTAATATATTATGGCTGACAGATGTCACTCAATGCTTTAAAGCTTGCTTGAAGTTCGAAACATTTAGTAACACTATTCAATTTCTTAAATTCTCTTACTGTGACACATGAATAAATATGTCACAACGCCATGTCTAATGGCTATTGTGAAGTCATTATGATGAACGCCTCAACCAACTTCAACTAATCCACATTATAGACAAAAGTCATCAGAAATCTTATTATTCATCGACTACTATTAGCTGTCATTTCTAAAATATTTTACCGCTACCCTCTTAATAAAATCCTCCAAGGATAAAAACATATCCATAATTAGAGCTATAGGAACTAGAACATGTGCTGGCATAACCAGCATTATCCCAAAATGTTCCCAACTACTTTCTATTGCGGTTAAAGTAGTCGATAAAATTGGCATTCGATCATGACTTCTCTAAATTAATATTTAGCTTTTTATGTACCAACTTCCTACAACCCAAACACTAGCCACAAATTCCCCGTGACTAATTAACCTAAGACTAGGGTCCTCAACAACTCGTTAACAATTAACTCTTGGAATTTCTATGGGTACCTCACCAAAAACTTCAACAAATTTTTACATCAATAAAATACACAACTACTTCGAATTTTCCCTCCAAACCCTTCTCTCCCAAAAATCACATAATTGATTCCAAGATCTCCCATCAATCATTTTTTTTTTGACTCAAATCTTGCCCACTGAAAATGGACAACTCCAAGGCATTAATCAAACATTTCACCCACTACAGATTCGCACAAGATGCTCACCCTAGCATCTTAATCATAGCCCAATTAAAACCTTGGACAAGTGAAAGGAATGTTGCCAAGCTTGTGAGTTCCCATCTCGCAACTGAACTCTAACAATTTATGATATCAAAACAATAACCCTTGGAAAAGACGTAATCTAAACACATTTTCCTTACCCAAAACAAGATGATCACTTAAAAGGTCGGCGTACGGAGACATAGTCTTAGAGATATAGATGTGGACTTTTATGGCACAATACTGTCTATAAATAAGACAAGAATAACTACCTCACTAACCTAATCAACACATAGTATCTAAAACATATAATGTTAATGGATCCGCTGCGGTCGGATCATCACTCTATAAACACTAAGTATGACCAAGTATATGAGGTAGTAACAAAAGGAGGAAGGAATCGAATAACCTAATGCTCTGATACAAACTGTCAGGACCCATCCCAAATTTCACCTTGAAACCCGAAGTAAATCTTGTGGGGTCCATCTCCAAGGAAAATTTACTAAAAACTCGGCATAACCTCTCTTGAAAATGAACAACCTTTCCTAAATAAAACACCTGCAAACAATTCTAAAAGTTCCAACTCCAATTTTATAAACTCCTGGAGCCTTCGTGCTCCCCACAAATCACAACATCTCCCAATTTATATTTACTAATTTAACAAAAATCTCATAACCAACAATTCATAGGTTCAGAGCAATTCTAACAGTGAAGGGAATATATATATATATATATATATATATATATATATATATATATATAAGCGGAAGCTATATGATGGACTATGCTTCGACTCCATGTACGCCTGACCTCAACTATGCTAACCTGCAAACTGGGCATTTAAAAAAACAAAGGGCCCAGGAGAAAACATTTGAAAATGTTAGAGTGAGTGGACAAAAATAAATTTAAGAGAAATGAACAACAATTATCTTTATGTTTTCCCGATTAAATTTCCATAAAGAAGATATGCTGCAAACGACAAACTCAAAAGCTCTTAACTCAGAAACTAGCAATTACATGACTAACCACAGCTAGTCTCCAAAACTTTATAAAATAGTGCATCTCAGGCTAAAATAGAAATATATGTATGTATTTACACTCGTCATATTCCTTGTACGAATTCTATGAAAAAAATGTGAAAAATAGAAATTCATACAAGGCTACGATGCTTGCGTCTAACACTCACGTCGCGCCATAATAGAATTTTACCTCATTATGGCGGAAAAGACGGGTGTATATATACGTGCATATCTCCTATATGAAATTAGTTTTCATATAGGGCTACGACGCTTGCGTTTAACGCTCACGTCGCACCATAATGAAATTTTACCTCATTATGGTGGAGAAGCACGTATGGCTAGCTAGCATTTATATACATACTATCCACATAAATATTCATATACATATCCACCGAAAATCTCATTTTCGGTAACTCTCCAAAATAAGTAAAATTGCTAATTATCAGAAAAGTAATATATTCCAGCAGAAGAAATAAACTGATCATCAAGATATTGCATGTTTTTGATTTAAAACAAAAGTCCACTCACAGATTTAGGCCTAAGTCTGACGTCGATCCGAGGTCTCTTCAGCTCGGACCTCCTCACGTCCTTATCAAAGGATACTATAAAATCTCAAGACTAGCTCGATACTTTAAATAAAACTGCAAGAATAAAAGTGAGCCTATACATCCTTCTCCCTTGCCCAACTTCTCCACCCTTAGACCATTAAGGCTCAAACTTCACCACAAGCATCGAAAACCTTAAAACAACTTCCTAAAGTTTAATCAACACTAATCCAATGGCCAGATTCTACCATATTAACCGTCAAGTTCACCAATCTTTGAAAAATCTCAAACATAACCAAAACTCCTTCAAAAATTACTAACTACACATCAATAAACTCTCTTCAACATAACAAATTTAATAACAGGAAAAACTCCCCAAAAGAGGCGGCGGCGCCGTTTGCTCCTCCGGCAGCCTAACTCTGACGACCTCCAATGCTCACCAAATTTTAGCATAACCTTCCTCTCAACACTTACAACAACTTTCCTAACTGGCACAAACATCAATTCCAAGCCTAAATAGGGTAATCAAACCAAAACATAAAATTGAGCCCTAGAATTTCAAATGCTCGAATCTCCTTACCTATGTTAAGATGGATTGAAACCTTTTGAGGTTTTGCTGCACATGAAGAGAGCTTACAAACGAGACCAACAGCTCCGGCTATGGTGGCCGGAAAAGAGATTTCCGACGACAGGAGAGACGCGGCTTCTTGACGAAATTTCTTCTACACAGCGGCGAGGCACGACCAATAACCAACCCAAATCGATTGGGGAGGAGGAGAGCTTCATGTCGACACCAAGATTGCAGCCTAAGTCCGCCAGACGGCGACGGTTGGAGGTGAAGAAGGCGTCAGGGTCGGGCAGCGCGAGGAGGAGAAGAGAGGGGTGGAAGTGAAATTCCTGATTTTCACTTTTGACTTTCCACCCTTGACTCCTTTTTAATACCCACCTTCTTGAAATAGTAACTTTGGTTTTTAGACCACAACTTCTTCATACGAACTCCATTTTTGATGTGTCACTTGTCCACGAACTCAGTTTAGCATCCTCTACCACTTTCATGCAGAAAGTTTTCCCAAATTTTTTATGAAGGAAAAAGTCAACTTTTAGAGCCTTTAATAATAAACGGTTACTCAAAACAGTTAAATGTCAAAGTAACTCAAAAGTAAGTAACCGAAACTTACTTTAAGAATCGGGATGTGACATAAATTTCATTGGTTTAGTCTTTAGTGTACTGTGTACAATTTTTCCTAAATTTGACAATTTGTATCTAATTTTCAGAAATTTGATGATGACTTGGAGTTTTAGGCAGAGCTATGAAGTAAAAACTTGGTTGGATTCCCGTTATTTTTACTGGTTTTCCGCTCTTAGGTTTGTCTCTCTTACTTTGTGTTTGGTTTGTCTTTTTTACTTGTGTTTTTCTATATAAAGTATAAAACATGCCTACTGATTTTGAATGAACTATGAGTTTGATATTGCCGATTAATGCCTATTGAAGTATTTATGTTGCATTTCTGCTGATTATTGTTACTGTTTTTGTCTAATATAGTAGCAGTTTTTTATTTTTTATTTTATTTTTTTATTTTTTATTTTTTTATTTTGAGAAGAATATAGCAGTGTGTCTACTATATAGTTAGATTTAGTTAGTTTGTGCTATCGTATTGTATTGCATTGCATGTTTATTTTAATTATTTAGTTTCTACTATAGTTTTGCATATGCATCAGAGAGGTAAGGCTCATTATGTCCCCCCTAACTAGGTGTATCATTTTCTTTCAATTAATAAATTTCTCTCGCACCGTCGAGATTCTCCACTTTTTTGTTTCTTGGTTAGGAAGTCCAAGCTAGCCCAACCAAGGTTGAAATCCTAGATCTGCCACTGCTTCCTAAGGGTTCTAGAGAGGAATTAGAGAGATTAATGATGACGGGGAATGGAGGCCAAAGCCTCTTAACTCACGATATAGATTTTTCTCCTCGCCAAAACTTATTATGAGATTATGAGAGCTAGACAATCCAATAAAGTAAGGAAAGGAGGAGAGATTCGAGAACCCCTCTTTCTCTCTCTCGACCAATCTTCTTGCTCTGTTAACCGGAGATCAAATTCGTTTAGAAATGCATATTCCAGCGACGACTCAACAATGTACTGCCTGTGTGAGACGGAGCCGACAACCTTGGAATATCCATACACGGATCATAGTTTTTCCCCATGTTGAGTCTCCGAAAGTTCATGTGTGAAATCGAGTTGGAGTAGACTAGAAGTTGGAGCATTGTCGTTTATGGCTAAAGTTAAAGATGTAAAGGTAAAATAGACAACATCTATGATAAGTATTTTATCAGTCTTAAATTGTGATCATTGATTATAAGTATTGTTGGGTTTGATGTAATTGAATTTAGCAGCTGAATTGAAATGACTGGTTGTTGATGGTTCATTTTGGTTACTCATCAAAATGTTTTACAATATGGTATATATATGAGAATTAGTTTGTTCACTTATTCAATTAAATTAAAGCCAGGGTGTTACATAAACTGAATTTAATCCAAAACAAAACTATGTTAGAAAGTGACAATGTTAAGAAAATAACTTAGCTAAATGAAATAGATACCATATTAAAAACGTTAGACTTTGTGCTCCTATCACTATGGCTTAAGCAAACCCTGGTGATGTGGTAAACATTTCCTGCATGTCACTCGGCGTACCTCGTCGTGGCTTCCAGACTCTCCTTCTAGCACGAGTCCATACTCTCAAACTAGTCAACCTTAATGATATGCAACATTACTTTGTTGGGTTTGGGTTTGGGTTCTGCATCATGGTTGAAATTACAAGAGACAACTGAGCTAAAGATTTTTGTTCTCTTTTGATGTTTGAAGGGATTCCATAAAGGTCCTACGTTGTGAACCATGGTATTTTACTAGAGCTTCAGTTGTGCTTCAAGAGTATGACAACCTAACAACATCATATCTGATGGAAATCGACCCTTTGGGTAAATATCTCGAAAATATCCCCAACTTCCGACATTAAGGAGACTATCATAACATAACTTCAGTTGCATGATGATATATTGAAATAGTTTACAAATTTTTTGAACATACATGTAAGACAGGGTTAAAGTTTCACATGAAATTTCTAAAACCTTTTTTCTTGAAGAAAATGTTGAAGTTGCGATCAGATAATAAAAAACAAACCTCTTTATATTTTGAATACATGATAGGCAAATGTAAATCTCTACTAGGAGAATAATGGTTTCTCTATATACGCTTCTTAGTAGGTGAATGTTGAGTCCGCAATCATAGATGTGTTGCCAAATGTTACGAGCTAGTTGCTTAGTTGTGCTGGCAACCATTTCCACAATGGTACCTTTGACTTTTAAGGTATCAATACCCCAATCCTTCATATTGTAATAAGGTAATTCTTTCCTATTGTTTTTCATGAAAAGACCTATTGTGATAAAGTGATTTGAAGATATAGTTTCACATATTGTACGTTGTGGATAAATATTATGACATTGGTACCAACAAGAGAGCAACAAAATAAAAAAAAGGAGGCATTGTGATAAATATTATGTTAGTACATAGCCAAAATACTTGGCTAAGCCGAGAATACGGTATAATTACCCGGTCGAGATAGCCCTGGTGGGCCCTTCACAGACATCCAAGGAAGGAAGGGCAGGCAACAAACCGCTTGCCGAAGGCACTCTAGCGGCAAAACACCCCCAAAAGAGGAAACACTCCAAAGGAGGGCAAAGAGTCCCACATTGGAAACAAACTCAAGGTACACAAGCTTAGCCTATAAAACAAGCTCAAGGTACACACTTACATACTCTCTCTCTCTCTCTCTCACAGATTCATATTATCTCCCTTACTTTTATTCCTCTACCCGTACAAGTGCACATAGCTCACTTAAGCATCGGAGAGTCGAAGACTGGGCCACCCCAGTCCCGACCCCGTAACGCTGTTACTTGTGCAGGTACCGAGTGAAACCCCCTCAGGAATTCTACTTCGTTCCGCCCCGCGACCTCTTCCCGGCTCGGGACGTAACAGGTAGAAACAATTGGCGCTAGAAGGAGGGGGCCTATCTTGTGGAACTCCCACTTGCCTCGAAACTCGGCACCATGGTGATTATTGATGACCCCGTGGACCCTGGCACTCAAACAGAACCTCAATCCGGTGACACATCCCTTCCCCAAACCAGCAGCCCAGCCCCCATTAACCATTCCGACCCCGCCACAGCCCTTGAAATCCTCAAGCGGGACTTCCATGCATTCCGCGAGCAGGCGACAAAGGAAAGGGTAGAAACGGAAGTGTACCGAGTACGCATAGCTGAGTTGGAAAAAGAGCAGTTCTTACTCCGCGTCACGTTAGAGCATCGTACCGTGTACAACGATAGCTTGGACCGCGCGGCACGAATTGCCGGGACCCCAGATTCTCTCCAAGGCCAGACTGGTTGCATACTCCCGGGAGGGCCTAGCCAGATTGTGTACATATCCCATCCCCTAACCCACCCCTCATTTCCACTCCCGGCCCCTCAACCATCAATCCTCAATGATTCCCCTCTGCCACATCAACCTAATCCATCCGCCCCACCAATCTCCGCTTCCACCACTGCAAACTCTCCCAACCCACCTCTTGACATGCCAACCCGCCTACTGCTCCAACTTAGCCAAACTGTCACGCAGTTAGCTTCACGGGTTGAAGGCGTCGAGAGTCGCGGGGCTCAGCGACCCTTGTTCTCTGGTTTCGGACATCGCCTAAGCCCCTTCACACCCCGAGTGCAGATGGAGAAGCGGCCTCCGGGAGCCAAGCCCTTCAAGATGGATAAGTATAAAGGCACAGGAGACCCTCATCTCCACCTCGAGACATTCTTCTCGCTTTGTAGCTCCTCTGGCTACAGCGACGCCATTGCATGCCACGCCTTCCAAGAGACCCTCTCGGAAGAGGCACTCAGTTGGTTCCTCAGCCTGCCACCCAATTCCATAGACAGCTTCGACCAACTCTCGAAACGTTTCCTCAACCGTTTCATACTGCACACCAGCATCTACCGCACTGTAGACGCCCTGTTCCACATCAAGCAGAAAGAGGGCGAAGGCCTCTATGAATTGCTGTCCCGGTGGCAATCTGCCACGGCGAGGTGCCACAACTTAGAACCTCGCGTGGCGGAACAGGCTTTCCGTCAGGCCCTCCTCCCCGGCAGTTTCCTGATGGAGATCAACAAGAACCCTCCAGGATCCTACGATGCTTTGATGGACCTGGCGGTGCGGTGGGCCCGTGCTGAATTTGCCACTTTCGGACGTCCCGCCCATGCCACGCTAGCTCTTACTGCCCTGGCACCAGATGAGCACTTTAGCCGCGGGTAAGAGAAAGGGCAATCACATGGCCCATCCCGAGAACAGGGACGTGGCTCCGACCGTCGCCATGGGGGACAGAGAAACCGCGACCACCCTTACAAGTCAAGGGACCAGAGCCCCCCACAGCAACAGCGTCGTTCCTCCCCGCCACCTTATTATGAAGTCCACACTACCCTGACCACTACATATGAGGACATATGGGCCAGGCACAAGGATCTCATCCCCCTACCTCCCAAAAGCAAGTTCCCAAAAAAGCCCCGGCGAGCCACCGGCAACAGGTACTGTGCCTACCATGACAATAATGGCCACACAACAGAGCAGTGCAATGGCCTCCGTAATGCAATCGAACATCTGATCTAGAAGGGGCAGCTCCACCAATACTGTGCTCCCGCCACAGGAGCCAACGCCATTGAGGTGCATGGCCATATCCTAACCTTGCATGGCGGAGCCCCACGGTTCCTCCCACGCCAACCTTCTGTGAAACGACAATGCACGGCACCCTCAGAAATCCTAGACATCCAACGCGGTGTCACGATCACCCCATCAGCGTGGGATCAAGTGACATTTCGCAACGATGAGGATACCCTGCATTGCCACCACAGCGAGCCATTTATCATCAATGTGCAGGTGGACCATTACAGATGCCACAGGGCTCTAGTGGACACAGGCGCTGCCGTAAGCGTCATGTTTTCTGACTGCTACCAAGGACTCCGGCGAGACCGCGCTAAGCTGTACAACAACCACGACCCACTTGTCAGCTTCTATGGCGAAACGGTACAGCCGTTAGGCTCAGACCGCCTAACCGTGTCAGTGGGAACAGCTCCTTGCCACTCTTCCATTACGGCCCGCTTCCTCATTGTCGACTGCCCCTCATCATACAATCTCATCTTAGGACGGGACATCCTCTGGGGGTTGCAGTGCTTCATAGCCGGCCACATGCTTCTCATGAAGGTTCCTACCCCTGGTGGCACCCTAACAATTAAAGGGGATCGAGCAGCCATGGAGCACTGCCATCTTAACGCCATCCAACAGCGGAAATGAGCCCATGAGATGCTGCCTCTCAACCCCCCGGAACCCAACCCATAGATGATCCCCGGGACGACACAAAGGGGTGCAGGACAGAGTGCTACGCGACCTAATCCTACGAATGCTCGCTACCACCTACCTTAGACCAATTTTTACATTGGCCTCGAAAGCCAGTACTTCATTGTTACTAGTGTATATACAATAGCCCAGTAGCGGCTTCACCTATGTATACTTTGCCCGTTAGCGGCTACATCTAAGTACAATGAAGTGTTTTGTCACTCACATGCTATACTTTGCCCCCGCAACACAAGGCCACAAAACAAATAAGTATACAGCAAGACAAACACAAAGGCTACACATAACGCCAAAGTATCAACCTGGACTCCCAGGCAAATTAGCATAAATTGGTTACAATGGCTAACCACGCCACATACATTGTTCCAAAAACAAAGCCCTACATTGTTCCAAAAACAAAGCCCTACAGGCTATCAAAATGTACAGGCTATCAAAGTGTACAGGTATTTCTCACTCCCTCCCAGCTGATGAGTCGCCAGACTTGTTCGAACTCCCCTTCGACCCGCCACCGCGACCACGACCCTGGCCCACAGTTCCCGCTACCCTCGGCCCAGTCGGCTGCTTTAACGGGTCCCGAGACAAAAAGGAAGGCCTCACAGCTGCGGCGGGGCGGATGAGTGAACTACCAGGAGCCGCCTCAGGACCGGGGCGTCACTTCATGGGAGCCTTCTGAACCCCCGTGTGCGCCACCAACCCCGGAGCCTGGGGATCGCGAGCAGCAACGGTAGACGAAGCCACTTGCGACACTACTGCTTGAACAAACATGGACCCCTCGGGACTAGTATCCCTTACAGATGACGCAGCTACCATAGTAGGAGGTCGCGGGCCACCCGCAACGGATATCCCTTTCTGCCCAGCAGACGATGTGCGCCACGCCTCGTGCTACCTCGCCAGAGATTGTGAGATCTCGGCTTGCTTCTTCTGCTCAGGCGTTATTTGCTCCCACGCCACCGTTGTCGTATTTTTCTCTGCATACCATTTGCGCATGGCAGCCTCAACAATCCACCCGACCTGGCAGCCCAGCCGGCTCAACTTATCCTGCCCTTTGTTGTAGGCTTTTTTCAGCTGCCGCTTGTACACTTCACCCTCCCGGAACAGCCTTTGCCCCGCCATGGTAGCTCGCTCGCACTTGGATTTCCAGGACACCTCCAAATCCGCAAGTGCTTGCGTCAACTTGGCCACCTCAGCTTCCAAGGACGTTGCCTTAGCAGCAGCCACTTCCAAAACCTCTATCTGCTCATCCTTCTTCCTCACAACTTCCTTCAGCTCCACCACCTGAGCCTGGAAGGCAGCGGTATTTTGATCCGCTTGAGCCAGCTGCTCTGCAAGGTTCCGCTCGGCCTCAGCTAACTGCTCTGCAAGGCCACGGTTACGTTCCTCGGCCTCCCTCAATTGCTGGCTCTTCGCTTCAGAATCATCCTGCCAGTGGGAGGCCGCCCGTTCCGTCGCGGCGTACATCAGCAAAGTCGCCTGCAGTCACAGCAATGCATAAACCCCAAGTCCAAACCAGTGAAGCACAAAAAAGCATATAAACACTTACCCGAGTCAGTTTCTCCTTGGCAAGAGCCACTCCTGCCGGCGGATCCACATCCTCTAGTACATGCATGTCAAGAGCACGGTGACGCATGTCATAAGCCATTTGAGCCAAGTGTGGCTGAGCCTCCCCCGTCCCCTCCAAGGCTTGAGCAACCTCAGCTAAGCTTGCAGATCCCCCAGACCGGTTATCCCTCCTCGACCTCTTTGACAGGCCCTCGCGAGCCGGGTTAACCCTCTCCTTCCTCTTTCGAGTCCGGGCCGCGACTACCTCTTCCTCGTGGTCCGCCACCTCCTCCACAACAGACTCCTCCTGCACCTAGTCGGGTTCGCCCTTGCGATCACCCTCTGCCGGTACCTCCTCCCCCTCCAACTCCACATCCTAGACACCTAGGCCCATCGCTTCCGCCACCAATGGAGGTACATAGGCGTAGTCATCATCTGCCAGGTTCAGCCTCAGAAAGTCATCACCGTCATCCAGCTCCACCTCCCTTCCCTCCCCCGTCTCCAGGTCGATGTCATACTGCTTGGCGTGATCAGCCTCAGCCAGCAGCCCATCTAACACATCCTCATCCGACACTTTGTCGTAATGACCTTCCTTCTTCCGCGAGTCCCCGTCGCGTGGCATCGTCACTACAACAAACAAACTAAGTCAGACAATGACTCGCAACCTTACAACAAGTAGTGCAACTACTAAAATACAGACCCGGAACCCGGGCGTAGCCGAAGTGGCTGTATATGCCAAGGCGGCATATCCAATACGAGCTCCTACATTCAAACGCCCATATCACCTGACGAATCCGCCGCTCCATCAGCTCAGTTAGATTGTACTCTTGCGGCACTGCACAAAGCTAGTTGTCAGCAGTGAGAAGGCAAACAAAACAAAACGACACAAGGCAAGAGCACGGTACCTATTCTTTGGAAGCTCTCTAGGACCCGAAACGGATGCTCGTGCCATTCCTGCCATTGTCCCCCAACAAGGAAGCATTTGCGCCTCCAGGTTTCACTTGTTGAGGTGGGAAAATCTTCCACCAAGACTTTGAACTTCCCCCGTGACTTCATCGTCACGCAGCCCCGGCTGCCCTTCTTTGCGCACCACCCCATGTGCCAACACACATTGAATTCGTCACAGTTGGGGAACTCCTGCTTCAGCAGGCGGAACAGCACACCCGTCCCCAATATTTGCTTCAACATATTGGGGGTAACTTGCCCCGGGGCGACATGCAGACACGCTAACGTGTACTGCACAAATGGGGGCAGCGGGAACATCAACCCGCATTTCAGTTGGTACTCGTATACCAACGTAAAATTACCCGGGAGATCCCAAAACTTCACCCCCCGGCCCAGCGACCGCAACAACACTTCCTCCAGGATGCTCCAATTTTGGCGAAGCACTTCAAGCTCCGACGACGTCAAACTCTCGCCAGGAGGTTCCCAGAAAGAGTCATCCTCCTCGTGCGATGTCGCCATGATCAACTCCTCTACCTCCTGCAATAGAGGATCATACGAGGACACATAAGACCCGACATCCACCACAGGAATGCCTTCCCCCAAGTCAAGGGCAACTTCCGCCATAAGGTTAGCCAATCTCTCCTCCATCCGGTGCAAAGTGTCCGAATCAGCACTAAGCGAACTAGAGACCTCCACGATCTCTTCGCTGGACACCCACACAGGATCTGCCATACCCCGCTACCTTAACCCTAACCAGCCCGACAACAAATCTCTCACCCTAGAATTCCTACCAACACCACAAAAATGTAAACAATCCCACACCCCAAATAACCCGAAACAACGCCGCCACCACATACAAAATTAAAGACAGGAAACGACGAGTTCATACCTGGAAGTACTAGGTTCGCGTAATGACAGTGAAGCAGATTACAATCGCCTGAGCGCTCTCACCCAATCGATTGAGGATGAAATTGAATGTTTCCCAGTCTGAAATTTGTAGAATAGTCGAAACCCTAAACCGCAAATTGCGCCTCCACAGTTCAGTTTCAAAAACACGAATTCCCTCTTCAATTCTCTCCAGCCCTATTTATAGGCATCCCCCTGGACCCCACAAAACTGAACGGTCAGGGTAAAGCCACGTCACTGTTAGCCTCGCTCCAAAATAATAATAATAATAAATAAATAAAAAAAGTGGACTGCCTCGTCAAAGTAAAGACCCGCAACGCTCAGTAGTGAGTCTCCCCAATCAAGCGTGGACTGACTCGCCACGTAGCGGCCCGTAACGCCACTTCACGACAGTCCCCAATCAAGCGCGGACTGACTGGCCACTTCGCGACAGTCCCCAATCAAGCGCGGACTGCCTCGCCATGTAGCCACGGTCCCCAATCAAGCGCGGACTGACTGGCCACTTCGCGACAGTTCCCAATCAAGCGCGGACTGACTCGCCACATAGCCTCAGTCCCCAATCAAGCGCGGACTGACTGGCCACTTTGCGACAGTCCCCAATCAAGCGCGGACTGCCTCGCCATGTAGCCACGGTCCCCAATCAAGCGCGGACTGACTGGACACTTCGCGACAGTCCCCAATCAAGCGCGAACTGACTTGCCACATAGCCTCAGTCCCCAATCAAGCGCGGACTGACTGGCCACTTCGCGACAGTCCCCAATCAAGCGCGGACTGACTCGCCACATAGCCTCAGTCCCCAATCAAGCGCGGACTGACTGGCCACTTCGCGACAGTCCACAATCAAGCGCGGACTGACTCGCCACATAGCCTCAGTCCCCAATCAAGCGCGGACTGACTGGCCACTTCGCGACAGTCCCCAATCAAGCGCGGACTGACTCGCCACATAGCCTCAGTCCCCAATCAAGCGCGGACTGACTGGCCACTTCGCGACAGTCCCCAATCAAGCGCGGACTGACTCGCCACATAGCCTCAGTCCCTAATCAAGCGCGGACTGACTGGCCACTTCGCGACAGTCCCCAATCAAGCGCGGACTGACTCGCCACATAAGCGTCAGTCCCCAATCAAGCGCGGACTGACTGGGCACCTCGCGACAGTCCCCAACCAAGCGCGGACTGACTCGCTAGAGCAACATTAAACTTGTCTTCTTGCCAACAGGTTTCCGGAACATCACCCCCGTCACCTCGCGACTCTCGCGTGGGGACTTGGGGACTCGGCACCATGCCTCCTACTCCCGGGTAAAACCTATCCTCGGCATCTCTAGAATAACTCCCCACCCAAGAACTCTCTCGGACTGGGGACTTGGGGACTTGTTAGTACATAGCCAAAATACTTGGCTAAGCCGAGAATACGGTACAATTACCCGGTCGAGATAGCCCTGGTGGGCCCTTCACATACATCCAAGGAAGGAAGGGCCGGCAACAAACCGCTTGCCGAAGGCACTCTAGCGGTAAAACACCCCCAAAAGAGGAAACACTCCAAAGGAGGGCAAAGAGTCCCACATTGGAAACAAGCTCAAGGTACACAAGCTTAGCCTATAAAACAAGCTCAAGGTACACACTTACATACTCTCTCTCTCACACAGATTCATATTCTCTCCCTTACTTTCATTCCTCTACCCGTACAAGTGCACATAGCTCACTTAAGCATCGGAGAGTCGAAGACTGGGCCACCCCAGTCCCGACCCCGTAACACTGTTACTTGTGCAGGTACCGAGTGAAACCCCCTCAGGAATTCTATTTCGTTCCGCCCCGCGACCTCTTCCCGGCTCGGGACGTAACAGGTAGAAACATATAATGACATGTTCCCACTTACCCAGTGCCAAACCATGTTGCCATGAACCCATGTGATATCCTTCCATTTTTGGAGTTGTGAAATACTCACTACTCAGGGTCTCAGGCAGAGGAAGTGTATCATGTCTAGAAATAACTCTCACCAAACAACGTCCTAATAACCTGTTGTAAAGACGAAAATATCTGCGACAAATTACAGAACAACACGTGTACAAACAATAATTTGATTTAATCAATACAAATGCGGGTTACAATCTTTGTGAACTCCTCTGATTCTATCTCCGAATTTAGGTCTAACTCAAGGGTGACAAGCACTTGTTCTTCAGGGTTACGCGGGTTGATCACGTAACAAGTATTTGAGATTTGGATTTAGATTTGGATTTGGTGAAGAACTGGCTGTGAGCTTGATAGTTCTTCAAGGATTTAATGAAGAACTAGCTATGAGCTTGATATTTCTTCAAGGATTTAGTGAAGAACTGGCTATAAGCTTGATAATTCTTCAAGGATTTTGGGGAGACTTCTGAGCTCGCGGGAGGGATTTTTCTCTCTCTCTAGTCCGCTGCTTCTGTTTGTGCTCTCTTGGTTTCTGCCCCCTTCCTCTTGGTATGAGAGGGGGTATTTATAGTGTTAACATGCCTCCACTTAAGGCAAGTAATGAAGATTATAAATCAATAATATTTCCTTAATCGAATCAATGAATCTTGACTGATTGATTTACTTGCTGATTTTAACACAATCAGATCAATCAAATCTTAAGATTTAGATATGCCCAGATCGCTTTAGATTAATGTCCTGTTTTGATCAAGATCATTAGTAAGGGGCGACCCATCTCGCGGATATGGAAAGTATCTCGCGAGGAAACTTGATTTCCAAGCAAGCGGTGAGATCTGATCCCAGTTCGCGGACTCCCCCATGCGAGGCCATCTCGCCTCGCCTTCATGCAAATCCACGCGCGCAGAGCCATTTCGCTTCGCCTTTATGTAAATCTACGCGAAGTCCATTTTGCCTCGCGAAGTCTAGTTCACCTCGCGAAGTGCGGTTCGCCTCGCCAAGTTCGGTTCGCCTTGCGATGTCTATTTCGCCTAGCGAAGTCTTGCCTCGCCTTCATTTATTTCTATGGGAGGTTCATTCCGCCTCGCCTTCATTTATTTCTATGCGAGCCATCACTTATAAATCCAATTATTTTGTTAAATTTTACATGTCTACAAATGTCCCCACTTCAAGGTGCGTCGTAGCCATGTTGTTGTCATGTGCCAAAGGCGCGACTTGAAGTCCACGCTTTTGTTGTGGATGATTCTGGTCCAACTTCTTGGGCTCAAATGTGTGTAGGAATTCTAAAATTTGTAAGAATTCCTGACTTTGTTGGGGCTCCTTGAGTTTATAAGGATCCATACATCTGTAGAGACTCCACAATTTTGTATGTCTCTTCTTTGACATGGGAAACACCTTGAGCAAATTTATTTCCTTGTCTTGATATGGCAGTGCTCTGAACAACCCGAGCAATCTTATTTTCATGCTTTGTTATGGCAGTGCTCTGAACAACCCGAGCAAACTCATTTTCATGCTTTATTGTGACTGGACTCAGAAGCTTCTTCCAAGCTGCCTACGTACTCTTATTGAGAAAGAGATCAAGTCATGACGTAGTCCAAGGAAATTTTTTTTGGTGCCGTACGCAGTTTAGGCTCGTGTAAGCAAGAAGCATTTTTTGTGTCATTTGCAGTTTAAGCTCTTGCAGACAAGGAGCATTTTTTTTTGTGTGTCATTTGCAGTTTAAGCTCGTGCAGACAATAAGCTTTTTGTGTCATTTGCAGTTTAAGCTCGTGCAGACAAGGAGCATTTTTTTTGGTTATTCGCAGTTTATTCTCGTGCGGACAAGGAGCGTTTTTTTTTGCCATTCGCAGTTTATGCTTGTGCAGACAAGGAGCGTTGTAACTTTGGTGTGGTCTACATGAGGCTCGGCAGGTTGCATGCCCCCAGCAACGACATTGATGGCACTGCATTTTGTTTATAGATGAAGGTAGCATGATTTGACTGAGCCACATCATCTTCAATGTCTAAACATATCTTTCCTTGCTGTGCGAGCTTCATGATGAGGTCTTTCAAAACGAAGCACTTCTCCGCCGGATGACCAATGATACGGTGGTACTTGCAGTATTTTGGATCATTGATGCGATGCATCTCTTCTAGACGCTTACAGTCCGACAATTTGATTACTTCTTCTTCAAGCAAGTTTTCCAACATCTCAACAACATCGGAATCTGGAAGAGGGTAACTTTTAGCTTCCAAGTCTTTTAGAGTTTTCCTCCTTGCTTGATCTTGAGTTGACTGAAACTTCTTTTGACCATTTGATTGGACTCGTTTCATGACCCTTGCAGGAGTTGTGCTTATTGCCAAAGACTCTTGATTCTCTGGTTCCATGATGTCACATTCTCTTTGGCCATGACTAGCCAAACTGAGTTCCATGTCATGAGCTCGAGTAGCAAGTTCTTCAAAGGTACGAGGCTTTATCCCTTGAAGAATGTATAACAAATCCCAATGCATGCCTTGAATACACATTTCTACCGCAGACGTCTTAGACAAGCGATCTTTACAATCGAGACTGAGTGAGCGCCACCTGTTGATAAAGTCAACTGCTGGTTCATCCCTCCATTGTTTTGTGTTGGTGAGTTCCATCATGCCTACAGTTCGCCTTGTACTGTAGAAGCGGTTTAAGAATTCACGTTCCATTTGGTCCCAACTGTCGATGGACTCGGGCTCTAAATCCGTGTACCACTCAAAGGCATTGCCTTTTAAAGAGTGGACGAATTGCTTGACAAGGTGGTCACCCTCTGTCCCGGCGTTATTGCAGGTTTCGATGAAGTGAGCAACATGTTGCTTTGGATTGCCCTTCCCTTCGAATTGCTGGAACTTTGGCGGCTGGTATCCCAACGACATCCTTAGACCATTGATTCTTTTGGTGTAGGGCTTGGAGTAGGTTAGAGAATCATGAGAAGGACCTCCATATCGAGCTCTAATGGAGTTGGTGATGATGTCTTGTAACTGCTGAAAGGACATAGATCCAAGCGAGCCATCATTGTCCTTGTCATCACTCCTGGAGTTCTCGCCTACTTTGTGCTTCTTCTTTTCATCTTGACTTTCAAGCCTGCTGTAGAGCTCGACGATCTGCATGTCTTTTTCTTCCACCGTTTTGGTGAGCTTCTCAACCGCTCCCATCAGATTGGCTATTTGCTCTTCAATGGTGGACGCACCTATCACCATGACTTGCATGGTGATAGGATATGATGAATAATCTACTGGCATGCCATACGTGTTGTCTTCATCACCATTTGGACTCCCGTTGTATGAAGCCGTGCTTGATTCATCATCTGTGGCGGGTGAGTATGATCGCTCCCTTGATTTGTTTGGAGTTTCCTTCTCTTCACTTCGCGAGGCACACTTGACTTTACTTCGCGAGGCACGCTCGTCCTCGCTTCGCGAGGCATACTTGGCCGCGAGATTCGCCAAGGTGATGACTAGTTCGGGAGGGTTGGAAGGCAAAGCCACAAATGTTGTGGGTTGAATCCTCGCCATGCTACGGGTGACATGACCCAGAGGGCTCGCTGTTTGACCTTGCGGTCGTTGGTTTAGACTTCTTCGTCGAGATGGCTTGAGTGCTCTTGGAGGCCATTACGTCGAACGAATTTGAACTTGCTGGCGGAGAAGGAGATGAGAGGCAAAGTTGTCCCACTGGGCGTGGCAATTTTGTAAACACGAAAATATCTGCGACAAATAACATAACAATATGTATACAAACAATAATTTGATTTAATCAATGCGAATGCGGGTTACAATCTTTGTGAACTCCTCTGATTCTATCTCTGAATTTAGGTCTAACTCAAGGGTGACAAGCACTTGTTCTTGAGGATTACGTGGGTTGATCACGTAATTTGAGATTTGGATTTGGATTTGGATTTGGTGAAGAACTGGCTATGAGCTTGATAGTTCTTCAAGGATTTAATGAAGAACTAGCTATGAGCTTAATATTTCTTCAAGGATTTAGTGAAGAACTGGCTATGAGCTTGATAATTCTTCAAGGATTTTGGGGAGACTTCTGAGCTCGCGGGAGGGATTTTTCTCTCTCTCTAGTCCGCTGCTTCTGTTTGTGCTCTCTTGGTTTCTGCCCCCTTCCTCTTGGTATGAGAGGGGGTATTTATAGTGTTAACATGCCTCCACTTAAGGCAAGTAATGAAGATTATAAATCAATAATATTTCCTTAATCGAATCAATGAATCTTGACTGATTGATTTACTTGCTGATTTTAACACAATCAGATCAATCAAATCTTAAGATTTAGATATGCCCCGATCGCTTTGGATTAATGTCCTGTTTTGATCAAGATCATTAGTAAGGGGCGACCCATCTCGCGAATATGGAAAGTATCTCGCGAGGAAACTTGATTTCCAAGCAAGCGGTGAGATCTGATCCCAGTTCGCGGACTCCCCCATGCGAGGCCATCTCGCCTCGCCTTCATGCAAATCTACGCGCGCAGAGCCATTTCGCTTCGCCTTTATGTAAATCTACACGAAGTCCATTTCGCCTCGCGAAGTCTAGTTCACCTCTCGAAGTGCGGTTCGCCTCGCCAAGTTCGGTTCGCCTTGCGATGTCTATTTCGCCTAGCGAAGTCTTGTTCACCTTGCGAAGTCTAGTTCGCCTCACCAAGTCTTGTTCGCTTTGCGAAGTGCTGTCACCTCGCCAAGTCTATTTCGCCTCGCGAAGTCGAGTTCGCCTCGCCAAATCTTGTTCGCTTCGCGAAGTCCTGTTCACCTCGCCAAGTCTATTTCGCCTCGCCAAGTCTTGTTCATCACGCGAAGTACGGTTTGCCTCGCGAAGTCCGGTTCGCCTTGCGAAGTGCGGTCCGCCTCGCGAGAGTCAGTCCGCCTCGCCTCGCGAAGGTCAGTCCGCCTCGCCTTCATTTATTTCTATGGGAGGTTCATTCCGCCTCGCCTTCATTTATTTCTATGCGAGCCATCACTTATAAATCCAATTATTTTGTTAAATTGTAGGAGATAGCCAAAAATCCAATTATCACGTCTTAAATGTATAGTAGCAATTCAAATATGGTCTACAAATCTTTAGGAGACAGCCAAAAATATATGTTGATAGTTGTGTAGTCTTTTACTGTGGGATGGTGGGGGCTCCAAAAATGAGTTTTTGACTCCTAGCCATATATGGAAAGATATCAGAAAGAGATTCAAAGAGGGTTCAACTTTTCGTGTAGGAGTGGCGAAGATAAGAGGTTGGTTTAATTTTGACCCTTCTTTCCCCCACCACTCCAACATTAATTTTGATTAACGACAATTGTAGAAATTTAAAACAAAGCATAGAGCAGCTTGGCCATTTCATTTGAACAAAAGCTTGGCTCCCTCTTTCTCTCACTACACACACACACCTCATCTCTCACCGGCGCTCTCACACTGCACGCACAACTCTGCCACCATGTCGATGAACGATCTAGGAGGTAGCAGTAGAGATTTGGTACGTAATTCGATATGTATCTTTTCTCTCTCATTTATCTCTTCTTTTCCTTGTTTTGTGACTAACTAGGGTTTTTTTAGTCACATGGAACAACCAATATTAGACTCAATACCAAGACATTTCAGATTTTAGTTGTCGATAAGAGTCACCACCAGTACACGTTACTGTTAGCGTCATAAAATAGGTAAGGTTTTTTTCTTACTCTATATTCTTCTTCTTCTTCTTCTTCTTCTTCTTCTTCTTCTTCTTCTTCTTCTTCTTCTTCTTCTTCTGTGTCTTCTGTTTATTCAAGTTTGGGCAAAGTACCCGTTGACAAAATCTTTCTAACAAAAAATATAAAACACTTCTTGTTCCCAGTATACACTTCTTGTTCCCAGTATTCTTCGTCGCCGAAATAATTAACTCTGCCGCCAACGACAAACCCATCCTTCGATCGTAGATGCTCAAACCCCATAGTTTTTTTATTTTTTTTATTTTTTAAAACAGTCTCAAACCCACAGATAATATTAACACAGAGAGAGAGAGAGTGAGAGAGAGAGAGAGAGAGTCAAAGTCAATATCTGAGTTAAAGCTTATTATGCCACGTCACCAATGTGATAGCCCACTATGTGGGCTGGGCTGAAGAATTTGGGGGGTTGGGCTTGAGTTCTTAGGTCTGGGGTAACCTTGGGCTGAGAGGGGAGAGGTCTGGGCACCATGGACCTAGACTTATGGATTTGAATAGGTAAAGTTCCACATACTGTACTTTGTAGATAAATACTATGACATTGGTACCAACAAGAGAGCAACATAATACAAAAAAAGACAAACATATATCTTCAAACATCTCTACAAAGAAGGCAAATAAAGCAGGTGGTGCAAGTTTTTTTTTTTTTTTTTTTTTTTTTTTTTTTTTTTTAAATGAGAGCATGTGGTGCAAGTCGTGGACACTAGAAAGTGTATTTTCCTTCCCTTGAAGAAACTGAAGATTATGGAGTTCACCGTCAAATTTACAGTAAAGTCGCTAGATCTGATGGAATCACCAAGTCACCAAGAGGACCAACGGGTGCAATTCATCCTCATGCGAAGAGTCACTCGAAATAGGAAGAAAAGAGGTGGTCGACCATTGAATTCCAAAAATAAGAACCAGCACGCAAGAATACAAGAGTTGGAATCGGTGAGGTTGATATACCTTTCAACATCCCCTAGCTCTAATTATAAGGGCAAAGAAATCAAAGGTTGTGTTAAGTAACGTTGTCCAAGTATGGTTAGTTTTCTGGCTTACTAACATGAGTTTATGGGTTAGGACTTGAGAGGCCACCAGATTGATCTGCCAGTGACATGGCCTTGCAGGAGGTTTTATTTTCGATGTTCCAAGTAATAGGTATGTAGGGTGGTGAGTGTGGCCTTGAAGCTCCGACCCACCTCTTTTTGTCTTTGGTTAGGCTTGACTTGCAATAGGTCTTTCTAGGGCATGTCGTAAGTTGACCTAACCAAGCTTGCTGACTTTAAATCTTATGCGATATGTTGAAGTACATAATATGTTCTTAGACGACTAAATCTAGCATATCAGACGACTAAATCTATTGGTTTAGGTCAGTTCTCATTTTTTCTTTGAGTTTCAATGTTTATAATCCACTTTTGAATAACTTAGTCTTTTGAATAAGTTAGCTTCTTAAATTGCTTCCAGTATTAGGTGTGCTATACACCACGTCAAGAAAGAGGTTGACAACCTCCTATGTCCTATCTACGTGACATTTCTTTAACCAGAAAAAATAGTGGAGGTACTATTCTGATGATATTACTACTCTAGTGTGACCTAATAATACGGTTGTATGACTAATATATTTTTATTTCTTTTAAAAATAAATAAAATTATCTAATGAAAATTCTATATGTACACGTGTACCGTTCATTCATGTATGTATGTGTACTGAAAATGTTCTAAAAATAAAAATAGAAGTAAAAATTCTTTTGTTTTTTTAATAACGGGTAAAACCCCCGTTAGGAGAAGAAAGACCTTAAATTCCCAAAAATAAGAAATGGAGCGAGAAAAGCAAACCGAAGTACCAAACCCTCGCTCAGAGACTCTTGAAAAGGAGGAGGCAAAATGGGCGATAACAAAGAAATCATGCCGCCACAGTACGACGTCAACGCCAAAATGGACGCCTGTATCGATCTCACCGTCCGCCGCTTCGTCTACTCCACCCTCGGCGGTGCCGTCGGCGGTCTTCTTTTTTTCAGTCAGTCCTCTCTCTCTCTCTCTCTCTCTCTCTCTCTCTCTCTTCACTTCCGCTTCCGTTTTCTACTTGTTTGCATATTCTTTGGAAAAATTGTTGATAATCAGATATACATATTCTCGAAGATTCTCATGCATATGTTGTTACTGCAAATCTTGTTTTGGGAAGATTAGATTTAGGTCGAATGATTCGATAGGAAACACAATTTTTTCTCTCTAAATCTCAATTACCAAATCAAATTATCTTGCGGTTGAAATTTAGCATCGGATGAGGTTTTGAAGCCAACTTCGAACTAAACTAGCAGTTACTAAGTTAGAGGAGACATCTGGCAATGGATGTGTTTCGTTGTACAGGAAAGAGAAAGCCAAAGATTATGCCTTTCATCGAAAGAGATAGAGATACAGAGAGAACTTAACCCGGTAATATTACTATTACCAAATGAAACTATGAGTGACAGTAATTCAAAAAACATTCGCATCTTTATAGGAAAGTAATCAGTCTAACTGTTAACAGTAGAGATTTCTATGAGATCTTTACTGAAACACCTTTTGCTGGAGACTAAGTGTGAAGCCCTAGATGTGAGTAGCTAGGATTCTTAGAAATCTGCGTTAGCATTGGTGATTGTTACAAATATCCAGCCCCTTTGAACTTGTTTAATGTTAAAAAAATGAATACAATGACTGGGGCCAACTGGGGGTGCAGGTAAGCACCTTAACCTGACTTCTTATATGTTACACCCATAATCTTTGTATCTTTTTTGTTTTTGGTTTTGCATGTTGTGATCAAAGTATTTTGATATGCCTTGTTTTCATGTCAGAGTGCATGACCATTTTTTATCTTTGACGCTTGCAATACAATGCTCCTTTACTTTTGGAATCGTAGTATCTCTTTGGTTCATCCATTCACTTGTCAAGATTATTTTCCAAATAAAAATTGATATATGGCAACTATATAATATGTTTCATACTCTCGTATTGGTAATCATGTCGGGTTGTGAGTAGCTTACCCATTGTGTATCACCTTTGCATTTGAAGCCACTGGATTGAACTAATTGATTCATAAAACTACAACTAAGTTAGTTGAACCTTCATCCTGCTACACGCCTGTCAACAAGACATGACACTTATAGATGTTATTATCAGTAGACAATCTGAATTTATAAAGGACACTTGCATGTTGTTATGTGACTCAATCTATCATAGTTTATAATCTATGATGAGGTAAGCAACATGACTATTTTTATTGATATGTTTTAATGTTACACACTAGGGAGTCCTGTGACTCGCTGGGCTTCTGTAGCCTTTGGTGCTGGAACGGGCATTGGATCTGCATACACAGAATGTTCTCGTTTATTTGAGGGGTCGCCTTCAACTGCAAAGGTGGTGTCGCCTAAGATTGTTGAGACTCCTGCTACTCAGGTAAAAGTGACACTTTTGCAATGTATATTTTAGCAAGTCAATCTGTTTGTATTTTTGTTGATAATTCCAATTGTTTCCCTCTAATAGGAAAAGCATGTCTAGACTCTGGAGTCCAAATTTTAGAAACATCATGTATATTGGATTTGATAATTTAGCTGCTATTTGCAATGACCGTATCGAATTTCAGGGCTAATTAGACTCAGGGGATTTTCTAGCCAAGGTTATTTGTTGCCAGTTTTGTTTATCCTTTCTCTAAGAAGAAATGAATGGGAAGTAGAAGGATAAGTGCTCTTGTAGAAAAAAACATGGCTTAAACCTATGGCCTATGGTTTAAAATAGTGTGAACCTTCCAGTTTTAATTGTCTGGACCAATGTAGCTGTTCCTAGGGTGTTGGCACTTTTAAAGTTTGTTACTATCTTTCTTCTGCGGGTCTACTGCCTCTGCTAGTAATGGAGAACAGAGGCGTGCTTATGAATATGTCAAGAATGAATGAAATGATAGAGAAATAAAATTTAGGATCTATAGACATTTGGATTTGCTGGAGTCTACTAGCTAACTATTGTGATTTCATGTGTTCTCTAGATATATAATCAGGGTGCATGTTTTTTGAATTGGGTCATGTTCCATCTACTGTGAGTCATCATTGTTTAGACGTTGAGGATTTTTAGAATCATTAATATGGGAGTGTTTCATACTGTGCAAAAGGGGTGATGACTTGCTCATCCTTCAGTGTCCAGTGGTGTTAAGTTTATAGTAAAAGCTTTTTAATGCTACTTGCTCATCCTTCAGTATCCAATGGTCATTATGCAGGGAAAGTTATTAAATGTAATTTTTTTTTGTTTTCAGGATGGACAGGATTAAGGTTATGCTAGTTAAGCTAATACACTTTTGGGATTCAAACCAGAGTGTTCCTTTTGATATTGTTGGTTGTTTCTTGCCTGCAATGCCTTTTAATATGTAGTAGAAGTATTGTTGTTGGACAAAGATTCAACGTGATCTACTTGGAACTTTATATATATAAAATTATCACCTTTTGTCTTGTAACCCTGTCATTGAGTTGGACTTGGACGTGGAAGAGAAGGAAACCAAATAATCTCTCTATGTGGCCTTAGAAATTTCTGCAACTTAGCAAGAAGCTTGGTGATTAAGCAAAAGAAAATTTGCTTGAATTATGTTCCGTAGAGTCATTTGCTGTCACGTATCTTTCATTTGCATAGTCATTTATGAGCTATTTGCCAAAATGTTTGTTTATAGCCTATATGCGATGTCCCTTATACACCATTTCAGTCTTTTTAGAGAAATGTTCATGTTTCTATTTCTTTAATTTTTCTCCCGATTGCCCTGTATTCAACAAATTCTACTTTCATGTGTGTTTCTATTGCCAGTTAGTTTTGATATCAAAAGTTTAATAGATGTGACTAGGCGTAGGGCCTAGAAGTGAAATATTGTTAATAATAAACAGGGCAGAAACTTAGAAATGTGAGAAAATGGTGAATGGTTATAAGATGTGTCATTAGAACGTCATAGGATTCAGGGTTTAGGCCTTAGGGTGTAACCTAATGATTTATTAGCAGATGAAAATGTCAACCATCGCAGTAGGTACTGGTTGAACGACTTAACATAAAGAATGGAGGTAAGGAGGAAAAAATTTCAAGTATTTGGCTAGTGAATGGACAATGGGGAGGCTACTCGTTCCTGTAGTCAAGAGCTGATCATTTTATATTGACTAGTCTTAACTTGTACCTTTCTGAACTCCTACTATACTCTTTTTGGTACTACTTTTCGTTATCAATCAAAGTTGAAGAATACCAGAACTTAAGTTTGAGACAAAGTCTCACATAGGCTGTTGAAAAGGGGCTAGAAACTGTAGCAGACACTGCCTTCTTCATCATGAATATGAATGCTGAAACGCAATTCATTCACTAGCCATTTGCCATGGATTCCTTGTATGCATTAAGCTTGTTTTTCGCTATCTTCAACTTATGCCTTCCGCTCCTCCCTGTTCTCACTGCCTCAAACCTTAATCACTACATCACTCCAAACTTCACAGCCAACAGTATCCAATTCGTTGAGACTTCTGGCGCTTTCTTGGAATCTCTAAATGGCTCTTTCCGAGCCTCTATCAGTACTGCAGATTCAATGCAGTCGCGTTTCTATTTCTCTGTTATCCATGTGGCCTCTAACACCATCATCTGGTCAGCCAACCGCAACACTCCCGTTTCATATTCTTCTATGCTCTCACTCACCATCCATGGCCTTAGCATCACCGATGACTTGAACAGAGTTGTGTGGTCTACACCCTCATTCAACTCTAAGGTTGCTGCTCTCCAGCTTCTAGAAACCGGGAACCTCATCTTGGTTAATGCACACAATGTTTCTCTCTGGAACAGTTTTGATTCTCCAACAGATACTCTGATCATTGGACAAAGATTGTATGTTGGTCAATCATTGACTGCTGCTGTGGGAAACAACAACTTATCTGTCGGTGATTACAAGCTTGCAGTTACCAGTGAGGATTTGGTTCTGCAATGGAGGGGTCAAACTTATTGGAAACTATCCATGGAAAGCACAGCTTTCAAGAATTCAGATACACCAGTGTCCTACTTGGAAATGAGTAGGACTGGTTTGTATTTGTTTGGGGCTGATGGCTCAAAGGCTGTGTTTCAGGTTTTCTTGGAACCCTCAGATACAAAGATTGCGAGGTTGGGATATGAAGGGATTTTCAGCATCATTAGCTTCATAGGAAGTAAGTGGGTGCAGGACTTTGTGAAGCCAGTTGATATCTGCCAACGTCCATTTACTTGTGGAAAACTGGGATTCTGCTCGAATCAGAGTCCGACGTGCATATGTCCAACAGGTTTCCATAATGGTGCTCAGGAGCATGATGCTTGTGTGCCAATACAAGACACCCTCTCTTTGCCTTCTTCCTGTAATGGAAGTGGAAATACCAGTGAGTTCAATTCCTCAACTGTTTATATAGAACTGCAAAAAGGCATGGACTATTTTGGTATTCATTTCAATCAGCCTGTGAACCGTGTGATGAATTTATCACTATGTCAAGATTTATGCTCACAAAACTGTTCTTGCCTGGGAATTTTCCATGAAAATTCTTCTGGTTCTTGTTATCTTCTCGAATTCAATTTAGGTTCCCTCATGCCTATGGCCTTTGGTGAGGAAGGGCTATTAGGGTACATTAAGGCTCTCTCAACTGTGTTTGTAATCCCGGAAGAGAATGAGAAACATGGTTTAGCAGTATCAAGTTTGGTGGTTATAATAACCCTTTCAGGGTTGTTAACCACCATCCTGGTCATGATCATTCTATGGTTGAGAAAGAGAAGGTCTAACAGAATGGCCTTTGGACGTTTGAATTCGTCTTCAACAGCAGATCCTGAGATGGCCTCCATCCCGGGTTTACCAGTAAGATTTAGTTATGAAGAGCTTGTTGCTGCAACTGAAAATTTTAATAATCAAATTGGCAGTGGTGGATTTGGTACTGTGTATAAGGGTACTATAGCAGACAGGACTGTAGTGGCAGTGAAGAAGATGAATAGTTTAGGAGTTCGAGGGAAGATGGAGTTTTGCAACGAGACTGCTTCAATTGGAAACATCCACCATGTCAATCTCGTCAAGTTAAGAGGTTTCTGCATCCATGGGAAGCAGTGCTTTCTAGTTTATGATTATATGAATAGAGGTTCACTGGAAAAGATTCTTTTTGGGAGTGAGACTAATGCTCCTGTCTTAGAATGGCAAAAGAGATACGAAATAGCACTTGGAATGGCACGGGGTCTGGCTTACTTGCACAGTGGATGCCAACAGAAGATCATCCACTGCGACATTAAGCCTGAAAACATTCTTTTGCATTCAGACTTTCAAGTAAAAATATCAGATTTTGGGCTTGCCAAGCTGCTGAGCCATGAAAATTCCAAACTGTTGACGACACTGAGTGGAACTCGGGGTTATCTTGCACCTGAATGGCTTACTAGTCATGGAATCACTGACAAAACTGATGTATATAGCTATGGAATGGTTTTGCTGGAGCTGGTGAGGGGAAGAAGAAATTTCTTGTTCCAGTGCAGCAGCACTGAAAGTGATGTCAGTGAAGGAAATGGACCATCTTTCACTTCAACCAGTTGCAACATTGGAATGGTGTATTTCCCTCTACTTGCACTTGAAATGCATAAGAAAAGAAGATATATGGAACTAGCTGACCCGAGGCTAGAGGGTCGGGTTAGGATTGAGGAGGTAGAGACTCTAGTGAGAGTAGCATTAAGTTGTTTACATATAGTTCCAACACTAAGGCCGAGTATGACTAATGTGGTAGCTATGTTGGAAGGCAGATTACATATAAGGGAGCCTATTGTTGAGGCACTAGAGTTCTTAAGATTGTATGGTGGGAAAATCACTGAGAAATCCAGATTGCTCCCAAGGATTGTTTAAGCAGAACAAGTTGTGTTTCTTGTACCTAACAGCAAACCACTGATTGTAATGTGAATAATAGTTCAGTACATCCCTAGCCCTACTGCTCTCAGCACTTAGTTTTTTTGGAGGTTATTTGCTGCATGCGTTACATGTAATTAATGTGCTCAGTTAATGGTTGTGTAAGTAGAGACGCATAGCAGCAGGAACTTTGGACAGTAGTTCTGAGTTCGAACTTTGTATTGCCTGATAAATGATTTCTCCCTTCAGTTAAATCGGCATAAAGTCTAAGGCTATGTCCATGGAAGATTGTCATTGTTACTAAATGAAAAGATTCTTGTACCATTTTATGTCCTTGATTTTCTGTTTTTGGTTGATGGTTTCCCTCAGCTTAAAACAAGTCCTCTTATGTTAATACTGGAATTACCACAGCATGATCATGTTAAACTTCCTTTACACAAATTCTGCTCTAATTTAGCACTATTATGACCTTGTGCTTCAGCCTGGTTACAAGAAAAGACCCAGCTCTTGGTAGAAGCGTCATCCAGGTGAGATTTGATGGTTTCCCTCAGCTGGTTTGCTCTTATTTCTTGTCAACTATTTGAACATCTGCCCCAAAAACTAAGGTACTGATATTAGATATTATTTTTCTAGGCTACTATCAATCATCCTGAAGAATCGAATCTGAACTTATGCTCCGAAAATTAAGGTAATGTTTATAACTTTATTCAGCTGAGCAAATGTTTATTATCTTGATGCAACACGTTTGCCACAATGAGATGTCAATCAAAGTTCATAGATCATTGTCTTTTTATTTTATGATACTCATCATGTATTCAGGTTTGAACAAAAAAAATTTGTTGACAAGTCTTTGATGTAGCTTTTCTGTCTGACTTTCATAGCTAAAACTCTGATATACAGTAACATATTAGTCTGCTAACCTCACATGACTGAATTCTTTATTTCCATATTGTAGGCCAAGTCAAGTTAGTTCAGGTCTTGTTTTTCTTATAAAAAATTAGTTGACTGCTATTTGATGAGCTTTTCTGTCATTAAGTTCATAGCTTCAACTAGGACAGGCAGTATTGACTAGTTTTCTTATAAACCGAATTATTGATCAAAATTTCAATCATTTGACTTATATATGTTTATCTACCTAGTGAAGGGACTGAAACTCACCACCCCTGCTTCATCAAGTTTCATGTCTTTGAAATCTGAAATAGCAAGTCTTTTTCCCAACCAAATTGTTATGGTAATGGATTCTTTTTCTTTGTTCACCTTCATCTTATGCCATGCACTCTTCCCATCTCTCACCGTTTCACAGTCATCTCCTCCCTTTTCTCAGTCCATCTTTCCACCCTTCAATGCCAGCCATTCCCTATCCATTGATGATTTTGGCGCTTTTTTTGGTCTCTACTAATGGCACTTACACAGCTTCAATCACCGCGCCATACTCAACAGTTACTTCTTTCTATTTGTGTATCATCCATAAGGCATCTAACACCATCATCTAATCAGCCAACTGCAACACGCCCATATCACTAACTTCTAGCCTCTTGTTCACCATCAATGGCCTTAGCCTCACCGATGACTCGAACAAGGTTGTATGGTCAACACCGTTTTTGAGGTCTCCTGTTGCTGCTCTCCAGCTTTTAGAAACCGGGAACCTCATATTGGTTGATGCTGAAAATGTGTGTCTGTGGCAGAGTTTTGATTATTCAACTGACACTCATCATAGGACAGCGTTTGTATGTCGGTAAATCATTAGTCAGTGCTGTTTCAATTTTCAAATTGTAACTCCTCCCACGGTATTTCTACTCTTAATATTACCAGTGAGGATATGGTGCTGCAATGGAAGAGCCAGACTTTTTGGCTACTATCCATGGAACCAGAAGGTTACAAGACCTCAAATATGCCGGTGTCCTATATGGAAATGAACAGTACTGGTTTGGATTTAGTTGGGAAGGATGGCTTGCAGGTTGTTTTGCAAGTTGCCTTGGTACCCTCAGATGCAAAGATTGCCAGGTTGGGAAGTGAAGGGATTTTCCGCATCAACTGTTAGGGAAATAATATAATGGAAGTAACAACTCAAAAACACACAAAAGATACATATGCGAAGATGTAAAAGATAGAGGAAAGGGAACACCGGATATAACGTGGTTCGGCGATATGCCTACGTCCACGGGACAACAACAACAAGAACTTCCACTATGAATTAATGTGTATACGAGATACACAACTTCAAGAACAGTACTTGAAGGAAACTCTCTCTCACACTTGTTTTGCTATCAACTACTCTACACTCTCAACTTGAAGTGGACACTCTTCTCTACTTGGAAGATGGATGTTTCTCTCTTGGAAGAAATGCTTGAGATGGATGAGATACATGGAATGAGCAAATGACTCTCCTTTTATAGGCTAACGAGGAACCATCTAGACCTCTCATTAGGCTCTCCTAATAAATGGTGCTTCATGAATATTCTTGTAACTCATGCCTTGACCATAACTCCAAAATCATCCATGTTCCTAATGTAACTCATGTAACGTTTGTGTAATTCATGTAACTTATGTAACTCATGAAACCTTTCATATTATTTTCATTACTATTTTATTTTTTTGGTCTGGATATTATAACAATCTCCCCCTCTAGACCAACCCGGGGAAATACGTGACAAGACTTCTACTTGAAATCCATCCCAGCAGACTTGCTGCAATATTCCAACTTCTGTTGTGACACAACCTTAGTCAACATATCTGAAGTATTCTTGTTGGTTTGTATTTTCCTCAACTGCAAAAGCTTCTTTGACACTATATCTCGTATCCAATGATAACGTGGATCAATGTGCTTAGTGCGAGGGTGATAAACTGAATTTTTACTCAAATGAATAGCACTTTGACTATCACAATGCACCACATACCTTTCTTGCTTCACACCCAACTCCTGAATGAACCTTTGCAGCCATATCATTTCCTTGCCTGCTTCGTTTGCCGCTATGTACTTGGACTCAGTGGTGGATGGCAACACACTTCTGTAACTTAGACTGCCATGATACAGCTCCCCCACAAAATGTAAATAAGTACCTAGAAGTGGACTTTCTGTTCCAAGGTTCCCAGCTAAATCTGCATCTGTGAAACCCTCCAAAACGGGTTCGGATCCACCAAAAGACAAGCACAACTTTGAGGTGCCCCTCAAATATTTGAGTATCCACTTAACAACTTCCCAATGCTCTCTGCCAAGGTTAGATAAATATCTACTAACAAATCTAACTGCATGAGCAATATCTGAACGAGTACATACCATGACATATATAAGACTACCAATAGCTGATGTGTCACATCCTAGGACCCATTCCGCCGTAACACGATATTGTCCGCTTTGGGCCCGCCGGCCCTCACGGTTTTGTTTCCGACAGCTCAGGAGCAGCTTCCCAGTAGGTCACCCATCCTAGGATTGTTGTAGCATCAACATGCTTAACCTCGGAGTACCCATCCCCTCTGAAGCCGCTGAGCCACCAAAAGGCCTCGCGTTAGATTGGAGGTGGGCATATACATATACAACACATAACCCCTCTCCGTTGGCCGATGTGGGATATTACAATCCACCCTCCTTGAGAGTCCGACGCCTTCGTCGGCACACTCGCACCACACGGCAGAGTGGCTCTGATACCATTTTCACATCCTAGGACCCATTTCGCCGTAACACGATATTGTCCGCTTTGGGCCCACCTGGGAGATAAATGACTGGAATGCATAAGTAGTTGTGTATCTATCACAATCTGGTTTGTCATTTACTGGTATACTTTGGTTGTTTTGAGTTCAGAGCCACAAATTTTTTAAAAAGATGGGTATGAAGAGCACTTACAAGTGAATCATCTGGCTCCATCACTTCTATCAGTATTGCTATTGCCATCCCTTATTAGAGGCTCTCCAAGTCGAATTGTAAATGTCAATTCCATTGTAAGTTCCACAATCATCATGCATAAAAAGATGCATGTTTGTGTTTATAGTCAAACAGAACACAAAATGTTGGGAATTTTCTGATATATTGAACAAACTCTAAGTCGGGTATATATACAAGCATAGTTCTAACCTTAGAAGGAAACTAATTACACCGAAAGATTTACATAATCCTAGTTGATTACAAAATATATATCTTCCCAATATACTAGGATTGTGACTCACGTTAACACTCCTCCTCAAGTTGGCGCATATAAATCTTGAATGCCCAACTTGTCAAGTGACTCACTGAACGCCCTGAACGACACAGCTTTGGTAAGGATGTCAGCTAGCTGCTCCTCCGAATGAACAAATTAGGGGTGGGTTCGGTTTGATTGATTCGGTTCGGTTCGGTTTTTAGCCTAAACCGAAAACCGAACCGAAATTAAAGTTCGGCCCGGTTTTTTATTTTTAGACAAGTCAAACCGAAAACCGAACCATACTGACGGTCCGGTTCGGTTTCGGTTTTTTTTTAACAAAACATTGTAGAAACTGTAAAATTTTCTGACCATGATTTAACTGTAACAAAAAAATTAATAGCTCCCCCACCCTTCTTGTTTTTAGCATTTCAAAACTATGTATCAATATAATAACTAACCAAATGTATACAAAAACAATCAAAACACTCAAATATTCTTTCTCGGTCATTGCCTCTCCGTGGTCTATAAAATCTTATGGAGTAGGACCGGTACTTGCTTGTGATCCACCCATACTAGGAACCGGTGTCGAAGTTGCCGATTCACCAACACCAACACTATCAACTTGCTTCTGCATAAAAAAATAAACCAATTTAAACAAGTTAAGTATTACATACCAAATCAAGCAAGAATCATTTAGCAAACATTGAGACTAAGAGCAAAGGAACAAAATCAGAAAATGTATGCCTAACTTCTTGACCAGCAGACATTTTTGGCTAAAAACAGTATAGCTCGGCTAAGAATTTCAGGTTGGTCTCTTCATAAAAATTGTAACACACAACCTAAAAATTATTTAAGATCTGGAATCTCAGCAAAAGGATTATTCTACAAATACTTATGATTTTCTAAAGTTCATATACAGTAGGGAAAAATTGCTAACTTCCTGAGTTCCTGACCAGCAGACCTTTTTGGCTAAACACAGTATAACTCGGCTAAGAATTTCAGGTTGGTCTCTTCATAACAATTGTAACAGACAACCTAAATATTATTTGAGAAGTGGAATCGCAGCAAAAGGATTTTTCTACAAATACTTATGATTTTCCAAAGTTCATATACAGTAGAAAACTGGTAACTTCCTGAGTTCCTGACCAGCAGACCTTTTTGGGTAAAAACAGTATAGCTTGACTTAGAATTTCAAGTTGGTCTCTTCATAAAAATTGTAATAGACAACCTAAAGATTATTTGAGAACTAGAATCGCAGCAAAATGATTTTTCTACAAATACTTATGATTTTCCAAAATTCATATACAGTAGAGAAGACGAGGACATTCTGAAAAGAAAAAAAATACTTGAGAAGATGAGGACGATTTGTCCATTGCACTGATCGCAGCACCACGACCACGGCCACGACCAGTTGAGCCCCGCTTCGATGGTTTCAATTTACCCCTCTTCGTTGTGATGGTCAGGCCGAGAGGAGAGGAAAGGAGAGGTTGGAGACTTGGAGGACTGGAGTCCAGTGGCGGATTGCGGAGATGAGATCAAATTAGGGAGGAGAGGAGGGCAGGAGGCGACAAAGAAAAAAAGGAGGACTAGAGGAGCCGAGGAGAGGTCGAGAGGGATGAGAGGAGACGAAGACTGAGAGTCATTGTCAAAGACTCTCTCTGTCTCTCATTACTCATTAGGGATTTAGGATTTTAAAAAAAAAAAAAAACCAAAACGACGTCGTTTTGAGAGGTTGACCGGGTTGACTTCGGTTTCCAGTCCGGTTCGGTTTCTGCAAAGCTGAAATCGAAAACCAAACAGAACAGATTTGATTTGGCCCAGTTTTTTTTTTTGGCTCGGTTTTTTTTCAGCCCAATTTTTACGGTTTCGGCTCGGAAGTGCCACCCCTAGAACAAATGGGAACAAGATTATGCGAGCATCTAGCTTTTTCTTGATGAAGTGCTTGTCAATCTCTACATGCTTTGTCCGATCATGCTGAACATGATTATGTGCAATTTCAACCGCAACAGTATTGTCACAGTGAAGAGGCATTGGCCATTCCTGCTTGAAACCCAAACTCTTTAATAAACTTCTCAACCATAACAACTCACAGGCTCCTTGAGCCATACCTCTTTACTCAGCTTCTGCACTAGAATGGGCCACCACATTCTGTTTCTTGCTTCTCCAAGTGACTAAGTTTCTACCAACAAATGTAAAATAGCCAGAAGTAGAACGCCTGTCAATGATGTTCCCTGCCCAGTCCGCATTAGTGTAACCACTAGTCCTCAAATGTCCATGCTTACGAAACAGCAGGCCTTTTCCAGGAGCAGACTTTGAGTATCTCAAGATTCTCATCACAGCATTCATGTGATCTTCACTAGGATTGTGCATATACTGACTCACCACACTAACCGCATAAGCAAGATCAGGTCTAGTATGCGACAAGTAAATTAATCTTCCAACTAACCTTTGATATCGAGATTTGTCAGTCGGAACTTGATCAGGATACTCTGCAATCTGATGGTTCTGTTCTATCGGTGTATCAACTGGTGTACAATCAAGCATATCAGTCTCTGCTAGCAAATCCAGAACATATTTTCTTTGACTCAGCAAGATACAGTCCTTGTTCCTAGCTACCTTAACTTTCAAGAAATACTTTAAATTCTCAAGGTTCTTCATCTCAAATTCAGAAGACATCTGATCTTTCAATCTTCTAATTTCACCAATGTCATCACCTGTCACTACCATGTCATCTACATAAATGATCAAGGTAGTAAGCTTACCCTGTCGGTGTTTCAGGAACAAAGTATGATCTGAGTTACTTTGCCTATACCCAATCTTCTTCATGAAAGACGTGAACCTTCCAAATCAAGCTCTTGGAGATTGCTTCAATCCGTACAAAGACTTTTTCAATCTGCACACCACCTTCTCGCCTGTAGAAGTATTATATCCTGAAGGAAGATCCATGTAAATTTCTTCATTCAAATCTCCATGAAGAAATGCATTCTTCATATCAAACTGTTGCAGGGGCCAATCCAGATTAGCTGTCAAAGACATGAGGACTCAAATGGTATTGATCTTTGCCACAGGTGTGAACATCTCATCATAATCCACATCATATTTTTGAGTGTATCCTTTTGCAACCAACCTTGCCTTATATCTGTCAACTGAGCCATCTGCATTATGCTTCACAGTATAAACTCATCTACAACCAACGATCTTCTTTCCAGGTGGTAATGACATCAAATCCCAAGTACCATTCTTCTTGAGAGCATCCATCTCAACCTCTATTGCTTTGGCCCACTTTTCCTCCTTGATTGCATCATGCAGTTTACTAGGAAGAGACACAATAGACAATGATTCACAAAGGCTACATAAGGTTTAGACAATCTATGAGTTGATACGTAGTTGGCTATAGGATACTTGGCTTTAGCTGACAAGAGAGGCTCATATTTTTTAGGAGGTTGACCATGGGTTGACCTAGTAAGCAAGACCCTACTAGATTCAGGGACATTGAAGGATGAGAACAGAATAGTACTACATACCTCAGGTGATGACAAGCAAAGAGAGATCGTTGATGTAGGGTGAGAGACTGAACTTGCATGTACATCTTCAACAACTAGTAGCTGATTATTATTCAATTCTCCTCCTTTCAACGTGTTGGACGGTTGTTCATCATGTCAAACACTTTCAGAATAGGTAATAGACTCCTCAACTTGGGCAGGTTCAACAGATTGAACCACTTTTTGAGGTTCCAGAGTATTATCTCTCGGATTCTGGATCTAGTCGATGACAGGCCGAAGATTCTGTTCAGCGGGGTTACTGTCAACAATCACACAATCTTCTAGTTCTCCAAATTGATCTTCATAAAAAACATGCTTCTCCTCCTCACTCGGAGATATCGTAGTAGAAAAATAGCACAGATCTTCACTAAATGTGACATCCATGGTGACATAGAATCGTTGAGACAGAGGATGGTAGCACTTATATCCTTTCTGATGGGAGTCGTATCCAACAAACACACACTTAAGGGAACGAGCCTCCAACTTAGATCTCTGATTTTTGTAAAGATGAACATAGGCCACATAACCAAAGACGCGAGTAGGAAATTTGTTGAGAGATGAAATAGTAACATGTTTAGACAACACCTCAAAGGGAACCCGATTCTGAAGAGCTACAGATGGTAGAAGGTTGATAAGGTGAGAGGCACACGACATATATAGCTTCACCCCATAGATATTTGGGTAGATTGGCACTGAGTAAGAGAGCTCTTCCAATATCCAAGAGGTGTCGATTTTTCCTCTCAGATACCCCATTATGTTCTGGTGTCTGAGGACAAGTAGTCTGATGAACAATTCCATGTTGCTGAAAATACTCTCGGAAAGAGTGGTTAACAAACTCTCTTCCATTGTCAGATCGAAATATTTTCACACAAGCATCATACTGAGTTCGGATGCGACTATGAAAAGCGGTGAAAGCTGAAAACACAATATCCCTCTTTTTCAATAACACAACTCAAGTTAATCTTGTAAAGTCATCAATAAACAAAACAAAGTACTTCATTCCTTTCAATGTCAAATACTTCGAAGGCCCTCATACATCAAAATGAATAAACTAAAAGAAAAACTAGGAGAATAACTGGACTTATGACTCTTAGCAAAAACATCAAGTTTCACAATGAAGACTTGACTCTTTTATTCTAAAAAAAAAAAAAAAATATGGCATCGACTTCTTCATGACTCCAAAAGATGGATGACCCATTCGGCGATGCCATAGCCAAATTTATTTTACTCGATCAGAACTCAATGTCAGGGCAACAGTTGGTGACGGTGCTCTTGTTTCCCCGCTGTACATGCAATCCAAGTGAAACAGTCTCCCCCACAGATCTCCTTATTGCCTATTATCGCTTGAGATGACAAGTCTCAAAATTATAACATACATAGGAAAAAAAGTTACAGAGCATTTGTTTTGTGAAATCAATTCAGAAACAGACAATAAGTGATGTGATCGAGCAGGAACATAAAGGACTTTGTTTAACACAATTATTAGAGTAACTTGAATTGACCCTATACCTAGGACCGGGAAGGACACCTCATTTGCATTAGACACTTCAGGTATGGGAGATGGGGACAAAAAAAAGACTTATCAAATGTCATATGATCAGATGCACCGAAATCAATTATCCATGTATTACTACCAGTAAAGTCAGAAATTTTTAACGCAATACCAATTTTACCTCTTTTCTCCTGAGAACACATACTTGTGGTGAGGTCTTGTCCTCTTACTCCATAGAAATCAGGTTCACGAGAAACTTCAGGTTGATCACCAAAGATTGCAAGATCCATTGCAAATAGGATTTGATGACAGAGGAACAGAACAAGTACGACAGAATTCGACGAAATCGAAATCTTCCTTCGACACGTCGAACAGATCAAATTGGGACAGGTTTAGAATAAATTTGTAGTGGAAAACAACAGGGTCAGATTACTAAGATTGCTAAGATCGACTTAGGCTCTGATACCAAGTGAAACAGAACACAAAATGTTAGGATGTATTGAACAAACTCCAAGTCAGATATATATACAAGCACAGTTCTAACCCTAGAAGAAAACTAATTAGATCAAAAAATTTACATAATCCTAGTTGATTACATAATATACATCTTCCCAATATACTAGGATTGAGACTCACGTTAATATATATATATATATATATATATATATATATATATATATATATATGGTTATATACTCTAAGATAGCTACGTCATTCTCAACAAACTGGAATAATATTAGCTGTATCGAAGTGTTTTGGATAATTTGTTCTTTTATTACATGATATTTTCATGTAAATGTAAGACTGATCTTTCCATTGTTTAGGTCCATTATGTTGGGTTCATCGACACAGACGACATGAACGTTGTGTCTGGGAAAAGAAAATACACAAGCTTAGTAGGTTATTCGAGCAGCAAGCTCGCACAGGTACGTTAGAAGTTTTAGTTGATTGTGATTTTTTCAAGTTACTAAAAAAAAGGACGTTCATGCTCCTATGTAGGTCTGTTGAACTATAAATGCTGGTCCTTAGTTGTGTTATTTTGTATATGTTTCTGTTTAGATTTCATCACTTGGTGCTGTACATGTTGGTGGTTTGTTTGTTGCAGATTATGTTTAGTAGTGTCTTACACAAGCGGCTGCCTGCTGAAGCTGGTATTTGTGTAACATGTGTTTCACCTGGTATTGTCCAGACAAATGTTGTAAGTATCTTGATGTGTTCCCCCATCTTGTTACTTTGAACAAAGATTTAGTTTTCTAGGTATTATATTTAACCTAGCTAGTTAGATTTACCTTAGATATTTATTTTCAAGTCTTCTACATGCATATGTGCCTGCTGCACACACACACTCACACACAACTCATCACATTGGGTATATATCCTTTTAAGTTTTAACTGAGTCCAAGACCATAGCTAAGATCAAAATATTTATTCAATTTTATACGTATTATTACCTGTTGCAATTCCATTGTGATGCTGCAGTTGTATTAATTAATTTAGTTTCCTGTTGTTGATATCCAATGAATTGCAGACCAGGGATCTTCCCAGAATCATTCAAGCTGTTTATCGTTTGATACCCTATTTTATCTTTAGCTCTCAAGAAGGTGAGTTTTTTTTTTTGTATATAAAAAAAGAGAAAATTACATACAAGGAACTTACCAAATTTAAAAACACAAAAAACCCACGTTTAATATTTCTTATACAGATTAAGACATCAACCCAAGCCCAACAATAATAACAGCAGGCTTAACCCGAGTTGTAGATTGAAATGACTAAAATACGTAACTCTAAATCAAAAATTACAAACCTCATCCTTTATCTTCTTCTCTCTCCACATTGCCACACATCTCTTCTTTTCTCTTTGTATTTTTTTTTCTTCAGAAGCTCTCTCTGTTACTCTCTCTCTCATACCAACAACGGCGGAAGACGCTCGACGACGACACCCATATATGACGGACGACGCCTGGCTCCTCAACGTTGACTGCGGATCTGCCTTGACGGCAAAGCTGGGAGGAGGCTCTTCTGTCCATCTCCACCAATTTTCCGGAGCTCAGAGTCGTCCACCTTGTCGACACGTCGTCATTGGCAAACGCGGGCGGCGATCTGAACGATGACGGTTTCACATCGGAAGACGCTCAGATTGGGCGTGCGGCTTTGGTGGACTTCTTCTCCGGGCTTTCGTTGCTAGAGGACCTGGTGCTTGATGTGTGCAAGAATGTTAGAGATCGTGGACTAGCCTTGGAGGTTCTTGCTTCCAAGTGTCCGAGACTGAGAGCTCTCAAGCTTGGGCAGTTCCATGGGTTGTGCTCAGCGATTGGGTCCCGGCTCGACGACATTGCTCTTTGTCATGGGCTGGAGTCGCTGTCTGTTAAGAACTATGGCGATTTGATGGATATGGGATTGATCGAAATTGCGAGAGGATGTTGTAAGCTTGCCAAGTTTGAGGTGTATGGATGCAAGAAGATTACAGTGAAAGGGTTGACGACGATGGTGGATCTACCTCGACAGCAAAGGCGGCTTTGCCTCGACGACGACGGCTCCGCCTCAACGACGACAACTTTGCCCCGATCCTCTCACTGTACCTATTCCTCAATCCTCCACCTTCGTCAAAATCCATTCTGCTACTAAAGCCACCTGATCCGAGGCCAACAACATGAGCAGTTGACACAATCGAGAAGGAAGTTGAGTCGATTCTTGTTCAAAGCATTTCAATTCAATTGTCACTGAATTTTTGGGGTTTAGGATTGGGTATATGATTGGGTTGAGCGTCTGAGTAGCAATGGGAGGTTGAGGTCAGACGGAGACAATGAACTGAAAATGGAGCTATATGATTGGGTTGAGGTAATGCATTGAAAATGGAGGAGACTGGTTGAGGCAATAGCAATGGGTTGGGCAGCAGAAGTAGGCAGTATCAGAGTGGGATGTGTAGCAAACATAGACAGTAGCAGGCAAATTGGTAGTAGAAGTCATAAGTAGCAGACAGATTGGTAATATAAGTCGGCAGTAGCAGACACATTGGTAGTAGAAGTCGACAGTAGCAGTCGACATTACCTTGATCGACAGTAGCAGATTATTCAGCTCGTTTGTAAATTGTTACTCCCTTTATAGTCCAGTTTTTTACTTGATAGTAGCAACGCTCCAACCGGCAGTAGCACCTTTCTATTTGGCAGTAGCAGCGCTCTAACCGACAGTAGCACCTTTCTATTAGGCAGTAGCAACGCACGAGATTGAACATGTGTCTATAAATTCTAACAGATTTATTTTCTGTTATAATTGACTTTTTAAAGTTTGAAGGTTACAATTGTAAATGTGTTATTGCCACATGGCAACAATATAACAGCTTGTCCTTATTTGTTAATTTTTGTCCTTAGATGTGTAAAATATTGTGTGATGGATGTATTTGTAAACTAAAATTTGGTTAGTAACTAATATGTAGTTTACTAATAAAAAAAAGGAAAAAGAAAAGAAAAGAAAAGAAAGAGTCCCAAGTATAGATACACAAGTCCTAGTCTCCTACTCCTTAAGAGTTAAAATAAGAGATACTAAATTCGGGGAATGGCTATGTAATGGTATCTTTAGCTCACTTTATTTGTTGTAGTGGTATATATTGTGAAAACTGACCATTTGATGAGTTATTGCAATGCAGGTTCGAGGAGCGGTCTCTTTGCAGCCACTGATCCTCAGGTTCCGAAATACTGTCAGTAGTTGAAATCATATAACTTTCCTGTTTGCACTTTCATTTCTCAAGATTGCAACCCAATCATGCCTTCTGAAGAAGCTTTTAATGTTGAGACTTCACACAAAGTGTGGGAGAAGACATTTGAGATGATTGGCCTTCCTTCTGATGCTGTGGAGAGGCTCATAGAAGGGGAAGAAGTTGCATGCAGATATGGGGCTCATAATGAGTAACCTCGATCTTTTTCCATAATACCAATTTTCTGTGCCCAATTTATCGATGATTTTTAGTAAGTCATGATGCATGAGATGCTCTGCTCAGCAAGCAGTTGTTGACATATCAGCTTGACTATCTATGCAGATCAATGTGGAATCTTTTGCCTCGTTTAATATCTCATCGATCAGCACTATTTCACTATACAACTGCTAATGACTTGCTGAGTTGCTGTTGCTTCCCCACATGACATGATTGGTCCTCCTCATTATTTGCAGAAAACCTTATATGATGCATTTGGTCACATACACACACAAGAGAGAGTATAATCGTCAATCTAGTAGTTAAATAACAAAATTATTTCAGGTTTCTAAGTCTTTGCGACTAAAAATTGACTAAAAAAGTTAGAACATAGAACAAGTCTACTTGTGTATACTAGCATTATACTACTAACTACAATGAAAATCAAATATCGATGAGCTTATTGTGTCGATACTTGTTTGTTTCATAAAAACACAACTTTAATTTCTTTTATTTTTTTGTTGTTCAAATAAACAACTTAGTTTTACAAAATGAAGACATACATATTAGCAAAAGGTTATGGAATCTTTTTTCGATAAAAAAAGAAATAACCAAAAGATAATAAAAAACAAGGGAAAAAAAAAAGAAACATATATTTTATAATTTATAGTTTTATTGTTAGGAGGACAAAATGACAGATATGGACATGTGGTGTGTTCACTGTGTTGTGCTGTTGTTTAAGAATCTTGAAATCTTGAATGACGGAATCTATCAGTTGGGAGGTGAAGCCGGAAGTCTCACTGGAATAAGAGCTAAGTTGCGGCTGTTGGGCTGCTCTTCAACTCACAAGGTCACAAACAGTTGCAACGTAATCTCTCTCCTCAATTCCCAGCACCCAATTTGCCATTTGGTTTAAGGTTGATTACATTCTTTTCAATTTAGCTTCCAAATTTGCTATAGTGATCTTGTTTTTTTTTTCCGAGTTTGCAAGTATTGGTGATCTGGGTCACGTTTCTAGATTTTTGGGTCTCTCAAATCATGTTTTAATTGTTTATTCAGTTTGGGTTTCATTGGGTTCCATTGATGAATATGACTGATGATGAAGTTATAATATTGAAGGAGTCAATTTCCTTTGAGTTTTGTATTGGGTTTGTTATAATATATTAGTTATTGTGTTTCTGCTTATTTAGTATTGAAATTCTTGGAATGGATTTGGAACAGGTGGCAAAAATGGCAACGACATCGTCTGATTTGAAAGAGGAAGTGAAGAAGAAGAAGGAGGGATTGGGATGGATAGAGTGGTTGAGAGGTTGGTTGTATATGGTGTACGAGATGTTGTTCCAAAGAATCACTGCCAGCCATTTGCAAAACCCAATGCCTTTGCCTCCTGTCAATGATCTCACATGCATTGTCACTGGATCCACTAGCGGTATCGGCCGTGAAATTGCCAGGTATAATTTTCATATCTCAATCAGCTCTTTTTGGCTACCGGATTGAGTAATATGAAATGAATTTTAGATTAGTTCGGATAATCTGCTCTGAGAGATAACTAGTATCTGGTGGTTATAACATATTTCTGAACAGGCAGTTGGCGGAGGCCGGTGCACATGTTGTAATGGCAGTGAGAAACACCAAAGCAGCTGAGGAGCTGATCCAGAAGTGGCAGAATGAATGGTCAGGAATGGGCCTTCCTCTCAATATCGAGGTAACCCATTTATTCTTGTGCTCGAGTGAATGCTGAAGATAAATTTATAACAGGGTGAAACCTCTCAGGTTCATGCATCTAAATCCTTATCTTGTTGAAGTATATAATATTTAATTCACTGAAGCTAGACGTCTTACCATATCAATTAATGAAGCCATTGCTGGATGAAATGGTCCTATTAAAGCACAGATATTAATTTGGAAACTGCCCTTGTTTGAATCCAGAGCCCCTGTAATAATTCTATTCATGGTTCAATTGTCAGCATCTCTGTAGCAGAACATAATCTGTGCACAAAGGCAATCATTTCAATTTATTATTTCCTAGCAAAGTGCAATTTTCCCAATGCAGAATGGCTTGCATAACAGTTGTTACTTAACAGGTGATGGAACTTGATCTACTCTCCTTGGATTCTGTTGTGAGATTTTGTGAAGCTTGGAATGCACGATTGGGACCTCTGCATGTTCTTATCAATAATGCTGGGATATTTTCAATTGGAGGTTGGTCTTTGCGCCATGTTTACTTAAATTTAAAGCTTTCCGCTGTTGAGCTGGTTCTATTGTCATTATCATGCTAGTTGTAATGTTGGTCCTTAATACCAAAAAGTTCTTGATATTAGATAAGCTGATCAAATGTTGCCAATCCCTTCCAATGTTTAGTGAAAATAAGGAACCTAATTCCTGTTTTAGAAAGCTAGGGTGTCCTATTGAACATGCAGCCTAACATTTCACATTTCCAAAAGCACATGCAAGTTTGTGTCCTATTGAGAGATATAATGTTTCACGTTCATACACCAAGTATTTCTTTCCCAGTCTATTTAGTCATTGCACATAGTATTGAAATGCATAAGTAGTTGTATTTCTATCTAAATCTGGTATGTCATTTACTGGTATACTTTGGTTTTTTTGAGTTCAGAGCCACAAAAATTTTCAAAAGATGGGTATGAAGAGCACTTACAAGTGAATCATCTGGCTCCAGCACTGCTATCAGTATTGCTACTGCCATCCCTTATTAGAGGCTCTCCAAGTCGAATTGTTAATGTCAATTCCGTTGTAAGTTCCTTGATTATCATGCATAAAAAGATGCATGGGTGTTCTTATACTCTATATCTATATATATGCATACACACACATGGTTATATGCTCTATGATAGCTATGTCATTCTCAACAAACTGGAATATTAGCTGTATCGAAGTGTTTTGGATAATTTGTTCTTTTGTTGGTGACTTTAGCACGCACACAACTCTAGTTTGGCGTGTGTACTAACTAGACCTAGTTGCGGCCATAAATTAAATACACGTCATTTGAGTTCATGTAGGTATTGAGCAGAAGTTAAATTTATTATAAAACATTTCCACTTTACTTTAGAGTAATGTCGTCATGTAAATCTAAGAATGATCTTTCCATTATATAGATGCATTATGTTGGGTTCGTTGACACAGACGACATGAACGTTGTTTCTGGGAAAAGAAAGTATACAAGCTTAGTGGGTTATTCAAGCAGCAAGCTCGCACAGGTAACTTAGAAGTTTAGATTATTAAGATTGTTTCTAAATTTTAGAAAAAAAAGGACACTATCTGTAATTATTGAATTACTGTGTTATATTGTATCTGTTTTGTTTAGATTATCATCACTTGGTGCTTTACATGTTGATCCTCTGTTTGTCGCAGATCATGTTTAGTAGTGTCTTACATAAGCGGCTACCTGCTGAAGCTGGTATTTCTGTAGCATGTGTTTCTCCTGGTGTTGTCCAGACAAATGTTGTAAGTATCTTGATGTGTTCTCCCATCTTGTTACATTGGAAAAGGATGTAGTTTCTTGGGTGTTATATAAGTTTTATTGACAATGTAGTTAGAACTACCTTGGGTATTTCTGTTCAATTCTTCTACACGTGTTCCCACGCACACACGGTATCTTTTCAAGTGTTAATAGATTCCAAGACAGATCAAAGTTTTATGTACTTTTCTACATATAACCTTTTGCAATTCCAACCTGGTGCTGTATAGTTTTCATCAATTTAGTCTCCTGTTTGATTTCCAATAATTGCAGGCGAGGGATCTTCCCAGTATTGTTCAAGCTGGTTATCGTATGATACCCTATTTTATCTTTAGCCCTCAAGAAGGTGATTCTTTTTGCTATTGAATATAGATTTTCAGATAAATGTGCGTGTATTATAACTATATGTTTGTGTGTGTACGTGTATTTAAAAGCAAGCTCTGTTCAGTCTTTAATTATTGTGTAGTACAACAGGGGCCTTCTACTGGCCTACAGTAATCAACAACAGTAGTGAGTGATGATGTCATGACTCATGAGTATATTTTTTCTCCCAAGTTTAGATTTTGAAGACAACAAGCTTTTTCCTACTTTTCCACAAATGACTCCAAAGTTTTCTACAAAAAAATAAAAATAAATAAAAGACAAGAAAAAAAGAAGTCTAAAATATTGACAGACAAATCCTACTCCTTAAGAGTTAAGATAAAGAGATACTAAAATAGAGATATTGTGAGAACTGACCTTGTCATGATTAATTTGCAATGCAGGTTCGAGGAGTGCTCTCTTTGCAGCCACTGATCCTCAAGTTCCAGAGTACTGTCAATTGTTGAAATCAGATGACTTTCCTGTTTGCGCTTTCATTTCTCAAGATTGCAATCCAACCAATCCTTCTGAAGAAGCTCATGATGTTGAGACTTCACACAAAGTATGGGAAAAGACATTTGAGATGATTGGCCTTCCTTCTGATGCTGTGGAGAGGCTCATAGAAGGGGAGGAAGTTGCATGCAGATATGGGGGCTCATAATGAGTAACCTTTTTTTTCCCATGATAGCAGAGGTCTTGTGTCCAATGTATGGATGATTGTTTTTAAAGTCAAACGCAGAAAATGCCATTCAGTTTTGCAATGGAAGGAATGGGTGAGTACCATAAGCATTCTGATTCTGGTAGGCACATGAAGAGCTGGTTATTTGTACACCATGATCTTATTAATTTGTGTTTATACAGAGACTGATCTAGTTACATTGATTTACTCACCCGTGTTTAAAGCGACCGGCCTGTCAAGGATTATTTATTCAGTTACCAAAAAGAAAGAACCCATATCATTGATCCATCATTGAGATCACCAAAGTTCATGGTTCTAAAAGAAATGCAACCTTAGGAACTCGTACCTCAATCTAAAACAATCATTTTGCTTCCAAAATTAAAAAATTTCATAAAAGCCTGGAACGTAGGAAAATGTTATCAACTACTTGCAAAATTCCATGTTAGCTCATTTTGATTTGAGGCCTCAAACATGTGACAAGTACAACAAAGCCTCAAACATGTGCAAATCCTGTTTTTCTTCCCTAATATAAACTTGCATTGTGCCTGCATTATATATGGAAAATTATACAATGTGTTAACGCATATGAATGATGTAATACATCAACTTTGTAAATTGAATCCTCAAACTAGTAATATTAGTCCTCGGAGTTATAATATGAGTGTTTAAAGTTATAAAATTTTCTAGTTACAACATTAGTCATCATGTGTCTTAAAAGTGATAAAATGTGTGCTTAAAGTAATAATTGAGTTCTCAAAGTGATTAAAAAAAATTGTTACAACTTTGAGGACTCGTATTACTACATTAAGGACAAATGAAGACTATTGTTGTAACTAATTTTTTAAATACTCATATTACAACTTTGAGGACTAATATTACTACTTTGAAGACTCATTTTACAACTTGAGGACAAAGTTGATGCATCACATGCATTAACACACACTAACCTTACCCGCATTATATATGTATAGAGCCACGAACACAAAATATTGAAAAAGTTATCAACTTGCAACGAGCAAATGAGCATCTTTGTACATGAATACTGTAGTCGGTAGTTGAAAACTACCTTCCCCGCCCATAGAGCAGAAAACTTGTAGACCGACATCCGGGCTACCTCGCCATGGTGAAAGATCATTTGTACCACATCGGGAAGATGCTCATCTAAGCTCCACAAGAAGACACTATCCCACATCGGAAACATGTAATAAGAGGGAACCTTCCTTAGCTATAAAAGGAATGCTTCCCTATGTAGAAAAGATGATTAACCAATCCCTCCCCCATCTCTCTAATACTCCATCCGAGAGGATGGATGCTTTTGTAACACCAAAGGCCTATTGGTCATGATAGTGGAATATTAAGTGGATGTAGATGTTTCTACCTGTTTCATCCCGAGTCGGGAAGTGGTCGCGGGGCGGAACGAAATAGAATCCTTGGGGTCTTTCACTCGGTACCTGCACAAATGACAGCGTCACGGGGTCGGGACTGGGGTGGCCCAGTCTTCGACTCTCCGATGCTTAAGTTAGTTTTGAGCACTTGTACGGGTAGAGGAATGAAAGAGGGAGAGAGTATACGTGAGTATGTATATGTGTGTACCTTTTATGATAGGTTGAGCTGGTTTTATAGGTTAAGTTTAGGTACATTTGCCTTAGTCTCCAATGTGGGACTCCTTGCCCTCCTTTGGAGTGTCTCCCCTTTTGGGGGTGTTTTGCCGCTAGAGTGACTTTGGCAAGCGGTTTGTTACCGGCCCTTCATTCTTTGGATGCCTATGAAGGGCTCACTAGGGCTATCTCGACCGGGTAATTGTACCGTATTCTCGGCTTAGCCAAGTATTTTGGCTATGTACTAACAAGTCCCCAAGTCCGCAGTCCGAGAGAGTTCTTGAGTGGGGAGTTATTCTAGAGATGCCGAGGATAGGTTTTACCCAGGTGCGGGAGGCATGGTGCCGAGTCCCCAAGTCCCCACGCGAGAGTCTCGAAGTGACGGGGGTGATGTTTCGAAAACAGGTTGGCGAGAAGAAACGTTTGATGCTGCTCTGGCGAGTCAGTCCGCGCTTGGTTGGGGAGACTCGCGACTGAGCGTTGCGGGCCGCTGCCTTGGCGAGTCAGTCCGCGCTTGGCTGGGGACTGTCGCGAGGTGGCCAGTCAGTCCGCGCTTGGTTGGGGACTGTGGCTATGTGGCGAGTCAGTCCGCGCTTGATTGGGGACTGTCGCGAGGTGGCGAGTCAGTCCGCGCTTGATTGGGGACTGTGGCTATGTGGCGTTGCGGGCCACTGCGTGGCGAGTCAGTCCACGCTTGATTGGGGAGACTCGCTATTGAGCGTTACGGGCCGTTGCCTTGGCGATGCAGTCCGCGCTTGATTGGGGACTTTCGCGAGGTGGCGTTGCGGGCCGCTGCATGGCGAGTCAGTCCACGCTTGATTGGGGAGACTCGCTATTGAGCGTTGCGGGCCGTTGCCTTGGCGAGGCAGTCCGCGCTTGATTGGGGACTGTCGCGAGGTGGCGTTGCGGGCCGCTGCATGGCGAGTCAGTCCACGCTTGATTGGGGAGACTCGCTATTGAGCGTTGCGGGCCGTTGCATGATCTCTGAGGGGGGATCATCTAGATGCAGGGGCTTCCTCCCATAACCTGTCAATCAAGGAGAGAAAAGCGTCAGGGGGTCTAGGCTTTTAGTGGTTCTACAAACCTCAGATTTGGGAAGCGTCCCACTTCACCCTCGATCGAGTGGGTGCGAGCGCTTGGCTGTTTGCAACCAGCTTCATTGCCACTACGCGGATCCACTGTTTCACGGTATGAATTGGTGGCGTTCTTTGTCTTTGGATTTATCGGGGGTGAATGAGATGGTTCACATGTTTGTGGTGTTGGTAGGAAGCCTAGAGTAAGAGTTTTGTTGTCGGGCTGGCTAGGGTTAAGGGGTGGCGGGACGGGTCGTGCGAGTTGGCCAGAGGGACCGTATTAGCCGCGTGGTGGGCCGCTATGGGGCGAATAGGTTTGTGGTGTTGTCTTGTGGGAATGAAGTGTAGCATGTTTACATGACAAAGCACTTCATGGCATTTAGAGTGAGCCGCTAGTGGGCGAAGTGTACATTGTTGGTGCCGCTACTGGGCTAAAATACATAAACAATGTAATTAACTGGGATAGAGATGGAGGTGGTGAGCGTTCCAGGGGCGAGGTAGCACGCGACCATCGCAATCGCGGAGGTAGAATGTGGCGAGTCCCGGAGCGTCAACTATCTCGAATGGGCCTTCCCACTTCGCCTTGAGACCAGTAGGGTAGGGAATGACCTCTTTCATGACCCAATCGCCTATCTTCAGGGGGCGAGATACGACTTTTTTGTTGTAGTATCGGGCTATTTTCTGCTTGTTGTTGATGACTCTGAGGTATGTCTTGTCTCGGCGTTCCTCTAAGAGGTCCATATTGAGTCGTAGCCCTGTTGCATTTGTCTCGGGGTCGTAAGTTGTGATTCGTTCACTTCGGACCTCCATTTCCACCGGTACCACCGCTTCGGTGCCATAAGCCAAGAGGTATGGGGACTCTCCCGTGGCCGTTGTGGGGGTGGTGCGGAGTGTCCAGAGGATGTCCGGGAGCTTTGCTGCCCACAAACCCTTGGCCTCATCCAAGCGTTTCTTCAGGTTTTGCTTGATGAGCTTGTTGATAGCTTCTGCCTGGCCATTGGTTTAGGGATGTGCTGGGGAGGTGTAAAAGATTGTTGTGCCTTGATCGGACAAGAATCCCTGGAATGTGTCATTGTCGAACTGGGTGCCATTGTTAGTAATGATTGCTTGGGGCACTCCAAAGCGACAGTACAAGTTTCGCCAAAGAAAGTTGATTACTTTTTCAGTGGTGATTGTGGCGAGGGGCTCTGCCTCAATCCATTTTGTGTTGTAATCCACGATGACAATGGCATACATGAAATATCCCGGGGCTGTGGGGAGTTGTCCGACGAAATCGAGTCCCCACTGGCTGAAAGGGACGGGCGAGATGATGATAGAGAGGGGTATTGGGGGATGATGTGCAAAATTTGCAAATTTGTGGCACTGAAGGCACGTTTGAACGACCGCTTTGGCATCACGCTCTAGGGTTGGCCAATAATACCCCGCGCGAAGCGTTTTGAACATGAGGTTCTGGGCTCCTGCATGGTTCCCACAAATGCCACTGTGGAGCAATTTCAGCACTTTGTGCCCTTCTGCTGTGGGTAGGCACCGCAGTAGGGGACATGATTGGCCTTGGCGGTATAGCTTTCCACCTCTGAGCAAGTAAAGGGAGGCTTTGCGGCGTAACCGTTGTGCTTCATGCTTGTCTTGGGGCAGGGTGTCGTCCGAGAGGAAAGTGATGAATGGGTCCATCCATGAAGGCTGCTCCCTGGGCTCAAGGGCAAAAATTTCTGAATAGGCTCTTGAGATACTAGGCTTGTCCAGTGTTTCTATGTGGACATCCGGGGGCGTGGACTCGGGAGGAGCAGTGGCGAGTCTTGCGAGGGCGTCAGCCTTGGAGTTCTTGGCTCGCGGGATTTGGGTGAGTTTGTATGAGGTGAAGCTTTGCAGAAGTGCCCCCGCGAGACTTTTATAGGATTCCAAGTTGTGATGGTTAGCCTTGAAGTCCCCTGCCACCTGACTGACAATAAGTTGGGAATCACTGAAAATGTGGAGGTGTTGGGCTCCGAGCTCTCGGCAAAGTTGGATGCCTACGATAAGAGCTTCATACTCAGCAATGTTGTTGGAGGCTTTGAATTCGAACCGAAGGGCATACTCATACGAGTGACCCTCTGGGTATGTGATGATGATTCCTGCTCCGCTGAGTTTGCTGTTGGAGGATCCATCCACTTGGAGTTCCCAGATGGCGTCCCCGGCGGGGGTGTCTGGGTGGGAACTGCTATCGGCCAATGGAATGAATTCAGCAATGAAGTCTGCAGCTGCCTGCCCTTTGATGGCCACTCGTGGCTTGTAGTGCAAGTCAAATTCTCCCAGCTCAACTGCCCATTTGACCATGCGGCCTGAGGTTTCAGGTTTCTGCAATATTTGCCGTAATGGCTGGTTGGTGAGTACATGGATTGTATGGGCTTGGAAATACGGTCTGAGTTTCCTAGCGGCAATGATGAGGGCGAGAGTAAGTTTCTCTATGTCTGGATAGCGAGTCTCTGGATCCGCGAATCCTCTGCCACAATAGTATACTGGGAGTTCTTGATCATGGGCATGGTATGTGAGCGCCGCACTGACGGCCGTGGCGGAAACAACCAAGTATAAATAAAGCACCTCTCCGGGAATTGGCTTGGAGAGGAGAGGGACAGTGGCGAGGTATGCCCTTATGCTGTTGAAGGCTTCGTCATGTTCCGGGCCCCAAGTGATATCTTTTTTATGCTGTGCCTTGAGCAGTTGAAAGAAGGGATTGCACCTAACTGTGAGGCGGGAAATAAAGCGTGCTAGGGCTACCAGACGTTCGATAAGGCACTGGACCTCGCTCCGGGACGTCGGAGCAGTCATGTCTAGGATGGCTTGGACTTTTTCTGGGTTGGCCTCAATGCCTCTTTCACTGACCATGAAGCCAAGGAATTTGCCGCCTCCCACAGCAAGGATGCATTTCTGAGGGTTGAGACGCATCCCGTGTTCGAGGAGCTTAGTGAATACTCTGTCGAGGTTGGCAATATGGTCATCTTCTGTCTTGCTCTTGACCAACATGTCGTCGATATACACTTCCATAATCTTGCCAATTTCATCTTCGAACATGGCGTTAACGAGCCGTTGATATGTTGCCCCCGCATTCTTGAGGCCAAAGGGCATGACCTCTTAGGGTTTAGGGTTTAGGGTTTAGGGTGACGGGGGTGATGTTCCGAAAATAGGTTGGCGAGAAGAAACGTTTGATGCTGCTCTGGCGAGAAGAAAATTAGGTCAGGGTTTACTTGGTCACGATGGTTCCCTTATTACCTCAGGTTCCTGGCAAAGAAGCTCATGTGGACGTGATGAGCGAGGTGGCCCGCGCCTTGGCTCGTGCTTCGGGGTAGTGGACAATCTCCGCTTCACTAGGGAAGATGGTTCCCTTCTTCTTCCAGTCTCCAGCGACTGCCTACGCCTTGGTGGAGGTGGCGGATCCCTACGACGTTCAGCTTCCGGTGACGGCTTGCACCTTAGTGGAGGGGGCGGCTCCCTTCTCCTTTCTGGCTCAGGAGATGGTATGTACCTGGCGGGGCGCGGATACTGTCTTGGTGGTACGGTGAGGCGACAGAAGACATTCGCCTTTGGAGCGGGGTCATCTGCTTCTTGCCCACAGACACGTGGAGGCGTGACAGGTGGTCTTTGGAGTAGAGCACGCAAGGGGTCTTTGGAGTAGAGCGCGCAAGGCTTCAGCTTCCCTCCACATCCTTTTGGGTGTCTGCGAAAGCTGCGAGGGTCGTATGATGCCATTGTCGGTAGCTCGTAAGGTGCGCAGGATGCTGCCATACTTCTTTTGTAGCTTCCGCGTCTTAGATCTGTTGATGGTAACTGGCCTGCCCCCTTGCTGCGTGTACCAAATCCCTTCCTTGATCTTTGATTTGGATGTCGGGGGAATGTAAGGGTCGGTCAAGATACCTAGCCGAGGGCTTGAAGCCTCGCTGTCTTGGTGCTCGCTGCTGGATTCGGATATGTCCATCTCGCTTGAAGCTGGGGACGAAGGTATATCCTTAGTCCAGTGTGATTGGACGAAGGTTTCGAGGCGCTTGATCCTCTGTTCTAGCTCTTCGCGAGTCCTGGGACACATGGGTTGATAGTTGTCAGCTGGGGACGGTGTATTGTCCTGCATGGTAGCTCTGCCTTTATCCTTTCTTGAAAGTCGATTGGGCTGAGGTCTGGCTGCTAACTCCCTTGTCGGGTAGTGGTTCCCATTTTAGTTTGCCAACACGGTATAGTCAATCGCCCGTCTCATGAGGTTCATGTGGGCCCGTGTTCGGAGATAGGTCCAATGTTATAGCGCGTTGGCCGATGCGCGGCCAGGCGATGTTAGCAGTTGTGATCATGAAGCCGCTCTTTTCTTCAAAGCGAATGTACCTGAGATCTAGTCAGTCCTGGACTTGCTCGGGTAACTGGTAGCAATCGCGAGTTTTGTGTCCCCAACTGTCTTGGAACTTGTAGTGGACTCAGCCTTCCTTATACTCAACATAGGGCAAGGCCCTTGACACGGTAACGAGTCCGCTATCGATAAGGTCGTCTAAAACCTCGTGCGTGAGGTTGACGTTGTAAGTGTACCGGCGAGATGGCTGACGTGCGTCATCATTACCTTCTTCGCGGTCTCGTTTAGGTGTCCGGCGCGGATTATCATCCTCTGGCGTTCGAATAAGTCCAAGGTGATCCTCCGCTGTCCCGGCCTTGGCGCGTGATGGCGGCTGTCTTCCTTTGGACGGTCGCTCCAATTTATTTTGACCATACCAACCACGGCCGGGAATGGGTCTACATCCACTAAGGAAGCTGTGATTTCTGGCGTCTTCATCTTCAAGGCGTCAGAATTCAACCAAGTCTGCAGTTGGTCGCGGAGCTTGACACAGTCTTTGGTGTCATGATTGTAGACGTTGTGGAAGCTACAATATTTCTTGTCTTTTAGTTCTTCCTTGGACGGGACCTTGTGATCCAAGCGAACGTATTTCGCCTCAATCAAGTCATTAAAGACAAGATGGGTGTTTTTCGCGCCATACGTGTATGCCTCGTATTCGGGCTTGGTCCATGCAAAATACTAGATTGTGATTGACTCACGAGTTATTTTAAGATTCTTCAGTTTATGAGCCAACGGCTTCCCAGTCAGTTCAACCACACCGACGTCATCGACATATCCTTGCGCAGCCTCAGTCTCCTCCTGCCTTTGGTAATAAGGGTCAAACGCGGGGATTGGAGGTTTAGTGACCCTATCGTCCTGTTTCTCCCCGGCACGTACGTTCCCTTGGAGGCATTCACCTTCTCGTCCATTTCATTGAGGATCAGCTCATAACTGCAGACCTTGTTGATCAGGTCGCCTATAGACGCAAAGCGTTCTCCATGGTGCTTCAACCGCTGGCGATGCTCGAGGCCGCAGACAGCCAACTTAATGGCTTCATGTTCGGGTAGGAGGAAATCGCACTTGGCTTGTTGGATCTTGAAACGTTGGAGGAAGTAGACTCCTGACTCCATACTCTGCTGACACATCTAAGTAAGGGAATCAAGGCCAACCTCCAGCTCAATGGTGCCGTATGTTTCCTGGAACAATCTCTTCATGGTAGGCCAGTCCGCAATGGATCCTAGCTTCAACCAGGAATACCAACTGAATGCAACTCCGGACAGAGAAGTCTCGAAGAGTTTGAGCTTGAGGATATCATTGTTCCCGTACTGGCTGCACTGGACTTTGAAGTGGGCCATATGGGTTGCTGCGTCTTCCCTTGTTTCTCCAGAGAAAGTAGTGAACACAACGTTCTTGAACCCATGAGGGAAAGGGTATTACGCCACACTATCAGGGTAAGGGTCGCGATACATCAAGTCAGCATCACCTTTTCTGGTTTGCTCCTTGACGATGGAGGAGATGAGCTGGCGCCAATCGGCTATTGTCACAGGCACAGACTCTGCCCCTTCCTTATGGTTTGGCCATGCAGAGAAACTGACGGCCTGTCCGATATTCTTGGGAGTATGGCTGGAGTAGGCTAGAAGCGAGTCATCTGGTGTCCTGGTTTCCTGATGCAAAGAAGTATTCAATCCCTTGAAGGGAGTGGCAGAGCAGTGCGGGGGTGGAGCTTTTGAAGTTCCAAACCCTCATGCGAACTGCGGGGCCTTCGGAGTCCCGACCTTAGGGTTTCCCCTGGTGCGCTCGTTGGGAGGGATGTACTTGGAAGTTCCTTCATTCACGCTTGGGACAGTAAGGTTTAAAGTGGGATTCTTTGGTGCTTGCGCCCTCATCTAGTCTTTAACTTCAAGGACCCGTAAGTTCAGCTGGTCCTGTTTGTCCTTGAATTCATCCAGCTTCTCCAGACTATTCTTACTTCCAAAGAAGGAAGCATTATGCTGGTCATGCATCTTGGCATCGTGGTCGTCCAAGCGGCGAGTCTGTTCATCTACTGTCGCACGAGTGAGTGACAGGAGCACTGCATGTTGCTTTACGGTCTCCGCGTTCTACTTCACGGTCTCCGTGTTCTTACTTAGGTCCTCTTGGATTCGTTGGAGGGAACCGCTGACCAAGCCTTTGTCTTCCCTTACTTCACTGGCGAACTGGTTGAAATCTTCAGTGAGTATGGCAAGGTTGTGCTGGTCTGCTTCCCAAAGGGTCTTGTCCCTTTTGACCTTTTTAACAAGGCCGTCAACCTTCACAGTAAGGTCGATGATGCTTTGTTGACTGACCAAACTTTGACTGCTCGAGCATCTGAGAGATTTTCTCCATGGACGGAGCAGAACCTGTGTCTTGGATCGGTTGAGAGCCTACCATGGCGGTCTCGCAGAAGTCTGGGTTACCAAACTGAGCAAGGACCTATTCTTGAGTGAGGGATCGGCAAGCCGCGCTGTTATGGGGCTTATACCGTAGTGATCTATGCTGGAGAGAAGAAAGCTGAGGCTTCCAATACGATGCTTCCTCTGGTTTCCCAATGGTGTATCGCTTGTACTCCCTGTCCCACTGGGTGTGCCAATATTTTGGCCACGATCCTCAGCGTGCGGAGCAGAGGTTTCTAGCGAACAAAGAGAGGGAGATGTTGCGGGCGTGCCACCTCGTGGATGAGGAAAGAGTAGTAGGGTGCGCTTGACTTCTTGATCAGGCGGAAGGGGTTTTTAGGTGCCACCTCAGGGGAGGAATTTACGAGCACAAGGCGATCGATACTCACGGTATATCGCGAGCAGAGCAACAAAGGGAGGTCAGAGAATAGGGGGCGAGTCCAGGAGGGCTCTGAAACTAAGGCGGCGGCGCACTTAGGGTTAGGGTTTCAAGGTAGCTCGAGAGGTAACTGATTTGTAGTTGTGTATTTTGTTGAGAGATTTGATTGTGTGTGTAGAAGGAGCTTTGAATTCCCTTATATAGAAGCTCGACTTGCAGCAGAAGAGAGGTATTCATAATCCAAATTGGATTCTGAAACCCTAATGTCACAAGGACACTATTTTGCTCACGCGAACCAACCAACTTGTGACACATGTCTATTTTGCATACTCCCTTCCGCATAAGACTTTGCTTTCGTGCTGCCAATCTATGGATTCCTATGCAGACTAGATTTAGGAACAATCTTATTCCGCGGGGGGGGGGGGGTCTCAGTCTCAAACCATCCTGCGAGCTCCTGAGGCTCGCCTCTATCTCGCAGGCTATTTGCAGCTCGCGGGCCTTAGAAGGGCTTTTTATATTAAAAGGGCCACAGGGATTGGCCCGAAGCATGTTAAAGACTTGTAAAAGCCTTCAACGATTAAAGTGGGGGGCGCGAACTCCGCCTGTTACTTTCTCGCGAACGTTTCCTACGCGAGCCAGTTCGCTAGCTCACCTTGATATATTCCGCCTTGCCTAGGATTTTAACGCGAAGTACATTCAGCGCGCGAATGGTGTAGTCCGCGCGAAGTCTCGTTTGCACGCGAATTGCGTAGTCCATGCGAAGTCAACGCGAACCACGCGAGCTCTCTACCCTGCGAGGAATTCATTCCATACGTGAACTCTGAAGTTAACTCGTGTGGTCTATTCCGCGCGTGAGCTACGTATTCCGCTTGAACTGTGTAGTTCGTCCGAAGCCCATTCCACGCGCGAATTGTGTAGTTCGCACGGAGTCATACTACTTGGACAAAAATATCTTTTGGCTCAAACATGTCTTTCTGAGGATTTCAATAACTTATGTCTCTCGGTGGATTACCCATCCCGCTTGGTGTTACTGAGGGAAAATTTATGCCTCTCGGTCGAATGCCAATCTCTCGGTAGAATGCCAATCTTGGTGGAATGCCTATCTCGGTTGAATGTCAATCTCTTGGTTTCTCAGTCAAATCATGAAGACTTAGACTTCCATACCCAAATGTTTACCGTAATCCAATGAAAGGCAATCAAATAAAGGACTTACCTGTGAAAATAGCTGTCGAATTGGTGTATATAGGAGGTATAGTACCATGAGCACTTTCATCTTAGCACTCCCGGAGGATGAGACCTTCTTGGTCGTTTTGTTTTTTTTACCCTAAACCCTAGAGACCCGATGAATAATTACCCATTTTTCACCCTGCTGCTTGTGGATTAGTCCGTGAGGCATCTATCCTTCCCTTTTCGGTTCCCGGAGATGAAAGTGGTGGAGCCCTAACTTGCTCTTGGAGATTTCTTTTCTGCTCCTGGTGGCTAATTCTTTCAATCTGGAGTCATCAGGTTTGGGAGGTTCAGAACATAGGTGAGGTCACCGACTCACTGGGAAGTACAAGACTTACTGCTACCGGGAAGGACTTCTTCTGGAGACAAGATATGGGTGTCCATAGCTTTTTTGCCACCGGGATCCGTTGCTTGCAGATTAGATGATCCCGACTGGTTCCACCTGTACCTCATAGAGCAGGCGTTGCCAAAGGGAAGTGATAACCGAACTGGACGACCGAGACCCTGCTTCTTGATCGAGATTAGGTGTTTCAAAGTACTCTCCTGCCAACGGGACCCGTGCACACTGTTTGGCCACAATCCTCAGCAGGGGGCAGAGAGATGGTAGCAGTTCAATGCTTCAAGGGATGCGGGGCGTGCTACCGCGCGAACGCGGATTGTAGAGTTGTCAATGCTTCACAAGGTTCTTCTCTCATGCAGAGTCCCTTGCGTGAAGTCATCACTTCGCGTAGCAGATCTTCTCATGCATCTAGCTCACATGCAACTCATGTCATTGTTTTGATACGTGCGAACTTCTCAGCTCGCCTGATAATTTTCATCCTTATACGTAAAGGCCTTTATGCAATCAGGTCCTACATCCAGCTCACGTGATAACTTAGGTGAGGTCTACCCCTTAATACATGCCAACTCTTCCACTGGTGAGCCACACATATAGCCTTTTATGTGATCAAAGATAATTGCTTTCTTATCCGGTCAACCAACCATGCAGGGCTCGCCTCATCTTGTCCCATTTTTGCCTGCGAAGTCATCTTCTTGTTTCTTGGCGAGCGAAGTCTCCCATGCGAAGTCATCTTGCTTTACTTCCATACTAGGCCTCTATCTCCTATGCGAAGCCACCCCACATGTGAACCATGACGTCACTTAGTTCGCTTTCACTTAGCTTGAACTCAGATTCCGCCATCTCGGAGGCAAAAGGACTGCCGGCGATGTATCAACGGGACCTCGAGTATGCTAGGCAGATCCCTTTGCTATTTCTGACAAAATTTCATCTCGGCCGGGAAGACAACGAATATCGTTGAGGTCACTGGGGTAATAAGATGGTTGGGCAGCGGGAAGAGTGGGTCATCACCGGCGAAGCTCCCAGGTTACATGACTGAACTCCGGGTCCCGGTGAATCATCTTCGGGTGATGGCTGGAGGCATCGGACATGAGCCGTTGTGGTTCTGCTCTTGGATATCCTGATGACAAAGAGAACTCGGGCGGGTCGAGCGAAGTCTCCCATGCGAAGTCATCACTTCGCGTTGGCAGTCAGACCCCGCAGGGCACTTGCTGACCCGATGACAGCCTTGGGCCTACCGGGGAGCATGTCAACCCGCTGACTAGCTAGCCCTTTTGATGGGCTTGAGCACCTCCCGATGGACCTATTGATCATGGAGTTGAATGAATTGCCTCTCTGTGGAATGCCTCTCGGGTGGAAGAGCAATATTACTTTTAGTAATGATTCCCACAGACGGCGCCAAATGTCTGCATAAACTCGGAGGCTATGTAGAATCACGGTGGAACAGACTATCATGTACAAAAGACACAAGGACATATAATGGTTCACCATGTCATCGGAGGACATGACTACATCCACTTAATATTCCACTATCATGGCCAATAGGCCTTTGGTGTTACAAGAGCATCTATCCTCTCGGATGGAGTGTTAGAGAGATGGGGGAGGTTGGTTCATCATTTCTACATAGGGGGAGCGTTCCTTTTATAGCTAAGGAAGGTTCCCACTTATTACATGTTTCCGATGTGGGACTAACTATACATATATCTTATCATTATGTCTTCTTGTGGATCTTGGAGATGCACCTTCCCGATGTGGTACCGATGATCTTTCACCATGGCGAGATAGCCCGGATGTCGGTCTACAAGTTTCCTGACTGGTCTATGGGCGGGGAAGGTAGTTTCCAACTACCGACTACAGGCGTTTACTAACATGTTAAAATATTAAAATGAGTGTGTGTCACACTTGCTTATCAGGAATCGATTCCTTATAAACCTTTAAGGATTCATGTGGTAACTAAGAATATTTACAACTTTAAGAACTAATATTATCACTTTGTGGACTCATTTTACAACTTTATAACAAAGTTAATGCATATCATGTATTAACACAATATAAAATTTTCCTTTTGGTAATGATACTAATAAAGAAGGAATTGGAGGTGCATTTCGTGATCATGAGGGTAACTTCCTTGGTTTTTTTTTTCTTAGACTCTCTCAGTTGCTAATTTGGCTTCAAAGTTCGGGTATTTTTGTGTAGTTTACCCAAAAAAAAAATTAGAACTTACTTTGTTCTTTTCCAGGCATGTTTACTAACCTGGAATGGAATTGAGAGTGGTAGAATTGATTCCGGGATCGATTTCATAAGAACCTTTAAGGACTCATGTGGTAACTAAGAATATTTACAATTTTAAGAACTAATATTATCACTTTGTGGACTCATTTTACAACTTTATGACAAAGTTAATGCATACCATGTATTAACACAATATAGAATTTTCCTTTTTGGTAATGAATAACGATACTAATAAAGCAGCAATTGGAGGTGCGTTTCGTGATCATGAGGGCAACTTCCTTGTTTTTTTTCTTCTTAGACTCTCTGGCTTGCTAATTTGGCTTCAAAGTTCGGGTATTTTTGTGTAGTTTACCCAAAAAAAAAATTAGAACTTACTTTGTTCTTTTCCGGGCATGTTTACTAACTTGGAATGGAATTGAGAGTGGCAGAATTGATTCCGGGATCGATTTCTTATGAACCTTTAAGGACTCATGTGGTAACTAAGAATATTTACAACTTTAGGAACTAATATTATCACTTTGTGGACTCATTTTACAACTTTATGACAAAGTTAATGCTAACCATGTATTAACACAATATAGAATTTTCCTTTTTGGTAATGATACTAATAAAGCAGGAATTGGAGGTGCGTTTCGTGATCATGAGGGCAACTTTCTTAGACTCTCTCTCGATTGCTAATTTGGCTTCAAAGTACGGGTATTTTTGTGTAGTTTACCGAAAAAAAAAATTAGAACTTACTTTGTTCTTTTCCGGGCATGTTTACTAACCTGGAATGAAATTGAGAGTGTCAGAATTGATTCCGGGATGAGTGAATTTCGGCGTTTACTAACACGTCAAGGTATTAGAATGAGTGTGTGTCTCACTTGCTTATCAGGAATCGATTCCTTATATACCTTCAAGGACTCATGTGGCAACTAAGAATATTTACAACTTTAAGAACTAATATTATTACTTTGTGGACTCATTTTACAACTTTATGACAAAGTTAATGCATACCATGTATTAACACAATATAGAATTTTCCTTTTTGGTAATGATACTAATAAAGCAAGGGATTGGAGGTGCATTTCGTGATCATGAGGGCAACTTCCTTGGTTTTTTTTTCTTAGACTCTCTCGGTTGCTAATTCGGCTTCAAAGTTTGGGTATTTTTGTGTAGTTTACCCAAAAAAAAAATTATAACGTACTTTGTTCTTTTCCGGGCATGCTTACTAACCTGGAATGAAATTGAGAGTGGCGGAATTGATTCCGGGATGGGTGAATTTTGGCGTTTACTATCACGTCAAGGTATTAGAATGAGTTTGTGTTTAGGGTTTGTGTTTAAGGTATTAGAATGAGTTTGTGTTTACTATCACGTCAACTTTTTCTCCCCAAAATATCCTCACATAATTATAATATTTCTAAATTACCCAACTCTAGAAATATATATTATATTGTTACATCAGATAACAACAATGACAACAAAAAAGAAGGCAGACTCTGAGGTTAGTGCAATATATTGTATTGTTACTATCCGAAATATATCATCCCAGAATATTTACATCTTTGAAAAGATGAACAATAAAATTGCAAACATTCTAGCTTCCTTTCTTGTAAGGGCATTTTAGTAATCAAACTAGTTTTAATTTTGATTCTATATGGTAAGTAAACAACATCAATCGTAATTAGTTTTATTCATGTTTTGATTCCTTATGGTAAGTAAACAGTAAAATGGATTGAAATATTCTCATACCGATTCTTGTTGATATCGATTTTTGATAAGTTTCATTCTAAGTTAGTAAACGTCCTCCACCTTTTTACCATCATCATCCATTTCTTATATATTTGAACCCCCCTGGGTCTTATATGTATGGCGTCAGGATTTATGTTCTTTTTTTTTCACTTTTTTTTTTACCATTGCTTGTTGTTACACCAAAATGTCAGAGTTCCAGTGTCTTAAAAAACTACAGAGAAGCTTTGCTACCAAAAAAAGACACTAAAGAGAATGAAGTACGTGATCTGCAAGCATTATGTGAAGAGGCTGCAGCCTGCCATTAGGTAACTGGGCGAAAACATTGTCCATCACCATCAAGAAAATTCAGGTAATTAACATGCCTAAACAGATTGATCCTGGTTCATTCCAAAAAAAAATAAAAAAGAAGCAGATTGATCCTGGTGCTCTTTCTCATAGTTTCGTTTTGGTAGAGCAGCCTTCTCCCTCATTGTTGCATACAAAAAAATAGCTAGGCAGTCCAAGATAAGATCCCAGATGTGAATAATTGAGTTCGGGGTCTACCTTATAATTGACAAGATACATCTCAGAAATCTGTCGTTGGTTAGCCTCAGTGAAAACGACATGTCACTGAAGATATAGTGTGCATTATACTGCTCTGATGTTGGGCCAGCCACCAGCCTAGTGTTTTGCCATTTATAAGTTTAGCTTGCAGCTGAAATTAGAACCATTTTTACTTTGAGTCCCAAAGTTACCTAATAGGCATCAATTTTAACTGATCCCAGACTCTAATTACTATCATTCATTGTAGGCATCAATTTTCACAGAAAAGTTAAGAGTACCTCCTCTAATCTTATAAGTTGCCACTGGCTGGACATTGATGATGGTGTTCCATAAGATTAGGTCGGCCCTCAGTGACATGTCACTGAATCTATAATGTGCAAGTCCCCAATTGTTTCCTTTCTTGTTAGCCATTGTTTCAATTTGGGAGTTTACTTGGGGAAACAAAAAGTTAGAACATATCAACACAAATTACACCGCAAAAATGGATTTACTAGATAACATTGCGTGCACATTTTAGTTATTGAAAAGAATGTTGACTACAAATAACAAGGTTGAGATTACTTAATAGGCGACGGGTTATGTTAGTACATAGCCAAAATACCTGGCTAAGCCGAGAATACGGTACAATTACCCGGTCGAGATAGCCCTGGTGGGCCCTTCACAAACATCCAAGGAAGGAAGGGCCGGCAACAACCCGCTTGCCAAAGTCACTCTAGCGACAAAACACCCCCAAAAGGGAAGACACTCCAAAGGATGGCAAAGAGTCCCACATTGGAAAGAAGCTCAAGGTACACAAGCTTAGCCTATAAAACAAGCTCAAGGTACACACATACTCACACTCACAGATTCATACTCTCCCTTACTTTCATTCCTTTACCCGTACAAGTGCATATAGCTCACTTAAGCATCGGAGAGTCGAAGACTGGGCCACCCCAGTCCCGACCCCGTGACGTTGTTACTTGTGCAGGTACCGAGTGAAACCCCCTCAGGAATTCTACTTCGTTCCGCCCGGCGACCCCTTCCCGCCTCGGGACGTAACAGGTAGAAACAATTGGCGCTAGAATGAGGGTCCCTATCTTGTGGAACTCCCACTTGCCTCGAAACTCGGCACCATGGTGATTATTGATGACCCCGTGGACCCTGGCACTCAAACAGAACCTCAGTCCGGTGACACATCCCTTCCCCAAACTAGCAGCCCAGCCCCCATTAATCATTCCGACCCCGCCATAGCCCTTGAAATTCTCAAGCGGGACTTCCATGCATTCCGCAAGCAGACGGCAAAGGAAAGGGCAGAAACGGAAGCGTACCGAGTACGCATAGCTGAGTTGGAAAAAGAGCAGTTCTTACTCCGCGCCACGTTAGAGCATCGTACCGTGTACAACGATAGCTTGGACCGCGCAGCACGAATTGCCGGGACCCCGGATTCCCTCCAAGGCCAGACTGGTTCCGTACTCCCGGGAGGGCCTAGCCAGATTGTGTACATGTCCCATCCCCTAACCCACCCCTCATTCCCACTCCCGGCCCCCCAACCATCAATCCTCAATGATTCCCCTCTGCCACATCAACCTAATCCATCCGCCCCACCAATCTCCACTTCCACCACTGCCAACTCTCCCAACCCACCTCTTGACATGCCAACCCGCCTACTGCTCCAACTTAGCCAAACTGTCACGCAGTTAGCTTCACGGGTTGAAGGTGTCGAGAGTCGCGGGGCTCAGCGACCCTTGTTCTCTGGTTTCGGACATCGCCCAAGCCCCTTCACACCCCGAGTACAGATGGAGAAGCGGCCTCCGGGGGCCAAGCCCTTCAAGATGGATAAATATAAAGGCACAGGAGACCCTCATCTCCACCTCGAGACATTCTTCTCGCTTTGTAGCTCCTCTAGCTACAGCGATGCCATAGCATGCCACGCCTTCCAAGAGACCCTCTCGGAAGAGGCACTCAGTTGGTTCCTCAGCCTGCCACTCAATTCCATAGACAGCTTCGACCAACTCTCGGAACGTTTCCTCAACCGTTTCATACTGCACACCAGCATCTACCGCACTGTAGACGCCATGTTCCACATCAAGCAGAAAGAGGGCGAAGGCCTCCATGAACTGCTGTCTCGGTGGCAATCCGCCACGGCGAGGTGCCACAACTTAGAACCTCGCGTGGCGGAGCAGGCTTTCCGTCAGGCCCTCCTCCCTGGCAGTTTCCTGATAGAGATCAACAAGACCCTTCCAGGATCCTATGATGCCTTGATGGACCTGGCAGTGCGGTGGGCCCGTGCCAAATTTGCCACTTTCGGACGTCCCGCCCATGCCACGCTAGCTCTTACTGCCCCAGCGCCAGATGAGCACTTTAGCCGCGGATAAGAGAAAGGGCAATCACATGGCCCATCCCGAGAACAGGGGCGTGGCTACGACCGTCGCCATGGGGGACAGAGAAACTGCGACCACCCTTACAAGTCAAGGGACCAGAGCCCCTCACAGCAACAGCGTCGTTCCTCCCTGCCACCTCATTATGAAGTCCACACTACCCTGACCACTACATATGAGGACATATGGGTCAGGCACAAGGATCTCATCCCCCTACCTCCCAAAAGCAAGTTCCCAAAAAAGCCCCGACGAGCCACCGACAACAGGTACTGTGCCTACCATGACAATAACGGCCACACAACAGAGCAGTGCAATGGCCTCCGCAATGCAATCGAGCATCTAATCCAGAAGGGGCAGCTCCACCAATACTGTGCTCCCGCCACAGGAGCCAACGCCATTGAGGTGCATGGCCAGATCCTAACCTTGCATGGCGAAGCCCCACGGTTCCCCCCACGCCAACCTTCTGTGAAACGACAATGCACAGCACCCTCAGAAATCCTAGACATCCAACACGGTGTCACAATCACCCCATTAGCGTGGGATCAAGTGACATTTCGCAACGATGAGGATACCCTGCATTGCCACCACAGCGAGCCATTCATCATCAATGTGCAGGTGGACCATTACATATGCCACAGGGCTCTAGTGGACACAGGCGCCGCCGTAAGCGTCATGTTTTCTGACTGCTACCAAGGACTCCGGCGGGACCGCACTAAGCTGTACAACAACTACGACCCACTTGTCAGCTTCTCTGGTGAAACGGTACAGCCGTTAGGCTCAGATCGCCTAACCGTGTCAGTGGGAACGGCTCCTTGTCGCTCTTCCATTACGGCCCGCTTCCTCATTGTCGACTGTCCCTCATCATACAATCTCATCTTAGGACGGGACATCCTCTGGGGGTTGCAGTGCTTCATAGCCGGCCACATGCTTCTCATGAAGGTTCTTACCCCTGGCGGCACCCTAACAATTAAAGGGGATCGAGCAGCCGTGGAGCACGACCATCTTAACGCCATCCAACAGCGGAAAGGAGCCCATGAGATGCTGCCTCTCAACCCCCCGGAACCCAACCCATAGATGATTCCCGGGACGACACAAAGGGGTGCAGGACAGAGCTCCGCGACCTAGTCCTACGAACGCTCGCTACCGCCTACCTTAGACCAATTTTTACCTTGGCCTCGAAAGCCGGTACTTCATTGTTACTAGTGTATATACAATAGCCCAGTAGCGGCTTCACCTATGTATACTTTGCCCGCTAGCGGCTACATCTAAGTACAATGAAGTATTTTGTCACTCACATGCTATACTTTGCCCCCGCCACACAGGGCCACAAAACAAATAAGTATACAGCAAGACAAACACAAAGGCTACACATAACGCCAAAGTATCAACCTGGACTCCCAGGCAAATTAGCATAAATTGGTTACAATGGCTAACCACGCCACATACATTGTTCCAAAACAAAGCTCTACAAGCTATCAAAATGTACAAGCTATTAAAATGTACAGACATTTCTCACTCCCTCCCAGCGGATGAGTCGCCAGACTTATTCGAACTCCCCTTCGACCCGCCACCGCGACCACGACCCTGGCGCACAGTTCCCGCTACCCTCGGCCCAGTCGGCTGCTTCAACGGGTCCCGGGACAAAAATGAAGGCCTCACAGCTACGGCGGGACGGATGAGTGAGCTACCAGGAGCCGCCTCAGGACCGGGGCGTCCCTTCACGGGAGCCTTCTGAACCCCAGTGCGCGCCACCAATCCCGGAGCCCGGGGATCGCGAGCCGCAACGGTAGACGAAGCCACTTGCGACACTACTGCTTGAACAGACATGGACCCCTCGGGACCAGTAGCCCTTACAGATGACGCAGCTACCATAATAGGAGGTCGCGGGCCACCCGCAACGGATATCCCTTTCTGCCCAGCAGACGTTGCGCGCCACGCCTCGTGCTGCCTCGCCAGAGATTGCGAGATCTCGGCTTGCTTCTTCTGCTCAGGTGTCATTTGCTCCCACACCACCGTTGTCGCATTTTTCTCCACATACCATTTGCGCATGGCAGCCTCATCAATCCACCCGACCTGGCAGCCCAGCCGGCTCAACTCATCCTGCCTTTTGTTATAGGCATTTTTCAGCTGTCGTTTGTACACTTCACCCTCCCGGAACAGCCTTTGCCCCGCCATGGCAGCTCGCTCGCACTTGGATTTCCAGGACACCTCCAAATCCGCAAGCGCTTGCGTCAACTTGGCCACCTCAGCTTCCAAGGACGTTGCCTTAGTAGCAGCCACTTCCAAAACCTCTATCTGCTCATCCTTCTTCCTCACAACTTCCTTCAGCTCCGCCACCTAAGCTTGGAAGGCAGCGGTATTCTGATCCGCTTGAGCCAGCTGCTCCGCAAGGTTCCGCTCGGCCTCAGCTAACTGCTCTGCAAGGCCACGGTTACGTTCCTCGGCCTCCCTCAATTGCTGGCTCTTCGCCTCAGAATCATCCTGCCAGTGGGAGGCCGCCCGTTCCGTCGCGGCGTACATCAGCAAAGTCGCCTGCAGTCACAGCAATGCATAAACCCCAAGTCCAAACCAGTGAAGCACAAAAAAGCATATAAACACTTACCCGAGTCAGTTTCTCCTTGGCGAGAGCCACTCCCGCCGGCGGATCCACATCCTCTAGTACATGCATGTCACGAGCACGGTGACGCATGTCATAAGCCATTTGAGCCAAGTGTGGCTGAGCCTCCCCCGTCCCCTCCAAGGCTTGAGCAACCTCAGCTAAGCTTGCAGATCCCCCAGACCGGCTATCCCTCCTCGACCTCTTTGACGGGCCCTCGCGAGCAGGGTTAACCCTCTCCTTCCTCTTTCGAGTCCGGACCGCGACTACCTCTTCCTCGCGGTCCACCACCTCCTCCACAACAGGCTCCTCCTGCACCTAGTCGGGTTCGCCCTCGCGATCACCCTCTGTCGGTACCTCCTCCCCCTCCAACTCCATATCCTGGACACCTAGGCCCATCACTTCCGCCACCAATGGAGGTACATAAGCGTAGTCATCATCCGCCAGGTTCAGCCTCAGAAAGTCATCTCCATCATCCAGCTCCACCTCCCTTCCCTTCCCCGTCTCTAGGCCGATGTCATACTGCTTGGCGTGATCAGCCTCAACCAGCAGCCCATCTAACACGTCCTCATCCGACACTTTGTCGTAAGGACCTTCCTTCTTCCGCGAGCCCCCGTCGCGTGGCATCGTCACTGCAACAAACAAACTAAGTCAGACAACGAATCGCAACATTACAACAAGTAGTGCAACTACTAAAATACAGACCCGGAACCCGGGCGTAGCCGAAGTGGCTGTATATGCCAAGGCGGCATATCCGATATGAGCTCCTACATTCGAAAGCCCATATCACTCGGCGAATCCGCCGCTCCATCAACTCAGTCAAGTTGTACTCTTGCGGCACTGCACAAAGCTAGTTGTCAGCAGTGAGAAGGCAAACAAAATAAAACAACACAAGACAAGAGCACGGTACCTATTCTCTGGAAGCTCCCCGGGACCCGGAAAGGATGCCCGTGCCACTCCTGCCATTGTCCCCCAACAAGGAAGCATCTACGCCTCCAGGTTTCACTTGTGGAGGTGGGCAAGTCTTCCACCAAGACCTTGAACTTCCCCCGTGACTTCATCGTCACTCAGCCCCGGCTGCCCTTCTTTGCGCACCACCCCATGTGCCAGCACGCATTGAATTCGTCACAGTTGGGGAACTCCTGCTTCAGCAGGCGGAACAGCACGCCCGTCCCCAATATTTGCTTCAACATATTAGGGGTAACTTGCCCCGGGGCGACATGCAGACACGCTAACGTGTACTGCACAAATGGGGGCAGCGGGAACATCAACCTGCACTTCAATTAGTACTCGTATACCAACGTAAAATTACCCGGGGGATCCCAAAACTTCACCCCCCGGCCCAGCGGCCGCAACAACACCTCCTCCGGGATGCTCCAATTTTGGCGAAGCACTTCAAACTCCGATGACGTCAAACTCTCGCCAGGGGGTTCCCAGAACGAGTCATTCTCCTCGTGCGATGTCGCCATGATCAACTCCTCTACCTCCTGCAATAGAGGGTCATACGAGGACACATGAGACCCGGCATCCACCACAGGAATGCCTTCCCCCAAGTCAAGGGCAACTTCCGCCATAAGGTTAGCCAATCCCTCCTCCATCAGGTGCAAAGTGTCTGAATCAGCACTAAGCGAACTAGAGACCTCCACGATCTCTTCGCTGGACACCCACACCGGATCTGCCATACCCCGCTACCTTAACCCTAACCAGCCCGACAACAAATCCCTCACCCTAGAATTCCTACCAACACCACAAAAATGTGAACAATCCCACACCCCAAATAACCCGAAACAACGCCACCACCACATACAAAATTAAAGACAGGAAACGACGAGTTCATACCTGGAAGTACTGGGTTCGCGTAGTGACAGTGAAGCAGATTACAATCGGCTGAGCGCTCGCACCCAATCGATCAAGGATGAAATTGAATGTTTCCCAGTCTGAAATTTGTAGAATAGAAGAAACCCTAAACCGCAAATCGCGCCTCCACAGTTCAGTTTCAAAAACACGAATTCCCTCTTCAGTTCTCTCCAGCCCTATTTATAGGCATCCCCCTGGACCCCACAAAACTGAACGGTCAGGATAAAGCCACGTCACTGCTGGCCATTCCAAAAAAAAAAAGTTTCATCAAGGCAACGGCTCGCAACGCTCAGTAGCGAGTCCCCAATCAAGCGCGGACTGACTCGCCACATAAGCCTCAGTCCCCAACCAAGCACGGACTGACTGGCCACTTCGCGACAGTCCCCAATCAAGCGCGGACTGACTCGCCACATAAGCCTCAGTCCCCAATCAAGCGTGGACTGACTGGCCACTTCGCGACAGTCCCCAATCAAGCGCGGACTGACTCGCCACATAAGCCTCAGTCCCCAATCAAGCGCGGACTGACTGGCCACTTCGCGACGGTCCCCAATCAAGCGCGGACTGCCTCGCCATATAGCCACGGTCCCCAATCAAGCGCGGACTGACTGGCCACCTCGCGACAGTCCCCAACCAAGCGCTGACTAACTCACTAGAGCAACATTAAACTTGTCTTCTTGTCAACAGGTTTCCGGAGCATCACCCCCGTCACCTCGCGACTCTCGCGTGGGGACTTGGGGACTCGGCACCATGCCTCCTACTCCCGGGTAAAACCTATCCTCGGCATCTCTAGAATAACTCCCCACCCAAGAACTCTCTCGGACTAGGGACTTGGGGACTTGTTAGTACATAGCCAAAATACCTGGCTAAGCCGAGAATACGGTACAATTACCCGGTCGAGATAGCCCTGGTGGGCCCTTCACAGACATCCAAGGAAGGAAGGGCCGGCAACAAACCGCTTGCCAAAGTCACTCTAGCGACAAAACACCCCCAAAAGGGGAGACACTCCAAATGAGGGCCGGCAACAAACCGCTTGCCAAAGTCACTCTAGCGACAAAACACCCCCAAAAGGGGAGACACTCCAAAGGAGGGCAAAGAGTCTCACATTGGAAACAAGCTCAAGGTACACAAGCTTAGCCTATAAAACAAGCTCAAGGTACACACATACTCACACTCACAGATTCATACTCTCCTTTACTTTCATTCCTCTACCCGTACAAGTGCATATAGCTCACTTAAGCATCGGAGAGTCGAAGACTGGGCCACCCCAGTCCCGACCCCGTGACGCTGTTACTTGTGCAGGTACCGAGTGAAACCCCCTCAGGAATTCTACTTCGTTCCGCCCGGCGACCCCTTCCCGCCTCGGGACGTAACAGGTAGAAACAGGTTACTTGCACTGACCGTGCGTAGATGAAATTTCATTAACTTAAAACTCTAGTTAAAACTAATAGAAAATAGAAAATTCTTTTATGCATGAAGGTGTAAGTGACTCAATATTTATTATGTAATCTCAACAATTGGTATTTATCGTTAAATTTTCTTCTTGTAATAGAAAAGCATAATTAAAATTATCTAAATTTAATTTCCATTTATGTTAGTTAAAGTGCAACTGTTCTGTGAATACTTTATGGTTTGGTTGACATATACTTACTTGATCTTCTAATTGTAACGAATTGCAACATATGCTCCATATATACTTGTAACTATCACAAAAACATTTGTCTACGATTCTAAGTTCCGAACACCTGTCAAATCCTTACATATCATCTAGAATAATTATGTTATTAGTCCAAGACCGAACCAGTTATATACGTACAACCAAATGTTTTTTCAACACCATTAAAGAGGTATTGCCAACTAGGTCTGATTTTGGGTCTTTTTCTAATTTGGAAACATGAGATTTACTTTTAGGTGTGTTTATTGCTACCATACAAATTACTTTGCTCACCACATATGTTGTTGATTTATTGAAAGAAAAAAAATACATTGATGTAAAATTATAGCAAGTGATAATAAGTTGTCAAAAATTAAAATTACAAGTTCGTTTTTCTTTTTTATCTTTTTTTTTTGGTTGAACACGTGCTTCATAAACCATAACCTAGAGTTTATCATATTCTGTCGTTGTATGGAGTCTGAAGACTCCAGCATGTACCTGAAGATGAGGTGATGAACTGTTTGTATTTTTTTTCTCTTGTTTTCTTTGTTGATGTTTCGTCTATCACTTTACTCGATTTTATTTTTCTTTAGTTGGTGATTTTACTTGCCTCGAACTTATACTTTCAGAAAAAATAATATTAATGTTATGGTTTTCTTCAATTTCTTTTTTCTTTTTGGAGTTTAATGTCTATTGAAAAAGTCTAATATTGTGTGTATTGTAAATGAGAGAAGAGAATATACGGTTAACAAAGTAGAAATGAGAAAATTGTATTTTAATTATTGTAAGTGGGTGAACAAAATAGACTTACAATTAAAAATATATAAATAAAGTGAGAAGAGAATGTGATATGAATAAAGTGATTTGTAGGTGGTCACAGACGTACCTTTTACTTTTACGTACGAAACTCTTTAGGCTATCTTCCCATGTTAAATTATTTCACTAATCACTTTAACAGTTTAACTTGACATTCACTCATGAGTGTTGTCCACCATATTCAATTCATAAAACATGAACAGAAAATCCCAGTGGCAGTAACAAAGATAGATTCAAAGTAACAAAAGGGGGATGCAAAACAAAAACAGTTACAAGAGTGGGTGGGGGTTAAAGCTCAAAAGGCCAAAGTACATGAGGCAAAAAAATGTCAAACTAGAGGCAAAAAGTAGCAAGACTCTTCGCTAAAACCAGCTAAAAACAATAGCCCCAAATGAATGGTGGGTCTGTTCCAATTTTAGCTTTACCCAAGACACTATTATGTGAAGAGCTTTCAACATTTTCAAAAGATGGGAATGGAAACAAAATGTATCACAAGCCTCACAATGCTCACATTATGTATGACACTATTTCTTTCCATATGAATAAATAAAAATCACATAGGAATAATCCATACATAACCCTCCCTCTAGAAAAAGACAGGGCCATGATCTCGAATTCTCAATATAACAAGCTATATTTAGAAAAAAAAATAGCTTGAATTGTATTACGTTATAGATGAACCATTTTTCAAGTGGTTAGCCTTGCCACATGTACTTTTCATTACAAAAAAGACTTTCAAGATTTTAAGTAAAATAAGACGGCTATAGCTAATGCAGTTGTGAATCAAACTGCGTAGTTATTTGAGTTGGCTCTCCAAATTGATTCAAATGAAAATGCTCGATATACAGACTTAGAGAAAGAAGCGTTTCAACAGAACAACTATGTCGCGCACATCATATACCAACAAGCCCATTCTGAAGTGGACGTCCGCAAAACACAAAAGTGCGGATTCGCTGACGTCGTCGGTCCTCTAGCCTGAATTAGACTCCGGCAACGGTGCTGCTATTGCCTGACGGACCCCAAACCTCGATCTGGAGGTTCTTTTAACTTGTTGACTCATCTGCTTCGAGTTTGCAGTCGACGTTAATGATGATTGAGGACTCGTCACCTAGATCTTCAACCTCGATCATTTAGGCCTCCATCTTCATGCCAAAGCCATCCAAGATGTTTGTGGTCTCCGTCCAACAAGAGTAGTGCCACCGTCAATGCTTGATGTGGCTGTGAGGATGAACGTTCGCACTTTTTGTGTTTTGGGGACGTCCGTTTCCGATCGGCTCCACAATTCCGCATGTACCAAAATAGAAATAATACAAGATCAGCTTTCCAAAAAACATAATCCAACGATCTCATTATGCGATCACACTACATTTTAAATTTTATTTTATCGTGTAGCATGAAAATTCAAAAACAACAAAGATCACACACTAGGGCCAATGATTAAAACCAACGTGGTCATATGAGGTTGAAAAGCGATTCCCCCAACAGTCCCACACCACCCACCACTCGCCGTTTCGAAAAAGCACTTTCCCAAACTGTGCTTTCTTCTCCCCGGGGGCAAATCCGTCATTCCCTCCCCTGTCACACTCAATCACTCTCAAATATCAGAGCGAGTGAGCGAGTCTCTTTCACTACTGAACCAGCGCAAATGGCTTCTCTGCAAAACCCCAACCACCACCCTTAGCCCCTCATTTCCACGAAACCGCCGCCACTCATGGCCGCGCTGCTTCTCTCTCTTCTGGTGCTCTGCGCCGCATCGTTGCTCTCCTGCGCCGCCGCACAGCGCGGCCCCGAGAGGCAAGCCGAGATCGACGCTCTGACTACCTTCAAGCTCGACCTCCAGGATCCGATTGGCGCGTTAAACGGCTGGGATGCCTCCACGCCTTCCGCCCCCTGCGACTGGCGCGGCGTCTTCTGCGACAATAGCTCTCGCGTCTCGAAGCTCCGTTTGCCTCGGCTTCAACTCGGCGGCCGGCTCAGCGACTCGCTTTCCAAGCTCAAGATGCTGGGGAAGCTCAGCCTCCGGTCGAACGCCTTCAACGGCACTGTCCCTGACTCACTCTCTCAATGCACGCGCCTACGCGCCGTCTTCTTGCAGAACAACTTTCTCTCCGGGAAGCTGCCGCCGGGGATCGGGAATCTCACTGGCTTGCAGATTCTCAATGTTGCAAGTAACCGCCTCTCCGGCGAAATCTCCGGCGAGCTCCCTCCGAGTCTTATTTACCTCGATCTCTCTTCCAACTCATTCTCCGGCGAGATTCCGAGGAGCATCGCGAACCTGACGCAGCTTCAGCTCATCAACCTGTCGTACAACCATTTTTCCGGTCAGGTTCCGGCGAGCTTCGGCCAGCTCCAGAAGCTGCAGTTCCTCTGGCTGGACCACAACCTTTTGGAAGGGACGCTGCCGTCGGCGATAGCCAATTGCGCGGCGCTGGTGCATTTGAGCGTCGAAGGGAATGCGCTCGGCGGCGTGATTCCGGCGGCTATCGGAGCTCTGCCGAAGCTTCAGGTGCTGTCGCTGTCACAGAATAATTTCTCTGGTATGGTCCCATCCTCGTTGTTTTGCAATGCCTCATTCAATACGGCGTCGCTTAAGATTGTCCAGCTAGGGTTTAATTCGTTCACGGATATTGTTAAGCCTGAGACGGCCACATGTTTTAGTGGTCTGATGGTTTTGGATCTTCAGCACAATCGGATTGGCGGCGATTTTCCTTGGTGGTTGACACAGGTGCCCAATTTGACAGTGTTGGATGTTTCTAGTAACTTATTTTCCGGCTTGGTGCCGCCGGAGATTGGAAACCTTTGGAGGTTACAGGAGCTTAAGATGGCTAATAATTCATTTAGCGGTGCAATTCCGCAAGAGATTAAGCAATGCAGTTCACTAAGCGTGCTTGATCTCCAAGGAAATCAATTTTCGGGTGAAATTCCTGTGTTTTTGGGAGATTTGACAGGTTTGAAGGTGCTGTCTTTAGGGGAAAATCTGTTCTCGGGTTCCATTCCTCCGAGTATTGGTAATCTTTCCAGGCTGGAGACTTTGGGCATGGGAGGGAATAACTTGACCGGAACTATGCCTGAGGAATTGTTAATGGGGTTGGGTAATTTGACCACACTGGACCTGAGTGGTAACAAGTTTTTTGGTGAAGTTGCCATCAGTATTGGGAGTTTGAGTCAGTTAATGGTGTTGAATCTAAGTGGCAATGGCTTTTCTGGGAGGGTTCCGACTAGCCTGGGCAGTCTTTTCAGGCTTACTACTATTGATCTGAGCAAACAAAACTTTTCTGGTGAGGTGCCCTCTGAGCTTTTGGGGTTACCCAATTTACAAGTCATTGCATTGCAAGAGAATAGGTTGTCTGGAGACGTCCCTGAAGGTTTTAGCAGTTCGATGGGTCTGCATTATTTGAATCTCAGTTCAAATGCATTTTCTGGTCACATTCCAGAGAATTATGGTTTTCTTCGGGCATTGGTTGTTCTTTCATTGTCCAACAATCACATTTTAGGACCAATTCCACTGGAGCTTGGGAACTGCTCCGATATTCAAGTTCTGGAGCTGCAAATGAATTGTATGACTGGCACCATTCCAGCCGATCTCTCTCGCCTATCAGTTTTGAAGGATCTTAATTTGGGTAGCAACAACTTAACAGGTGGAATCCCAGAGGAAATCTCCAAATGCTCATCATTAACTGCTTTGTTGTTGGACTCCAATCATCTTTCAGGCAGTATACCAGACTCATTGTCTAAGCTATTGAACCTAACCACGCTGGATCTCTCCAATAACAATTTGAGTGGGCAAATTCCTGGTGATTTTGCATCTATTCCTGGCCTAGTGAACTTTGATGTCTCAATGAATAACCTCTACGGTGAGATTCCAGTAACACTTGGTTCTCGGTTCAACAATGCATCAGACTTTTCTGGGAATCAAAACTTATGTGGCCTACCATTGGAAAAGAAGTGCAAGGATCTAGACAAGAAAGACAGAAATAAGAGGTTGATTCTGCTAATTGTGATTATTGTTAGTGGAGCTTTCCTATTGTCTTTGTTGTGCTGCTTCTACATTTTCAGCCTCTTGAGGTGGCGCAAAAAGCTCCAACAGGGATCATCTGGGGAGAAGACTAGAAGTAGTGCAAGGGCTAGCTCAGGAACTAGTGAGGGCCGTGGAAGCTCTGATAGTGGAGTGCCAAAGCTTGTCATGTTCAACAGCAAAATCACACTTGCAGAGACAATTGCAGCCACTAGGCAATTTGATGAAGAAAATGTGCTGAGCAGAACACCATATGGCTTGGTTTTCAAGGCTTGTTATGAGGATGGTATGGTGATGTCCATCCGTCGGCTTCCTGATGCCACACTCAATGAAAACATGTTCCGAAAAGAAGCAGAAGCACTAGGCAGAGTCAAGCACCGGAACTTAACAGTTCTTCGAGGCTACTACGCCGGTCCACCTGACCTCAGGCTTCTTATCTATGATTACATGCCCAACGGTAACCTAGCTACCCTTCTGCAAGAAGCATCACACCAAGACGGTCATGTCCTCAATTGGCCAATGCGCCATCTCATTGCACTTGGAATTGCTCGTGGCTTGGCTTTTCTACACACATCTACACTTGTACACGGCGATGTGAAGCCACAAAGCGTGCTATTCGATGCAGATTTCGAAGCCCATTTGTCTGATTTTGGCCTAGACAAACTAACATCAGCAACAAGCGCTACCACTGAAACCGAAGCCTCAACCTCAACCACAGTCGGCACATTGGGCTACGTCTCTCCAGAAGCAACACTAACAGGCAGAGTCACAAAGGAATCAGACGTTTACAGCTACGGGATCGTCTTGCTCGAGCTCCTAACAGGAAAGAAGCCAGTGATGTTCACAGAAGACGAAGACATAGTGAAGTGGGTGAAGAAGCAGCTTCAAAGAGGCCAAGTTGCTGAGCTACTAGAGCCAGGGTTGCTTGAGCTAGATCCTGAGTCATCCGAGTGGGAAGAGTTCTTGCTTGGAGTGAAAGTGGGGCTGCTTTGCACAGCACCGGACCCGTTGGATCGGCCCACCATGTCCGACATTGTTTTCATGCTCGAAGGCTGCCGGGTCGGACCTGATCTCCCCTCCTCCGCCGACCCGACATCGCTACCGTCGCCGGCGTGACATTGTTTTAATTTATTCAATTTTTTTCCCATTTTGTAGTTTCTAATTGTAGTCGTTAGCAGAATTTCAACATCTCTCTCTTGGAATCCGCCGGAATTCAGTGAGAACCGAAAGACAAAAAAAACAAAAATTATGTTTTCCAGTCAACGACGTCGACGTGGGGAGTAAATGAAAAGCGCTAAAAAACATGGGAAAACGACACCGTACCGGGCCCGGTGTGCTGTTTCCCGCCAAAAACAAAAGACTAAAACTTGGTAGGCGCATGTGGCCTCGTGACAAAATTAAAATGTTGCCGTTATGGTCGTCTGTCTTCTTCTTCCGATGAGGCATTGGGTTTCGTAAAGCCTCAGTGCCACGTGGAAGCCTCAGTTCGTAAATTGCTGGAAGGAGAAGACAATGGAGTAAGTTTCAGATCCCTAGTGCTTGTTTATTTGTTTATTTTTCTACGAATTTTATAATTACACAAGTAAATCTGGAAAGAAATAAAAACATAATAATAATGTTGGAGGTACAGGGATTTATAGAATTGATATGAAGTAGAAGGGTAATACGAAGGTGGAAGCAATGGGGTAGAATAAATTTATGCAACTGGGTAAATGCAGTAACGTTTAAGCAAAGCATCTTCTTCTGCTTTCAACCTCACAATGTCATGGGTGATAACCAAGTGTGTTGACCAAGATTTGGTTGTCAATCTTGAAACTGAAAGTAGTGGAGGGCTGGTCTCTCCTCAGGTGCTTCATGGGAACAAATTTGCTATCCTTGCATCTGGATGGAAGTGATCCTAGCAATTCTAACTTGGAGCATGCCCGCAAAAATCTCAGTTTAGTTCTCGGTCGAAGTTGGAATGACATTGTAAGAAGAGGAGCATCACATTGTAGGTTATCGCAGTTCATTTGCCAGGGGTGTGCTTGTAACGGCTGATGCATGTGTTTCATACGTGCATCAGAGATCAGGCAACAATATGTCCTACATTTCTTTTGTTTCAGGTTCCTTAGATTTCTGCAAACTCTTATAGAGATGGAGGGGAGTCTAATGCAATTTAGATTTTGAATGATGCTCAACTTGGCATACAAATCAATGGCTCAAATGCAGGTAATGTTGACCATGTAGGTCAGGACATGCTGAACCCGGCAATACGCTGTTGCCATATACTAAGTTGTGTTAGGGGTGACAAGGAAAATGAAGAAGCTATCGGGCATGGTGTTTATATTCGATCTGACATCAATTCTATGAGCTCTTGGTATGTGAAAGTATGAATACTGATATATAACTGGACCTTTTTATTTCTGTCAAATCTTATCAATGACAATTGTGAAAACACATGAACACAAGAAATATTAACTACGGTGTAAACCTTCCTCAAGGCAACATCACCGTGAGACTGTTCAAGTAGTCCACACTGAGATCCAATCCACTATGAATAATCAGAGTTTTATACAGTACATAAGCAGTGATTACTATCACTTTTATAAGAACAATCAAGCTTAATCAAGTACACTTATCAACTGATCTATCCCCTAATGATTTATGATCTATCTAAGGAAGAGACTGAATATGTCTTCCACACCAGCAACACTGCTTCAGATCCACTTGAGACGAAGAACACAGTGAGTGGCTCAAATGACAACAAGAGTTCTTGAGTGTAGTCTGCAAACACAGCATCAATAATAATACTCCAAGTAATATCAAAATGAACTCTATCAAACCCTAGCAGTAGTTGGGATATATATATATATATATATATATATATATATATATATGAGAGTAAGAAAGAAAAGAATCTCCTACTCAATCACATGACAGCTCACCATAAGAAGATCTGTGATCAAACAACAATTAGACAGCAGAAATTTTAACTGATCCGATTAACAGCTAACACAATCTTATCAAGGTTGGAGACCCTTTAGATCTCGTATAAAATTCCTTTTTAGTAAGCAGTTTTTGATCCTAAGAATCTTTAAGAAAGATGAAAGAAATCATACCTTTTATTCATAGAAAATACCTTTTAGGTTGCTGCACGTTTACTGCAGCAGATCAGTAAGAATCAGCTTTCCTGGTTGAACTAGGAAAGCTTCATTGCTTTATTTCGGAGTTGAATTGTATGCCATATACTTACAATCTCCCCCTATGGCATACATATTCAACCTTGCTACTTTGCTCCCCCATTCACTGACATCTGATACCTGAAAAGAAATCAGACAACTAACATGGCAATAGCGATATCAGATGAGACCTCTCATAGTATGAAAAGTTGTGAGACAAAAATCACAACATTTCAACTATATGTCCTTGAGACCAATAATATGCAGTGATCCTAAAGGATCAAAGATCATCATCTCCTTGAATGAATCACTGCTTAAGAGAAACATAAGCGTTTAATAGAAAGAATCCAACATCTTGTGCTTATGCACTTACAACCAAAAAAAAAACATGAAACCAGCAGCAAGCAGCAAATCACAATTCTCCCCCTTGAATGTGGATGCCTTAGGGGCCTCCCCACCTTGGTTCATTGGGATCATCATCCATCACCTCGTCTGGCATGTCCGGCTTCAGAAGAGCCATGATCTCCAGCTGTGTGGCACACATGATGGAGAGAGACCGTTCAATGGAATCTAGCCTAGCAGATGAAGAGCGTTGCTGAGCCTAAAGGATGATTGCCCCTATAGTTCCCTGAGCCAACTAGGGTTGTTGCAAGGTCTCTAGCCATTTGAACCTGCACACTGAGAGCAAACCGTGAGATCTGAAGAGAATATTGTGAATAGCTAAGAGCCGAAACTAGACTTTATATAAGGAGCAAATAGGATTAGAAGAGAGAGTTATAACAAAAATAGGAAACTACACCTCCTAATAACTCTGAGAATCTTTGAATACCTAGGAAAACACAATCACCGATTCTATTACCAAATACGGCTCCCCCGGCCGTGTAGACCAACCAATAAGAGAAACATCTGTTTGCAAAATCAAGAAATTTGAAGACAATATACTTAGGAGAATATTCGAAAAATCTACATGAGAATATTGTGGCAGTCTTTTGCAGATACACCAGATAGTGAAATCACAAGTTCAAAAGTATGATGTACACTATCAATTCCAACACCTGTAAGGTTAGGATCAAGGCATGTGTGAACAGTGTGTGAATCACAGATAAGCATGGTTTATCACATAATGCATAGAGAGATGTAATTAAAAGAAACTGTGCAGCATCAAGTTCAGTGGATCCAAAAATCTGTGGAAGATCTCAGTCAAAGCTGAGAATAATTTTTGAACTTGAGTGAGCCAAAAGACCTTTCATTTGATCTTGATCAACAGCTTAAGTGTATCACTTGCTGTGTTTATTTTCAGGCTTCTTGTAGTGCTGTCCCTTTTCTGACTCAGTGAAGTCTGTTTGGCTTGATCACCCTGAGTGGTTCGCCACCACCAGAGCCATGTTACTTTAGATGATCACTGAGTCCAGCACAAGAGAATAAATGCATTTATTATTATTTGTTTTTCTTTGTATTTTCCACTGGATCATGAACTGAAGCATCTGACAGATTATTTCAACATATAGCTCAATATACAACAGTAGTACACCACAGCTTAAAGTGAGGAGAGTGATCAGATATAGCATGCCAATAATAGTCACTAAACAAGGTGGAATCCAGAGTAGGGCATACAAAAAAAAATTATGTGAATAAGGGTTCTGAAATATTGCATAAGAAACCAACTATCTGAAGATCAGATAAACCCTCGAATAACCCTGGCATGTTGAAGTCAAAGATCTTGAATGCCAAGAGCATTTCTCAGCTCTTGAAATCTCTCAGTGTCCAAAGCTTTGGTAAACAGATCAGCCAACTGTGTTTTTGTAGGCACAAAACTCAGTTCTAAAATTTGCTTCTCAACAAGATCCCTAATAAAATGATATCTCAATTCTATATGCTTTGTTTTTGAGTGCAGTACTGGATTCTTAGTGATACTTATGGCACTTGTATTATCACAAAAGATAGTTAACTTACCTTGGGAAATACCATAGTCTTTAAGCATCTGTTTGAGCCACAGCATTTGAGTGCAGCATGAACCTATTGCAATGTACTCAGCTTCAGTAGTAGACAGTGAAATGCAATTTTGCTTTCTACTATGCCAAGCCACCAAGTTATTTCCTACGAAGAAACAGCCCCCAGAAGTGCTCTTTCTGTCTTTGAGATTTCCTCCCCAGTCTGCATCTGAATATGCTGCAATTTCTGCATTAGTTTCACATGTATAAAAAATCCCACATTCAGCAATTTCTACAACATATCGAATTATTCTCTTAACAGCTTCTAAGTGAGACTCCTTTGGATTGGCCTGAAATCTGGCACACACTCCCACACTATGACACAGATCAGGTCTGCTTGCTGTAAGATACATCAAGCTACCAATCATGGATCTATACAGGGTTTGATCTACAGTTTTTCTATTTTTGTCTTCAGTTAATTTTGTGATAGTGCTCATAGGAGTTGCTACTCTCTTCTTTTTGTCAATGTTGAACTTCTTGACCAAGTTTTCTGCATATTTGGATTGAGATAAAAACATGCCATTGTCAAGCTGTTTAACTTGCAGGCCAAGAAAGAAAGTCAGTTCACCACACATACTCATTTCGAATTCTTTCTCCATAATTTTAGTAAATTCTTGAACCAGATGATCAGAGGAAGACCCAAAAACAATGTCATCAACATAGACTTTTGCGATGATAATGTGTGATGAGGTGCGTTTTACAAAAAGAGTTTTGTCAACAAACCCTCTAGAGTACCCTTTTTCCATAAGATAGAGTGACAACCTATCATACCATGCTCTAGGTGCCTGTTTAAGTCCATACAGGGCCTTCTTTAATTTGTAAACATGATCTGTGTGAAAAGAATCTTGAAAGCCAGGAGGTTGTGCAACATACACTTCCTCCTGCAGATAACCATTTAGAAAAGCTGTTTTTACATCCATTTGATATAATTTAAATTTTAGGAAACATGCAACAGCTAAGAGAAGTCTGACTGATTCCAACCTAGCAACAGGAGCAAAAGTTTCTCCAAAATCTACCCCTTCTACTTGTGAGTAACCTTGAGCTACAAGTCTGGCCTTGTTTCTAACTATGTTTCCCTTTTCATCACATTTATTTCTAAAAATCCATTTGGTGCCTATAACATTTATGTTTGCTGGTTTTGGCACTAAATCCCAGACCTCATTTCGACTGAACTGATTTAATTCATCTTGCATGGCATTAATCCAATCTGAGTCCTTTAGAGCTTCTTGGACATTTTTTGGTTCAACTAGTGATACAAAACCATGATGAGTGATAACATTTATGTCTATTTTATTTTTTGTAACAAAACATAGAAGAACCTGGTTTTGTGCTTCTTCTGGTGTACTGTTTGTAGTAACCTGTGGAGTTTGTGCATTTGCTCGACTTCTAGTTTGAATTCCTGCAGACATTTTTCCGATAATATCCTGCACTGAATGATCCTTCTGTACCTGCTTGAATCCAGTTCTCAATCTTGGATTTTCTGCAAAAATGCCATCATCATCATCATCTTGACTATTTTGTGTTGCTTCAGTGTTCATCAGGATTTCTGTGCTGCTGTCCGCTGATCTTTTTCTTGCATACAAAACATCATCTATGGAAACATTTATAGATTCCATGATTAACTTAGTGCGGTTATTATATACCCTAAAAGCTCTACTGTTTGTGGAATACCCCAAAAATACACCTGCATCACTTCTTGGATCAAATTTTCCAAGATATTCTCTATCCTTTAAAATGTAACAAGGACTTCCAAAAATATGAAAGTAGCTTACCGTAGGTTTTCTTTCTTTCCACAATTCATAAGAAGTTACATCAGTACCTGGTCTCAAGAAAACTCTATTCATGGTATGACATGCAGTGTTTATAGCCTCTGCCCACACTTTCTGGTTCAAACCTGCAGAATGCATCATAACCCTAGCCATTTCTACCAAAACTCTGTTTTTCCTTTCAACAACTCCATTTTGCTATGGAGTTATTGGTGAAGAGAACTCATGACATATGCCAAACTCTTCACAAAAAGTTGAAAAAGAGTTATTTTTAAATTCAGTTCCATTGTCAGATCTAATTCTAGAGATTTTTAAATTTAAGACCTGTTTTTCATTTATCAATTTCTTGCTCAGAGAACGAAACAAGTCAAAGGTTTCAGTCTTATCAACCAAGAATTCTATCCAGGTGAATCTAGAGAAATCATCTACAACAACCAACACATAGTTCTTACCTCCCAAACTTTCATGTTGTGAAGGTCCCATCAAGTCTAAATGTAGCAATTCGAGAACCTGTGTTGTGGTAGTTGCATTGACAGCTTTATGTGGCACCTTGGTTTTTTTTTCCAGTTTTGCACTCTCCACAAATGATGTATGTCTTTCCTTTCAGAATTGGTAGTCAGTCCCCTGATACATCCTTTGTTTGACACCTTCTGTAAGTCCTGAAAATTGATGTGCCCCAATTTTCTGTGCCATTCTAACATTTCATCCTGACTTGATTTACTGTAGTAACAAGGTAGAGCATGTGATGTTTGATCCGAGGATACATGATAACAATTGTCTTGTGCTCGATTTCCATACATGACCTGCTTTCCTGCATTGTTCAGCACTAGGCACCTGCGGCTATTAAACCAAACATCCTCAAAATCATCTGTCAGTTGACTAACACTAATAAGATTAGCAGTTAGACCATTAACAAACAAAACATTGTGTAGTTTTGGCATTCCAGGAGGCTTCACAGTCCCTCTAGCCAGAATATCCGCATCTTTTCCATCACCAAAGGTAACACTACCAATGGTTACTTCATCATTGAATGAGATGAACCATTCTTTGTTTCCTGTCATATGCTTAGAACAACCACTGTCAAAATACCAAGTATCCTTACGTTTTTTAGCAAGAGTAGTAAACGCAACCATGCAAGTTTCAGAGTCATTATGCACAGTTAAACCCTTTTTAATCCATTTGCGTTTCACAGACTGAGCAATTGGTTTTGACAAAATTGTTTTCTTTTCCAATACAGCAATTTTATTTAGTTAAGACTGGAATTTTTTCAATAACAAGTTATAGGACAGATTTTTATTATTCAACATCCTGCAATCAGGCCTGATATGACCTTTTCTGCCACAATGATGACAAATAGGAATAAACCTAGTGTACTTGTTTTTATTCAACTGGTTTGCCAAATTATTACCTGAACCCTTTAATGATTTTGAAACAGTTGGTTTCACTAGTATCTCTTCCTCCATGGTTGTTGGTTTTGTGCTCTTCACAAATTTTGTGAAGGGTGAGTCAACTCCAATGTATCCTATACCAGTTCTATCATCAAACCTTTTCCCAAGTGCAAGCATATGGGTAGCCTTTTCTGAGCTGAGCTTGAATTGCTCGAATTTTTCACTGCTCCCTTTCAGTTTATCCTGTAGAATGTTAATTTCAATAGATAATTTGGAATTTAAAGCCTTTAAACCAGTTACCTCTTGATTCAAAGAATTCTTTTCGATTATCCAGGATTCTTTGTCAATATTCTGCAGGCTTTTAATTTCTTGATCAAGCTGTAGTCTTTCTTCTTCCCATAAATCTTTCAAACCAGTAAACTTTGACTCGAGATCAGCCTTTTGAATCTTGATGTTCTCATTCTCTTCTTCCAAAAACTGGTTCCTTTTTACCATGATCTTTGACGCTTTAAACATCTGAGAACACTGATATCCAATTTCATCTTCAAAGTCATTATCTGAGTCTGAATCTGAAAAGCCTTCAATAGTGCCAATGAATGCAACATTCTCCTCATCATCACTTAGAGTTGCTGTAAGAGATTTAGCTGCATACTTACTATTTCCACAGTCAGCAGCCATGTGGCCTTTGCCACCACAAGTATAACAAGTTGGACCAGTTGAAATAGTCTTTTGTTTAAACCTATTGTCCTCATTGTTAGTATTTGAAGTCCCTTCATACTTTGAGTTCCTGAAATTTCTAGAATTTCCCTTAAAATTTCTCCTTGAGTTCTTGTTTTTCATGAACTGCTTGAACTGTTTGGTTATGAGAGCGAAATCTAGATTTTTGGGTTCCTCTTCTATTTTTTCTTTCTTAGAAGCTTTAAGAGCCAAACTTTTGGTTTTCTTTTGATCCTCCTTTTCTGGAAGAATCCATCTTTGCTCAAACAATTTCAAATTACCAAGCAGCTCATCAATTTTCAAAGTGTTCAGATTGTAGGAATCTTCAATACTTATGATTTTGCTCTGAAAGGTTTTAGGTAGACCCCTAAGAATTTTCTTAACAATTTCATTTTCAGGAATTCTTCTACCTAGACCTCTACATTGACCAGCAACTTTTAAAATTCTTCTATAAAATTCATCTATAGTCTCACTATTTTTAAGAACCATAGTTTCAAACTCAAAAATTAATTGCTGTAGTTTCTGAGATTTTACCTTCTCATTTCCTTCATAGGTTGATTCAAGAACCTCCCATGCTTCCTTTGTTGTTTCACAATGTTCAACACTGATACGTTCATCTTCTGAAAAAGCTACAAAAATGCAGTGCTTTGCTTTATTATCAGCCTTTTTTAGGTTTATCTCCTCGGCAGTCTAATCCTTCCTAGCTTTTACAATCACTCCTGAAGAATTTGGATTGATTGTACCTGGATCTACATAACCATCCTCAATCACAGTCCATAACAGTTCATCAATAGAACACATAAAAGTTTTCATGTAAATTTTCCAGGATGAATATTGATCAAGACCTCCACTGAACGGTGGTGGATGATTAATTGATCCATTGGATTTGAATAGGTCCATGTTTTAACAGGATCTACTAGTGAAACTAGTACCTGCTCTGATACCAAATGAAAGTATGAATACTGATATATAACTGGACCTTTTTATTTCTGTCAAATCTTATCAATGACAATTGTGAAAACACATGAACACAAGAAATATTAACTACGGTGTAAACCTTCCTCAAGGCAACATCACCGCGAGACTGTTCAAGTAGTCCACACTGAGATCCAATCCACTATGAATAATCAGAGTTTTATACAGTACATAAGCAGTGATTACTATCACTTTTATAAGAACAATCAAGCTTAATCAAGTACACTTATCAACTGATCTATCCCCTAATGATTTATGACCTATCTAAGGAAGAGACTGAATATGTCTTCCACACCAGCAACACTGCTTCAGATCCACTTGAGACGAAGAACACAGTGAGTGGCTCAAATGACAACAAGAGTTCTTGAGTGTAGTCTGCAAACACAGCAGCAATAATAATACTCCAAGTAATATCAAAATGAACTCTATCAAACCCTAGCAGTAGTAGGGATATATATATATATATATATATATATATATGAGAGTAAGAAAGAAAAGAATCTCCTACTCAATCACATGACAGCTCACCATAAGAAGATCTGTGATCAAACAACAATTAGACAGCAGATATTTTAACTAATCCGATTAACAGCTAACACAATCTTATCAAGGTTGGAGACCCTTTAGATCTCGTATAAAATTCCTTTTTAGTAAGCAGTTTTTGATCCTAAGAATCTTTAAGAAAGATGAAAGAAATCATACCTTTTATTCATAGAAAATACCTTTTAGGTTGCTGCACGTTTACTGCTGCAGATTAGTAAGAATCAGCTTTCCTGGTTGAACTAGGAAAGCTTCATTGCTTTATTTCGGAGTTGAATTGTATGCCATATACTTACAGTATGATGAGGATGACACAATCCTAGAAGATAATTCCTACGGGCTCTACCTAATGCTCATAACAAAAACTTGAACGCTAAGCATCATCAGATACCTGGTCATGCCTCTTCATTTTCATTTCTTGGCTTTTTGTCACACCTCTTGTACTTTTCCTTTTCATTTCATTAATTTTTTTTATAGCGAAAATAAGGGGGAAAAAACTCCAAAATGTCAATTACCTTTGTTACCTGTGTACGTATTCCCGCTGGCTGGTAAAAAATTTCAACACTACACTATTACTTATTTAACTATGCCTGGTAAGAATGAACCATTGAGGAACGTGTAAACAAAAAGTCTGAGTAAAAAAAAGTCTCGGACTAGTCTTAAGAAGAAGTAGCCTTGAGCAATCAACTACCTCTGCATAAGGAGTTAGCACATTATCAGAGACCTGGGACGCTGACCACCCAAAATTTGAGTTGCAATGCCCTCCATCTATGTTTCTTCAGCAGTTCCATTTGACGAATAAAAGTAAACAAAAAAAGTACTCTATTCTGGAAAGTACAACATTGTTAGCATGTTTAACAAAGAGATCCCTACGGAAATCTTTTAGATTTATTGTTCAATCTCAGAGCATCCTTCCTAATAAATTCACACGAGTACTTGAATCCCCTCTTCGATTTCCAGATCTGAACGGATTCGGGCAACTTCATTTCTGGTTGAAGATATGATACGAGAAAGGAAAATTTTTGAACAGAACAATATCAGATGTATACATCAACTATTACGAAGGGAACAACTCACCACTCCCAACACAATCATGCAGCTTCAAACACCAATCTGTAAGCTTGCGAAGTAGTTGAACTCCAACAACACAGATATCTGAATGGAAATTTATAGCATAAAGTTATGAAATTAAAGGAAGTAATGTATAAGCTATAAAGTAGACTAAAAGAAAATAAATTTCAAAGTAATTGTAAGGATACATTCAGAAATTGCATTTGGTGATGGATACCTGTTCAGTCCCATGGAGATTTGTATTTGTGCACCCAGTCATCAAACTTCATTCAGATTCAATTGAGACGTTTGGGACGTGAGAAATGTTGTGCCACTCCGCGGCTTCTTCATATTCTCCTTCCAGAATTGGACAATTCTCGATCTCCAAAGTATGCAGTGCTGTTATCTTGTAGAGGAAGTCTGGCAGTTCTCTGAGCTCTCAGCACCCAGAAATTCACAAGTAAGAAAGGCGTGGCATTAAGAATCCTTTGCTATTCCGTCCCACTCTTCCCACATGTTCATGCCATTAAAAGAGAGTTGTTTTAGTTGGGGGAATAGAATTCCCGCAGAGAGTACTGTTTCAGTTTCTTCTTCTCTTCCCAGAGCTTCAGCTCCCACCTTTTTCAATTTACAAATCCACCGTATACCAAGAATTTCAAGCGACCGCAATTTTCCAAGAGGAGGTAAAACTTCACAAAATCACCACACATTGAGATCAACTTTTCTCAAATTGTGTTAGAACTTGATCCAATAGAGAGAATCAGTGGTGCCGATATGTCAATCCCAGATGCATAAAGATTCCAAATTTTGATGAGGTTGCATTGCTTTCACTATTTCTTCATCACCTTTTCTCTGCTCTTCATCACCTTCATGGAAATATACTTCCAAATGTGAGAGGTGCTCCTTAATCCCCAACCATGCTTTCTCAATCTCACTCGCATCATCTTTATTCCCCAACGTTTCTATCGTAAGGCTCCCCTGGAGCTGGTCCATGATTCCCAGATCTCCTAATTTCAGTGCTTCATCATCCTCACCCTCATATACAAAGAAACAGTCTAGTTCAAACTCCCAATCCCATCCGGTAAGTACATCAGCGCTCTACAACCATCAACATATAGATTTTTCAAATCAACCAACTTTCCCATTGCCTTGGGTTTTCTCAAGTTTCGATTAGTATCTCAAATGAATCAATTCATCAATCTCTCTAGGAAATTGATAGAAGTTTCGAGAAAATGAAGAGATATAAAGACCAAACATTCTGCAGCAGTGCACAATGCAGTGATATCTAGCCAGTGATGCAAGGTGCCAACGAATCCTCTTTATTGAAGTTTTTGTCTGACTAGTCCCTTGAAGAAGTCAAAACTATTGCCATCAGGATGGAGTTCACACATTTGATTGTCATCATCAATAGCTAACAAATATCCCGCAGATGTCAAACCCTGAACAGTGACCACGTTCTCCACCACTTGGTCGTCATTCTTTTCCTGCACAATAACCCTCTGCCCACTGTGTAGCCATGTCTTATGGTATAGCTCCTCAAGAGATTGAAATCCTTGATGTATAAAAAGATCATAAAACTTCTCAAACTTGTTAAAGGCAGCAAGAATCTCTTCTCTTCTAAACTGGTATGTTGTAGCAGACAATTCTGGAAGTACTTGATAGCTAAATTAAAAGCTATTTCTTACTGTGTACGTTAGGCAGAAAGTGTTTTACACCTAAATTATTCTCAAACATTGTAACCTAAAAGTACGTTTATTAGGTCAAACAAGCAGAGATCAATAAGCATGAAAAGAGTTTGAGCAATCACTAGGCATCACAATAAACTTAACGCCTTACTAAACCTAAGGTTTCGTCTACTCGCTAGTGAAAACTATCGATTACTTCTCTAGACAATTTGAGGAATCCAATATTGACCCAGACATCAAATAATTAAAGTGTTAGAACTCTAGCATGTATACTAAGTAGGCCTCCAAAGCACACACACAAAGAATTCATTGATAAACAATCGGCAAACAAAACTTCAATCTTATTAATTGGAAAAACAAACTGAAAATCAAAGCATGTTATGAATTATGTCTAGGGGCTTCAACAGCCTCTAGCTACTATGAGTTTAGTTACACATAATGAAAATTGAAAACACAAAAGAGTTCATGAAAGAGGAAGACAACAATAACCGAGCTTAGAGAATCCTTGAGAAGAGAGCTATCTCTGATTCTTGCGTTCTTTTTCTTCCTTCCTTCGTCTTCTTCTCTTTTTCTCTCGTGTATCTGATGATATTATGGTTAGATAACCCACAATTTCCGTCCTTGGGCTAGCTTATTTGGATTGGGCCTTGAAATTGAAGTTTCGGTCCAAACCAGAAATTCGGGCAGACTGACATTCGGCCACTAATATGATCATAACTTCTTCTCTAAAATAGGTATTAACGATCCGTAAAAAGTTCTAGAAAATAGACTCTTGTAGCTTTCTATTGATATATAACTCATCATCTGGATCGTTGTGAGCTGATCACAATCCTCTGTCGAAGTTAAATGATAATTTCTGGCAAATCTACATAATTCTTTCCTTGCACGACATGAATTCCTTTTTCTTCAAGATTTCTCATTTCTTGCTTCATATTCTCTTCTTTGCTCCAAAACACCTAATAAACATAAAAATAACTAAATCAAATGGAAAATATGATAAACTAACAAAGTAAAGAGGATAATTAATCATTATATCGTCGCATATTTATGCTCCTATCAATACTGAATTCAAGCATGTGGTTGGTTTCTCATTATTGATATTCAAGCCGATACCAGCAGACACATTGAACTTCTATGACTTTTCTGCGGGCGATTTGCCGCGTAACACTAACATGCAGCTTGAATTGTAATTCATGGCTGAGGCAGCTGAAATAGTCGAGCTCGTTCTGTGTGAGCAAATGGCTTTCTTTAGTGAGTTCCGTACTGAGAAAGAGCCCAGCGAGCAAGCGAAGGAGCTGGAGGAGACCAGAAATTTCATTATTAAAGTTTTTCTTTTTTTGTCAACATAGTTACATACAATTTAGACTAAACCTATGTTTCAGCTTTTAGTCTCCTAACATATGATCACACGTACACTTGAGTCTCATGGAGAAATGGTCTGCCTTTTAACCCTATAACTGGATCCTTAATCCTTATACTTCGACCAACAAACACATTGAACCATATCCGTACAACAAACAAATAATTCAATCCCTACAAACTTCCACCCGCAGAGTAAATAATTGATCAATCTCAAACTTTTTGAAACCAATCTAGACTTTAACTACAAACCGGTACAAAATGACTCAAACTCATCACAACCCACTCAGCCACTAACTCCTAGAATTTACATCAAACCACTAATCTTTGCTTTTAATCTTTTGCTTTCAATCTTCGACATTCATATGCAAAACAATCAAGCAACACACCCAGTCTCCCAACAAAAAACTCGGAGAACTTAACAACTCAGAATCCTTAACTACACCCTTTACCTACATTCCTCACAGTAGACTATCCCACAATTTAAAAAAGCTCTCAACTTTCAAAAAAGAACCACAACACAAAACAACCCAGAACGTTCTTTAGAGCTACAAATCGAAATCCAAAACACCAGAAGGTAAAATTCCAAATAAAAAAGAGCAAGAAAGACAATCGAACAAAGCTGGAAGATAAATAAAGATTCAATCTTTTTACAGTTAAAGAGTCAAAAACAAAATCGATCAAGACTCATGTGGAAGTAGGATCCGAGAATCATAATTCGATAGAGAAATTGAGGAAAGATCAATGAATTTACCGGAGGATTGAGGGGAGGACTTGGGCCGGCTTTGAAAGTGCAAAATGGGAAACAAGGGCGTGGGTTAGGATACTAAACGTGATGAAAATGTCAAAATGTAAAATAAATATTAATTTTTATTATATCAATACACAGAAAACAGACAACAGTACACTTGAGAGGAACCTAACTAGATCCAAATTCATTCAAGAATACCGATCATAACTAGCCATCTTTATGATGTCTGATTAAAGGATGAAGATCCCCTTATCAAAATGTTAATCACTCTTTGGGGGTCGTCCGAAACCATACTAACAGGACAGTTACGAAATCCACAAGCACAGAACATCATCCCATGATTCAAATATAGTTATTCCCAAAACATATAGGATCAATGGTCAAAGACAGAGTAAGTTGATCAGAATTCAGAAATTAATTGCAAATTTATACTTGTAAACTCAATAGTTAGCGAAAAGAAACCGAAAATTCACAAACCCAGGTGCCAGAGATGGGATTATTATACAAGGGAATGAACAATTTTGAGATAGAGAATTACCCGATCCTTGTTGTTTGCTTAACTGAGAGTGAGACCAGAGAGTTGAGTGTCTTAGATGACGACTGATGTTTCGGCGTTTACTTTTGGATTTCAATAAGGTTCCACTTGTGTGCTTTAGGGTTATGCATACCTAATCGGTTTTGACTCACTACCAGGACAAGTACTTTAGCCGACGAAAAATTTTCGTCGGCCTGTTAAAAAAATTCGTCGGTGAAGCTCTTAGCCGACAAACCTTCGTCGGCTATAGTGTCGTCGGGAAAGGGTCGTCTGTGATGACTTTAGCCGACGACACAAAAAGTTTCGTCGGCTAAAGTATGACTATAGCCGACGAAATAATGTCGTCTGCTATAGTCCAAACTTTATCCGACGACATAATGTCGTCGGCTAAGGTATGGACTATAGCCGACGAAATAATGTTGTCTGCTATAGTCCAGACTATAGCCGACGAAATAATGTCGTCGGCTATAGTCATACTTTAGCCGACGAATTTTTTTGTCGGCTATAGTCCATACCTTAACCGACGACATTTTGTGTCGTCGGTTATCTTCCAAACTTTAGCCGACGAATAATTTAAAATATTCGTCGGCTAAAGGTTGTAATAAAAAAATATAAAACAACTATGGCCGACGAAATATAGTATATTTCGTCGGCTTTATAGGGATTTAGCCGACGAAATATGTTTTAATTCGTCGGCTAAAACTTATTTTTAAAAAAAAAAAAAACTTTAGCCGACGAATTAAGGCTTTTTTCGTCGGCTATAAGTCCATTCCAGTAAAAAAAAACCCCCGAAATTTCTGAATTACCATTCCAAGCAAGCTGCAAAATACACCAAAACAATTCTATATAACCAACAACAAACACATAAAAGTATATATCAACTACATAAAAGTATCAATTACATAAAAGTATCAAACACATAAAAGTATATATCAACTACATAAATTATATATTGTCTAAATTAAAGTCCTCTTCTGGAGGCTGCTGCGGAGGTTGCGGCGGCTGGGGTAGCGTCATGGGCGGAGGCATGGGTGGAGGCGGAAGTCCGTGAATCTGGGCAGCTGCAAAGTCCTGCATGTACTGGAACATCTGCTGCTGCTGGGCCTGCTGGATGGCATGTATCTCGGCAACATAGGCTGCCTGCGCGGCATTAAAGGCTGCCTGCGAGGCAATATAGGCTGCCTGCGAGGCAACCTGGGCAGCTTGTTGTTCTCGTAGTATCTGAACTTCCGACTCTAACTGAGTCGTCCGGTTGATCGTGGACGTGGTCCTGCTGCTGGTCGAGGCTGCCTTTCGTTGAAATCCTGGAGTGGTCTTCAGGACCCCCTCGCCTCTCTTTCCTAGACCCCGGCAGTAGAAGTTGTTTGCTCTCGGTGGGAAGGCTGTGCCCATGATCCTCGCCCCAATCGTCGGATCCGAAGTGTCGATCCGGGACATGGCTTCGGACATCTCTTCCTCCTGCGTGTCCGGCCATGTCTCCCTCACTATGGTACTCATGACCTCGTCATTAGCCTCCCTCACCCTCGCCTATATGGATAGGAAAAAAATTATTAATTAAAATTTTTACATAAATTTAAAAATTTAAAAACGTAAGGTGACTTACAATATCCTCCTGGGAGTCAGGATATGCCTTCTCGTACGTATAGACGTACGGGTTGACTTCTAGATGTTCCCTGGCCGCCTCATCCATGAAGACAGCGAACGGTCTAGAACCGGCATGATGGTTTCTTGTGTTGCGTTGCCGGTTCTGAGCGTTCACCCGGGAAACCGCCTTCAAAGAAAAAAGTAAACTATTAGTAAAATATTTTAAAACACACGTACATAATTTTAAATTAACTAACTAATTTATTTAAATACCTGTTTACGAGGGTTGTTGAATTCTGATGTCAGAAGCCAACGCCACTCGTACTCCCTGTACTGGAACTTATCAGGGGTACCAGAACGTGCGTTCCCGTGCGTAGTCCAATGGGGTCCGTAGCTCGTTCTTCCACTGCTTGTACCTACAGATACAACAAAAATATTAGAAATATTATTAATATCATATACAATTTTGTTTTTCATTAACTTCCCAACGTACCTTCCCCCATGCACAACGTCGGCCCAGCTGTCCCTCAGGTGCTCGGGAACCTCAAACCACACCTGCATTTAACCGTTTATTAGTTTAGCTTTTCGAGAAATCAACAATTTGATACATAATATTATTTTGTAAACTCACCGACATCGCGTTGTGGACCATGTCCTTAACCTCCTGCGGGACCTCGCCCCAGTCGGACCACAACATAGGGACTCTATCCCTAATGAGAGCTCCCACGCGGCCGGAGTACGTCCTCGACTTCCCGCCCGATACTACGTGGCCATCCCCGTCAGTATCGATGACGATCCTCCCCACGGTACCCACCATCTTCTCGAGGGCCTTCCCTGTGACGGGGCCTCTCTTCTTCTTTGTGCCTATCACATGATTCGACCAAATTGATTATTAAAATATATATGACCATTTATAAATAATCATGCATCACTAATTGCCTGAGGAGCTCGCGACAGATTCCGGCTCTGTCGCCGATGATGATACCCTCACAAAAATAAGAGGCGTATCAAAAGGCACGAACCGGTACACCGCTGATGGAGCCACTAGCAGGGGCAGTGGATAAATCGGCGTCCCTGAGCCATCGACTACAGGTAACGCCGGTATCATCCGCGGAAGGAACAGATGAGGCGGCGGCATCTGTACCCCAGATGACCCACTATCCGAAGAAGTAGGACCCGGAGTGGACGCCCGGTGTATCTCGGGCATACGGGGTGCAGACACCTCCGTCTGGGTCTGAGGCCACAAGGGCCTTGAGGAATGAGGGACGGCCGCCTGCCTCGATGAAAGGGGCACCTCCGGCGCCGTCTCCAGAAGACTCGCACGCCTGGCTGTCATGTGGCCCTGAAACGTCGTTTGAGGGTTGCTAGAGGTTCCCTCAGACGATTCGGACCTTTGGCCCTTCGAACTCTTCTTCGATTGAAAAAAGCCGCTCATCCTATTTAAAATATTAATCTAAGGCTTTAGATTATTTTGTCTTTATTGTATAAAAAATTATCCATGTTTAAAATTATACTTATTTAATAAATAGATATACATAATTAATAATTACATAACAATATAAATAGATATACTTAATTGACATAGCATAAAAGTAAATTCGAAATCAAAAATAACTTCATACCAATATATATATAGATATACTTAATTAATAATTACATAACAATATTATATATATCAACATCATCATAAATTAACTAACATATCATAAAACTAAATTCGAAATCAAAAATAAATTAACACATATATTCAAAAATAAACACATAAACTAACATAATTAAATTAACACATAATTAAACTAACACATAATTAAATTAACAAAAATTAAATTAACACAAATTTAATTAACACAAATTAAAGTAACAAAAATTAAATTAACACAAATTAAATTAACACAAATTAAATTAACAAAAATTAAATTAACATAAATTAAATTAACACAAATTAAACCTTAGAGACCGGGAGATCGGGGGAGGAGGGAGGAGACCGGAGGAGTCGGAGACGGGGGAGATCGGAGGGATACTTCAGGGAGGGAGGGAGGAGGCGGCGACGGAGGCGGCGGAGACCGAGAGGGAGGGAGGAGGGCGGGAGGCAGGGAGGAGGGAGGAGGGAGGAGGCGGCGACGGCAGCGGGAGGGAGGAGGGAGGAGACCGGCTGGCCGGGAGAGGGAGAGGGAGGAGGGAGGAGACCGGGAGGGAGGAGGGAGGAGGGAAAAAACGTCGGAAATGAGGGAGGCGGCTAGGTTTCGCAGTTAAACCCGAAAACTTTAGCCGACGAAATAATTTATTCGTCGACTAAAGATACAAATTTCGTCGGCTATACACCAATTCGTCGGCAAAACCTTCAAAACTTGTCGGCTAAAACTTTGAAATTCGTCGGCTAAACTTTATAAATTCGTCGGTTAAACCTTTGAAATTCGTCGGCTAAACCTTTGAAACTCGTCGGCTAAACCTTTGAAATTCGTCGGCTAAACCTTTGAAATTCGTCGGCTAAACCTTTATACATTTGGCATGTTGTGATTGTGATGATCAAACTTGAGAAACACAAATCCGACGGTCAGATCTGACCATCATGATAAAATACATGTATGGGAAAAAATTCAACTTGATCTAACAAGGTTAAGTGCTCGATTCGGACGGTCAATCTCATAAGTCAAACCTCTAAACGCACAGAAAAGGTCTTTCGACTGTCTAAATTTTGTCTTTTGGCCGGACCTTCAACTGAAAATATTTTCAAAACGATGAGACACAATAAGTCGTATAAAAATTTTACGCAAAATAACCACCGAACATAGGGCTACCCATAGGGAGAAAGAATTGAAAATTGCATTAACTGCAACTATCGGCACCGAGACATGACCGGAATACCGTGATTTTTCAACCGTATACGTATTTCACCATTCTGGTCATGTCTTATTTCACGACTTTTTTACGTTTGATGGTTCTACGTATAGTTTGTTTTTGAAACGGAACATTTACATAACACTTGATAAACAAGTTATACAACATTAGTACGCATGTTGTGATTGTGATGATCAAACTTGAGAAACAGAAATCCGGCCGTCCGATCTGATCATCATGATAAAATACATGTATGGGAAAAAATTCAACTTGATATGACAAGGTTAAGTGCTCGATCCGGACGGTCAATCCCGTAAGTCAAACCCCTAAACGCACCGAAAAAGTCTTTCGACCGTCTAAATTTCGTATTTTGGCTGGACCTTCAACTGAAAATATTTTCAAATCGATGAGACACAGTAAGTCGTATAAAAATTTTACGCAAAATAACCACCGAAGATAGGGCTATAGTATGTAACAGAAAAAGTTTTCGGTTTAGCCGACGACTTTTCATATAATTTCGTCGGCTAAAGTCCTTTGAAAATTTTGGTTGACCGCCAAAAAATTTTGAAAGTTTTTCGACTTTAGCCGACGACTTGTTTTATATTTTCGTCGGCTAAAGTCCTTTGAAAATTTCGTCGGCTAAATATACCAATTTCGTCGGCTATACACCAATTCGTCGGCAAAACCTTTGAAATTCGTCGGCAAAACCTTTATACATTTGGCATGTTGTGATTGTGATGATCAAACTTGAGAAACAGAAATCCGTCCGTCAGATCTGACCATCATGAGAAAATACATGTATGAGAAAAAATTCAACTTGATCCGAAAAGAATAAGGGCTCGATCCGGACGGTCAATCTCGTAAGTCAAACCCCTAAACGCACGGAAAAGGTCGTTCGACCGTCTAAATTACGTATTTTGGCCGGACCTCCAACGGAAAATAGTTTTAAACCGATGACACGCAACAAGTCGTATAAAAATTTTACACAAAATAACCATCGAACATAGGGCTACCCATAGGGAGAAAGAATTGAAAATTGCATTGACCGCAACTATCGGCACCAAGACATGACCGGAATACCATGATTTTTCAACCGTATATGTATTTCACCATTCTGGTCATGTCTTATTTCACGACTTTTTTACGTTTGAAGGTTCTACATATAGTTTGTTTTTGAAACGGAACATTTACATAACACTTGGTAAACAAGTTATACAACATTAGTACGCATGTTGTGATTGTGATGATCAAACTTGAGAAACAGAAATCCGGCAGTCAGATCTGACCATCATGATAAAATACATGTATGGGAAAAAATTCAACTTGATCCGAAAAGAATAAGGGCTCGATCCGGACGGTCAATCTCGTAAGTCAAACCCCTAAACGCACGGAAAAGGTCGTTCGACCGTCTAAATTACGTATTTTGGCCGGACCTCCAACTGAAAATAGTTTTAAACTGATGACACGCAACAAGTAGTATAAAAATTTTACGCAAAATAACCACCGAACATAGGGCTATAGTAGGTAATAGAAAAATTTTAGGGTTTAGCCGACGAATACCCTAACGTATTCGTCGGCTATAATATGTAATTAAAAAATTAAAAAATAACTATATCCGACGAAATATTAGGTTATTCGTCGGCAAAAACCATCTTAGCCGACGATTGACAGTGTATTTTGTTGGCTAAAGTGTGTAATAAAAAAAATAAAAAACAACTATGGCCGACGAAATTAAGGCTTTTTTCGTCTGCTAAAACATCTATGGCCGACGAATTAAGGCTTTTTTCGTCGGCTATAGTATGTAATTAAAAAATTAAAAATACCGGAATAGCTGACGAAATATTAGGTAATTCGTCGGCAAAAATCATCTTAGCCGACGAATTATAGTGTATTTCGTCGGCTAAAGTAAAAAAATACATTAAAAAAAACAGACGATATTAGTAAACTATACATTAAAAAAAACCTGTTCATTATGTATCACCAAAATTCATATAAAATAACTGAAATATGAATTCAACATGTGTAAACTGTAAAGGAAAAGGTCTTTGAAAAATTATACAAATTAATGGATTTCGTCCTCTAAATTAAAACTAAGGCTCGTAATCGGAATCATCCGATGAGTCTTCTTCGGTGTCAGAATTAATTTCTGGTAATATATGTCTTTCCTCATCGCCAGAGTCTTCGTCTGTTTCTTGATTTGGATCAACATCAACAAGCCTTGGCTCTTCATCACGAATTCGCACCGAACGACCCGCTTTAAAATTATTAAGGCGAATGGTAGAGGAGTTAGGAATACCTACTGCGTTGGGCTCTTGATACGTAACATCCTCTTCCTCGTCTTCGGCCCCTCCAAGTGTTGCCGCCCAGTAAATGTTTCGAGGGTGCACAAGGTTGACTACTTTCCACGCGTCACCCTTAGCAAGGTCATCAAGATAAAACACTTGTTTTACCGATGTGGCACAAACAAACGGGTCATCTTCGTAAGAACTTGTAGCAGTGTTCACCGATAATATTCCGTACTGATCGGTCTTCATGCTCTACGGGCTCGTATCAAACCATCTACACTTGAAGAGGTGCACTGTCATGCCTTGCCCATAAACGAGTTCCACCACTGAATGGAGAACACCGTAATAGTCAACTCCATTCCGCCCACCATGTTCCATGACCCCAGAATTCTGTGTTCTCCTTCTGCTGTCTCTTTGTTCGCATATAAATTGCACGCCATTCACCTTGCACATCGGATAAACTCTTGAGACTATCGGCTTCATCGCTAGAAGTCTTAGTTCGTGCGACCAATTTGGGTGACCATCAAATTGAATATGGTTCATCTGCAACCAACCATCTCAACTATAAATATGGATAATTATGCAATAAACATAAACCCGTACAGAAAAATTAAATTACATACCCAGCCGCTAAAATAATCTGCGAACTCCCTGTTGTGGTACTCGAGATCACCTTGAATGTCTGGACAATATAGATGGATGTCTTTCCAGTATTCAACTTCTGGACAGTTAATCAATACCCACCAGTGGGCAATGACTAGCTCATGTGGTTGCAACTTGTAGGAGTCTGGCAAAATTCCATACACTTCAACATCACTAGAGACTATAGAAAGATTGAACTTCGGTACATCTACCAGCATGGTTTGCGGAGTTTCCTTCAACGCTCCTAAATACAACTTCATGTAGGTGACGCACTCGTGCGCAATATATGCTTCAGCTATACATCCTTCAGGAGCGGATTTATTAGCCACATAATCTTTGTAGTCTCCAAGTTGCCTGTAAATCAAGTTGCAAAATGTTATGATTATTGAACATGTATATATATTCAGGAATTGAGGTGTAAAAAACATACTTTTCCATGGGATACATCCAAGTGTAGTGTACTGGACCGGTAAGCAACAATTGCTCGGGAAGATGGATCATCAGGTGAGGCATGATGTCAAAAAAATTTGGAGGAAATATCCTCTCAAATTTACACATGATATAAATGATGTCCTCTTGCATTTCCCGGAGGTTAGATTTTTTCACTTCTCGTGTGCATAACTTCTGGAAAAATATTGCCAACGCTACTAACGGCTCCACCACCTGACGGGGAAGGAACGATCGAATGAAAACAGGGAAGAGACGTTGTAGCAGGATATGACAGTCATGACTCTTCAACCCGTACATCTTATTGTCCCGGAAGTTCACACATCGGGCTATATTTCCTGCATAGCCTGAAGGATACTTCACACAACTCATCCACCTGAAAATTAGGTTCTTCTGGTCAGGCTTCACGGTGTAAGGAGCTTGAGACATTTTTTTCTTCCCTTCTTTCAACCACAAATGTCTTCTTAGTACGCATTTTTTTAGATCAATGCGTGCCTTAGGACCGTCTTTCGTCTTCCCCTCCAAGTTCAGCACTGTGCCCACCACACTGTCGCACACATTCTTTTCTATGTGCATCACATCTAGGTAGTGCCTGATCAACAACTTACTCCAGTATGGGAGTTCCTAGAATATGCTCTTATGTGTCCAGAATTTGTACCTGTCGGGTCTTTCAGGTATTGCCGCCACAATGTTGGGATGATTGCTGAGTTGCCCAAAATCGTACTCATTAAGCACGGCTAAAATTTCTTCCCCCGTCCATCTTCTGGGAGGCACACCGTGTTCTACGGTCCCATCAAATGCCTTGTCACCGAACCGCCATTCGTGATCATATGGAAGGAAAGCACGGTGACCCAATCTGCCTATCTTATTGCAATGACTGCTGCTCCCCTCATCGCTAAGGCACTCTGGATAAGCCTTGTATCCCCTAATAACGTTGCCCGACAACATCCCACGGGCAGGAAAATCACTGATGGTACCAACAACCATGACATGCATCTGGAACATCTCGTGCGTGTACTTGTCATAAGTGGGATGACCAACGTCCCACAAAAATTTAAGCTCTTCAATCAAAGGTCTCAAATACACATCGAGACACTTCCCCGGATAACCGGGCCCTGGAATCAACAAACTCAACATATTGTATTCCTTCTTCATGCACATCCATGGGGGAAGGTTGTACGGTACCAAAATCACCGGCTATATACTGTATTGAAGACTCATGTTGCCAAAAGGGTTGAACCCGTCGGATGAGAGCCCGAGCCTCACATTTTAGACCTCTGACGCAAAATGAGGAAACTCCCTGTCTATATGCTTCCAAGCCTCCCCGTCAGAAGGGTGTATAAGGGTATCTTCGTCATGCAATTCCCTATCAGAGTGCCATCTCATAGCTTCGGCCGCGTGTGAAGACATGTACAACCGCTCCAACCTATCCCTCAAAGGGAAATACCGAAGTACCTTTACAGGTTTCCTGTTGCCTGCAGGAGTCAGCTTATATCTGTCAGTGTGACATACCGGATATGCGTTGAGGCCACAAAGGTCATTCCCTTCTGGATCTTTACCCCAAAAGAGAACGCAGTCATATCTGCATGCATGGATCTTGATGTAGGAAAACCCAAGATCTTTCAGGATACATCGGACCTTACGATGAGTGGTAGGAAGACGATGACCGTTGGGCAGCATCGAAGCAGTGTACTGTAGATACTCATCAACAGCCTTCACGGTCGATTTTGTCTCAACTTTAATCTTCATTACGTCCATCACACTTTCAAGAACGGTCTTCTGACAACCGGGGTACACAGGGGTCTGTTGGAAAGCAAGCAGTTTGTTGTACTTTTCAATACCAGCAATGTTCACAGCTCTAGGGAAGGGCTGCACCGGGTCAGACATATACTGTCCTTGAGCGCATACACCGCTCTCATAAGGAAACATGTCGTTGATGAATGCCGTTGTTGGATCGTTGGATGTACTAGTACTGCCCGTCTCAGAAAATTGGCCATGATCATGCGGACTCCCTGATGATGTTTCACCGTGATATAACCAACATCTGTACTTCTCCCAAAACCCGTTACTCCTTAGGTGCTGTCATACTTTGTCAATGGGAAATCGATGCAGATCGCTGCGACACTGACATTTCGTGCACGGGCAATAGAAAATTGTATTCCCGTTAGCATTAGCCAGCGCATATTCTATAAAACTCATAACTCCTGCACCGTATCTTTTGTCACATTTTGGAAGCGAAATCCAACTCTTATCCATATCCTGAAAATATAACAAAATATATATATATATATATATATATATATATATTTATAACGCTGCTAGCTAATTATTAATGAAATTTCATGCTATATATAAAATCTCAATTCATTTAGTATATATTCTACGTACTACAACTAATTAATAACAAATTAATTAACACACACACATATATATATATATATATACTTAATAATTACAGAACAATATTATACATGCATATATATATCTACATCATCACAAAATCATCATTGTGGTATATACCATCAACACAATATTATAAATTACTTAACATATATATATATATATATATATATATATATATATATATCTACTACTTAATTATAAACAACTTCATATATATATATATCAAATCATCAACCAAATCGATCAACATATATGTATATATAGACATCCAACATACGTACTCAAAATCAATTAACTCGATCACAATCAAAATCATATATCAACATCATCAAAAAATCATCATGAACTCATATATATCATCAACAACTTCATACCATGCATATCAACACAATAATATTATAAATTAATTAACATATATATATATATATATCTACTATTTATTAACAACAAATTAATTCATATATATTATCAATTCAAATCATCAACCAAATCGATCAACACATATATATATACATCCAACGTACTCAAAATTAATCAACTCAATCACAATCAAAATCAATAAACTCAATTAATCACACTTAAAAATCGATCAACTCAAATAAAACTCAATTAATCAACATATATATACATATACGTACCTATATATGGCTCTACAAACTGATTATGGACAGATTTCGACAACACCCAAACTTTTTCTCCCCTTTTTTCTTCTCCCGTTTTTTTTCAGATGAGCTGCTGCTGCCCAGATCCACAAATATAAAGCACTTTAGCCGACGACTATTAATTTCGTCGGCTAAACTTTTAAATATTTCGTCGGCCATAGTTTGTGAACTTTAGCCGACGAAATAAATTCTTTAGCCGACGAAAGTTTTTTTCGTCGGCTAAAGTTTACCATAGCCGACGAAAATTTAACTTAGCCGACAAAATTCATAGCCGACGAAAATTTAACTTAGCCGACGAAATTTTATTTCGTCGGCTAAAGTCCACTTTAGCCGACGAAAAAATGCTTCATCGGCCTGGTTTTTTTTTTCCGTCTGCTAAAGCCTTTCTTCTGGTAGTGACTTGTTATAACAGGTTAAAGCAAACTAATACCGTTAACTCTCCATTAAACCTCTCTATATCTACAGTTTTCATTAGCAATGTCTACCATTTAAGTAAGTAAAATAACAAAAAAAATAGACTTTCTGGAAATCAAAATTGTTCTTGAGATTGAATTAATTGAAAGTGAAAGTTACAAACTTTATATTTAACATAAGACAAAACTACTATTTTAAGAGAAATGTCTACCTTTTAGAGGAGCAAAATCATATAAAGTAGACTTTTTAGAAATCAAAATGGTTCTTGAGATTGAACCAACGGAAAGTAAAACTTGTAAATCTACATTTAACATAAGACACAACTACTTTTTTTCATGAGAAATGTCTACCATTTAAATGAGGAAAATCACAAAAAGATAGACTTTCTGGAAATCAAAAATTGTTCTTGAGATTGAATCAATCGAATGTGAAAGTTACAAAGTTTACATTTAATATAAGACACAACTACTATTTTCATGAGAAATGTCTACCATTTAGATGAGCAAAATTACAAAAAACTAGATTTTCTAGAAATAAAAATTGTTCTTGAGATTGAATCAATTAAAGGAGAAAGTTGCAAAGTCTACATTTAACATAAGACACAACTACTATTTTTATGAGAAATGTCTATCATTTAAGATGAAAATTGTAAAGTTTACAATTAACATAAAACACAACTACTTTTTTCATGAGAAATGTCTACCATTCAGATGAGCTAAATCACAGAAAAATAGACTTTCTGGAAATCAAAATTGTTCTTGAGATTGAATTAATCGAAGGTGAAAGTTGCAAAGTTTACATTTAACATAAAACACAACTACTATTTTCATGAGAAATGTCTACCATTTAGATGAGAAAAATAAAAAAAAAGTAGACTTTCTGGAAATCAAAATTGTTCTTGATATTGAATCAATGGATGGTGAAAGTTGCAAAGTCTACAATTAACATAAGACACAACTACTATTTTCATGAGAAATATGTACCATTTAGATAAGCAAAATCAAATAAATGTAGATTTTCTAAAAATAAAAATGGTTCTTAAGATTGAATCAATTGAAGGTGAAAGTTTCAAAGTCTACATTTAACATAAGACACAACTACTATTTTTATGAGAAATGTCTACCATTTAGATGAGAAAAATCACAAAAAGTAGATTTTCTGGAAATCAAAATTGTTCTTGAGATTGAATCAATTGAAGGTGAAAGTCACCAAGTCTACATTTAACATAAGACACAATTACTATTTTTATGAGAAATGTCTACTTTTTAGATGTGAAAAATCACATAAATGTAGACTTTCTGAAAATATAAATGGTTCTTAAGATTGAACCAACTAAAGGTAAAACTTGCAAGTGTACATTTAACATAAGACACAACTACTATTTTTATGAGAAATGTCTACCATTTACATGAGCAAAATCAAAGAAAAGTAGACATTCTGGAAATCAAAATTGTTTTTGAGATTGAATCAATCAAAAGTGAAAGTTGCAAAGTCTACAATTAACATAAGACATAACTACTTTTTTCATGAGAAATGTCTACCATTTAGATGAGCTAAACCACAAAAAACTAGACTTTCCGGAAATCAAAATTTTTCTTAAGATTGAATCAATCGAAGGTGAAAGTTGCAAAGTGTACATTTAACATAAGACACAACTACTATTTTCATCAGAAATATCTACCATTTAGATGAGCAAAATTATAAAAAAATAGACTTTCTAGAAATCAAAATTGTTCTTGAGATTGAATCAATTGAAAGTGAAAGTTACAAACTCTATATTTAACATAATACAAAACTACTATTTTAAGAGAAATGTCTACCTTTTAGAGGAGCAAAATCATATAAAGTAGACTTTTTAGAAATCAAAATGGTTCTTGAGATTGAACCAACCGAAGGTAAAACTTGTAAATCTACATTTAACATAAGACACAACTACTTTTATTCATGAGAAATGTCTACCATTTAAATGAGGAAAATCACAAAAAGATAGACTTTCTGGAAATCAAAAATTGTTCTTGAGATTGAATCAATCGAATGTGAAAGTTACAAAGTTTACATTTAATATAAGACACAACTACTATTTTCATGAGAAATGTCTACCATTTAGATGAGCAAAATTACAAAAAACTAGATTTTCTAGAAATAAAAATTGTTTTTGAGATTGAATCAATTAAAGGTGAAAGTTGCAAAGTCTACATTTGACATAAGACACAACTACTATTTTAATGAGAAATGTCTATCATTTAGATGAGCAAAATAACAGAAAAAGTAGACATTTTGGAAATCAAAATTGTTTTTCAAATTGAATCAATCGAAGATGAAAATTGTAAAGTTTACAATTAACATAAAACACAACTACTTTTTTCATGAGAAATGTCTACCATTCAGATGAGCTAAATCACAGAAAAATAGACTTTCTGGAAATCAAAATTGTTCTTGAGATTGAATCGAAGGTGAAAGTTGCAAAGTTTACATTTAACATAAAACACAACTACTATTTTCATGAGAAATGTCTACCATTTAGATGAGCAAAATAAAAAAAAAGTAGACTTTCTGGAAATCAAAATTATTCTTGAGATTGAATCAATGGATGGTGAAAGTTGCAAAGTCTACAATTAACATAAGACACAACTACTATTTTCATGAGAAATGTGTACCATTTAGATAAGCAAAATCAAATAAATGTAGACTTTCTAAAAATAAAAATGGTTCTTAAGATTGAATCAATTGAAGGTGAAAGTTTCAAAGTCTACATTTAACATAAGACACAACTTCTATTTTTTTGAGAAATGTCTACCATTTAGATGAGAAAAATCACAAAAAGTAGATTTTCTGGAAATCAAAATTGTTCTTGAGATTGAATCAATTGAAGGTGAAAGTTACAAAGTCTACATTTAACATAAGACACAATTACTATTTTTATGAGAAATGTCTACTTTTTAGATGTGAAAAATCACATAAATGTAGACTTTCTGAAAATATAAATGGTTCTTAAGATTGAACCAACTAAAGGTAAAACTTGCAAGTGTACATTTAACATAAGACACAACTACTATTTTTATGATAAATGTCTACCATTTACATGAGCAAAATCAAAGAAAAGTAGACATTTTGGAAATCAAAATTGTTTTTGAGATTGAATCAATCAAAAGTGAAAGTTGCAAAGTCTACAATTAACATAAGACATAACTACTTTTTTCATGAGAAATGTCTACAATTTAGATGAGCTAAATCACAAAAAACTAGACTTTCCGGAAATCAAAATTTTTCTTAAGATTGAATTAATCGAAGGTGAAAGTTGCAAAGTGTACATTTAACATAAGACACAACTACTATTTTCATCCGAAATATCTACCATTTAGATGAGCAAAGTTACAAAAAAATAGACTTTCTGGAAATCAAAATTGTTCTTGAGATTGAATCAATGGATGGTGAAAGTTGCAAAGTCTACAATTAACATAAGACACAACTACTATTTTCATGAGAAATGCGTACCATTTAGATAAGCAAAATCAAATAAATGTAGACTTTCTAGAAATAAAAATAGTTCTTGTTTTTGGCCACGATCCTCAGCGCGCGGAGTAGAGGTAAACAACGAACAAATAGTGAGGGAGATGAGTTGCGGGCGTGCCACCTCGCGGATGAGGAAAAAGCTTGTATGGTGAGCTTGACTTCTTGATCAGGCATAAAAGGGGGTTTCCAGGTGCCACCTCAGATGAAGAATTACAAGCACAAGGTGATCGATACTCATGGCGGGATGTGAGCAGTGCAACAGAGGGAGTTCTGAGAGAACCGGGGTAGAATCCGAAAGGGCTCTGAGAAAAGCTTAGGCGGCGGCGCGCTTAGGGTTAGGGTTTTCGAGTAGCTCGAAGGGTAACTAGGTTTCAGTTTGTATTTTGTTGAGAGATTGGATTGTGTTTGTAGAGACTGCTTCGAGTCCCCTTATATAGTGGTCCAGCTTGCGGTAGAAGAAAAGTATTCATAGTCCAAATTGGATGTTGAATCCCTAATGTCATAAGGACATTGTTTTACTCACGCTAACCAACCAGCTTGTGACACATGTCCACTTCGCATACTTCATTCCACATAGGGCTTTGCTTCCGTGCTGCCAACTGACGCGGATTGAAATTCATCCCGCGGGCTGTCACAGGAGGCTATCTAGCATGTTCCTAAAGCTCGCTTCTATCTCGCGAGCTATTGCAGCTCGCGAGCTTTAAAAAGACTTTTTACATTAAAAGGCCATAGGGATTGGCCTGAAGCATGTCAAAGACTTTTAAAAGTCTTCAACGATTAAAGTGGTGCACTCGGACTCCGCCAGTAACTTCTTCAGGGAGCTTTCCATGCAAACTGGTTTGCCAGCTCGCCTAGGTATATTCTGCCTCGCCTAGGACTTTTACGCGAAGTGTCGATCTCACCTCGCATATGCGGAGTATTAATCTCGTCTCGCGTAGGATCTTTACGCGAAATGTCAATCTCGCCTCGCGTACGCGAAGTGAGCTAGTCATCCCGCGCGAAGTCATTTCTTTCGCGAACTATGTAGTCCGGGCGGAGTTACATTACTTTGGACAAAAATGTCCTTTGGCTCAAACATTGCCCCCTAGGCCTTGAGCTTTGAGACTTAAGCGAGAAGGCCTTATTTGAACATGTCACGACGCTTCAAGATTTGGGAGATTCTAACATCCTGGCGTGATCGCGATCTCACCTCGCGGAAGATCAAAAATTTAAGGTCCGCGACCATCTCGCAAGGCAACCAAGTTTTATTTAAGGGGGTTCCTTACTTACTACGTAGTGAACAAGTATGTATCCTGACGTAAGGTTGGCGAAGCGAACTGTATTATCTTGCTGACGAATATAAGAAATGACGAAGTGACTTCGCTAATCTCGACACCCCGCGTGTACAGGCTGTAAAGGAAACTTAAAAGACTCTGGTCCTATTTTACTTCGCTTGTCATGTTGCCCCCATGTGAACTCTTTTACTAAGCAACAAAACTGCTGAGGTTCAAAACTGGTCTTCTCTTGAGATTGGGTAAAGGTCTCTACACAACTGTTTACTTGGGAAGTAATAAGTCACTGTAGAATCACATGTTCACCTTATCTTCAAGGCTCATATCTTGGAGCAAAGCTTTGCATGCAGGACACATGTTAACAAGAGTTAGCCCCTTCTTTCTATAAGAGAAACCGTTGGCCGAGTTTGGAATATCAACCAAGTCTTCCTGCTTCTTCGCCATGGATCCTTCTTCTTTTCTATTCATCATTCTGTCTCTGCTTAAAGCGAAACCATCAATTCCCTTGCTCATTGCTTGATTTGATGAGTTTCGAAATCTACTCTTAGGTCGAAGGTGGGGGTTTCAAAATCCACTCTTAGAGTGTTGATAGTTTACAACTTTGATATTTTTATTTTTTATGTTATTTGGTGAAGCGCGACAAATATTACGGATAGTGGGTTTTGTTATTGAAACCGCACCGAAACCGAATCGATGTTAGGTTAACCGACAAAAACGGTTTTTCAATATTTTTATCGGTTTCAATTTTAAAAAATAGAAAACTGAAACTTCAATTTCAGTTTTCCTTCAATTACAGTTTTCGATTAGTGCCTACAAAGTAAAAACCGAATTGAACTGTTGGGACCAAGTCAATCCTTACCTTGTGGTGTTCATCGAACAAAAAAAAACAATGAAAACACACATGTGCGGTTGGTGACACGGTGGAAAATTAACTGTTTTTGCAACTATTTAAAGAATATAAAAGAAAAACTAACCCAGAAAATTAGAAAATCCGAACCGCAAAACAAGACAGAGCAGCATCAGTATCCACAGTGGAGCAAACAATCCCAGAATCAAAATCCTTCGGTTTATATATCCACCGCAAAAACAGAGAAAGGAGAAAGAGAGCGCACAAAATGGGTTGCCATGTAAATTTGGTAACCCAATCCATGGCCACAGTCTCAGCTCGCCCCAAGGCTCCTCCTCCTCGAACTCCTCCTCCCGCCGCGTGTTCCATTTCAAACCCACTCACCTCCTCCAATTCCCACTCCCAATCCTCTCTCGTTTCCAGCTTCTCTCCCTCTCGCTACCAAACCCTAACTCCTCTTCGTTCCCGCAGAGCCATGAGCAACACGGTACGCTTTACAATCCTGGTTTGAAACGCTGCGTTTTTGTTGTAATTTGAGGCAGAGGTTATTTTTTGAATGAACAGGGGGTACGGTGTGGTTATAAGGCTGAGCCGCTCAGGATTATGATCTCCGGGGCGCCGGCTTCGGGTAAAGGAACGCAATGCGAGCTCATTAAAAAGAAAGTGAGTTCTGATTTCCCGGAATTTTAGTGTTTGGATTTGCAGTTTATGATGGTTGCATTGGGATTTGGATGCAGATATATACGATGCCTTGAGTTGTTGTAACCGAAATGATTAAATGTAATGATATAGCCTATATGAATGATGTGTTTCTGTGAATTACAGCCTTTATTGGGGAATAATGCGGTAGCATTACGGGTTCATTTTGGGATATCAAACAGGAGATGTAATGCTAATACTTAGAATCCGATAGAGTAACAATTGATCGTTCAAACTCAGGAAGTAAGAAATTTGGAATTGATATGTAGCTTGTTCTGAATGTTCTCCAACCAGGGGACTTTGCAAATCTTGAGAATTTAAATCTTTTTTCGAAGCTGTGTTTCAAACACATTACGAAGGATTTGGTAGTTGAGTGGTAGTTATAGCTGTCTGTGAGGTGTTCTGTAGTTTGATAAACCAAATGTTTAATTTAAATTTGTATCTTTTTACACTATAATTTCAGGTCATGAGTACAGCTTAGGGTTATATAAGCTTAATATTTTCAAATCCTAGTGGAATTTATAACATTGTTTATATAAGTACCACTTATATAAGCTTTTCTGATGAATACAAGGAGATTAACTGAGTTTTGATCCTCTATGCAGTATGATTTGGTACATGTTGCTGCTGGTGACTTACTTAGAGCTGAAATTGCATGTGGGAGTGAAAATGGGAAGCGTGCAAGGGCGTACATGGACAAAGGACAATTGGTGCCAGATGAAATAGTTGTCATGGTAGGGTAATTAATATTCATGTTGGCTTATCGTCATGCTACTGGTGATTCTGTGGTCTTAATCATGTAGATGGTGAAAGACCGCCTATCACAGCCAGATTCTCGAGAAAAAGGCTGGCTTTTGGATGGATACCCTAGGAGCTCATCGCAAGCAATTGCTCTTAAGGAATTTGGCTTCGAGCCGGATCTTTTTATTCTTCTCGACGTAAGCGTTTGTTTTTGTCTTGTTGATATTTCAAATGTCATGAACATTATATATGAATAGGAAATTATCATGAAGATGCTTCTCAACTCAGTGATATTAAGTTGTTTCACTGTTACTGTTAATCATAACCTATGAATAAATATGGTAGGATGAATATTAGCAGATTTTGATGCATAAAAAAACATATAAATAAGATTTGAGCTGTCACAACCCTTGGTAACCATGTCAACTTGCATTTGCAGGTTCCTGAAGATATTCTTGTTGACAGAGTTGTTGGAAGAAGGTCGGACCCTGTTACTGGAAAGATTTACCATCTGAAGTATTCTCCTCCAGAGACCCTAGAGATTGCGGCAAGGCTCACCCAACGTTTTGATGATACAGAAGAAAAGGTATTATTCATATTTATTCTTTTGACTTGTCATACTTTAACTTCAAGGTGATCAATTATGATTTGCCTATTACTTAAGGAGTTAATGGTAATGTACCTCCCATATTCTTATTTTGCATTAGTATTTGTCACACCCCAATTTTTGAAGAATAATTTTCAAAAATTTGGACATGATATATCTCAAAATAAAGCTCCAAAACCTGTTCAACAACTTCAAAAACTATACTCACATGCTGAAAATGTAAATGTCAACATAAACTCTACACCGAGTCAAATATTACATTTCCTTGTTTACATCAACTTGAAAAGTCAAGTAAAATGAAAACGCTCACATGAGCTTAATACTGTCTATCAAAAATATAATAATAAAAGTACAGCATCTAACCCTGCCACTAAGCCTTCGTCTCACCCCCTGCTGATTATCACTTGCATGTCTAACCCCTACACCATGAATTGGTGTACCAGTTTGTAAAACAACAAACCCGGTAAGCTAAAAAGCCCGTGTGAGTAATTCCCAAAAACTAATTCAACATTTCCAACAACCAATATTAAACACGTGCAACAATATAGGAAATAATCATTAATTACACATATCAAACACTTTTACAAATAAACATGTATTCATGAGTTCCAGATACTTACAAGGTATCTTCCATGACTTACAACAAACACATATACCCATGAGTCCTAGATACATTTAATTACCTCTCATGACCTACAACAACAAACATGTACCCAGGAATCCCAGATACCTATAATGTTCCTCCCATGACCTACATCGACTGACGGACTAAATCTCTATCTAAATCGTAACCAATCACCCGACCAAAGGCTTGGAACGTAGTTTAACTATCTAAACACAAAACACAATAGAATAATATCATCATCAACAACACAAAGAACACATCATAATAATATACCCTTTCACATAGATATATTTATAAACACATAGATATTCCCATAAGAATAATCTATCAAGAACCAACTATATTATGATCACATGAACATTAAAAATAATCATATAAATAGGAAAACTTGTTTTATCTTACCTATGAGCTGTTGACGATGAAGCTCATATATTTTTAAACAAACAAAAGCATATTCTTAAAATCATCCTCAATAAACAAAATGACCATAATAATTTGGTCCCAATGTGAACATTGGTGAGATTTACTCACTTAAAAATCTCGCTGCGTCTTCACAAAAAAAACTCAAGAAACAAGCTCAAAAACAACTCCACAAGCTACCTAATCAACACAAATATTAACCTTAGTAACATTCAGATCAAAGGATAACAAAACACCTTCAAACTAAACCTTAGCCCAAAGGAGGACAACCCCATACTGCTGCTTCTAATCTCAAACTTTTCCAAGTTCATAACCTCCCAAACATCTATGAATAACATAGTACCTAATATGCAATAACTAATCAACACTTAGCCTTATCACACATCGACACACTCACAATGACACAAACTAGCTAACACTGCAACTAACCCCCTCACCCTGCTCGAACGAGCCGCCACAAACGGTGGCAAGTGAGCCCCATGCGCCATCCACCAACTTCGAATTTTGGGGATACTTACAACACAAAACTTGTAGATTGAAGCAAGGTGAGCAACTTTAATACCTGATGGTTCAACCAGTTTGGCCGGAATTGGCCGGAAAGTGCCTTGAACACCACCCCGAATACAAACTTCAAATCTGCAAATCCAGCGCCCAAACTTGATCTTTAGGTCACCAAAGAGGTATAAACATCTTTAGAAGAAAGAGGACAGCAAGACTCACCAAACTTTGACCTAAATCGCTGTCGAAATCAACGACTTCCTGGCCAGACCGCAGCAGCTCCGCCGCTTCGTGGCGGCATCTAGGCAGCGAGACGAGAGTGGTGCTGCCCCAGGGATGGAGAGGGGACCTGTGCAAGTCGAATGGGACTGGTGGTGTCCGATTTGGTGGCCGGACGGCCGAGTTTTGTTCCGGCGAAGGATGAGATTGCGCGGGAGCTCGGGGAGGAAGAGAGAGAAAGAGTTGGGGTCTTTCTGCAACTTAGGGTTTCTAAAAATAAACCCACAAATTTTTCTATTTATACATTTTCCAAAACCGGAAACTAACTTCTTCTGACCGTAACTTTTTTGTACGATATCCGTTTTACGCGTGCCACGTGTGTGTGAACTCGTATCGCCAAACTCTACAACTTTCGTGAAGAAAGTTTTTGAAAATAACTTACGGATAAGAAAGTCAACTTTTGGCCACTTAAAAACAAAGCACCTTAATATAATTGACTCCTGAAAACTTCAACTTCACACAAACAAATAAGAATCTCCATAATATAATCCTTCATTAATTTCGGAAATAATACAAGGAAATTGATATGAAAATTTGGGATACTACACTAATATTCTTAGCAAGTGTATTGTGTTATCTCTTTTTCTTGTTGGTCAATGCTACAGAGCCCAACTTATTCTTTCATGTGCCAATATTGGGAGAAAAAGCTAGGGTATGATAAATACGTTGCTTGTTTTATTTTTCTAGGTCAGGATTACATTTTCTTTTGAATACATTTTTTATTCAGGTGAAACTTCGACTGCACACTCATCATCAGAATGTGGAGGCAGTACTTTCATTATACGAAGACATAACTCTTAAGGCAAGTATATTCTCTCTCTCTCTGACTCCCTGCTACAGTGAGCATATGTGATGGGTTGTGATTTTCAAAGAGAAATAATTATAAGTTGCACACATCATGGTGGTATGCATTGAGCTAAACTTGGGTATCTGAAATATTGTTCATATAGATGGGAACATCCTCATAGAGGTAGTACTATGGAGTTTTCTTTTATTAGTTAAGGTCTTTTGGGGTTATGGTATATTTTGAATTTAATCATTTGGGGTTTTGGTATATTTTGAATTTTCTATTAGCTAAATCATGCATGATTTTGTCCATTATGATACTATTGCTGGTTGGTGCTGACATTCTTGTCCTATCAATCCATGCATTGTTTTCATATATATAGTTGATTTTCTGGAGGCCTTCAGCCTTTTCAGCATCTCTTAATATCTCCTTTCTTCCCATCTTTCTCTTCTTTGCTACTTGCATAATATCCAACTGGCTTGTATAGATGGTATTCAAAATGTGAGGAAAAGGGGCATAATGTTCTACTTGCTAGTATATAAAGTGAGGTGACGAGAGAGATAACTATATTAAGTTGCTGTTGAGGAAGGAATCCCAACATGAGGGCTCGTATGAGTGATGCTGTCAATATTTGTGTAACATTCTGTTTTTCAAAAGTACCTACATGTTTGAGTAATTAGTAGCTCTATCCTTGTCAGCGTGGGTTCTGTTGATATTGGTAACAGGTTCTCCAAAATTTATCTCTGATCTCTGGTTTGTTTTTCCATTTGTATTATTGGAAATGGGAGAGTTCTCTGATTCTGTACATTACTTCGGGGATCAAAAAGAAGATAAGTTATCTAATCTTTCTTCACTTCAACTATCATATTATTGTGTTGCTGTTGGTAGTTGTCTTTGGGTTTTTCTGGGGTAGCTTATTAAATCTTTTCTCCCAAAAAGCATACTTGCACTAAAACTTGACCACATAGATAAGCCAAGGTGCAACTTTTACTTGCCCTCCATATTAATCTATCAAGTACAGACGATGGACATCTATAGGCTACAAACCAGCCTCTACATACAAAAGCTGAACCCACTCACTGGACAGTAAACCAGTTTGAGGACTTGCACCTAAAAACCCCCTTCATACAAGGAAAACTACCATCCTTCGATGTGACCAGCATAAATATCCATACACTGTTCATCTTCAACTTCAACAGATAGCTTCTGTGATATGCATCGTCATGACAACCATATTGTTTCACGCAAGCTAACTGCCAAACCCCAATGCACTTATTGATTCATCCCATCATTTTCAAAACATGTTCTATGCTCCATGAGCTACCTAAGTGTTCAGAATGAGTACTTGTGGGCTTGCCTTAGTAGCTGCATGTCTTTGTCAGTGTCAATGCCCCCAAAATGTGTGGCTACTTGCTCAAGACATTGGGGCATCCTATATGTGCATTTTTCTTAGGCTACTGATTGTATCAATCCATTTGCTTTTCTTTCTTTCATGAAAAGGAAATACCAATTCTTGCACATAACTTTTGATTACTGGCTATTGACAAACTTCATGTTACTGATGTTAGTGAGGCAGTAAAAGTCTAAAACAAGTAATTATTGATATTCTTTATATACTTGCAAATGCTAATCATTTTAAGGTTGCAAGATCTTGGTATGGTTTAAATTAACTATTTGCCATCTGTCTATATTTTCAGCTTCCAAGTGCTGAGATGAGATTGTGTTGATACATTAACTGTCTAATGAAGTTCTTATAGAATTTGATTGTGATGAATCTACCCAACTGGAGAGTCATTTTGTTTATTTCAGGTGAACGGGAGTCTTACCAAGGATGATGTGTATGCCCAAATCGATGGTGTGCTGGTGAAGCTTCTTGAGAAAAAGCGGGCTACCTCTGAATCTTTGGCAGCTTAGAAGATGTAAATATTGATTTTGGCTCCCATTTTGACAAGTTAGACAAAGATCAAGTCAATAATTAAGCAGATTTGGCTGTTTCGACGTGTTAGGAAACTTCATCATTGGAGAAGGTCATTGCAGCCACCAGCCAAAGGAACAGAAAGAAATGGATGTGATTCCTATCATGTTGGGTAGGTTAGTGATTTATTTGCAGCTAAATAAGCTGAAGTTTTCCATTTAGATTTACATATATATAGGTTGATGTGATTTGTTATTATTTTCTTTTATGGATTTGGTGCTCTATTGACTCCTTATTCAGAATTTTCCTCCGGTTTGACTTTTGCTCTGTAAAGAAAATAATAATTTAGGCAAAAGATTTGAAAGAAAAAAGATAAAAGACCAAGTTGAAGACATGAATAATTTCTTTGGCTGTAGAAATCAAGAAAAGTATGTATTAAGTTGAGGAAAACTCTATGGTTGCTGCTGCTAATCACTATACAAAGGTTTCTGTGGCTCTCATATTTTCATAAATTTTTTGCCTTGACTAATCATCAAAACCCAAAAAGAATAGGAAGAGAAAGTCCAATATATGCACAAAGAGAATAGAAAGAATGGTTTGCTCTACAATTGTTGACTGTGTCATTGCTCTCAACCGAGTCTAAGTCAAAGACTCGGTTAAACTTGGTGGCGATGCCAAACAATAAGCCAAAGCTCTTTCCAAGGTGCTTGCAATCTCAGTCATGGAAGGTCTATCTCTACCTTCTAAGCTCACACAGTCTGCTGCTAAGTAACCCACGTACGCCACAGCCTCTATTTCGAACGGCGTCGGTGGCGGCACTTTCGGGTCCAAAACCCTATGAATTTCATCATTCACAATATATGGTACTACAAAATCCACCACATTTCTCGGCACGTCATTCTCATTTTTGTGAATTGCGCTATAGCCAGACAATAACTCGAGCAACACTACCCCGAAACTGTACACGTCACTTTTCGTGGTTAGTTGTTGCAGCCTATAGTACTCAGGGTCCATGTAACCAAATGTCCCAGCCGCACGTAGCGACAAATAGGACTCGTCGTCCCCAGGACCCATTAAAGATAGGCCAAAATCAGACACCTTGGCTCTCCACTTGTCATCTAACAATATGTTGGATGACTTGATATCACGGTGTATGATTGGTGGAACCGCGTACACATGGAGGTATTCGATGCCTCTGGCGGCGTCAAGCGCCACCTGGATGTGTGCGGACCAAGACATTAGAGGGGACACTGGGATCTTGTGGAGATGGTCATGAACTGTACCATTGTTCATGTACTCATACACCAATATTCTCTCTTTTGCATCTTCATAAAACCCCAATAATCGAACTAGGTTCTTATGGTGTAGGCGTGACAATGACTCAAGCTCATTCACAAATGCATTGTCCCTGTCCTCCTGGCGCTTGGTGTGCCCGCCAACAGATGATGAAGACGCTGATGATTCGGCACGCTTGATGGCCACTTCACGGTTGCCATCATCTAATGTGGCATAATAGACTGAGCCATAGCTGCCTGTCCCAATCTTGTGTTCTTCCGAGAAGTTGTCAGTAGCTTCAAGTAGTACTTGCAACGAAAATTCCTCCAATGAACTCCCGTTGGCTCCCAGGCTAATCAGATGGCTTAGCCGCTTCTCCAACACCGGTGGCTGTTGAGCTTGCTGGTTTTGGAGTTGCCCTGAACCATACTGATTAGCTTGCCTCTCCATATCATCCAATGGACCCGAGTCATGGATTCTGGAGCCTCTAATTTTGCAATACTTGAAGACTAAGTAACCACAAACCAACAAGAAAGCCAAGGAACCAACACAACCCACTACAAGAAATGCCACCATTTTCTTGCTCCACTTAGACTTCCTCTGTGGCACTGATTCAACTACTACAGTTGGCTCCTCAGCTGCCTCATAGGGTTGACACACTACATGCCCTTGTTCACAAAATCTGGCATAGCCTGGTAATGGAGAGCTATACAATGGACACTCTCTTCTACATGGCCCTGGCTTCACTTCACTGAACACCATGAAATTGTCTTGGGTATCAAACACTTGGTTTCCCCAACAATACAAGGAAAAATTCGATGACAATACCCCGCAGAAAACGTTGCGTTTTGCTTCGATTGAGGTGAAGTAAGTCTGTCTTAAACTTAGTGGCAAACTGAAGCCATCTTCCCCCCAACAAACAATTGTTCCATTACGCCTCAGGCCACAGCTTCGTCTGTCGCCCAAGGCCAGAGAAGTAAACTTCCCTTGTGGTTTGTCACCCTTCATTTCTCCCCAACAATCCAAACCACTATCACTCAATGAGATTGCACAAGCATAGTTAGACCCTGCACTAACATAACTGTAATTACTCGTCCCAGGCACTTCACCAATCACTTTGGTATTACTTCCTGTGCAAGTAACCTCTCCCATTTCTGAAACTCCACAGACAAAGTTGTCTCCCACTGCGACGCTCCTCGAGAATTTGTTGCCAATTGAACTTGAATTAAACCCATGCCATTGCCAGCACTCGAGTTGATTAGTCCCATCAACTAGGCCGCAAACGTGGGAGCTTCCTGCTTTGAGTTCTTTGAGAGCCAGACCGGTATAAACTCGCTTAGTGGACATGTTAGTCCCAATGGCAGAGAATCTCCAGCATGTCATGACTGATGAAGAAGATGAGGACCGCGTCCGCAAACCACATATAAAGCCATCCCCACCAACCAAACCTGTAAATGTTGTGTTTGTGCGCACAGGAATTCTAATTCCGCTAGGAAAACTAGTACAGTTAAGGAAAGATTGTTGTTGGGTCAGAGAACAAATTAGTGTTCGATTATTTGAAGTTTGAGATATAGACACAGTGGAGAGTGAATGAATAGGGATGAGGCAAGAAAACAAGATGAAGCTGAAGATTAAAGAAGCCATAGAATCAACTCGAATGGATTGGTGAGTGGTTCATAAACTTTCATGGTGGTAGATCTTAGATATGGTTATTGGTAGAGAAGAGGAGGAGGGATTAGACATGAGTTTGGTTTTGTTGAATAATAAATTTAACATATGGTTTTGGGGGGGGGGGGGGGGGGGGGGGGGGGGGGGGCGTATTTAAACGTGTAGAAGACTTGGAAGGAGCTTGTGGATTATAGAAAACACGGTTGTTTGAGTCATTGAGAGGAGTTTTTTGAGGACCAAGACCAAGTCCCCTTTTGAAAAGTTTAACAAGGTGGAGCGTGTGGGTCTAAGACTGAGACCTGGGAGTGCTGAGTGCAACATGCACAAACTAATAGACCGTTGTTCTACTATCCTTCACTCAGTCATGCTACTCAACTCGACCTAGTCACTAGAAAATATGAATTGGAATGGTGGACACAGTCGCCTGGCTCGGCCCGAATCAAGTGCACAACACTCCTCCTGTAGCAAAAGGAGATTATAAAGAAAAAGGAGAGAAGAAATGAAGGTGATTTTCAAAAACGATTACTTTTCTCAGCTTGTTAGCATGATCCTTCTAACCCTACAAGCTCAGTCCAATTTTCATCACCGTGGTGCACCTTCAGCTCCCACGCCAGTTCAGGCTACAAGCCTTTCCCTGATCCTGAAACACACACAAGATTAACTCAGTAATTCAATTCTTTGAGTTAATTTTGGCTTAGTTACTTCCAAATCAAAAAAACCCTCACAATGTGTTTCAAGGATCACAGTTATTCTCAAAATTTATTCAAAATGATTTAATGGTCTTTCAAAATTAATATTAGTATAAAACATACAATACTTCTACATACAGGTTCCCGACATACAGGTTCCCGACAACAATTTTTTTCTACTAATTTGTATAGGACAAGAAAATTGTATAAAGCTTGTGTTATTGTGTTTTTAGGAAAAAAAATTGTGTCATTTTGTAACGAATGACCGCAAGTTTTACTTTCTTAATATATGAATTTTGACCTTTCTAAATTACAATTTTGGCTACGCCACTGCTTCGGTCTTCATGGCTATTTTTAGTTTAAAAAGTCAAAATCATTCATAATCATTTAGGTTCATCCTCAATCATCTATGATAGAAACGTTTGGTTTATGTAAGCAGACTTAGACAAGCTTTCAGAAATGAATGGCATATCGGTGAGGACACAATTTAAGGGGTGACTAATCCTCTAAAGGAGGACTTAAAGAGTATAGTCGGTTTCAGCGGCATTATTTGTGGACATCAGCTCATGAACGTTTCGGATTATACGAAAGCAACAAGAGGAGGTGTGGTGATATTTGAAGAGGGGAGGTGTGGAGATATTTGGAACACGAAGAGGGAGTGGATGACTTCGAGAAGGAGAAGGTAAAGCAATCAGCAATGAGGAAAGGATTAGAAATATGATTGAACTGATGAGGGTACCTCACTCCAAGGAAAGGAAGTGTGCACTAAATAATGTAACAAACAAATATAAAAGAAATGTGGGCAGTCATCGGTTTTCATGTATAAACTGAACTGATTTTTCACTTTGTATTATATAACAATTGGACATTTAGATCAAGTGGAAGCAGGAGACTACACTCATCAGGATACAATTTCATTTTGCAACATTGCTGCAGCTCCTTTTATTGTATAACATAATTGCCACATCCTCTGTACTTCGTACAACAAGTTGCTAAGGGAAGCCGTCGTTTCAAACTTCGTAAAAACTGCAGAATCACTGCATCTTACATGGCCTCAAAAAGAACTCGATGCTTCTGATAAACGCTCCTCATCTTATCTATTGAAACATGTTTTAGTATAACTCCATGCATCCATACCGAACAAGAAAGGTGGATATGTTACTAACCCGTTTTCATCCATGACAGGAACTTTTAACCCGGGAAAGTCTGTGTGAACATGATTTGCTTGCATCTTAGGAGCGAAAGACAGTTAGATTCATTCGACTGTTCTGGAAATTCAAGTTTCACAATGAAAGTAGCAGTACATCCTAGCCCAGACCATCACTTTCAATCAAAATATGCCCCTTTATAAGACTTACAAATCTGATCACTTCATGCAACATGAAAATTTGGATAAATTCCTCAACATACTACTAATCCATTTTCACAAGATTTTTAACAATTGTACTGTGTAGTAAAATTTCAAAAATACAATCAAACTGAATGTGGTTGAAAACAAAATGTAAAGTTACCTCTTACAAATTGCAAGGCCAAGTCCACTACCATCAGAATTTCTGGTAGCTAATGACTGTATTTGCGTGAAATTTGCTTGAGAGCTTTGTAATATCGCTGGGATTAATTCCAGATCCTGAATCTTTTGCCTTCACAAGAAAAAGACAATGTAAAATCCTAGGTGGTACTAGAAAAGACAATGTGTGAGTAGTGGTGGATCGAGGATTCAAAGATCAGGTGGGCTTGAATATTTTTTCTTTTTTGGTGACAAAAGCGGTAAGATAAAAAATTTATCACAATATCGTATGTTTATCTCAAATATAGATATACATGTTAAGATGCGAAAACTAAGAACTCATCCAAAACTACTATTTATGATCAAAATAATTATATTTTTAAAACTATCTATAATTGAACCAAAATAAATAAAATAGGTTGTGGAAAGAGTAATCAAACCAAATTGACGAAACATCTTACAAAAGAAGTGTCATGCCCTAAAAACGATGACCCTGAGGACTAAAAAGATCGATCTATTTTGGTCAGAGAATAGGAGATAGTTCCAACACCACAGTATAGAAAAGACGAAATATAGCCAACACCTCCTGTTGTTCAATGAAGAAAAAGAAGAAAAGAGAGGGGAATCGAACTTGGGTTGGCTTGATAATAGTTTAAATACTTAGCCAAGCCTGCAAAACCTTCAGCCTTGCAAGTATTACATATGTTAGTTTAGTTATTCAAGAATTCTCGGTTGGGCTTGAGCCCTACCAAGCTCTCATGTAGATCTGCGCCTGTGTGTGAGAGAGAGAGAGAGAGAGCATTACAAAAAACACACCTGCAAGCCTAGATAAAAGTGATTATCACTCTGCACTGGGTAAATATCAGGATCTTGTAAATCTCTTAAGGATTCTGATTTGGCAACAAAAGCTGTGATCGAGATGGTTCTTTCTATTGTAAACTTCACAGCATTCCCAACAACATTTAGAACAGTTTGCATAAGCAGCTTCTCATCACCTACATACACCAATTCTGCTGCTAAATTTGTTAGGAAATTAATCCTCCCGCCATGCAAGTACTAGTAGTGGATACGGAAAGAAGAAATAAACAACCAAGCCAAGCACACAACATGATTTAACAAGGTTCGGCCAATTTCCTTGCCTACGTCCTCGGAGAGCTTTCATCTTCACTATGAGAGAATAACACAAGGATAAGATACACCACTCAAGTTTATACCCAACTCGAGTCCTTGCATCCAAAAATGATACCCCATTGTACATTGTACACCTTCTCTCACCCTAGAAGACTACTCTACCCCAAAAGTTATACACGCTGTTGAACACAACTCCCAAGAGCTACACATGCCTTTGAACACAACTCCCCTTATCTTCTACATCTTGAAGAACCTTGTAGTTCTCCCTCTCTTGTTGTGTTCTCTCGGTGTCTTGTTTTGGAATAGCAAATGACCTCTCTATATATATGCCACAGAGGAAACTTTTATATTTACTCCATCAATGTTTATTCATGAACCAACCATTCATCTCCTTCTGTAACTCTTTGTCCTCGTTTGGTAACATGGAAAGGAAATTCGTTCTTTTGTATTTCTCATGGGAAAGTAAAATAAGCTTCCTATTAGTTTTCCTTTCCGTTGTTTGGGATCGTTGGGAAATCAATGAGAAAACATGAGTAATTTGTTTCTATTTTGATGTTTGGTTTGTGCAAGGAAAGAAAACTAAATCATTTTGAAATCTCATTTATGTACGTCCTCATATATCAAAATATATAGTCGACAAGTTTCATATATAAAATTGTTAATAAAAATTTTCAACAAAGATATAAATGTATTTATGCTATGTAATTAATGCACATTTAATATTGAGAAAGTAGAAAGGAAAGTGAATCCTTCGGAGGATGGAAGGATTGAATTTTTTCATATTTTCATGTCTCAAAGGAAAGTCATGTTCATTTTCTTGTGCACACCAAACATAGGAAAGTAACAACTTTCCTTTCTCAGGCCCTTAATTCCATCAAACAAACGAGGCCTTTAGGAAGACTAAGAGGTCCACCATGAATTACACCATGCATTTATTCTCAATGCATCAACTTCATCATGTATTTACGCCCAATACATGTACTTAACTATGCATCAATTACCATGCATAAGTTACCACCAAGAATGCACCAACATTACTACCATGCATTCATGTCATGCATAATATCTCCACCATGGAGGGATAGGCACCAAACCCAACAAAATTTAGTGTAGGTGTCAACATTTTGACAGAGATAACAGGCTTAACTAAACTGTGCGCCTGCAATTCGAGATACACATACCCAACCTTCTTATAATACCCTCATTTAAAATACATCACATATTCACTAAATACACAATTCATTCACTAAATACACATACTTTTCTAGATCTGCTACTCAATTTATTCAAAAAAAGAAAAAGAAAAAAAGGAGGAGTATATATATAGTATCATCCCAAGTTCTAGTTTGGTGTTCAGTTTGAACGACACTATCGATAGTAAAACCTTGATAATTTAATATTTGATAAATTAATAACCTCGATTAAATAGTATTTTCGCCAGTCCCGAAATAAAGAATTAGCAAAATTGACATCGATAAATTAACAATCTCGATTAAATAATATTTTTTACCTATCCCGACGTTATTAATTTATAAAGGTTTAAATTATAGGGTTTGGTATTTTCACACAAGTTGTTCTCGTATAGAAGAAACAAACTCTTAAACGAGATATTTTATTTCAACAAGTTTTCTTTACTTTTGATATGAATGTATTTTTTTGCCAATTTTACGTACTCACAAAATCTTATATAATTTGTATAAAAAAGAGATGTGTATCTAGGATTTACGGATGTGTTAATAAAATTTCTCATAGAAATAGTATCTCTGCTCTTCTCAAAAAGTAGTATCATTGCTGATAATATATATACGTATAAAATCTCAATTAAAGTCACCTATAATGTTTCTATACTTGGTTTATACAGCTTCGCTTGACATTTGCATGAGTTGCTTTCAAATTATTTGAATCGATTCTTACTCTCACGCATGCATACCAACACCGTGATAGTCCTCCATTTTTTTTTCTTTGTTTTAGAGGACAGTCCTCCATACTTGATGATTGCTTCGACATTGAAACAAGATCTCTTGTACAATGTTGGAGGTCTAACATATATATTGTGTCATTCAAAATGTATTTTCTCAAACATCAGAGACATTTTACCCGTATGGATATCTGGGGGACCAGGGAAGCCCTTCATTTCTAAGTTCTTTCGTAGAACAACAACCCCGTCAGATTCAGACGACACTTTCGCATTCACAATCGTCGCCTCAACATCAGCAACCTGACGTACCCCACCAGCTATTACGGCTTCTCGCAAATCATATAATGAACAAACAAAAGGAACCAAATCACCTGTGCCTAAAAACCTGATGTCAAACATGTGCCGCGGATCAGAATTTGACATGTTATTGATTTGTCTAACAAAACACTAACTCTGTTAACTCTCATTTTATTTATAATTTCAAAAAGTAATTTTCTCTTTTTCTTTCTTTCTCGTGATTCAAAGTCTGGCTTCTTCATCTTCATCTAAGAAAGCTTCGCTTCTTCATCGACATTGCTACCTTCATCATCATCGATTTCTTGATTTTGTTGGCTCCTCTGATCTCTGTCGCCAATTGCCACCAGACCCTAAAACCCATCAGCCTTGGCTCTAAAAGTATCCATAGATCAAAACTCCACAACCCCATATACTCTACAATCTAAACAGTCAAACCAGACCACGTACAAATAAGTCAATTGAATTGAGATCAATAACTTTAGATTCTCCAAATAGATCAATAACTTAATCACAAACCCCATAAATTGGTACCAATTGCTCTTTCTATGTACCTTATAATCCCAAACATCGCATCTTTACCCATGGAGCTAAACAGTAGCTACCTGGATTAAACTACATGGATTACACTCATTACAGTCAAAATTTGCAATTGTATGAACATAAATGAAAAGGGTGAAGACTTCGAGAGAGAGAAACTCGCCGGACAATCGGAAAGAATGGGGAGACGAGACCCTGAATCCATTAAAGATAGAAAACCCACTTGACTTCTAGAAAACTTATAGAAAAAGATGTGCTTGGGAAGTAGTTAGGATCGAAAGAGGCTGAAAGAATCAGGGGAGTTTTGGATTCTAGAATTGGGTTTGTAGGTGTTTGAAGAACGCGGTGAACATATGAAACAGGAAGAGTTGGAGTGAAACATTATTAATAATCAATAAAAGTTATATTTATGAGTTAATTTCAGTTTACCCCCTAAATCTTTGGTGACAAAATCAGTTCAGTCCTGTAACTTTTTTTTAAAATCAGTTCGCCCCTTCAACTTTCGTAAACATATCAGTTTTTTCCAATTTATGTAATTTTTTTTTGCCAAATAAATGTATTTTTTTTATTTTCTTTAATAATATCTTATCAAATTGACTATTTTACCCTTCAGTTTTGTGAAAATGGGTTCTGATGACGTCATATTTGGAGGGAAATTCAAAAATTAGATCAAACTGATGTGCTTACAAAAGTTAAAGGGGCAAACTGATTTTAAAAAAAGTTGCAGGACTGAACTGATTTTGACATCAAAGATTTAGGGGGTAAACTGAATTTAATTATATATTTATTTTGTTAAGAAAATAGCTAGTAAATAATTAATTTAACGGCGTTAACTTCTGTTAAGTCTATATATATGTGTCAGATTTTGATTCATGGCACAGGTTTGGCATTGGGTTTTTAGGCACAGATGATTTGCTTCCCAAACAAAAGGGCTCAACCATTTGTTACGAGTTGAAGTTACTTAAAATACACAGTCATGCACCTAAAATACCTACATTATGGAATGTATAGGGACTATCCCAAAAAGAGTAATCAAATCTTGTTGTTCCATAATCTTTATATTTTTTTTTATCAGGTAAATTACAACTGCGTGAGTCGAACTCATAACCTCCCGTTTACTAAAGAATAGACTACACTACTAGAACAACTGTGAACAACTGTGTGGGCCCATAATCTTTATCTTTGAGATGTAGAATTTGTCAAAATCATATAAAACAAAAAAATTAAAAAATAAAACGATAATAGCAAGTGCAGCACCAAGTTATGCATGTTAATTAAGAATGGAGACATACTCATACTCTTTTATAACGTGTCCATTTTATCGTTAGAGATGAGTATTTTGTGTTTCGTACCAAGATTTTGATGTGGCTATCCATATGAATTCTTGGCTCTGAGTTACCTTCACAAGGAATCAGCACACCGCCCAACGCCTCTTTTAAGTGCCAAGGAATGCAGAGTGAAGGTATAAAGATGATTGTCAATCCTAGTTTAACAAAACACTTAGAGATTCCCCCTGAACAAGAACAAGTGTCATTACAATCCCCTACGGTCTCAGGTAAATCATGCATATGTATATCACTGTTTTTCACAGAGGATAGCAGCTCTGCTTGCTATCCTAGTTTTGAGTCATTCGTCTGTCCAGTTTGAATTCAAAGAATCTGTTATAGTAGTTTAATAGATTACTGTTGTCTTTTAATTTCAAATGGACAACTGGTTTGAGGGAAGTGCCTTGGCGTTTAAACCAGTCTAAGGGTTGAGATCTTTTGTTATGCCAACCTATGACCAAATGGTTTGTTGCTCAAGGCTCCAGCTTGGACCTATGATACGGTATCCTATGCAATAGCTGGTCCCTGTGTGATTCAAAGACCAGTCACTTTCGACTGTGATAAGTCCCTTGATGGACTGAGTAAGAGGGTCTGAATCCTCTTTGCTCCCTGCTTTGAATCATTCATGTTTTAGGAAAGGTTTCTTTGTTCGATTGAGATTGCTCTTGTCATCTCTATGCTTGGACACATCGCTTTCAGTATGGGAGCCAAACACTTTTGTCCAAACCTTCCTGAAACCTGCTGAAGTCAGCTGACATCACCTTTTGATGCCTTGACTGCCTATTTATATCTATAACTTTAGCTATGCTTGGTGGTTGTTGAAAACTGTTATGGTAGCGTTTTCTGTGTTCAGTCTAGTTTTTAGCTTCATTGTTCATGCTGCTCTAAGTCTTCCTCGTGACTATAAACCTTAGGGCTTGAACTCAAAACTTCTTTCATCAACTCATATCATGTTGCATACCATGTGGGATGTGTAGTGCAACCAACCCAAGAAGCGTTCAAGGATGAATCCGTTAGTGAGCAGAATTCACAGCCGAAGTTTCTAAATGTATATTTCATGTTGTAAGGGCTTAGGAACAAGAGAGGGAATATGTTTAGACTAGTTTGGGACTAGGAGGGATATCACTGTGGTAGTGTATCACTCGAACTATTATTCTTGTAAAGAAGTCACTTCAACTTAGTGAAAAGATTTGTCTCTCTAGAGTTAGAGACACGCAATTTTTCTCCTTGATTTCAGGGTTTTTACGAGAACAAAAACATCCTTGTGTTGTTTTTTTTCTTGTTGAGTTTTACTTTATGCTTTCTTGTATACTGTGAATCTGGGATATCACTCACTATTGCTATCCTCAGATACTGAAGTTATCGAAAATTAAATGAAAGGCCTATTCACCCCCCTTCTAGGACCTTCATAGAGTGGATTTTGAAGTAAACTCTAGCACTTTGAATTTCTTCAACAGAGCTTCAAGGCAATTTGGTTCTTGCAGCACCTTTGCATTGTTCAAATTTATTTGAGATGCATACAACACTGCTGCATGAAACAAAAGATGACGACCTCTCTTGGATCAAAGAGAAAGAGCTCTAAGAGATAAAATGATCGCACATGAGTTTAGTAGGCGCTCCAAGCGCTATGGTTGAAAAACACTTTGCCTTTTTCTCTCTTCCTCATCCGGAGTAAGAGAAATAGAGTTGGCCAACGAAGAACTTAACAAACGGAGTTGTGGCTCTCTCCTTTCACAACCGCTTGAAGCATAAGCAAGAGATCCGATACAACATCACAACAACTTGTACCGTAAGGTACTGACACGCTCCGCAGCTCGCAAAAGAGTTAGTTTGCCAAAGCAAGCGGATGCAGAGCCAAACACTTTGTCTCGGTGTCGAACCACATGATTCTTCGACGCATTAGACATACAGTCCATCAAACTTGAATTGTAGGGCTGGACATGGGACAAGATTTGGTGAATCCCGTTCCGTCCCGAAAATAAAAGAACGGGACGGGACGGTATAGGAATGTCGTTCTTAATTGTGTCTTTTCTGTAGATCAGAATGGTGGCCAAGTGTCATAACAGTGTTACTACTTCCACTGTCCTATTTCTTAGCAGCCTTTAATAACTACTACACAATAGAAAGTTTGAAGAGAAAATAACGAGCCACACCATAATAAGAATTAATGGATGATCAATCTGTTTTCAGTCTCAAATTTCAGTTACTTTACTAAGTTAATAAGGTAGAAGCAGTGCAAAATGGCCAGGGATGAAAAAAAATTAAAAACCCACAAGTTAGGTGGCCTGAAGACAAAGGAAATTGGCTGGCACTATGAACAATATATCTGAATAATGAAGTCCAAAACTAACACTTACCAGTAATTTTCTATAAAAAAAGATGGGCAGTTTGGATTAGAACTGAATGAACAGAATGTCAACTATAATAAAAAAAAAAAACTATAACAAAAAAACAGCCCTTTAGGCACATTGCATTATAACAAATCTAGCTTTTAGATCATTCCTCTCTCACTTCTTGTATATCCTTTTGGTTCTTTTCCCTCTCTATGTGAATCAAAATTGTGTAAATCATCCTTATCAATCTTAGCCTTGAAATTAAGGTTATAAACTTCATAGGATTCAAAACCCTGAAGAAAGAAGAAGATTGAGAAGTAGACAACGCGATCAAAGGTGGCTTAACAGCAAGTTCAACTGGGAGCAATCAAAGAAAGAAGCAATATGGCTTCAGTGAATTACACAAACGAATTGAATAAGAAAGGATATCATCTACAGGTGGACACAAATGATAACGTGACCGTGTGTTATTTGAAATATTATAGCCGCAATGATGGGTTGTGGAGAACTGAAAACCCTTTGATAAATTCTCTTCACGTACTCGTCATTCAGCTGGTTCTCACCTTGTTCCTTAATCACGTTCTCGTCTTTCTCCTCAGACCCTTGCGACAACCACGTATTGTTGCTGATATTCTTGTAAGTGTTGTTCTGTTTATACTTGTATATTTAGTTACATAACAATCTAGAGTATACGAACAAATTATATTTGTGAGTGATATATAGAGCATGCATGCATGCATTGGTAATTGTATGTAGGCTGGTGTTCTGTTCGGTCCTTCTGCAATCGGTAATATCGATGTTATAAGGCGAACTACACTTTCTTTCAACAGCTTATTGACATTAGAGACTATAGCAAACTTGGGATTGGTTTACTACATGTTCTTGCTTGGATTAGAGCTTGATTTCAGACCGGTAATACGTGCCGGGAAGAAGGCTCTTAGCATCGCCGTCGCAGGCATTCTTGTTTCTGTACCCGTCGGGTGGGGCCTGCATTACTATGTACTGCGGAACCAAAGTCATACAGATTTGAAGGGGGATGAGCAGGAGCGATTATTGAAACGAGGACCTTTGTTTTGGGGCATTTCACTCGCCACTACCAATTTCGCTGATCTCGCTCGAATCCTAGCAGATCTGAAGCTCCTCCAATCTGAGATTGGACGACTTGCCTTGTCTGCAGCTGTTATCTCCGACATGTTCTCAGGGTTTTTCTTTATGATCGCAATGGCTTTCGTTAATTTCAATTGGTGGTTGGTAGGGCTGACGTCAGTTTTCATAGCAGTCTTTATCTTTGTGGTTCGCCCAGCTCTCTCATGGGTACTTCACATCACAACCAAAAAGGACAGCCACAATGAACTCCATGTCTGCTTTATTCTAAGCTGGATTGTGATATGTGGATTCATAACCGATGCATGTGGTGCGCACTCCATAGTGGGAGCTTTTATGTTGGGCGCTATTATGCCTAAGGAACTAGAGCTCAAAAGCTTTCTTGTAGAAAGGATTGGCAACTTTGTGTCCAGCATGATGATGCCTCTCTTCTATTTGGTTGTTGGGTTAAGGTTCAACGTTGATCGGATATTATATGTAAGGAAGAAAGAACCAAATGGAACTACCAAGTTCGATGTCATGGTGGTTGTTGCTCTGGCTTTTACAGCTAAACTTGTCGCCACTTCTATCGCTGCCTTAATTAACAAAATTAAACTTCGGGATAGTTTAATTCTTGGAGTCCTCATGAACACCAAAGGCTTATTGGCACTCATTATACTCAGCTCTGCTCGAGATCTAAAGGTACGTACTAATGCATGTTTACCAAAAACCATCAACTAAATTGTTTAATTAGTTGTTGATTAGTTAAGTACAACTAATTAACTTGAATATAAACTAATTATTTAAGTTCCTGCATGTACTACGCATGCGATTATTGTTTTGGAAGAAGAGTTAGGACTCGTTTGGGATTACTTTGTTTTGAATGTGGTGTATATATTTTATTTACTTATTTATTGATTGATTATGTTATTTACTATTTGGCATATAGAAATCAAGCCATAAGTAGGTTCTTTTTCAAATGTTATGTGTATGCAGGTTTTGGATCAGCAAATGTTTGCTATAATGCTGATCATAGTTTGGGGGATCACAATTCCCGTTGGACCCATCCTAGCTTTCACGTACAGGTCCAGCAAACGTTCTCCACGATACAAACATAGAAACATACAAAGTGTTGGAACCAAGACTAGCACAGATTTTCGGATCCTTGCATGCACTCACACTGTAACAAACACATCTGGCATGGTTGATCTTATTGAGGCTTCTAATCCATTAGAACATTCCCCAATCCATCTATTTGCCGTCAATCTTGTGGAGCTTACCGGCCATGCCTTGGCCATGCTCATTGTGCATGACGCTTGCAAGTCTAGCAAACATCGCAACAATGCGGAACCATCTAACTCTGCCTCCAATGCTTTTGAAGCCTATGCGTCGCAAAGAGAAAATGTCTTTGTACAAGCACTCACAATAGTGTCTGCCTACGACACCATGCATGAGGACATATGCACCCTAGCTGAGGACAAGAATGCTAACCTTGTCATCATCCCGTTCCACAGGAAACCTAACATTGATGATGGGATGTTAGAGGATTTGAATCCTTCTTTCTTGAGCATCAATAAGAATGTGATCGAAAACTCACCGTGCACAGTATGTGTCTTTGTGGATCGTGGGCTTGCTGCATGTAGAATATTTAGTAACTATGACAGCGGATCTATCTCTGCAAGAGGAGTTAGAGGACACAAGGTTGCCTTGTTATTCCTTGGAGGGCCAGATGATCGAGAGGCATTAGCATATGCATTGAGGATGGCGGGACATTCTGGGATTCACTTGACAATTATTCGGCTTACCATGCCTAGAACATCGACAGCAGACCCCATAAGCCTAGACGAAAACGATAAATCTTTCACTACCAGAAGAAAGGTTATAGCCGACGAAAAAAAAAAAACCAGGCCGACGAAGCATTTTTTCGTCGGCTATAGTGGGCTTTAGCCGACGAAAATTTATTTCGTCGGCTAAGGTAAATTTTCGTCGGCTATGATGTCCACTTTAGCCGACGAAATTTTCTTTCACCGGCTGTTTTAAATTTTCGTCAGCTATGACAAACTTTAGCCGACGAAAAAAAATTTCGTCGGCTAAAGAATTTATGTCGTCGGCTAAAGTTCACAAACCATGGCCGACGAAATATTTAAAAGTTTAGCCGACGAAATTCACAGTCGTCGGCTAAAGTGCTTTATATTTGCAGATCTGGGCAGCAGCAGCTCATTTCGAAAAAAACGGGAAAAAAAACGGGAGAAGAAAAAAGGGGAGAAAAAGTTTGGGTGTTGTCGAAATCTGTCCATAATCAGTTTGTGGAGCCATATATAGGTACGTATATGTATATATATGTTGATTAATTGAGTTTTATTTGAGTTGATCGATTTTAATTAGTGTGATTAATTGAGTTTATTGATTTTGATTGTGATTGAGTTGATTAATTTTGAGTACGTTGGATGTATATATATATGTGTTGATCGATTTGGTTGATGATTTGAATTGATAATATATATGAATTAATTTGTTGTTAATAAATAGTAGATATATATATATATATATGTTAATATTAATTTATAATATTATTGTGTTGATATGGTATGAAGTTGTTGATGATATATATGAGTTCATGATGATAATTTTGTAATTAATTAGTTGTAGTACGTACGTAGAATATATACTAAATGAATTGAGATTTTATATATGGCATGAAATTTTATTAATAATTAGCTAGCAGCGTTATAAATATATATATATATATATTTTGTTATATTTTCAGGATATGGATAAGAGTTGGATTTCGCTTCCAAAATGGGACAAAAGATACGGTGCAGGAGTTATGAGTTTTCTAGAATATGCGATGGATAATGCTAACGGGAATACAATTTTCTATTGCCCGTGCACGAAATGTCAGTGTCGCAGCGATATGTATCGATTTCCCATTGACAAAGTATGGCAGCACCTGAGGAGTAACGGGTTTTGGGAGAAGTACACATGTTGGTTATATCACGGTGAAACATCATCAGGGGGTCCGCATGATCATGGCCAATTTTCCGAGACGGGCACTGCTAGTACATCCAACGATCCAACAACGACATTCATCAACGACATGTTTCCTTATGAGAGCGGTGTATGCGCTCAAGGACAGTATATGCCTGACCCGGTGCAGCCCTTCCCTAGAGCTGTGAACACTGCTGGTATTGAAAAGTACAACAAACTGCTTGCTTTCCAACAGACCCCTGTGTACCCCGGTTGTCAGAAGACCGTTCTTGAAAGTGTGATGGACGTAATGAGGATTAAAGTTGAGACAAAATCGACCGTGAAGGCTGTTGATGAGTATCTACAGTACACTGCTTCGATGCTGCCCAACGGTCATCGTCTTCCTACCACTCATCGGAAGGTCCGATGTATCCTGAAAGATCTTGGGCTTTCCTACATCAAGATCCATGCATGCAGATATGACTGCGTTCTCTTTTGGGGTAAAGATCCAGAAGGGAATGACCTTGGTGGCCTTGACGCATGTCCGGTATGTCACACTGACAGATATAAGCTGACTCCTGCAGGCAACAGGAAACCTGTAAAGGTACTTCGGTATTTCCTTTGACGGATAGGTTGGAGCGGTTGTACATGTCTTCACACACGGCCGAAGCGATGAGATGGCACGCTGATAGGGAATTGCATGACGAAGATACCCTTATACACCCTGCTGACGGGGAGGCTTGGAAGCATATAGACAGGGAGTTTCCTCAATTTGCGTCAGAGGTCCGAAATGTGAGGCTCGGGCTCTCATCCGACGGGTTCAACCCTTTTGGGAACATGAGTCTGCAATACAGTATATGGCCGGTGATTTTGGTACCGTACAACCTTCCCCCATGGATGTGCATGAAGAAGGAGTACAATATGTTGAGTTTGTTGATTCCGGGGCCCGGTTATCCGGGGAAGTGTCTCGATGTGTACTTGAGACCTTTGATTGAAGAGCTTAAATTTTTGTGGGACGTTGGTCATCCCACTTATGACAAGTACACGCACGAGATGTTCCAGATGCATGTCATGGTTGTTGGCACCATCAGTGATTTTCCTGCCCGTGGGATGTTGTCGGGCAACGTTGTTAGGGGATACAAGGCTTGTCCAGAGTGCCTTAGCGATGAGGGGAGCAGCAGTCATTGCAACAAGATATGCAGATTGGGTCACCGTGCTTTCCTTCCATATGATCACGAATGGCGGTTCGATGACAAGGCATTTGATGGGACCGTAGAACACGGCGTGCCTCCCAGAAAATGGACGGGGGAAAAAATTTTAGCGGTGCTTAATGAGTACGATTTTGGGCAGCTCAGCAATCATCCCAACATTGTGGCGGCAATACCTGAAAGACCCGACAGGTACAAATTCTGGACACATAAGAGCATATTCTGGGAACTCCCATACTGGAGTATGTTGTTGATCAGGCACTACCTGGATGTGATGCACATAGAAAAGAATGTGTGCGACAGTGTGGTGGGCACAGTGCTGAACTTGGAGGGGAAGACGAAAGACGGTCCTAAGGCACGCATTGATCTAAAAAAATGCGGAATAAGAAGACATTTGTGGTTGAAAGAAGGGAAGAAAAAAATGCCTCAAGCTCCTTACACCGTGAAGCCTGACCAGAAGAACCTAATTTTCAGGTGGATGAGTTGTGTGAAGTATCCTTCAGGCTATGCAGGAAATATTTCCCGGTGTGTGAACTTCCGGGACAATAAGATGTACGGGTTGAAGAGTCATGACTGTCATATCCTGCTACAACGTCTCTTCCCTGTTTTCATTCGACCGTTCCTTCCCCGTTAGGTGGTGGAGCCGTTAGTAGCGTTGGGAAGATTTTTCCAGAAGTTATGCACACGGGAAGTGTCTCGATGTGACCTCCGGGAAATGCAAATGGACATCATTTATATCATGTGTAAATTTGAGAGGATATTTCCTCCAAATTTTTTTGACATCATGCCTCACCTGATGATCCATCTTCCCGAGCAATTGTTGCTTACCGGTCCAGTACACTACACTTGGATGTATCCCATGGAAAGGTACGTTTTTTACTTTCATGAATTCCTCAATATATATACATGTTCAATAATCATAACATTTTGCAACTTGATTTACAGGCAACTTGGAGACTACAAAGATTATGTGGCTAATAAATCCGCTCCTGAAGGATGTATAGCTGAAGCATATATTGCGCACGAGTGCGTCACCTACATGAAGTTGTATTTAGGAGCGTTGAAGGAAACTCCGCAAACCATGCCGGTAGATGTACCGAAGTTCAATCTTTCCATAGTCTCTAGTGATGTTGAAGTGTATGGAATTTTGCCAATCTCCTACAAGTTGCAACCACATGAGCTAGTCATTGCCCACTGGTGGGTATTGATTAACTGTCCAGAAGTTGAATACTGGAAAGACATCCATCTCAATCATCCCAACATTCAAGGTGATCTCGAGTACCACAACAGGGAGTTCGCAGATTATTTTGGCGGTTGGGTACGTAATTTAATTTTTCTCTACGGGTTTATGTTTATTGCATAATTATCCATATTTACAGTTGAGATGAACCATATTCAATCTGATGGTCACCCAAATTGGTCGCACGAACTAAGACTTCTAGCCATGAAGCCGATAGTCTCAAGAGTTTATCTGATGTGCAAGGTGAATGTCGTGCAATTTATATGCGAACAAAGAGACAGCAGAAAGAGAACACAGAATTCTGGGGTCATGGCACATGGTGGGCGGAATGGAGTTGACTATTACGGTGTTCTTGATTCAGTGGTGGAACTCGTTTACGGTGAAGGCATGACAGTGCACCTCTTCAAGTGTAGATGGTTTGATACTAGGCCGCAGAGCATGAAGACCGATCAGTACGGAATATTATCGGTGAACACTGCTACAAGTTCTTACGAGGATGACCCCTTCGTAATTTTTTAATTACATACTATAGCCGACGAATATGTTAGGGTATTCGTCGGCTAAACCCTAAAATATTTCTATTACCTACTATAGCCCTATGTTCGGTGGTTATTTTGAGTAAAATTTTTATACGACTTGTTGCGTGTCATCGGTTTAAAACTATTTTCAGTTGGAGGTCCGGCCAAAATACGTAATTTAGACGGTCGAACGACCTTTTCCGTGCGTTTAGGGGTTTGACTTACGAGATTGACTGTCCGGATCGAGCCCTTATTCTTTTCGGATCATGTTGATTTTTTTCTCATACATGTATTTTATCATGATGGTCAGATCTGACGGCTGGATTTGTGTTTCTCAAGTTTGATCATCACGATCACAACATGTGTACTAATGTTGTATAACTTGTTTACCACGTGTTATGTAAATGTTCCGTTTCAAAAACAAACTATACGTAGATCCTTCAAACGTAAAAAAGTCGTGAAATAAGACATGACTAGAATGGTGAAATACGTCTACGGTTGAAAAATCACGGTATTCCGGTCATGTCTCGGTGCCGATAGTTGCGGTCAATGCAATTTTCCATTCTTTCTCCCTATGGGTAGCCCCGGGTTCGGTGGTTATTTTGTGTAAAATTTTTATACGACTTGTTGCGTGTCATCGGTTTAAAACTATTTTCAGTTGGAGGTCCGGCCAAAATACGTAATTTAGACGGTCGAACGACCTTTTCCGTGCGTTTAGGGGTTTGACTTACGAGATTGACCGTCCGGATCGAGCCCTTATTCTTTTCGGATCAAGTTGAATTTTTTCCCATACATGTATTTTATCATGATGGTCAGATCTGACGGCTGGATTTGTGTTTCTCAAGTTTGATCATCACGATCACAACATGCCAAAGGTTTAGCCGACGAATTTCAAAGGTTAAGCAGACGAATTTCAAATGTTTAGCCGACGAATTTCAAATGTTTAGCCGACGAATTTCATATGTTTAGCCGACGAATTTCAAAGGTTTAGCCGACGAATATATGTATAGCCGACGAAATTTTAATCTTTAGCCGACGAACAAATTATTTCGTCGGCTAAAGTCTTCGGGTTTTAATTGCGAACCCTAGCCTCCTCCCTCATTTCCGCCGTTTTTCCCTGATTTTCCTCCCTCCCGGTCTCCTCCCTCCTCCCTCCCTCTCCCGTCGCCGCCTCCTCCCTCCTCCCTGCCTCCCAGTCTCCTCCCTCCCTCCTCCCTGCCCTCCGCCCTCCGCCCTCCGCCAGAAACAGAAGAAGAAGCTGCCAAAAAGAAGATAGGGAATTGCATTGGGGTATGCAACCGATCTTATGTATTAAATTTTTTGGATAGTCGTAGTTTCTGAAGAGACTTGTTTCGGTAGTATATGTGTTGATGTTTCTTTTCATATATGTAGTTCACTTATAATTATTACAATTACTTGGAGAGACTTGTTTCAGTTATATATGTGTTGATGTTTCTTTTCGTGAACCAATAAAGTATTTGTATTTGAGTTGTAAAATTTGTATTTTCTAAATCATGCTAGTATAGTATAAGTGAACTACATAACCGAAACAGGAAGATAAAGAAGAGTATAGCAAGCTTCATAATCATACACTGAAACTTCCACTATAATGAGCAAGTGGGGATTTATATCTTGTTGACATTTTCCGGACCAAAAGAAAAAACAAATATTGAGTTTAGACTCACTAGTAACGCTGTCCAGAACTTTCAACAAGGTTCATTATTAATGGAAATCAAAAGTGAACAAGTCTGCTGAAATTAATAAGTATACAAAGGGAAAACATCAAAAGCAAGGCCCCAAATCCCATATGAAAAACTAGCATGAAGTTTTACTTTCATTCATAAAGCAAAAGAAAATACTTTTTTCTTATCCACTTGTATTTACCAAACTAATCTTGTATCCTCCTCCTTCAAGAGGACCTTTGCCTCATCTTTTCAAGGATAATAAAGAAAGTTGACCGAGCCCAAAAATGGACAACCTGAAGCACTACAAGCCCATTAAAAATTTAACGCTAGATTAACTAGAGAATCAGGATGAAAACGCGAAGTTGAAGAAAGGAATAAAACTTGTAATTTAATTTTTGTTAATTTAGTTTGTGTTAATTTAATTTGTGTTAATTTAATTATGTTAGTTTATGTGTTTATTTTTGAATATATGTGTTAATTTATTTTTGATTTCGAATTTAGTTTTACGATATGTTAGTTAATTTATGATGATGTTGATATATATAATATTGTTATGTAAGTAAAATATATATATATATATATATATTGGTATGTGTATCTATTTATTGAATAAGTATAATTTTAAATATGTATAATTTTTTATAAAACAAAGACAAAATAATCTAAAGCCTTTGATTAATATTTTAAATAGGATGAGCGGCTTTTTTCGATCGAAGAAGAGTTTGAAGGGCCAAAGGTCCGAATCGTCTGAGGGAACCTCTAGCAACCCTCAAACGACGTTTCAGGGCCACATGACAGCCAGACGTGCGAGCCTTCTGGAGACGGCGCCGGAGGTTCCCCTTTCATCGAGGCAGGCGGCCGTCCCTCGTTCCCCGAGGCCCTTGTGGCCTCAGACGGAGGTGTCTGCACCTCGTATGCCCGAGATACACTGGGCGCCCACTCCGGGTCCTACTTCTGCGGATAGTGGGTCATCTGGGGTACAGATGCCGCCGCCTCATCTGTTCCTTCCGCGGATGATACCGGCGATACCTGTAGTCGATGGCTCAGGGACGCCGATTTATCCACTGCCCCCGCCAGTGGCTCCATCAGCGGCGTACCGGTTCCTGCCTTTTGATACGCCTCTTATTTCTGCGAGGGTATCATCATCGGCGACAGAGCCGGAATCCGTCGCGAGCTCATCAGGTAATCAGTGATGCATGATTACTTTTAAAGGGTCATATTTATTTTAATAATCAATTTGGCCGAATCATGTCATAGGCACAAAGAAGAAGAGAGGCCCCGTCACAGGGAAAGCTCTCGAGAAGATGGTGAGTACCATGGGGAGGATCCCCATCGATACTGACGGGGATGGCCATGCAGTATCGGGCGGGAAGTCGAGGACGTACTCCGGCCGCGTGGGTGCTCTCATTAGGGATAGAGTCCCTATGTTGTGGTCCGACTGGGGCGAGGTCCCGCAGGAGGTTAAGGACATGGTCCACAACGCGATGTCGGTGAGTTTACAAAATAATATTATGTATTAAATTGTTGATTTCTCGAAAAGCTAAACTAATAATAAACGGTTAAATGCAGGTGTGGTTTGAGGTTCCCGAGCACCTGAGGGACAGCTGGGCCGACGTTGTGCATGGGGGAAGGTACGTTGGGAAGTTAATGAAAAACAAAATTGTATGTGATATTAATAATATTTCTAATATTTTTGTTGTATCTGTAGGTACAAGGAGTAGAACGAGCTGCGGACCCATTGGACTAAGCACGGGAACGCACGTTCTGGTACCCCTACTGAGTTCCAGTACAGGGAGTACGAGTGGCGTTGGCTTCTGACATCAGAATTCAACAACCCTCGTAAACAGGTATTTAAATAAATTAGTTAGTTAATTTAAAAATAAGTATGTGCGTTTTAAAATATTCTACTAATAGTTTACTTTTTTCTTTGAAGGCGGTTTCCCGGGTGAACGCTCAGAACCGGCAACGCAACACAAGGAACCATCATGCCGGTTCTAGACCGTTCGGTGTCTTCATGGACGAGGCGGCCAAGGAACATCCAGAAGTCAACCCATACGTCTATACGTACGAGAAGGCATATCCTGACTCCCAGGAGGATATTGTAAGTCACTTTACGTTTTTAAATTTTTAAATTTATGTAAAAATTTTAATTAATAATTTTTTTCCTATCCATATAGGCGAGGGTGAGGGAGGCTAGTGACGAGGTCATGAGTACCTTAGTGAGGGAGGCATGGCCGGACACGCAGGAGGAAGAGATGTCCGAAGCCATGTCCCGGATCGACAATTCGGATCCGACGATTGGGGCGAGGATCATGGGCACAGCCTTCCCACCGAGAGGAAACAACTTCTACTGCCGAGGTCTAGGAAAGAGAGGCGAGGGGGTCCTGAAGACCACTCCAGGATTTCAACGAAAGGCAACCTCGACCAGTAGCAGCACCACGTCCACGATCAACAGGACGACTCAGCTAGAGTCGAAAGTTCAGAGACTACGAGAACAGCAAGCTGCTCAAGCTGCTCAGGCTGCCTCGCAAGCTGCCTCGCAGACAGCCTATATTGCCTCGTTGGCAGCCTTTAATGCCGCGCAGGCAGCCTATGTTGTCGAGTTACATGCCATCCAGCAGGCCCAGCAGCAGCAGATGATCCAGTACATGCAGGACTTTGCAGCTGCCCAGATTCAGGGACTTCCGCCTCCGCCCATGACGCTACCCCAGCCGCCGCAACCTCCGCAGCAGCCCCCAGAAGATGACTTTAATTTAGACGATATAGACTTTACGTAGTTGATATATACTTTTATGTAAATTGATACTTTTATGTAGTTCATATATTCTTTTATGTGTTTGTTGTTGGTTATATGAAATTGTTAAATATGTCTTTTGCAGCTTGCATGGAATGGTAATTCAGAAATTTCGGGGTTTTTTTTTTTACTGGAATGCACTTATAGCCGACGAAAAAAGCCTTAATTCGTCGGCTAAAGTTTTTAAAAAAAAAAAAAAAAAGTTTAGCCGACGAAATATGCTTTAATTCGTCGGCTAAATGCCTATAAAGCCGACGAAAAATACTATATTTCGTCGGCCATAGATGTTTTATATTTTTTTATTACAAACTTTAGCCGACGAATATTTTAAATTATTCGTCGGCTAAAGTTTGGAAGATAACCGACGACACAAAATGTCGTCGGCTAAGGTATAGACTATAGCCGACGAATAATGTCGTCGGCTATAGTTCATACTTTAGCAGACGAAATAATGTCGTCGGCTATAGTATGACTATAGCCGACTAAAGGTTGGACTATAGCAGACGATATTATTTCGTCGGCTATAGTATGACTATAGCCGACGAAATTTTTTGTCTCGTCGGCTAAAGTCATTACAGACGACCCTTTCCCGACGACACTATAGCCGACGAACCTTCGTCGGCTAAAGTTGTAGCCGACAAATTTTTTTAACAGGCCGACGAAAATTTTTCGTCGGCTAAAATGCCTGTTCTGGTAGTGTTTTGTGGAAATGGCAGAAATTCAAAGGCAGAAACAACTTGATAACTTGTACATGGATGAGTTCAGGCTTAAGACTATGAACAATACCGCTGTACGACTATTTGAAGATCAAGTAAATAGTTGGGAAGAAATTCACAACATATTAAGGAACATGGAAGGTGAGTATGCTCTATGCATAGTAGGGAGAGACCATGGAAGAACATTATCTTTTGAAGAAACATCAATAGATAACACCGACGATTCTGATGAGCTTGGAGCTCTAGGAGAAGTTTTGGTATCTTCGAGATTTATGACGAATACATCAATCTTCGTAATAAAGCAGGGTGCCCGTTTGGACGAAAGAAAGATAGACAACAAAATGGGTCATGTAGAAGAACAGTTTGGCCATACAATTTGGCAACCTCCCGCCAAAAAATCTACTGACAATGTAATTCAGACCGATCATTTGTAAACTATATATTAACTTGTACATAAGAAAAAAAAAAAAAAACTATGTATTAACTCGTAAAGTTATATATCATTTCCTCTAGATATATACCTAGCTAATTAGAAAGAATCAATATTTAAAAAAAAAATCTCATTATTATTTGTTTGTCCTCTTGTTGTCCTCAATTTGATTATCAGGAAACTATGAACTTCGTCATGGTTGTTTAGTATATATTTACCTTCTCTGCATGCAATAAATATCTGAAAATCTGGTATGCACTTAGGTTTACTGGAACCAATACTTATAATACAATCTCAATCATTCATTGGATCTAGCCTTATCCATGCATTAACATCAATACTAACACCATTAAGTTTAAAAATCTAGTCAAAACAGTAAAACAAATCAGGGTAAATTATCAAATTGAAAATGAGTATATATTAATCGAGGACTCGATGTACAACTAAGTCTCGCCGACTTTCATCTCATCGGGTCGGATCGGCCGGGTTTTTCTTCGTCATCACCCTCACAGGTGAGTCTCAAGGCTACCATGACTTATGCTTCTCCTCCCAACAACCTCAGCTGAGGCCTTTACCTGCAGATTTGCTACCGCCGTTTATGGAAGCAAGGTCGAAGAGGGCTTAGTTTTGCCGATAAATTCCAGATCTGCTACCGCCGTTTATGGGCCAAAAATCCACGAGGCATCGACATTTGGACAACACAGAAGTGACGCAGCCCAGAAGGTGACTACTGCGGCAACCGGGTCGGTTCAGATTCGGGTGGCGTAGGGACTAGAGCTCTTTCAGAACTTGAAGCATGTGGTGCTGGGGAAAGGTGTGGGCGTTGAGGATGAGGAGATGTTGGAGAGTTTGAATAGGATTGAGCAGAGGAGAGATGAAGAAGAAGCATATCTGAAATTTTATTTTACTGTAGATTTTTTGTCTTCATTTGACTAACAAACGTCTGTTAGATTCACATGGTTGGTTCCAGTGCACCACACTGATTTCGCTCCGATTTGAAAAATTGTTACGACACTTGCTAGCTTGGAAAAAAAAAATTTTGAATAGGAATCAACAAAGATGTTTAGAGAAGAAAAAGGAAAGGTCAAGTATCTTAGGGAAGAAAAACAAAAGAAAAAAAAGAAAAAAAGAAACCGACCACGGTCTCTTTCTAGAATTCTCTCTTGTCTGAATCATTCTTCTTTTTAGTAAGGGAATGCTCTAGAAACAAGATATATAGACTCCTTTCAGATACAACTGATGACACAAGATTTTGAAGGATAAGAATGTTTCCGGATATGCTTACGGTACCGGGAACGGTTTGCGTGTCACGGGAAATATGAACTTGCTTCTCCTCAGTCTTGAACCTGTCAAAACAAACAACGTTAGAGGGTGACTTCGGGTGTGCCGGGGGCATCCATTCTGATGCTTATGTCAGAAATGATGACCAGTTGAGAAAGGAGGATAAATTGAGAGTTTGGACTTTACCTGTTTTGGAAGTTTGTACTTGTTTTATAGACACTTTAGGAGAGGGTCATTTCCTCCATTTTTGATGTGGGAGCTCGTTACTCTCTATTTGTGCAACTTTCCCTTTTTGAAATGACATTACTTTACCTTTGAGTGAGTCATGAGTGACCCGATATGCAGCCTGTTTTGGGCTTCCTACCCAACAAGGGAATTGTAGTTTCACGATTGGGGTTAGTAAATCGAAGTGATTATGGGGATTCAAAAGTCTTAGGTTTTGATGCAGGCCGGGGAATGATGTGAATCCAATTTGTTGTTCTATTGCTATTTGGCAAAAGAACAAATAATATAGTCTCTATTAATATACAAATTTGATTGATTATGGGTTCAGCTTTCTAATTTCACCCTAAATTTGGGATCATCTGGGCGAGAGGTGTTATACAGCCCCATCCGCCCTTGAGCCCTGTTCGGCGACGTCCCCAGCCTAAAGACAAGATTTGCTCAACAGAGGCCCCCGCCATCTCCGAATGGACAACAAAAGAGAGCATTGCGACCTAGCTTCCCATTGGATGCATCCTCGTCGATGACACCATATACCTTAAGAGCCCCTTCACCAGCCTTGCAACAATTGACATATCCAAATAAGCCATGAGATGGGAGAAGCCACCTCGATCTCAGCCTGAGCTAAGAAGGCACAAGGAATGGAGACATCGGCCCCGATCTCAGCCCTAACCCAGTCGTGAAGTGGACTAACGCCCCCTCCAAGCCCCGATCACCAAGACACCACCGATTTGGTCCTGGGTCCCATACCCGAATCCCAAACCTCCAATTCAACCTCCAAACAACACCAACCAGCGTTACCACTGCCACCTGTACCTGTTGTGGTCGAGTCAAGTCACCACCGCACAAGTGAGGAAAGAGCCCTCCCGGATCGCTAAACGCCCTTGGCCGGTGGTTCAGATCCTATCGCAGGGATCACCGTTTTCCCCCATTGAAGAGAGGGAGGTTTGCCGGATGACTTAGGCCAAAGACGACCACCTCCCAACTGTAGCAGAGATAGAGAGAAAGAGAGGCTAGGCTTAGACATTAGGTCAACAACAATCTATATAAGTAAACCCTAAAGCAACCTATTGCAATCACCCAAATAACAAGTCGAAAGGAAATAACAACAAAAACGAGGACATACAAAAAGGAATTGAAAGCAAAAAAAAAAAAAAATGCTAGCAAACTAACTTAATTACGTTGAAAGAATTTACATTCATATCTTTGATGATGTGTCTTGATCGAATCTTCTTCTTATTAGACTAGAATATCTTTTAGATATATATCCCTGATTTACATGGATTATCTATATAATGTCTATATACACTACAAAAAAGAATTCAGTTTGCCATTGGAAATCGCCACGGCTCGGATTTGCCATCGGTATTGATCCTAAATTTAGCGACGGCACATCGACGGTAAAAACGCCGTCGCTAAATCAATACCAGTTTGCGACGACAACGTCTTGCCGTGGCAAAATAACGCAAAATTCGCGACTGCAAACTAGCATCGTCGCATCCGTTTTTATCAATAGCAACGGCAGGTGAGTATCATGGCTAGAAACCGGTTTTATTTCTAATTTGATGCTACGTTTGCGTTCACCGTCACCCATGTCCTTTCAATGTTAGAATGCGCCAATTATCCCGCCTTCCATTTTGACAAAAAAGAAGAACACTTTTCTTAAACTAAAACCATTGATTCTCTTCAAACCCATTTACTCTTTCCCTCTTCAGACAAACCCCTATCTCAAAAAACCTAATTCCTCTCTTCAAACTGATTTTGCCCATCTTTACATCGTCGTTTCTCTTCCTACTTTCAATCTCTAATTCGTTTACTTCCTTAATGAACAGAACTCTCAGTTAGCCCTCTTGGTTTCGTCTCCTCCCTCTTAGACCCTCACGATTACAACTAATCAAAGAAACTGGGTTCGAATCAAATAAGGTAAAACCACTCTCTGCTTCTTTGCTGATTATGTTTATTTTAGTGAATTTGAGTTGGATTTTTGGTTAGAATCGAGATTAGAAACTGGGTTCTGGGTTGTCTTGTTGGGTTTTCATTTTAGTTTCTGGGTTTTCGTTTTAATCATGCATGACAAGTGCTCGATGGTTGTTATTGGGAGAATGCGGTGTGGTGAGGTAGCTAGGTAGGGGTATTAAGAAGCTAGTCAGGGGAAGGAAGGTCTGAGTTTTCAGTGTTGGTCCCAAATCATTCGATATCTCGTTTTTGAAATTTGGTTTGCCTAATAAGAGAAATTTATAGTCGAAAAGTAAAATTTGTATAGGAAACATTACTCTCATGCACTTGATGAATGTAAAGGTTAGTACTTCATACAATTTTATTGTATCATATAGTGGATCTTTAAATTGCTTTGTGTTTTCAAGAAGGATCTCCAGTTTTACCTATGTTAATGATACTGCTTAACTCAGGCCCTATGTTGCCTACATTTTACCTGCAGGCTATCTTATATGCTATTTTGCAGGCTATCATAACATACCAGTTGTAGTATTACAATTCCTCCAGATATTTGATAGTGTTGTGTTTAGTCAAGTTGAAATGGTTTTGACATGTGAAATGAAGGCATGATATTGAACATAAACTTTCCATCAATAATTCATTAACATTTGTACTAGACTGGTAGAGGGTAGTACATTACAACTTGTTTTGGCCACGATCTTCAGCACGCGGAACATAGGTAACTAGCGAACAAATAGTGAGGGAGATTGTTGCGGGCGTGCCACCTCACGGACAAGAAAAGAGCTTGTATGCGAGCTTGACTTCTTGATCAGGCGGAAGGGGGTTTCCAGGTGACACCTCAGATGAGGAATTTACGAGCACAAGGCGATCGATACTCACGGTATATCGCGAGCAGAGCAACAATAAGGGGATCAGAGATCGGGTGTGAGTCCAGGAGGGCTCTTAGAAAACCTAGGCGGCAGTGCGCTTAGGGTTAGGGTTTCGAGGTAGCTTGAAGGGTAACTGGTTTGCAGTTTGTTTGTTGTTTTGTTGAGAGATTTGATTGTTTTGTTAAAAGTTGTGTGTCCTCAAAGTTGTAGTTCGACCTCTTTATATAGTAGTCCGACTTGCGGTAGAAGAAAGTTAACTTGAAATCCAAGTCGGTCTTCGAAACCCTAATAGCACAAGGGCACTGTTCCGCCCGAGCGAACCAACCATCTTGTGACATCTGTCCAGTTTGCACACTTCATTCCGTATAGGGCATTGCTTCCATGCCGCCTAATTATAAACTCCTATGCGGACTGGAATTAGGAACAATCTTATCCCGCGGGGTGTCACAGTCTCAAAACATCTCGCGAGCTCCTGAAGCTCGCTTCCATCTCGCGGGCTATTGCAGCTCGCGAGTCTTAAAAAGGCTTTTTTATATTAAAAGGGCCACAGGGATTGGCCCGAAGCATGTCAAAGACTTATTAGAGTCTTCAACGATTAATGTGTGCACGCGGACTCCGCCTGTTGCTTCCTCTTCGCGGGCCAGCTCGCCAGCTCGCCTTGATATATTCCCCATCACTTAGGACTTTTACGCGAAGTACTATTGCGTCTCGCCTACGCACGAAGTCATTCCCCATGCGAGATCATTAAGTGTGCGAGCCCTGTATTTCGCGCGAAGCGCCTGAGCTCTCTACTCCACGCAAAGTCATTCCGCACGCGAACTCTGTAAGTTAGCTCGTGTGGTCTATTTTGCGCGCGAGCTATGTGTTCCGCGCGAAGTTTTTGCAATTCAACTCGTGTGGTCTCACTAGCGGCCATTACTTGTAAACTTAAATAACTTGGGCTCGCCGGTATGACATGGACTAAGAATTTAATTAATATTCACATAGACATTTACTGTCCAGTAAAATATTAATTTGGGCATAAACCTTGCCCCCCAGCCTTGAAGTCATGAATGTCACAAATGACTGAAGAGGTTTATGTTCATGCTGCTCCAAAGGCACTGGTATTGGCCCGGGTCATACATAAAATAAGTGTGAGTAAACAAGCCTGTGAATAGGCCTTAAAACCCTAAGCACCCTGCATTCGCTTGCTCTACTAAGAAAACATGGTACATTGTGTTTACCGCGAGCGGATGTAGCTCGCATGGATATATCTTGAGCAAATGCATGTAACTTGAGTAGATTCCAAAAATGGCCCTTCGCAAGCTCTTTGCAATGGCGAACCAACTTGATGATAAACACTGAATGACAATGGCTATGTACTTCGCTACCCCCCAGTGCGAACCAATGAGAGACAAACAAAGGAGTCGACGAATGGCCGCATAAAGATGGTGAACCAACTTTCATGCACTTCGCTGCCCCCCAGTGCGAACCAGTGAGAGGCAACCATAGGAGTCGGCGAACGGCCGCATAAAGATGAAAATTTTTTAGAGGCCATGCACTTCGCTGCCCCCTAGTGCGAACCAATGAGAGGGAAACAAAGGAGCCCACGAACGGTTGCATAAAGATGGCGAACCTACTTTGAAAAATTTGGAGGCCACAGGGATTAGCCCAAATAATGACTAAGACATGTGAAGAAGGTCTAAAGTTTGAAATAACTGGAACACATTTGCACCCCAATGTGCCCCCCCCCCCCAGTTTTGATGTTTGTTCGCCGAGGCTTAAGAAGAATGAAGGACATCAAAACTTTAGCATGCCCCCTTGGGAAGGAGTTGTGGTACCGATGCCCCCCAGTGAGGTAAGTAGGCTACGAGGTCATAAAAACACATTGAAAATGCACATTGCAAATTCGCATGTATCCTGACCTGTCTGCATTCAAACTGTTATAGTTCTCTCTAGGAATGTCGGAATGACGAGCCGTAAAATCCTTTGGAAAATAGACATCCAGGGCTTTCGGTCGGTATAAGGCGCGCCGGTTAATTTCTCCTAGATCATTCTAGTTGAGTCCGCAAAGTTGACTGTCCTGTAGTGGCTGCTGCAACGTTTCAAAATTGCAAAATAGTTGTATTGTCTCTCGGACCTGACTTCGCTAGCAGCAATTCAAGACATATGGAATACCTATTGTCGTCGAGCCTCAGGGATAGGCTTCAAGGTAAATTTCAAGCCTGATATAGGCAAGAACATTGTCTTGTATTTCGGCACCAAGGATCTTTTTTTGTATTTTCTGCTATTTGATTTTTTTGTATTTTCTTTTTCAATGCGAGAAAGGAAAGGAATTGAAAGAAAACGGAAGTAAAAACTGAATTAAAAGCTAGGAGTGAAGAAAAGAAGGGATCATAGCTTGATTAGATTATCCCTCGTTAGGACACAGGGGAGGCCACTAATGCTTCACTCCAAGCCTCGACGTCATCATGTTTCCAACGTGAGACTGTCGCTGTCAAAAATTTACAAGTGTTGAGCAGAGTTGTTCCGCGTCAACAACTTGAAAATTTGGGCAAGGTATTTCATAGGGTACATCTCGTTGCCCCCCCCCCCCCCACACGTATCCTTTTCTGTTGACCAATCATGATCTTCAACTGCATTCTCGTGGATCGTATGATGTTGAGATCTGCCTTGTTGCCAACTATCATGTCATAATGCATGGTCTTATTGGGAATAACCACGCACTGACCATGGAAGAGACCCACTTGCTGGTCTCTCTTCACCATATCAAGTGTCACTGAGATTGAACTCTTGTGAAATATGATTATGAGACAGACGCACCAACATATAGTCTTCATCATATTCATCATAAGTTGGCTCTATGTCAAAATCAAATGCAGAATCAACATAGGTCGGTGGCTCGACCTTCTTTGCAACCATAGGCATGCATGGGACATGTAAGTACTTCGCCCATAAAGAAAAGTCCCCTTTAGGCCTCTGAACTTGCATGCAGAGGCTCCAAGTGTATTGCAATGTGAAACCACGGATTGGCCTAGGGATACCACCACACCATATATAGTTAAGCTTAATATGACCATGGTTTGGCAAAGCAGACTGAGTCATCTCGCTGGTGAATATAAGATTGGCAAGACAAATCATTAGGAGAAGCGGACCTCTCCAGCCTTGACGCCATCGGCATGGAAACAACCGCAGCAACACTTGGAGGTGTGAAGATGAAATTTCGCCCCTCCTAGGAACAATAACCACGGTCGTGGCTGGCAAGGTGAGAAATCCGGCCAAGGCTGAAACCTCCCTCTAACTCCAACTAGAAGAGGCGATCTCCATGCTATATTTGCAGATCTACCGCTTAGTTGGATCATGATTGCCGTCCTAGCAAAGAAGCTATTGATACCTACAGAAGACACAAGCAGTACTTGACTCAAGAAACTAACTTTACTGGGGGAGATGACATTGGTGCTGAGCCTTCCACTAATCTCACCATAGTAGATTTCGAAGCTAAGAAGCAAGTTAGTCCTGCGCACATGGATTAAACTCTTTTGATTAGATGTTTTTACTCTGCTATTTTCTGTTTGGCACTTGTTTAGCTATAATTATTTTCGACTTTTCAGTCAGTTTTTATAAAATTAGACATCCTTTGATGTATTTTTAAGTTGGCGTTAATAAAATCTCTCATTTACGTATCACAATGTTCAGTTGATTGAGAATTTATTCCGTTATGACTGGTTCAAAATGCACAAATCTATAAGCTTCATTACAAGGCAAATATACTAAATCTACATGTTTTCGTGGTCTTACAATTGGTTATGGCATAAAGAATGGCAAAACATATGCAAAAATTGCGAAAAAAACACTAAGGCAGCAAACTGCTCTGTTTTGGCATTGTCATAGCGCCCCTAAGGTGCCCTTGAGCCTCTCTGCCGCGCGCTGTGCTTGCTAGGCGGCTACATGCGCCCCAGCCACGCCCCTACGCGCTGCTAGGTGCTGTTGCACGTCGCTGAGCCTTGGCTATGCCCCGGCCATGCCTCTGCCGCACCCTTGCGTGCTACAGCGCCCCGACCACGCCCCTGCCTACCGCCTTGCACTCCCGTGCCCCTACACTTCTCCGCCACCAGCGCTATAAGTGCATTTCCAGTGCCTTTTTTTTTTATGCTACTGCCGAGCCTCTTGGCCAGCCAAATTGCTGTAACTTCATGAAATTAATTTTCATGCCGTGTAATTGCACTCATTTGGGATTCCAACTTGGTTAAATTTCTGATTAACCCCTCTATGTTTCATTAGAGTGTTCGCTTTGTCTAGCTTGATTTAAGACTAATTATGTCCACACTTTTATGTAGATGTCTTGTGGCAAAATTGAGTGTCTAGCTGACAGTGGGATTAACCACACTATCCTACGGAATAGGCTATTATTCATGGACTTTGTGCCTCACAAATCCTCAGTGACAACCATGATTGGTTCCTTGCCTGTAATTTAAGGCAGAAGCAATGCGCAGTTCTTATTTCCAAATGGCACAATGATACATGTCACTGACGTGCTGTACGCCCCTAAGGCTAATCAAACCTTGCTATCATTTAAGAATATTCGTGCCAACGGATTTCACCTAGAAACGTTCAATGAGAATGGACAAGAGTTTATGTTTATCACCTCTAATGACTGCGGCGGTAAACGCATTTTAGAAAAGCTCATGAGTCAAATTAGTGGTTTGTATCTTACAACCATCAAGATCATCAAATCCAATCCAGTTTCTCACAACTTCTGTGATTCTGACTTATACAAGCTTTGGCATGATCGTTTGGGAAATCCCGGACGTGAGATGATGATCCGAATTCTCAAGAATTGACATAGACCTCCATTTTAGAAAAGCTCATGAGTCAAATTAGTGGTTTGTATCTTACAACCATCAGGATCATCAAATCCTATCCAGTTTCTCACAACTTTTGTGATTCTGACTTATACAAGCTTTGGCATGATCGTTTGAGACATCCCGGACGTGAGATGATGATCTGAGCACTGAAGCATGTTGCAGCTCCTCCTTCCACCGAAATAGGTGATGCAGTCGTGCAAGCTGCACCTGCCATAAACTCGGCCTCCAAGACCATTGCCGAGACTCTAAATGCCTCTATGGCTATCTGTAATGCTCACCGCTTGTTTTGCAAAGCTTGTTCACTAGCCAAATTGAATGCAAGACCATCTTTTGCTAGTGATTCTAAACAAAACATTCCATTCCTACAAAGAATCCAAGGTGATATTTGTGGACCTATATCAAACCAGAGTGCGGACCATTTCGATATTTTATGGTTTTGGTTGATGCATCAACGCGTTGGTCACAGGTTGCTTTGCTATCCACCAAAAACGCTACATTTGCTAAACTCTTAGCTTAAATTATTAAGCTCCGGGCCCACCATCCTGATCATCCAATCAAGTTTATTCGATTGGACAATGCTCGAGAGTTTACGTCTAAGTCTTTTGACGACTATTGAACGTTTATGGAGATTGAAGTAGAACATCCTGTACCCCACGTGCATTCACAAAATGGTCTTGCAGAAGCTACAATTAAGCGCTTACAATTGATTACACAGGTCTTGGTGATGCGCGCCAACTTGCCTGTTTTTGCTTGGGGTTATGCAATTTTGCATGCAACTGCACTTGTTCGTTTTAGACCCACTGCAACCCAACCATTTAGTGCGTACTAGTTGGTAACTGGATATGAGCCTGATATTCTATACTTACGCATATTTGGTTTCGCGGTTTATGTGTGTATTATGCCTCTACTGCGTACTAAGATGGGTCATCAAAGACGATTAGGTCTTTATGTTTGCTATCAACATCCTACGAATGTCCGCTATTTAGAACTTTTGATAGGAGATCTCTTTATTGTGAGATTCGCAGATTGTCACTTTGATGAGACATTCTTCCCGCCGTTAGGGGGAGAAATGACAGTTTCTGTTCCAATTGAACGTCGAGAATTAACGTGGTTTGATCCCACTATATCTCATTATGATCCCCGAACTTCTGACAGTGATTTAGAAGTTCAACGTATTCTCAATCTTGGAAGAGTTGCAGATTCGATGACTGACTCTTTTACCGATATCGCAAAAGTGACGAGATCAATTATACTTATTGCAAATGTTCCTGCAAGGTTAGATGTCCCAAGTAAAGGGACATTAACGGCCGCACCTAGGCTTAGCAATGCCATCATTGACACGCCAGATGCCCACAGTGGAGGTGTGGCCGCTGCCTTTCCTCCCACCAGGAAGAGGGGAGACCTGTTGGTTCAACATATACTATGTCTAGAACAAGGCGTGATAGTAAGGCACTAAATGATCCGCTCATTATTAACACTGTGAATCCTTCACATGATATTGTCTTGGACTATAGTTCTGTCCAAGAATCAATGTTAGCGTATCTGGGGGACGCCTCGATCTAATGTTGATGTTGGAGAACAAAGAAATCTCACTAAAGTATGCCGATGTGCACAATATGATGGTAAAAACTTCCACGACTACTGATGATGTTTTTGCTTATTACGTCGCTCAAGATATTATTAACGACGATGAGATTGAACCACGCTCCGTTGCAGAATGCCAACGTCGAGCAAATTGGCCGAAATGGAAGGATGCAATCCAGGATGAACTAGAATCTCTAGCAAAAAAGCAAGTTTTCGGTCCGGTAGTGTCATGCCCACCGAATGTTAAGCCTGTTGGACATAAATGGGTCTTTGTTCGAAAGCGAAATGAGAAACATGAAGTCATGCACTATAAAGCGTGACTCGTGGCGCAAAGATTTTCTCAACGCCTTGGAATTGACTACGAGGAGACATATTCTCTTGTTATAGACGTCATCACCTTTCACTACTTAGTCTGTTTAGTAGTGTCCGAAAAACTGAGCATGCGGTTTATAGATGTGGTTACTGCATATCTCTATGGGGATCTTGATTCAGAGATATATATATATATATATATATATATATATATATATATATATGAAAGTGTCTGATGGACTTTCACTACCCAAGTCAAGTGACTCTAAGCCACAGAGTGCCTTTTCAATTAAATTGTGGCGTTCACTATATAGATTGAAACAATCCAAATGAATGTGGTATAATCGTCTACACTACTGGAAAAAAGCTCTTAGGCGAAAGAATTGTTTTAATTCCGTCTCCTAAGTATAACTTAGGCGACAGAATACGATTCCGTCTCTTAAGTTATAACTTAGGCGACGAAACACTATTCTGTCGCCTAGGTGGTAACTTAGGAGACGAAATCATTTTTATAAAAAAAATAAAAAATTATTCACTTAGGCGACGGAAATATATTCTGTCGTCTAATATTGATTTAGACGACGGAAAAATTTACTTAGGCGACATAATTCTTATTTTTTTATATAAAATAAAATTTATTCACTTAGACTACGGAAATGTATTCCGTCGTCTAAGATTGATTTAGACGACGGAAAAAATTACTTAAACGACGGAATTATTATTTTAAAAAAATGATTAATATCTTAAGCGACGAAAGTATAATTTTTCGTCACCTAAGTACCGAAAGTTTTAGTGGCACATTTTCCACCAAAAATTTCAGAAAAATTTGAACCAAATTTTTGAAAGCTTCCTTATATTTTCTCTCTCCCTCCTCTCCTCTGCCCAGTTTCCATGCATGGACTCTAGCTTTCCTCTGCCTCTCCTTCTTCATCCCTCTGCCTCTCCTTCTTCTCCCGATCCCTCTGCCTCACCTTCTTCTTCCCTCTGCCTCTCCTTCTTCTTCTGATGCCTCTGCCTCACCTTTTTCTTCCCTCTGCCTCACCTTCTTCTTCCCTCTGCCTCTCCTTCTTCTTCACCTCCTGCCACTCCTTGGCGCCTTCTCTGCCAGCGGAGTCCACGCCCCTTCTCTGCGCGCCTTCTCTGCCAGCAGACTATCACCCTTCGCTGCCAGGGAAGTCCATGCGCCTTATCTGCCAGGGAAGTACATGCGCCTTTTGTGCCAGCGGACTCCGCACCCTTCTGTGCCAGCGGACTCAGTGTGCCTTCTCTGCAAGCGGAGTACGCACCCATGTTAATTTTTTTTTCACTTTATCGACGGAATCCAGTAATTCTGTTGCCTAGGGGGAAAATAATTTTTTTTTGTCATTAAACAGTACCAGTCGCCTAAGTACTTAGTAGACGGAAAACTTCCCTCTCCTAAAAACTTAGGCGACGGAAATCAATTTTTCATCGCTCAGACACCTACCTCACGCCACTTAGGCGACGGATCTTAGGCGACGGAAAGTCCATCGCCTAAGTACTTAGGACACGAATTGTGTTACTTAATTAGGCGACGGAATAGTTCTGTTACCTAAGAGCTTTTTTCCAGTAGTGTTAAGTGACTACTTGACTGGGAAGGGATATAAGAATGACAATCTTTGCCCATGCGTGTTCATTAAAAGAACAAGTACCAGATTTGCCATAGTAGCCGTCTATGTTGATGACATGAACATCATCTGTCAAGACCCACCCCAAATTTCACCTTGAAACCCGAGATAAGTCCTGCGGGGACCACATCCAAGGAAAATTTACCGAAGAACTCAGCAAACATCCCTTGAAAAAGGACAACCCTAACCCGGAAAAATTAAAAGAACACTCTTGGCAAACATATCAATTTTCCACTTAATCCAAATTACCGAATAAAATAATAAACAGTTATTTTTCCGAAAGTATTCAGAGCTACTATAAGAAAGACAACGGAAGCGGCTAAGAATCTTAGTGGGCTAAACAGATAACCTACTGGCGAACAGTAGTGGAAAAATGAGTGACTATGCCTCGTCGCCTCCTTCTAGACCCCACCCGAACTCTACAGACTGGGCATTTAAAAACGAAGAAAAAGCCCAGGGGAAAATATTAAATCACATCAGAGTGAGTGGACAAAATAATCTTGACAAGGAATAATATTTCCCCAAGAAAATTATCAAGGAAAACGACTAGTTCCGGCTAGTCTCCAAATCATAAAAAAATACAGCCTCTCAGGCTAAAATTATATATATATATATATATATATATCAGTATGTATTAACACCCGTCTACTCCATGTATGCTATCTATGAATAAGCTTTAAAATAGAGATAGTCACACCAGGCTACTACGCTCGCGTCTAACACTCACGTCACCCCATAATGGCATTTTTCCTCAATATGGGAGAAACGACCGAGTGGTATATATACGTGCTTACTCCTTGTACGAATTCTATGAATGAATGTAAAAACATAGAATAAACTCAAAAAGTAGAAAGTCGTACAGGGTTACGACGCTTACGTCTAACGCTCACGTCACCCCATAATGACATTTTACCTCATCATGGGGGGAAATCACGTATAGCTAGCTAGCATTCACTCATATACATACTATTCTCAAAAACGTCAATAAAAGCGTATAAACACCGAAATTCTAAATTCCGGTTAAAATTCCAACAAAGGAAATTATTCAACAATAAAGCAATTCAAACACATTATTTAAAACGAAGGTCCACTCACAACTTAGGCCTAAGCCTGATGTCTGTCGGAGGTCTCCTCTGCTCGAGCCTCCTCGCGTCCTATTCCTAAACATAAATAATTCCTTAAAATAAACACCGACGCTTAAATAAAATAGGCATAATTAACAATGAGCTTCTAGCGCTCAACTATGCGTATCGCCCTAAATCTTAACTTCACCGTCAACCACAAAACTCCATAATACTGACATTCTCAAAAATCACCTTCCAACGTCCTAATCACAAAATAATCCAATGGCCGGATTTTAACTTATTAATCTGTCAAAAATACCAAACTTAAACAATTCCAAAACCTATCCAAAACTCTAAAAATTCTAAAACTCATTCCAATAAACTATTCATAATATTCTCTACTAGCGGCGGCCGGTGACCAACTCCGGCGACGTCCGATGCCCACAAAAATTTGGCAGCACCTTCCTCTCAACCTCCTCTACAACATTCCTAACTACCACAAACTCCAATTCTAAACCTAACCATGACAATCAAACACAAACACACAATAAAACCATAGAATTTCCATTACCTATTTCTCCTTACCTAGCTTGAGATGGAGCGAGCCCTTTGGAAGAATTGAAGCATGGGAGGAGGGCTTCCTTTTGAGCCAAGGCACGCCGGCTATGGCGGCCGGAGGAAGGAGTTCCGGCGAAAAAACATTTTCGGCAGTCGGGGCTTTCGGCGTCGATTCCTCCTTCACGGAGGCGCTAGGGAGGCTGCCACCGGTCTAGAATTGCAGCTGGGTTAGAGACCGAACGTTTGGGACCGGTGCGGCCGGACGGCGGTGAACGGCGGTCGGGAAGGTTTCCGGTCGGGAGGGAGAGGGAGAGAGAATCGGGAGGAAGAGAGAGAAAGAAAAGAGGAAGAAATGGGTTGGGCTCGGCCTAGCCGGTCCAACTCCAATTTTTAACCCATTTTCCAAAATTCAACACCCCAAAATAACACCCCAATAAAATTACTTTTTACTAGCCAAAATTTACTATTTTTACCGTCGTCATATTTTTCTCCTACGAATAATTCTTTTAAAATATTAGTCTCTCAACACCTTCTGGGGACTAATTAAATTATACACATAATAACGAAAACGTTAAAAACTCTTATTACCACCATGCTAGTAATTAAGGTAAAATTTAAGATTCGGGGCGTGACAATTCTCCCCTCCTTATAAAAATTTCGTCCTCGAAATTTACAAACATGCTACACAAAGAGATACGGATACTGCTGCCTCATTTGCTCCTCCGATTCCCTAGTAGCATCCTCTACTTGGTGACTTCTCCAAAGCACTTTGACAATTGGAATTGTCTTGTTCCTAAGCACTTGCTCCTTTCGGTCAAGAATCTGAACTGACTCCTCTTCATAGGACAAATCCTTCTGCAAACTAATCGGCTGTTCTTCAAGAACATGAGAAGGATCGGCAATGTACTTGCGCAACATGGATACATGAAACACATTATGTATCCTGGACAACTCTGGAGGCAACACTAACTGATAGGCAAGAGAGCCAACTCGCTCTATTATCTCATAAGGCCCAATATACCTCAAATTAAGCTTCTGACGCTTACCGAAACGTACTACCCATTTCCAAGGAGATAGTTTCAAGAACACTTAATCACCCACTTGAAACTCAAGGTCCTTCCTGCAGACATCTGCATAACTCTTTTGCCTACTCTGAGCGGCCTTAAGTCTATCTCTAACCACCTTAATATTCTCATTTGTATCCTGGATAATCTCAGGACCACAAAGTTCCCTTTCTCCGACTTCATTCCAACATAAAGGCGCGCGACATTGTTTCCCATACAGTGCCTCAAAAGGGGCCATACCAATACTCGAATGGAAGCTGTTGTTATAAGCAAACTCCATCAAAGATAGGTTCTTATCCCAGCTCCCTCTGAACTGCAAAGCACAAAATCTCAACATATCTTCCAAAGTCTGAATAGTCCTCTCTGATTGCCCATCAGTCTGAGGATGAAAAGCAATACTGAAGTGTAGTCAGGTACCTAATGCTGCCTGAAGAGCTCCCTAAAATTTAGAAGCAAATCTAGGATCCCGATCTGACACTATGGATTCAGGTACGCCATGAAGTCTTACGATCTCATTCACGTACAGTTCAACCAATTTATCCAGTTTATACTTCTTTCCCACCGGCAAGAAATGAGCATATTTAGTGAGTCTATCCACAATCACCCAAATACCATCATGCCCTTCACGGGTACGAGGTAAACTGAAAACAAAATCCATGGTGATGTGGTCCCACTTCCACACTGGAATCGGCAACGGCTCAAGCAAACCTGAAGGTTTCTGTCGTTCCGCTTTCACCTGCTGACAAATCAGACACCTACTCATAAAAGCTGCAATTTCCCTCTTCATGTTTGGCCACCAATAATAATCCTTCAAAGTCCGATACATCTTTGTACTACATGGATGAGCGACATATGTAGAACTATGAGCTTCCTCCAGAATCTCAATCTTTAACTCTTCATTCCTCTTTGGAACGCAAAGCCTATTATTTAACTCCCTTTGAGTGAACACATACCGAAGACTTTTGTGATAGGTAAAAATCTGACACTTGGCTCCATAAAGATAGTGTCTCTACAACTTGAGAGTAAAAACTACTGCTGCAAGCTCGAAATCATGAGTGAGATAATTCCCCTCATGCAGCTTCAGTTGCCTATAAACGTAGGCAATCACTCGATCATGCTACATCAACACTCCGCCTAGACCTCGTCTAGAAGCATCACAATAAACCAAATACTCCCCGCTATCGTCTGGAAGTGCCAAGATAGGAGCACTAGTCAAACGATCCTTTAATTCTTGAAAACTTTGCTCACACTGATCTGACCATTCGAACTTGACTCCCTTTCTGGTCAATCTAGTTAGTGGAGCTGCAATCTTTGAAAAGTCTTGCACAAATCGCCGATAATAACCTGCTAACCCCAAGAAACAACGAATCTCCGTCACAGTTGTGGGTCTTTTCCAATTTGACACTGCTTCCACCTTTTGGGGATCCACACTAACACCTTCCGCTGAAACTACATGACCCAAGAATCCCACTTTATCCAGCCAAAATTCACACTTGCTGAACTTAGCAAACAACTGAGCATTTCTCAAAGTCCGCAATATCAATGTTAGATGTTTGGCATGCTCCTTCTCACTTTTAGAGTACACCAAAATATCATCTATGAACACGATCACGAAGCGGTCAAGATATGGACTAAACACCATATTCATGAGATCCATAAACGCAGCAGATGCATTAGTAAGTCCAAAAGGCATCACCACAAACTCATAATAATCATAACATGATCGAAAAGCAGTCTTGGCTACGTCACACTCTCGAATCCGCAACTGATGATAACCAGATCTTAAGTCAATCTTTGAGAAAATAGAAGCACCTCTCAACTGATCAAACAAATCATCAATGCGAGGCAACGGATACTTATTCTTCACTGTGACTTGATTAAGCTTCCTATAATCAATGCATAGTCTCATGGTGCCATCTTTCTTCTTAACAAACAACACCGGGGCACCCTATGAGGACATGCTAGGTTGAATAAGACCCTTGTCTACCAACTCCTGCAGTTGAGTCTTCAACTCTTTCAATTCCGCTGGAGCCATTCTGTAAGGTGCCTGTGAAATTGGCATAGTTCTAGGAAGTAACTCGATAGAAAAATCTATCTCCCTTACAGGAGGCAAACCAGGCAAGTCCTCGGGAAACACATCCGGGAACTCTCTTACTATAGGAATATCCCCTACTTCCAACACTCCTATCCTCGTATCCACAACATGAGCTAAGAATGCCTGACAGCCTTTATTTAACAATTTCCTGGCGGCCACAGCTGATATCAGGCAACTCGAAATCACATATCTTTCCCCCTGAAACACAACCTCAAATCCATCTGGACTCCGAAGTACAACTTTTTTTCAGAAACAATCCCCCATAGCTCTATAAGTTTCCAAGAAATCCATCCCCAAGATCACATCAAACTCCACTATATTTGGAGGAATTAAATCGGCGTTGAAATTAAATCCCTCTACTAGCACTTCACAACCACCAAACACCCAATCTATTCTCATCACCTCATCAGAGGGAAGAGATACATGCCACTCGCCTAGAAGAGACGATGATGGCACATTGGCATGGAGAGCGAATCTACTAGACATAAATGAATGCGTAGCTCCGGTCAATTAAAGTAAATGCTGGCTGACCAAAAATTAACAACGTACCAATGATGACATATGGAGAAGTACGACCCTCCTGCTGGGTCATAGCATGAAGTCTATCGCGAGTCATGGGACGTCCACGCTGACCACTACTCTGCTGAGAACCACTTCTGGCTGCTGAACCTCTGTGAGAACTACCACTGGGACCTCTAGCTGAAGACTGACCGACTGGCTGAGTAGGGGCGGTCCTCTGTGCCAACAAATGATAGTCTCTCCTGAAATGATCATGACCACCACACTCAAAGCATCCAGATGACTGTTGTTGACCAAAAGAAAACGTCTAACCACTAGATGATCCCCCTCGGGAACTACCACCAGCACTATACTAACTGGTCTGTTGCCTACCCAACTAGCTCCTGAAAGGTCTCCTATAATGTCCTCTATTTCTATTCCAAGAACCAGAACCTGATCCTCCACTACTGCCACTACCCGCTGAAGATCTAGAAGCGGATGAGGAAGCGGCCTTTTTCGATGGACCCTGGCTGGGACCATCGAAATCTCGGGGCCGTGCACTATAAATTCTCCTGGTCTCGATGGCCATGGCTGCAGTAACCGCATCAAGAAAAGTCAGGTAGATGCCACCGATCATCTTATCTGCATACACTCCACCAAGTGCTCAAACGAACATGTCAATCATGGTCCTCTCATCAGGAATCAAATAGGGCACATGGTAGCCCAAGGTAGTGAACCTCTGTTCAAACTCGATGACACTCTCATCATCCCCCTTCTTCATGTTCAGAAAATCCGACTGGATCCTGATACGCTGAGCGTGACCAAAATACTGACCCAAGAAGAGCATCTTGAATTGCTCCCAAGTCATGTCCTGTGCATCACCACTATTTCTGCTAGCGAGAGTCCACCAGTGATGCGCTGAGTCATCTAGAAAAGTCACTGCCATCTTCACTTTCTTTTCTTCCGGCAGATCGGTGCTCTCAAAAGCCTTTTCCATCTTATCTACCCAAGTGTACGCATCAAGGGGTCCCTTGGCGCCCTTGAACTCAATTGCTCCAGCATCGAAGACATCCTTCTTCTTCACAGACCGAGGTTGCTGAACCCTATCTAACACCCTCAGCAAATTCCCAATGGAATCAACTAATCCTCTAACCTCATCACCCTCATTGGCGTTGGTCGAGGTAGCTACACAAGGTCGGCGTCTAGGAGGCATAGTACCTGAGGAAAAAGATATTTAGTAGTCTGTACACAAGACTAACAGAAATATCACACCTACCCAATAACACATAGTATCCAAAGCATAAAATGCTAGTGAATCCGCCGCGGTCGGACCACCACTCTATATGAACTAAATGCTTCTTAGGCAAATATGATAGTATTAAGAAGGTAGGAAATGAAACCTAAAGCTCTGATACCAACTGTCAAGACCCACCCCGAATTTCACCCTGAAACTCTAGGTAAGTCCTGCCGGGACCACCTCCAAGGAAAATTTACCGAAGAACTCGGCAAACCTCCCTTGAAAATGGACAACCCTAACCCGGAAAAATTAAAAGAACACTCTTAACCAATAATATCAATTTTCCACTTAATCCAAATAACCGAATAAAATAATAAACAGTTATTTTTCCGAAACTATTCAGAGCTACTACAAGAAAGACAATGGAAGCGGCTAAGAATCTTAGTGGGCTAAACAGATAACCTACTGGCGAACAGTAGTGGAAAAATGAGTGACTATGCCTCATCGCCTCCTTCTAGACCCCACCCGAACTCTGCAGACTGGGCATTTAAAAACGAAGGAAAAGCCCAGGGGAAAATATTTAATCACGTCAGAGTGAGTGGAAAAAATAATCTTGACAAGCAATAATATTTCCCCAAGAAAATTATCAAGGAAAACGACTAGTTCCGGCTAGTTACCAAATCTTAAACAAATACAGCCTCTCAGGCTAAAATTATTTATATATATATATATCAGTATGTATTAACACCCGTCTACTCCATGTATACTTTCTATGAATAAGTTTTAAAATAGATAGTCACACCAGGCTACTATCCTCGCGTCTAATGCTCACGTCACCCCATAATGGCATTTTTTCTTAGTATGGGGGAAACGACCGAGTGGTATATATTCGTGCTTACTCCTTGTACGAATTCTATGAATGAATGTAAAAACATAGAATAAACTCAAAAAATAGAAAGTCGTACCAGGCTACAACGCTTGCGTCTAACGCTCACGTCACCCCATAATGACATTTTACCTCATTATGGGAGGAAATCACGTATAGCTAGCTAGCGTTCACTCATATACATACTATTCTCAAAAACGTCAATAAGAGCGTATAAACACCGAAATTCTAAATTCCAGTTAAAATTCCAACAAAGGATCGGAAATTATTCAACAATAAAGCAATTCAAACACATTATTTAAAATGAAGGTCCACTCACAACTTAGGCCTAAGCCCGACGTCGGTCAGAGGTCTCCTCTGCTCGAGCCTCCTCGCGTCATGTTCCAAAACATAAATAATTCTTAAAATAAACACCGACGCTTAAATAAAATAGACATAATTAACTATGAGCTTCTAGCGCTCAACCATGCCTATCGCCCTAAATCTTAACTTCACCGCCAACCACAAAACTCCATAAATACCGACATCCTCAAAAATCACCTTCCAACGTCCTAATCACAAAATAATCCAATGGCCGGATTTTAACTTATTAATCCGCCAAAAATACCAAACTTAAACAATTCCAAAACCTATCCAAAACTCCTCCAAAAATTCTAAAACTCATTCCAATAAACTCCTCATAATATTCTCTACCAAAAACATTTGCTCGGCGGCGGCCGGCGACCAACTCCGGCGACCTCCGTTGCCTACCAAAATTTGGCAGCACATTCCTTTCAACCTCCTCTACAACATTCCTAACTACTACAAACTTAAATTCTAAGCCTAACCATGACAATCGAACACAAACACACAATAAAGCCCTAGAATTTTCATTACCGATTTCTCCTTACCTAGCTTGAGATGGAGCGAGCCCTTTGGAGGGATTGAAGCACGGGAGGAGGGCTTCCTTTTGAACCAAGGCTCGCTGTCTATGGCGGCCAGAGGAAGGAGTTCCGGTGAAAAAATGTTTTCGGCAGTCAGGGCTTTTGGCGTCGATTCCTCCTTCACGGCGGCTCTAGGGAGGCTGCCACCGGTCTAGAATTGCAGCTGGGTCAGAGACTGAACATTTGGGACCGGTGCGGCGGGCTGGGGCAGCCGGACGGCGGCGAACGGCGGTCGGGAAGGTTTCCGTTCGGGAGGGAGAGGGAGAGAGAATCGGGAGGAAGATAGAGAAAGAAAAGAGGAAGAAATGGGTTGGGCTCGGCCCAGCCGGTCCAACTCCAATTTTTAACCCATTTTCCAAAATTTAACACCCCAAAATAATACCCCAATAAAATTACATTTTACTAGCCAAAATTTACCATTTTTACCGTCGTCATATTTTTCTCCTACGAATAATTCTTTCAAAATATTAGTCCCTCAACACCTTCTGGGGACTAATTAAATTATATACTTAATGAAGAAAACGGTAAAAAATTTTATTACCACCATGCTAGTAATTAAGGTAAAATTTAAGATTCGGGGCGTGACATCATCAGTAATCTTAAAGAAATTAATGAAATTCGAGTTTGAGATGAAAGATCTTGGGAAAACTCGATTTTGCCTAGGCCTAGAGCTAGAGCATCGAGAGACTGGAATATTAATTCATCAGTCAGCTTATGTCCAAAAGATGCTCAGGCGATTTAATATGGACAAAGCTTACCCTCTTGGTACTCTCATGGTCACACGAAGTTTGGACATCAAAAAGGACCTATTATGTCCTAAAGAGGACGATGAGGAAGTCTTTGGAGCAGAAATTCCGTACCTAAGCGCTATCAGAGCTCTATCATACTTGACTCAATGCACAAGACCAGACATTGATTCTCAGTAAACTTGTTAGCTAGGTTTAGCTTTGCGCCTACATAACGTCATTAGACCGGTGTTAAATGCATCTTTAGGTACTTTAATTGAAAGGTTCAATTGATTTGGGCTTGTTTTTACCTTACAAAACTGAAGTGGAAGACATGAATGTCGATGTCCCTGTTGATGGCAACACTGCCGACACATTGGCTGAGCCCCTAAGGACCCCTGCCATGCCCAACAGTGCCTCGACAGCACTAGGTAGCGCACCCCTGCCGCAAAATTCCTTAGCCTGCAGCATGCATTGCACCCCTGAGCGCTCCTACCGAGCCTGCTATGCTTTAGCGCGCCCCTGAGCGCTCATGCAGATACTGCAGCACATCAACAGCGCCCCTGCGCGTAGCGCTACAACTGTGCCCCTGCCATGCACGGCCGCGCCCTTACGAGTCCTCGAGAGCTTCCAATGCTGCAAACGAGCAGATTTTGTTCCCCAACCAAAATCAAGCTTCTGAAGCTTCTTCTAGCTCAAAATTGACGCAATGCGGTATTGTCCCCTATTCTGAAACACCGAATAATGTGTTAGTCAAATTTCCTGATGTTGGGTATCTTTCTGATCCACACTAAGAATGTTCCCAAACTGGTTATGTGTTCATCATTGGGACTACGGCGATTTCTTGGAAATCTACCAAGCAAACCTTTATTGCTAGTTCCTCGAATCATTTAGAGATTATTGCACTACATGAAGCAGCCAAAGAAAGTGTTTGGCTTCGCTCTGTGATAGCTTATATTCGAGAGTCAAGTGGGTTGACATCTACCACTGATGCACCAACTTGTATCTATGAAGACAATGCGGCATGCATTGAACTAATGAAGTTGGGATTTATCAAGAGTGATAATACTAAGCATATCTCGCCTAAGTTCTTCTATAATCAGCAACAGCAACAGCTTTTAATAATCCATGTGAACCAAGTGAGTTCCGATGATAATGTAGCAGATTTGTTCACCAAGTCTCTACCCAAATTTACTCTTGAGAAGCATGTTCGACGTATTGTATCCGTCGCTTATTTGAACTCCATAATTGATTTAATTATCAGGGGGGAGTTGATTGTATAGACATCAGGAGGAGTCTACGTCACATGTTTTACATTCAAGTTGTAGTTGACTCGTTATGCTCTTTTTCCCTTCGACCAAGTCTTTTGTTTTTACCTAAGAGGTTTTTGTTTTACTTGACAAAGTTTTTACTGAGGCAACGTTCATCCGCCATGTGATTATGTACGCGGCACAAGAGGGAGTGTTGAAGGAATTTATATTCCTATTCTTGATGATGTGTCTTGACCGAATCTTCTCCTTATTAGATTAGAATATCTCTTAAATATTTATCCCTGATTTACAGGGACTCTCTATGTAATGCCTATATAAAGCTAGGTCAATCTATCAATGAATCAGTAGACATTTTCTCTCGTATTCACACTCTACAACAAATCAGGGATTATAACTCCAAGGTTGCCCTACATAAAGGGAGGGTCCTTAGAGCCCGCAATACCCTTAACCACAAGAGGCAACTCCATGCTCGAACCAACAACAAATGAACCTTCACCCATTTCTAAAGAATGTCGAGTTAATAAGAATTGATGTTTCTTTGTTTTCTTCATCTCTACAGCATCAAGCTTCCATGGACGAACATCTTTCATCTTCGATATGTTAGCGTGAAGGAATGCGATATTATGTGTCATTTATTGATGATTGTACACGTCTTACTTGGGTTGTTCTTCTTAAAACTAAGGATGAGGTTTTTCCGGCTTTTCAAGCTTTTTCTTCCGAAGTCCAAAAACAGTACAATGCCAAAATTAAAGTTCTTCGCTCTGATAATGGAGGGGAATATGTAAACCGTGTCTTTCAATCTTTTCTGCAAACACATGGGATTATCCACCAGAAAACGTGTCCTTACACACCTGAACAAAATGGGGTCTCTGAAAGGAAAAATCGTCACTTACTTGATATGGCTCGTTGTATTCTCTTCAGTGCACATTGTCCTAAGGATCTGTGGGGTGATGCTATCATCGCATCTACTCATCTTATTAATCGTCTTCCATCTAGTGTCCTCCTGGGAAAGGTACCATTTGAGGTACTAGCTTCTTATGTCTCTTTACCTTCTTTTCATAATCTCCCTGCTCGTGTTTTTGGTTGTGTTGCATTTGTCCATATACCAAAGAGTCAAAGGTCAAGTAAGTTGGATGCCCGGGCGCTGAAATGTGTGTTTGTTGGTTATGGGGGACATCAAAAAGGATATAAGTGCTATCATCCACCTACTGGGAAGTATTATGTCACTATGGATGTCACTTTCTTTGAGGACATGAGTTATTATACCTCTTCTGATACTGCTCTTCAGGGGGAGCATTCATATTTTGAAGAGCTGTATCATGGAGAGGGGGAGACAGGTCATTCAGTTGAGGTTACTGATGCATCAGCTTCACATACACTAGTCACTCCAGATGTTCAGAGACCAGAAGATGATAGACAGGCACCACCAGATGATTCTGGTGCAATTGCTCCAGAGATTCAGGAACCAGAAGCTGAAAGTGTTCCTGCCCCTCCTGCCTCGCCTGCTGTTACTAATACCCCTGACTCATGTCTCCCTGGTACAGAAGATCTTCCATCTGAGGTTAGTGATTCTATTGGGGTTAATACTAGTGATGCTAATAGTAGACAATATGTGTTACCAAATAGGTCTACTAGGGGTAAACCAGCAAAAACATATGAACCTACCCTTCAAGCCAAAGCTAAATATCCAGTGACAAATTTTATGTCTACCAAGAGATTGTCTAAGTCATATGAATCATTTGTGAATCAAATATCTGCTGTATCAGTACCTAACAAAGTGCAGGATGCGTTGGGAGATCCAAAATGGAGGAAAGCAATGGATGAGGAGATGGAAGCGTTACAGAAGAACAATACTTGGGAGCTTGTATCCCCACCACATGAAAAGAAGGCTGTTGGATGTCGCTGGGTGTTTACAGTGAAGCATAATCCAGATGGGTCAGTGAGTCGATATAAAGCACGCTTGGTAGCAAAAGGATTCACTCAGACATATGGCATTGACTATGATGAGACATTTGCACCAGTTGCAAAGATGAATACTATCCGGGTATTGCTCTCTCTTGCTGCTAACTTAAACTGGCCTCTTAAACAGTTTGATGTCAAGAATGCTTTTCTTCATGGAGAACTTGTGGAAGAAGTGTATATGGATCTTCCACCTGGATATAAAACTGCTCCTTCAGGTAACTTTGTGTGCAGATTGAGAAAATCTTTGTATGGTCTTAAACAATCACCTCGTGCTTGGTTTGGAAGGTTTTCACAGTTCATGAGGAAGATTGGTTATAAGCAGAGTAACTCAGACCACACATTGTTTCTCAGACATCAACAGGGGAGGGTAACAGCTCTGATCATATATGTTGATGATATGGTTGTTACTGGTAATGATACTATTGAGATGGATAGATTGCAAAAACAGCTAGCCACAGAGTTTGAGATGAAAGACCTAGGTACACTCAAGTACTTCTTGGGCATTGAGGTAGCCAGGGGGAGTGAAGGCATTTATCTGTGTCAAAGGAAGTATATACTTGATCTATTAGCAGAGACAGGTATGTTAGATTGTACTCCAATTGACACTCCTATTGAGCAGAATCACCGATTAGCAGAGTATCCTGATCAGGTACCTACCGACAAGCCTCGTTATCAGAGGTTAGTTGGACGTCTGATTTATTTGACACACACCAGACCTGATGTTGCTTATGCAGTAAGTGTGGTGAGCCAGTTCATGCATAATCCCAGTGTAGATCACATGGATGCTGTAGTGAGGATTTTGAGGTACTTGAAGTCAGCTCCTGGGAGTGGAGTAATGTTCTCTAAACACAGCAGTATTCTTGAGGTTTGTGGTTTTACAGATGCAGACTGGGCTGGAAATATTACAGACCGGAGGTCTACATCAGGGTATTTTACCTTTGTGGGAGGTAATCTTGTTACTTGGAAGAGTAAGAAGCAAAAGGTGGTGGCTCGGTCTAGTGCTGAAGCAGAATATAGAGGTATGGCTCATGGAGTATGCGAGTTGTTATGGCTGAAGAATGTGTTACAAGATTTGGGGGTCAAACCCAAGTGTGCTATGCAGTTGTATTGTGACAACAAGGCAGTCATTGATATCTCACAAAATCCTGTACAACATGATCGTACCAAACATGTGGAGGTTGATCGTCACTTTATAAAGGAGAAGCTAGATGCAAAGATCATTAGCTTTCCTTTTGTCCCTACAGAGGAGCAACTTGCAGATATACTCACAAAAGGAGTTTCTAAGAAGGCCTTTTATGACTCACTTGGCAAGTTGGGCATGGTTGATGTATATGCGCCAACTTGAGGGGGAGTGTTAGCGTGAGTCATGGAGTTAGTTTAGGAATGTAAATTAATTTGTTATTACTTTCCTATTCTGTATGTGTAGTACATAGTACGTAGGGTTTGTACAACTTGTACCTCTATATATAGCCTCCTCTGTGAGACGAATAATATATCAGAAAATTCATTTTCCAAACCTTGTTATATTTGACTCGATATATTCTTGGAACCGACTACACGTCCCACCTTGCGGTTCTTTGGATAAGATACTAGGAGCGTCCCAACATGGTGAAGAAGGGACAACTTCGGCACAAAACCAACCTAGTTCGAACCCATTGACCAGAGGAATAGGACACACTGATCTTGCCCTCTTACCAAAGGAGAATTCCATAGAGTGAGCATTACACTTCACTCCCACCACCGGAGCTGGAGGAATAATCTGCATGGCATACTCTGTGATTAAAGGAGTGAAAGCAACGGTGCTCAGTCCCGGCTGAAATGTAAGCGGTGTCTGGAATTATTCCAGGCTATTGGTGAGGTCGGTAGAAGAGATGCCGGGTAAAGAGATTAACGGGGGGGGGGGGGGGGGGGGGCAAAAGGGTTAGCTATCTCAAAGTTGCATGTTGCCTGAATATTAGGGTTTGGTGCCGAAACCCTAGGTCTCATGAAGGGATTAGGGTTAGTGTTTGCAAACGGTGCCACCATCGCAATGGCAGAGTTGGCCATCGTCCGAGACACATGTGGTGGACCTGCACATCCAGTAGAAGGGTACTCTTATGTCCTACAAACCTTGCAAAAGCCAAAAACATTTTCGTACCAGAAGGTGACAGTTGCCACCACCGCCTCGCGACTGAATCCGAATATAAAATCAAAGGTGGAAATGCATGTTTTACCGACGAGTCCCACATGATGAAAAATCTGAACCCTAGCCTTTACTCCTCGCCTGATGTGGTTCATGTCTGGGTGAATGAATAACACTCAAAATTGAATCTTCACGGTCAAAATTTACCAAACTAAAAAAAAAAACCAAATTAATAAGAAATTATTCCAAATTAAATTCCACGATCTCTATAAGTAGCCCAAACACAAATTGAGGATGGAGTCCTCTACACAATTAATTTTTATAGTCCTATAACTATATGTAGTTTAATCCCGCTATGGTGGGTTATGTCAATATTTGAGAACACAACAAAAATTTATGAAAAGTAATGATTGAAAAAATTATTATATAAATCCAGAACCACTATGTATCGGGTGCTTCATTTCAATGTGATTGGCCTATATTCGAAAATTATAAACTTTTAATAAAGTGCATTTAATGTAGTTTTACGTTTTTTTTTCTCTGAAATGCCCATAATCTATTTGACCGGACTGCGACATAGTATTTTAAAATTAAGAAAAGAGTTGTTCGTACTTTTGATATTCTGCGAGATTTTTCTAAATATAATTAAATTATAAATTTGAGTTTAGTTAGGGTTAGAGTTTAAAGAGGTATGCAGGGGTTAACTAGGTTAGAGACTATTAAAGCTAAGTTAGATACAAATACCACATGTCCAAACTTAAAAGGGAAACAAGTAGGGGATAGGGAAACGAGATTTGTCTGTAAAATTTACTGATACAAATTTACTGACCACATTTATTTGTCTACCAAACTGTGTACCCTTTTAGTTTATTGACACACGTATTTTTTAATTGTTTAACTTAACTTTATTCCTAATAATAAAATAAAAATGTGTTAATAGATTAAAATAATAAGTATTTTGGTCGGTAAATAAAAGTAATCCGTAAATTTGTATAATAAAATTACCTAATTTTTTCGTCAATCTCAGAAGTTTCTATTTTGACTCTCGTACTCCAACGAAAAAGAAAGAAAGAAAAGGGTCAGACCTTTCATATTTCCGGGGTAACTGCTATGCTCTTTTTTTTTTTCGGTAATGGGTAACTACTATTCTTATTCCCGGTGACTCAACACATTCCCACAATTTCCACGCTCTCTCAGTCTCTGTATATAATAAACGCACTCGACAACTCTCTCTGACTAGTGAGTCTTTAACCCATCAAAAGAAAGTAGTAGACACAGTTGCTCAAAAATGGCTTCCACTAGCTCTGCTCTCAGAACTATCTCTTCCTCTTCCATGAAACTAGCCAACCCAAAATCACTCACTCACTCCCCAACAAACTCACTCCTATCCTTCAAGCTCCGAAACCCACTACCATCATCATCTCTGAAGCTGAACTCAAGCTTTTCACTGCCCCAAAGATCATTCACTTGCAAAAGCCAGAGCAGCCCCTCATCGGAGACTGAACGATCCTGTGAGTACACTTTACCACCAGTTTAGTAGTTTTGCTTTGACCTTCCTGATTGCGACCCTTTTGGTCTTTCTGTTTTTGATGATTTTGCAGCCAAAGTTCAGGAACTTAATGTGTATGAGATCAATGAGAGGGATCGTGGGAGCCCTGCTTTTCTGAAATTGAGTCAAAAACCTGTCAACTCCCTCGGCGATCTCGTCCCCTTCAGTAACAAAGTAAAGTTCTTTAACCTTTTCTTTTTGTAAACTGTAGAAAATTTATTGTTAGCTTTGATTCTTAGATGATCGTTAAGCTTTGATTCTTAACTATATTGTGGTAACTATACCGTTTACCAATAATTAAGTTAATTTGGTCAATGTATATTTAAACGATCACAATCCCCTGACACATTTTGTCAAATTTTGTCAATTTGCTCACCATAGTTCAATTTGGTCAAATCAGCTTTAAAACACCCACAAGCAACATCTCAGGTCCAATAAAAAGTCTGAAATCTGTGTTCTTCAATAGCTGTATAATGTTGTTCAAGTTCTGAACATGTTTTAGTACCTTGGTTAATCTTATTCAAGCTTTTCATATAGTTATCAATATTTTGATCGAATATGTCTCAATGTTTTCCTATCCTTCTGATATTTCAGTTAGCTTCAATGTCTTGTGATGTTTGTCCTAGAATAGTAGAATCCTGTGGCATTCTGTTTCTGCTTCCAGAGTGTATTGATTGGGATATTTTAGTGGCTCTTAAGTTTGTATGATAATTAGTACAATATTGCTCCAAAGATGTCCTCTTTTATAAGGTCACTTGTTGTTTACCCTGCACTCATGGGATTGACATGTGAAATTATTTAGGGTCACTTGTTGATTTCCTATCATTATTTACATTAATTGTCACAAAAAGAAAATTTGACTTTTTCTCCTCAATTTTCAATTCTTTGTTCCTACTTTTTTATCACATGTATGTCCGGACTAATGTTCTATGTCTCAATTATTAGTTGTACACTGGGGACCTGCAAAAGCGAATTGGAATAACTGCTGGAATATGTGTTCTGATTGAAAACAAACCAGAAAAGAAAGGTGATCGCTATGAGGCGATATACAGCTTCTACTTTGGGGACTATGGGCACATTGCGGTTCAGGGGTCCTATCTTACCTACGAGGACACTTATCTTGCTGTTACTGGGGGGTCTGGAGTCTTCGAGGGTGCTTACGGCCAGGTGAAGCTGCAGCAGCTTATTTTCCCCTTCAAGCTCTTCTACACATTTTACCTTAAGGGCATTAAGGAGGGCCTTCCCAATGAGCTTCTTGGAAAGCCAGTGGAGCCCCACCCGGGTGTTGAGCCTAGTCCAGCTGCCAAGGCCTGTGAACCTCATGCCACCATTGCCAATTTCACCAACTGAGATGGTGATATATTTTTCAGACCAAGAAATAAGGGGGTGATGAATCAATAATGACTGCTGGTGATGCTAGTGCGTATCTATAAGGATTATTGTTCTTTTGTTTTTGGTGTTTCTTTGCAGGGTTTATTTAGGGTATCTCTTTTGTTGTAGTAGTGGGTTTTGATTAGTGACTATTCCGTAAAAGAATGAGCATGTGAAGCATATGGACCTAATTGATAATGAGTATGACGGTGACTCTACAACAATATAAGTCTTTTTCTTCTTGTTGCTGGAAATAGAAAGATAGAAAGATCCAAGTTATTTTACTAGTGCTAGAAATGGAACCCAAACTTGGAATGTGTTAAGAGACATCCAGTTAAGCTTGCATCAAGTTTCTCCATCTATCTAAAATTTTAATCCCCAGGTAGTTTTCAGTAGCCAAAGGTCAGTTGAAACTCATACTTTAAAGACTAGTCGTAGTTGGAGACGGGAGAGGGGAGTATTTATAATTAATTTCATTAATTTTTCTTAATTTTTCTCTCGACTAAGAAAGAAGAGCATATAATTTCAATTTAGGCTATATAGCTTGGCCATTATTATTACCAACAATACTATGAACGTCGTCATTCTTTGTCTAGCACTGACTAAAATGAACCAGGCGGTACTACGCATTGGCATACACCATGTACACGTTCAGGGCACCCCTCAACACATAAAAGTTTGCAATCAGTTTTGGGACATCCGTCGCCGGCTTTTGGTTTTATTACCGGAGATGATACATCGGGTACACATTGACAGATGCCATCAATACATCGGAGATGCAATCCAGATTCATCAGGGCATAGGGTTTCGTCGCAGTCCATGACAGTCTTACATTCTTCGTTTACTGTTACCATCGGAAAAGCAGGCCGTTGAGCTTGTGGTGGCTTAAAGGGTACACATTGGCATGTACCACTAACACACTTGTGCATTCCAACTATGCATCCAGGCAAGATTTTGCAGTCCTTATCGGTTGAACATTTTTGTTCGGTTACTTGAGCTTCTGGTGGCACATCATCTACTGGAGCAGGTTCAGATTCCAATTCAGCTAGTGCAAGTTCTCTTGCTGCTAATGAGAATGAGCCACCTGCATGAACACAATAATCATGTATTTGGTTAATTACATACCAGTCAAGTCGATCTGGACAGAACGTATTAGCTAGATCCTTGATCTATGAAAAGAAAAATATCATATAATGGAAATATGTCACATAATGCCTTTGAGAAGTGAAAACTCACAAGATACAGTGATGACTAAGAAAGCCAAGATAGCTGCGTTGGATAATACTATAGACTCCATATCAGTACAATTTGATTAAGGTTTAATTTACGTTTGCAGTACAGAAAGCAGGTTAGCTCTGAGATATATATAGAGAGAAAGACAATCTTAAAAAGAATCCTGCAATTAAATAATTTCTATACTCTGATGTATGCGTTTTTCCCTCATTCTTCTTTGGTCAAACATGCATGCATTTATTAGACAAAACAATTAAAAGTATGAATAACAAATTAACAATTACATAATTTCTAGGATTAAATTTAGTTTACCCCTTAAACTTTAGGCCTAAAATCCCTCATCTCTATTTTTTTAATCAAACTCATCCATAATCTTTCAAAATACATCAAAGTGCTCCAAAATTTTGAATTCAGCTGAAAGTGTGACATCATCGGCTGAGCTGGAGCAGACATGTAGACCTTTTCTGCAGAGTTTGAAAACCCAAAAAGGGCAAGAAAGACATTTTCACCTTCTTAATAGGTATTCTATCATTCTATTTTTTAGACGTTTTGATATTCTATCATTCGATCAAGATTAATATTAGCAGATGTTTTACCATAAAATCTACCATAAAGGGTAATTTGGACATTCCACCAAACTGAGAGCCACATTATGAAAAGTGGGTTTACATGTCTGCTCCAGCTCAGCCAATGACGTTATACTTGGAGATGAATTTAAAATTTTGGACCATTTTGATGTAATTTGAGAGATTAGGGATGAGTTTGATTAAAAAAAATTGAGGGACTAAATTGATTTTAGACCTATAAAGTTTGAAGGAGTAAACTGAATTTAAGATAGCAGGGGGTTCATGAACGATCATTTGTTCCAATACTGGGGATATTGCATTAAGACTTTGGTCGTTCATGAACTGCAGGAGGTTGGTCATGAATGGCCTATTAGATGAAGTCTTGGAACTTCATAAAAGATGATCATTCTCTTCAGGATTAGTTGACAAAGCTTGTATCGCAGGGCGGCAGACTTCTTTTCCCATCATAATAAGCATCGTCTGGGAATTTCATAAGAAGATAACATTAGATGCGGCCGTATATTTGCAGCTTCTCTTTTCGTTTCTCCGGTAGCTAAACCTTGGACCCTTTGAATTCCCGACCTTAAACAATAGCCTACCAAGTTAAGCTAGATGCATGCATGGCTTCTTATCTTTCTATTAAGAGAAAATTAGACAAAAACCCAAAAAACCAAACCCATTTTAAAATAGAGCAAATGCCCATTTAGTACTAATTTGAAGAGCTGATAGCCTATTCCAATGAAAATCATTTTTCATTGCCCATTTACACAAATCTTAAGAAAAAGACAATATTGTCCATCATAAATATCAAACCTACCTCTCCTCTTTCTCATTTACCCGATCAGGCCCCTCTCTCTCTCTCTCTCTCTCTCTCTCTCTCAGATCCTCCACGAGATCTGAAGCCAGCCATGCCTCGCCGAAGCAAGCCCAATGCCGATCAAAGCCTCACCGACGCCGACCAATGCCTCGACATCAATGACTCTCTAACGAAGGATCTGCAGACCTCTCTCTCTCTCTAACTCTCACTCACAGATCCATCGCAGGCGACCTCATCCTCGCCTCCACCATCTCCGACGAGCTTATCCTCTCCTCCGCCTAATCCCCGCAACCGAAGCACCAGAGCAACTCGCCGCCGACGAAGTCAAATCCATGTTGACTTCCGACGAGGTCAAACCGCCGTCGGTCGCCGCAGAATCTCAGCCCTTTAGCTCGTCTGCTACTCCATCCGTTCCGTAAGTCTCCGCCGCTTTCTCTCTCTCTTCCTCTTTTGCATTTGCTCTTGCTAATTTGAACTGACTTCGAAACTGTGTTTACGGTGAAGGCTGAGCTTGGTTGAGAAGTACGATATCTTGAGGAGTATCGCGGAGGAGTGTGTCCAAGATGAGGAGCTCAAGATGTTGCTGGCGAACAAGGCCGAGCCAATCTGCTACAACGGATTCGAACCTTTTGTGTTGATTTTCTAGGGGTAGTAATTTTTAAAATATAAAAATTACTAGGGGTAGTAATTTTCTATTATTTGCTTGTGTGTTGATTTTTCTCTGGAGATAATAGATTGCAAGTTTACTACCCCCAGTAAAAGTTTAATGGAGGTAGTAAACTTTATTTTTTTGCATCTAAGTTGTTCTTCCTCTGTTTTAGTCTGTATTATGGCATTGAAAATATTGTTTTGCAAGTTTACTACCCCCAATAAAAGTTTACTGGGGGTAGTAAACTTTAGTTTTTCGAATATAAATTGTTCTTCCTCTGTTTTAGTATGTATTATGGCCTTGAAAATATTGTTTTGCAAGTTTACTACCCCCAGTAAAAGTTTACTAGGGTAGTAAATTTTATTTTTTCGCATCTAAGTTGATTTTTCTCCGTTTTAATGTGTACTTATAGCCTTGGAGATATTATTTTGCAAGATTACTACCCCCAGTAAGATGTTACTAGGGGTGGTAAACTTTATTTTTTTGCATATATGTTGATTTTTTCTCTCCTTTAAGGTATATAATGGTCATAGGAAAACTATATTGCAAGTTTACTACCCCCAGCAGAAGTTTACTAGGGGTAGTAAACTTTATTTTTCTACATCTAAATTGATTTTTTACTGTTTTAAGGTGTATAATGGTCATAGAGAAACTTTATTTTGAGTTTACTACCCCCAGTAAAAGTTTACTAGGGGTAGTAAACTTTTTTTTCGTACTTAGGTTAAGATCATGTAAATTCGGTGGCATTTTAAAAAATCTAGTGAGATTTCCGGAAAATTTCGGCCACCGGATGCCGGCAATTTTCAGGCCTTCGGAAAATTCCGGTCACCGGTGACCGGATTCCGGCGGCCGGAGTTCGGAGTCCAGCTACCGGAATGCGGCCGCCGGTGACTGGCGCCAGAGCCCGGTGTGCTTCCGGCAAAGTCTTCCCTCCATCTTTTTCACTTTTTTCTCTTTAAGTAAAAGATAAGGGTAAAAAAGTCTTTCAAAATATAATTTTATTATATTTTAATAAAGATTTGTGTATTTGGGCTTAAAATAAGTACCTTGTATTCAAATAAGCTAAAAAAAAAGATTATCATTGAAATGGGGTTTGACATTTTCTATTTTGTGCAAATAGTTTTTTTTTCCTTTAAAATAAACACATGCTCATATTCTATTTTAATATACACCCAACCTTATTATTGAACCTGCCTTATATGTTTTATTTTTATTTTTGGAATTTGTATCCCTCTTTTCCTTGACTCTTTTGCCCTTCCGTTTTTTTTGTTTTTTCTTGAGAAGATTTTTCCCTTCTAATTGAATGAGAAAACATTCCCTAAATGTGGCTCTTGACTTTCTTCTATTTTAAATAGAGTTAGGGTTTAGACTAGGGTTTAGGGTTTAGGGATTAGGGTTTAGGGTTTAGGGTTTAGGGTTTAGGGTTTGTGGAACCGGGTTTAGGGTTTAGGGATTAGGGTTTAGACTAGGGATTAGGGTTTAGGCTAGGGTTTAGGGTTTAGAAATTAGGGATTAGGGTTTAGACTAGGGTTTAGGGTTTAGGGTTTGTGGAACCGGGTTTAGGGTTTAGGGATTAGGGTTTAGACTAGGGATTAGGGTTTAGGGTTTAGACTAGGGTTTAGGGTTTAGGGATTAGGGTTTAGGGTTTAGACTAGGGTTTAGGGTTTGGACGTAGTCTGTGGAATCGGGTTTTCAGCTGCCGGGTAATTATGTTTAATGAGTCGGCCAAACAGCTTGTTAATTGCAATGGTTCAGTTGGTAGCAATTCAGCAATTTCTTTCAACAACAAGTTCTATTGTTTTGATAAACAATATTAATATTTTTACTAAATCAACCTAATTAATAAGTTAGGTGTATTTCAAAAGAGTATAACACGTGGGTGTAATTTAAAATGGGTCTATAATTTTGGGTGTAACATCAAATTCCATTTCTATTAATTCAACATGGCTGACTTCTGAGCTACCATGTACACTTCCTTCTTTTTTGGAAGAAGGGATCAATTAAGCTGCCCCAAAGCTATATCCCAATGGACTGATAAAGTAACTAACCAGTCTGATGGACATGCCCAAACAAACACATACTACAAAAAGAACAAGCAAAAATTAATTCTCTCCCGACTCCACAAGATAGTCAGTATTAGAAAATTAATCCTTAAAATAATAAAAACTAACACATAAGCCCAAAAAAAGCCCAAACCCACTACAGAAACCCTAGTCGCCGCCATCCAGATAGCACCACGAGCAACGCATCGTCGCTGAGCTGCCGGAAGCAAAACACAAAGACTTTCCGTCATGGTACACCGCTGCCAATCCAATCCCATACCACATAACAAGAGATAACCACCAATCAAAAGGTTGAGCCTCACAACATCATTTTCTCCATCTACAAATCCAAGAAACCATGACAGCCGACTTAGATCCAAGATCCCGAGCACAGAACCAGATCAAGAACAGTAACCGTAACAATAAAGAATTGGGGGGGGGGGGGGTTAACCCATGCGTGAGCACCCATACTCAAATAGGGAAGTGACATGCACTTTGTGTTCTGCTGCCATAGGAGCCCCTTTGGAGGTTCTGGATGGAGAGAGGAGATCTGGTTTGTGATTGAGTGATTTTTGATCTGAAAATTTGTAGGATTGTTTGACAAAGAGAAGGAAAGAAGAGAGAAATCAGGCTGGACATAAGCTAGAAAAAAACAACAAAACGGGTATAAATCACCACAAAACGGGTGAGATAAGGCTGGAAAAACCAGTAGATCGGGGAAAAGCAAAAGAGATTGGAGGAACCCAAAGCTAGAGAGATGCCCCCTCAACTCTTCTTCCTTCAATCCAGATCCGGATGGATCAAGATCTGGAAGAGAGAGTGGGGAAGGAGGCTGAAATTAGATATGGTTTCTCTCTCAAGTTTTAGAGAGAGAGGCTGTTTTACCACGTACACTTCATCATGAATTTGGACTTGTCTATTAAATCCATGAGGTATAGCTTCTGATCACGTCCTTGATCATCATTCAACCAATTTTGAAATATGAATGACTTAATTGCATGGTCCGATAGTAAGAGCATATGCAGCGATTCAACTCCGTCACACCTAAACACGATATTTGCTAGATTGATGCCAAGAAATAATGTAGTAGGAAAAAATTAGAACCGAATGCATGGGGGATCCAATCCACACCATCACAAAATCAAAGACGGAGACAACATTTGCATACCGGTGTAATGACCATCAACTGGGCAGGACCCACGCACGTGGGCTCCTGTCAACAGCTTTTTTTTTTAGCGCGTGTAAGCTTTATAAAAAAAACAGGCTAGATAGCTGCAAAGCCGTTGGTCATTCATGGGCTGCCACGTGACATCTTATCTGGTGCAATGGCTCTTTCAGCCCAACGGTAAAGTTTTTTTTTTCTTACCCCGAAAATTGTCAAAGCCGTTGGTCATTCATGGGTTGCCACGTGGCATCTTATCTGGTGCAACGGCTCTTTCAGCCCAACGGTAAAGTTTTTTTTTTCTTACCCCGAAAATTGTCAAAAAACCCTAAATTTTTTCTTATAAATATCCTATTCTTTTCTTTATAATGTGCACCACTTTTCTCTTATCTCCTCTCATCTCCTTCTATTTTCCCTCACAATTTCTTTGAGTGTTCTTTGAAAATGGGTTATAGTTGGCTTCCCTCCGAAGAGTTACAATTGTGTGTTTCTTGGGTATGATAATCCACTTGCAACATCACCGGCCGATATCAAAATAAAGATAATTTGTGGAAGAAAGTTCATGACGATTATGTCAAAAATTGTTGTGGCGATCCTGAAAATCCTCTAACCTCGCCTCATACGAAATTTACGCTCGAATCACATTTTCCACGCTTGAAGAAATTGCTCAAGAAGTGGCATACATGTCTATATAAATCAAGAAACTGTGTAGCTAGCGGGACGAATTTGGTAGATGAGGTATGCCTAACCGTTTGTTCATCATGGCATCCATTGTCTCAACATCCTCTTGACTATGTTGTTTCCTCAGCTTCAACAATTTATGAAAAAAACTCATCGTAGTGATGAGGAAATGTGGTGAAGTAATTGAGGGAATGTGTTTTTGAAGATTTATAAATGAGTTGTGAAGATTGTGTGAGTACAGAGGATGATGAAACTTATTTATGGTCAATTTCAGATTATAGAACTTGAAGATCATGTTACGTGTCGAATCTTCATTCGTCGAAAATCCTATCGAAAATCCAATGACATTATTTGGCCGACAAACACACACGTGTCACTTTTTGGTTGATCGGAAATCCTATAACATTATTTGGGTGATCACAACATCTGACAATGCCACGTGTCGTCTGGTGATTGATTGATTATCATATATGAAATCCAAAAACTATAAGATTAAATCGATGAATAGTGATTGCTAAATTGACGGAGCTGCACCGCTGCATAAAAATAGGCCCAAAAAAGCAATTTACAGTAAATAATAATTGATGGAAGCAATTTAAATGATGGTTTGATGGTTTGATGGAGTTGAATGGGTGCATATGCTCTAAGTGTCCATATATACAAGAAGAATTTATCCAAGCTTGGGTCTTTTATTTAACCAACGAATTAATTTATACCTCTATTGGTAAAACAATGCTTTTTAGATAAAATTCAGCTTTCTCGGATGCTCAATGAGTTGATGTCTATTGATGAAAATTACTGGCGTCAACGTTCTAGAGCTATATGGTTGAGGGATAGTGATAGAAATTCTAAGTTTTTTTGCTAGAAAGGTTCAAATAGGGAAAAGAGGACTAAAATCAAAGGCTTGCAGGATGAGAACGGAGTTTGGCATATGATACTCCTCTTAGTATTGAGAATGTGATATTGGCTTTATTCCAAATGCATCCGTCCAAAGCTCTCGCACTAGATGGCATGCATGTCCCCCTTTTTTTTTTCAGAAGTATTGGGATTTGGTTTGAGGTGAGGTGAGTATAAATACTTACACATAAAAAGATGCCGCATGATCTTAATTTTACCCATGTAGTTTTGATTCCGAAGGTGAAGCAGGTACAAGATATGTCTCAATTACAACCTATTGCTTTATGCATTCTGATTTACAAGATAGCATCAAAAGTTTTTACTAACAGGCTTAAAACTTTCTTGCCGGATATTATTCCTCCTCAGCAGAATGTCTCTGTACTGGACCGTCTTATTTCAGATAATACTTTGGTTGCCTCAAAGTTAGCCCATTATATGTACAAGCTGCTTACGGTTCATGAAGGACTTTCTTGCCGGATATTATTTCTCCTCAGCAGAGTGTCTTTGTACTGGACCGTCTTATTTCAGATAATACTTTGGTTGCCTCAAAGTTAGCCCATTATATGCACAAGCTGCTTAGGGTTCATGAAGGATTTTTGGCGCTAAAACAAAATATTAGCAAGGCATATGATAGATGGAAATGAGTTTTCCTACAAAAGATTACGCTCAAGATGGGTTTTGATCCAGATCAGGTGGACATAATCATAATGTGCCTCTTTGCTTTGAAGTATTCTTTTTTTTTTATTTTTTATTTTTTTATTTTTATTTTTATCAATGGTCATCCAACATGTATGATTACCCTTGAAAGGAGCATGAGAAGGGGTGACCCTATTTATCCATAATTATATCTGCATTGTGCCGAAGGGTTATCAGCTTTAGTTTTTGACGTAGTTGCCAACACTAGTAGAAATAAAGGCTTAAGCGATGGAAATAAATCGTCGGCTAAGTGCCCCTTTTTATCGTCATATGACTTAAACGACGAAACCGGCGTCGCTTAAGATTTGTCGCATATGATGCGTCTCATAGGCACTTAAGCGACAAAAACATATTATTTGTCGCCTAAGAAAACGGAACAGGCGACGGGGAATGTTTATGTCACCACAGATCGAGGCGACGAAATAATTTCTTTAAGCGACGAATTGTTTTCGTTGCTGAACGACTTAAGAAACGTATGTTATTTTGTCGTTTTACTGTTACGCGACGAGTTTGTTTCATCGCTAGATTTAATGCGATGAATAATTTCCGTTGCTATACCCTTATGTGACAAAACACTTTTTGGTCTTTCAATTTTTGGCTCGTAATTTTTACCCTTAAGAGACAAAAATAAGCATCTTAGGAGACAAAATTTTTGTCGCTTAGGTTTTAGTTTTTTTGAAAAAAAATATATTATTTTTATTATTAAGAGATATAATAGCTCAAAAATAAATTACTGTAAGTAAATAATTAATTACTGTAAAACCAAAATAAATTTACGAAATATATATATTACTAATAAAGTTATCGTACCGACCAAAATAAATACTAACTAATATGTTTGTACAATTATTTAAACTAGAAAAATCTATTGATTTCCTAAACTAATCCGAGAAGTGTCAATGCCCATATCATCATCGTCATCTCGAGGTTGTTGGCTTGGGACCGAGGTTGAACACAGAGGCTGTAGCCCTATTCGAGCCATGATTTGATCCATTTGCAACTTCAACACTTAATAATCTGCAACAGACTGCTCAATGATCTTCTGCGCTTTTTCAACCCTCTCTTGTGCCTCAGTCGCCTCCTTTTTAGTAGCCACTGTCAAGACCCACCCCGAATTTCACCCTGAAACCTGAGGTAAGTCCTGCGGGGACCACCTCCAAGGAAAATTTACTGAAGAACTCGGCAAACCTCTCTTGAAAATGAACAACCCTAACCCGGAAAAATTATAGAACCACCCTCTTAACCAAAATAAAAATTCTTCAGCTCAACACAAATAACCAAATAAGATAATACACAATTATTTTTCAGAAAGTATTCAGAGCTACTATAAGAAATACAACGGAAGCTGATAAAATCCTAGTAGATAACCTACTGGTGAACAGTAGCAGAAAGATGGGTAACTACGCCTCGTCGCCTCCTTCTAGACCCCACCCGAATTTTGCAGACTGGGCATTTAAAAATGAAGAGCCCAGGGGAAAAATATTCAATTACGTCAGAGTGAGTGGACAAAAGTAATTTCGACGGACCCTGGCTAAGACCACTGAAATCTTAGGGCCGTGCACTATAAGTTCCCTCGGTCTCGATTGCCATGGCTGCAGTAGCCACATCAAAAAAGGTCGGGTAGATAAAACCGATCATCTTGTCTGCGTACACTCCGCCAAGTGCTCTAATGAACTTGTCAATCCTAGTCCTCTCATCAGGATCCAAATAGGGCACATGGTAGCTCAAAGTAGTGAACCTCTGCTCAAACTCGATGACTCCCTCATCGTCTCTCTTCCTCATAGGTTGTTCACCGTCCACATGTGCAGCACGGGTGAGGCGAGGAGAGGAGGAGACGGGCGAGGAGAGGAGAGGCGAGGCAAGACGGGGGCGAGGAGGAGACGGGTAAGGAGAGGAGAGGCGAGGCGAGGCGAGATGAGTGAGGAGAGGAGATGCGAGGTGAGACGGGCGAGGCGAGGAGGAGACGGGTGAGGAGAGGAGAGGCAAGGAGGCGGGCTAGGTGAGGTTAGGAGGAGGCGAGGAGGATGCCGGCGCCGAGGGTACCCCTTTCCATTAGAATGGTTTCGCCCCACACGAAGTTACTTGTATTGTTTTTCTCCTCTGTTTTTTTTTATTTTCAGAAGTCAAAGGAAGAAATGAATGCAAACTAGAACTAACGCAAGACTCAACCTGAGAAAGACACCTATGCAGTTGCCTCCAGAATCTCCCTCTCAGCACGATCCCTGATCCTCCTCTCCATCTCAAGCCTAAAATGCCTTATCAGACCTTGCACAGGCCAAGCAGTAGCATCACCCAAAGCACAGATCGTGTGTCCCTCAATCTGCTTGGTCACCTCCCGAAGCATGTCAATCTCTTCCAACTTTGCATTCCCAGTTTTCATTCTTTCCATAATCATCCAAAGCCATCCAGTTCCCTCTCTGTAAGGTGTGCACTGCCCACAACTCTCATGCTTGTAGAAGTAAGAAAGCCGTGCAATTGCATCAACAATGTCAGTTGATTTATCCATCACAATAACAGCTGCAGTCCCCAACCCAGATTGGATAGCCTTCAGTGCATCAAAATCCATCAACACATCATTGGATCATGGCGCATAATTTCCCTGTCCATACGGAAATATGAACAGAGAGATCATTTTGAATTTTAAGAATTAGGAAAATTTTGTCGTACATCAGACCATCACAAAATCTACATCATGCCTCTCACCTCCTGGAAATAAATTGATTGGGGGATAATAGGGAAATAATTTGAACTCCCAAAAGAAAATAACACAAAAAACAACCACAAGGTACTAGCAACTGTTTTCTTTTAATAATGGGAAGACAAAAGTACAACTCCAAAGAAGAGAAGTCAACAAAATAAAAAAAATCAGGAACATAACTACTCATAGAACTAGCCATCAGAAAAACTAAGTTTCGCAGTTAGAACTATGGTGCCTAGAATGCGCCTAGAACTATGGTCAAAAACAAGATATGCTGCTTCTTAGATCACATTAAACCACGACAAAGCATAGCATTGCTTTGTTCAGTACCTGAAATTACACATAGTAAGGGGTTATGAGTTATGATATGGTATGAGAACAAAATAATTTAACAAGAACGTAGTTTCAGGATAGAGTGCTTCACTTCATAAAATCACCAGAAATACCCTATCAAATAATACCAAACTGTCCAGATCATGAGTTCACGTATAGAAGAACAAGAATGTAAAGTTTCATGCTGTATGGTCTTCTAAATCCGCATCAAATGCATACTAAAATAGCTGCACCCATAACATTAATACAGTTTCAGCAGATAGCATTTAACTCTACAACATCACCGTACTTCATATATCTTATGAAATGACAACAAAATTTGCACACTAAGACTACACGTGCGGGAAGAATCATACTACAAGGTTTCCAGCCAAACAGAGTTCTTAATCCTAAACAAAATCAAACTCAAACAGCTCAGACATATATAGAATCAAGAACTGCCTTGTATGCTGGATTTGACATTGCTGTTACAGCTAGCATACCTATAGGTTCACCAGCAAGGAACAAATTCTCTGCAACAGCAATGTCAAATCCAGCATACAAGGCAGTGAATGGTTGAAGAACATACATTTGAGCTGCGAACGTGATCTTTCCGACTACCTACAACCGAGTCCTGTTTCTGGTCTCTTAGACTCGTCGTCTTCTCCTCTTCACTGTATCACTGGTCTCTCAAATTTCTTGCTAACTTTAAAATCGAACCTAACCCAAAACCCACACAGGCCTCAATCAATTAACCATGAAAATCAAATGAACCACATAAAGAAAATAGCTCAAAGATATACCTCGTTACCCAATTCCTCAAAGCAGTTTTTAAGCTCCGTCGTCATCCCAACAGAAGACCGCCGAATCGCCGAATCCAATTTCCAGATTTCGGTCTACCTCTTCATATCTTCAGACGCGATTCTCCACTTTCATGTAATTGGGTGATTCTCCCGCCAGGCAAATATACCCGATCGGGTATTACCCGATGCAAAGCTTCCCTCGTTCACGGAGGGAGAATTAGCGAGAGTCAACTTCTCCACGCGCCAAAACTTCTCAAATCAGTGTTTGACACGTGGTGCAAACACCCGTAGTACTCAACGTACTGCGTACATTCCAGAACACACCTATATATATATATATATATATCAATAACTCATGTTTTAAAAGGCAGTTTAGAGAGCAACTGTAGTTGATGGGTTTGATGTTTACCATGGGAGGGGCACTTGCATGTCGTGGTTCTGACATAGTCGTAACTCACTGTTTTCCTTTAGTTTTAGTCAGTGGCGGAGCCAAAGCAAGAGTTGGTAGGGTTCAAGCCCAACCAAGTTTTTTGGAGTTAAAAAAAATCTTGAGTATATTACATTTTTTTTTTGATATATGTATTTTTGTTCAGTCAAGTCCACCCAACTTTTCAACTAGTTGTGCATCTCATCTTTTTTTATACGTGATTACGTCTTTATTCTTCAGTTCCTTAGTTCCTCAGTTCATCAATCGCTCTTTCTTCTAGTTTTCTAGTCTTCTCCTTCTTAAATCTCAAAAAATCCAAACTTTTGGGGAAAATTTTGTTGAGTTTTCAAATTTGTTTTTGATTTTTAGAAATTTCTTCTACTTTCATTGACGCCTACTTTTTTTTGAAGACTTATTAACGTCTACTTGAGTTCCTACATTTTGCATGGTTGTATTTAAAATTTTTTTTTTGCCTTCGGCTAAATTTGAAGCCCACCCCATGTTCAGATGCTGGATCTGCCACTGGTTTTAGTTGTTTATAGCTGTGTGGCCATGCCTCGTACCACCAGTCTTCATTTTCTGAGAATCTACAAATGGAACCCTTGCAATAAATCATTTGGTCATTTCTGGAAATATGGTTGTGTTAGAGAAACTGAAAACTATTGTAAATTAGGAGAAAGTTGTTGTAAAATGAGTAGGTAATAAAAAGCAACAAATTGAGCATCTTTGCAGATAATGATACTTTGTAGCATAATGATTAAACGCTGAAGAAAATTCGCCCGGCTATTGTTTTACCTTGTAGTGCTCTGGGTTCAACTTGTTCAGCTCAGGGACAGTTATTTTTTGTCTCTTGCTCCAGTTCTTCTGCTGTCATTTGTGTAAGAGGATTTCCTAGTATTCTGACTTTGTCTCCTGATTGGGAAAACCTGCAATTTTGTTGAATTATCAAGTAAGAAAGTTTTAAAAATGTTACGTAAATAACAGATAATAGAGGACCTTGTATATATATGACAAAGAGTTTGACGGATCTGTGTGTGTCATGGACTGTTTAGGATAACGATTGTTATGGCTGAGAGTAGGTTATGTAATGTTTAAGATAAGTGACTTTAAAGGGTCCACGACATTCTGGAAACATCATTATTTGGCTAATTAGATTTTGTTTTTTGAAAACAATGTCTTCCTGGATGGATTTAGAAACCATATCAACCAAGCTTTAGCTTCAGGACATTCAAGCATTTCTAGCACTCCACCAATCCATATTGATCAATGAGATTTCCTTCACAATACCATTCAAAACCATAAGGACTTTATAGAATGAATATAGAATCTTACTAAAAAATAAATTCTTGAGCTTGATTGTCGATTAACCATAAATTTATATGGCACAATCAAGACAACCTTCAACTTCTAGGCAACCAACTCTAAACCATGAGCCCTAAACCTTGTTTTCTTATAAATTCAAACCAAAATAATGTAAAAATCATTGTATCAAGTTTAAATTCAAAATACAATATATTATAGAAGTTCAAGTCTATCACCATAACCAGAAAACATTAAAATTGATAGAAGTCTATAAGTTCATAACACCGTTCATCACCAAATAAGAGCTTAAAAAAGCAATTCATCAAATAACAAAAGTCCATTAGAAAACTAAAATGTAGAGGAGCTCAAGTCTTCATTCACGAAAAAATGGGTTTTTTGAAGTTCATTTTTTTTTTGCTTCTCGCGAGGTATTCCCAAGCGTTTGCCTAGGACTAATCCTCCGAGGTACTGTCGGGCGCAAAACGGGGACCTCTCCCAAAAAAGTTTTCTGCATCCACAAGGGCTCGAATCCGAGACCACTTGCTTAAGCGGCCAGAGCCCCTTCCACTCTGACCAATCATTTTTCGACAAACTGTAGATAGATTTTTTCTTTTGAAATTATCATCAAAACATAATCTTGAGTATTAACTAAACCCTTATAGAGCACAATAACAGTTTTTTTCTTATCCAAACAAACACAAATCATCATCAAAACATATCTTGAGTAGGCCTATCTTTTATGCAACCCATCTTTTGTAAACAAAAACATATCAAACCCCCACAATGGTATTAAAAAAAATAACCTCACAATTGATTTCATCTGGATCTATAGTATATAAACATATATACTCATGTCTAAACATATTTGAACTAAAGATCTGAGCTTTTGAGTGCTTACCAAACACGTACAAATATGAAGATAATGCGGAGAAATGGAGTATTGACTACTGCAAATGATGAGCAGAGCTAAGCTTGGATCTACATTCAACAATAGACTCGTCAAAGAGAAAATAAAGGGAGGAAATTGGGGGGGGGGGGGGGGGGGGGAAAGTGAGTGAGAGAGAGATGTAAACTGAAAATGGAGAGAGATCGAGGGGTTCGAGATGAGACCTAACAACCTAAGAATTGGGAAATCCTTATTTTTGTTTAAATTCTCTCATTTTTTCCCTCATCCAAACACATTAACTTTTCAACCTAGCTTTAGCTTCAGAACATTCAAACATTTCTAGCACTCCAACAATCCATATTGATCAATGAGAATTCTTTAGAATCTCACTAAAAAAGACTCTTCAACAAATAAACATCTTGTTGAACTTGATTGCTGATTAACCAGAAATTTATGTAGTACAATCAAGACAACCTTTAACTTTTATGCAACCAACTCTAAACCCTAAACCTTGTTTTCTTATAAATTCAAACCAAAATAATGTAAAAATCACTGCATCAAGGTTAAATTCAAAAGACAACATATTATGGAACACCAATACAGTTAAGAATGTTTCTACTTGCTGCAAGAAAATAGTTGGATGAGCTTAATGCACAAAAGAGGAATGCGTAGGAAGAAGAAGGCTGGATTCTGGACCGCCAATACTGTTCAAGATTAAAGAAACTAAGAACAAAGCCTACAATAGTCCACTTCTTCAGGATAATCTCAAAGCCATGATTGACTTTGAGAAATTCATTTCAAAAAAGTCTAATTAGTTGATTCTATGTATTGATCGATTGGAAAATAGTTCATGCGCATTTTTGACGTAAACGACAAGTTCTTGACTTGAATATATAAATATATCGTTGGTCTGTCAGTCAAAGAGTTGTGGCTAAATGTCTTTTATAATCTGTCTGTATTCTGTAAAACGTCCACTTGCTAATATTATGCACAATTTTCCAAGTTGTGGCTACTGTTCGATTCATTTGTGGTTACGTTCGTGTAAAAGAAAATTAAAATTTTAGTTCGAAATGTCTCTGAAGTGTCTGCTGCTATGTCAACCTGAAAGTGCAAGAAAGTATGTATACACATTACGCCAACCTAAAAGTGAAAAAAGTGAAGAAAATATATACATATGACCTCAAGCCTTGATCACAAAAAAGGAACATAAAAAGAAAAGAAAAAAATAATAATAAACACCCCCCCAGGTGGTGACCGTCGCCTGAGCCTTTGTGACAGTGACCATTATAAAAATAAAAATAAATATTTTGATAGGGACCAGTAGAATAATGTGATGAGTTGAAGGTAAACTGAATGCCTTTGGTCATCAAATGGTTGAATGACATCAGCATCTTTCAAAAATCCTGTACAGCTTTTCAAGTGAAGCAACCTACAAAACAAAAGGCAAGGATATCCTTGTATCATTCCCAGAAGTCGAAATTAAGAATTAATTGTATATTCCTAGATCATTCTCATAGTTAAAGAAGCAAATCTGGTTATACATGCACCACAAATCCCACCTGACTTGGGCAAGAAAAGAGATAAAGAGAGGAAACCAGAGGGTCATGTTCCTACATAGAGGCAGCCAGCCAGTGGCATGTGGCGAACAGTGACATTTGACAAAAGAGTCCTTTTGATACTAACATTAATAGACATGCGAGATTTTCCGACTTGTTTCTTAAATCTCAGTTGCAGCTTGAAACATGAAGACCAGGTTGGAGAAATAGTAAATACTGTAATCTGCCCCTAAACTTTATGGACTTCTATTTACGTGCGCATGGTAATCACCAAGCTAGCACATCATACATGAGTTTATTGACTTATTGTGTTCACTCAAATCATGCTTGATCCCGATAAAATTAACTTACCCGAACAAATGTTCCATTGGTAGCCATAGAATTTGGTGGCTTAAAAAAGAGCCTCATTGATGGAAACAGTACATGCTGGATTGACCATTCGCGTTGTGCCCATGCAGTCTCTGCCTCTGCAACTAATTCATGCTCGATTTCATCCTCTGTCATCATATCATCCCCATCTGCAAACAGCAAAACCCACTTCAATGTACTTGGCAATACTATGGATGTGTACAAATGAGGAAGATGCAGAAGATGACATCATTGTCTACCACTGCAATGTCAACTTAAAGAAGGTGGCTCACTGGTTCTTAAATTGATGTTTTCAGATGTATGGATTCAGTTAGTTTTTGAAACAAGTGATTCCCATGAAAGGAAACGAAACGACATCCTTCCCTTTCTGTCATAAAAAAGAAAGGATATAAACTTATCGTTCATCCCCACTTTGTCACTGGATTGTCTAATCTTGTGTTTTTCATATAACTTTCAAAAATGAATAATCAAAATGAAAGAAGAAAGCCAAATTGAGTCATTTATTTAAAGCCATGTTATGCAACAAAATTAAACTCTCATATTATAAATAAAAATGTTGACTCCTGCAGGAATCTATTGCTGCAATAAGGTTATCAGGTGCCTCCAAGATTGCATGATTTGCTTGGGTTTTCCAAAATGACAATGGGAACAGTTGTGCCTCCATTGTGAACTGCCTGGCAATCTCTCACCCCTTGTTATATCCGGACTTTTGATTTCACATTCAGATGTGTATGCACTGGCTAGAATTATTCAGATTTATGTATCTAAATATATACTAATGCGTTGGTTTGCTTGGCTGCTGTTTCTAAATGTTGTTTTTGTTATAGACTGCAATCGGGACCTTCTTTTTTCTCATTAGCCTATCAGCATTTAGAAATACCACCATGATTTCTCATTAAGAAGTTCCAAGAAATCATATCTTTTAAAATTGAATTTACCGAGAAAGCTTCTGTGGTTCTACCTCTGAAAACTGTCAGAAACAGATGAACGTTCCCTTAAAGAATAGAAAAGATTAAATATATACACATATATAAATATATATTATACTACTGAAAGCACTTACCTTACTCATCAGAAAACTAGCATATCAGTATAATACTACTCTTTAAACAGAAATGTTAAAAAAGGATCAGGCTGTAGACTGAAAGACTACTCTTTCACTCATAAGAAAACTAACATACCAGTACTGCAAGAGAGACTTTCTTCATTATTCCTGAACGACTTCCTTTTTTGGTAGAACTGCAAACCATCACCAGATGGGTTGGGTAACATAGGAGGATGCATAGCGTAAAAGTTCCCAAGCGCAGCTGAAATTACTTGAAAGCATTTTTTCTCTTCTTCCCAATCAACCTATAATATACACAGACATCAAGGTTCGCTCAACAAAAATACATTTCAACAGAGATAAAGAAACACAGAAACTATTATCAAGACACCTCTAAACTTCCACACTATACATGTTCTCTTGGCCACTCACATAAACTCTCAATTCTTGATACACTTTAGGTCATACAAAGGGATACAACATTTTATTGCATAAAAGTCATAGAATGATGTCAAAGTCTAAATCAATTGCATAAAAAGATGATCAACATTTGATAACCTGGACTCCGGATCAAGTCATTCAGACATCATTGTATTCTTATTTATTAATATTCTGACCCAATTTATGAGCCTATTCAACCAATGCAACTTTATTAGTACCAAAAGACGACCGTGCTTTGCCAATTTGACCACATGTGCTCCATATCAACCCACATAATCTTTTGTTTGACTCAATTTTCACAATATGAGAATGTATGAAGAGAAATAGAATCCTACACTGAGTATATTGGCCTTTGTACCTCAATATTAAAAACCTTAATGCCTCTGGGTCTATCCTACTCATGTGTCTGACTCAATTTCACAATATGAGGAGGTATGATTTGAAAACATAATCCTGCACTGAGTATATTGACCTTTGTATCTCAATACCAAAAAAAAAAAAACAAACAAACCTTAATGCCTCTGGATCTATTACATCCTTTTTAGATTGCCCAAGAATAATAGATATTTTCCATCAAGATGTAGAAGGAATAGGATTAAGGAGCCACACTCAAGCAAACAAATTAACGTAATTGAAAAAAATGATAAGATGATGCAAAGGAACTTACATCGTTGGCCAAACAAAGTGCAAATTCTGGGACACGATCCATGTCAGGTGTGTATTGGTCAAGTACGACGGGAAGCCTAGACAAATTTCCATCTTTATCTATGTGAATGGAAAAGTACTCCTCTATCAGATCAGCCTTTTGTTTAAGTAGTTCTGTATTCATCTGCAAAACTACTTTCTTTCAGTAAAAAGTAAAATACTGCACGCAAGATTTTAACAAAATTTTCGGATAAAAGAGATCCAGAAAACAGAGCAAAACATATTTTAAAAATATAAATATGATAGACAGAAAGCTGAGGGAATCAAGAAACTGAGTATCTTACTTCTGCAATCTTCTCATTTAGTTCATCGTTCTCAGTGGATTCTGGATCTGTGTCCCCCTCTTTCAGTGCCAACACAATCAACCCTTTCAGCGGGGCAGGGTTACTTAACTGTATAGCATTGAAATGGGCAAATCGACGTAGAACTTGCTGATACATGAGCTCTTTACTGTAATTTCATTAGAAATTCATATATAAGTGGAAAGGTCTGAGAAAGCGGATTGAAGAGGAAAATTTTAGAAAGACAGAAGCAAAGTACAACAGGAAATGAACAAGTCCATAAAATCAAACCTAAGCACACTTATATGAACCAATGTCTGTCTCAAGGCAACATCACAGTTAAGATAAGAAAGCGAAACAGGAAACGTAAAATAGACCAAACATAGTAGAACAAGGTGGGTGATAGGTCATATATTATGGGTCGAAAGAAAGACCTATGGAGTGTTTTGGGTGGAGAGCAGGACAACTTCGGATAATGTCAAGGAAGAAGAGGTGGATCTTTTTATGGGAAGGTTTAAAACCGGAGCTTCCATATGGCAGTTGTTTCTTTCAGAATTTCAGCTTCTTCATTTTCTACTGTTCATTTAATTTGGAGATCATCTGTGAATATCAGAGCTTACAAATCCAAAAAGATCATGTTTATGAAAAAATCCTTAGAATATTTAGACATGGAAGCACAAAGAGATTCTGAGCCCAAAGTTAACCCAGCCCTTTTTTGTTCCAAAAGTAATTTATTCTCTCGCAAACACGAGAATCAATACTGCTGAGATGGAGAGACTACAGCATTATTAAGATAGGGAATGCACTAATAAATTCAGGTACTTAACGCTACGAAGTATGGGAACTAATGAACTTATTTCTCTTATTACAAGTTTACAACATTTAAAGCTGCATGTACCTTAAGCTCACTACATTTGCAAGGTAGAGGTGAGTGTCATGCTGAAGCAACGCAAAGACGTCATCTGCCATTCCAATGTATGTGCAGTGTCTCACAATATCTAGCATTCCTACAAAAAAAAAATTACATAAGTAACAGAGATCCACCATATAACAGACCAATAAATATTGTAAAGGAAAAACAAACTAAAAGGTAGAATAAAACAAGAGTACTAGAATGACAATTGCTATCGATTTCAGCAATAAGCTCATGAATACTAGTCAGATCAGCAGTTTCCTTTGGGTTCCTTCTTTGTCTAACAGACGATCTATCAAGGAAGTACACAGAGGTAAGTAATTGTGCAGATGTTATATGAAGTTACGAAATAAATAGAATAGCTTCTTTGGATAGGAGACCAAAACATTTCAAACAAAAGAATTAAGAATATAAAAACAGGATGGACAAAAGCCAATGAAAGAGAATAAGAAACCTAACAACACCTAATCAGAACAAAACCATACTAAGCATAGCACATCAAAGTCACAAAAGACTACTGAAAATTGAATAGGCAAGATAGAACAAGCGGATATTAACTTTACATTAATAAAGATTGAATTATTAAAACAACAGACACACACTCTAAAAATAATCAAGTTACAATGCCCTTGTCTTTCAGGAGTAAAACCAAGTGGACAAGCACAAGAAACAGAATTTACAATTACATACTACAGTGGTGCCTGAAAGATAATGAGTAATCTCATTTGACCATAGGCCCTGTATAAATCAGATGCTTTTTTCATGAAGGATAATTGCAATTGATAGCAGATATCATTAGAGGTCCAGTACAGTATTAAACGACTATTCAAGATTAAGAATAGTACCTAACAGCAGTCAAGCTCGTATTCTTAACAAGATGGCCATGAGACTGTCCTTGCAAGTAAATATGCAACCTTCCAGCAGGATCTAATGAATCTGTTCTGACCATTTTATTCACTGGAACCTTTTGTGATTTTGACCCTGTTTAAAAGTCATCTGAACTTCAGCATTGGTAACAATACCAGAAGAAGAGCATAATGTACATACAGTGCAATGACTATGCCAAGATTAAGAGAAGATAAACTTTCGAAATGAATAAAATTTGACTGACCCGATGGTGAAGGATTTCGGTTTGAATCCTTGCTAGAAATCATTTGGCAGGATGAAGATGGCTCAACTGTCTGCATCAAGTACGAGATAGAAGTTACCACAAAAGGGCAGAATTTATATGGATATATCCATTTGGCATATACATTGATAGAATAGAAAGAACATTGTTGGACGATATTGGTTGTTCAACCCTCCCATTAAAAAGAGGGGGGGGGGGGGGGGGGGGAATATTTCCTGCCCCTTATCCAACCATGACACCCTCCATTATTTGAACTTTCCAAACAAAGTACAACTCATGAATTAAAAAAAAAAAAAAAAAAAGGATAGATAAAATTACATTCATTTTTAGTATACTCGACTATACCTGCTCCTGAAATATCTGAGTCTTATTGGAGCTTCTCAATCTTGATTCAACCACTGACTGTATCTTCTCAATGATAATTTCCTGATTTAGAAGACTCACCTGGGTATCAACAGACATTTTTATTACATGCTTAAATATATTTGGTGGTTTAAAAATTTAGGGAAAAGTTTAAACATCAATTGTTGCAATACAAATTGAGGATTACGTAAAAAATGTAATAAGAAAAATCAATAACGACAAAGAAAGATGAGGACTTTCAATATCTCTAGTATTTGTCAAATAAGACTAAGGTGTTCGGCAGAAAGAAGATTCCTTAGAGTCATTGTGAATAAGCACTAGCTAACTAATGAGATTTAGTTCTTACGTGATGCCTAGTTCATACATTGACAGACAATAGTACTTGTATATAGAATATCATATCAAATGAGTTTGTAGTTATAAGACAGCTTAAATAAGAATGCATGATTGAATTCGATCTCCAATCATCTTTTTTTCTAAACACATCATAATATCAAATATAGTAAATAGATATCTATTTAAAAGAGGTCAATGATATGATGTAAGATTGAATTTTACATTCAACACCTTCTATAACAAAACATGCCAGGTAGGTCAAACAATAGTGTCATCTCATTGAATCATGTTGCATTCGTAAACCTTTCTTACATTTAAAGTTGCTAGTGTTCAAAATATGCCAGGTAAGTAGAAATGGATGAGATCATGAGAGATCCATCAGACAAAAACAATCACGGGAGAGCACAAAAGTACACTTCATACATAAGTACTTTCCTGGCTACTCCAGGCATTCAAACAAGGGAAGACACAAAATATAGAAGTAACAACATATACCTCTCTCTTTGTCGGGTGAACATTCACATCAACATGTTCAGGTGGTAATACAATTGACATATATATGAAGGGTTTTGATGCTTTCGGCAGTGTAGCGGCATAAACAATTTCTAGAGCTCTCTTCAATGCAGTGCAATCCACCAATCTATCTGTGTTTCAAAAGAGATTTTGAACAAAGATGAATGAGAAAGAGTACATAAACAATTAATGATCTTTACTAATCAGTATATAAAAGATATTCAGCGTAAAGGTCCAATCCAAACCCTAAACATTCAATCCCATCACTCACATAAAACATTCAATCCCATCCTACTTCCAATCTATCAATGAAGTTTTTCAGTCCTCTGTCATTTACAATGATATCAAACTTCAACTTCATTGGGGTTGGGTCAGGATAACCCATAAACAGATGATTAATAACAGAACACTAGAGATGGAAGTTTGGGTTAGTTCCAGTTCAGAACATTTGAATGTGAATTGTATCTTTATCGTCTGACTGCCAGCTCACCCAATCTGACCCACTTGATGGCAAGTAATTTATTCAAACTTACCTTGGCTTTATAGTAACTTTGTAATTCATAGCTTCTGTTCATATGACATAAAACAATACTTACCATTTATAAAAAGCACCATAGTTATCTTCTTCGCAACATATTCCGAATTTGAGATAAACCCATCCATCTGGAAAATTGAGCTAGACGGATCTTTGTCCGAAGCTTCTATTTTCATCAGACTGCGGGCAACTGACACCCCATAAACTGAACGAATAGCATCGATTCTTGATACTGTGGCAACAGAACTAACATCTGCCCTACCGGCTCCATGCTGATAAATGTAGAATAATTTAGCATATCAGAAAGCTGTAATAATGATTTTTACATGCCAAAGTTAAAGTGAAAAGCATAAAAGGCATGTGACATTGATATTAATTCCTGAAACACAAAAATGTCAGCCTACCTTTCTACAGGAGAAGCTAACACTTATGTGATGAATGGTGAACCGGCTTAACAAATCTACAATCTTTGAGTAATCATCAGCAGAATTTTGCAGATTCTTTCTCCGGGCAGACATGTTATAGAATAAGTTCTCAATCTGAAATCACATAACAACTTAATCAAAAAATTAACACAATTCAATCACATTGCCCAAGTGAACAAACAAAACAAGCTAATTTCCATCCTATGTAATCCACATCCACCCTGCTTTAGTGGTTTCAAGCTGCTTATAAATTATTCAAACAGCTTCGATTGCTTATCTTAAGACTAAACCAACCAAGCCAAAATGAGATCCATACCATTATCTGAGTTCCTTTTACGGCAGCGCACGCCTTCGGCTCATTCTCCATGACTCCATCTCTATAAGAAACCCTGAATTAACCCACAAACTACAATTTCAATACTACATTGTAACAAAAACAAAACCAAAACAAAATTCAAAACCCTATTTACTTCCAGTTGTCCATTTCATTCTATAAACAAACCAAAAAAAATAATACACACAGGACTTTCGTCGAACACGTAATGTGCATACCTATAACCATGCAACTGCCCCTTGGTGATCGTCGTCACCGTCACATGAGCCACGTACGTCATGCTCGCCAGAGCTTCTCCTCTAAATCCCATGGACTTTATGGATTGCAGGTCCTCAAACGACGACAATTTCGACGTCGTATGCCGCTCGCACAGAATCGTCAAGTCCTCATACTACAGTTTGAGCGCGAATTTCACAATCAAATCGCGATATTCAACATTCCGGCGGAGAAACTGAATGCGAGAGAGAGAGAGAGAGAGTAATGACTTACTCGAATTCCGTGGCCGTCGTCGGAGACTTGGATGAGTTTGAGGCCGCCGTCCTTGATGACGACGTTGATGGAGGAGGAGTGGGCGTCGAGACTGTTCTCGACGAGCTCTTTGACGGCGGAGACGGGGCGTTGGATGACCTCACCGGCGGCGATTCGGTTCACTACGGACTCGTCTAGGCGGTGGATTTTGGGAGGTTCCGTCGCAACTTGCGCTTCTTCTACTTCCATTTCGAGTCTCCGTTTCACCGTCTCGGTCTAACACCGGCCTTTTTAGTGCTTTATGAAATGGTGTGCCAACCCGCTTGTATTTTAGTGAGCAAGTTCACCGCTTTGTATTTTACTGTGTAGGTTGCACCGAAACGTCATCTCACTGGCATTTTGCGTTTCAGAAACATTTTAGAAACGAAACGCTATGAAACGCGACCAAAACGTGTTTTCATAAAACAGTATTTTGAAACCCCACCGAAATTCTCGATACTCCAAATTCTCATTCTCTTTCTTCTTCTTCTTTCTTCATTACTCCATCGTTTCGCTTAGTTTCAACTGCAGAGCACGATTGGATTAACCTACGTGATTTTGAATTTTACATAAATAGACGTCGAATTCGAACTTATTTCAATGAATGTGCGTGTATATGATCCGTTGATTACTATTTAATTTTAATGTGGTTTTGCTTGATTGCTTTAGTTTGTATCAGAATTGAGCTCTTCTTCTCCATAATGGGGGCGCATCGATTTGATTCTCTAAGACTAGACTTGTTTGGTGTTTTGGTCTGTTATTGTCTGTCTCGGAACATTGGTATATCTGTTTAAATGGCTTAGTTGCTGTGCTTTGTTGTTCGTGTCTGAAATTTGTCTGAGAATTGATATGGGTTTGTAAATGCAAAATTTAAATTCTGAGTATGAATGCAGTTTCGTACAACTGTACAATTCATTTTCATGGTCATTCTTATGGGTTTTGTTGTATGCAACATGTATTACATTGCATATTAAACCAAGAGACTCTAACTAGAGGTATGTGTTTTGACATTAGTTTGATTACCTTGTTGGTTTCAGGAACACGATGCCAAGAGGGACACCTCCTGTTTAAACCTAGTTGATATTTTAGTCCAAGACTGATAATAAGTCTTGGATAACATTTGGGGCAATACATGTGGTCTTTTTTAATATAAAGCCCGCGAATGAGCACAAGCTTCGGAGGCGCGCGAGATAGTTTCCTACAAGGATTGTAGCACCTCGTGAGATAAGGGTGCTCGTTATTTGAGTTCGCGTAAGAGACTAGAGTTGGATAATGCGGAGGCAGCATTTGTGACCTAAGCGAAATCTGGCTGTGTGACTGGACGCATGTCATCTAGATGTTTAGTTCGCAAGCGAGACATGTCCTTCTATTATTCTAATTGCTGAGTCCGAATCGGATTATGATTTACATCTCTACTAACTAGTTGAAACCTAGGTAAATTGCAGATTGGCCTATTATGGAAACGCTTTTCCGGGAGACATATTGTAATACCCTAGATTTTCATATAAATTTTCTTGTATTATTTCTGAAATTAATGAAGGATTGATTGTGGAAATTTTTTAGTTTGTGCGAAGTTGAATTTTCAGGAGTAAATATTAAGATGCTTTGACTTTTAAGAGGCCAAAAGTTGACTTTATTTTCCGTGAGTTATTTGTGAAAACTTCCTTCACAAAAGTTGTAGAGTTTGACGATACGAGTTCGTAGACATGCAGCACGCCTGAAACAGATGTAGTATGAGAAAATTATGGTTAGAGGAAGTAGTTTCTGGTTTTGGAAACTGTATAAGTAGAAAAATGTGTGGGAGTTATTTTTTGGAAACCTAAACTAGTCTCACTTTCTCTCTCCTCTCTCCCGACCTCCTCCCGCTCTCTCTTTTCTCTGACTCGGTTCTCCTTTGTCCGGCCACAAAGTGGACGCCGCTGGTCCTGTTGGGTCGGCACGGGTCTCCTCTCCACTCTTGGGGCAGCGTCGCTCACTGTCTCACCGTCTAGAGGCCGCCACGAAGCAGTGGAGCTGCTGCTGTCTTGCCGGAAAGCTGGCGATTTCGGTGAGAGTAGGTGAGTCTTGCTCCTCTCCTTCCTCTAAAGATGTTTATACCTCTTTGGTGACCTAGAAATTAAGTTTGGGTGCCAGATTTGCAGGTCTGGAAATTGATTTCGGGTTGGTATTTCGGGGTGTTTTCCGGCCGATTCCTGCCAAACTAGTTGAACCTCCAGGTATTAAAGTTACTCACCATGCTTCAATCCATAAGTTTCATGTTATGAGTTTTTCCAAATTCAGAAGGTTTGGGGTGGCGGGTGGGGCTCACTCGGCGCCGCTTGTGGCGGCGCGTGGCAGCAAGTCCGGCTGTGTTGCGGCCTTAGTTTTCTATGTTAGCTAGCTCTTGTTGTTGTGAGCTTGTTGAGAGTCAGAATTGCTAGGTTTTGAGCAAGGATTTCATGTTAAGATCTTAGGTTTAATATTTGGTTTGGTTGAGGGTTGAGTTTAGGTTTTGAGGATTAGAGGCAACTTTATCGTGTTGTTGAGTTCAACGACTTTGGAAAGTTGTCATCCCTTGAGCTAATGGTTAGTTTAAGGGTATGGTGATATCCTATAGTACTTCGATTATTAAGGTTATTAATTGTGTGATTTTAGGTGATTTGTGAAGTTGTGTTGTGGAAATTGCAGCGGGATTTCTAGGTGAGTAAATCTCATCATAGTTCACTTTTGGATCAAATTTTATTATGGTCATTTGATGTTGATGTTGGATTTAATAATATTCTATTAATGGTTTTTTTTTTTAAACATATGAGCTTAATCACCAACGGCTCATAGGTAAGATAAAACAAGTTTTCCTTATATGTTTATTTTTAAGGTTCTTGTGATCATAATGTTGTTTATTATTGATAAGTTATTCTTGTGGAATAATCTCTATTGTTCATATAATTATATCTTTGTGAAAGATATAATTTTATGATGTGAATCTTGTGTTGTTGATGATGATGTGGTGATATAGTGAATGGTTGTTCAAAATAGTCAAACTGGGTTCCAAGCCTTTAATCAGGTGATTGGTTACGGTTATGATGTTATTTTTATTTTGTGATTATTATTGGACAGTCAAACTGGGTTCCAAGCCTTTGGCCGGGTGATTGGTTACGGTTAAGAATAGAGCTCTAGTCTGTCTGTCGGTGTAGGGCATGGGAGATAATTTATGGTATCTGGGACCCATGGATACACAAATTGTTGTTGTAGGTCATGAGAGGTATTTATTAATATATGAGACTCATGGGTACATGTCTTTGGTAAATGTGTTGAAAGTGTGGATTTTAATTATTGATCTAAATTGCTCTTGTGATAAAATTGGATGTTAGAAGTGTTGTGTTATTTTTTAGATTACTCATACGGGCTTTTTAGCTTACCGAGTTTGTTATTTTACAACCTGGTACACCAATTCTTGGTGTAAGGGTTAGAGCTGCAGGTGAGGATCAACATGGTTGCGGTAGCGGCTTAATGGAAGGGTTTTGTTGGGTTTTGCTGTACTCTGTACTTTGTGTATATTTTTGGTAGACAATTGTAGACTCATGAGAGTGTTTTCATTTTCTTGACTTTCAAGTATGTAAACAAGGAAGTGTAATATTTAGAAGTGTTGTGTTATTTTTGAGATTACTCATACGGGCTTTTTAGCTTACCGGGTTTGTTATTTTACAATCCGGGTGCACCAATTCTTGGTGTAGGGGTTAGACCTACAGGTGAGGATCAACAGGGTTGAGGCGGAAGCTTAGTGGAAGGGTTTTGTTGGGTTTTTCTGTACTCTGTATTTTGTGTATATTTGGGTAGACAGTTGTAGACTCATGAGAGTGTTTTTATTTTCTTGACTTTCAAGTATGTAAACAAAGAAATGTAATATTTAACTCAGTGTTGAGTTGTGTAACATTTACATTTCCGCTTGAGTTTTAGTTTTCCATAAAGTTTGTTGAAACAAGTTTTGAGATTATAATATTTTAAGTTATATCATGCCAAAAATTTTGAAAATTATCCTTCAAAAATTGGGGCTTGACACATATGGTACCATCGAGCCAGAAGTCGGTCTCGACTCCCTCACCCAAATGAGCCAACAGTGCATGGAGTCTGGAGTCTCATTCCTCCAGCGCTTTAAGATTCAGCAGGCTAAGTGCGACTATCTGCTACCTGAGCAGGAAGCCATTAAGTTGGCCATTCGGGGTCTCGAGCATCGTCAACGGCTGAAGCACCATGGGGAGCGTTTCACATCCATGGGTGACCTAATTAACAAGGTCAGCAGTTATGAGCTAATTCTCAATGAAATGGATGAGAAGGCAAACGCCTCTAAGGGGACTTACATGTCAGGGAAGAACAGAATAGTGGGGGCACTCAGTCTACAGTCCCCTACTTATGATCTCTACTATCAAAGGCCCGAAGAAGCTCACACGGACCAGGATCATGAGGACATCGAAGCAGTTGAATTGACAGGCAAGCCACTAGCCCACAAACTGAAGAATTTAAAAATAACACGCGAGCCAGTCACCATTCAATCCTTCACATGGACCAAGCTAGAACACGAGTCATACACTTATGACGCAAAGAACGCCCACCTAGTTTTTAATGACTTAATCGAGGTTAAGCATGTGTGCCTAGACCACAAGATTCCGCCAAAGGAAGAATTGAAGGACAAGAAATATTGCACCTTCCATAATGTCTACAATCATGAAACTAAAGATTGTGTCAAACTCCGAGACTAGATACATACATGGCTAAACTCTGGCGAGCTAAAGCTAAAGACGCCTGGCAGCACAACTTCGTTGGTGGACGTGGACTCTTTCCTGCCTACAGTTGGCATGGTCGAAGTGAACTGGGCCGATTACCCAGAAGATGACGACCGACGTTAGGCACCTAAAAGGAACCGCGAAGAAGGTGATGGTGTCTAGATAGAGCGGCTCGAGACAATTGTTTACACGCACTGGCCAGAGGAAGTATCCTCGGCCACAAGTGAGATGGACGTGTCTGACTCCGGCAGCGAACACCAAGAAAATACTGCTTCAAGCTCCCGCTAGGGTATTCTGACCAACCCTTACATCCCACCGACGTCCAAGTCAGCGATTAGGGATGGAGTCTAGTACACCCAGCAAGGGGGCAAGGCAGTCACCATTAGCAAGTCCAAGAAACAAAAGCTTCAGAAAAAGTACGGTAACATTATGCGTACCTTACGAGCTGTTGATGCAGGGGCGGTACGACCCTTGCAACTCGCGTAAACACCTGAATGCATGTGGAGGGAGGCACAAGGTTTACGCGTGTTGCTTCAGATGCCACCCGTAACACCCCCAAGGGTGTGTGAGCAAGTCACGGACGAGCGAGCCTACCTATAAGGCAACCGTCTTTTGCCGACTTACAGTCCCACCGAAACAAGAGCCACCTCAACCTTCCAAGCCCAGGCCGTCAACGACCCCGGAGCCTGAGGGAAGAAGGGAACCACCTCCTCCACCAAGGCGTAAGTTGTTTACGACCTAGGAATCAGAGACAAGGCGAGATAGAACTTGCTAGACAACGAGGCACCCTCAAAACCTCGTGTTAACTTAGAAGATGACCAAGAAGAGGAACAGGGGGAACCATTCACCTGTAACATAGTAGAAGTCTATGGTTGTCCTGAGGAGGATGAGATTACCCCTGAAGAAGGAGCCTTCGCGGTGCTAGAGGGGGAAAACGGGGTCATTGACACTACGCTGATCCTAGTCCGTTAACCATTCTCCTTCCAAGTAGGGATGGTTTTCTTCATATCTGAGTGATACGCTCTCCCGCCAAACACAACATGCAACGCTATTGATATCCCTGCAAGCAGCGAGAGCGTCAACAACGTAGCCCCGCCTTACAGTAGCGAAATGGGACCAGCACCAGAACAGACCGACGATGCCGAGCAAGTGGAAATCACGAGCACCATTAAACATAAGCAGACTCTGACCTTTTCCACACCAACCTTAGACATGGCTACTCACATGAGGCATCTGTACATCACAACCGAGGTGGAAGGAATAATGGTCAACAAGGACATGGTCGACACGGGCGCAGCTGTCAACGTCATTACTACCCGAACCATGGGAATGCTTGGCATCTAGCGCTCGATGATATAGACCACTTCCTTAACGGTAAAAAAACTTCACCGGACAGGTCTCCAGAACCCTAGGCTTGCTATTTTTACGAGTCAAGGTGGGGCTGACGTCTCGAGTTTATACCTTTTTTGTGGCCGAGTGTGCTGCTTCTTACAGCATCATCTTAGGCCGCGATTGGATTCACAAAAGTTTTTACGTGCCCTCCTCCATGCATCAAGAACTCATGATTTGAGATATTGAGAAGAATGAGGCGGTCATAATTAAAGCTGACCTGCGTCCTTTCTCTATCTCCGCTAACTTCAATGACGCCCGATATTACAACATAGACCTGGGCCCATTGGACGTCCAATACGTCGATCACAAAGGCCACCCGTATGGGGTTACGGCTTCTAACTTAACGCGATGAAGGTTGACCTAGGCAAGGGAGGACTTACAATGTCCTCACACCATCGCGTTCCTCCATAACCTTCAGATGTATAGTGCCTTCTCCGATGAGGCACGTGAGGCCGGCGAGTCCTTGTACGAGAGACTTCTTTCGTACTGGGCGAAACGTGAGGCCTACGACAAGGTCACGACTATGGAATACGTAGACGAAATTGTGGATTACACCGATACCAAGGAGGAAGTTGTTCAATTAGCTCCCACCGCCTTGGACGACACACCACCTCAAGTCCGCGAACTCATTTCACAAGTTGACACAGGGACTGCAGAGAAACTTTTGCTCATTTTGATTAGCGCTAAACTGGCAGAGGAGGAACGTGTAGCCCTTCTTACCCTACTATGTGAGTATCGGGACTGCTTCGCCGAAAAGTACGAGGACATGCCCGGATGGTCCCCAAAACTGGTTTGTCACAGGCTACCTACCTATCCAGACTGACGTCCCGTGAGGTAGGACGGCAGATTCATGCGGATTGAAATCCAAATCATAGTAAAAGAGGAAATCGAGAACATGCATCGATCGAGCATCATTCGCATAGCAAAATATAACGAGTGGTTGTCCAACGTTGTCCCCGTTTGTAAGAAAAATGGAAAGATGTGCGTCTGCGTTGACTTTCATGATCTCAACAACACAACGCCTAAGGATATATACCCCACGCATGTGGCCGATCTCCTAATCGATGCAGCCGCAAGGCATGAAATACTATCCTTCATGTGCGGAACTGCGGGATACCATCAGATTCCCATCATGGAAGAAGATCGACACAAGACTACCTTTCGCTGCTCAGGGTTTGCAGGTGCATTCGAGTATGTCGTCATGCCTTTCGGACTTAAAAACACGGGGGAAACATATCAGCGCGCCATGAACCTCATTTTCCACGACATCCTTGGGAAGCTGATTGAAGTCTACATAAATGACATGGTGGTCAAGACCAAGAAAAGGGAGAACCACGTTGAGGCCCTCTGACAGGTTTTCAAATGAATGTGCTTACATAATCTGAAGATGAACCCTGCCAAATGTGTATTATTCGCAGAGACCGGGGACTTTTTAGGTTTTCTGGTACATCAGAGGGGCATCGAGATCCTGAAAGACAAGGCGCAGGCAGTTCTGAGAATCTAAAGTGGACCATCTCGCCATGTCACATGTGTGTCATAAATGGCTAGTTTATGAGGGGCACGTTGTCATTTACGCCGAGTGTTAAGGTCGCAACGGTTCGCGGTAGTGGCGTAACGGTCCACGCTGGCGGGCAGAATAGATACACCCTGAACTTAGTATTACTTTTTATGCTGTGGTTTCTTATTTAATGGTGGAAAATCAATTTTGGAGTTGTGTTGCTTTTTTTGGTTAGAGGTGGTTTAGTTGAGTTTTTAGGTTTTAGTTACCCGAATGAGAGTTTATAAATGAAGGGTAGCTAAAATAATATCAGTTCCATATTTCGGCTAGTGTTATAAGTGGGAAACCTTTTATTTTCGGTGAAGGAAAAACAAAACAGAAAACCCACCCCTTATTTTCTCTCTCCCCGAGCCCGACCCCGAGCCTGACCTGTCTAACTTCTCTCCGACGGATCATCGCCATCCGACCACGCCTGGCCGCCGCACTGATCTTGTTCGATAGCTGGGATGCCGCTCGTCCAGCCTAGGGTGGTTATCGGCTTAAGATCGCCGGCGTTGAGGCGTGGTGACGCCACTGCTGTCGCGTGTTTGCCCTAGCCGAAACTCCCTTTTTCCGTCCACCGATTCCAATGATTATTGGGGGGGTTTTGTAGCTCCTTGATTGGCCATTCAACCATCCAAAAGTGGTCGAACGACTTGGAGTATAGTACAAATCGGAACTTAGTGTGTTCTTGAACTTTGGAGGTATTTTCCGGCCAACTCTTTGGTTTATAGGTTTATTACTAGTTATGATTGTTGTTATGCTTGTTGAGAGGAAGATATTGGCATATGCCTTGTTAATTTTGGTTGAAGTTAGTATGGTGAGGATGGTTGACTGCCATTGTTGGCAGTTGACCGCCACTGCTGGTGGCTGCTGCTGATCTTGGTGGTGGTTTTGTGGAATTTTGGTAGAATTCTAGAAGGGGATAATGTTGTTATAGTGTATAGTGATTTTTGTGGTGAAGGGTGTTGGAATTTGGGATAGTTTTTGGGTACTCTATAGAGGGGAAGTGAGTTCAAAAGAGGTATTGGGATATTTAAGATGATTTTGGTGGAATAGAGAAGGTGAGTCCCATCCATAGATGGTTCTATGTTTATTTTCATGTGTAAGAGCGTGAGGGAAAATTTGAGGAGATTGATGAAAAAGAGTTGGAGTTCTCCTGAATCTTTAGAAAATAGAATGAGTGAGGATGACGTCGCTTTACTTTGTTAAATTTGTTATTCTTGCATTTTTGTCTCGGACCTTAAATCTCGTTTTGTACAGGACGAGAGGAGACACCACGTGATGAGGGCTCTAACTGACGTCAGGCTTAGCCGCCTATATTGTGAGTGGACATTTTGGTTTTTAATTAATATGCATGCATGATCTTATAAGTGTTTCATTATATTTTCCAAGCTTAAATTATGATTTCCGCTTTCGGATTGGTTATGATTTCATTAATGAACTTATGGATTTGAGCTTGGGTAAAAGATTGGTATTTAAGTTATATTAATCCTAATGACTTTTGGATTTGAGATTTACATCAAGGATTGGAGGTTTGAAATATGTTGATTATTTGGCCTAATTATTTACATTGAGCATTTTAACGTATGGGACACGTTATTAAATTTAATTTACTTCTTTTCTCTTGGAATTTTCCGAGTACGGTTGGGAATTGTACTTAAGCTTTTAATATGAGTTTTTGGGAAACTGACATGAATTTATATTTTCCTTTCTTATGCCATATTTGTTGGATTATATGATGTCAATGCTAGCATGTCGTTCCACCTTTCGAGGTGATGTGACTTCCACGTTTCAAGTGGAGTCACGCAAGCCCTTTCCACCCTAGTGGTGATGTGATGTGATGTCGCCGACGGCATCACGCAAGACCTGTGCCCTATCGGTCAACTCGACGTGAAGGTATAGGAAGTATGAGAGTACTATGCCTGTGAGGCAACCGAGTTTGGGAGACTCTGATACACCCCGAACCTAATATTACTTTTTATGTTGTGGTTTCTTATTTAAGGCGGAAAAATTAATTTGTGAGTTGTGTTACTATTTCTGGTTAGAGGTGGTTTAGTTGAGTTAGCGGGTTTTTAGTTACCTGAATGAGAGTTTTTAAATAAGGGGTAGCTAAAATAATACTAGTTCCATTTTTGGGTTAGTATTATTAAGTGGGGAGATATATATTTTCGGTGAAGGAGGATTTAAAAGAGAAAAACCACATCCTATTTTCTCTTCCCCGAGACCGACCCCGAGTGTCACACCCTGGTTCTTAAGTTATTTTACGGTTATTTATCTTTGGTATTACTTTGGTCTTTTACTGTGATAAGTAACTGTTTACCTTTAAGGACCATAGGGTTGACTTTTTGTAGGAAAATTATTCAGAGAAAACTTTCTTCATGAAAGTTGTAGAGTACATTAATACGAATTCGTAGACATGCTACGCGTTAAAATCAGAGTTAGTATGGTAAAATTATCAATTAAATGGTAAAGTTCTTGAGTGGGTAAAAAGGGGTGATATTTAAGTGGGTATTTTTGGTGTTGGTTATAAGTGTTGGACCAGGTAGAGGGGAGGGAGCCCGAGCCCGTCCCTTTTTTTTTCTCTTTTCTTTTCTCTCTCTTCCTTCTCTTCTCTTCTTCTCCAGAACTCTCCTCCCGTCGGAAAACTTCACCACCATCGCCTGCCACCGTCCGGCCACCTGAGACAGCCGGACCGGTCCCGTTCGGACCCCCACCACCTCTTCTCTCTTCCCGGCCAGCCGTCCGAGCCGGTAGTGCCGCCGGAGAGGAGAAAATCCCGCCGGAGCGCCGATCGTCTTTTCGCTGGAGCTCCGTCCTCCGGCCACCATAGGTCGAGATTTTTGACTCAACTTGTAGCCCTCATCAAGGTGAGTAATCATGCCAAAGGAATCGGTCTAATTTGATCTCGTTATGGTGGTTTGTATAATTTTTTTTTTTAAAACTTTTTATTAATAACTCACACACCCTACATATGTCGTGAGGTTTGAACCCATGACCTCAAAGTTGTCAGTTAAACACCTTAACCAACCAAGCCACAGCTCACTGACAAGGGTGGTTTGTATAATTGAAAGTTTTAGGGATTTATGAATGTTTTGATTTGATTACCCTAGTTAGCCTTAGAATTGGACTAAATGCTAGTTATGAAAGTTGTTGGGTATGATGAGAGGATTATTCTGTTAAAATTTGAGAAGCATTGGAAGTTGCCGGAAAACGGCTACCGGCTGCCATTGCCGGAGGAGCAGGTGGCGGCGCCGCCCCTTAGGGGCTGAATTTTCATGTTTTTAAGATGGTATTAAGGAGAGGAGTCTAACGAAGTATAGTTTGGAATTTTTGGAGTTTTGTTAATGTCGATGATTTTTCAATGGTTAAGGATTTTGGCGGTGATTAGAATGGAATATCGGTAATTGGGTTGACCGGTTTTAAAATGTGTTTAAGGTTAATTTTTGGTTATTGGTGGTGATGGTGAATCGTGAGTTATAATAGATTAAGGATGGAGAAAATGGGAAAAGAAGAGGATTGATTTTAGACCCTTAATTTTATGGAATTATTTATTGAAGTTTTATTGTTGAAAGAGAATTAAGGTTAATTATTGTTCAGGACGTGAAGAGGATCATTTGGATAAAGCCTCGGGTCGTCGGCAAGCATAGCCGAGCACTATGAGTGGACATTTTGTTTTTAAATGAATACATATGCATAGTTTCTCCTGGAAATTATCATTCTATTTTCTGAGCATTAATATAATTTCGGCGTATGAATTGGTATCATAATTAATTTGAGTTATTTGTTTCATTGTGCATTTTAACGTGTGGGACACGTCACTGAATTTAATTAATTTCTTTAATCTTTGAATTCTTTTAGTATGGTTGGGAATCATACTTATGCTTTAGTTATGAGTTTCGGGGAAACTCATATGGAATTATGTTTCTTTAATTATGCCATACTTGTTGGATCGTTATTATTCATGCTAGCATGTAGTTCCGCCTTTCGAGGCGATGTGGCTTCCATGTTTTAAGTGGGGTTACTCGAGCCCTTTCCGCCTTCGGGTGATGTGATGTAGTCGACGACATCACGCAAGCTCTGTACCCTCTCTGTTATCATACATGAAGGTGTAGGAAGTATGAGAGTACTTTTGCCTGGGAGGCACCCGAGCCTGGGAGGCTCATTTGTATGGCTATATCTGCTTCTTATTTATTGTTGTTGTCTTGACTAGCGGGGCTAGTCCATCTTTTTGATATTCCTTTTTACAAAGGCCTTTATAAATCTTTATTGTTGTTTTGACTAGCAAGGCTAGTCCATTATTTTGGCACTTTCTTCAATGAAGGTTATTATTTATCTTTGTCAATATTTTGACTAGCGGGGCTAGTCCTTGTCCTCAGGATTTTCTTTTGAAGGTGTTATCAACACTTGCATGCAATGGATTTATTGCTTATCGAAAAATTGGGAAAGTATTGAAAATTTCATTTTGTTAAATTAATTAGTTTATTTTTGTCCACTCACTCTAACGTTTTAAATTACTTTCCCCTGGGCCCTTTGTTTTCAAATGCCCAGTTTGCAGGCTAAGTTAAATTGAGGTTGAGCGTACATGGAGTCGAGGCTTAGTCCAGTAGTCAGAGACTGCTTCTGCTTCATCTTTATTCATGGTCATTCGTTCCTTATTAAATATGCTCTGATAACCCGCTAGTGATTTTGTGTTGTCCTTGTTGTTTGGTTTAGAAGTGTCAAGTTGGATTTTCAAGTAAGGGTTGTCCATTTTCAAGGAAGGTTTAGCCGAATTTTCGGTAAATTTTCTTTGGAGGTGGACCCCGCAGGATTTACCACGGGTTTCAGGGTGAAATCCGGGGTGGGTCATGACAATTGGTATCAGAGCATTAGGTTATCCAATTCCTGTCACTATCTCATATACTTGGTGATACTTTAGTGTCTACAGAATGATGGTCCGACCGCGGCGGATCCATTAGCATTTTAAGCTTGGATGCTAAGTTTTTATTAAATATGTGAGGTAGTTGTTCTTAACTTATTTATGGACAGTACGGTGCCATAAATGTCTACATCTTCAAGACTATGCCTCTGTACGCCGACCTCAAAGAGTATCTTGGTTATTTTCCGAGTAATGGGAAGGTAAGTGATTTGTGAGATTTTGTGTTCAGTATGAGTTGGGGAAGTGACCTGGATTGCAGTGTTCTATTATTTATTTATGGAGTTGTGGACTTTCATTTAAGTGGCGAGTTGAGCCTTTTTGTGGTTGTTAATAATTGAAAGGACATGCTTGTGAACAAGGATTGAGCAATTTCTAATTGAGGTTGGTATTGGGATAAGAGATAATGTAAGGGAGTTAAGCAAGCGTTGTTTTGTTTTGGGATAATTAGTAAAGTGATATTGCTTGAGTTAATTAAGTTGTGGATGTTATTGGATGCGTTAAATGGGGCTATTGAAGTTAGGTCTATGCATTGAGGTTCAATTTCTGAAATTGTTATTGGTTGGTTTTGGTTTGGTATTTGTAATGTGGGATTCACTTTCCTACTTATCATGAGTGTCTAAGATGGATTGTAAGTATAATGGGCTTACAGCAACAGATGGAGAATTTGATTCATGACGACTGAACTTAGTAAATCAAGTGGCGACATGAGAATGTAGCTATTTGCTTTGGACGCCTAGTGGCAGTGTAGAAATTTAGTACCTTCTAGTCCCTGTATCAATTCATTCTTATTCTTGGGTATTTCAGTTACAAGGGGAGAAGTGAAGAATTGTGTTGAGGATTTTTGGGAGTTCGAGGTGCGGTGTGGTTGTTCAGAAAGGAGTTCCTTATTTTGAAATGCGTGTCTGCTGTGAGCCAAAGGAATTGAAGAATGATTCAGTGTATGACATAACTGAAGACGTAGGAATTGTTTAGAGAAGTGAGGTTGGGTGCCCATAGTAAAGTTCAAGCCGCATGGTTTACGTTTGTTGATACAAGTCTTGGACTTTTGGGTTATGATAGTATGACCAAAGTTTGTTTGCTAACATCACTTAGTTCGTAGTGGGAGATTAACTTTGAGGTTTAAGGTGAGATTATGTTTACCCACCATAGCTCTACTCGGTTGACAGGATAATAAGAGTTTTAGATGTAACGTGTTATGGCTATGCCTAATTTGGCTTTGCTGCAGTTTTAGATAACTAAAACGCTCCATTTTTCTAACGATCTTGTGATTTCGGAGGGCAGAAATTATAATTTTCTTTAATGTTTGAAATTTTAGTCAGTTTGTTGGAAATTTCAAACGGTTGAAAAGCTGGTTGTTGTGTCATGGTCAAGGATCATTGTTAAATCTAATGATGATGGTATGTGATCGAATTTAGTATAAGTAGCGAATCTTGGAGTAACAAATATTAAGTGGTGGCTAGAGAGCTGCGTGGCGATGTTAAATAAATTGTTCGGGTTTTGAGGTGTATGATTTATGGAGTGGTTTTAGGGGAACGGTTTCTCCGTGATTTAGTAAGTATTTTTTTTTAATTTTTTATTCAGAGTTTAGAGTATTGAGGACAATGCATTTCCTGATACGTTTAACGCATTTCCCCTTGTAAGAGTTTTTCTTATGGACCGTATAGTGGCGGTACCACTTACTACCACAAGTATGGTCTGGGAGATCATCACCGTTTGGTCAGGTGTCGAGAGGGGGATAGGCTGAAATTTTTCTATCAGACTTTTGCTTTAAGGACATGATCGAAATGGGTCGCTAGTGGATGTCAGTTATTGGTAGAACTTTTGAACTTGAAATTATGGATTTGCTTTCTTCTTGTACTTTAGTTATTTTCCTCTCTAGTTTGAGCCAAGGTCAGCCATGAGTTTCGATATATATTCTTGCTCTTACAGTTTCTGCGGCTGATAAACCACAAATTGTAGTAGTGGCTCTGGAGTGGTAACAAATTTTGACATCTGATAGTTAACTTAGAGTTTTGGGAGCTCAGCTTAATAGTGGTGTTGAACTGTAGGTTATGTTAAATGATGTTTACGGATGTCACTGCTTGTGACTATCAATAAAGTCAACTTAGATATGATTTTGTTGTCGCTGATACACTGGTCATAAAATTTTAGGGCTTAGCCGTGGTAGCAACCAGCGTTTGCAAGAATTTTGACCATAACGGCTTTGTGGATCGTGTTCTGTCCTCGGACTAATTGATAGGGAAGTGGAAAGAGATGTATGCTAGAACCGTTCAGAGGTTCTGGAATTTAAAAATCTTTCTCGCAATATGATTTTAGCTATTGGATTTGTGGTCGCGTTTGAACCCGAATAAGAAGTGTGGCTTGGGGAACAGATTTGTCAATGCTTGAGGGAGGTAATTTGCTTGCATGGATCTCGACGTTTAGTCAAGCAACATGATTTGTCGCTGTAAATAGTGAATAACTCATCTCTTCTTATTCGGGGAATAGGTCTTGCCATCTAAAGGCTCATCTGCATGCAAGTAAGAACAAATTGGTTAGTACGAGAGGATACTCATATCTACTAAGGTATAGTCATACGCCAAGTCATCATATTTTCTTCATTTTAGAGGTGCCAATTTCGGGTATGTGGTCGATTTCGAATGTGATATTTTCTTGTGCTTGTAAGTTGTTGATGGTGGCGACTGTTGAATTTATTATTGAGGGATGTGATTCGAACGGTTATTACTGGTTAGTAATGATTAACTCGCAAGGCGAATTCTGGGAATTAATGTTATGATTGGCTGGTGGTATAGCATTAAGGAAGAAGATTCTTTATAATTCAGGAAATATTTTGAGACAAGGATTGTTATCCACTGGCATAAATGGCAAAAATTTTGTTAGATCATGTTAAATGACATTCTTGTGATGAGTATTCATACGGGATTGTATTGTGGTGGAACCACTTTTGATCCGTGTAGGACCTGGGAGGTCATTGTGTATGGATACGATTTGAGATACAAGAGGTATTCGGAATAAGAGTTTGGTATCATAGATCGCATTAGCATAATCTGGCAACAAGGGAGGTATTCGTCGATCGTCGTAACGATTAAGACCAATCATATAGGTGGTGAAAGTTCTTTTTGATGCGAACAATCGAGTGTTGTTTTGAGTAATTGGTGATGAAAGTAAGATGGTATTGTGAATCACGGAATTTATTGACCTTATTAACTTGGCGAAGGACAAAGTCATCCGTATAATTTGAGGTTATGTATCATAATAATTATTTCGGGCAAACCATTCAATTAATGGAAGATAATTCAAGGAGCAAAGTGTATTGCGTGAGTGGTGCTGTGTGGAACGTTGGCAGAGTATGCCGGTTGATCCTTAACTCGAGGTTTGTTAAAGTATATGCACTCGTCTTGGGTTTGGTAGATAAGTTATGACGTGCCAAGTAAGTGGAGAAGAATTCAATTAATTGTTTCTGCAAGGGAACAAGGTGTAATTTTGGGATAGAAGAAAGTTTGAAGAGCTTTGATGATGGATGATTTAACTTAGCGTTTATTGGAATCTGAGGTGAAGAGCAGTAACCTTCGCCGCCTTTGTATGATTTGAAATTTCGAGGACAAAATTTTTATAAGGAGGGGAGAATTGTCACACCCCGGTTCTTAAGTTATTTTACGATTATTTACCTTTGGTATTAGTTTGGTCTTTTACCGTGTTAGTACATAGCCAAAATACTTGGCTAAGCCGAGAATACGGTACAATTACCCGGTCGAGATAGCCCTGCCCTTCACAGGCATCCAAAGAATAAAGGGCCGGTAACAAACCGCTTGCCAAAGTCACTCTAGCGGCAAAACACCCCCAAAAGGGGAGACACTCCAAAGGAGGGCAAAGAGTCCCACATTGGAGACTAAGGCAAAGGTACCCATACTTGCCTTATAAAACAAGCTCAACCTATCATAAAAGGTACACACACACATATATACTCACATATATTCTCTCCCTCTTTCATTCCTCTACCCGTACAAGTGCTCAAAGCTAACTTAAGCATCGGAGAGTCGAAGACTGGGCCACCCCAGTCCCGACCCCGTGACATTGTCATTTGTGCAGGTACCGAGTGAAAGACCCCAAGAATTCTACTTCGTTCCGCCCCGCGACCACTTCCCGGCTCGGGACGAAACAGGTAGAAACAATTGGCGCTAGAAGGAGGGGCCCCTATCTTGTGGAACTCCCACTTGCCTCGGAACTCGGCACCATGGTGATCATTGATGACCCTGTGGACCCTGGCACTCAAGTGGAACTTAAACCCAACACATCCCTTCCCCAAACCAGCAGCCCAGCCCCCATTAGCCATCCCGACCCCGTCATAGCCCTTGAACTCCTCAAGCGAGACTTCCATTCGTTCGACGAGCAAGCGGCGAAGGAAAGGGCAGAAGCGGAAGCGTACTGGGTACGCATTGCTGAGTTGGAGAAAGAGCAATCCTTGCTCCGCGCCACGTTAGAGCATCGTAACGTGTACAACGATCGCTCAGACTGCGCGGCGCGAATTGCCAGGACCCCGGATTCCCTTCAAGACCAGACTGGTCCCGTACTCTCGGGAGAGCCTAACCAGATCGTATACATATCCCATCCCCTTGCCCATCCCTCATTTCCACTCCCGGCCCCCCAGCCATCTCCAATCCTCAATGACTCCCCCCTGCCACATCAACCTAATCCATCTACCCAACCCATCCCCACTTCCACCAAATCACTGAAGATGAAGAAGTGTAAAGGCACGAGGGACCCCTATCTCCACCCCGAGACGCTCTCCTCGCAATATAGTTCCACTGGCCACAGCGATGCCATAGTCCAGAATGGGCAACTCCACTAATATTGTGCTCGTGGCCAGATTCTAACCCTACATGGCGGAGCTCCACGGTTCCCCCAACGCCAGTCTTCTGTAACACGACAATACACGGCACCCTCAGACATCCTTAACATCCAACGCGGTGTCATGATCACCCCATAAGCGTGGGATCAAGTGGCATTCCACAGAGATGAGGATACCACACATCGCCACCACTGTGAGCCTTTAATAATCAATGTGCAGGTGGATCATTACAGGTGCCACAGAGCTTTAGTGGATACAGGGGCCGCTGTAAGTGTCATGTTTTCTGATTGTTACAAGGGACTTCGGCGGGACCGCGCCAAACTTTATAACAACCACGACCCCTTGGTCAGCTTCTCTGGTGACATAGTACAACCGCTAGGCTCAGACCGCCTAACTGTGGCGGTAGGAACTACTCCTTGCCGCTCCTCCATTACAGCTCGCTTCCTCATAGTTGACTGTCCCTCATCCTATAATCTTATCTTAGGCTGGGACATCCTGTGGGGACTGCAATGCTTCGTAGCCGGCCACATGCTCCTCATGAAAGTTCCTACCCCAGGTGGCATCCTGACAGTTCAAGGGGACCGAGCAGCCATTGAGCACTGCCATCTTAACGCCATCCAACAGGGGCGCAACGCCTATGAGATGCTGCCTCTCAGCCCCTCGGAACCCATAGATGACCCACGGGACGACCTAGAGGGGACTGGAAAAAAGAGGGCCCCGCGACCTAATCCAGCTGAAGACATGGAATGGATATCCCTGTCCCCCACTGCCTCGGAAAGGAAAGTCCGCATTGGCTCAAGTCTCAGCCCGGAACTCCGCCACAAGCTCATTACTTTCCTCCAAGAAAAACAAGCAGTCTTCGCTTGATCCTACGCCGACATGCCGGGGATCTCCCCTGACATCATCACCCACAAACTCAACATCCTCAAAGACCACCCCCTGTCAAACAAAAGAGACGCGCCTTCCACCCAGACAAGTATCGAGCTATCCAAGCCGAGGTTCAACGGTTCAAGGAAATAAAATTCATCCGGGAAGTTTCATACCCGACATGGGTCTCCAACGTCGTCATGGTCCCCAAGCCTAACGGCAAGTGGCGCATGTGTGTTGACTACACGAACCTTAACAAGGCCTGCCCTATGGACAGCTTCCCCTTGTCACGAGTCGACCAACTGGTTGATTCCACAGCTGGCTTCAAAACACTCAGCTTCCTTAACGCCTACTCAGGCTACAACCAAATCAAAATGCACCCCGCCGACCAAGTTCACACAACCTTTGTCACCGATAAAGGGTTGTACTGTTACGAGGTCATGCCCTTTGGCCTCAAGAATGCGGGGGCAACTTATCAACGGCTCGTTAACGCCATGTTTGAAGATGAAATTGGTGAGATTATGGAAGTGTATGTCGACGACATGTTGGTCAAGAGCAAGACAGAAGATGACCACATTGCCAACCTCGACAGAGTATTCACTAAGCTCCTCGAACACGGGATGCGTCTCAACCTTCAGAAATGCATCCTTGCTGTGGGAGGTGGCAAATTCCTTGGCTTCATGGTCAGTGAAAGAGGCATTGAGGCCAACCCAGAAAAATTCCAAGCCATCCTAGACATGACTGCTCCGACGTCCCGGAGCGAGGTCCAATGCCTTACCGGACGCCTGGTAGCCCTAGCACGCTTTATTTCCCGCCTCACAGACAGGTGCAATCCCTTCTTTCAACTGCTCAAGGCACAACATAAAAAAGAAATCACTTGGGGCCTGGAACATGATGAAGCCTTCAACAGCATAAGGGCATACCTCGCCACTGTCCCTTTCCTCTCCAAGCCAATTCCCGGGGAAGTACTTTATTTATACTTGGTTGTTTCCGCCACGGCCGTCAGTGCAGTGCTCACACACCATGTCCATGATCAAGAACTCCCAGTATACTATTGTGGCAGAGGATTCGCGGATCCAGAGACTCGCTATCCAGACATAGAGAAACTTACTCTCGCCCTCATCACTGCCGCCAGGAAACTCAGGCCGTATTTCCAAGCCCACACAATCCATGTACTCACCAACCAGCCTTTATGGCAAATATTGCAGAAACCTGAAATCTCAGGCCGCATGATCAAATGGGCAGTTGAGCTGGGAGAGTTTGACTTGCACTACAAGCCGCAAGTGGCCATCAAAGGGCAGGCAGCTGCAGACTTCATTGCTGAATTCATCCCATTGGCCGATAGCAGTTCCCACCCAGACACCCCCGCCGGGGACGCCATCTGGGAACTCCAAGTGGATGGATCCTCCAACAGCAAACTCAGCGGAGTAGGAATCATCATCACGGACCCCGAGGGTCACTCGTATGAGTATGCCCTCCGGTTCAAATTCAAAGCCTCCAATAACATTGCTGAGTATGAAGCCCTTATCGCAGGCATTCAACTTTGCCGAGAGCTCGGAGCCCGACACCTCCACATTTTCAGTGATTCCCAACTTGTTGTCAGTCAGGTGGCAGGGGACTTCAAAGCTAACCAGCACAACTTGGAATCCTATAAAAGTCTCGTGGGGGCACTTCTGCAAAGCTTCACCTCATACAAACTCACCCAAATCCCGCGAGCCAAGAACTCCAAGGCTGACGCCCTCGCAAGACTCGCCACGGCTCCTCCTGAGTCCACGCCCCCGGATGTCCACATTGAAACACTGGATAAGCCAAGTATCTCAAGAGCCTATTCAAAAATTTTTGCCCTTGAGCCCAGGGAGCAGCCCTCATGGATGGACCCATTCATTGCTTTCCTCTCGGATGGCACCCTGCCCCAAGACAAACATGAAGCACAGCGGCTACGCCGCAAAGCCTCCCTTTACTTGCTCAGAGGTGGAAAGCTGTACCGCCGAGGCCAATCATGTCCCCTACTGCGGTGCCTACCCACAGCAGAAGGGCACAAAATGCTGAAATCGCTCCACAGTGGCATTTGTGGGAACCATGCAGGAGCCCGGAACCTCATGTTCAAAACGCTTCGCGCGGGGTATTATTGGCCAACCCTAGAGCGTGATGCCAAAACGGTCGTCCAAACGTGCCTTCAGTGCCACAAATTTGCAGATTTTGCACATCATCCCCCGGTACCCCTCTCTATCATCATCTCGCCCGTCCCTTTCAGCCAGTGGGGACTCGATTTCATCGGACAACTCCCCACAGCCCCGGGACAGTTCAAGTATGCCATTGTCATTGTGGATTACAACACAAAATGGATTGTGGCGGAGCCCCTCGCCACAATCACCACTGAAAAAGTAATCAACTTTCTTTGGCGAAACTTGTACTGTCGCTTTGGAGTGCCCCAAGCCATAATTACTGACAATGGCACCCAGTTCGACAATGACACATTCTGGGGATTCTTGTCCGATGAAGGCACAACAATCTTTTACACCTCCCCAGCACATCCCCAAACCAATGGCCAGGCAGAAGCTATCAACAAACTCATCAAGCAAAACCTGAAGAAACGCTTGGATGAGGCCAAGGGTTTGTGGGCAACAAAGCTCCGGACGTCCTCTGGACACTCCGCACCACCCCCACAACGGCCACGGGGGAGTCCCCATACCTCTTGGCTTACGGCACTAAAGCGGTGGAAATGGAGGTCCCAAGTGAACGAATCACAACTTACGACCCCGATAGGGCTACGACTCAATATGGACCTCTTAGAGGAACGCCGAGACAAGACATACCTCAGAGTCATCAACAACAAGCAGAAAATAGCTTGATACTACAACAAAAAAGTCATATCTCACCCCCTGAAAATAGGCGACTGGGTCATGAAAGAGGTCATTCCCCACCCTACTAGTCTCAAGGCGAAGTGGGAAGGCCCACTCGAGATAGTTGACGCTCCGGGACCCGCCACATTCTATCTCCGAGATCCTCTGACACTTTTCTCTCCTTGATTGACAGGTTATGGGAGGAAGCCCCTGCATCTGAATGATCCCCCCTCAGAGATCATGTTACGGCCCGCAATGCCCAATGGCGAGTCTCCCCAATCCAGAGCGAACTGACTCGCCAAGGCAGCGACAGTCCCCAACAAAGCGCGGACTGCCTCGCCACATAGCCACAGTCCCCAACCAAACGCGGACTGATTGGCCACCTCGCGATAGTCCCCACCCAAGCGCGGACTGACTCGCCACATAGCCACAGTCCCCAACCAAGCGCGGATTGACTGGCCACCTCGTGACAGTCCCCACCCAAGCGCGGACTGCCTCGCCACATAGCCACAGTCTCCAACCAAGCGCGGACTGACTGGCCACCTCGCGACAGTCCCCACCCAAGCGCGGACTGACTCGCCACATAGCCACAGTCCCCAACCAAGCGCGGACTGACTGGCCACCTCGCAACAGTCCCCAACCAAGCGCGGACTAACTGGCCGCCTCGTGACAGTCCCCACCCAAGTGCGGACTGACTCGCCACATAGCCACAGTCCCCAACCAAGCGTGGACTGACTGGCCACCTCGCGACAGTTCCCAACCAAGCGCGGACTGCCTCGCCACATAGCCACAGTCCCCAACCAAGCGCGGACTGACTGGCCACCTCGCGACAGTCCCCAACCAAGCGCGGACTGCCTCGCCACATAGCCACAGTCCCTAACCAAGCGCGGACTGACTGGCCATCTCGCGACAGTCCCCACACTGACTCGCCAGAGCAACATCAAACTTTTCTTCTCGCCAACAGGTTTTCGGAACATCACCGCCGTCACCTCGTGACTTCGTGACTCTCGCGTGGGGACTTGGGGACTCGGCACCATGCCTCCTACACCCGGGTAAAACCTATCCTCGACATCTCTAGAATAACTCCCTACCCAAGAACTCTCTCGGACTGGGGACTTGGGGACTTGTTAGTACATAGCCAAAATACTTGGCTAAGCCGAGAATACGGTACAATTACCCGGTCGAGATAGCCCTGATGAGCTCTTCACAGGCATCCAAAGAATGAAGGGCCGATAACAAACCGCTTGCCAAAGTCACTCTAGCGGCAAAACAACCCCAAAAGGGGAGACACTCCAAAGGAGGGCAAGGAGTCCCACATTGGAGACTAAGGCAAAGGTACCCATACTTGCCTTATAAAACAAGCTCAACCTATCATAAAAGGTATACACACACATATATACTCACATATATTCTCTCCCTCTTTCATTCCTCTACCCGTACAAGTGCTCAAAGCTAACTTAAGCATCGGAGGGTCGAAGACTGGGCCACCCCAGTCCCGACCCCGTGACATTATCATTTGTGCAGGTACCGAGTGAAAGACCCCAAGAATTCTACTTCGTTCCGCCCCGCGACCACTTCCCGGCTCGGGACGAAACAGGTAGAAACATACCGTGATGAGTAACTGTTTTCCTTTAAGGACCATAGGGTTGACTTTTTGTAGGAAAATTATTCAGAGAAAACTTTCTTCATGAAAGTTGTAGAGGACATTAATACGAATTCGTAGACATGCTACGCGTTAAAATCAGAGTTAGCATGGTAAAATTATCAATTAAATGGTAAAGTTTTTGAGTGAGTAAAAAGGGGTGATATTTAAGTGGGTATTTTTGGTGTTGGTTATAAGTGTTGGACTGGGTAGAGGGGAGGGAGCCCAAGCCCGTCCCTTTTTTTTTTTCTCTTTTCTTTTCTTTCTCTTCCTTCTCTTCTCTTCTTCTCCAGAACTCTCCTCCCGTCAGAAAACTTCACCACCATCGCCTGCCACCGTCCGGCCACCTGAGAAAGCCGGACCAGTCCCGTTCAGACCCCCGCCACCTCCTCTCTCTTCCCGGCCAGCCGTCCGAGCCGGTAGTGCCGCCGGAGAGGAGAAAATCTCGCCGGAGCGCCGATCGTCTTTTAGCTGGAGCTCCGTCCTCCGGCCACCATAGGCCGAGATTTTTGGCTCAACTTGTAGCCCTCATCAAGATGAGTAATCCTTCCAAAGGAATCGGTCTAATTTGATCTCGTTAGGGTGGTTTGTATAATTGAAAGTTTTAGGGATTTATGAATGTTTTGATTCGATTACCCTAGTTAGCCTTTGAATTGGACTAAATGCTAGTTATGAAAGTTGTTGGGTATGATGAGAGGATTATTTTGTTAAAATTTGAGAAGCATTGGAGGTTGCCGGAAAACGGCTGCCGGCCGCCGGCCGCCATTGCCGGCGGAGCAGGCGGCGGCACCGCCCCTTAGGGGCTGAATTTTCATGTTTTTAAGATGGTATTAAGGAGAATTCTTCGAGGAGTTTGGAATTTTTGGAGGAGTTTTGTTAATGTCGAGGATTTTTTCAATGGTTAAGGATTTTGGCGGTTATTAGAATAGAATATCGATAGTTGGGTTGACCGGTTTTAAAATGTGTTTAAGGTTAATTTTTGGTTATTGGTTGTGATGGTGAATCGTGAGTTATAATGGATTAAGGATGGAGAAAATGGGAAAAGAAGAGGATTGATTTTAGACCCTTAATTTTATGGAATTATTTATTGAAGTTTTATTGTTGAATGAGAATTAAGGTTAATTATTGTTCAGGACGTGAGGAGGATCATTTGGAGGAAGCCTCGGGTCGTCGGCAAGCATAGCCGAGCACTGTGAGTGGACATTTTTTTTTAAATGAATATACATGCATGGTTTCTCCTGAAAATTATCATTCTATTTTCTGAGCATTAATATAATTTCGGCGTATGAATTGGTATCAGAATTTATTTGAGTTGTTGCGTCGATTAAGTGTTAGTCATGATCTATGGATTTGAGCGGGTTATTAATTTGGTATTTGAGTTTTGATATTCTTTATAATTTCCGGATTTGAGATTACTTTCAGATTTACATATTGTCGGGTTTTCGGAAGATGATAACTATTTGAGTTATTTATTTCTTTGTGCATTTTAACGTGTGGGACACGTCGCTGAATTTAATTAATTTCTTTGATCTTTGAATTCTTTGAGTATGGTTGGGAATCATACTTATGCTGTAGTTATAAGTTTCGGGGAAAGTCATATGGAATTATGTTTCTTTAATTATGTCATACTTGTTGGATCGTTATTATTCATGCTTGCATGTAGTTATGCCTTTCGAGGCGATGTGGCTTCCATGTTTTAAGTGGGGTTACTCAAGCCCTTTCTACCTTCGGGTGATGTGATGTAGTCGACAACATCATGCAAGCCCTGCACCCTCTCTGTTATCATACATGAAGGTGTAGGGAGTATGGGAGTACTTTTGCCTGGGAGGCACCCGAGCTTGGGAAGCTCATTTGTATGGCTATATCTGCTTCTTATTTATTGTTGTTGTCTTGACTAGCGGGGCAAGTCCATCTTTTTGATATTCCTTTTTACAAAGGCCTTTATAAATCTTTATTGTTGTTTTGACTAGCGAGGCTAGTCCATTATTTTGGCACTTTCTTCAATGAAAGTTATTATTTATCTTTGTCAATATTTTGACTAGCGGGGCTAGTCCTTGTCCTCAGGATTTTCTTTTGAAGGCATAATCAACACTTGTATGCAATGGATTTATTGCTTATCGAAAAATTGGGAAAGTATTGAAAATTTCGTTTTGTTAAATTAATTAGTTTATTTTTTTGTCCACTCAGTCTAATGTTTTAAATTACTTTCCCCTGGGCCCTGGTCGAGCGTACATGGAGTCGAGGTTTAGTCCAGTAGTCAGAGACTGCTTCCGCTTCATCTTTATTCATGGTCATTCGTTCCTTATTAGATATGCTCTGATAACCCGCTGTTGATTTTGTGTTGTCCTTGTTGTTTGGTTTAGAAGTATCAAGTTGGATTTTCAAGTAAGGGTTGTCTATTTTCAAGGAAGGTTTAACCGAATTTTCGGTAAATTTTCCTTGGAGGTGGACCCCGCAGGATTTACTACGGGTTTCAGGGTGAAATCCGGGGTGGGTCCTGACAATGTCGTTCCACCTTTCGTGGTGATGTGACTTTCACGTTTCAAATGGAGTCACTGAAGCCCCTTCCACCCTAGTGGTGATGTGATGTTGCCGGCGGCATCACGCAAGCCCTGTGCCCTATCCGTCAACTCGACGTGAAGGTACAGGGAGTATGGGAGTACTATGCCTGGGAGGCAACCGAGTCTGGGAGACTCACTTATATGGCCATATAGATTTTCCTTATTTGAGTTGTTAATTTGACTAGCGGGGCTAGTCCATTAATTTTGGAAGTTTTCATATGGGAGGTGTTTATTTCCTTTTTGTGTTGTTTTACGGCTAGCGGGGCTAGTATGAATTTATAATGAGCTTATTATTTTCTGCATGCATGGAAATTTCTATTGCCGTATAAAAAGGGAAAGTATATGAAGTTGGATTTTCGTACAAGCTTGTTCTTGGATATTTATAAATTAGTTTATTTTTCGTCCACTCATGCTAACGTTTCAAATGCTTTTCCCTGGGCCCTTTTGTTTTCAAATGCCCAGATTACAGAGTTCTTGTTCGGTTTCACTAGGAGTTGAGGCATAGTATCTCCCGCTGCACCTTGTTGATCGTAGGTTACCTGATAACCTATGTATAGTTATTTTATTTTTCTTCCTGTAGTGCTCTGATAACCATGGGGATATGTAAAGTTGGTTGGAATTGTTTTAAGGGTTATGACTCAAATAGAGAGTTAAATTGGTTGATGTTCTTGTTTAAGTAATCAAGTTGAATTTGTTGGTTTGGGTTGTTTACTGCTATTGTCGAAAATGAAGGGAACTAGGAGATTTGGATATTTGATTTAGGAAAAATATTCTTGTTTTTCGCATGTTGGGTTGTCCATTTTTAGGGAGATTATGCCGAAATTTTTGGTATGACCTCTTTTAGAGTGGACCCCGCAAGACTTGCCTGTTTTCCTGTGTGATTTCGGGGCGGGTCTTGTCAGTTGGTATCAGAGCCTTTGGTTCCTCTTCTTGTTGGGTTAATGGTGTTTAGTTTAATACTAGACTGCCCATATGTGTACTACTAATGTATACCAATCTCAGGTACTATGCCTCCTAGACGCCGAACACAGAAAGCTCCTCTTGTGGAGGATGACTTGAACGCACAAGAGGGTATGCTGGGGGCGTTTGAGCAGATTGTTAACCAGTTTGCTGTAGCCATGAACCCTCAGCCCCCGCCTGACTTGAGCATTAAGAGGACCAAGGAAAATGGTGCGGAGAAATTTTCTACGGCCAAGGATCCTATTGAGGCTCAGGAATGGATTGAGACTATGGAGAGAGTGTTTCCTAGGTTGAATGTTCCTGATGACCGTAAGGTATTTGTGGTAGTGCAATGGTTGCACGGTCCTGCATGGCATTGGTGGGTTGGTATTACTAGAGACTATGAGGATGCTTCCCTTATGGCTTGGGACGAGTTCAAGGCCCATTTTAATGATCGTTATTGTAGTCGAGCTCATCTCCATAGGATGCAGGATCAGTTTATGAATTTGCAGAAGGGAGATATGTCAGTTTTGGAGTTTGAGCAGCATTTCCTTGCTAGAGCTCATCATGTACCTGACTTGGTACGCGATAAGCAGGATAAGATATACAGGTTTGTTCGGGGACTTGGGGGTGAGTATCAGGAAAAAATGCAAGCGGTGTTGTATTCGAGGTTTACTGATGCAGTTGGGGCAGCCTTGAATATTGAAACATCACAAATGGGTAGCCGACCCCGAGACTTTGGTGGCCCTAGTCAGGGGCCGTCAAAGAGAGCAACGTCTACATCCGGTTTTGGATCTTCTACGGGTAGCGGACGTAGTAGCAGTTCTAGTCATTCAACCCGACCTCGGCTCAGAGATAGCCGTAGATTTACTGGGGGATTTGCAGGTAGACGCCCCTTTAGTCAATTTAGGGGTGGCATGAGTGGTAGTAGTGGAGGCCACAGTAGTCAGTCGGGTCAGTTTGGACAGTATCAGCCAACTGGGTGCTTCGAGTGTGGCCAGCTAGATCACTTTAAGAGAGATTATCCCCGTTTGACTCAGGGAGTTGCACCTACGTTTCATCAGGCTGCAGGTCAGACTTCGGTTGGCGCTTCTAGCAGTGGCTCTCGTGCTAATGCAGCAGTTAGAGGTGGTCCCCAACAGGGTAGGGGTCAGAGAGGACGCCCTACCACGCAGGCTAGAGTTCATGCCATGACATTTCAGGAGGGTCGTACCTCGCCCGAGGTTATCATTGGTACATTGTTTTTCTTTGGTCAGCCTGCATTTACTTTGATTGATCCGGGAGCTACCCATTCTTTTATGTCTAGTAGATTCACACTTCATGCTAATGTACCCTCGTCTCCTCTTCCGGGGGAATGGTATGTGTCTTTGCCTTCAGGTGATGTGTTAAAAATTGAATGGGTATTTGGGTCTTGTGAAGTTTTGGTTGAGGGGTATAGCTTGGAGGCAAATTTAATCCCGTTAGAGATGGTTGATTTTGATGTAATTCTGGGGATGTATTTCTTAGAGGCATATCAGGCCTCAGTTGATTGTTTTCAAAAAACTGTAGTGTTTCGAAGTCCGGGGAAGCCGGAGATTCTGTTTTGTGGAGAGCGAAATGTTTTGCCATCTTGCTTGATTTCAGCAATTACAGCAAGTAAATTGCTGAGTAGGGGTTGTCAAGCATATTTGGCTCATGTTGTGGATACTAGTATGGGGGTTCTTAGGGTTGAAGATATTCCTGTAGTCAAGGAATTTCCCAATGTTTTTCCTGAGGAGTTACCTGGTTTACCTCCTGAGAGGGAGATAGAATTTACTATTGAATTACTCCCTGGTACAACCCCTATTTCACAGGCACCTTATAGGATGGCCCCGACGAAGTTAAGGGAGTTGAAGGTTCAATTGCAGGAGTTAGTAGAAAAGGGTTTCATAAGGCCTAGTATGTCTCCTTGGGGTGCCCTGGTGTTATTTGTAAGGAAGAAGGATGGCAGTATGAGGTTGTGCATTGATTATAGGAAGTTGAATCAAGTTACTGTGAAAAATAAGTATCCGTTACCCCGCATTGATGATTTCTTTGATCAATTGAGGGGCGCTAAAATCTTTTCTAAGATTGACTTAAGGTCCGGGTATCACTAGTTACGAATTAGAGATTCTGACATTGCTAAGACTGCCTTTCGGTCACGCTATTGTCACTATGAATTTGTGGTGATGCCGTTTGGGTTGACAAATGCACCTGTTTCTTTCATGGATTTAATGAATAGGGTGTTTCGCCCATATCTAGACCATTTTGTAATTGTGTTCATTGATGATATTTTGGTCTATTCAAAGAGTGAGAAGTTACACTCTAAACATCTAAACCTAGTGCTTCAGACCCTGAGGTGTGCGGAGCTATATGCCAAGTTTAGTAAATGTGAGTTTTGGCTGGATAATGTTGGATTTTTGGGCCATGTTATTTCAGCGGAGGGTGTTAGAGTGGATCCGTGACTAATTGGAGTAGACCTAATAATGTGACAGAGATCCGTAGTTTCTTGGGTCTAGCTGGTTATTATCGTCTTTTTGTACGAGATTTCTCTAAGATCGCCGCTCCACTTACAAGATTGACTAGGAAGGGAGTTAAGTTTGAGTGGTCTGAAAAATGTGAGCAGAGTTTCCAGGAACTCAAGAATCGTTTAACTAGTGCTCCTGTTTTAGCTCTACCTGATGACAGTGGAGAGTATGTGTTGTTTTGTGATGCATCAAGGGTAGGTTTAGGAGGTGTGCTTATGCAACATGAAAATGTAATTGCTTATGCTTCTAGGCAACTTAAACCACATGAGGTGAACTATCCAACTCATGATCTAGAACTTGTTGCAGTGGTATTCGTATTGAAGTTGTGGAGACACTATCTTTATTGAGCTAAGTGCCAGATCTTTACAGATCACAAAAGTCTCCGATATATTTTTACACAAAAGGAGTTGAATATGAGGCAGAGGAGGTGGATGGAGTTGATTAAAGACTATGATTACACAATTGAGTACCACCCTGAAAGAGCGAATGTAGTGGCAGATGCCCTTAGTCGGAAGACTACTTGTAGCTTATCTCATTTGAGGACAGTTCAACTTCCTCTTCTTTATGAACTATGGGCTACAGGAGTTGATTTGTCTGTGGATAAGGTTGGTACTTTGATTGCTAGTTTCCATGTAAGACCAATTCTAATTGACAGAGTGCGAGAGGCACAATTTCAAGACCCTTCCATCATCAGCTTGATAGAGAGAATGCGTGAAGGCACCACGGTGGGGTTTTCCATTAGAAATGATGGGGTATTATTATTTAAAAATAGGCTTTGTGTGCCAAAGAGAAATGAAGTGCTTAAACAAAAGATTTTGGAGGAAGGTCATAATTCACCTTATGCGATGCATCCTGGCAGTACTAAAATGTATCGAACTTTAAGGGAATTTTATTGGTGGCCAAATATGAAGAGGGAGATTGCATCCTTTGTGAGTAGATGTTTGGTTTGTCAGCAAGTAAAAGCAGAAAGGCAGAAACTAGCAGGGTTGCAACAACCACTAGAGATTCCGATATGGAAATGAGATCACATTACTATGGACTTTGTTTATGGCTTACCCTGTTCCCGAGATGGTCATGATGGTATTTGGGTGATCGTTGATCGGCTTACTAAATCAGCACACTTTCTTCCGGTTAAGAAGACCTATAAATTGGAGAGATTGGTAGAATTGTATGTAGATGAGATTGTCAGACTCCATGGAGTGCCAGAATCCATAGTATCGGATCGGGATCCACGCTTTGTGTCAAAGTTTTGGAAAGAGTTATAGGCAGCCTTGGGGACTTGATTATGTTTTAGCATTGCCTTTCACCCACAAACCGATGGTCAATCCGAAAGAACCATTCAGACCTTGGAAGATATGCTGAGGTCCTGTGTGATGCAATTTAGAGGGAGTTGGGATAAGAAATTAGCTTTGATGGAGTTTGCCTATAATAACAGTTTTCATTCTAGTATAGGTATGGCACCATTTGAGGCCTTATATGGAAGGCAATGTCGTACACCCTTATGCTGGAATGAAGTGGGAGAAAGAGAATTTGCTGCACCAGAGATTGTTTTTCATACTAATGAAAATGTCAAGGTAATCAGAGACAGACTTAAGGCAGCACAGAGTAGGCAGAAAAGTTATGCAGATAACCGTAGAAGAGACCTTGAATTTCAGATTGGTGATTAGGTATTCCTGAAGTTGTCCCCTTGGAAAGGAGTGATTCGTTTTGGAAAACGTGGGAAGCTTAGTCCAAGGTACATCGGTCCTTATGAAATTACGGAGCGGGTTGGCCCAGTAGCCTATCGTTTGAGCTTGTCCCCGGAGTTATCTAGGATCCATGATGTTTTCCATATGTCTATGCTCCGTAAGTATGTAGCCGATCCTTCTCATATCTTACAAGAATAACCAATTAGTCTAAAGAAGGATTTGACCTATGAAGAAGAACCGGTTCAGATCCTGGATCAGAAAAAGAAAGTGCTAAGGAATAAGACAATTCGACTTGTTAAGGTCCTGTGGAGAAGACATCAAGTTGAGGAGGCTACTTGGGAACCTGAGGATCAGATGAGACAACAGTATCCCCATCTCTTTTATTGACAGGTATGGAAATTTCAAGTACGAAATTTTTTATAATGAGGGGAGAATTGATACACCCCGAACCTAATATTACTTTTTATGTTGTGGTTTCTTATTTAAGGCGGAAAAATTAATTTGTGAGTTGTGTTACTATTTCTGGTTAGAGGTGGTTTAGTTGAGTTAGCGGGTTTTTAGTTACCTGAATGAGAGTTTTTAAATGAGGGGTAGCTAAAATAATACCAGTTCCATTTTTGGGTTAGTATTATTAAGTGGGGAGATATATATTTTCGGTGAAGGAGGAATTAAAAGAGAAAAACAACTTCCTATTTTCTCTCCCCCGATCCCGACCCCTAGCCTAACCCATCCGATTTCCCTCCGACTATTCGCCGTCATCCGACCCCGCCTGGCCGCTGCACCGATCGTGTTCGACAGCTGGGACACCGCTCGTCATTCCTGGGGTGGTAGCCGGCCTCGTCTCGCCGGCAACAGCTCACGGTAGTGCTGTCAAGGCCGCCGGTTTGCTAAACCGGAACTTCCTTCTCCGGTCACCGATCCGAGAAATCTTTGGGGGGTTTTGAAGCTCTTCTATTGGTCTTTCATCCATCCACAAGAGGAAGCTCGATTGGAGCTAAGGAGCAAATTGGAGTTGTAGTGTTCTTGAGCTTGTGAGGACAGGAGGAGACACCATGTGAGGAGGGCTCTGAGCGACGTCAGGTTTAGCCGCATATATTGTAAGTGACATTTGGTTTTAATAAAATGCATGCATGGTTTAATAAGTGGTTCTTTATACTTTCCAAGTTTAAATTACGAATTTCCGCTTTTGGATTTGAGATATGTGGTTTATTTGGTTTAATTATTACATTGAACATTTTAACGTGTGGGACACGTTATTAAATTAAATTTATTTCTTTCTCTTGAATTTTCCGAGTACGGTTGGGAATCGTACTTAAGCTTTTATTATGAGTTTTGGGGAAACTCACATGAATCTATATTTTTCTCTCTCATGCCATATTTGTTGGATTATATGATGTCAATGCTAGCATGTTGTTCCACCTTTCGAGTGATGTGACTTTCACGTTTCAAATGGAGTCACTCAAGCCCTTTCCATCCTAGTGGTGATGTGATGTTGCCGACAGCATCACGTAAGCCCTGTGCCCTATCTGTCAACTCGACGTGAAGGTACAGGGAGTATGGGAGTACTATGCCTGGGAGGCAACTGAGTCTGGGAGACTCACTTATATGGCCATATAGATTTTCCTTATTTGAGTTGTTAATTTGACTAGCCCATTAATTTTGGAAGTTTTCATATGGGAGGTGTTTATTTCCTTTTTGTGTTGTTTTACGGCTAGCGGGGCTAGTATGAATTTATAATGAGCTTATTATTTTCTGCATGCATGGAAATTTCTATTTCCGTATAAAAAGGGAAAGCATATCAAGTTGGATTTTCGTACAAGCTTGTTCTTGGATATTTATAAATTAGTTTATTTTTCGTCTACTCAAGCTAATGTTTCAAATGCTTTTCCCTGGGCCCTTTTGTTTTCAAATGCCCAGATTACAGAGTTCCTGTTCGGTTTTACTAGGAGTTGAGGCATAGTATCTCCCACTGCACATTGTTGATCGTAGGTTACCTGATAACCTATGTATAGTTATTTTATTTTTCTTCCTGTAGTGCTCTGATAACCATGGGGATATGTAAAGTTGGTTGGAATTGTTTTAAGGGTTATGACTCAAATAGAAAGTTAAATTGGTTGATGTTCTTGTTTAAGTAATCAAGTTGAATTTGTTGGTTTGGGTTTTTTAGTTCTATTGTCGAAAATGAAGGGAACTAGGAGATCTGGATATTTGATTTAGGAAAAATATTCTTGTTTTTCGTAGGTTGGGTTGTCCATTTTTAGAGGAGATTATGCCAAAATTTTTGGTATGACCTCTTTTAAAGTGGACCCCGCAAGACTTGCCTGTTTTCCTGTGTGATTTCGGGGCGGGTCTTGTCAGTTGGTATCAGAGCCATATAGGTTCCTTTATTTGAGTTGTTAATTTGACTAGCGGGCTTAGTCCATTATTTTGGGAGCTTCCTACATGAGAAATGTATATTTCTTTTTTCTTGTTGTTTTATGGCTAGCGGGGCTAGCGTGAATTTGGGACGAGCTTACAGTATTTGCATGCATGGAAATTTTTAAATTCCGTATAAAAGGGAAAGCATATCTCATTAGATTTCGTGCTAGTTTGTTATTGAATACTTATTAATTAGTTTATTTTTCGTCCACTCACGCTAACGTTTTCAATGCTTTTCCCTGGGCTCTTTTGTTTTCAAATGCCCAGATTACAGAGTTCATGTTCGGCTTCACTAGGAGTTGAGGCATAGTATCTTCCGCTGCACCTTGTTGATCGTAGGTTACCTGTTAACCTATGTGTAGTTATTTTATTTTTCTTCCTGTAGCGCTCTGATGACCGTGGGGATATGTAAATTTAGTTGGAGTTGTTTTTAAGGGTTATGACTCAAGTAGAGAGTTTAACTTTGGTTGATGTTCATGTTTAAGTAATGAAGTTGAATCTTTGGTTTGGTTTGTTTTAGTGCTATTATGGGAAACGAAGAGATCCAAGAGATCTGGTTAATTGATATAGTTAAAATGTTCTTGGTTTTATCGCAGGTTAGGTTTTCCATTTTAGAGGAGATTATGCCGAAATTTTGGTATAATCTCTTTTAGAGTGGACCCCGCAAGACTTGCCTGTTTTCTTGTGTGTTTTCGAGACGGGTCTTGTTAGGAATAGTTCGCGCTAGTGGCGTAACTGTCCACACTGGTGGCGTGACAGTTCGCGTTAGTGGCTTAATGGTCTGCACTGGCGGGCAGAATAGTTTGTGCTGGTGGCGTGACTTCTCGCGCTGGAGGGCGAAATAGTTCGCGCTAGTGGCGTAACGGTCCGCGCTAGCGGGCGGAATAGTTCGCGCTGGTGGCGTAACTGTCCGCACTGGTGGCGTGACGGTTCGTGCTAGTAGCATAACAGTTCGCGCTAGTGGGCGGAATGGTTCGCGCCTTTGCGCTTCTTTTTCTCCCCACATGTGCGTAGTTAACGCGCGTGCGCATGGGCGTTGGGGCGTCGTAAGTGCATGTATGATCGTGATCCACGTGGCTGTGCCCTGACTGTATAGAGTGGTAGGGTCTGGGTGGGATGTCTATAAATAGAGCTGGGGGAACATTGATGAACAATCGGTAAACAAAACCTCAATCTTATTAATTGGAAAAACAAACTGAAAATCAAAACATGTTATGAATCATGTCTAGGGCTTCAAGCAGCCCTTAACTAAGGAAGCTTAAATAAACATAATAAAAAGACAATGCAAAAGGAAAAGGAGAAGAGCTGAAGAAGAGGCGAAGAAGGGAAAGAGAAGGGGAGAAGCCGCCAAAGATGATAGCATAGGGTTTTATATTGTTTCCTTCAACCAATCCATCTTGATTTAGGTTTCCTTGGACATTTTGATTGGTGTACATCTGTAGGACCAATGGAAGTGTGCCAACTCATTTAATTATGCATAGTCAGCTTCACATAGAGATAATAAGTTGGATAATGAAGTACAAACTCGTTCATGGGCTTTCCGGTGTGATTTGGGCCTAAAAACACAAATTTCTGTTAAGAGTCAGATTCGCGCGCAGATTGACCTTCTGGTAGTAAATTGGCCATAACTTCTTCTTGGAAAATGCTATTCACGAACCGTAAAATGATATGGAAAGCTAACATCCGTAGCTTTTCGTTGATATAAGATTCGTCATCTGGTTCTTCTTGAAATACCCTCAGTGTCCTGTCAAATTTGGCTGACTTGCGTAGGCAGATTTCTGAATTTTGTCTTTCACTCTCTCTTTTCCTTCTTTTTTTTTTATTTGCTTCGGAACACCTAGAAAACAAATAAACAAAGTAAATAACTAGAAAACACACCAAACAAGAAAAAAAAGTATAGAGGATTTTGATACAAATAATGTATAATTATGCACCTATCAAATACCCCCACACTTAAGTTTTGCTTGTTCCTAACAAACAAAAGAAGCTAACTAGAATAAAAGACACAAACCTAACATCTTCCAAATATCTCCGAGTACTCATGACATCCACAAGTATGGTCAACAAAACTCAAGCAGTCACATATTAGAATTCACAACTTCACTTAAAAGCTAATTTATTTTGATAAGGGAAAAAGACCATTTGCACAAAATAGAAAAAGTCAAACCCCATTTCAATGATAATCTTTTTTATTAGCCCATTTGAATACAAGGTACTTATTTTAAGCCCAAATACATAAATATTTATTAAAATATAATAAAATGATATTTTAAAAGACTTTTTTACCCTTAACCTTTATTTAAAGAGAAAAAAAGAAAAAGAAGAAGGGAAGACTTTCCCAGAAGCACACCGGACACCAGCGCCGGTCGCCGGTCACCGGATTCCGGTCGCCGAACACCGGTTGCCGGATTCCCGTCACCGGACACTGGCCGCCGGATTCTGGTCACCGGTCGCCGAAAAATTGATGATGATCGGAAAATCGCCGGAGACGCCGGAGTGTCACTGGATTTTTTTGAAAAAAATGTCACCATAACCCACCGGATCTTGCCGGAAGCATACCGGCAAAAAATGAAGTTTACTACCCCTAGTAAATTTTTACTGGGGGTAGTAAACTTGCAAAACAGCAGCTCCAATGCCATAATTCACATTGAAAAAGAGAAAAATCAACTTAGATGCGAAAAAATAAAGTTTACTACCCCTAGTAAACTTTTACTGGGGGTAGTAAACTTGCAAAACAATAGCTCCAATGCCATAATTCACATTGAAAAAGAGAAAAATCAACTTAGATGTGAAAAAATGAAGTTTACTACCCCTAGTAAACTTTTACTGGGGGTAGTAAACTTGCAAAACAGTAGCTCAAATGCCATAATTCACATTGAAAAGGAGAAAAATCAACTTAGATGCAAAAAAATGAAGTTTACTACCCCTAGTAAACTTTTACTGGGGGTAGTAAACTTGCAAAACAATAACTCTAATGCCATAATTCACATTGAAAAGGAGAAAAATCAACTTAGATGAGAAAAAATAAAGTTTACTACCCCTAGTAAACTTTTACTGGGGGTAGTAAACTTACAAAACAGTAGCTTTAATGCCATAATTCATATTCAAACGGAGAAAAATCAACTTAGATGTGTAGTAAACTTTTACTGGGGGTAGTAACCTTGCAAAACAGTAGCTCCAATGCCATTATACATACTAAAACAGAGGAAGAACAATTTAGATTCGAAAAACTAAAGTTTACTACCTCCATTAAACTTTTACTGGGGGTAGTAAACTTGCAAAACAATATTTTCAAGGCCATAATACAGACTAAAACAGAGGAAGAACAACTTAGATGCAAAAAAATAAAGTTTACTACCTCTATTAAACTTTTACTGGGGGTAGTAAACTTGCAATCTATTATCTCCAGAGAAAAATCAACACACAAGCAAATAATAGAAAATTACTGCCCCTAGTAATTTTTATATTTTGAAAATTACTACCCCTAGAAAATCAACACACAAGGTTCAAATCCGTCGTAGCAGATCGGCTCGGCCTTGTTCGCCAACAACTTCTTGAGCTCCTCATCTTGGACACACTCCTCAAGATATTGTACTTCTCAACCAAGCTCAACCTTCATCGTAAACATAGTTTCGAAGTCAGTTCAAATTAGCAAGAGCAAATGCTGAAGAGGAAGAGAGAGAGAAAGCGGCGGAGACTTACGAGACGAATCGAGTAGCGAACGAGCTAGAGGGCTGAGATTCGGCGGCGACCGACTGCGGTTTGACCTCGTCGGAGATCGACATGGATTTGACTTCGTCGGCGGCGAGTTGCTCTGGTGCTTCGGTTGCGGGGATTAGGCAAAGGAGAGGATAAGCTCGTCGGAGATGGTGGAGGCGAGGATGAGGTCGCCGGCGACGGATCTGTGAGTGAGAGTTAGAGAGAGAGAGAGGTTTGCAGATCCTTCGTTAGAGAGTCATCGATGTCGAGGCATTGGTCGGCGTCGGTGAGGCTTTGATCGGCATTGGCTTGCTTCGGCGAGGCATGGCTGGCTTCAGATCTCGTGGAGGACGAGAGAGAGAGAGAGAGAGGCCCGGTCGTCGAGGAAGATGGTGACGGTGTAGTGCCGATGCTCCTTGCTCGAGGGCGTCGGTGGCGACGCTGTCTTCAACCATGGAAGTTCGTCGAGGTGAGAGAGAGGAGAGAGGAGAGATGAATGAGAAGTGATCGGGAAAGAAGATAAGAAAGGAGTGGTGGGAATAGAACAGTGGGTATAAATGTCTTTTCCTTATGAATAATTGAGATGGGCATTGGGAAAAGATTATCATTGATGTGGGCAATAAATCTTTAAAATTAGTATCATTAAGGCATTTACTCTTTTGATAACCATCATTCTCAAATCATTATGCAAGGATAATCAAACCAATGTAACGAAGGAGAATCAACATCCTTATGGGTCAAACAAGTGTCCACTCAATTCCTCATAAAGATGCTCCCAATTTCTTTTCTCTCATGATTTTGTGGCTCAATCTCTCAATTATATGTAATAGAAAGTAGTTTGCATATTTATATGAACAAAAAGCACATGGCAATATAAATAAACCTCATGAAAGAATCAATTACTCACACAAATGAACCACACCATAGGCTCAACTCTTGAAACAAACTCCACAGATCAAGTTTTACTCATCTTTTAGATCAAAAGGAACTTTACAAGGTAATACTTGGGCTAGGCTAGGGGTATAAGTTGAAGAGTAAGGAATTGCAAAATTCCTAATGACCTAACAGAGCATTGAAACACTCCATATGTCGCCAAAACAAGAGCCAAACATCATCATGTTGGGCCCATCGTCATTCCAACCTCCTTACAACATTGTGAAAAAGAACAAATGCCATATATTATATTTTTGGGCCTTCAAACATACACAAAACTCCAAATTCACAAACAAGGGACTTGATCCAATTTTTTTTCTTTCTGCCATTTCTTTTGATTTTTATTTTATTTTATTTTCGTGGCATTTTTCTTTTCTTTTGGCCAAGTCACCTTCCCCCACACTTGTTTCTCATCATCATTCCACACAATACATCACAACATCATACTCTACTAGGCCCAAAGACAAAGGTAGAGATATCACTACACTAAGCTCAAGGTATGTATTTCATGGGTGATGAAAGAAAATACTTAATGTAGGCTCAAAGGGGTTTAACTAAGGGGTATGACGCACACACAAATAGGGACACATGGCATCTGGCAATGGTGTTCATCCTAAAAAGCTCCATTTGTCCTTTCTAAAATCAGAGCATTTGATGATAAAAAGTTTCGAAAGTCCATAAGAGTGAGTTCTAGTCATCTAGAGTTCATTAAAAGCTATGGTAAGAAATCAATCGACAAGAAAGAATAATGAGGTTTTCGAAAATTTATAGCCAAGAAAACGAATCAGAATATTTTCAATAATCACTCAGAAAGAAAGCACATATATAAGCTCAAAATCTCACAATGGTCATATGAATCAAGTTTAACATGTCCTTAGCATACCTCAATCAATCCTCAATCATTACATTAATCTAACTATAAATACACATAACTCAAGAGTAATAATCATAAAAATCTATTAGCAATTACTTGAATTCAAGAATCTAACAAATGTCTGCAATCCTTTTGTGACCATAATATTCCATAAAAGTTCAAACTCAATCAATGTTTGGAAGAAAACACACTAGAAACAAGAAAAAGAAAAGAAAAATCCTAAAACTGATTTTTTTTACGAACACACAAAAAAAACAAAAGCGTCATTCCTCCCACACTTAAACCAAAACATTGCCCTCAATGTTTAACATAGATAATCATGCAATGATAGGATTTAAGTGAAAAATGAAATAAACACTAAAAATAAATGTAAAGAAAAGAGTAAGAGTGCTCCCTCTTGAAGACCTCCCAACGTATTGAAAAGCAAAAAGAAGGGAATCATCTATTTGAAGTCACAAATTATGCTGCATCAGCCCATGCTCCAGACCCCATAACCTTCTGATTCAGCTTTGGATGACTAAGCTACCACCTGGAGGCGAAAGTTGACATTGCTAGCTTTTTGTGGATATGTAAATCACCTTCTAACTCCTAGTGGTTTGAAAGTTATAGCCCTGAATTTCGGGAGCTTTGCTAATCTAATGAAGGTGAAACTTGGGGAGCATGAAGTCCACATAAGGAGCTTCAATTCTATATATGGCACACCACATTTGGACCCCGGGAAGTATTCCCTGTTTTGTGTTTAAAGTGACACTCCTGCACAGTTTCGGCTTTCCTGAGCTGACCTTGCTACACTCAAACTGAAGTTTTGAGCTCATGAGAACTCAAAATCTGGCTCAGTCAAATCCACTAAAAATTAGACTCATGGGGCTTTTGATCCATATATTGGGCGTTTTCTACTTCCAAGTGAGCTCTGAACGGTGGCCGTTCAAAGTGAACTGATCTGCACGGCAGAAACACGGTTTCCATCAAAAAGTGATTTTCTCGAACTTTTCTCAACTACATGACCTACACACAAACCAAAAACATAAAACAAAATAAAACATGAAGCAAATGAAGAGAAGAAAAAGATTAGGAAAACGTCCCTTTGAAATTTGAAACTTTGAATGCGCAATCTTCCTCCTCCATGTCATGACAACTCCTCATCAAGGATAATCAGGAGGTTTCGGTCTTGGATCCACAAGATGCTTAACTTTCTTCAATGATGTTTCATGCTCCCTTGATAACAACTTGGGTATCTTATGATCAATGAAAAAATATGATTTGAAACTCTTCTTTTTCTTTCTATTCTTCCATTGTCTCCTTCTCTTTCGAAATTCACCAAGCATGGATAAAAGGATGTCCTTATCAGATTTTGGCTGCTCATAGATCACCATCTCCACATGTTCAAAGAAATCTAATGGTGCTTGGATGAGTGAAGCATGTGGAGAACTTAAGTGTGGCAAGGGAGAATCTGGTGGTCGAACATGCATTAGCAACCAAGGCTCAAACATAGAAGCTTTGATGGTATCCTCCTTTAAGCAATAACTCACATCATGCATGAAACACTCTTGATCTTCATGAGACAATGTGATCTCCTCCAGCACATGGAACTCGTTGTCATTATGCTCAGCTTGAAGTTTCTCATTGTTAGAGTCCTCAAACTTCTTTTCATAGAATTCCTCCAAATTTGAGTCTTCATCCTCATCTATGATTGAGTCAAGTGATGCACCATGAGTATGAAACAAAGAGGTGGTTGTGGGAAGCTCCCAACGGTCTGCCAGATGTGTAGGAGGGTGCTCTGGAGGTGCCATAGTCTCTAAAGACTCATCAACTGCCGACCAATCAATCTTATGACTCATGGAACCATCTTGACTTTTTACTTGCTCCCTTGGCTCATGAGTTAAGTAAGCCAAAATTGTATCAAGATGTCGCCCAATATTATCAACAGATTCGTTAAAGCTTTGTTCATGAGCATTAAGGTTCTGCACATAAGTAGCCACACTCTGCAAAAAGGAAGCAGTACTCTGCGCAAAGGATGCAATAGCATTAGTCATAGAAGCAACCGAATCTTCAAGAGACTCACCTTGAGATATTTGCAACGGAGGATCATAATATGAATATGAAGAAGCTTCAAACCCATTGTAGGATCCTTTTTGAAAATATGGATAGCTATTCCACTCAGAGTAGGGAGGATGCTCCCATACCAGATTGTAGGCTGGCACATAATGATCATTCCAATGCTCTTGATTTGCTTGATATTCTCCAAACATACTACTTTGATCATAGTAACCATGATATTGCATGCTTAGACATGTCTCCGATGAATGACCAACAATAGAGCATATGGACAAACCTCATAGGATCGCTGCCACATTTGAAAACAAAAGAAAATAAAAACAAGTTAGTAATTTATATAAGAATAACAAACACAAACAAAACGAGTAATTAGAAAACAATAGTCCCCAGCGACACGGCGCCAAAAACTTGATCGATTATTTATAAACCAATTTATTTTCCTTATTCACAACTAGATCATCATTTATAGTATGGGAAAATAAGGGTCATTCCCACAGAGGACTAAATGAATCTAACTACTCAAACGATGTCACAAAAGTGACTATTGATCCTATTGAACAGCAGTTGAAAAATAAAATAAAAACCTAACCTAAACTACTCAGAAAAACACGAAAATTTACAGAGGTGTCCTAGACACACAGAAGGTCTCACACACAAAATTTCAGATGATTCGGAGTTGATCTGATATTTCAAATAAATACTAGAAAACAGAGGACAGAAAGTGACGAAAACTGGTTTTGGGAAACAATGAAATAAAACTAGCTAGGGGAGATGCTATCCACCCCGACAATCACATACAACATACTTTGTCCAATTTGTGACCAACTAACTCAATTGAAGATGCTGAGATTGACTCGGTACGCTTGAGCACAATCTATTACTATTTCTTACTGTGTACGTTAGGCAGGAAGTGCTCTACACCTAAACTATTCTCGAACATTGTAACCTAAAGGTACGTTTATTAGGTTAAACTATCAGGACCTACCCCGGATTTCGAGGATAAATCCTGCGGGACCCACCTCAAGGAAAATTCTACCAAAATTCATGGTAGAACCTCCCTTGAAAATGGGTAACCCTACCTGAAAGGAAAATCACCAAACCCAATTCGCAAAAATTCCCAAACCACATCCACATATATACTCTCTCAAATAAACTTAAACAAATGAATCATTTTCAACATCTCATAACATGCTTAAACCGTCCCATATTTATCAGAGCATCTACAACGAAAGAAATGAGATAAACAACACAATAGGTTAACTAGTAACCTATATGGGAAAACTGGATGAGGTGGAGATTTATGACACGCCTCCTATCCTCGCCGAACTGAACTCTACAGACTGGGAATTTAAAAACAAAAGGCCCAGGGGAGAAGCATTTAAAACGTTAGAGTGAGTGGACCAAAATAAATGACAAAAGAATATGGAGCAATGAAATCAAATCTATGCTCTCCCATAATTTCCATTAGAAAAATATTTAAGCATGCCACTCTTGGAACTCTTCCCGAAAATAATTATAAACCAAAAAAATGAACCAATCCCATTGGTTCTCAATAAAACAAAACAAATAGGGAAAAGTATTTCACCATAACGATAAGCCTCCCAGGCTATAATAGCGTCCTACGCTAAGCGCTCTACTCACATATGATGAGGACCGCTAAATAGATATAATAGCGTCTCACGCTAAGCGCTCAACTCTCATATGATGAGGACCGCTAAATAATGGCTAGCTAACAATAATATGTATTTATATATACCGATTGGTTGCCTCCCAGGCTATAGTAGCGTCCCACGCTAAGCGCTCAACTCTTATATGATAAGGACCGCCGGTGGGACTATAATAACGTCCCGCACTAAATGCTCTACTCACATATGATGAGGACCGCTAAATAATGTTAGCTAGCGATAAATAATGTTTGTCAACCTTTTTAGGGTGTAATAGATTACCAAAAATAAAAGATCAATTGGCATGTCCCACATGTCAAATGATATGAGCAAGAGAGTTCCCAAATAACAGATGAAACTCATTAATCCCAAGCAAACACTAAATTTCAAATATGCCTTTGAAATTAAATAACATATTTGAAATTAAATAACTTTAGTGCATGCACGAAAGTTAAATCAAAGGTCCACTCATAGTGCTCGGCTAGGCCTGCCGACGATCTGAGGCTTCCTCCAAATGATCCTCCTCACGGCCTGAACAATGAATAATATTAATTCTCATATTACTTTAAAACTCCAATAAATAAATCCACAAAATTAATGGTCTAAACTCAATTTCTTCCTTGCCCATTTTCTCCATCTTTACTCCATTATAACTCAAAATTCACCGCCATCACCGATAACCAAAACTAACTTTATACGAAATTTAAAACCGGCTAACCAAACTACCGATAATCCATTCTAATCACCGCTAAAATCCTTAACCATGGAAAAATCCCCAACATTAACAAAACTCCTCCAAAAAATTCCAAACTATACTTCATTAAACTCCTCTCCTTAATACCCTCTTAAGAATATGAAAAACAGCCCCTGAGGGGCGGCGCAGCCGCCTGTTCCGCCGGCAGCCGTTTTTCGGCGACTTTCTATGGCTACCAAATTTTAACAGAATAATCCTCTCATCAAACCCAACAACTTCCATACCTAGCACTTAGTCTAATTCTAAGGCTAACTAGGGTAATCGAATCAAAACATCCATAAATCCCTCAAACTTTCAATTATACAAATGACCCTAACGAGATCGAATTAGACCGATTCCTTTTGAGGGAATACTCACCTTCATGAGGGCTACAAGTTGAGCCAAAAATCTCGGCCTATGGTGGCCAGAGAACGGAGGTCCGGCGAGATGGCAGTTCGACTGCTAGGAGCGGTCTCCTCCCACTCGGCAGCGTTTCATGCGCAGTCACCGGCCCAGGAAGAGATACGGAGCGGTGGGGGTCCGAACGGGACCGGTCCGGCTGTCTTGGGTGGCCGGATGGTGGCGAGCGACGATGGTGAAGCTTTCTGACGGGAGAAGCTCGGGAAGGAGTTTTGAGAGAAGAAGAGAAGAGAAAGAAGAGAAGAGGTAAAAAGAAGAAATTGGGCTGCCACCCCCCGGCCCAACGCTCAAACCCAACAAAAAATAAACCCACTTCAAATTTTCCCCTTTTTACCCACTCAAAAACTTTACCATTTAATTGATAACTTTTCCATGCTAACTCTGATTTTAACGCATAGCATGTCTACGAACTTGTAAACAAGTCGCCTACAGCTTTCATGAAGAAAATTTTCCCAAATTCCAAATGGAAGAAAAAGTCAACTTTAAGGTCCTTAACAGTAAACGGTTACCTAATACGGTAAAAGACTAAAACAATATCAGAGTAAATAACCGTAAACTAACTTAAGGACTGGGGTGTGACACAAACAAGTAGAGATCAATAAGCATGAAAAGAGTTTGAGCAATCACTAGGCATCGCAATAAACTTAGCGCCTTGCTAAACCTAGGGTTTTGTCTACTTGCTAGTGAAAACTACCGATTACTTCTCTAGACAATTTGAGGGATCTGATATTGACCCAGGCATCAAATAATCAAAGTGTTAGAACCTTAGCATGTATACTAAGTAGGCCTCCAAAGCACACACACGTAGAATTCATTGATGAATAATCGGTAAACAAAACCTCAATCTTATTAATTGGAAAAACAAACTGAAAATCAAAGCATGTTATGAATCATGTCTAGGGCTTCAAGCAGCCCCTAACTAAGGAAGCTTAAATAAACATAATATAAAGACAATGCAGAAGGAAAAGGAGAAGAGCTGAAGAAGAGGCGAAGAAGGGAAATAGAAGGGGAGAAGCCGCTAACGATGATAGCATAGGCTTTTATATTGTTTCCTTCAACCAATCCATCTTGATTTAGGTTTCCTTGGACATTCTGATTGGTGTACATCTGTAGGACCAATGGAAGTGTGCCAACTCATTTAATTCTTCATAATCAACTTCACATAGAGATAATAAGTTGGATAAGGAACTACAAACTCGTCCATGGGCTTTCCGGTGTGATTTGGGCCTCAATACACAAATTCCCGTTAAGAGTTAGATTCGCGCGCAGATTGACCTTCTGGTAGTAAATTGGCCATAACTTATTCTAGGAAAATGCTATTCACGAACCGTAAAATGCTATGGAAAGCTAACATCCGTAGATTTCCGTTGATATAAGACTCGTCATTTGGTTCTTCTTGGAATGCCCTCAGTGTCCTGTCAAAGTTGGCTGACTTGCGTAGGCAGATTTCCGAATTTTGTCTTTCACTCTCTCTTTTCCTTCTTTTCTTCTTATTTGCTTCGGAACACCTAGAAAACAAATAAACAAAGTAAATAACTAGAAAACATACCAAACAATCAAAGAAAGTATAGAGGATTTTGATACAAATAATGTATAAGTATGCACCTATCAGTCCTCGTCTGACCCTCTCTTGTAGAAGGTAGAGGATTTTAGCATGGCGAGATCTTGAGAAGAGGATGATTCGTTTTGGGAACCTCCTGGGGAGTGTATGACCTCGTCGGAGCTTAAAGGACTTCGACAGAATTGGAGTATTCCTGACGAGATCTTGCTGCGGCCGCTTGGCAGGGGTGTGAAGTTTTGGGACCCGTCGTTCAATTTCACGTTGGTATATGAGTATCAATTTAGATGCGGGTTGACGTTCCCGCTGCCCCTGTTTGTGCAGTACACACTGGCGTGTCTGCATGTCGACCCTGGGCAAGTTACCCCCATTATGTTAAGGCAGATATTGGAGACGGGGGTGCTTTTTCGCCTTCTGAGGCAGGAGTTCCCTAATTTTGAGGAGTTTAATGCCTGCTGGCCTATGGGGTGGTGTGCAAAGAAGGGCATCCGGGGTTGGGTGACGTGGAAGTTTTGGGAGAAGTTTAAAGTCTTGGTGGAAGACTTGCCTACGTTGACAAATGAGAATTAGCGGCAGAAGTGCTTTCTTGTTGTGGGGCAATGGCAGGAGTAGCATGGATCCCCCTTCCGGGTACTCGGGACGTTACAGAAAATAGGTACCGTGTACTTATGCCTTATGTTTCTTTGCTTTGTTCTGTTCTGCCCCTGCTGACAACTGGCTTTGTGTAGTGCCTCAAAAGTATAATCTGACTGAGCTGATAGAGTGTCGGATTCGTCGGGTGACATGGGCATTCGAGTGTAGGAGCTCGTATCGGATATGCCGCCTTGACATATACAGCCATTTCGGCTATGCCTGGGTTCCGGGTCTGTATTTTGGTTTTTGTGTTCCCTTTTTATTCTTGCTGGTCTCTTTCTGACTTTCCTTTTTTATGCTTGCTGCATTGACGATGCCACAGGACGGTGGATCACGGAAGATGGAAGGTCCATACGACAAGGTGTCGGATGAGGACGTGCTGGAGGGGCTACTTGCTGAGGCTGACCATGCCAAGCAGTATGACATTGACTTGGAGACCAAGGGAGGGGAAGGAGGTGGGGTTGGGTGATTGTGAAGATTTTTTGAGATTGAATCTGGTGGAGGAGGATTACGCCTATGTGCCTCCCTTGGTGACAGAAGTAATGGGTTTGGGCTTCCAGGAAGTGGATGTGGAGGAGACACAGACAGAAGGTGGTGATCGCAAGGACGAACAAAGTCAGTCCCCGGTGGAGGAGGAACCTGTCGCGGAGCCAGAGGGTGTGGAGGACTTGGTTATGGAAGATGTGGGTGGGCCTCGCTTAGGTGGTGAAGATGTGGTAGAGGAGGCAGCAGATCTTGTTGAAGAGATTGGCGCGGCAAGATCTCGAAAGAGGAAGGAGAGTGTCGAGCCAGCTCGCGAGGGCCAATCTAAGAAGTCGTGGAGGGAAGGGCTTTTCGGGGGTTCAAGTAGCTTAGCTGGGATCACCCAAGCTTTAGAAGGGATGGGGGAGGCGTAGCCGTACTTAGCCTAGATGGCATACGACATGCATCATTGCTCCGGCGACATGCATGCTTTGGAGGAGGTGGATCCGCTTGCTGGCGTTGCACTTGCCAAGGAGAAACTAACTCGGGTAAGTATCTGCAACTTTTTCCTCTCCACTGCTCTGGGCTTGGGCTTATACGTGTTGCCTTGTACTTGCAGGTGACGTTGCTAATGTACGCTACGAGCAAGCGGGCGGTTACGTACCTACAAGGGGATGCTAAGGTGAAGTGTCAACAATTGAGGGAGGTGGAGGAAAACAATCGTGCCCTCGTGCACTCGCTAGAGCAGGTGGAGCAGGACGTTGCTATCTTCTGGGGCCAGGCTACCGCTGCGGGGAAAGAAGTGGCTGAGCTGAAGGAGGCCATGCGGAGGAAGGATGAGCAGGTAAAGGCTGGGGAGTTAGCGGTTGCGAAGGCAGCATCTTTGGAGGCTGAGGTGGTGAGGTTGACGCAGTCACTGGCAGAACTGGAAGTGTCCTGGAAGGCTAAGTGTGGGCGAGCTGCAGGGGCAGGGGAAAGGTTGTTTCACGAGAGAAAGGTATACAAGCAGCAGCTAAGGGGTGCCTACAATAAATGTCATGATGATCTGAGCCGGACTGGCTGCCAGGCGGGCTGGATTAATGAGGCATCCATGCGTAAGTGGTATGTCGATAGAGATGCTGCAAAGAAGGCGTGGGAACAGATGACTCCTGAACAAAGGAAGCAACCCAAGATCTCGTGGTCTTTGGCGAAGCAGCATGAGGCTTGACATGCGATGTCCTCTGCTAGGTAGAAGGAGGTTCCAGCTGTGGGTGCGTCGCGGCCTCCGGCCACTTTGGCTGCGTCACCCGTGAGGGCTACTGGACCCGATGGGTCCTTATCCACCCAAGTGGTGGCGTCCCAAGTGGCGTCTTCTGTTGTTGTGTCCTCTGATTCTCTAGCTTCGGGACCTCTAGCGCCTGCTCACCCCGAAGTGCAGAAGTCCCCAGTTAAGAAGTCTCTTGGTCCGGAGGTGGCACAAGTGAGCTCGCTTGTGCGCCCCAATGTAGCTTTAAGGCCTCCACTTGTGTCACGGGACCGCGTGAAGCACTTGTTTGGGCAGAGGGTTTCAGTAAATTTCAGCCAGTCTCGTGGCCGTGGCAGCAGGTCGAAGAGTGGGGGGAGTGTGAACAAGTCTGGCGGCTCATCTTCTAGGGGAAAATGACTGATGTAATTATGATTTTTGGTAGGCGTAGGGAAAGAAAAAATTTGTGCCTAGAACAGTGTAAGTGGCGTGGTTAGCCATGTTGAACATGTTTTAAATATATGAATTGCTTGGGAGTCCAGGTTGATGCTTGACGTTATGTTTAGCCATATTGTGTGTTTTTTTGCCTTTGATTAATGTTTTTGTTTGTGGTCTCGTGTTGTGGGGACTTAGTTCAGCATGTTGGGATGATAAAGTGCTTCATTTCATTTAGATTTGGCCGCTAGTGGGCAAGGTGTACATATTGTTGGAGCCGCTACTAGGCTAGAGTACACGAAAAATGTGTACATATTGTTGGAGCCGCTACTGGGCTAGAGTACACTGAAGTATCGGCTATGATGCCGGGTTTAAAATTGATTAACTGAGGTAGAGATGGAAGTGGCGAGCATTCTAGAGGCGGGGTAGCACGCGACCATCACAATCTCTGAGATAGAATGTGGTAGGTCCCGGAGCATTAACTATCTCGAGTGGGCCTTCCCACTTTGCCTTGAGGCCAATGGGGTGGGGGATGACCTCTTTCATGACCCAATCGCTTACTTTCAGGGGGCGGGGGACGACTTTTTTGTTATAGTACTTGGCTATTTTTTGCTTGTTGTTTATGGTCCTGAGGTGCGCCTTGTCCTGGCATTCCTCCAGGAGATCCATGTTATGTCGTTACCCTATTATATTTGTCTCGGGGTCATAGGCTGTGACACGTTCACTCGGGACCTCCACTTCCACTGGTATCACTGCTTCGGTACCATAAGCCAAGAGGTATGGGGATGTGTGGAGTGTCCAGAGGACGTCTAGGAGCTTGGCTGCACACAACCCTTTGGCCTCTTCCAGGCGTTTCTTCAAGTTTTGTTTGATGAGCTTGTTTATGGCTTCCACTTGGCCATTGGTCTAGGGATGTGCTGGGGAGGCATAAAAGATTGTCATTCCCTGGTCTGATAGGAATTCCCGGAATGTGTCATTGTCAAACTAGGTTTCGTTGTCAGTGATGATGGTCTGGGGCACCCCAAATCCATAGTATAAGTTTCGCCATAGGAAGTTTATCACCTTTTCAGTGGTGATTGTGGCAAAGGGATCTGCTTCTATCCATTTTGTGTTGTAATCCACAATGACAATGGCATACTTGAATTGTCTCGGGGCTGTGGGGAGTTGCCCTACGAAATCGAGTCCCCACTGACTGAAATGGCGAAATGATAACAGAGATGGGCACTGGGGGATGATGTGCAAAATCTGTAAATTTATGGCATTAAAGGCATGCTTGGACAATTGCCTTGGCATCTTGCTCTAAGGTTGGCCAATAATACCCTGCGCGAAGCGCTTTGAACATGAGGTTCTGGGCCTCTGCATGGTTCCCACAAATGCCACTGTGAAGCGACTTTAGCACCTTGTGCCCTTCTACCGTGGGGAGGCATCTCAGTAGGGGACATGACTGGCCTCGACGATACAGTTTTCCACCCTTGAGCAAGTGAAGTGAAGCTTTGCGGCGTAGCCACTGTGCTTAATTCTTGTCTCAGGGTAGGGTGCCATCAGAAAGGAAAGCGACGAATGGGTCCATCCATGAGGGTTGGTCAATGGGCTCAAGGGCAAAAAATTTTGAATAGGCCTTTGAGATGCTAGGCTTGTCCAATATCTCGATGTGCACATCAGGTGGCCTGGACTCGGGGGGAGCTATGGCCAGTCTCGCGAGAGCATCGGCCTTGGAGTTTTTTGCTCGCGGGATTCGGGTGAGCTTGTATGAATTAAGGTGCTGCAGGAGGGCGCCTGCGAGACTTTTGTAGGATCCCAAGTTGTGCTAGTTGGCCTTGAAGTCCCCTGCCACCTAACTGACTACAAGCTCAGAATCACTGAAGATGTGGAGGTGCCGTGCTCCGAGTTCTCGACAGAGTTGAATGCCTGCTATGAGGGCTTCGTATTCAACTATGTTGTTGGAGGCTTTGAATTCAAACCGAAGAGCATACTCATATGAGTTGCCCTCTAGGTCTGTGATTATGAGTCCTGCTCCGCTAAGTTTGTGGTTAGAGGATCCGTCAACATGGAGTTCCCAGATAGCGTCCCGAGTGGGGGCGTCTGGGTGTGGACCGTCATTGGCCAAGGGCATAAACTCAGCAATAAAATCTGCAGCTGCCTGCCCTTTGATAGCCACTCTCGGCTTGAAATGCAAGTCAAATTCTCCCAGCTCAATTGCCCATTTTACCATGTGGCCTGAGGTTTCAGGTTTCTACAGTATTTGCCGTAAGGGATGGTTGGTTAACACATTGATTGTGTGGGCTTGGAAATACTACCTGAGTTTCCTGGCAGTAGTGACGAGGGCAAGAGCAAGTTTCTCTATATCTGGATAATGAATCTCGGGATCTGCAAATCCTTTGCCACAGTAATAGATCGGGAGCTCGTTATCATGCTCATGGCGCGTAAGGGCAGCACTGATGGCAGTGGCGGAAACAACCAAATACAAATAAAGTACTTCTCCCAGCTTGGAGACCCATGTTAGGTAAGAAACCTCACATATGAACTTGATTTCTTTTAGCCGTTGGACCTCGGCTTGGATAGCTCGATACTTTTCTAGGTGGAAGGCACTTCTTTTTTGTTTGACAGGGGGGTGGTCTCGAAGGATGTTAAGCTTGTGGGTGATGATATCAAGGGAGATGCATGGCATGTCGGCATAGGACCAAGCGAAGGCTGCTTGTTTTTCTTGGCGCAAGGCAATGAGCATTTGGCGGAGTTTTAGGGTGAGGTTCGTGCCAATGCGAACTTTCTTTTCTGGGGCGGTAGGTGACAGGGATACCCATTCCGTGTCTTCTGCTGGATTAGGGCGCAGGGCCTTCTTCCCGCTCCCCTCAGGGTCATCTCGCGGGTCATCAATGGGCTCTGAAAGGCTAAGGGGCAACATCTCATAGGTGCCCCGCCCCTGCTGGATGGCATTAAGATGGCAATGCTCAATGGCTGCCCGATCACCCTGAATTGTCAGAATGCCTCCTAGGGTGGGTACCTTCTTGAGTAGCATGTGGCCGGCGATAAAACACTACAGCTCCCAAAGAATGTCCCGGCCTAAGATGAGGTTATAGAACGAGGGACAATCGACTATCAGGAAGCGAGCTATTATGGAAGAGCGGCAAGGAGCGGTTTCCACTAACACGGTTAGGCGGTCTGAGCCTAACGATTGCAATATCTCGCAAGAGAAGCTGACGAGAGGATCATGATTGTTGTACAATTTGGCTCTGTCCCGCCGGAGCCCTCTGTAACAGTCAGCAAATATGACACTGACGGCGGCCCCCATGTCTACCAGGGCTCTATGGCACCTGTAATAATCCACCTGCACGTTTATTATGAATGTCTCACTGTGGTGGCAATTTATCCTCCCATTTGTGAAATGTCACTTGATCCCATGCTGACAGGGTGATCGTGACACCCAGCTGGATGTCAAAGACTTCCAAGGGGGTCGTGCATTGCCTTTTTATAGAAGGCTGGCGAGGGGGGAGCCGCAGGGCTCCGCCGTGCAGGGTTAGGATCTAGCTATGCACCTCGATAGCATTAGCTCCCATTGCAGGAGTGCAATATTGGTGGAGTTGTCCATTCCGGACCAGATGTTCTATGGCAAGGCGGAGGCCATGGCACTGTTCTGTTGCATGGCCATTATCATCATGAAAAGCACAATATTTATTGCTTGTTGCCCGCCGGGGCTTTTTTGGATACTTGCTCTTAGGAGGTGGGGGAATGAGGTCTTTGTGCTTGGCCCATATGTCCGCATATGTGGTGGTCAGAGTAGTGTGGACCTCGTAATGAGGTGGCGGGGAGGAACGGTAAGGGTGGTTGCAGTTCCTCCGTCTCCTGTGATGACGGTCGGAACCGCGTCCCTGGTCTCGGAAGGAGCCATGCTGTTTACCCTTATCCTGCCCTCGGTCAAATTGCTCATACTTCTGTTGAGGTTGCTGCATTGGGGAAGGAGCGGGGAGTGCTAATGTGGCTAGAGCAGAATGCCCAAAGGTGGCAAATTCAGCGCATGTCCACTAGACAGCCAGGTCCATCAAGGCATTGTAGGAAGCTGGAGGGTTCCTGTTGATCTCCATTAAGAAATTGCCAAAGAGCAGGGCCTGGCGGAAAGTTTGTTCAGCAACCCGAGGCTCCAAGTTGTGGCATCACGTGGTGGCGGATTTCCACCGGGAGAACAACTCATAGAGGCCTTCTCCGTCCTTCTGCTTGATGTGGAACATAGCGTCCACACTGTGATAAATGCTGGCATGAAGTATAAAGCGGTTGAGGAAGCGTTCCGAGAGTTGGTCAAAGTTGTCAATGGAGTTGGGTGGTAGGTTGAGGAACCAGCTGAGTGGCTCGTCAGAAAAGGTCTCTTGGAAGGCATGGTAAGCCATGGCGTCTGTGTAGCGAGTGGAGCTACATAGCGAGAGAAATTTCTCGAGATGGAGATGAGGGTCCCCATTGTCCTTATACTTGTCCACCTTGAAGGGCTTGGCCTTGGGTGGTCGCTTCTCCATTTGTACCTGTTGCATGAAGGGACTTGGGCGATGTCTGTAGCTAGAGAATAGAGGCCGCGGGCTCCCGCAACTCTCGACCCCTTCAATCCGCGAAGCCAACTGAGTGAAAGATTGGCTAAGCTGGAGCAGCAGGCGGGTTTGCATGTCAAGAGGTGGGTTGGGGGAGTTGGCAGAGGTATGAATGGGGACAGGCGGAGCAGATGGGTCTAGTTGATTTAGCAAGAGAGAGGGTTCATTAGGGATTGAAGATGGTTGAGGGGCTGGGAGTGGAAAAGATGGGTGTTTAGGCCACGATCTTCAGCGCATGGAGCAGAGGTAAATAGCGAGCAAAGAGAAAAGGAGATGTTGCGGGCGTGCCACCTCGCGGGCGAGGAAAGGTTGTATGAGTGCGTTTGACTTCTTAATCAGCGAAGGGGGGTTTCCAGGTGCCACCTCAGATGAGGATTTATGAGCACAGGCAAGTCGATACTCACGGTGTCGCGAGCAGAGCAACCAAAGGGAATCAAGGGTGATCGGGGGCGAGTCCAGGAGGACTCTAAGAGACCTAGGCGGCGGTGCGCTTAGGGTTAGGGTTTTCGAGGGGCTCAAAGGGGTTTAACTTGAGAAAGATGTTGTTTTATAATTGTTGAGAGATTTGATTGTCCATTTTGTAAGCCTTCAGGCCCCTTATATAGAAACTCAATTTGCGGCAGAAGAAAGGTAATCATAGTCTAAATTGGATTCTGAAACCCTAATCCCACAAGGACAATGCTAACCTGCGCGAGCCGCGGACTCAAACTATCTCGCAGGCCTTTCTAGCTCGCGGGCCAAAAGAAGGCTTTTTAATTAATAATGGTCACAGGGATTGGCCCAAAGCATGTAAAAAAAACTGGTGAGAGTCTTCAACGATTAATGAGATGCACGCGGACTCCGTCTATGCCTTCCTCGCGAAGCCTCCCACGAAAGCTAGTTTGCCAGCTCACCTCGATGTAATCTGTTTGCCTCGCCTACGCGAAGTGTCAATCTTGCCTCGCCTACGCGAAGTGTCAACCTCGCCTCGCCTACGTGGAGTCAGCTAGTAATTCCGCGTGCGAGCTATGTAGTTCGCGCGAAGTCCATTAGGCGTGCAAGATCTGTAATCCGCGTGAAGTCATTTGCGCGTGAGATCTGTAATTCAGCTCGCGTGGCCATTCCGCACGTGAACTGTATAATTCAGCTCATGTGCCTTCACTAGCGGGCCATTACTTGTAAACCCAAAGAATTTGGGCTCGCCGGTTTGACATGGATCAAGAATTTAATTAATATTCACATAGACATTTACTGTCCAATACAATATTAATTTGGGCCAAAACAATGGGTTTGTAAGTGGGTGGGTGACGTAGATGGTCTGTTTAAGGCCTCCCGGGATCACGGAACTGCTCTGGCCTTGGTTAGGAAGAGACGTGGTGGCGGGATCTGGGGTACTAGTGACCTGTGCCGCGTGGACCAAGCTGTCGTTGTACACATTACGATGGTCTAACGTGGCGTGGAGCAAGAATTGTTCCTTTTCCATCTCGGCAATGCATACCCGGTATGCTTCAGCCTCCGCCCTCTCTCTGGCCGCTTGCTCGCGAAACAAATGGAAGTCTCGCTTTAGATTTTCCAGGGCGGTGGTGGGGTCGGGATGGCTAATGGAGGTTGCATTGCTGGTTTGGGGAAGGGATGCATCTCCAGATTGGAAAAGTTCTTTCTCTATCTGAGTGCCAGGGTCATTGGGGTCATTTACGATTTCCACCATTGTTTCGAGCTAAATGCGAGTTCCACAAGAGGGGCCCTCCTTCTAGTGCCAATTGTTTTTACCTGTCCCGGGGTCATGAGTCAGGAGGTCAAATTCTTGAGTCCGAGTCTTGCACCTACACAAGTAGCAATGCGTCAGGAGTCGGGACTGGGGTGGCCCAGTCTTTGACTCTCCGATGCTTAAGTTAGCGTTTAGTTGCTACTTGCAGAGTATGGGAGTTTGGAAGGAGTTTTGTGGACTTGCCTCTTTCGGGAGTTTGTGCTTGTTTTATAGGCCAATGTTAGGCGATGCGGCCTCAGTCCTCGATGTGGGACTGTTTGTGGTCCTCTGCGGCACCTCCCATTTGGGGGGTGTTTTGCCATTGGATAGTGGGTCTGGCAAGTGGATTGCTGCCGGACCTTCACTCTTTGGATACCCGTGAAGGGCTCGCCGGTGCTGTCTTGCCCGGAATGATCTTCGGTGACCGGGTAATTGTGCCATATTCTCGGCAAGCATTTTGGCTCTGTACTAACATATGGTTTATTACTTGTACCACAATTGTGTGATGATTTGTTATATGTCCCAAAAGTGGTTTTGTGGCTCTACAATTCTATCTCGTTAGACGCCTCAATACTGCAAGAGCAGTGATCTTCGACTCATTCAAGAGCGTTGTGCGCTTGATGTGGAGGCTCTCGACACCTATGGAGGTTCAAGTACAGGGAGATCGATTCTTGTTTACCTTCACCAACGAAAAGGATGTCAACCGAATCAAGCGTGGTGGTCTTTGGGCTTCCCATAGGGAAATGATCTTGTTAAACGACTATGATTTTCTGACATCATGGCCTTGCCTCTGGACTTTTAGTGGATTTGGGTTGAAATCCAAAACCTCTTGGCGGTCTTGACAACAGCTGCAACAACGTGTGTAATCAAAGAAACTATAGGACCAGTTCTGCAGATTAACAACTACGGTATGCACTGTGGTCTTGCTCGGGTTCACATCACACTACTGCTGCTGGCGCTGCACCAGCCGGTGTGACTTGAGCGGCAAATTAGGGTTTCTCCTGAGGATGTCATCTTGGTCCAATACCGCTATGAACGTCTTCTTGGTCGTTGTAGGATTTGCATGATGATCAATCATGGTGAGGAGGCTTGTCCTCGTGAGTGCGAGGAAGCGTCTGAAGCGGCAACAACATTGATCGCACCTGTAGTAGCACCAGCATTAGTGTTTAGGCCAAACACCCAGAAAACCTAATCGCACCTTCCATTCTAGCACTATCTTCTCTATTCCCAAAGGAGAAGCGTACAATGCAAATCATGGATGTCCTTGTTTTTCCGTCACCATCCAAGGTGACCGGTGTGCATCGTGGGCGAGAAGAGGAAGACAATGATTCTGGGAAGCGCCAGAAGAATTCCCTACCTGTGGTCCCCTACTGCTCAATCCAGAAAACTAGGGTTTTCTCTAGCTACTGGTGGAGAACTCGAGATTGCCAAAATAGGTAAATCCCCAAAGAAGGGAGGGTGCTCTCATAGGAGTAAGAACAAAAAGTAGTTGTTTCAAGGTGAGGTTTCAGACTCATTGGCATCGGTTTCAGGCTCAGCGGTGGAGGATCTTGGCCCCAATGTCAGGGCGAAGGACGAGTGATGCTCTTTTGAAGATCGAGTAGACCCCTGCGCAAAACTACTAAGGCTTCACTCTTCTCTCTGATGGAAAGGTACACCATTTGGGTTTTAGGCCTCAAATCAGATTGATAGAGTTTCTTGTGGTTTTTCTGTAGGTCACATTTCTTAATTTCTTAGGATCTAACTTTGTACGATCAATATCAATATCCAACACGATCATCATATGTTAATTTTATTGGTTACATATATCAAGGAGGGCTCCTGTAACGCCTATAGGGCTCAATATATATTATTATGTCTGACTCATATACACTTTACATGTCAGGACCCACCCCGGATTTCATCTTGAAATCTGAAGTAAACCCTACAGGGTACACCTCAAGAGAGATTTTACCAAAAATTTCGGCATAACCTCCCTTGAAAATAGACAACCCTACTTGATCAAACCAACCTACAACACACTTCTAAAATCATATTCCAACCTTGCACTCCGGGAGCCTTCCTGCTCCCCAAGTTCATCACATCTTCCAAAATAAATCAAGCCTTAATCAATTAATAACAATTTCAAATTGTCACCAGAGCATATCTATAATGAAAGAAAAACAATGAATAAAGAATAAGCGAAAGCAGCCTTTGACTATGCCTCCCTTCCTTATAAAAATTTCGTCCTCGAAATTTACATACGTGTCAAACAAAGAGGAAAGGATACTGCTGCCTTATTTGCTCTTCCGATTCCCAAGTCGCTTCCTCTACTTGGTGGCTTCTCCAAAGCACTTTGACAAGCGGGATTGTCTTGTTCCTAGGCACTTGCTCCTTTCAGTCAAGAATCTGCTCCTCCTCATAGGACAAATCCTTCTCTAAACTAATGGGCTACTCTTCAAGAACATGAGAAGGATCGGCAATATACTTGCGAAGCATGGATACATGAAACAAATTATGTATTCTGGACAACTCCGGAGGCAACGGTAACCGGTAAGCAAAAGAGCCAACTCGCTCTATTATTTCATAAGGCCCAATATATCTCGGACTAAGCTTCCCACGCTTACCAAAATGTACTACTCCTTTCCAAGGAGATAGTTTCAAGAACACCCAATCACCCACTTGAAACTCAAGGTCCTTCCTGCGGACATCTGCATAACTCTTTTGCCTACTCTGAGCAACCTTGAGTCTATCTCTGACCACCTTGATCTTCTCATTTGTGTCCTGGATAATCTCAGGACCACAAAGCTCTCTTTCTCCGACTTCATTCCAACATAAGGGCGTACGACACTGTTTCCCATAAAGTGCCTCAAAAGGAGCCATACCAATATTCGAATGGAAGCTCTTGTTATAAGAAAACTCCATCAAAGATAGGTTCTTATCCCAACTCCCTCTAAACTGCAAGGCACATGATCTTAACAATCTTCCAAAGTCTGGATAGTCCTCTCTGATTGCCCATCAGTCTGAGGATGAAAAGCAGTGCTAAAGTGTAGTCGGGTACCTAAAACTTCTTGAAGAGCTCCCCAAAATTTAGAAGCAAATCTAGGATCCTGATCTGACACTATGGATTCAGGTACGCCATGAAGTCTTACGATCTCATTCACATATAGCTCAGCCAATTTATCTAGTGTATACTTCTTTCCCACCGGCAAGAAATGAGCAGATTTAGTGAGTCTATCCACAATCACCCAAATACCATCATGCCCTTATCGTGTACGAGGTAAACTAAAAACAAAATCCATGGTGATGTGGTCCCACTTCCACACTAGAATCGGCAACAGCTCAAGCAAACCTGAAGGTTTCTGCCTTTCAGCTTTCACCTGTTGACAAATCAGACACCTACTCACAAAAGCTGCAATTTCTCTCTTCATGTTTGGCCACCAATATTAATCCTTCAAAGTCTGATACATTTTTGTACTCCCCGGATGAGCAGCATATGCAGAACTATGAGCTTCCTCCATAATCTCTTTCTTTAACTCTTCATTCCTCTTTGGAACACAAAGCCTATTTTTGAACAACAAGGTTCCATCTCTTCTTACCGAAAAATCCACGATTGTTCCATTTGCTACTCTTTCTATCAATTGAGCTATGGAAGGATCATTATACTGCTCCTCACGCACTTTATCCACCAAAATTGGCCTCACATGGAAACTAGCTATTAAGGCACCCATTTAATCCACCGCTAAATCCACCCCTATAGCTCGCAACTCATAAAGAAGCGGAACTCTAACCATTCTCAGGCGAGACAAAGACATGGTGGGATTTCGACTAAGAGCATCAGCTACCACATTAGCTTTTCCAGGATGATACTCAATAGTACAATCATAATCACTGATAAACTCCATCCACCTTCTTTGCCTCATATTTAACTCCCTTTGAGTGAACACATACCGAAAACTCTTGTGGCTGTAAAAATCGGACACTTGGCTCCATAAAGATAGTGTCTCCACAACTTGAGAGTAAAAACTACTGCTGCAAGCTCTAAATCATGGGTGGGATAATTCCCCTCATGCAACTTCAATTGTCTAGAAGCGTAGGCAATCACTCGATCATGCTGCATCAATACCCCGCCTACACCTCGTCTAGAAGCATCACAATAAACCACATACACCCCACTATCATCCGGAAGTGCCAAACAGGAGCACTAGTCAGGCGATCCTTTAATTCTTGAAAACTTTGCTCACACTGATCTGACCATTCAAACTCAATCTAGTTAATGGAGCTGCTGTTTGAGCCGAAGGGCATTTTTGTCCAAGAAAAGCAACTCCACGCGGACTACGTAGTTCGCGAAAGAAATGACTTCGCGCGGAATAACTAGCTCACTCCGCGTACGCGAGACGAGATTGATACTCCGCCTAGGCGAGGCGAGATTGACATTTCACGTAGTTGAGGCGAGACATTTAGCGTAAGCGAGGCGCAACAGTACTTCGCGTAAAAGTCCTAGGCGAGGCAGAATATATCTAGGCGAGCTGGCAAACCAGTTCGCGTGGAAGGCTCCATGAAGAAGGCACTAGCGGAGTCCGCGTGCACCACTTTAATCGTTGAAGACTTTTAAAAGTCTTTGGCATGTTTCAGGCCAATCATTGTGGCCCTTTTAATGTAAAAAGTCCTTTTAAGGCTCGCGAGCTGTAATAGCCCGCGAGATAGAAGCGTGAACACGTGAGATAGCCTCCTGTGACAGCCCGCGGGATGAATTTCATTCCGTGTAGGACTCTACAATTGGCAGCACGAAAGCAAAGCCCTATGTGGAATGAAGTATGCGAAGTGGACATGTGTCACAAGCTGGTTGGTTCGCGTGACCAAAACAATGTCCTTGTGACATTAGGGATTCATAATCCAATTTGGACTATGAATACTTTTCTTCTGCCACAAGTCAAACTGATATATAAGGGGACTCGGCGCAGTATCTAAGGACACACAATCAAATCTCTCAACAAAATACAAAACAGCAAATCAGTTACCTCTCGAGCTACCTCGAAACCCTAACCCTAAGTGCGCTGCCGCCTTAGTTTCAGAGCCCTTCTGGACTCTTCTCCGACCTCTGAATTCCCTTTGTTACTCTGCTCGCGTCCCGCCGTGAGTATCGATCTCCTTGTGCTCGTAATTCCTCACCTGAGATGGCACCTGGAAACCCCTTCCGCCTGATCAAGAATTCAAGCGCACCCTACTATTCTTTCCTCGTCCACGAGGTGGCACGCCTGCAACACTTCCCCCTTTCGTTGCTTGATGTTTACCTCTGCTCCGCGCGCTGAGGATCGTGGCCAAAACATTGGCACGCCCAGTGGGACCAGGGAGTACAAGCGATTAACCATTGGGAAACCAAAGGAAGCGCCGTACCGGAAACCTCAGCTTTCCTGTCTCAAGCACAGATCATTACGGTATAAGCCCCATAACAGCACGGCTTGTCGATCCCTCACTCAAGAACAGATCTTTGCTCAGTTTGGTGACCCAGTTTCAGCGAGACCGCCATGGTAGACTCTCAGCCGACCCAAACCACAAGTCCCGCTCCGTCCATGGAGCGAATCTCTCAGATGCTCAAACAGTTGACAAGTCAAAGTTTGGCCACTCAACAAAGCGTCACCAACCTTGCTGGGAAGGTAGACGACCTTGCTGAACAGGCTAAAAGGGACAAAACCCTTTGGGAAGCAGACCAGCACAACCTTGCCATACTCACTGAAGAATTGAACCGGTTTGCCAGTGAAGTAAAGGAAGACAAGGATTTGGTCAACGATTCCCTCCAACAGATCCAAAAGGATCTGAATCAGAACACGGAGACCGTGAAACAGAACGCGAAGACCGTGAAACAACATGCAGAGATCCTGTCGCTCACTCGCGCGACAGTAGATAAGCAGACTCGTCGCTTGGACGACCACGATGCCAAGATGCATGACCAACAAAATGCTTCTTTCTTTGGAAGCAAGAACAGCCTGGAGAAACTGGAAGAAGTCAAGGAAAAACATGACCGTATAAACCTACGGGTCCTTAAAGTCGTAGACTGGATGAGGGCGCAAGCGCTGAAAAACCCCGTTCTAAACCTTACGGGCGCAAGCGCGAACGAGAGATCATCCAAATGAGCGCGCCAGGGGAAACCCTAAAGTTGGGACTCCAAAAGTCTCGCAGTTTGCGTTAGGGGATGGAACTTCAAAGATATCGCTCCCGCGTAACTTTGTTGCTGCATTCAAAGGGTTTAACGGTTCGCCAAGCCACGGAGCCGGGACACCAGTTGATCCGATTCTAGACTACTCCAGCCCAGCTCCCAAGAATGTTGCACAAGCCGCCAGTTTCTCTGCATGGCCAAACCATGAGGAAGGAGCGGAGTCCGCGCCTGTGACAACAGCCGACTGGCGCCAGCTCATCTTGACAAGACCCGACCCGAAATCCCACAGATAAACAGGCAAGTCTTGCGAGGTCCACTCTAAAAGAGATCATACCAAAATTTCGGCATAATCTCCTTTAAAAATAGACAACCCAACCTGCGAAAAACAAGAATATTTTTCCTAAATCAAATATTCAGATCTTCTATATCCCTTCTTTTTCGACAATAGCACTAAACAAACCAAACCAACAATTCAACTTCATTACTTATAGAAAACATCAACCAATTTAACTCTCTACTTGAGTCATAACCCTTAAAACAATTCCAACTAAATTTACATATCCCCACGGTTATCAGAGCACTACAGGAAGAAAAATAAAATAACTAAACATAGGTTATCAGGTAACCTACAATCAACAAGATGCAGCGGGAGATACTATGCCTCAACTCCTAGTGAAGCCGAACAGGAACTCTGTAATTTGGGCATTTGAAAACATAATGGCCCAGGGAAAAGCATTTAAAACGTTAACGTGAGTGGACGAAAATAAACTAATTTATAATGCTTGTACGAAAATCCAACTTGATATGCTTTCCCTTTTTATACGGAAATAGAAATTTCCATGCATGCAGAAAATAATAAGCCCATTATAAATTCATACTAGCTCCGCTAGCCGTAAAACAACACAAAGAGGAAAAATAAACACCTCCCATAAGAAAACTTCCAAAATTTAATGGACTAGCCCCGCTAGTCAAATTAACAACTCAAATAAGGAAAATCTATATGGCCATATAAGTGAGTCTCCCAGACTCGGTTGCCTCCCAGGCATAGTACTCCCATACTCCATGTACCTTCATGTCGAGTTGACGGAGGGGGCACAGGGCTTGCGTGATGCCGCCGGCAACATCACATCACCCCTAGGGTGGAAAGGGCTTGAGTGACCCATTTGAAACGTGAAAGTCACATCACCTCGAAAGGCGGAACGACATGTTAACATCGACATCATATAATCCAACATATACGGCATAAGAGGGAAAAATATATATATTTATGTGAGTTTCCCCGAAACTCATAATAAAAGCTTAAGTACGATTCCCAACCGTACTCAGAAAATTCAAGAGAAAGAAATAAATTAAATTTAATAACGTGTCCCACACGTTAAAATGCTCAATGAATAATTAAGCCAAATAAATAACATATCTCCAATCCAAAAGCGGAAATTCGTAATTTAAAACTTAGGAAGTATTAAGAACCACTTACTAAACCATGCATGCATTTTATTAAAACCGAAATGTCCACTCACAATATATGCGGCTAAACCTGACGTCGGTCAGAGCCCTCCTCACGTGGTGTATCCTCGCGTCCTGTACCAAGAAGAGATTTAAGGCTCACACTAAAAACACACCTTTACCAAATACAAAGGAAAACACCCTAGCATTGCTCTCACTCGCCCAAACTTTCCAAACTCTAGCCATAGCTCTACTTAATCACCAATTCCCTACAATCCGACAAAGAGCTCTAGTGTATATTATGATAAATCAAACTAATGAACCTCCTCAATTCCTCTCCTCTCACAACCAATTCCAACATCAAATCCCTAATTCCAAACAACCAATAACATATAAAATCACATATACTAAATCAGTATTTATCCCTTCTAGAACTCCTCCAATAATCCTCAAACCACCACCAAAATCGGCAGTAGCCACCGGCAGTGGCGGTCAACCGCCAGCAGTGGCAGTCAACCACCACCACCATGTCAACTCCAACCAAAACCCACAAAGCACACATCAATCCCTTCCTCTTAACAAGCTCTCACTATGCCATATACATCATCAGACGACGGTCCAAGTCCGTCGTTTGACGTTTTTTTTATGTCGTCTGAGGAGCTGTCGGGTGATGGTCTATCAGACGACGGAGAATAGCCGTCGTCTGATAGGACATCACACGACATATCTTATGTCGTCTGAGAAGAGAATCACACGACATATCTTATGTCGTCTGAGAAGAGAATCACACGACATATCTTATGTCGTCTGAGAAGAGAGAAGATTGAAAAATTTCAGTAAACGCACCACAGTTAAGTGTGGACTGAATCAGCATCAAAAAATTGTAAAATCATATCACAAGACACATCAAATGTCGTCTGTTTTGTATACCTACCACATATAAGTGTGGACTGATTGGAGAATAATTTGATTTATTGGATTTTTCTATCTAATCACACTTCAATAAAGTGTCGAGTGTGTGAGCTTACAACGTCAAAAATTTGTAATATATGTGGTTATATAGAAGATCTGATGTCACTTATCTGTCGTCTAACTTTGTAAACTATTATACATTTTGCTAGTTGTTCTGTCAGACGACATTTAATTGTACTTTCAATTCTATTCCTACCACAAACTTTTAACTTTTCCGCTTAGACTCTACAATGTAACCACATTTAAATGTTGTCTGAAAGAAGCATTATCATAGTTTATCATGGTTTTTGTCGTGCCGAGGTGCTTCACTCAACATATAAGTGTCGTGTGATTGAAAAATAAAAAACGTTCAATCAACATTTTGTCTTGTGACTCCAGCTCACACTGCATATTTGTGTTGAGGTTATGTTGCTTGTTATAAACACATATGTTGTCTCTATAAATTGAACTTCATATATAAAGAAAAACCAAGAATAAAAGAACAAAAGAAACACTTCATTGAACTTTGATAATCCACTTCAATTACAAAATCATTTGAAGTGTAGGAATCCATGAAAATAGCTTCCAAGAGATCCATGAAAACACTCCATTTTTCAACAAGTACTCATAAATGTACTAGCAACACAAGAGATCCTAAAGTGAATTACAAATTAAAGGATACGGCCAATAGTCCAATCCAGCACGCTTTAATTTTGCATCATCAATCTGAAAGCCCATCGGCTAATGAAGAACAAAAACATGTTAGTCGAGGATAAACATTCATATTCTTGCTCAATAAATGAATTATCTAAAATGAGAAATGCCTACCCCAACCAGATGAAGGCCAACTGCTGATGCTGCACATGTTCTGGCAATGCAACCTGTATTTCCAGGAATCTGCCAAGAAATTGAGGGATTCACGACCCAATGGAAAATATACCCAATTTACCAAGTTGAGCAATGTTAACTTGTATAGCTCGAAAGCCAAAGAAGAGACAATAATAAAATGCAAGTGGTTGAGATACTATGAAGTAGATTAAACTTGTTGTATACCTGAGGAGATACGAGAATGACTTGAAGAATGTTAGTTCGTGAGACTTGGTTGAGTGCCACCCCTGACCCATGAGCCAAAGAACACTCTTTGCCCCTGTCGTCAGCTGCAACCATTTCATTCACTTCATTATTGAACACTCAGACATATAGAGATAGAGAGATATATAAGAGAACTAGAGAGAGTGAGTATAGAGTGAGCAGAGGGGAGAGAAGCGAGTGGAGTAAAGAGAGAGGCGGAATTTGCGGTTGAGATGAGACAAGAGAGGGCAGTTTCACAGAGTCCATGTTGTCCGGGTCGGAGACGACGAACTCGAGCGGCTCGTTCCAGACCGGGTTGAGGTCCTTGTACTTGGTCGCCGTCTGGTTGGGGCTGGGGTTGGGATTGGGGAGGTGGGGGTTGCTGAAACGACACAGTCATGGTGTCATTGTGAAAGGAATCGAGGGTTGGGAGAGAAAAGGGGGGAAGGGTTTGCGTTGATAGCGGGGAAGGAGTGAAGGGAGTAGTAGTAGTAGTACTGTGTGATGGGGTTTTGTGAAGAGAAGAGAGACGGCTAAGAGGAAGAGGGAGAGAAGAATGAGATTGAGGTGACCAAGTATTTTTGATGGAAAAAAAAGTGTGGGAAGTTTAAGTTTTGGTGAAAAAACTGAGCGGGAGCCGAAAAGAAAAATTCGAGATTGAGGTGTTCATCAGACAACATACATATGTTGCCTGAGTTGACCAACATAGGGTTTTCGTTTAGATAAAAGTGTTGATTTTTAAAAGTATTTTTCAGACAACATATATATGTTGTCTGAAGTTACTAAGCAAGATTCCATTCACGTTGACCGCATCGACTGAGATCCGAACTTTATCGAAAATTCTTGAATTTTGTTCTACACCCATAATTCACTATCATGTTGACATCTGACACTCAAACTTAAAAAAAAATTATTTCCGTCATTTGAATCATCGTGCGTACTAATGTGCTATAACATGTTTACTAAGTTCTTTGTAAACATACATCTTTATAAGACAACTATATGCAAGAAACAAAATTTACCTAATTTGACCGTTGGATATGATCGCAGTACTTAAATATGTATGTGGAAGAAAATTTACCCATTTTCGATAACTTATAGGTCTTGATCATTAGAGTCAACTTCAATTATATATAAAACGTTCCTATTCTTCCTCATGAGGAGCGATATGATCGGTCGATAAACGTGTCTAAATGTTCACATAAAATAGTTTCGTTGACACTAAATGAGGGTATAAGAATTGACGAATCTCAACTTTAAGTATTAGTCGGTCTAGATAAAAGGGTTTTCGATTCGTTTAGATAAAAGTGTTGACTTTTAAAAGTATTTTTCAGACAACATATATATGTTGTCTGAAGTTACTAAGCAAGATTCCATTCACGTTGACCGCATCGACTGAGATCCGAACTTTATCGAAAATTCTTGAATTTTGTTCTACACCCATAATTCACTATCATGTTGACATCTGACACTCAAACTTAAAAAAAAATTATTTCCGTCATTTGAATCACAACGTGCGTATTAATGTGCTATAACATGTTTACTAAGTTCTTTGTAAACATACATCTTTATAAGACAACTATATGCAAGAAACAAAATTTACCTAATTTGACCGTTGGATATGATCGCAGTACTTAAATATGTATGTGGAAGAAAATTTACCCATTTTCGATAACTTATAGGTCTTGATCATTAGAGTCAACTTCAATTATATATAAAACGTTCCTATTCTTCCTCATGAGGAGCGATATGATCGGTCGATAAACGTGTCTAAATGTTCACATAAAATAGTTTCGTTGACACTAAATGAGGGTATAAGAATTGACGAATCTCAACTTTAAGTATTAGTCGGTCTAGATAAAAGGGTTTTCGATTCGTTTAGATAAAAGTGTTGACTTTTAAAAGTATTTTTCAGACAACATATATATGTTGTCTGAAGTTACTAAGCAAGATTCCATTCACGTTGACCGCATCGACTGAGATCCGAACTTTATCGAAAAGGCTTGAATTTTGTTCTACACCCATAATTCACTATCATGTTGACATCTGACACTCAAACTTAAAAAAAAATTATTTCCGTCATTTGAATCACAACGTGCGTACTAATGTGCTATAACATGTTTACTAAGTTCTTTGTAAACATACATCTTTATAAGACAACTATATGCAAGAAACAAAATTTACCTAATTTGACCGTTGGATATGATCGCAGTACTTAAATATGTATGTGGAAGAAAATTTACCCATTTTCGATAACTTATAGGTCTTGATCATTAGAGTCAACTTCAATTATATATAAAACGTTCCTATTCTTCCTCATGAGGAGCGATATGATCGGTCGATAAACGTGTCTAAATGTTCACATAAAATAGTTTCGTTGACACTAAATGAGGGTATAAGAATTGACGAATCTCAACTTTAAGTATTAGTCGGTCTAGATAAAAGGGTTTTCGATTCGTTTAGATAAAAGTGTTGACTTTTAAAAGTATTTTTCAGACAACATATATATGTTGTCTGAAGTTACTAAGCAAGATTCCATTCACGTTGACCGCATCGACTGAGATCCGAACTTTATCGAAAATTCTTGAATTTTGTTCTACACCCATAATTCACTATCATGTTGACATCTGACACTCAAACTTAAAAAAAAATTATTTCCGTCATTTGAATCACAACGTGCGTATTAATGTGCTATAACATGTTTACTAAGTTCTTTGTAAACATACATCTTTATAAGACAACTATATGCAAGAAACAAAATTTACCTAATTTGACCGTTGGATATGATCGCAGTACTTAAATATGTATGTGGAAGAAAATTTACCCATTTTCGATAACTTATAGGTCTTGATCATTAGAGTCAACTTCAATTATATATAAAACGTTCCTATTCTTCCTCATGAGGAGCGATATGATCGGTCGATAAACGTGTCTAAATGTTCACATAAAATAGTTTCGTTGACACTAAATGAGGGTATAAGAATTGACGAATCTCAACTTTAAGTATTAGTCGGTCTAGATAAAAGGGTTTTCGATTCGTTTAGATAAAAGTGTTGACTTTTAAAAGTATTTTTCAGACAACATATATATGTTGTCTGAAGTTACTAAGCAAGATTCCATTCACGTTGACCGCATCGACTGAGATCCGAACTTTATCGAAAAGGCTTGAATTTTGTTCTACACCCATAATTCACTATCATGTTGACATCTGACACTCAAACTTAAAAAAAAATTATTTCCGTCATTTGAATCACAACGTGCGTACTAATGTGCTATAACATGTTTACTAAGTTCTTTGTAAACATACATCTTTATAAGACAACTATATGCAAGAAACAAAATTTACCTAATTTGACCGTTGGATATGATCGCAGTACTTAAATATGTATGTGGAAGAAAATTTACCCATTTTCGATAACTTATAGGTCTTGATCATTAGAGTCAACTTCAATTATATATAAAACGTTCCTATTCTTCCTCATGAGGAGCGATATGATCGGTCGATAAACGTGTCTAAATGTTCACATAAAATAGTTTCGTTGACACTAAATGAGGGTATAAGAATTGACGAATCTCAACTTTAAGTATTAGTCGGTCTAGATAAAAGGGTTTTCGATTCGTTTAGATAAAAGTGTTGACTTTTAAAAGTATTTTTCAGACAACATATATATGTTGTCTGAAGTTACTAAGCAAGATTCCATTCACGTTGACCGCATCGACTGAGATCCGAACTTTATCGAAAATGCTTGAATTTTGTTCTACACCCATAATTCACTATCATGTTGACATCTGACACTCAAACTTAAAAAAAAATTATTTCCGTCATTTGAATCACAACGTGCGTACTAATGTGCTATAACATGTTTACTAAGTTCTTTGTAAACATACATCTTTATAAGACAACTATATGCAAGAAACAAAATTTACCTAATTTGACCGTTGGATATGATCGTAGTACTTAAATATATATGTGGAAGAAAATTTATCCATTTTCGATAAATTATAGGTCTCGATCATTAGAGTCAACTTCATATATACATAAACTTTCTTATAGCTTCCATAAGGAGAAGTACATAATCGTTTCATCAAAGTGTCCAAACTATTACATATATCTGTTTTCCTACTCTTAACAAGAGTTTGAGTACCGGCTAATCAAAAATATAAGTTTTGGTCGGAGGAGATAAGAGCGTTTCCGTTGGAAAATATGCACAATTTATGTTGACCACTTATTTACAACCTTAGACGACATATAATCGCCGTCTCACATTGAAGAAAAGCGAGGGAAAATTTCGGCGCCCAAATTCAAATATTTCAGGTCCAGACGACATTTTTATGTTGTGCGATGAATACATTAAGGTTGGCGCCCTCTCCCAAACTCAAATGAATTTGAATATTTCAAGTTCATACAGACGACATATTAACCTCGTCTGATGAATAGATTAATAGGTTGAGCCATTTTTCAAACATATATATCAGGTTCCCACAGACGACATTTATATGTCGTCTTATCACTACCAGAAATTTCAACTTGGGCGACGAAAAAAAATCGTCGCCCTGTTAAAAAATTTCGTCGCCTAAGTACTTAGGCGACGACACGTCGTCGGCCAAGACGTCGTCGCCAGAAGTGCGTCGGCCAAGAACTTGGGCGACGAAAATTCATTCCGTCGTCGCCTAAGAGTAATTCTTAGGCGACGATACTAATTTCGTCGCCTAAAATCTACTTCTCGTCGCCCAAAAATATTCGTCGCCCAAGATTTAACACCTTGGCCGACGAAAATTTTTTTCGTCGCTTAAGATATTATAATCTTGGGCGACGAAATTTTTTTCGTCGGCCAAGACGTCGTCGCCAGAAGTGCGTCGGCCAAGAACTTGGGCGACGATACTTTTTTTCGTCGTCTTATATGGTAAGTTCTTGGCCGACGATTTATCAATTTCGTCGCCTAAGATATATTTAAATTTTTTTAAAAAATATTTAAATAATTTTTTTAAATATATAAATAATGTTTTTTTAATTTTTGCTGGAATTTTTTTTTCGGCATTTCTTTAAATTTTTCTAGTACTAAAATTTAATTAAAAATAACACAAATTTATAAATTTATAAATAATTTATTACAAAAATTCAGTCCATCTGCCTACGGAATATCTCAAAATCTAACTCATCATTCCAATTCGGAGGGTCCTGAGGCGGCGGCTGGTCAGGCTGAGGAGGCTGGGGCCACTGAGATAATGGTATAGGCGTAGGCATGGGCGGAATATCACGTCCTGCCGCATGTGCAGCGATGCAGGCAGTCATCCACTGTCCCATAGCCGCCTGGTTGGCATTGGTGACTTCATTCACCCGCTCCATATGCGCAGCCACCGCCATCGTCTCCCTCGCTCTTTGGGCTTCCAGCTCAGACTGTAGACATTCGAACTGATCATGTAGCCGACTGTTGCTGCTTGAGGCTCCGGCGGCTCCCTTGCGCTGAAATCCTGGCGTCGTCTTCAGGATCCCCTTTCCAGCGCCTCCCATACCCCGGCAGTAGTAGGTGTTGGAACGCTGCGCGAAGGCAGTGGCCATAATCCGCGCCCCAACGGTAGGATCTGAAGTGTCGATCCTGGACATGGCCTCTGACATGTCATCCTCTGCCGTGCCCGGCCATGTGTCGTTCACCATGCCTCTCATGACCTCTTGCTCCGCCTCCCTCACCCTCGCCTAATTGGATATATTAAAAAAATATATTAATATACATTTAATAAAATGTAATTAAAATTAAAAATTAGAAAATATAAGGAACTTACAAGATCCTCCTCAGAATGAGGATATGCCCTCTGAAAGGTCCCCACATAGGGGTTCTCCTCTGGCCGCTCTCGCCGCACGTCGTCCATGATGGCCGAAAACGGCCTCGAACCGGCACGATGGTTGGTTGTGTTCTGTTGCCGGTTCTCAGCGTTCACCCGGGCGAGGTGCTTCAAAAAAAAATTATCGTTAGTAAATATTTAAAAACATACAATTATAATTAATTCACTAATTAAATTAATTCAAATTTGTTTACGAATTACCTGTTTGTGAGGGTCGTTGAACTGTGTGACAAGAAGCCACCGCCACTTGTACTCCCGATACTCGAACTCCTTCGGGGTACCCGAACGGTCGCTCCCGTACTGCTTCCAGTGTAACCGGAGGTCATGCTTCCACTCCTTGAACCTACATATACAAAAAAATATTAAATATATTATTAAAAAAATAAAATTTAATAAATTATTAAATAGAGGTACCTCTCCCTATGGGCCTTGTCCGCCCAGTCACGTCCCTCCTCGGGAACCACAAACCATTGCTGCATTACCACTTGTTAGTATTTTTTTTCGATAATTAAATAATTTATTAGTTAAAAAAATAGTAATTGATCGAGTAAACTCACCGACATCGACTGATGGAGCATCTCCTTCACTCCATCAGGAACCTGGCTCCAGACTCCCCACAACATAGGGAGTCTGGAGCGGATGGTGCCTCCCGTAGCGCGCGTGTACCCGTTTCCCAACGCGGCGTCCACCGGTTTCCCGTTGGAAAACGGGATGGCGATCCGTCCAGCGGACTCGACCGCCCTATCGAGTCCCTTGTTGCTGACGGTGCCTCTCCTGTTGCGCCTTCTCGTTTCGGCGACTGTGACATTGTGAATCAAATTTAATATTAATAATACATTTTTACAAAAAAAAAAATTAAAATCGACAAAACAGTAATAATAAATTACCTGAGGATGAGGCTGAGCCGACGGATTCGTCTCCGTCCGCCTGCTCGGAGACCCTCACGGGAGCTGCTCCCGAATCGGTCGACCCTCCTCATCGACGCGAGGTATCGCCGGTATCGTCGGAGGAAGGAAGAGGCCGGACGGCACCATAGGGACCCCGGATGACCCGCCATCACCGTCGGTCGGGGACGACTGTGTGGGGGCGTCGCTGCGGGATCGCGACCGGGGAAGTATCTCTGGATGACGAGGGGCCGTCGCTGCGGGACCTGACTGCCCAGCAGAACGCGAGCCGCTCGCGCCACCCCTAAGCGCCGCATGTCGGGTCGTCAACTGCCACGGAAACCCGACCGACGGTGATTCCGACGGGTTGTTTGAGGTACCGTCCGAGGAATATTGGCTCCTCGCACCCGAACGTTGTCCAGAAGTTCTCCTCATGCCCATCCTGTTTATCAACAATAATAACACAAAAATTTATCAACAATAATAACACAAAAATTTATCAACAATAATAACACAAATAAAAATTAATAGTTATTATAGGATTTATTATTTTTTTAATTCACATAACAAATTATTTCGTGATTATTACATCACAAAAATTAATTTACAAATATTTACATCCTTACTCAAAAATAATCCATTATTTTTTACAAAATTTCCACAATATATTTACAATTATAATTTATATTATTTAATTATTTAATCAAAAATTATTTAATCATTTACAATATATTTACAAATTATTTCCACAAATCCTAAACCCTAAACCCTAAACCGTAAACCCTAATATTTTACAATTATCATTTACATCACAATTTACCATAATTTACATCACAATTTACAATTATCACAACAACAATTTACAATTATCACAACAACAACAACAACAATTTACAATTTACAATTATCACAACAACAACAACAACAATTTACAATTATCACAACAACAACAACAATTAAAACCAATTTAGGGTTTTAGGGTTATACCTTAAATTGTGGGTCGGCGTCGGGGTCGGCGTCGGGGTTCCGAATTGGGGTCGGGGTCGGGGTCGGAGAGAGGGAGAGAGAGAGGGCTTCGGTGGATTTTCGGAGAGAGAGAGAGAGAGGGCTTGGATTTGTGAGCGGCTGCGCGAATGGTTAGGGTTCCGAATTTTTGCATTTTATACTGGCGTTCTTGGGCGACGATTCTGTAAAAATCGTCGCCCTGTTTTTTGAAAATCGTCGGCCAAGATGATCTTGGCCGACGATTTTTGAAGTCGTCGCCCTGTTTTTTGAAAATCGTCGCCTAAGATACTCTACTTGGGCGACGATGTTCTTCACTATAAATCTCGTCGCCCAAGATGAAGAAAATCGTCGGCCAAGAGTTCTATCATAAAATTCAGAATATCGTGATTTTGGTGATCGGAGAAGAGGAACTGAAAACCTACCGTCAGATATGACCAGCATAACGAATTACGTAGGTGGGAAAAAATTCAGCTCCATCTGACAAAGATAAGGGCTCGATCCGTCCGGTCAATCGGCGCGGTCAAACCCCTAAACGGACGGAAATGGCTATTCGACCCTCCAAATCACGTAATCTGGCCGGACCTTCAACTGAGAATAGTTTCCAATCGACGAGACTCTTACGGGGCTATAAAATTTTGGTAAAAAATAAATACCCGGGATAGGGCTACCACTAGGTAGAAATAAGAGAAATTCGTTGACCGGAACAACCGGCACCGAAATTTTACCGAAATATCTTCATTTTTCACGGGTTGACGTATTTCACTGTTCCGGTCATATCTTATTTCACGATTTTTTGCGTTTGAGGCCTCTACGTATACGTTGTCTTCAAAACGAAACTTAAACTCAACACTTATATAAAAAAGTTATACAACATTAGTACATATATCGTGAGTTTGGTGATCGGAGAAGAGGAACTGAAAACCGACCGTCAGATATGACCAGCATAACGAATTACGTAGGTGGGCAAAAATTAAACTCCATCTGACAAAGATAAGGGCTCGATCCGTCCGGTCAATCGGCGCGGTCAAACCCCTAAACGGACGGAAACGGCTATTCGACCCTCCAAATCACGTAATCTGGCCGGACCTTCAACTGAGAATAGTTTCCAATCGACGAGACTCTTACGGGGCTATAAAAATTTGGTAAAAAATAAATACCCGGGATAGGGCTACCACTAGGTAGAAATAAGAGAAATTCGTTGACCGGAACAACCGGCACCGAAATTTTACCGAAATATCTTCATTTTTCACGGGTTGACGTATTTCACTGTTCCGGTCATATCTTATTTCACGATTTTTTGCGTTTGAGGCCTCTACGTATACGTTGTCTTCAAAACGAAACTTAAACTCAACACTTATATAAAAAAGTTATACAACATTAGTACATATATCGTGAGTTTGGTGATCGGAGAAGAGGAACTTAAAACCGACCGTCAGATATGACCAGCATAACGAATTACGTAGGTGGGCAAAAATTAAACTCCATCTGACAAAGATAAGGGCTCGATCCGTCCGGTCAATCGGCGCGGTCAAACCCCTAAACGGACGGAAACGGCTATTCGACCCTCCAAATCACGTAATCTGGCCGGACCTTCACCTGAGAATAGTTTCCAATCGACGAGACGCTGACGGGGCTATAAAAATAAAAAACATTTCCTTACAATTTAAACGTGCTTTATTTATTTTAATTATTCGGATTATCTTGGCCGACGAAATTAGGGTAATTCGTCGGCCAAGATAATACTTGGGCGACGATATTTGTCACAATTCGTCGCCCAAGAGTAAAAATTAAAAAATCCTGTACAATGAAATTTAAACGTGCTTTATTTATTTTAATTATTCGGATTATCTTGGCCGACGAAATTAGTGTAATTCGTCTGCCAAGATAATACTTGGGCGACGATATTTGTTAAATTCGTCGCCCAAGAGTAAAAATAAAAAATCCTGTACAATGAAATTTAAATGTGTTTTATTTTATTTTAATTATTCGGATTACTCTTGGCCGACGAAATGAGGGTAATTCGTCGGCCAAGTGAAAATAAAAAAATAAAATACTTAGGCGACGATATATTTGAGTTTCGTCGCCTCAGGATTAAAAAACTTAGGCGACGATATAAATATCTTAGGCGACGAAATATTGTTTCGTCGCCCTAGTTTCTATATTAGGCGACGAAATTTATCCTTAGGCGACGATTTTTTTTCCTTGGGCGACGATTTTTTTTTTCGTCGGCCAAGTTTTCTCTTAGGCGACGAAAAAAAAAATTGTCGCCCGGTTTTTTTCATTTCGTCGCCCAAGTTCTATTTTCTTGTAGTGTATTAAATACAATAAAAGGTAACCAAACTCAATATTTAATTATAAATTGAGTATTTTAGGGTCAGAGAGACCACTTTCATATGTCGTCTGAAGTTATATCGCATATGATCGGTCGATAAACGGGTCTGAATGTTCGCATAAAATAGTTTCGTTGACACCAGATGATGGTATAAGAATTGACGAATCCCAACTTTAAGTATTGGTCGGTCTAGATAAGAGCGTTTTCGTTTAGATAAAAGTGTTGACTTTTAAAAGTATTGCTCAGACGACATATATATGTCGTCTGAAGTTACTAAGGAAGATTCGATTAACGTTGACCTCATCGACCGAGACACGAACTTTATCGAAAATGCATAAATTTTGGTCTACATCCATAATTCACTATCATGATGACATCTAACACTCAAACTTGAAAAAAATCTATTTCCGTCATTTGAATCACAACATGCATACTAATGTGCTATAACATGTTTACTAAGTTCTTTGTAAACATACATCTTTACAAGGCAACTATATACATGAGACAAAATTTACCTAATCTGACCGTTGGATATGATCGCAGTATTTAAATATGTATGTGGATGAAAATTTACCCATGTTCAATAACTTATAGGTCTCGATCATTAGAGTCAATTTCATATATAGATAAACTTTCTTATAGCTTCCACAAGGAGAAGTACATCATCGTTTCATCAAAGTGTCCAAACTATTACATAGAACTGTTTTCCTACTCTTAACGGGAGTTTGAAAACCGATTAATCAAAAATATAAGTTTTGGTCGGAGGAGATAAGGGCGTTTCCGTTTGGAAAATATGCACATTTTATGTTGACCACTTATTTACAACCTCAGACGACATATAATCGCCGTCTCACATTGAAAAAAAGTGAGGGAATACTCTAGCGCCCTCTCCCAAACTCAAATAAATTGACTATTTTAAGTTCATACAGACGACATATTAACCTCGTCTGATGAATAGATTAAAAGGTTGAGCCATTTTTCAAACTTATATTTCAGGTTCCCTCAGACGACATTTATATGTCATCTTATTAAATACAATAAAAGGTAACCAAACTCAATATTTAATTATAAATTGAGTATTTTAGGGTCAGAGAGACCACTTTCATATGTCGTCTGAAGTTATACATTACAAGGTTCGTACACTCAATTTTATGGGTTTGTTATACGTCATTTGTTTGTCGTCTGAATAAGTGAATTTAAGGGTTCAAAATGGAGGTATAAATCAAAGATTTATGGTTGTGTCAGACGACATTAATATGTTGTTGGACGAAGTATATAAAAAGGGGATTAAAAGTAGATTTCGCATTCTTTCACAGACAACTTTTATATGTTGTCTGACGTATTACCATAAAGTTGCTAAATGTTGTTTTTTTACACTGCATATATATGCCGTCTGAAATTTTGCATATGACAGACAAATTGAGCAACATCCAGAAGTATGAAGGGAGCATGGCACTCATACGACTTATACTTTACAAATGTCGTCTGAAGGGTCGAAAAATTAATCAGACGACACAAACTCAAAATCGTCCAAAATATGTCGTCTGAAAAGTGTCGTCTGATGATATATATGGCATAGTGTCTACAACAAATATGTCTAACAAAAAACCCATAAATCAAGGGTTTGGCCGGAAAACACCTCACAAGCTCAAGAACACTACAAATCCGATTTGCCCCTTACCTCAAATCGAGCTTCCTCTTTTGGGTGGATGAACGACCAATAGAAGAGCTTCAAAACCCCCCAAAGATTTCTCGGATCGGTGACCGGAGAAGGGAGTTCCGACTTAGCAGACCGGCGGCCTTGACAGCCCTACCGCGAGCTGCTGCCGGCGAGACGAGGCTGGCTACCACCCCTGGAACGACGAGTGGTGTTCCAGCTGCCGAACGGGACTGGTGCAGCGACCTAGCGTGGCCGGACGGTGGCGCTTCGTCAAGGAGAGTCGGACGGTTTCGGTAGGTCGGGCTAGGGGAGAGAGAAATAGAAAGTGGTTTTCTATTTTTATTTCTTCCTTCACCGAAAATATATATCTCCCCACCTAATAATACTAACCCAAAAATGGAACTAGTATTATTTAGCTACCCCTTATTTTAAAAACTCCCGTTCAGGTAAATATAACTCAAAATCTCAACTAAATTACCTCGCACCAAAAATAGTAACACCACTCCCACCTGACTTTTCCACCATTAAATAAGAGACTACTGCATAAAAAGTAATATTAGGTTCGGGGCGTATCACATCTCCTCCATCGTCAAGGAGAAAACCGGAAAGGGTGATGCTGACTTGCAGTATCGCGACCCCTACCCTGATAGTGTGGCGCAATACCCTTTCTCGCATGGGTTCAAGAACGTTGTGTTCACTACCTTCTCTAGAGAAACAAGGGAGGACGCAGAAACCCATATGGCCCGCTTCAAAGTCCAGTGCGGCCAGTACGGGAACAATGATATCCTCAAGCTCAAGCTCAAGCTCTTTGGGACTTCTCTGTCCAAAGCTACATTCAATTGGTATTCCAAGTTGAAGCCAGGATCCATTGCGGACTGGCCTACATTGGAAAGATTTTTTCAGGAAACTGATGTGTTTTAAAATGTTACTCGCAAGCGCACGAATCAGTTGCAGCACAGATATGCAAGAGCGAGGTCGAACCCACAGGGAATGTATGAAAATAGGAAAAACTAATCGAATCTAAATTAATTTAACACTAACCTAGTTGAATGAAAGTTGATGGTGAAGTAGCTAAGACAAATAAAATAGATAAAAAATTACCTTGATGACGAAGTAACTAAAGCATCGGATTCCACCACATTACTTGATAAGTCTCTAAATATTATCTACTAATTCCCGAATTAGGAGTAGCAATCTAGAAATCAATCTACTGCTTTCTCAAGATTTAACAATGAAGCACACATGAAATATATCTAAAGTAGACTCTTCTTCGCTTCTTAATTATGAACATCAAAGCATCACATGTACACAAACTTATTGAAACTACAAAAGATCAAAGTGTTTACAAAGCATCAAATGTGAAACAAGCTCATTTGAATGACAAGAGATCAAAGAAGTTCATATTAAATATTTTACAAAGCCAAGCATGGATTAATAAAACTGACTTCCAAACTACCAAAAATGCATGACATTAGAGGTGAAAAGAACAAGGATTTTATTAATGCATTTTGAAGCAAGAGTCATAGGCATGGATAACATAATTATGGGAATTGTAGATAATTAAAAGAAACTTATTTCATAATGTGGTTTCCTCCTTAACTTTAGTTAAGGAAATTAGCTAGACATAGTACAAATTGAAAACATATTTAAAACAATACAAAACATCATACAAAAAGTAGCTAAAGAAAGAGAAGAACTAAGAGCAACAATGTGTCTCTAATTCTCTACTCTCTCCTCCTCCTCTATTCACTTGAAGCAACCTCTATTTATAGGGCAACAATGATCTTCATTCCATCTTCATCTCCATGTGAATGTGATTTTTCATCTTTCAAACTTCTCAAGCTTGATAGCTAAAGTCTCCATCCATAAATGCTTCCATACATAGCTTCCTTCTCTCATTTTTCATGTGAATGAAGAGAAGATACGTACACAATCTTTGAACAATTTAAGATTTAGTTCCTAGAATCATGTTTGCTTGCTTCTTGCCTCCTTGTTTCATGGTACATGTCCTTGGAAATTCTTCATACTCTCTTCCATTTGTTTCAATGCATCTATATACCTATGAATCAAACAAGCAAAAGTGAATTCAACAATGGATGCCATGGTAATATTTTCACACATCACACTTAATGCATGAGAAAATAATCCACCAATTTAACACATGCATATATGCATACATGCTACTAGAATAAGAAGAACATGTGTTGCAATTATTCATCTAATTAAAGGGAAAAAGACTCATGTTAAAACAAAGACTCAACTTACTATATGAAAATAAGTAAATTGCTTCCATAACTTTAACATTTTATTTATTTAGACAAAACATCTATAAGAATACAAAAACAAACTAAATAACTCAAACTAATTAAAGATAAATAACTAACACATATAAATTAGGGATAATAATATGATATAAAATGTGCTCATCAGAAACATACGGCACCATTGAGCCGGAGGTTGGCCTTGATTCCCTTACTCAGATGAGTCAACAGAGTATGGAGTCAGGAGTCTCCTTCCTCCAACGCTTCAAAATTCAACAAGCCAAGTGCGATTTCCTCTTGCCCGAGCAGGAAGCCATTAAGTTGGTTGTCCGTGGCCTCGAGCATCGCCAGAGACTGAAGCACCATGGGGAGCGCTTCACATCCATGGGCGACCTAATCAAAAATGTCGACAACTATGAGTGTTCGTATGGGAGTCACAATACCAAAAGGCCTTCGACCGAATCAAAGAATATCTTACAAACCCGCCTGTTTTGTTTCCCCCTCACCCGGGAGTTCCACTTAAGCTTTACATCGCCGTTGCTGACTTGTCCATTGGTGGACTTTTGGAACAAGACGATGAAAACGGAGTAGAACATGCCGTTTACTATCTTAGCAGGGTGTTAACCGATTGGCACGCCCGTAACAATCTCCCTCACTATTTGTTCGCTAGTTACCTCTGCTCCGTGCGCTGAGGATCGTGGCCAAAACAAGTCAGAATACGCATCATCCTTTATGTATTCGTCGTCTATGAAGTCGTCGTCATCATGATTGGGGTTGCGTTGTAGCGAGTTCAGTTCAGATGGTATAATTGGAATGTAACCTATGATAGCCGGAACATGTTGGTTGTTGACACGAATATCCTCAGTATTGGGGACTACATATGGAGATTCCTCTTGATATGGTTCATTCGGTTGATCATTTGTTGGTTCACTGGGCCCACTCTTATCATCCCCTCCTAGTGTAGCTGCACTCCAAATATTCCTATATGACATCACCTGCACCACCTTCCAACCCTCATCCATAGCTGGATTATCAAGATAAAATACTTGTTTCGCCATGGTGGAAAGAATAAACAGCTCATTCTCATACCATACATTGTTTGAGTCAACTGATAACAAGCCACGATCCAAAATTGTACTCCTCCGTTTGGTTGAGTCAGTATTGAACCATTTGCACTTGAACAACACGACTGACATACCTTGTCGTAGATTAGTTCAATGACACTGACAAGAACCCCGTAGTAGTTGAAACCCAGACCCTCAACCATGACTCCATTGTTTTGGGTGACATGACCTTCATCTCGTTCTAACATCACAAACTTAACACCATTCACAAAACATCCAGCACAAACTTTGTGGCTTTGGGGTCCTCCAGCCAACAAATGCAACTCCATATCGTAAGAAGCAGGAAACTGCTGTTGAATGTGCATCATCTGTAACAATTTTAAGCGCAACGTTGTTACATTATGTAACATCAAAAAGCAACATGTATTTAATTTATGTAACATCATATATAGAGATAGAAGGTACCCAATTAGGGAAGTAATCAGGAAAATCTCTCGTGTATGACTTCGTTACCATCCTACCTTTCCAAATGGGACTTCAAGTACCGCTCGGCTTCGTCGCAATGTTGAAGGACAAACCAATGAGCCTCTTTGATCTCAGCATTACTTAATCTTTCAGAATTACTTAAGCTGCCATACGTTCAACATCGTTGGAAACAACTGATAGATTGAATTGCTGGCTACTACCCGCTCCAGATGATTCCCTCACTATGTCTTCATCATTGAGATATGTACTGCAGTAAGTTACGCACTCAGCCTGAATGTATGCCGTCGTGATCAACCCTTCAGGGAAACGTTTGTTTTTGTTCGACTTCTTGAAATTCCCTAGTTGCCTGCAAAACAAATATTTATTCTCTTACAATAAATATTTAAAAAAATTATCTTAATTTGAAAGGATGATTAATTAGAAAATGAGTGCATACCTCTCATTTAGATAGCACCAGGTATACTGTACCGGACCAGTAAGCAATACTTGTTCGGGAAGGTGGATCATGAGGTGAATCATGATGTCAAAGAAAGTTGGGGGAAAGATCCTCTTCAGCTTGTACATGATGTACACAATGTCTTCTTACAATGACCGAACATCAGACTTTTTAAGCTCTTTAGCGCATATCCTCTGAAAAAAACTTTGAAAAAGCCACTAACGTGTCAACCACATCACTCTGCAAATATGATCTAATGACCACGGGAAGAAGACGTTGCAGCATAACATGACAGTCATGAGTCTTCAGCCCAGTAATCTTATTTCCCCCCGTCTTAACACATAGAGCGATATTCCCAGTCATGAGGATACTTAACGTCATGAAGCCACTGAAACTCTTCCGCCTTCTTCTAATATTAATAGACTATGTAGCCTGCTTGAGGTATTATGACTTTTTTGTTTTTTTGTTGTCACATCCCGACTCTTAAATTTTTTCCTTATTTACTAGCTTGGTAGTAATAAGAGTTTTACCGTCTTCGTCAATGAGTTTATAGTATAATTGGTCCCCAGAGGGGTTTTGGGGGACGATTATTTTAGAGGAATTATTTTTTGTGAAAATATTTGCCGACGGTAAAAATAGTAAATTTTAGCTAGTAAAAAGGTAAGTTTTATTAGGATATTATTTTTGGGGTGTTTAATATTTGGAGTTGGGTTTTTATTTGGTGAGTATAAGGAGTTGGGCCGGTTTGGGAAAGCCCAAACCTTATTCTCTCTCTCTTCTCTCTCCTCCCTCCTGATTCTCTCTCTCTCCCTCTGCCGGATGTTCTTCACGGCCGTTCGCCGCCGTTCGGCCTCCTCAGACCGCCGCACCGGTCCCAATCGGTTGGCCCTTGTTCCCTCTTCCATCCTGGACTGGTGGCAGCTTCCCTAGCGCCACCGTGAAAGAGCAGTCGCGCCTGGAAGCTCCGGCTGCCGTAGCTCTCCGTCGCCGGAACTCCCTCCACCGGTCACCATAGCTAGCAATCCTTGGCTCGGCTTGTAACTCTCATCAAGGGTAGTAATCCCTCGAAAGGTTTCAGTTCGATTCGTCCTTGGTAAGGAGAAATCATGGATTGAAGTTCTAGGGCTATAATTCATGTTTTAAGTCGATTGCCTTAGTTAAGCTCGAAATTGGACTTTGTGCTAGTTAGAAAATGTGTAGAGGAGATTGAGAGGAAGATGCTGTCAAATTTTGGTAGGCATTGGAGGTTGTCGGAGTCGGCTGCTGGCGGCGCCGCCAATGTTAAGGGGATTTTTATGGTTTTAGATGTGGAATATTAAGGGGAGGTTAATGATGTGAAGTTTGGAATGTTTGGAGGAGTTTTGGATAGGTTTGAGATTTTTCAAAGTTTGGTATTTTGGCAGTTAATTAGAGTAGAATCCGGCCATTGAATTTCCCTTACTATTGTTTTAGAATGTTGAAATAAATGAATTGAGGCTGTGGTTGAAGTTTGGTGTGAATCCGATCTTAACCCTAGAAAGCGTAGTGGATTAGGCGGAAGAGTTTTGGGTTATATATTTAAGTATTATTATTTTCTGAAAAATTGAAGTTTGGTCCTAAGCATGATTATTGTGCCAGGATTCGAGGAGACATCACTTGAGTGACGAATTGGATTTCGTCGGGCTTATGCCTAAAGTTGTGAGTGGACTCTTAGTTTAAATAATGTGCATGCAATTGTTTATTGTTGAGTAATTTATTTTATTGGAGCATTAGACGTCATTTTTATTTGACGATTTTATTCATTGTGGTGAGTTACTGAAAATGAGATTTTTGGTAAATTATAATATATTTATGAGGAGAGTATGTATATAAATGCTAGCTAGCCATATGTGTATGTCCACCTTAATGGCGTAGTGTATCACCGCATTAAGGCGTGACGTAAGCGTTGAACGCAAGCGTAGTAGCCCTATATGAGTGTTTAATTCATATAGGGGGTATGGGCACATATTTATACACCCGTCTGTCCACCTTAATGGCGTAGTGTATCACCGCATTAAGGCGTGACGTGAGCGTCAAACGTAAGCGTAGTAGCCCTATAGATTATTTTAAATCTATTAATTTATATAGAGAGTATGGACGTGTGTAAATACGTACATATTTTGATATATATTTTTTATGAGATGAAGAGACTCGATATTTATGGGATAAATGATTTATCGCTTGAGGCATGCAGCATATTTTCTATGAAAATTTAAATTGAGAAATCTAACGTTTTAATTGTTTTCCCCTGGGCCCTTCGGTTTTAAAAATGTCCAGTTTGCAGGTTAGTATAGTTGAGGTTGGGCGTACATGGAGAAGAGGCATAGTCAATAGTATAATTTCCGCTCATTTTTATATTTCTAGTCCATTTCCTCTCAAATAGAGTTGTTCTAAACTGTGGTTGTTAGTTGTGAGATTTTCTTATTAAAGTTACTAAATGATTTGGGAGATGTCATGATTTGGGGAGCATGAAGGCTCCAGGAGTAGAGGGTTATAGATGGATTTTTTTTTGAAGTGTGTGCCGCAAGATTTACTAGGAAGGGTTGTTCATTTATGAGAGAGGTTATGCCGAATTTTCGGTAAATTTTCCTTAGAAGTGGTCCCCGTAGGATTTACTTCGGGTTTCAGGGTGAAATTCGGGGTGGGTCTTGATAATTGTTCTTTACTAGCCATAGCTTAGGGCGTATACCCATTTTCTTAAGATCAACACAGGCTTTGGGGGTGTCCTTGTTCTTATCTTTGAGATTCAAAATTGTTCCAAGAACGCTGTCACAAACATTCTGTTTTATGTGCATGACGTCCAAGTTGTGTATGATTTTCAATGTCGACCAGTAAGGCATTCAAAGAATACACTTTTGTGCGTCCAATACTTAAACTAATCAGGCATGGGAGGATTCAAGTCGGTTACTTCTATACTGGTGCTCAAATATCCAAACCAGTGCTGGTTAAGCCTGTCCAAAATCCACTCACAAGACCTCCTTGAGGGTTTCAAATTATGCTCCTCAGTCCCATCAAATGTCTCAGCATCCCATAGCCACTCGTGATCCTTGTCAAGGTATCTACGAGATCCCAAGAAACCAATTTTATCGGTGTGGCGACTAGAATTGATGGCATGATGAGCAAGCCTTGTACCCCTTAGTTTGTTTGCCAGACAACATCCCGTAAGCTGGATAATCACTGATGGTAAAAATAACAGCTGCTTTCATCATGATTGAAGTTTGACCATGCTTGTAAAAAGTAGGGAGTCCATTTTCTCATAACTCATGCAGCTCATCAATTAATGGTTTCATGTACACATCTAAGCACTTTCCTGGACAATACGGCCCTAGAACCATAAGTTTAAGAAAATTGTACTCCTTCCTCATACACATGTTGGGAGGTAGATTGTACGAAAATACTATCACAGGCCAAATGCTATAAGACAAATTCATTTTTCCAGTAGGATTAAATCCGTCTGTTGCAAGTCTGAGTCTGACATTTCGACAGTCTCCAGCAAATTCAGGAAAAGAACGGTCAAAGTGCTTTTAAGCCTTCCCATCTACAGGGTATGTGAGATTATCTGGATCTATCCTCTCCTCTCCCTGGTGTCTTGCCTGGTGCCATCTCATATGCTTGGCCGTATGTGAAGACATGTACAAACGTTGCAGACGAGGACCCAACAGGAAGTAACGAAGAACCTTCCTAGAAATGGGCGGGTTTTTCAGTTTAAATGAAGTGGAAGCTTTATACCTTGGCTCCTAGCAGTGTGGGCACTCAACTTCATCCTTGTTTTCATTGTAATACAAGATGCAGTTATTGACGCAAGCGTCTAACTTCTAGTGATCAAGACTGAGTTCAGCCAATATGTTTTTTACCTGATCAAAATTTTTCGGACAACTGTTACCTTTGGGAAGCACTTCCTTCATAAGTGCAATATCCTCATCAAAACATACGTTAGTCTTTCCCCGCTTGTTTTTGATCTTCATTTGCTTCATGACGGTACCCAACATAATATGCTCACTACCAAGATACCATGGGGTTTGTACTTGCCTTAGAAGCCTGTTGTACTTATCATAATCACTGTTGTAGTCAACGTAGGAGACATTAGGAAAGGTATCGGGGGCGTTGTCATAAACAACATTTTCCTGATATCCTGAGCCGACGAACAGGAAGACATTGTTTAAGATGTTCATCGCAGCAAGGTCCCCGTAACTAGCATTGGAAGATCTTGCCTGCTGATTATGTTATGCTTGAATTTCTGCAAATGTAGGCATTTGAACTTGATTTTCGCCGTGCCATGTCCATGTGGTATAACTAGGACAAATACTGTTTAGTGCCAAGTGAGATTACATGTCTTCATAAGTTATTGGTTCCCGATTAAGACATTTGTTGCACGGACATATGTAAATAACTTTGTCTGGAGGACTATGTAGACGCACAAACTGAAGAAAATCAAAAATGCCTCTCATATAAAGAGGGAACCCCCTCCCTAATTGCATCCAGCTCTTATTTATGTTGTACATTATAATAACATGAAACAAAAATATATAATCAAAAAATCGTGAATAATAAACGGGAAATATATATATATATATATACTTAACTATTATATATATATAAGATATATTAATGTACGTTATTCACACTTACAATCTTTACCTTATCCCTCCGGTTAGGGCCCTAATCTCGTTTGAGAGCACATAACAGTATGATTTCTTTTGTTGTTGGGGCGTTTCGAATTCGTATATGTGAGAAAATTTCAGCAGCATCTCCCTACAGTTTTCCAAGTGCACGAATATCTATACCTAATATGCACTCGAGAAATAATAAAGGAAGATCCTGTCGAAATATATATACTCACAACCGAAAACGAAATCTCAATGTCATATATGCTCCCAAACTGTCTAAATATGAGACAATTCGGAAACCATTTTGTTAGACATACTCGTAACATAATGGTTCTCGAACGGGATTTCTAAGGGTAACAATATATTGATGAATGTACGTATAAGAATATTACAATTCTTAATTACATGACCATCATTTTATTTTTTGTCATTTGAATACACAAATGATTTGCATGAAAACGAAAATTTGATAAACATATTATTCACATATAATTATTAATCATACACACAAAAGTTAAATATATATACAAAAACATAATATTATACACATATATACAAACATATTATACGTATTCACACACATTATACGTACAAATTAACATATTATACACAAAAGATAAAGATATATATATATATATACACACACACAAAAACATAATATTATACACACATATATACAAACATATTATACGTATTCACATAGAGTATATGTACAAATTAACATATTATACACACAAAAACATATACGTACAAATATATTCAACATGTATATACACTATCAAAGTTATACATATATCATGCATGCATCAAGGAATCCGGTAATTGGACCGCCGGCAAAGTAGCCGGAAAGTTTGCCGGAAAATATGTCTAAATGAAGAAAGTAGATGAATTAAAGTAGTTACATACCAATTAGGTGTGGCACTTCAGAACCGAAAACCAAAAAAACCGAGCCGAAAACCAGACCGAAACGGTAAAAACCGCACCGAAAAAAACAAGGCCGAAAAGAAAAAACCAGGACAAACCAGATATGTTCAGTTCAGTTTTCGGTTTGGGTCCAGCAAAAACCGAACCGGACCGAGAAAACCAAAGTCAACATTTCAAATCAAGGTCGTTTTTGGGTTTTTTTCCCCGAAACCCTATGACATCCTAATGTAGACGCAGCTTGCGTTTCAGTTTTGCACTCGCCTCCTCTCCTTTTTTTTCTTTGTCATCGCCTCCTCTCCTCTCTACCTCTCATCTCCGCAACTCCGCCATCGGACTCTAGTCCTCCAACCTCTCCTCTGCTCTCCTCTCCTCTCAATTTTTACCTGTCATCTCTGTAACACCTTATGGAATCTCACGGGCATGGCGGTCGGAGTCTACGTCGCGTAGAATTACAACGTCTGCAGCATCGATGAGCTCATCAAGACCTTCCTCCTCATCGGGAAGCACCTCGAGGAGACCTACTGGAATCTCGAAGAAGAGGGACAAGGACGAGGGCGAGATCTAGATTGCCCACTATTCGGCATCGTTATTTGGCACAAGTTTCATCTTTCTGTTTTAGGATAGATACAAATGGTAGAGCAAATGGATACAATTTGGATTGTGAATTGACATTGTCAATTTGGATATTGTTTAATATGGATGTAAAGCTTGATTTTGATCAATATAAGGGAAAATGCCCTTTTACTACTAATTTATCCTTCCCTTAGCCCATTTGAATGAATCTAATATTTGGTAGCCCATTCCAATACAAGGTCTTCCTTTTTTTGCCCAAATCATCAAATCTTACGTGTCTGACCCATAGTATCTATTATTTTCAAGACCAAAATGCCCTTCTAGCTTATAGTATAACAGCCTCCCCGCAGATTTCAAATTTCTGTTTCGAAGAGAGAGAAAGCTACAGAGCGAGAGAGATCGATCGAGCGAGCGAGCGAGAGAGAGAGATCGAGCGATCGAGCGACAGCGCGGTTTTCGTCGACGTTTTCTGACGAATATCCGGCGAGATCGATCAGAATCGCTTAGTTGATGGAGCGAGATCGATCTTTAGTTTGCTTGTCACTTCCTTCTCGGTTTGTTTCTCCTTTCTTCTTCTTTCGTTCTGTTTGTTTTTAATTTAGTTGGATTTAGATTTATTTTCGTTTTTGTTTTGGTGAAGCTGTTTTGAATCCTTTTTGTTCTATCTGCTAGGTTGTAATCTGTTGTTAGGTTTTACTAGTTAATAATTGTTGATTATTTGTGTTTGCTGAACTTTGCTGATCTTTCCTTTTGCACAGCATCTGTTTTGGAATATTTCTGGAAATTGTGATATGGTTATTGGGGGTCGATAACTAGTTTGGGTGGTCAATAATTATGTTTGAACTGTGTTTAGGTGCGAGTAATTGTTGTTTTATTGTGCTTTATTTGTTTTTCAAGCATTATGTTTCAGTTTTCAAGCTGTCTAGTAGTTGTGACCTAAGTTATTGGGGGTTAATAACTGGTTTATTTTGTTTGTTTATATGTAGGAATGTTGGTGATTCTTTGATTGCTAAGTTTATCTATACTGGAAACGGATTTTATCTTCAACTGAATGATCTTATGAGGTTTTCTGACTTGATCGACATCATTCGTCGACGATTTAGGTTTTCTTCCAGTGATGTTTTTCATCTGCAATACTCCTCTCCTGGTTGTCGTGTCATCTATTTACACAGTGACCTTGATTTTAAAATGCTATTTTGCTGTGCAAAAATATATAAATTGGATCATGTAGATGTGAATGTTGTTAAGGATGTTGGCAGTAGTTGTTCATCTAAGAGTGTTTTATTTGATAAAAGCTTTTCTGAAATCATTGATGAGAATGATTATTTAGATGATGGATTTAAAGATGGACCTACAAAGTTATATTTGTCAGATGATTGGGGTTCTTACCTTTTACACAAGGGGCAGAAGTTTGAAAGTGTTCAGGATTTTCGAGATAAACTTAGGAAGTATGCAGTTCAAACTGGTTTTTGTTATGTGCTACCTAGGAATGATTCACTCTATGTCAGAGCTGTTTGTGAAAATCATGGAACTGAAAAATGTGGCTGGGAAGTAATTGGATTTGTGGCTCCTATAAATAATTGTTTTTATATTAAGGAGTTTAATAACATACATACTTGTAAAGGTGTGCTTAGGAATCAAACTCATCGGCAGTTAGGGTCCAAAATAGTTAGGACATGCATTGAGTCCAATGTGTTCCTTATTAACCTTAGTTTGAAGCCTGCTGATATTATGAGTAATTTCAAGTCTACTTATGGTTTTGAAATTAGTTATAAGGTTGCTTCAAGAGCAAAGAAAAGGTGTTTGGAAAAGATGTATGGCTCTGAATCTGATTCCTTTTCGATGTTAAGTTGGTATAAGGATGCTGTTTTGGAGACTAATCCAGGGTCTTCCTTTGTCCTTGAAGTTGAGGAGAATACTAATAGGTTCCAAAGGGTTTTTGTATCTTATGGAGGCCAAGTCGAGGGTTTCAAGTTCAGTCTCCCTGTTTTATATGTGGATGGTACATTTGGAAAGAGCATTTACAAGGGTCAGATTCTTTCTGCCACTGGAAGTTGAGGAGAATACTAATAGGTTCCAAAGGGTTTTTGTATCTTATGGAGGCCAAGTCAAGGGTTTCAAGTTCAGTCTCCCTGTTTTATATGTGGATGGTACATTTGGAAAGAGCATTTACAAGGGTCAGATTCTTTCTGCCACTGGAAGAAATGGAGACAAAGGTACCCCCGATAAATTATTAACCCCCAGTAATTGTTTTTCAGCTTTATGTTTGTGTTGAAATTGTTTTCATTTATTATTTTTGTTTGTTAAATTCATATTTTGGAGCGGAACGCTCCCGTTGGCGGTGCAGCGGCACGCTGCTTTATAAGTTATTGACCCCCAGTAACTTTTTATTTATTTTTGTTTGTGCAGGTTTCTTCCCTTTAGCCTTGTGTATCTGTGACTCAGAGACTGAAGACAACTGGTTTTTTTTCTTCAAGCACCTGAAGGCTTTGCTGGAACCGCAGGGAAGGGTAATCACCTTTATCAGTGATCGTGGTGGTGGGTTGTTGAAGGCTTTTAATCAAGTGTTTCCTGGTAATCCTCATCTCTTTTGTTTCCATCATTTTAGATATAATCTTACTCAAAAGTACAGGAAGAAAAGGAATGCTGTTGTGCTTGCTCAAGTATTGCAAAAGTTTTTTAAGGTTGCTTATGCATCGACCGAGAGTGCTTATTACCATCACTTACAAGCTCTGAGAGATGAGGGCGGTGCTGAAGTAATTGATGAGTTTATAGCTGAGATCCCTTTGGAGAATTGGTGCCGTGCTTTCTTTAAGGGTTGCCGGTATGGGATCATGGCAAATAGTATTGCTGAGTCTTTTAACAAATGGATTGTTGCTGAGCGTTCAATGCCTCCGCTTGCAATGATAGACCAGACTAGGATGAAAGAAATGAAGATGATGTCTGAAAGGAGGGTTGAGACCAAATCTTGGACTACTCAGCTTACACCTGAAATGGAGAAGAAGCTTGTTGAGCGGATGCATAAGGCGTGTAGTTTCAGGGTTATTGCCTCCCAGGAAAGTGTTTATGAGGTTAGAGATGATGAGTACTCATATTCTGTGAACCTTTCTACTCGTACTTGCTCTTGTGTGAAGTGGCAGATCAATTGCTTCCCATGCCCTCATGCCCTTTCTGCTATACAAGCTGCAAGATTGAATGTTTATGATTTTATTGACTTGTACTTTAGTGCCGAATATTTTAGGATGAGTTATAACTTCCCTATTCATCCAGTGAGTAATGTTGATGCTTGCACTGAGGAGTCCATACTACCTCCTATTACAAAGAGGCCGGCTGGGAGGCCTAAGGCGAAGAGGATTAAATCTTCTGGTGAGAAGAAGCCTATTCGGTGTGGTCGATGTCTTAAGTTGGGACATCATAATAGGCAGAGCTGTACTGAACCTTTAAATGGGCAGCAGTAGTTTCTTTTGTGTTGCAGTCTCTACTTTGAGGAGTTACAGGGTGTCAGTAACTGTGACATCTGGGCTTTGTAATCTCTATTTTCCATGTGATTTGAATTAGGGAATACCATTTGATACTGTAATGACAATTATCACTGAATGGTATACTTGAGATTGAATATGTACTGAATCATAGTTTTGATTGTATTTTGTTTTCATTTTGACAGGTCTGGTTTATGTTATGTTTTAAACTGTAAATGAATTATCATGTGTCAATACCAGTCAGTGGTCAGTTACTGGTTGTCAGTAACTTGTTAATCACTCGGGTGACAACCAAGTAACCCGAGTGATTAACAAGTTACTGACACCCAGTAACTGAAGTGATTGACCAGTTACTAGCCCTCAGAAACCAGTTACTGACCCCCAGTAACCAGTTATTGGGTGTCACCCAAGTGATGGACCAGTTACTGGGTGTCAGTAACCAGTTATTGACACCCAGTAACTGAAGTGATTGACTAGAGATTGACCCCCCAATACCAGTTACTAGCCCTCATAAACCAGTTACTGACCCCTAGTAACCAGTTACTGGGTGTCACCCGAGTGATGGACCAGTTACTGGGTGTCAGTAACCAGTTATTGACACCCAGTAACTGTAGTGATTGACTAGAGACTGACCCCCCCAATACCAGTTACTGGCCCTCAGAAACCAGTTATTGACCCCCAGAAACCAGTTACTGACCCCCAGTAACCAGTTACTGGGTGTCAGTAACTGCATGATTGATGCCTTAGAGCAATCATCACTAATAGTTCAGTGTACATGTAACTAATTATTAAGTTTTAGTTCAGCAACAACAACCATCATGACTAACAGAAACCATATCATAAACATTTACATTTGTTTGCATCACCATTCTAAAAGATGTTCTTGAAATGAAAAAAGGATCCTAAATGCTCAGCAATTTGTACACAACAGCAGAAAAGAAACCCAGAAGTTTAATAAGCAGCAAAATTCTAAATGCTCGACATTGATTTTGCATCTACTGGTTTAAGGAACCCATCTGGTGCAAAACTCTCTTCTATGTCAATCTTCATAAATTGTCTCAGCAACTGCTTTCTCATGTTATCTCCGCCTTTTTTTGTCGGCTTTAGGTTATACATTAGGCTCTCAATGTTGTGGAGCATGTAAGGCCCACAATCCGACCTGCATTCATGTTACCAGTAAACTTGAGTTTCATTTCACACCACACATAATACAACTAGTTACTGCCCCTAAGAATTAACATATTGCTTTCTATAAGAAAAAATAAGGGATCTTTGGTACTTACGAAAAAAATTTCTGCTGCGGGCAAGTTAAGTCTTCTTTCAGCTCATACTGTTCTTCATTGACATTGTTTGAGATGACCCATTGTCTTGTTTCCTTCTCCTCATCAGTCATTTTTACTTTGGTTTCTATCAAACCATGTTCATCCTCGCCAGTATTTTTGTCTCTGAATTCTTCTGGGTCTTGGCTCTCAGGGTATGTTGATGCAGCTAGACGCATAAATCTCCTTATGTGCTTGACCTGTGAGAGTAATATTGCAAAAAATTAACATCTACTCAATCAACGATAACCGGTTAATCAATCAATTGTGTTGCATTGCATTGCATTTATGTTCAACTTCAACCAACTGTACATGAATTATTCACTTACCACAATTATTGCATTCTGGAAGTATGCAGGATCATCTGAGGTGTACTTTCCATGCGGCAGCTTCATTTTCATATGCAAGAAACATTTTGAACAGTTGTCAATGACCAACAATGTGTAGTGTCTGTTACGGACATGATGTATTGGTATAAACACTTTGTCATTGCTGAATATTGACCACATCGGTTCAATGATTTTGTCTTCAATCTGTAAGTCGTACCCTTTAAAATCACCTTTCTCCCCTGCTTCCTTGTATTTTTCCTTCTCTTGCTCATGTTTTATTGCAACAAACTGTATTTTTTTTTTTTTGCAAAAAGAAAGTTTTGTTAGCATTAACTCAATAAATGAAGGGAATTACAAAGGTGTGGTAGTTTTACTTACAGCTGCTTCCACATCAAGGAATCTCACTCGGATGCCTGACCTCTTTGCTTTTTCCTTTAACATTTGAATATAAATCTTGAGAACCTGCATTCAACTATATATTTTCAGAAAATCACACATGAAATTGAAGGACATAGACTTTTTTGCCAAAAATAATTGCACCCAGTTTTGATTACTGGGTGTCAGTAAGTGGTCATCCTTACATCAGTTGTAAGCTCTCCTTCCTCAATTATCGCCTTCAAGTCCTCCTTTGTGATCTGAACTATTAAAGAAGGATCTTGCCAATATACATAGCTGTTCAATCCAAAACAATTGAAATAAGAAATAAGATACTAAAATCTTTATAAAGAAGGGAAGAAGTAAAAACAACATATATACTTACTCTTTGTTTGCTTCTTGATTTGTTTTGAACCAGTTCTCATAATGCATTGCCACGTCCTTTCCTAGAGTCGTCCATGTTTGCGTTGTGCATTTGACTTTGTCAATAACTATGTTGTGATTTTTGGATATGTTCCTTCTGGCTGGTTGGTTCTTCTTTGGCTTAAGGTCTTCAGGTGTGCCATACTCCCATTCTTCTTGTTGCTTTTTTGTTGCATCCCTTTTGTTAACCTTCACATTTCTCTCTATCGAAAGAGGTTGAACAACTTTCTTCTTTTCTCGTGCTTCTTCTTCTTTCTCAACAACAGCAACAAAATCATCCATAGAAGAATTGATTTCTTCTTCAGTCTGTTCAATGTAGACCTGCGGCTTCTTCTTATATGTCTTCAGACTTTCATTTTCCTTCACCTTTTCTTGTTGTTGCTGCTGCTTCACTATGTCCATGACCACTGTCTGAATTATTTCTTGACACATAGTCGAATCTTCTTGTTCTGCACCATATCCCATCACAATTGTTTGGATTGGTATTGCAGGTGTTGCTCCACATGACTGCACATATGAAAACAAAAAAATGGAATTACTATGTGTCAGTTATTTAATTACTATGGGTCAGTTATTAGGATCTTACATCTTCAGGTGTTGAAGTCTGACGAGCTCGAGAATGTGCGTCAACTGTATTTGGTTCATTCTTCTCAAGGTGTTCATTTGGAGCTGCTACTACCATTTGCATCTTCAAGGGAATATTTTTCTTCTTGGTCTTTTTGGCTTTTGTTTTTTTTAAAGACTCTCGAAGCTCCTTGTTTTCCTTCTGTAGCTGCTCTATGTGGATGTCAGCAGCTTTCACCTTAGTCAACAGTTGTGCATTCTTTTCCAGGAGCTCTTCATTTGCTTTTGTAAGTTTTTCAAGCTTCTCCTTCAAGGTTTTTTTAGGTTGCTTCCTCTCCAAATCTCTCATCAGAGCTCTCAAATTCCCAGACATTAATATCAACTGTTCTTCTTCCTGCTGGCTTGATTGAGGCACCTGCAATCATAATAACAAATAACATCAGATAACTGGTTACTGACGCTAGTAACTGGTTACTGACCCATACCAAACAGTTTCTAACACCCAGTAACAGGTTACTGACCCATATCAAATAGTTTCTAACATGTAGTAACTGGTTACTGACCCTTAGTAACTGGTTACTGACCCCTAGCAAACAGTTTCTAACACTAGTAACTGGTTACTGACCCATATCAAACAGTTTCTAACACCTAGTAATCAATCAAATATATGAAAAAATTCTAAGTTACCCATTCGTTGAAGCTTGGTGTGTAGTCTTGTTCCTCCATCATAGTCTTCTTCCTCCATCTCATTATCATCAGTTTCCTCTTCCCATGGACCTTCTTTTATAAGATCCTGATATATTTCAAAACAAAAACAAAAAACAAAAAACAAAAAGTTAGATTTTTGAATATCATAAAAATCTGATGTCTTGAAAGTTAGATATAAAACTTTACCTCGAGAAAGGTAGGCTTCTTCTGTACATCCTTGCGGTCAAATATTTCTTTGATGCTCCATCTGACAAACCTCGGTGTGCTCGTCTCATTTCCAGTGATTTTGTTTCTGACCCTTGTCTTCTCAAGAAACCAATACACAACCAGAAGAATGCATCCACTGTATATTTGAGCCTTGTCCTTTCTGTATTTGTAAATGCCATCCTTCAAGAAATCAAGCACCATCTTTGACCAGTTGTATTTGTTAATTTCTTCAAGGTTTTCACAGATTATTATCAACTCCCAGTCCAGATGTGTTCCCGATCTACTGAAGAAGAACACTGCAAGCAGATACATTAGGATCAGGGATGCTATTTTTTCTGCATCTTGATTCTTCTCGGGCTTATTAAGCTCAACACTCAACTCAGTCTCAAGCTGTGGCCTCTTGATGTTGTCCTTGGATATCCTACCCTTTTCAAAATATTTAGAGTCTGGCCATTTGTTCCTCAGAGGCTTGTTTTTCAAATCCACCACCTCCCCTTCTGTAGATATGTGGAATAGGGAATAGACGTCATCTACTGTGATCTCTGCTTCAATTTCCCCAAAGATGAACTTGTTTTTTTCTTTGTTGTAATGCTTCATTATGAGTTCAAAATCCAACTCATGCTTCTTCACTTGTCTCTCAGTCAGTTTCTCATTCTTGAACACATCAATTGTATCCCAAAATGTTGTTTGGGACAACAAATCCCATGTTCTTTGAGGGATTTTCTCCCTGTATCTGTGCATCAATACGTAGAACGAATGAAGAGCACACTTCTGCTGCTGGACCTTTATCTTCAACTCTGCATCATCTTCTTCTTCTAAATTTTCTTCAAGAACAGACTTTGTGGTAGTTTTTTGCTTCTTGTTCTCCTTGTTCTTTTTTGGTCCCTGTGATTTCCTTTTCTTGCCAGCTGCTCTTTCCTCAAGGTAGTAATGTTCAGTTGAACTAACAACTTGTTTCCCCATTCTGCATATATAGATGTTAAATTGTTAGTTACTAAGCACTCACCAATATTACAGACCCCTAATAAGTTGATTACTGACCCCTAGTAACCAGTTACTGACCCCTAGTAACTGGTTACTGACCCTCAGTAAGTATTTATTTGTGCTCAATAATCAACACAACATTTTCAAATCAACAATTACAATTCAAAAATATATCAAAGGGGCTTATATCAATGTGGTTTTGTCATACTTAACTGATTACTACCCCCCAGTAATTGATTATTGGGGGTCAGTAATCAACACAACAATCCCCTTTTCTACATTTTAACACTCTATACACAAAATTGAACAACAAAAAAACATCATACACAAAATTAAACAACAAAAGAACATTAATCTGAATCTCTAACATTTTCCAATTCTAAAAAAAAAACCCTAGGTTTTCTCTTTCACTTTCTTCTCTTAAATCTCTAAATCAAGCTTCAAAATCATCATTCGTGTCTTAAATAGTCGAATTACAAGCATAATAATGAAATTTAATTCGGAATTGGAGATTTGTTTACCTGTTCGTCTTGGTAGTTCTTGGCTTTGAATTCGGTCCGGCGAGAACGAGCGACTGTCCCGACGAAAGCAATTCCGTCTGGCGAGAACGAGCGACTATTCCGACGAAAGCTCGACGATTCGAAGCTTGATTTTGGTGAATCTGTGCTTGTGCGAGAGAGAGAGAGAGAGAGAGAGAGAGAGAGAGAGAGAGAGAGAGCAGTTATGGTGTTTTGGAGAGAGAGCGCGATTGAATTTTTGGAGAGAGAGCCCGATTGAAGTTTTGGAGAGAGAGCGCGACAACGGTTGGGTTTAAAGGGAGGGGGCAGTTACGAATTAATGATGGGTAGTATTGTCCTTTTGGTAACAATCATTGGAATGGGTTATGAGATAAGATTTTAATTGGAATGGATTTTAATTTTTAAATATTTGGGCATTAGAGCATTTTCCCTTAATATAAAGCTTGCTCCTGATTACTCGAATTGGATATTCCAAAAGATAGGCATGCAAGGGTTCTGTGATCTTTAGTGGGTTAGCTTGATTTGATAATTGGGAATACGAAGATTGTAGAAACAAAGCAGTAATCAAGGGAATCATATGTGAGGAGGTGGGATTTGTGGATGGGTTCATCTTCTTCACATCAGAACTTCATTGTTTTCCTAGGTTGCAAGTTTTTGGCTATAGTTAAAATTATGGTCAGAAAATTTTAATGATGTTGATATAAAAAATAATAATAATAAATAAAATAAAAAACTGAAAAAAACCGAAACGGGTCGAACCGTGGGTCTGGTTCGGTTTTCGGTTTGGTGTGTCTGAAAATTAAAAATCGGGCTGAATTTAATTTTCGGTTTGGTTTCTGGTTTAAGGTAAAAACTGAACTGTTTCAAACCGAACCCACCCCTAATACCAATTAGGAGAGAAGCAGCTCTTGAAGATCGATCAAAATCATGAAAAAAAGCTTCCAAAACTAGATTTTTTCGCTGGTATGAATTCTGTGAGGGGGAGGGGGGAGAAAGTTTAGGTTCAGTTGCGTTCTCTTCTAGGCAGAAGTTGTATAAATGATGTATTTACTTAGCCGACGAAATATTCCGTCGCCTAAGACAAAAGGCGTCGGCAAAAATATATCCGTTCTGCGTTGTGTCAGGCAATAATGTCATTTCTTAACTGACAGAACAAATCGTCGGCTAAGAAAGACATATTTGTCGCCCAAGACTTACTTAGCCGACAGAACAATATTCGTCGCCCAGGACTAACTACGCCAATGGAAAATGGTTCGTCGCCCAAGACCAGCTTTACCGAAAAAAATATCTTGTCGCCTAGGAAGATCTTAGTCGACAGAGGGTGTCGAAAGTCAGTTTCCGTCACCTAAGACTTACTAAGCCGTCGAAAGTTTGCCAACGAAAAAGATTCGTCGCCTAGGATTTACTAAGCCGATGAAACTTAGATGACGAATGTTATTTCATCGGATAAGAATATCTTAGTCGACAGAAGTCCTCGACAGTCATTTTTCGTCACCTAAATAGATCTTAGGCGACGGTTGTGTTGTCCTATACGACGGTTATGTTTTCGTCGATGAAGAAGAACTTAGCCGATGAAAGTTTTTAAATTCCATCAGCTAAGACGATATTTCATGTAGTGTTTGTAGGTAACATTGTTGGTGGCGGAGATTTATGCAGCTTAGGATTCCAGGTAGGGATATGCATAACAGTGTGTTTGGATACGGGTAAATTCCCGAGAATTTAATCAAAAATAAGGAATTTCCAATTTCTTTAGATTCTTTCCACTGTTTGAATTATTATCTTGTGAAATTTGCAATTTCCACGGGAAAATAATGGTGGAATTTGGGAGCTTAAATTTTCAACTTGAATTCCTCACAAAATAAGCGTCATTTGTCAATTCCCTCAACTGAGATTAGTCTAAATACTGATTCTTGTCATTTTGAAATTCTACATCATGAAATCCAAACAATAGAATTCTCAATCAATATAATTTAAATTCATAGAATTGTAATTTCCATAACTTTGAAATTTCGGTGGAAATTGAAATCGCCTTATCCAAACACAACGTAATTGTACGTGAAATAGTTTCCATGACATAAGAGTGAGTGGCAAATAACAATTTTCTTCCCAACCTTCAAAATAGCTGAACAAACAAAATTGTATCCGCATCCACTACAAATTGGGGGCGTCACACATTTCTCTAACATCAAAACTCTGCGCAAATACCTAAACTATTACGCAATGGTGTGCATAGCTCAAATTGGCATGCAACGCGCCTTGGAGAGGATCAATCTTTCACCCCTTGGATTTACATCGACAATGTTTCACATACACTTGTATCCCTCATCCTTTAAACTAGCCCTATATTCATGAATCTGCAAAATTTTCACAGAAAAACGAAAGAAAGCCTCCCTTCAGATTTAACCAAACAGGTGAAAGTTATCTCCTAACCTGCAATTGGTTCTATATGATTAGTTCTGTTTCCTCTCAACTTAATACGAAGAATAGCTGAACAGACAAGTAATATATACACTTTATTTGTTAACACTAATAGAATGAAATGCAAAACGCCAAGACGTATATTGGATGCCTATTGATTTCACACTAATAGAACATATAATTTTACATAAATTAAGCAACTAAATCTCAGTTAAGAACCTGCATTTAGCTTACTTTTACAAATCTACGTATTTAATCAAGTCTAGACCAAAATCCTTCGCTTTTGAGATTTAAGAACTCAAAGTTGTCCCAGATGTTAAAATTGTTTAAAACTGCATACAGTTTAAGAACCTCCATGGCGTCGATAGAGTACCGATCGATAAATGGTAGCAATGTGGAGGAAGACCACTAGTGCGATGAGGAGATCATCTAACAGACCAACTATACCAAATATTGCTGCAAAATATAATGTATTAATGGTTGTAGTTACTAAAAACAAATCCGGGATAATAAATAAATATCCAAATGAAAGTAAAGATCATAGATACTGAGACACACCTTCCGGAATAAAGTCAACAGGACTGAGTATATAGGCACCAGTTAGTATCGTCTGTACATTTATAAGAAAACAAAAAACAAAAACTGAGAACAGGTGAAAACTTCATAATAGGATATAAAAGATTCACCACAACATATATTTAAGAAAAGATCCAACACTGCATACATACTGATCTAAAGAATAAAGAATGTCACTGGATGGTCAATAATGTATCTACGCACCCATAATGATGGAAAGGTGACCTAATAAAGTTTATAAAAAGGTGCGTAGATACAGATGGGTATCACTCCTCTAAAACTGTGGTTCTATCCTATATGGTTTTCCATGTTCATAAATAAATATGCCAAAATAAGCATATGTCACAATTACAAATGAAGCGAAGAGGCCTGATAGAGTATCATATAGCACAACCACCAAATGGAGTAGCTGCTACAACTACACAAGGGATGAGCCACTGCACTGCAGTTTTGCATGTAAACAAACTTTTAATTCACACGTTCTCATTAAGAAGTTAGTATAAATCTGAGCTGCAAGCTCGATATCGATTCACCGAAAATAGAACACCAATGGTGTTCGTTTAATTGAAATGACAACCCATCACATATGTTGGCCAAATTTTTTATAATACTCTTCTCAGTTATTGGGTCATTGCTTATTTATTTTCAAATTCAACTCAATGCAGATGACAGAAGGGGGTTATGAAGAGGCAAACTAAAGATCAAACATATAGTACAGAATTTCTAATATCATCAAGGTCCACCTGTCAATCATTTTCTTTGAATTTCCCAATTAAATGACTCTTTCGAGCAACCAAGTTATATAAGCATCCGTCTAGCTCCTAAAATAAACACTCGAACAACAACAACCGCCAACATGTTAGAAATACCCAAGCCAGTAGTACATCCCTCAAAACCCAAGTCACGCAAATTAGCATGTGTAGTTGCAAATAAGGAAAGCCATTTGCCCAGAAGGGCTCTGTTAATACAAAAATATTACTCATACCAGAAAAACCAACCTGCTTGTAGGATAATTTTATTCCAAATTGGAGAATGGAATTTGTATAGAGTCTGGGGGAGACCAAAGAAAGTCGGCCTTATTTTCTAATGACTATACCACAGTCGTACGAATGTTATATGTAGATATGAAATAAGTTAGACAACTACACAGAAATCCTTTAATGCCATGCCACCTTTCCCTATACACCACTGTTCTTTTTTGGACAGTGCGAGGGAATTTTCAAATCTCCCTAAGGATTCCATATGGAAATTAATTATAATGTCAACCTCCAAGGCAAAACTCATGGAAAGAGAACCAAATGAAAATCATAAATAATAATAAAGATGAATGTCAAATAGAAGGTTTGGCTCTAGCAAAAGATGACTGCCTCGTTGTACTTCGTTCTAGATAGCTTCCTAATACCATCTTCTCAAGAATTGGCTTTTTTTAATTCTTTGAAATATGAAAACCTATCACCTTCATCCTCTACAAGATGCTGATGGAGTTCTTACCCATCAAATATTCTACATTATGTCTGGTATATAACACTTGAGTTTCTTATCAACAAAAAAAACAAAAACAAAAAAACGATAACTTGATGTGGATATGAAAGCACTCATATGTCTGTGAGTAAAAGATTGATATGTAAAATATAAGAAAATTAATTGCATATTAATGTCATTCACTTAACTGCAATAATGACACGAGCCCTTATAACAAGGGGAAGCGATCTACGGGGATCCAATACTTCTCGTAACAGCCTCCGCAAAAGAAAAGGAAGGTCTTGCATTCTCTGTGGAAAAGATAAATGCATCAATTTCTGATGTTAAATGCTTGACTATGTCCAAACAAAATCAATACGTGAGAGAGATAGAGAGAGAGAGAGGGAGGGAGAGAGAGAGAGAGAGAGAGAGAGATGGCATAATATTGTCAAACATCAAAATCATCTCCACAACCATGTTAAAAACCTTTCATATTGTTCTCAAGGGAGCAGACATGAACATCAAGTACACAGCCAGAGTCAGAATGAGTATTGTTGTTCTCTCCAACCTTGGCAGCTAAAATGGAGTCTAAAGCAGATATGGGCCGAATAAACTAGGCTGTAAAATGGTAACATGAAAGTGCCTTAACCTCGATACATGTTTCCGATCCTACTTACTACACAGTTTTGAAGCCTTTGATGTGAACATCGGTCCAGGCTCTTCCACAGAAGTATAGTTTATCCTTTTCATATTTAACAAAATACATATTGTAACATAGTGGGATAGAAATCAGAAAAAAAATTGACTTTCCTAGGAATAATATGAGTTATATGACCTTTCCAGAAATTGATGGTCGATATCAAAATTTATTTAGTTACAGAATGAGACAAAGTAGGGCAACATGTTGTAACGTTCAGTACGTTTTCAGAAACACATAAGATAAACCAGATCCAGATGTGTATATTCTTTGTGTATTTAAAAGAGCATGTCGAATCCAAATACTTTTCACAATACCATGTGTGTGTGTACGTCTATTAAGGTATGTTATACAGATGTGAGGGGGTGTTTACCTGAATAAGTCCTCTGGATTGACCTCCAAAATAGCGATTATACGTTTCAACCTTGCCTAGAATCTCAGCCACCTCAGGCGTATTACGTTGGCTCAATGAAGCCTCAGTCGGAACCAGCAAGGTTATCTGACGACGACAGAGAGGGCATTTACAAGGCTGAAGAGCTGATCCGTGATGCCAAACAAGCATAATACAATTTCCTGAGAAAGGAGCCAATGATGCATTATTAATATATTCAGATTTAGTACATAAAATTGTACATGGTATACTTTATATCTAATGGAATTGTGAAACTTGCAGCTTTCTACTGATGATGTTACTTGTGTGCTTATGTTACCATCAAACAATCACCATCCTCTATTTGAGCCTTAAACTAACGTCATATGCAGGGTACAGTCAACATACAATTCATTATTTAGAAAGTGTCAAAAGACTTGGGAATTCTTATTTCTCCATAGTCCATAACAAGAATGGCCAAAACGAAACACCCCATGAGAAAGCAAAGTAACTCTATGCAAGAACATAGATAACTCCATAACGAAGACTGACTCTCTTCCTATCTGGTTGTCCCCCTTAGCTTATGTGTTTTAGAAAAGGAAATTCATCTGTCTCATTACTCTTTGTTCAATATGACTTAAATAGTGAAAATCCTTTCCCTCCAGCTCCTTAAATATAAAATTAGCTACTCAAAAGACTGCTTAGCTGTTCTCTTTGATTCATTCATTAATCTTTTCAAGACATTCTAATTGCAAAGAACATTTGCATAATAGATATCAATAGTACACAAGAAGAAAGCTCTTGTTCTGAATTTCATAATTCATACAAAGATCTAGGCATGTAGAAACTTTTCAAGCATCTGTCCATAGGTATGAACAGGAATAGCAGTTGGAAGTGCCCTTAGTGCAGCAGCCTCATCTCCAAAAAATATATGATTGGAACCTCTGGGAACCTTCACGAGAGATCTCAACTATTGCATAAATAAGGTACTTTATCGATAAGCCGAAATGAGGTGCCTTTCGCTGAGTTACAAATGAGGTAGTTCATTCATTGCCTGTGAGCAATAATCAGAAGCAACACCTAAATGCTATGCCGTCAGTCTACCCCCTCCTCTGCTCGCTAAACCGGATGTTTTGGGTATCCTTTTTCATTTTGTTAAGAGGAGGGAGGGGAGGGCTGATTGACAGCCCATTTTTACAACCCCCTCCCTATTATCATGCAATCTGCATTGAAAAATAGAAGAGGAGGTGTGATTCGTAAAGAAGGGGGTGCCAATCTCAGTCTCCTTTGCCTATTTATTTGTTTCCGATATCAGGAATCCCCCAAATCTGATTTGTGAATCAGGACTGGAAATAGGGACTTCATGCCACCCTAAAATCTTTAGGTGACAGAAAACTCTAGCAAATAGCTCGGAGATACCATGAGAGGGATCAAATTTCAGAACAGTGTGGCCTGAAAACTCCACTAACCCCTCCATGATCAATATGGGTACCTTAATTTTATAGTGAAACACTAACAGTTCATGTGGTCGAATGTAAAATACAAGGGGGTTGGGGTTATGAGTTTTGATTGTAAATAGCTAATGGACTTTAAAAATAATAATTACATATAACCATAATACCCACATATAATTATCTAATAACATGAGAGAGATCAAATACTTTAGGAGAAAAAAGGTTTTATTCAATATAATTTTTTTTTCTGATATAATCAAATTGTAAGTGGATTTAATATTGTAAACTTTGAAAAGAAATCTACACCGAAAACTTGATCCCTCTACAACTGCACCATCCAATACATTTTAATTCTCCTTGGCATGAACCAAAACTTTTCTTTCCTACTTTACCTAACTCCGCCATATGTGAGGCTAAATCTCGAGGGAATGAACTGGGGTCAAAACATGGAAATGCAAAGCCTAATCACAGGTTCTTAACGGATATTCAAACTTACTTCTCTTCAAATCAATAAAACCAACAGTCTAACAGTCCACAGCAACTACAACCAGCTCGCAATACATCACCACGTTCTCCCTATTTCTATACATCTGTACTGTTATTGCATGATTACACATTTCCCCTGCAGCACCACAGAACCATGCAAGTAACCAATCCTCCTGCGTTACGACATAAACCAAATGACATTCTTTCCAAATTCCCGGTCCGATAATACATAAATCTAAAACATTACTGAGTCCCAGGCCCATTTAGCTATCATCAACAACTCCGCCTTTCGCTCTTTCCTAAACTTTAATTACATTTTACTCCAGAGGATCAAAAAATACCCTATGGTTCAGTCGAAGTAATAGTATAGCTTAAGAACTATTTGCATTATGTGCGCCCTAAACCAATTTTGATGCATCTAACCGAACTAAAATTGAATCAAAATGCAAAAGCAGTAGAACTGAATTATCGAATTTAGAGCGAAAATCGGGAAGAATAGTATAGCTTAAGAACTATTTGCATTATGTGCGCCCTAAACCAATTTTGATGCATCTAACCGAACTAAAATTGAATCAAAATGCAAAAGCAGTAGAACTGAATTATCGAATTTAGAGCGAAAATCGCGAAGATTAAGGGGAATTTGAATCGGGAATGGGATTGAAAGAGAAGGGGAAAAGTGAGGTTACCGCAAAACCAGTGAGAGCAATTGGCTTGGCAAGGAGTGTTGAAACCGCCGTGGCAGACGGAGCACTGATCGTTTTCAGGAGGACCGTCCATTCCGACCTCTCTCTGTTCGTCGCTCCCTCTCCGATTTCAAATGCCGCAACTTGTTTCAGTGCTGGACTATTTCTCTATTTTCCCCTACTGTATTTATCGATATATTTAATGGCACAAGCCTCTCCCTCTATAAAAAGTAACATTTTTTTTTTTGAGAAAAAAATATGGAACCCGGCCTAATTGGGAGACTCAGCCCCACATTCAGTTTCATTTATTGAATTAAAAACTTACATGAGAGGGGGGGGGGGGCGGGACATAAGGCCTGAACTCTGAGCTACAGATGAGCTATTATATAGATCCTCGTAGAAAACATCCTGAATAATAACAGGTGTCTCATCTAAACTGAAAACATCTAACTTATTACATCCAGCAAAGCAGGCTAATCTATTTGCCACACTATTTGCTTCACGACAAACATGTTGCAAGTGAAAGAAATTAAAAGTACCAACATACCTTTGGCAGTCCTCTATAACTCTTCCTACAGATCGTCATCAGTGTTTTGGAGTGCATGTACCAAGTTCACACAATCACTTTCGACTTCAACATCTTGCCACCCTTGCTGAATACATATTAGCATACCTGCTCTAAGAGCTTCCGCTTCCATATGAAAAGCAGATAAAGCATACTGAAAAGGCCTAGCAAAAGTGGCAACACACTCTCCTTCATAGTTTCTAACTACCACACCTACACCTCCACTGCCAAGTTCCTGCCCAAAGCTCCAATCTATATTTACCTTGAGTCTACCACGTGGGGGACATGACCATTTTGATATAGCTCTCTTCTTCTTGCTTACACTGTGTTGGTGACACTCTTTGTACTCATTGAGCAAAGCGGTGGACCATCCAAACATATTGGCAGCATTATAGTACTTACCTCTCTACACCATGTTATTCCTTTCCACCCAAATCACCCACAATGCCATTAAGAAAGCCCCTAGTGTCTCACCACTCAACATATCTATCATATCCCAAAACCACACTTCAATACTCACAGAGGGGTGGGAATAAGGCTGGATTTGTAGCATGTGTTGCTTCCAAAAGGCACGAAGCGCATTGCAGTTTTTAAACAGATTTAAGCTATCTTCAAAACTATTCAAACAAAACACACAACTGACGTCTGGGAGCTGAGCCTTTTTCTTTGTTAAGGCAGCTCTAGTGGGTAACATTCCCTGTGCCAAATGCCAACCATGCATGCGTACCTTAGGAGGTACTTGAGCACTCCAAAGTTTACACCATAATCTTCCACGCTTCACCCCCGAGTCAGACCCTGAAGCTTGCTTCTCCAACCCTTCTATTTGAGCCAGTGGGCATTTTGGTCCAAGTCTGCATATTATGTTTACATCCAAAGTAATATTTCACTGGGCGGAAAAACGTCTAAGTGAATATTAATTACATTCTTGGTCCAAACAATTCCGATGAGCCCAAATTCTTTGGGTTTACAAGTGATGGCCCGCCAGTGAGATCATGCGAGCTGGATGGCAGAATTCTCAGGCGGAGTCCGCATGCGCCACATTTATCGTGAAAGACTCCTACAAGTCTTTGGCATGCTTTGGGCCAACTCATGTGGCCCTTTTAATGAAAAAAAAAACATTTTTAAAGCTCTTGAGCTTCAGGGGCCTGCTAGATGGAAGCAAGCTTCAGAAGCTCGCGGGATGGTTTGAATTCGCGACCCGTGCGAGATAGTTTCCACATAAACTGTGACATCCCGCGGGGTAAAGACGTTCCTAATTTAAGTCCGCATAGGACTCTACAGTTGAGCAGCGTGGAGGCAGTGACCTATGTGAAATGTGTTGTGTGAAATGGACACGCGTCATGCAGATGGTTGGTTCACGTGAGTGAAGCAATATCCTTGTGGTATTCAGTTTCAGAGTCCAACTTGGATAGTGATTACTTCTAGCAGAAGGCGAGCTACTATACAAAGGGGCTCGAAGGCTTACAAAAAAGCTCTCTCTCAAAAAACAAACAACTCATTACAAACAAACTTTCAACCCAATTGATACCTTCAAGCCTCTCGAAACCCTAGTTCTAAGCCTTGCCTTAGTTCTCCGAGCCCTTTTGGACTCATCTCCGATCACCCTTGATCTCTCTTTGGTTGCTCTGCTCGCGACATACCGTGAGTATCGATTCGTTCTGTGCTCGTGATTCCTCGTCCACGAGGTGGCACCGGAGCCTTACTTTCGTTTGATTAGAAGTACAGGTCAGCGCACTACAACAACAACCCTACTCTCTTTCCTCGTCCGTGAGGTGGCACGCCCGCATCCCTAGAAGCATTGACTGCTACCATCTCTCTACCCCTCACAGAGGATCGTGGCCAAAACATTGGCACGCCCAGTGGGACCGGGAGTACAAGCGATTCACCATAGGGAAACCAGAAAAATCACCATACAAGAAACCTCAGATTTCTTGTCTCAAGCACAGATCACCACGGTACAAGCCCCATAACAGCGCGGCTTGCCTGTCAGGACCCACCCCAGATTTCATCCTGAAACCCGTGGTAAATCCTGCGGGGTCCACCTCTAAGGAAAATTTACCAAAAATTCGGCTAAACCTTCCTTGAAAATGGACAACCCTTACCTGAAAATCCAACTTAACACTTCTAAACTAAACAACAAATTCAGCATTAGATCACTAGCTAGTTATTAGAGCATATCTAATAAGGAAAGAATAACCATGAATAAAGATGAAGCAGAAGCAGCTTCTGACTATTGGACTAAGCCTCGACTCCATGTACACTCGACCTCAAATTCACCTTATACACATTTTAAAACCGGTTAACCCAACTACCGATATTCCATTTTAATCACCGCCAAAATCCTTAACCATTGAAAAATCCCTAACATTATCAAAACTCCTCCAAAATTCCAAACTATACTTCATTAAACTCCTCTCCTTAATACCATCTTAAAAAGCATGAAAAATAGCCCCTAAGGGGCGGCGCCGCAGGCAGCGACGGCCAGCAGCCGTTCTCCTGCGACCTCCAATGCTTCTTAAATTTTAACAGAATAATCCTCTCATCATACCCAACAACTTTCATAACTAGCACTTGGTCCAATTCTACGGCTAACTAGGGTAATCGAATCAAAACATCCATAAATCCCTAGAACTTTCAATAATACAAACCACCCTAACGAGATCGAATTTAACCGATTCATTTTGAGGGATTACTCACCTAGATGAGCGCTACAGGTTGAGCCAAAAATCTTAAGGTAGCCGGAGGAGAGAACTCCGGCAAAAATGCAATCAGCGTCTCCGACGAGCTTCCTCGGGAACGGCGGTGTTACACGACCGGTCACCGGCCCAAGAAGACAGAAGAGGTGGCGGAGGTCCGAACGGGACCGGTCCGGCGGTCGGTGGTGGCTGGACGGCGGCGGATGAAGGTGGTGAAGCTAGCGGGTCGGGAAACTTCGGGAGAAGGAGAGAGAGAAGAAGAGGGAGAGAGAAAGAGAAAAGGGGGGGTGTTGGGCTGCTCCCCACCCGGTCCACAACTTAAACCCCAAAAATTATACCCACTAAAACTTTTACCCCTTTTTACCAAAGAGTTGAGCGCTTAGCGTGAGACTCTATTATCGTCTAGGAGATAACCGATCGGTATATATATATTTATTGCTAGCTAGCCATTATATAGCGGTCCTCATCATATGTGAGTAGAGCGCTTAGCGTGGGATGCTATTATAGTCTCACCAGCGGTCCTCATCATATGAGAGTTGAGCACTTAGCGTGGGATGCTATTATTTCCTGGGAGGCAACCAATCGGTATATATATATATATATATATATATATTTATTGCTAGCTAGACATTATTTAGCGGTCCTCATCATATGTGAGTAGAGCGCTTAGCGTGAGACGCTATTATAGTCTTACCAGCGGACCTCATCATATGAGAGTTGAGCGCTTAGCGTGAGACACTATTATAGCCTGGGAGGCTCCTTTTTACATGGTGATAACTTTTCCCCTTATTTTAATCTTCTCAGTTCCGTATTTGATTAACCAGCGGGGCTGGTTCGTCCATTTATTTATGAGACTCCGGATTCAAAGTAAAATGTTTATCAAAGTTGCGTGGAGCAAGGTTTTAAAGTTTAAATGTGGGAAAGTAGTGAAAATTACGTTTTGTTAAATAAATTTATTTATTTTTGTCCACTCACTCTAACGTTTTAAATTACTTTCCCCTGGGCCCTTTGTTTTCAAATGCCCAGTTTGCATGCTAGGTTAATTTGAGGTCGAGCGTACATGGAGTCGAAGCTTAGTCCAATAGTCAAAAGCTGCGTCCGCTTCATTTTTATTCATGGTTATTCTTTCCTTATTAGATATGCTCTGATAACTAGCTAGTGATCTAATGTTGACTTTGTTGTTTAGTTTAGAAGTGTTAAGTTGGATTTTCAGGTAAGGATTGTCCATTTTCAAGGAAGGTTTAGCCGAATTTTTGGTAAATTTTCCTTGGAGGTGGACCCCGCATGATTTACCACTGGTTTCAGGGTGAAATCCTGGGTGGGTCCTGACATTGCCTAGAAAAGCTCGACCAGCAGAACGCGTCCTTCTTCAGAAGCAAGAACAACCTAGAAAAGCTCGAGGAGTTCAAAGAAGAACATGATAGGTTGAAATTGAGAGTCCTTGAGGTGGAAGACTGGATGAGGTCTCCAGCACGAAAGAATCCTGCCCTTGGCCTCACCGGCACAAGTGCAAACGAAGGATCATCCAAATACATCCCGCCTAATGAGCGCGCTAGGGCTAATCCTAAGGTTGGGGCTCAAAAGACCCCACAGTTCGTGTTAGGGGCTGGGACTTCAAAGACACCGCTCCCGCGTAACTCTGTTGCTGCATTTAAGGGGTTTAGCGGTTCGCCACGCCAGGGAGCCGGGACACCAGATGACCCGGTTATAGCCCATTTCAGCCCAGCTCCCAAGAATGTTGGACAGGCCGCCAGTTTCTCTGCATGGCCAAACCATGAGGAGGGAGCAGAATCCACACTTGTGACGGTAGCCGACTGGCACCAACTTATCTCTATCATAGTCAAAGAGCAAACCGGAAAAGGTGATGCTGACTTGCAGTATTGCGACCCTTACCCTGATAGTGTGGCGCAGTACCCTTTCCCCCACGGGTTTAAGAATATTGTCTTCACAACATTCTCTAGGGAGACAAGGGAAGATGCAGCAACCCATATGGCCCGCTTCAAAGTCCAATGCGGCCAATATAAGAATAACGATATTCTCAAACTCAAGCTCTTTGAGACTTCTCTATCTGGAGCTGCTTTCAGCTGGTACTCCAGGTTGAAGCCTGGATCAATTGCGGACTGGCCTACGATGGAGAGACTGTTCCGGGAAACTTTTGGCACCATTGAGTCAGAAGTTGGCCTCGACTCCCTCACCCAAATGAGCCAACAAAGCATGGAGTCTGGAGTCTCATTCCTCTAACGCTTCAAGATCCAGCAAGCCAAGTGCGATTTCCTGCTACTTGAGCAGGAAGCCATCAAGTTGGCTATTCGAGGCCTTGAGCATCGCCAGCGGCTGAAGCACCATGGGGAGCACTTCACATCCATGGGTGCCCTTATTAACAAGGTCGGAAGCTATGAGCTGATTCTAAATAAGATGGATGAGAAGGCAAACGCCTTTAAAGGGACATACATGCCAGGGAGAAATAGAGAGGTGGGGGCACTAAGCCTCCAAACCCCCACGTTTGATCCTTACTATCAGAGGCAGGAGGAAACTGAGGCCGCGTCGGACTATGATGATGTCGGAGCAGTAGAACTGACTGGGAAACCATTGGCTCACAAACTGAAGAATCTTAAAATGACCCGCGAGCCAATCACCATCTAGTCTTTTGCATGGACCAAGCTCGAATACGAGTCATACACGTATGACGCGAAAAACACCCATCTGGTCTTCAATGACTTGATCGAGGCGAAGTACGTGTGCTTGGATCACAAGATCCCATCCAAGGAGGAGCTGAAGGACAAGAAGTATTGTACCTTCCACAATGTCTATAATCACGACACTAAAGATTGTGTCAAGCTCCGAGACCAACTGCAAACTTGGCTAAACTCTGGCGCCCAGAAACTGAAGACGCCGGGGAGCACAGCCTCGCTAGTGGATGTGGACCTTTTTCGCCTGTGGTTGGCATGGTCGAAGTGAATTGGGCCGACCAGCCAGAGGAGAACAACCGTCGCTAGTTACCGAAGCCAGGCCAACGGAGAGTCACATTGGACCTGTCTGAACACCCTGAGGACAAAAATTCACGCCGGGCACCTAAGAGAGGCCGCAAGGAAGGCAATGACGACGCATTTCGGCCATCTCGCCAGTATACCTACGACGTCAACCTCACACACAAGGTTTTAGACGATCTTATTGATGACAGACTCGTCACAGTGGCAAGGGCCTTACCCTACATTGAATATAAGGAAGGCCGCGTACACTGCAAGTTCCATGATAGCTGGGGACACAGAACTTGCGATTGCTACCAGCTTTGCGAGCAAGTCCAAGACTGGCTCGACCTCAAGTACATTCGCTTTGAGGATAAAGGCGGTTTCATGATCGCGACTGATGATATCGCTTGGCCTCGCATCAGCCAGCGCACAATAACATTGGACATTTATAGGAGCATAAAATACGACGTTATTAGTGTTTAAATGCCTCTTACTTGTGCTTTGTTAGCTCTTAATTGTCTAAGATTGAGTCTTAATTTAGCTTAGTGTATCTATGGCGGTACTTTGTAGATTTTGTGCTTAAAGTATGGTTTTTGGTTTAAACTTGATTTATGTTAGAATTATTTTTCAGAAAATCGGACAGAATCGACCTTCTGACATAAATGCTCGTTTTACGATTTCTTAGATTCTTCTAATGAAAATATTTCCGTCTACGATTTTGTAGAGGACTCGGAGATCTTTCCAACCATATATTATGAGCCGAAATCGGACAAGGGGCCAGGGAGATATGAAGCCCGAAAGTTGATACAGGGTTACGCGCGAACTGAAAAAGCTGAATTGATATAGGGTTTGCATTTGGGCTTGAAGACCAATTCCAATTGGACTATAATTTTGATGCAAGCTTATTTATGAAGTCCAAATCCAGATGGAAGAATTAGAAGTCGAAAGTATCAGATTGGAGTCTTGGGAGTTCAAGATAAGCCACGCGCGCAAGGAGAGATTGCAGCCACAAGATCAAATCAAATCAAGGGCTCACAAGCATTAGGGTTTCGGCATGGAACTCTATAAATAGAGGGGTTGAGAGACAACCAAACTGTCACTTATCTCACCACACATAATAGCCGTGCCTTTACACAAGCCAAAAATCCTACAAAGCATTATACGCCATAGTTCCATTCTTTTAGGTTTCGCCATTGTTCATCCGAATTCTTCACAACATTGGTGCTTTGCTTAAGGTTTTCAATGTGTGATCCATACTTTGGTTTTGTAATACTTGGTTTTATTAATATGATTTGCGATTTCTTTGTGATTCTTGCGATCTATGTTAATCGGTTTTGGTTTTACATGTTACATGAATTTCGATTACTTTGTGTTCTTGATTTTTATGTTTCTTTGTGATTTTTAACATGGTACGATTTTAATATATGATTAGGGCAGTAGTATTCGATTTTCTTATGTGTTTATTTGATTTGTTTTCTCGAATATGTGGGGGGTAAATCTAATTCTAGGATGTTGCTTCGGCCGGGGTAGTGTTCTAGGGTTTTGGTTTTATTTGCTAAGTGATCTGAATTTACAAACTTGGTTGTGTCTATTTAGATTGCTATAGGGTTACCATTCGAGAAACATACATGTTAAATGAGAAGTTGACGCCTTGCTTGTTGAACATGTCTCTAATTCGGCTTACTTGTTCTTATGTGCTAATTGTTTTAGTTTCTACGCAGGTGTGTTTCTGAATTGATTAGCATAACTTAGGATTATTCGCAGGTGTTGGTCTTAAGTAATTTAGAAGTCTTAACGATTAATAATCGCAGGTGATTGATTAATTAGAATTAGAATTAAATTAAATGCTTAAGTGTCGAGTCTACTTGCTGCCTTAGTTATATGCGATTTTGTATTAGTTAAATTATGTGTTTCGTGCTATGCTTGTGTGTGTTGGTGGTGATCAAACTTGTAAATATTAGTTTTAGGTTTTTAATTTTCTGTTCTTTAGGATTTAATTCGATCTTTTAATCTCATGATCCGATTTTTGTATATATGTTTATATGTTTGTGTGTTTTGTTTCTCTTGTAATTGATTCACCCTTTGGTTTCCCCGGCTAGAATGATCCCTACTTTCATATACTACTAACGATTGCAGGGTAATTAAATTGTGTTGTTATTTAACCCCGGTTCGGTAACACGTCAAATTTTTGGCGCCGTTGCCGGGGACACCAAGAAGAAATCGATGCAAGGAGTTTCAAGTTTTTTTTTTTTTTTTTTATACTTAGATCGGTTGTAATTAATAGGATTTTGCAATGTAATAGTTGATAGGATGGGTTGTATAATTTTTCTTTTATTTCCCTTGCAATTTCCGATTTTAGTTTTAGGGTTTATTGTTTTCGGTTTTGTGTTTTATGTTTGTGTGATTTAATTTGCTTTGGTACTTAGTAATTTAACTAGGTTGTTAGTTTATTTTTGTGAGGATTTTTTTTTGTGTGTCTAAAGTGAAACATGTAGGTGGAGCCACTTGTGTTAATCTTAGCCTAAACCCCTCTTTTGAGCGATGCTTCTTCGAGTCTTTGACTCTTAAAGGCAACTTAGCTTGTTTGAGGTTGAGGGCGGCTTTGATTAACATAAGGTGACTGATCTAGGGATCCGAGTTTGTTCCTAACTGAGTAAGGGGCCGTTCTGTCATAGATATGGAATTCAGGTTTGTTCAATTGGATCTCAAGATCATGACTGACCACTCTTCTCGGTGAAGGGGTCGATAGGGGTCCGCCTCCTTGATCACAAACGAGTCCTGCCTGGTTCTTGTAGGGGGTTCGCCCTCCGTGACATTGACACTTGCCTTCTGAAACCACGGAATCCGCTCGACCTAGTCAAAAGCTCGGGCCGAAGCATCACCTCACTTTAGACGCTACAAAATAACTTTGCATAGATAGACTAATGAAACGAATTGGCCTTTAACTTTTGAGGTATATCGGATAAAAGCATGATACTACCTTGAGCTGTATCAGTTCATTGCACTGTTATCTCCTCTGCTCCACGTACCTCGAAAGTTAGAGTTATGTGAATAAAATCAACCTAGAAAGATAACTAAGCTCCACCATTGCAATTTCACAAACTTAGAATGAATGCTGTAAGCTTTTTGATCTTTAAAAAAAAACGTGTGACATTGCTTGGAATTGTTTGAAAGATTGAATGATCTATGCTTGATATGTTATGGCGTGATTTCCTTGAAACAAATATGAAAATTTCGTGTATCTCTTTGTACAATGTAACATGAATCGAACTTGTATACTACAATATACGTTTCTTTTATTTTGAATTCATTGAAACTCACTTGATTCTTTTGCCAAATTCAGATTGATGTATGAGCAGCTTTGATTGTTGGACCAAAGACATCCGCGTACGTTTGAACGATTTGCAAGACCAACTAAGTGAAACAAGTGGTGGAACGAGTTCACCAAGATCACCATCGACATCGCAACTCATCCATCGACCTACTTCACCACCTTTTACTTCACCATTCTTGCCGTTTCCAGGTTCTTCGTGTCAGACTAACCCGTTGTTCACAGAGGATCCGGATTTTCAGTTGCTTGAGAGTTCTCTTGTTTTCGGAGCATTGAATTTTGACTTACCAGATCCTGAGATCAAGATGCCTTCACTAAGGGAAGAGAATGGTCAGGTTCATGGCAATGAGGAAGAAGGACGTCCTAATAACATCACTTATCCTGCTGTGGCAGATGGGAAGAGTGGAGATTTTGAGATGAGGGGAGGATTCTTTCATCAGATACCGAAATTCCATGGACTTAGTGGGGAAGATCCGAACCAGCACTTGCAGTTGTTTGAGTTCACTTGCGAATCCATGTGTCCAAGAGGAGCAGATATTCAATATGTGAAGATGAGGAACTTTCCCTTCACTCTAGAAGACAAGGCACGCACTTGGTTGTTCTCAGTGCCTAGGGGACGCATTGTTTCATGGGCTTCCATGAGAAAGGAGTTCTTGCAGAAGTACTTTCCTTCATCACGTGTCACTCAGATTCGGAAGGAGATCACTTCAGTCAAGCAAGAAAGAGACGAGGCCTTTGATGTGTACTATGAGAGGTTTAAGGCTTTGGTTTCTTCGTGTCCTAACCATGGGATACGTGAGGGACTTTTGCTTCAATACTTCTATGAGGGACTTCTTCCCTTGGAAAGGCAGTTCTTGGACTCTGTAGCTGGTGGGGCATTAATGGAGAAAAGCAAGGAGGAAGTGACTACTTTGCTTGAGATGAGAGCCACTGCAAATCAACAATTTGGTTCTTTCTCTATGAGACGTGCCAAGGAAGAAGCAAGTGGACTTGGGAGCTCAAGTGACATTTTCGAGCTCAAGGAAGAGATGGGGAAGCTGACTTTGTTGGTTTCGAAGCTTGCAAAAGGAAGAAGCGTCAATGCTTGTGGCGTTTGTAGTATTGAGGGCCACACATCTAATCAGTGCCCACAAGTCGTGGAAGGAAGCTATGAGGAAGCCAATGCCTTAGGCTTTCCTCAACAGCAAGGAGGTCAGAGGTTCCAGAACTTCAATCCAAGGGCCAACGAACCAAACTTTCGTTGGAACAACAACACCAATGTCTTGAACCCTCAACCTGTTGCACAAGGGGCACAGCCGAGTCCATATGAGGCACGACCTCAAGGCCAATACATGCTTAGGCCGTACCAACCCCATGGTTACCAAGGAGGACAGCCGAGTGGTGGCAGCAATTATGATGAGATCTTCAAGAATATCGCCACTTCGACACAATCTTTGTTAGCGACAACACAGTCCAACACCAAAGACATTGCGGAGTTAAAGAATCAGATGGGGAAGGTAGTAGATTTCATGGGGCAGATTCAGGAACAAGGGAAGCTGCCTGGAGGAACAATTCCTAATCCAAGGAAAGAGCAAGCTCAAGCCATCACAACTAGAAGTGGTAAGGTGTTACAACCTTCCAAACCGAAGCAAGGGCAGCTTGCAAGTGATGATGAGGGAGACAATGTGGTGATAGAGCAGATTGTGGCCGAGCCACATGTGAATGTTGATGGAGAGGCCGTGAAGGCCAAAAAGAAGAGGGAGGCCGAGCTTGAGGCTTCCAAGAAGAGGGACTTGGAGAAAGATCCTGCCACCTCAAAGAAGGAACAAGTACCGGATCATGTGGTACTTAAAGGTAACAATTCGAACCTTAATAATTTAGTTTTGACTAATCAATCTTGTTTGCCTTTTCCTTCTAGATTTTCAAAGACAAAGAAAGCAAAGGAAGATGAGGAAGTGCTAGAGATCTTTCGTAAGGTCCAAGTCAACATACCCTTGATCGATTGCCTCAAACAAATTCCACGGTATGCTAAGTTCCTTAAGGAGCTTTGCACGCAAAGGAGGCACACAAGGGAAACTCAGGTGGTCAAAATGAGCGAGGCTGTCTCTGCAGCTATTCAACGAAAGCTTCCACCTAAAATGAAAGATCCAGGGAGTTTTACAATTCCATGCATAATTGGTAGCACTAAATTTGATAATGTGATGCTAGATTTAGGAGCTTCTATAAACGTTATGTCTCATAGTGTTTATAAATCTCTAGGTTTAGGTCCATTAAAGAAAGATAGTGTTATTATACAACTCGCGGATCGTTCTAACAAGTATCCTGAGGGATACGTTGATGATGTTTTGGTGCAGGTTAACCATCTAATATTTCTTGCTGATTTTTATGTGTTAGAGATGGAAGACTCACCAAACAACTCGACACAACTCCTCCTAGGCCGTCCCTTCATGAGGACGGCACGAACTAAAATTGATGTTGCAGAAGGCAACTTAACCATGGAGTTTGATGGAGAGAAGATATGCTTCAATGTGTTCGAAGCAATGAGGTATCCGGTTTCTGAATTAAAACCTTGCTTTGCTATTGATGTTGTTGAATCTTGTGCACAGGTTTTATCAGGAACTATGGAAGCATAGCAATTAGCTATAGTGCAGGGGGCTGGATTTGACAAACATGGAGAGGAGATCACAGAAGAGGAACGGTGTCAATTGGAGCCGTGTGTGCAAGAAGTGCTGGCCGAGTTTGAGTCTCGACCCTATAGTAAGAAATTTGGTACTCCTCTGTCAATTCCTTTAGCTACTAACAAAGTTCTTCCATCTATAGTTCAGGCCCCCAACTTAGAGCTTAAGGCTCTACCTCAACATTTGAAATATGCGTTTCTTGGAGAGAAGGATACATTGCCAGTGATTGTATCCTCATCGTTGACTAAGCAACAAGAAGAGAAGTTACTAGATGTGCTTAAACGACACAAGACTGCTATTGGATGGACTTTAGCAGACATCAAGGGAATTAGCCCTACACTTTGTGTTCATCGGATTTTGCTACATGATGGAGCGAAACCTACTAGAGAGGGGCAGCGCCGATTGCACCCTCCCATGATGAAGGTTGTCAAGGACGAGATAATTAAATTGAGGGATTGTGGAGTGATCTATCCGATCTCAGACAGTGATTGGATCTCACCGGTTCAAGTTGTTCCCAAGAAGAGTGGCATCACTGTTGTTGCAAATGCTAAGAACGAGTTGGTTCCACAACGATTGGTGACTGGCTATAGGATGTGCATCGACTACAGAAAGCTCAATGCAACAACGAGGAAGGATCACATGCCTTTGCCATTCATGGATCAGATGCTGGAGAGGTTGGCCGGCCACCAGTACTATTGCTTTCTCGATGGTTATAGTGGCTACAATCAGATCATGATACATCCAGATGATCAAGAGAAGACGACTTTCACGTGTCCTTTTGGCACCTATGCGTATAGAAGGATGCCCTTTGGCCTATGCAACGCACCAGGTACGTTCCAACGATATATGTATTCTATTTTCTCTGACTATATCGAAAGTATAATTGAAGTTTTTATGGATGACTTTAGTGTTTATGGTAAAAACTTTGATGCATGTTTAGAGAACTTAGAGTTGATTCTTAAACGTTGTGTAGAGACTAACCTTGTTCTTAATTGGGAAAAATGTCATTTTATGGTAAATCAAGGGATAGTCTTAGGCCATGTCGTTTCTGCTAAGGGTATAGAGGTTGATAAAGCTAAGATAGATATTATGCAGCACTTACCCTCTCCCACTTGTGTGAGAGAGGTTCGTTCTTTTCTTGGACATGCAGGATTCTATCGTAGGTTTATCAAGAATTTCAGCATGGAGGCGAAAGCATTGAGCAACTTGTTGCATAAGGATGTTCCATTCGTTTGGACTAAAGAGTGTGAAGCGGCGTTCCAAAAGCTTAAAGCATTGTTGGTTTCGGCACCAATCATGGCACCACCGGATTGGAGCCTTCCATTTGAGATCATGTGTGACGCCTCTGACTATGCAGTTGGAGCAGTGCTCGGTCAAAGAAAGGAGAAGAAACCGTGTGCAATTTACTATGCTTCACGCACTTTAAATGATGCACAATTGAACTACACTACCACTGAAAAGGAACTTTTAGCTGTTATATTTGCCTTAGAAAAATTTAGATCATATCTTTTGAATTCTAAGGTTGTTGTTTTCAGTGATCATGCAGCTTTAAGGTACCTCATAACAAAGAAGGATGCAAAGCCAAGGCTCATTCGATGGATTCTCTTATTACAAGAGTTTGATATCGAAATAAAGGATAAGAAAGGGACTGAGAATGTTGTGGCTGATCACTTGAGTCGTTTGCAACCCAAGGATGACGCTATACCAATCACAGAAACCTTTCCAGACGAGCAACTCTTCAGGATTGCAACACAAGAACCATGGTATGCTGATATTGTGAATTTTCTTGTCTCCAATAAATTTCCATCTACTATGTCGTATCAAACTAGGTTAAAACTTAGAAAGGAAGTTCGATTCTATGTTTGGGACGATCCATATCTTTGGAGGCAAGGTAGTGATCAAGTCTTGAGGCGTTGTGTTCCAGAAGAAGAGCATCGGTCCATCCTTAATTTCTGTCATGGTGAGGCGTGTGGAGGATATTTTGGGCCAAAGAAAACGGCCTTGAAGGTTCTCAATTGTGGATTTTATTGGCCTACGATTTTCAAAGATGCATATACTACGTGTATAACTTGTGATAGGTGCCAACGAATGGGTAAGATCGGTAAGCGAGATCAAATGCCCCTTACACCAATCATCATTGTCGAAATCTTTGATGTTTGGGGCATTGATTTCATGGGACCCTTTCCTTCATCTAAAGACTTTCTCTACATTCTTTTAGCAGTCGATTATGTCTCTAAATGGGTTGAAGCAAAAGCTACAAGGACTAATGATTCTAAGGTTGTTGCAGATTTCTTGAAAACTAACATATTTTGTAGGTTTGGCGTTCCACACACACTTATAAGTGATGGAGGTTCTCACTTCTGTAACAAAACAATTGAGGCTTTGCTTAGGAAGTATGGCGTCACCCACAAAGTGTCAACGCCATATCATCCTCAAACCAGTGGCATGGCAGAAGTTTCGAATAGGGAGATTAAGCAAATACTTGAGAAAACTGTAGGACCAACGAGAAAAGATTGGAGTGATCGACTTGATGATGCTCTTTGGGCCTACAGAACGGCGTATAAGACGCCCATAGGTATGTCTCCCTTCCGTTTGATTTATGGAAAAGCATGTCATTTACCTGTTGAACTTGAGCATAGGGCATGGTGGGCTGTTCAAACGTTTAACATGAGCATTGATGAGGCTGGTAAGCATCGTAAGCTTCAATTGTGTGAACTAGAGGAGATAAGGAATGAAGCTTATGACTCAGCTTGGATATACAAGGAGAAAACTCGAGCATATCATGACAAGATGATCCGTGGGAAGAAATTTGAAGTTGGGCAGAAAGTTTTACTTTTTCATACTAGACTTCAATTATTTCCTGGAAAGTTGCGTTCTAGATGGGTTGGACCCTATGTTGTTACTAATGTGTTTGCTCATGGTGCCATAGAAATACATAGTCTTGTTTCAGGTAAAACGTTTAAGGTAAATGGTCATAGACTTAAGCCTTATTACGAGAACTTTGTAGAGCATGATGTTGAGGAGCAAGACGTGAGGGACGCGCCAAAAGCTAGTGAATGACAATGAGCATGAAGAGTCTTGGCTGATAGACTATAAACAATAAGCGCTGCATGGGAGGCAACTCATTTCAACCGTAGCAGTGGAGGAGCCATCAACGAGAGTTTGCAAAATTTCTAACCCTCTACTCTTACTGTTGAACTGTATAAATGTTTTATGTGTGAACCTAGAAGCATGCTTAGGAATTACTACATGATTTTGTTTTACATTGAGGACAATGTAATTTTTAAGTGTGGGGTAAGGTTTACATGTAAACATGTTAGTTTAGAGTTTATTGCTTTCATAAAAAGAAAACCAATTACAAAAATAAAAATAAAAATTTTTTTTTTAGTTTCGTTTTAGGATTTGTTTAAGTTTCGGTTTTAGGTTTTATTCTGATTTTTAGTTTAAGTGTCTAGGATTAAATCGAGTCTTAGGAGATGCCTTTAAGATGTCTATGATGTATTTCTCTTGATTGCATAGATGATTGTTCAAAAGTTTCATGGATTTGTAATTGGTATGAATACTGGAGAATTGATTAATTTATGAGCATGCATGTCTTGGTTAGTTTGTTTCCATAATAACCTTTGTGAGCTTTAGTGCCTATTTGCTTTCTTTCATGTGTGAAAATTTCGAAATTCTTGATCTTTTAAAGTCTCATTATTCTTTGCATATTCAATGACTATGTGCTATAGCTTATTCATGAGCTCTAGAATTACTAGAACTTGCTTTTGTGATTTTTGAAACATATACGTCATAACCGACCATGATCTTGAATGTGATAGAAAAGATCTCTTTAGGATTACCACCAAAGCCAAATAAAGCCTTGCCTTATTTTGTGCCCGTCGTGGGACCCCTTAGTTTAACCCCTTTGAGCCTACGTTGAGCCTTTTCTTTCATCACCCTCATAAAATTCCCTTGCTTAGTATAGTTATATCTTTTACCTTGTTATCAAGACTTGGCAAAAGCTTATGATGTGGAGTTAATGTTGTGTGATGGTTGAAAAACAAGTGTGGGGTGGAGAAGTTGTATGTTGCCGAACCCATAAGAAAGGAAAAGGAAAAATGTTGTTGATCCGAAACCAAAAAAAAAAAAAAAAAAACAAAGAAAAGAAAGAAAAAAATCGTAAAAATAGCTTCGGATCAAAGTAGAGAGAAATTGTATGGTTCGGCAATGATGTTTCAAGTGTTGTAAATTTGGAGTTTGTTGTTATTTGAAGGTCTAAAATTGTTACATGTGACCTTTGTTCGAATGAATGATGCTTGGAGTTGAAAAGAATGAAGTTTGGGTCCAACACAATGATATTTGGCCCTTTGTTTTTGAAGATATAAGGAGTGTGGAGCTTGCTAAGTCTTGGTGATGCTTTAACCTTAGCATATCGTAGGACCATCATGCCTTAGCCGTGCCTCATTGCAACCCTTGTCAGAGATCGATTCTTGATTCATGAGATTGGTTAACTTTGATTTGTGGAGATTATCTCAAGAGTTAAGCATATGGTTTTGGTTCATGCTTGCACTTAGTTGTTAAATGAGATTTTTCCTAAGTATTATTCACAAAGTGCTTTTCATTGTAGAAATATGCAAGTTATTTGATTTCTTATTCTTTCCCTTGCATATGCTATTGAGTAAACACCATGATCGAGTGAAAAGAAGAGAGTTAATCTTGTGAGGAGGATCAACTATGCTATCATGTGTTGTGCTTAATGATATCACTTCTTGATTATTCATGCTTTGATCATCTTTATGAAACTTGGAATTCTCTGTGTTTATATATGTTTGAACTTGAAAGCTATGCATGATACGAGCCTGAGACTAAACTTTAGAGGCATCCTTAGTGTTTTTAGTAGAGTCTTTTAATTAGTTTGCTAAGGGACTAGCAAAGGATAAGTGTGGGGTAGTTGATAGGAGCATAAAATACGACGTTATTAGTGTTTAAATGCCTCTTACTTGTGCTTTGTTAGCTCTTAATTGTCTAAGATTGAGTCTTAATTTAGCTTAGTGTATCTATGGCGGTACTTTGTAGATTTTGTGCTTAAAGTATGGTTTTTGGTTTAAACTTGATTTATGTTAGAATTATTTTTCAGAAAATCGGACAGAATCGACCTTCTGACATAAATGCTCGTTTTACGATTTCTTAGATTCTTCTAATGAAAATATTTCCGTCTACGATTTTGTAGAGGACTCGGAGATCTTTCCAACCATATATTATGAGCCGAAATCGGACAAGGGGCCAGGGAGATATGAAGCCCGAAAGTTGATACAGGGTTACGCGCGAACTGAAAAAGCTGAATTGATATAGGGTTTGCATTTGGGCTTGAAGACCAATTCCAATTGGACTATAATTTTGATGCAAGCTTATTTATGAAGTCCAAATCCAGATGGAAGAATTAGAAGTCGAAAGTATCAGATTGAAGTCTTGGGAGTTCAAGATAAGCCACGCGCGCAAGGAGAGATTGCAGCCACAAGATCAAATCAAATCAAGGGCTCACAAGCATTAGGGTTTCGGCATGGAACTCTATAAATAGAGGGGTTGAGAGACAACCAAACTGTCACTTATCTCACCACACATAATAGCCGTGCCTTTACACAAGCCAAAAATCCTACAAAGCATTATACGCCATAGTTCCATTCTTTTAGGTTTCGCCATTGTTCATCCGAATTCTTCACAACATTGGTGCTTTGCTTAAGGTTTTCAATGTGTGATCCATACTTTGGTTTTGTAATACTTGGTTTTATTAATATGATTTGCGATTTCTTTGTGATTCTTGCAATCTATGTTAATCGGTTTTGGTTTTACATGTTACATGAATTTCGATTACTTTGTGTTCTTGATTTTTATGTTTCTTTGTGATTTTTAACATGGTACGATTTTAATATATGATTAGGGCAGTAGTATTCAATTTTCTTATGTGTTTATTTGATTTGTTTTCTCGAATATGTGGGGGGTAAATCTAATTCTAGGATGTTGCTTCGGCCGGGGTAGTGTTCTAGGGTTTTGGTTTTATTTGCTAAGTGATCTGAATTTACAAACTTGGTTGTGTCTATTTAGATTGCTATAGGGTTACCATTCGAGAAACATACATGTTAAATGAGAAGTTGACGCCTTGCTTGTTGAACATGTCTCTAATTCGGCTTACTTGTTCTTATGTGCTAATTGTTTTAGTTTCTACGCAGGTGTGTTTCTGAATTGATTAGCATAACTTAGGATTATTCGCAGGTGTTGGTCTTAAGTAATTTAGAAGTCTTAACGATTAATAATCGCAGGTGATTGATTAATTAGAATTAGAATTAAATTAAATGCTTAAGTGTCGAGTCTACTTGCTGCCTTAGTTATATGCGATTTTGTATTAGTTAAATTATGTGTTTCGTGCTATGCTTGTGTGTGTTGGTGGTGATCAAACTTGTAAATATTAGTTTTAGGTTTTTAATTTTCTATTCTTTAGGATTTAATTCGATCTTTTAATCTCATGATCCGATTTTTGTATATATGTTTATATGTTTGTGTGTTTTGTTTCTCTTGTAATTGATTCACCCTTTGGTTTCCCCGGCTAGAACGATCCCTACTTTCATATACTACTAACGATTGCAGGGTAATTAAATTGTGTTGTTATTTAACCCCGGTTCGGTAACACGTCAGACATATCTCTAAACGCGGGTCCGCGTGAACCGCTAGGACGAAACTGCAAGAGACCGGCGAATGACTATACTGTGCTAGCGAACCAAAGTGGAAACCATGACCCGGCAAAGCAGATAATCACCAGACTGCAGCCCGATCGCCCTTCAAGGAAAGATAAGGGCAAAACTATCATGAGGGACGATGCACCGTCCCTTGCTAAAAACTACTAACCTGTGAGCCCCAGGACTCGCGAAGAGCTGGAACAGAGGATCAAATGCCTCGAGACGTTCGTCCAATCATACTGGACGGATGAAGTACCTTCGTATCCAGCCTCAAGCGAGATGGACCTATCCTACTCCGGCAGCGGGTATCAGGAAAACGAGACGTCAAGCCCACGTCAAGGTATCTTGACCGACCCCTACATTCCCCCTACATCCATATCAGCGATCAAGGAGGGGATATGGTACACGCAGCAAAGGGGTAGACCAGTTACCATTACCAGATCCAAGAAGCGGAAACTACTAAAGAAGTATGGCAGCATCCTGCGTGCCTTGCGAGCTGTCTATGATGGCATCGTACGACCCTTGCAGCTCGCACAGACACCTGAGCGGATGTGGAGAGAAGCAGAAGGCCTACGTGCAATACTCCAAAGGCCACCTCTAACACCTCTAAGGGTGTGTGAACAGGTAGCAGATGATCCTGCTCCAAAGGCAAACGTCTTCTGTCGCTTCGCAGTACCACCAAGACAAGATCTGCAACCTTCCAAGCACAAGCCATTTCTAGAGCAGGAAAGAAGAAGGGATCCACAGCCTTCCCTGCGTAGACCATCACCGGAGCCTGACCGAAAAAGGGAACCGCTTCCTCAACCAAGGCACCGGCAATCACTGGAGGTTGAACGAAGAAGGGAACCACCCCCTCCGGCAAAGTGAAGACTATTTGCGACCCCGAAGCCCAAGCCTCCTCGAACATCAAGGTCCCGGGAGCCTCCTCGCTAGGACCTCGAGGCAAGGAGGGAGCCACCACGACCACATCGGCTCCGGCCACAAACTAACCTAAAGTCGGAGGCCAAGAAAGAGCCTCGAACCTCAGCCCTTCCTCTGTCAAGGGATAATGACAGTGTCAAGGTTCCTCTAGCCACGGATAAGCAGCCAGCTGAGGACAAACAACCCTCGATCAAACTCATGTGGCGACCACGGTGGACGGAGACTGACGTATCACCAGGTGCCGAAAGTACTACCTCCAGCCCTAACTTCGCGGAGTTGATGGCCCAGCGTTTCTGAGAGAATTCGCTGAACGACGAGGCTAATTCTGAGCCTCGCATTGACTTAGAAGAAGACCAAGCAGAAGAGCAGGGGGAATCATTCACCTGTAATATGCTTGAAGTCTCTACATGGCCTAAGGACGAAGAGGTCAACCCAGCAGAGAGCACATTCGCTGTGCTCGCAGGAGAACAAGGGATCATTGAGACTCCACTTATCCCAGTCCGCGAGCAATTCTCTTTTCAGGTCGAGATGGTGTTTTTCATATCTGAAAGATATGCTCTCCCGCCAAACACAACATACAACGCCACAGATATCCCAAACAGTAGCGAAAATGTCTGCGACATGTCCCCGCCTTGTAGTAGCGAGAGGGGTCAAGTCTTGGCGGAACCTGGGGACGCTCCACAATTGAAAGCTACGAGCAGCGTCACAGGCATGTAGACTCTAACCTTCTCCACACCAACTCTAGACATGGCCACTCACATAAGGCCATTATACATTACGGCTGAAGTTGAAGGGATCATGGTCAACAAAGACATGGTTGATACTCCTTGGTATCCCGCACTCAATGATTCAAACCACATCCCTGACAGTCAAGAACTTCACTGGACAAGTCTCCAGAACTCTAGGCTTGTTATTTTTACGAGTCAAGGTAGGACCGGCATCACGGGTCTATACCTTCTTCGCTGCCGAATGCGCTTCATCCTACAACATGATCCTAGGCCGCGATTGGATCCATAGAAGTTTCTGTGTGCCTTCCTCTATACACCAAGAACTCATGATCTGGGATACTGAGAAACACGAGGCGGTCCTCATCAAGGCGGATCCGCATCCTTTCTCCATCTCCGCCAACTTCAATGACGCCCGCTATTACAATACTGACTTGGGCCCATTGGAAGTCCAAGGCGTCGATTCCAAAGGCTGCCCCTATCGGATCACAGCCTCCAATTTGACGCAATGAGGGCTCACCCAGGCGAGGGATGACTTACAATGTCCTCACACCATCGCGGATCCCCTACAACCCTCGGATGGATAGTGCCTCCTCAGAAGAGGCACGCGAGGCTGGCAAGTCCTTGTGTGAGAGACTCCTCTCATATTGGGCGGAACGTGAAGCCTACAACAAGGTCGCGACTATGGAATACGTAGACGAAATAGTGGATTATACCGATACCAAAGAGGAAGTTATTCAGTTAGCTCCCGCTGCTTTGGACGATACAAACGACTTTCTAAAATTTTTGGTCCACCAAAGGGGTATCGAGATCCCCAAAGACAAGGTGCAGGCGGTAATAACCACCTCACCTTCTACAACTAAGAAAGAGCTCCAACAACTGATCAGGCGAATCAACTTCCTCCGCCGTTTCATTTTAAACGCGGTAGGGAAGGTTCAACCCTTTTCACCCCTCCTCAAGCTCCAAGGGGCAACCGAGTTCATATGGGAGCCACAACACCAAGAAGCCTTCGATCGTAGCAAGGACTACCTTACGAACCCTCCTGTTTTGGTTCCACCTCGCCCAGGCGTTCCGCTTAAGCTCTACATCGCCGCTGCCAATCTGTCCATTGGTGGACTTTTGGCACAAGACGATGAGAACAGGGTGGAACAAGCCGTTTATTACCTTAGCGGGGTATTAACCGATTGCGAGACGTGCTAATCTCTAATGGAGAAGTTATGTCTTGCCCTATTCTTTGTAGGTTGCAAGCTCCGCCACTACATGTTAGCCTTTACCACGGTGGTGATCGCTTAGTCTGATCTCGTCAAATACATGCTTTCCCGCCCTATACTACAGGGATGCATAGGCAAATGGATATTGGCTTTGTCTGAATTCTCCTTACAATATGTTCCATAAAAAGCAGTAAAAGGACAGGCCATAGCAGACTTTCTCGCTCATAACCCACCAACCGAACTAACAGCGTTCCGCAAGTTAGAGTTCACCGCTGTTTCAGTCACCCCATGGACTCTTTACTTTGATGGATCACGTACTGAACTTGCTGCAGGTGCCGGGATCGCCATCGAGAACCTTGCAGGAGACCGGTTTTCTTACTCCTTCCAGCTGGATTTTAAATGTACAAATAATCAGGTGGAATACGAGGCGCTCATCATCGGACTGAAAATTTTGCTAGACTTAGGGGTCCGCGAGGTTCAAGTCTTCGGCAACTCTTTATTGGTCGCCAACCAGTTGGTGGCGAAGTTTAAATGCTTGAATTCGTCCATCGTACCCTACTTGCGCAAAGCGTTTGATATATTGGACTGGTTCGATGACATTCACATTGAGCACATTCCACGCGAGTTCAACTTCTCGGCGAATGAGCTCACCTAGATTGCCTCCGGCCTTAGCTTGTGAGACGGAGTACGCGAACAACTACTCAAGGTCGAACGACGTACTCTTCCTTCTTTTATTGCTAGGGGCAACATAAGGCAGACTCTTGATGTCGCTGCCTTAGACCCTATCGACGAGGACTGGCGGCTACCATTCATCGCCTACCTCAAGAACCCTCACGACGCCACTCATTCACAGCAAATGAGGTTTCTCGCCCTCAACTTCGTACTCCGCAATGGTGAGCTTCGCTGGCGCGGTGAAGATGGTAATGACTTTCGCTACGTGTATGGCAACGAGGTTAAGCGACTTATGCACGAGGTTCATTGCGGTGTTTGTGGTTCGCACCAGGCAGGGCCCAAAATGCGATGGTTAATCCGTCGCCACGGTTATTACTGGCCTACCATTCTCAGGGACTGTATCGCTTTTGCCAAAGCTTATCAGGATTGTCAGGCTCACAAAAAAGTGCAACACATCCCCAACATTCTGTTGCAGCCGATTATTAAACCATCGCTAGGTCGCGGTTGGGCGATAGATTTCGTTGGTATCATTCATCCACATTCTTCTGAGCAGCATAAATTCATTATAGTGGCCACCGATTTCTTTACCAAGTGGGTTGAAGCCGAACCACTCAAAGTCGCCTCAATGACCTCGGTCCGCAACTTTATCTTCTGCAACATTATCTCCCGCTTTGGTCTTCCGGAGTGCATCGTGACGGACCAGGGGCAGCTTTCATGGCTGATTATGTGGTCATGTTCCTCACCGGCTATGGTATCAAGCTCATGCATTCGTCCTCTTACTATGCACAGTCCAATGGTTAGGCGGAGGCGAGCAATAAGGTTATCCTCAGTATCTTGCGCAAGATGCTAGAATTGAGCCCCAGCATCTGGCATCTAGAACTTTACCATACTTTGTGGGCCTACCGTACCTCCAAGCGCGGTCCGACAGATATCACCCCATATGCTCTCATGTTTGGTCATGACGCCGTCCTACCCCTTGAGATTCACGTCGCCTCGCTTCGCGTCTAGGAACAGCACAAATTACTTGGTGATGATTACGTTTAGGCAATGTGGCAGGAGCTCGAAGACCTCGATGAACACCGTATCACTGCTTTCAACAATCTCATCCTCGAGAAGCAGCGCGTTGCGCGGTTGTATGATAAAGTCACCAGAGGTCGAAGTTATGCAGAGGGCCAAACAGTATGGCGCGTTGTGCTCTCACTTGGGGAGAAAACCAAGGGCTGGGGCAAGTGGTCTGCTCGATGGGAAGGACCATTTATCATTCATCGCATCTTACCTAAGGGGGCCTACCACTTGCGCGACTTGGACGGCACCATCCACCGTAATCCTATTAATGGTCGTTTCTTAAAGAGTCATATCGCTGGTGTTTGGGAACGCGAGGATCCTCCACCTTCTTCTGATCCTGCGACCACTGTTAATAGTGCTACGCGCCATCGCACTAGCACTTTGCCGCCTGACACTAGGGAGCAACCCGAGAGAGAAGAATGTGTTTACGCCTAAATTAATATTTTACTGGACAGTAAATGTCTATGTGAATATTAATTAGTTGTCTCTCAACAAAATACAAAACTGCAAATCAGTTGCCTCTCGAGCTACCACGAAACCCTAACCCTAAGTGCACCGCCGCCTTAGTTTCAGAGCCCTTCTGGACTATTCCCCGACCTCTGAATTCCCTTTATTGCTCTGCTCGTGTCCCACCATAAGTATCGATCGCCTTGTGCTCGTAATTCCTCACCTGAGGTAGCACTTGGAAACCCCTTATGCCTAATCAAGAAGTCAAGCACTCACACAAACCTTTTCCTCATCCGCGAGGTGGCACGCCCGCGACACTCCCCCTTCTCTTTGCTCGTTGTTTACCTCTGCTCCGCGCGCTGAGGATCGTGGCCAAAACATTGGCATGCCTAGTGGGACAGGGAGTACAAGTGATTCACCATAGGGAAGCGAGACCGCCATGGTAGGCTCTCAGCTGACCCAAGACGCAGGCTCTGTTCCGTCTATGGAGCAAGTCTTCCAGATGCTCACGAAGCTCGAGGTCCAGATCCAGGGTTTGACAACCCAGACCTCCGCCACTTAACAAAGCATCACTGACCTAGCTGAATAGGTCAGACAAAACAAAGCCCTTTTGCAGGCCGACCAAGACAAAAAGATTAAACTGCCCAATGAAGACTTCAATGGGCATGTCCTTTCCGAAAAGATTAAACTACCTAGCAACCAATCTAGTGGTGAAGATTTTTCTTTGGATGGACCCACGTCCAAAGAAGGAACTACTTTGTCAATCAATGACAAAGAACATGAAGTCGAGTCCGGTGAGATTTTGGATAATAATCTTGTCTCAAAGACTGACGTTCTTCCCCAGGAAGATAAGCTTGAAGGTAGGACAGAACTGTCCACCTTAGAAGAAGAAATCGGTTCGCACACTGATGGCGAAGCATAAGTTCACATGAAAGGTGACCCAGGCGCCAGCTTTCCTATGCGAGATGTATATGTGGACATAGGTCAGCCGCATGGGGGGCAAGGCGGAGCTCGCCTGCTATCTTTACCAAGTCATGACAAGCGAAATGAAGCTGGACCAGAGCCTCTTGAGTTTCCTTTTCAGCCTGTACACGCGGGGAGTCAAGGCTGGCGAGGTCCGCTTCTCCTAATGATTCGTCTCGCCAATTTTATGTTCACCAGCGAGATGACTCAGTCCTCTTCGCCAAACCATGGTCCTATTAGGCTTAACTATATATGTTATGGTGGTAGCCCTAGGCCAATCTGTGGTTTCACATTGCAATATTATTGGAGTCTCTGCATGCAACAGGCGAGGCGAGATTAACACTCCGCGTAGGTGACAGGCGGATTACACGAGGTGAGCTGGCCAACTAGCCCGCGTGAGAGGCCCCGCGAGGAAGTAAAAGGCGGAGTCCGCGCGCACCACATTAATCGTTGAAGACTTTTTAAAGGTCTTTGACATGCTTCGGGCCAATCCCTGTTGCCCTTTTAAATATAAAATCTCTTCCAAAGCCCGCGAGATGGAAGTGAGCTTTAGGAGCACGCGAGATAGCCTCCTGTGACAGCCCGCAGGATGAATTTCAGTCCGCATAGGAGTTTACAGGTGGCCATGCAGAAGCAGTGTCCTATGTGAAGTGTGCAAAATGGACATGTGTCACAGGATGGTTGATTCGCGCGGACTAAACAATGCCCTTGTGCTATTAGGGTTTCAGAGTCTGACTTGAATTCTAAACTATCTTTCTTCCGCCGCAAGTCGAGCTGCTATATAAAGGGCTCGAAGGTTTACAGAAAAGGACAACTCTCAATACGAAACAACAATCAAATCTCTCAACAAAATACAAAACTGCAAATCAGTTGCCTCTCGAGCTACCTCAAAACCCTAACCCTAAGTGCGCCGCCGCCTTAGTTTCAGAGCCCTTCTGGACTCTTCCCCAACCTTTGAATTCCCTTTGTTGATCTGCTCGCGTCCCACCGTGAGTATCGATCGCCTTGTGCTCATAATTCCTCACCTAAGGTGGCACTTGGAAACCCCTTCCGCCTGATCAAGAAGTCAAGCGCTCACACAAACCCTTTCCTCATCCGCGAGGTGGCACGCCCGCAACACTCTCCCTTCTCTTTGCTAGTTGTTTACCTCTGCTCCGCGCGCTAAGGATCGTGGCCAAAACAGAATGTAATTAGCTCTTCATTTCTTTGAAAACGTACAAAGTCTAACCAACAAACCAGTACAGGATTGGAGCCTGTTCCAGAGGCCCTAAATAAAGTTTTACATGCAAATTAGTTATGCTAATATCTTCATTTCTCTCTTTATTTTTTGTGTAAACATGCGAAGTCTAAACAAAAGACAAGTACAAGATTTGGGCCTATTCCAGAGGCCCTAAATAATAACATCACATATTTGGCCCAAAACAAAGCACCAGGAGGCTAGAGGTTCACTGAAACAGGGTCCTTCATGCTACCTCCCAAGTTTCGGGGGGTACTTCAAGGACATTAGCAGGCTCCCGAAGCACAAATTGACAAAGGGCCTCTGAAACCTCATGCGTGGATAGAAAATTAGGCACAAGGCAAAAGGTGCCCAGACCGTTTGTTCTTTCAAGCGGAGGTTTGGCCTAAGAGTGGATTTTGAAACTCACCCTCGCCCTAAGAGTAGATTTCGAAACTCATCAGAGCAAACGATGAGCAAGAGAAATGGTGGTTCCGCTTTAAGCAGGGACAGAAGGATGAACAAAAAGGAAGAAGGATCCATGGCGAGGGGGCAGAAAGACTTGATCTATGTTCCAAACCCGGCCAACGGATTCTCTTATAGAAAGAAGGGACTGACTCCTTTTGACATGAGTCCTGCATGCACAGCTTTGCTCCAAGATATGGGCCTTAGAGATAAGGTGAATGCATGAATCTATAGTGACTTCCTGCTTTTCAAGCAAACAGTCACGTAGAGACCTTTACCCAATCTCAATGGAAGACTAGTTTTGAACTATAGCAGTTTTTGTTGCTTAGTGAAAAGATTCTTACATAGGGACAACATAAAAAGTGAAGTGGAGCTGGACGAGAGCCTCTTGAGTTTCCTTTATAGCCTGTACGCGCGGGGTGTCAAGTTCGATGTTGTTCGTGTCTCCCAATGGTTCGCTTCGCCAATTTGATGTTCACAGGCGAGATGACTCGGTTTGCTTCGCCAATCTTACGTCAGGATACATACCTGCTCGCTACGCAGTGAGTAAGGAACCCCTTAGACAAAACCAAGCTGTCTCGTAAGGTGGTGGGGAGCACGCACCTCAAAACTTTGGTCGTCCTCAGCGAGATGAAGGTCGTGATGGCACCAAAACGTCAACATCTTCCAAATTTCGAATTACTGTGACTTGTTCAATAAGGCCTTTTCGCTTAGACAATCTAAAGCTCAAGGCCTAGGGGGCAATGTTTGAGCCAGTGGGCATTTTGTTCCAAATTTGCATATTATGTTTATATCCAATGTAATACTTCACTGGGCGGTAAAACATCCAAGTGAATATTAATTACATTATTGGTCCAAACAATTCCGGCGAGCCCAAATTCTTTGGGTTTACAAGTGATGGTCTGCCAGTGAGATCATGCGAGCTGGATGGCAGAATTGATAGGAACACAAAGTGTGACGTTCTTAATATGTTTATACCCTTTATTTACCCTTTGTTAACTCCTATTTAGTTGTTTTTAGCTTTATATTTGTGTTTAGTGTAGAATAATTGCTTAATGTAGAAATGTGTAGGTTTTAGTGTTAAAATACATAGTATTTTCGGATTTGAATAATTTGGTGTTGAAATTGTGCTAAGTGTTGGAAACCCTTGTTTACTCAGGATTCCTGTCTTGATCAAGATTCAATCTTTCCTTGAAGCCTAGTCCATGAAGGAGAGGTCCAAACCAAGTCCAATATGGAGAAGAAGATCTAAATTCGGCAAAATTTCAAGAATATCCAAGCCTTGAAAATCTGGATTAAATCGGAAGAATTTCTGTGCACGTCTGTCAACTTCAACGGACTCTCCAGGACAGCTCACAATGAATCAGAAAACGTGCTAGATATGGATAGAAAGCTACGGGAGTCTAGTTTCCAAATCAATTGGAATCACCTCAATATATATTTTCTAGAAGGAGTTATGACGTAATCATCAGACGGAGGTCATTCTGCCGAAATTGAGAAGAACTAGGAATCCTAAACCAACTTGGTTTAGGCTTTGTGGCCGACTTCTCTAGGGTTTTTTTTTCCTCTATATAAAGCACGACTTCAAGGACAGAAGATCATCAACCCGTGCAAATAACACCAAAGCCTTTGCCAAAAACTCCATCAACCTCCAAACACTACAATCCGATCCCACCTTCAGCACTCGTCCAAAGCACGTAGCCTAGGACTCCGCGCACTCAAAGAATAGAACACGTAGGGATATTTTGAGAGTGTATTTTATCTTCTATTTTCGGATTAGTATGTGTTTGTTCTTGTTTAATGTTGTTTTAGGTTTTTGCTTAAGTATGTTTTGATTCTTGTCTATGAGATAGAAACACTTTTGAACTATGTTTTGAATTTAAGTTTTTCAATTTTTAATCAATGATTTTAGGTTTTATGCCGTGAGTATTATGTTCTTTATACTTTAAGATTTTCGGTGCATTCTTCCATTATCATGTGTAGTTGATACAAGTAGTTGATATTGCATGTGTTAATCATCCAAAGTTCGACTTTGATATACGTAGTTGATAAGTTGCATTGTCTTTGTTATTTCACCGATTATCTGCCTATGTTTGATTTAGGACTAGTACTTAAACACATCGATTCTTTATATGATACGTAATTGCATAATTAGTTTATGTGTGTGACCTATAAGTAGAGCACGTAGCCGAGCTTGTTGTGTCGCGATATTGAATGAAACCCGTAATCTAATTCTAAGTTGGTCTATGTCATAGGAACCACGTAGGAACTTATGTGTATATCAAATTTAGGTTGTATATTTGCTCACGGTGTAGACTTAAATGAGATTAGAAATTGTCTTCTTTATTCTTGCATGGTTGTTTGGTTGTGGTTGCATGATTGTTGGTTGATCACATGTATATATGTATAGAAGTAATTTAGGATTTATTTTCAATGTTTATTCCGAAATCATCAAAACCTTTAAAACCTATATGCTTATTTCGGCACTTATATTAGATTAGATGGATCTACCCTGTAGTTGGATCCCCGGTTTAGAACGATCCCTGCTTGCTTTATACTACAACTAATTTGTTGACAGGGTTAATTGATGAGTGTGCAAATACGTCTTATCAAGAATTCTCAAGCGGAGTCTGCATGCGCCACATTTATCGTTGAAGACTCTTACAGGTCTTTGGCATACTTTGGGCCAGCTCTTGTGACCCTTTTAATAAAAAAATCCTTTTTAAAGCTCGCGAGCTTCAGGGGCCCGCTAGATGGAAGCAAGCTTCAGGAGCTTGCTGGATGGTTTGAGTTCGCGGCCCGCGCGAGATATTTTCCACAAGGACTGTGACATCCCGCGGGGTAAAGACATTCCTAATTTGAGTCCGCATAGGACTCTACAGTTGAGCAGCGTGGAGGCAGTGACCTATGTAAAATGTGTTGTGTGAAATGGACACGCGCGAAATGGACACGAGTCACGCAGATGGTTGGTTTACGTGGATGAAGCAGTATCCTTGTGGTATTCTGTTTCAGAGTCCAACTTGGATAGTGATACTTCTAGCAGAAGGCAAGCTACTATATAAAGGGGCTCGAAGGCTTATAGAAAAGCTCTCTCTCAAAAAACAAACAACTCATTACAAACAAACTTTCAACCCAGTTGATACCTTCGAGCCTCTCGAAACCCTAGTTCTAAGCCTTGCCTTAGTTCTCCGAGCCCTTTTGGACTCTTCTCCGATCACCCTTGATCTCTCTTTGGTTGCTCTGCTCGCGACATACTGTGACTATCGATTCGTTCTGTGCTCGTAATTCCTCGTCCGCGAGATGGCACCGGAGCCTTACTTTCTTTTGATTAGAAGTACAGGTCAGCGCACTACAACAATAAACCTACTCTCTTTCCACGTCCGCGAGGTGGCACGCCCGCATCCCTAGAAGCATCGACTGCTACCATCTGCCCCTCACAGAGGATCGTGGCCAAAACACCTTCCACTAACCTGCCAACATAGTACCCACTCTTCACCGTACAACAACCCTTTTTATCAAAATGCCAAACCATCCGATCCTCGTCTCCATATAAACTAAGTGGAATTTTGAGAATGAGATCAATTTCCATCGGGTTAAAGAGGTCCTCAATCACCTCTACATTCCATTCCCCAATATCCCCGTCAATAAGATCACACACTCTCATATCTTCAGAGCCCTGCATCGGATCCGAGAAAGGTTTGAAATTGTATGGAAGAGGCACCCATGGATCATTCCAAATACTTATCATCTCACCATTTCCCACCTGGTAACGCAAACCTTTGGTTAATAGTTGCTGCCCTTTTAACATACTTCTCCATGAGTACGACATTTTCTTTCTTATCTCAGCTTGCATGAAACATGTGCTTGGGAAATATTTAACTTGGAGTACCTGTGCAAGGAGGGACTGAGGTCTGCATATCATTCTCCACCCTTGTTTAGCTAGGAGAGCACGGTTAAAAACATTCATGTCCCTGAAACCAAGCCCGCCCTCCTTCTTTGTCGAACATAGTATGTCCCAAGCAATCCAGCGGATCTTTCTCTCATCTCCAAACTCCCCCCACTAGAATTTTGCCATCAACTGATGAATTTCATTGCATAGATGTCCAGGAAGCTCAAAGCAACTCATAACGTATGTGGGTATAGATTGTATGATGGACTTAATTAACACTTCCTTTCCAGCACCACTGAGGGTCTTATCTCGCCATCCCTAAGTCCATTTCCTCACTCTATCAACTAGAAATCTGAAAGCTTCATCCTTTGAATAGCTTAGCTCGGTAGGCAGCCCGAGGTATTTATCATGTTTCAGCACTCTTTTCACTCCCAACATCGCAGCAAGATCATCTTGTTTCTATACCGGGACATTTTTACTGAAAGATATGCAGCTCTTATCATAGTTAATCTGTTGACCTGACATTCTCTCATACGCTACAAAAATCTGCTTCATACTTAAAACATCCTCCACCTCTGCTTTCGAAAAAATGAAAGAGTCGTCAGCGAAGAACAAATGATTAACGACTGGAGCTCCTGTGCAAACTCTAATTCCATGAATCCGATCATTTGTCTCAGCCTCGTTGATCATTCTAGATAGAACTTCAGCACACACTAGGAATAAATACGGGGAGATCGCATCTCCCTGTTGCAAACCTCTTGTTGGAGTGATGTCCCTGCTTGGTTCACCATTAACAAGGAATGAATACCTCACTGTCCTCACACAGTTCATAACCTATCTCTGCCACTTCCCACCGAAACCCAGTTTACTCAAGACAGTCTCCAAGAAACTCCATTCAACCCTATCATAAGCTTTACTCATGTCTAGTTTTAAAGCACAATAGCCAACCTTGCCCCTTCTTCGGCGTTTAAGGCCGTGAGAAATTTCAAAGGCAAGGAGTGAATTGTCTGAGATAAGTCTGCCAGGAACAAAAGTGCTCTGATGCTGGGATATTAGGCCATCCAACAGGGGTTTAATCCTATTAGCCAACACCTTTGATCCAAGTTTGTAAATGATATTGCATAATAAGATAGGTCGCAATTGATGGACGTACTCTGGAGTCTTGACCTTCAGGATTAAGGTGACCCATGTATGGTTGATTTCCTGAAGCAGTTCCTTAGAGTTGAGGAATTCTCTTACCACCATGACCACATCTATTCTAACAATCTCCCAAAACTGCTGATAAAACACGGGTGCATTTGTTTTAAAGCTTTAACGACTTCCTCTTCCGAAATGTCTCTATTCAGGCTCCTGCTCATATCTTCCGACACCACACTAGACACAAAGCGCATATCATCTTCAAACATTTGAGGTCTAGATGTCATGAAAAGACTCTTGTAATATCGAATGATAATCTCCTCCATTTCGCTCTCATCGTTACCCCACACTCCATCTTCATTGAACAACCCCTTCAACGTATTTTTCTTCTTTCTGTTGGTAGCCTTCTGGTGGAAATATCTTGTGTTCAAGTCACCTTCTGCTAACCAAAGCACCCTAGAACGCTGCTGCTAGAAAGTCTGCTCTTTATGCATAATCTCTTTTAACTCCTTTTCCAATTATACACGTACCTCCAAGCAAGGGGAAGAGAGCGAGGAGTCATAGAACACAACAAGTTTATCTCGAACTGATTGGATTTTCCTTTGAATATCCCCGAATCAAGTCCTCACTAGTAGAAATAAAGTCTTAAGCGACGGGAATAAATCGTCGCTTAAGTGCTAAGTTTTGTCGCCATACGACTTAAGCGACGAAACCGGCGTCGCTTAAGCTTCGTCGCATATGACGCGTCTCATAGGCACTTAAAAGACAAAAAAATATTATCCGTCGCCTATAAAAACGGAACAGGCGACGAGTACAGTTTATGTCGCCACAGATCAAGGCGACGAAATAATTTTCTTTAGCGACGAATTTTTTTGTCGCTTAACTCCTTAAGCGACGTATCTTATTTTGTCGCTTTAGTGTAAAACGACGAAATTTTTAGTATAGCGATAAGTTTTTTTTCGTAGCTAGATATAATGCGACTAAATAATTTCCTTAAGCGACGAATTTTTTTCATCACTGAACTCCTTGAGCAACATATCTAATTTTGTAGCTTTAGTGTTAAGCAACGAAA